>CM062804.1:1387031744-1389431744 GCA_031772625.1 Pinus tabuliformis
ATCAGAGCGGGCGATCTCCTGCCCTGCTCCATTGTGAGCCACCTGTTTGTGTGGCCTTTGTAAACCAATGCTCTCCTCTTGATGATACTTTTCTGAGCATTTCTTAGAATAGAGGATGTTACCTTTATCAGCGCTGCCATTCCTCTGTTATGAGCAGTCCTGGCCCTGTGCCATATTCTTTTCCAGCGCTGCCTTATAACGCATATGTCCATGAATGTTTGTCTGTTTGCCATATACCTTTTACAAAACCTGCGCCCTGCTCTTCTGTTGTGCTGTCATCCTGACATTGAAACGCTTGAACGTTGTCCTGACAGAGTCTGAACGCTGTCTTATTCCTAAACGTTCACCTGAGCGCTATCATAACCTGAGCGCTGTCCTGTCCATAGGGATCCTGATGCTCCACTAAAATTTGTTGTCTGACAAAAGCAATTATATTTGTTCTGCATTATTCATTTTCTGCAGTGCACTGAGCGTTATTTGCATTTGAATAATTTGGAAGTGTGCGTTGAAGGAGAAGGAGATCGAATTCCAGCGCCTTCTATCATGGAGATTGCGGACTTCGAAGGTGAGTGGCCTTTGGATTTTCGTTTCTGAAACCCAAGCCTAATAAACTGGAGGCGTTTTTACTACCATGGGAAGATGGATCTGCGTGGGGTATTTACGTTGGCCTTCGCCTCTTCCACGGTAAAATTGTACCCTCTGAATTAATTATACGCCTTAAAAACGGCTTTTCTGGGAATAGTTTTCGAAGTATTGTCAAGCTCAAACGGGTTCATTTCTGGATCCATTTGTTAAATGGATTTCTGAAGCCAAAACGATGGTTAGATGTTTTTTGGATACGATTCGGAGTCTGTACAAGCATCAATGCGAAGTTTCTCTTCGGTTTTCTATATTTTGTGGAAATTTTGAGTAATTAAGCCGGAAACTTTGTCTCTGTTTTGTGCGTCGTACGTCCTCGCCCTGGTCGATGTTGTCTCCTTTCTGGTCGATGGCAATTCGTTCTCCGTAGAATTTTGATCTGCTGGACGTCTTCTCACACCCACACGGCCATACACGCTGCTGGAAGTCCAGAGGACATTGCTAAACTATTTCCGCAACTCTACGGACAGCCATCGGTCCATCTCGAGCCGAGCGATACAGCGGCTTTACAATCAGACCGAAAATTGAACATCGGTGTCGTGCTTTCTGGTGGCCAGGCTCCAGGTGGTCACAATGTCATTGCGGGATTGTTCGATTACGTGCAAAATAACACTAAGGATAGCACTTTGTTTGGATTCAAAGGTGGCCCAGCAGGAATAATGAAATATGTGGCTGGGTATCCTGTAACAGTAGCGGGAGATGCAAGGGGATGATTATATACCTGTGTATTGTTTCTATTGTCAATGGCGGGCTTTGCCTGCTGTAATAACCATTTTATTGTTTCTGCACCATTATACTGGAAGCCCAGCGAGAAGGTGAGATTTAGAAATTCATTAGATGCCAAGTTCAATAACCAATCAATGGTTTGCCCACCTCTGTTGAAGCCCAGCCTTCTGGTCAGATTATGCAAATTTCCCGTTTGATTTGGCAATAACCAATCGACGGTCTGCCCGGTGCCATTGGTGTAGCCCGTGCCCGTGTCTCTGCTGGGTTCTGTGACGAATTCCAGATGTTTAGTATACTTTTCGTACTTTTCACGGCGTGATTGAACTTTCGGGGGGACCTTTGTGTTTGCTGCCTCTTGCTTCGTTTCCAATCGTGCATTGGCTTTTGTAGGGGTCGTCTTCACTGTTTTGGTAGGCTGGCGAGCAGAGTTGTTGGTTGTTGCGCCGGATTTTTTTGCCATCTTTTATTTTTTGCAGTGGCCGAGACAAAATTGAGACTCCCGAACAGTTCAAGCAAGCGGAGGAGACTGTACTGAAGCTTGATTTAGATGGTCTTGTTGTCATTGGTGGAGATGATTCAAATACAAATGCCTGCCTTCTTGCAGAAAAATTCAGAGAGAAAAAGTTAAAAAAACAGGTGATTGGCTGTCCAAAAACAATTGATGGTGATCTTAAGTCCAAGGAAGTTCCAACAAGTTTTGGGTTTGACACAGCTTGTAAGATTTATGCAGAGATGATAGGGAATGTGATGGTTGATGCGAGATCAACTGGAAAATATTATCACTTTGTGAGGCTTATGGGCCGATTTTGCCATTAAAAGAAGAGCCATACGCTGCCATAAACCATTAAAAGAAGAGCCATATGCTGCCATAAACTGTGGGCCGATTTTGCCATTAAAAGAAGAGCCATACGTTGCCATAAACTGTGGGTCGATTTTATGATTGAACTTTCAGGTGGTCAAACAATTGCCTTCGGTCAAGCATCTATACCAGCTGCATCGTCTTCCATTCCTTTTGGTAATAAACCGCCTGGATTTGGTGGTAGCACATTTGCATCTTCACCAAGGTTCTGCGTTTTTCTAGTTGAATTTCCAACTGATATTTTTGTTATCAAGAAACCCAGAGCAGGACAGAGTTTGAGGCCATTCTTGTGATATCGCAGCGTTAACCATATGTTGTCTCTAGTCATTGATATTTACGCTGTCTCCATTCATTAACATACCATTGTTTTCTATTTGTTTCCTTGTATAACATTGCGCTGCTCATACCTCCATATGCATACGTTGTCCATATACCACCGTTGTCCATTTAAGTAACGTTGTCTCATGTGACTCTATGTAAAGGGTCTCTCACATTATCGTGTGTTTTTAATTATGGTTGCTTCCATACGCCATTAAGCAGGAGAAACAAAAAGGATTTCTTATTTCTGGTCGGTAGCTTGAGTTTGGAAACAAGAGCTTACTTAATTTAGGCTATACAGTTGATGAACTTTTCTAACAGAGGCTACACAAATTTTGGAGCTCTACAAGTCAGATTTCTGGTTTGGTACGAAAGTAGGAAACGTGGTCATTTATTGATTTGATTGTTTAAATAATGGAGAAAATTCATGGATTATTGGAGTTTTTAAACACTCTAATATTATCTGTTGATGGAAGCACAGTTAAAGTCAGCAAAGACACTCTCAAAGATATTCAAACATCTTTACAACATGTACAAGAAAACATTGATTTTTTACAGCTTGAATCACAGCTACAGCGAGAAGAGCTACATCAAAATAGACATCATTCTGAACCTGTTTCTGTTCAGAACATTGAGACTACAACCCATCAACAGCAAGTCAATAATGTTACTGTTCATTCAAATAAAGCAGCAATTGTACATGCAGATGCAGAAACTCAGTCTGCACTTCCCAAGCCCATCATCAGACCTTGGGAACAGCTTGTCCACAACAAGCACAAAACTGGTCTTGGATATGACAAGGACTTGTCCTTTCATATTCCAGACTATGCCACGCCCATTCAGTTTTAGAGTGCTGGATTCATTCATGACAGTTCAACTGCTCCTCATGACAATTCAACTTCAGCTGTTCCAGACTCTGCCCCTCTTCCACAGCAACAACAACAACAACAGATCGTGAAATGCCAACACTGTGACCGAGTTGGCCATCTGAAAGATCACTGTTTTGATCTTTATCCATGTAAGCACTGTCATAAAACCAGCCATTCTTCACACAGATGCTTCAGA
Source organism: Pinus tabuliformis (assembly GCA_031772625.1). NCBI lineage: Eukaryota > Viridiplantae > Streptophyta > Pinopsida > Pinales > Pinaceae > Pinus > Pinus tabuliformis. The sequence continues at coordinate 1,387,035,352 of CM062804.1, forward strand.
AACAAACGTCCTGCAAGAACAAAGATTCATCTTGGATGGATCGCTTCTTGGCAATGGGCATCAACAACCAAGAAGATATTCCAAACACATGTTAGAACTTGTTCTAGAATATTGAACAGTCTTGCAGTTGAGTTTCCTCCATCATCTCACCTTGTATCTGACAGGGGGGGAAATGATGGTCATCTACAAGCTTCAAAGTCACATCAAGCGAGCCTGAGCCACAACCTGCCACACCAGTTTCAGAGTTGTAGCCAGAGACAAAGATGCCTGAACATGCCTTCAGTTGGCAATCTGGGACACTTCCTCTAGCAGAAGACTTCAGCTTCTTGCCAGTTTTGGAAGAGTTCCGGGAACAAAATTGAGAACACTTCCTCTAGCAGAAGACACCAGCTTCTTGCCAGTTTTGGAAGAGTTCCAGGAATTGCATTAAGCATTCCAGAGTTGTTGGTCATCCTTAAACCATCACAGGTTGAGACTTCCCTTTTCAGGTTGAAGTTTTACCTTTTATGCGGGGTGAGACCTCCCTTTTATGGTTGAAGGTTTCCCTCTTTAAAACAATAGGATCACTTCCTCTAGCAGAAAACTTCAGTTTCTTGCCAGTTTTGGAAGAGTTCCGGGAACTGCACTAAGCGTTCCAGTGTTGGTGGTCATCCTTAAACCACTGCCCTTTATACCAACATTTCATAGAGCACATTCAGCCTAGTGCTGCCATGCATTTTTTGCACATTTTGTATTACAGCTCTCTTCTTGGACTCATACATAACCCTTCGGATTAAGGGGGGGAATGTTGGACACCTAATCCTAAATGGGTTAGTGTGGAAGCCGAATAGACCAAAGCAGTCTAAGAAACCTTGGGATCTGAAACCCAAGAGTCACGTATTGTACTATAAATGTATATCTCATGTTAATAAAAAAATGTATTGCATGTTTTATCTTTCATATCTCTCTTGTTGTCCATGTGAGTTTAACAATTTTCAGTGTGAAATTGCCATTCCTTCTGAGTTAAACACTAAGGCATATAGAAATTTTATATTTTCAGATGATTTATTTATATAATTTTAAATTTTAAATAAATTATTTTTAATAAAAATATATAAATTTATATAAGTTTATATTTTTTATTAAAACAATTTATTTAAAACATTAATTTTATGTTTAAGTGGGACAAGCCTTAGTTGTTGACCCCACCAAATCTCGTTTCATTTAATTATTGGGACCCACAGTTGTCACCTCCGCCTTCGAAATCATGACCCCACCACCATTTCCGCTAATTTGTTAAACACCCATCACCTCACCTCTCATCTCGCACACCCTTCCATCATCTAAGGTGGGGGGGGGGGGAGCGTCTGAAATAGGCAGTTTCCAAAACCGCTATCATAAACAACATTTTCCACATTTTAGTGTTTCAAGACTTAAAATCCCGAAACCATTTACCGCCTTGACTTACTCCCGAACGCAGTTTACATCTATTCCATTACTGCCGCTCCTACGTCATCGTCCACCTCCGCTCTCCTATCTGTTGCGTTCATTCCACTTCATCTGCCACATCATCCATATTTTGCCCTTCATCCAATAAAACTTCACCATGTCAATTGCCCATTGCGCCACAACACTCTCGTTCCATTGCCTATCTCATGGTCATTGAAACTATGTTTTTCCTATACACCGCATTGATTTAAAACATGGTTTCCAAACCCATGAGAACGTATTTTCAGAAACTGAAAGAGGTTTTTTCTTCCAATATCCTTATTAACAAAAACATCTCCCAGTTTTGTAACAACTTTTATGGTTTGGGAGATTTTAAAGAAACTTTGAAGACATATGTTCCCGAATTTTTCCTGTTTAGTCATATTTTTGCATAACAGATTGTGGCCAATAAAAGATGGTTCTTGAGAAACTAAAAGAGGTTTGTGTTTATAAGATGCTAAAGTACAATAATGTACTTCAGATTTTACACAGCTATTACATAATCAGATATACAAGGACATCTTCACAACTTATTTTTCGGACTGTGTAAATTCCTTTTTAGACATTTTTTTGCAGAAAGTATTGTGAACAGCTGAAGCTGGATTTTGGGAAACGGAGAGAGGTTTATCTCAAGAACATATTCATCTACAATAACCTCTCTCAATTTTTATAGAACTATCTCGGATTGAGATATACAAAGGCATGACTGGACCCTATTCTGCAGGATTTCGGGAGGAAAATGCTCAAAGACAGTTAGTGACTTGGAGGCCACCTCATCAAATATGAGTTGTAAACAAATTCGAATTGCTCTTCTTAGCAACAGAAATCTTCAAGGATAGTACTAGAAATCTTCAAATAGTTTTAGTTACCTTTATTTGTGTTCTATTTTTGTAATACAGTTTTCAGATATTTGTAGTAGCCCTTGATATTTTTATCAAGATATTTTGTAATAAACTGTATAAATACTTCAGCTTTTGATGCCAAGACTCTTCACTCTGTAATAAAGCTTCTGTTGTAGTTTTTCTAATGAAAGCCTTACGACTCTAGTTTTGACAAAATTTTGTGCTTCGAGTATGTTTTTCCAGTTTTTCATATCTTATTTCTACACATGATAAAAGTGTTTATAGGAAGGTCTACAAAATCATTATCTTTAGAAAGAGATTTGTTTATTAGACTCTTTTTTCATCATAACTCCTCTTTAGCTAGTTTTTGTTTTGTGCTTTCTGACAACCATTAAAAGAGATTAGCTTATTAGGTTATTTGCCTGAAATAGCCCCTCTTAGAATTGGTTTCAGTTTGGCCATTATGTTTCCCTTTAAATCTGTTTTGTTGGGCTATAGAAATCTTCTACGCGCATCCAAATCTTCCTAGTGGTCAAGTAATTAATCTGGCTACTCAATTATTAGGAATCTCCTTACATTCTTCTGCCAAATTCTTATACAAATCAAGTCGTTCTATCATGTTGAAAGCTGACACTTTCAAAAGGAACCCTCTGAGAGAGCCTTTAAATCATGAGCAGGGGTTATCATTGATCGCCAACCACCCCCAATTAAAACCCTAAATCTGGTCATTGTGCTTCAAAGGCTGTTGTTCAGTGACAGGTGAACAACGTTAAACAAAACCTCGTAACAACTAAGGGAGCCCCCTCTGGTTCAAGGGCCTACTTGAACCTAAAGGCTAGTTGAGTTGGTTTCCTAGCATAGTTTTTGCAGCCAAGGACTGCCTACAGGAAACAAGTACAACATTTGGCATCGTTGTCGGGGAGCAAAGTAAAAATCTTTCTCCGAGGAATGGTAAAATTTAGACCTATTTCTTGCTGGTGAACAAGGAATAAGCATTTGTATTGGTTGCATTATTTTCACCTGGTGACTCCACTTTGTTGGATGGTGATTCCACTGGATTACTGAACCCACTCTTGTTTTGAAATTCCAGCTACCTTTACTGCTATGTGAGGTTTGTTGATACTTGCAGTAAGCAGTATATGTATCTTCCTCTCAGCCTTGATAAAAAATCTAAAATGTCTACAGAGGATGTAGCTTCTAAAGGATACATGTGAGTATAGGTTTTCCATTGGAGTTTATGTTCATATTGTATATATTCTTCAGATTTTCAGGTGTTGGCAACGTGGTTTGTCAATAAATTCACTTCGCACTTGGTTACATTGGAAAACATATTACACCTAACAGTGTAAATTTTTTCAGTTCAGTTAGATAGAGGTGTGAGGATTGGATAGATTTTTAGAATTTCAGTATGCAGTAGATCTACAATTGTTTCAGTTATATTTCAAGATTGCAGTATTAACTTTGGTTTGGTTGAGTGCGATGACTTCCAAGGGATTAAGTGATTAACTCCATAGCCCATGAATTAGGCACTCTTGTGCTTATTTCCACTTACAGTGTCAGTAGTTTCACTTCAATAATTTTCAATCTAGAATTTTCAATTTTCAGTATGAAAGGGTATCTGAGATTAGTGCTGGCATATGGTTTCATTTCGCAGTTGCAGGTTGCAGTCTGCACTAGCAGGCTATTCAAATGATAGGGTTGATCCAAGAGAGTTGATTATGGTTGATGATCAGACTTACAATATGACTCCATTCCCAACGCTAAAGGCAATTGATCTGCTTATTCTCTGCATCACACAAGGGGAAGCAGTCCCCATTGGAGCCGATGTTGTAACATATTTTGACAGACTGAAAAAATTAAAATTTTCAGTGTGAAATTGCCATTCCTTCTAAGTTAAATACTGAGGCATATATAAATTTTATGATTTCAGATGATTTATTTATATAATTTTAAATTTTAAATAAATTATTTTTAATAAAAATATATAAGTTTATATTTTTTATTAAAACAATTTATTTAAAACATTAATTTTATGTTTAAGTGGGCCAAGCCTTAGTTGCCGACCCCACCAAATCCCATTCCATTTAATTACTGGGACCCACAGTTGTCACCTTCACCTTCGAAATCATGACCCCACCACCATTTCCACTCATGTGCTAAACACCCATCTCCTTACCTCTCATCCCGCACACCCTTCCATCATCTGATGGCCCACGACCCTTTTCGGCCCTCATTCGCCATCCGAACTTTATCGGCGGGGTGGGGGGGGAGGTCCGAAATAGGCAGTTTCCCAAACCGCCATCATAAACAAACTTTTCCACATTTTAGTGTTTCGGGACTTAAAATCCCGAAATCATTTATCGCCTTGACTTACTCCCAACACGGTTTACATCTATTCCAGTACCGTCGCTCCTACATCATCATCCACCTCCGCTCTCCTATCTGTTGCGTTCATTCCACCTCATCCGCCACATCATCCATCTACTACCCTTCATCCAATAAAACTTCACCATGTCAGTTTCCCGTTGCACCACAACGCTTCTGTTCCATTGCCTGTCTCATGGTCATTGAAACTATGTTTTTCTTGTACACCGCGTTGATTTAAAACATGGTTTCTAAACCCATGAGAACGTATTTTCACAAACTAAAAGAGGCTTTCTCTTCCAATATCCTTATTAACAAAAACCTCTCCCAATTTTGTAACAACTTTTATGGTTTGGGAGATTTTAAATAAACTTTGAAGACATATGTTCCCGAATTTTTCCTGTTTAGTCATATTTTTGCAGAACATATTGTGGCCAATAAAAGATGATTCTTGAGAAAATGAAGGAGGTTTGTGTTTCTAATATTCTAAAGTACAATAACCTACTTGATATTTTACATAGCTATTACATAATTAGATATACAAGTACATCTTCACAACATATTTTTGGGACTGTATAAATTCATTTTTAAACATCTTTTTGCAAAAAGTATTTTGAACAACTGAAGAACATATTCATCTACAATAACCTCTCTCATTTTTTGTAGAACTATCTTGGATTGAGATATACAAAGGCATGACTGGACCCTATTTTGCAGGATTTCGGGAGGAAAATGCTCAAAGACAGTTAGTGACTTGGAGGCCACCTCATCAAATATGAGTTGTAAACAAATTTGAATTGCTCTTCTTAGAAACATAAATCCTCAAGGATAGTACCAGAAATCTTCAAATAGTTTTAGTTACCTTTATTTGTGTTCTATTTTTGTAATACAGTTTTCAGATATTTGTAGTAGCCCTTGATATTTTTATCAAGATATTTTGTAATAAACTATATAAATACTTCATCAATTGAAGTAATAAGGGTTGGCTTTTGATGCCAAGACTCTTCACTCTATAATAAAGCTTATGTTGTAGTTTTTCTAATGAAATCCTTACGACTCTAGTTTTGACAAAATTTTGTGCTTCGAGTATGTTTTTCCAGTTTTTCATATCTTATTTCTACACATGATAAAAGTGTTTATAGGAAGGTCTGCAAAATCATTATCTTTAGAAAGAGATTTGTTTATTGGATTGTTTGTTCATCATAACTCCTCTTTAACTAGTTTTTGTTTTGTGCTTTCTGACAACCATTAAAAGAGATTAGCTTATTAGGCTATTTGTCTAAAATAGCTCCTCTTAGAATTGGTTTCAGTCTGGCCATTCTATTTCCCTTTAAATCTATTTTGTTGGGCTGTAGAAATCTTCTACACGCATCCAAATCTTCCTAGTGGTCAAGTAATCAGTCTGGCTACTCAATTATTAGGAATCTCCTTACATTCTTCTACCAAATTCTTATACAAATCAAGTCGTTCTGTCAGGCTGGAAGCTGACACTTTCAAAAGGAACCTTGTGAGAGAGTCGTTAAATCATGAATAGGGATTATCATTGATCGCCAACCACCCCCAATTAAAACCATAAATCTGTCCATTGTGCTTCAAAGGTTGTTGTTCAGTGACAAGTGAACAATGTTAAACAAAGCCTCGTAACAACTGAGGGAGCCCCCTCTGGTTCAAGGGCCATCTTGAACCTAAAGGTTGGTTGAGTTGGTTTCCTGGCATAGTTTTTGTAACCAAGGACTGCCTATGGGAAACAAGTACAACATTGTGATTCAAGCTTCTTCCTCTCTTTTTTTTTGTGACACCACCAAAATTCTCAAAATTGCAGTTTTTAGAATATATTGATCCCTATTGCTTGGAAGGAAACAAAGGATGTGGCAAGAAATTCACAAAACACTATAACTTTGTAAGAACAAAGACCCACCGTAGTGCATCATCAAACATCAACACCAAGGAATGAAGATCCTTCCGCCTTCTCTCAGATTTTACCAATGACAACAACACCCATGACCTCTTTACCTGTGGTTAAGAATGCACTATGGAACTTCTAATTCCACCACCTGTAATTCCCTATATTCTATGGTCGTGTTTAAATCTTAAAATAGATGATTTGAATGGTTGTAGCCCCTATCACATGGGTCCTCCTCAAGAACACTACTTGGTGCTTATACATAATACGCCCACAATGTGTTCACCATGGCCCACATGACAACTCAACCTGTTTACGTCATCACTAATTGTTGACACGTGATGCCATCTAGACGCTCCAAGCCATTGACAATGGAAAATTTCCAACAAGATCAACAATGGAGGCAGTGTATCGAGAGGCAAGTAGTGCACCCGTTAACTTTTCCAAACTACCCGATGGGTAGCATGGCCCCCACCAATCTACTTACATGGCAACCCCTTGTTGGATATCAGGTTTCAAAGGAATTTAACAAAAACCACCTTTCAGGAGCTAGAAATTGCCTCGTCAAGTGGTTTTGAGGCTTAAGAAAACCGCTCAAGCCAACACTCGATATTGAACATATCACTATGGTTTGGCATTCATTTCATGTTTAGGTTTGAAAGCCTCTTACCCTCTTTGAAGTGCATATTCACAAACTTCGTATGTGATCCCCTTTTTGGACAGTTGATACACACACCAAGCAGACATAGAATTTGCATTATATTACAAGGCTGGACTCTTGTGGCATGTGAACGATGCATAGAAACTGGCGATTTTGTAAGAATAAATTATCTCTCATAAGCTTGATCAAATCTGTCCCTGGAAATTATGGTTCTCCATAATACAACATCTTAGTGAAGTATTTCTCAACCTAAGCCATCCAAACTCAATGTTTCCACCTTTCACATATATGATAAACATGTCACTCCCTACATATTGCAGCCTACTTCAAGGGTTGAGAAGATTTCTTTGACAAACAAAGTAATACACCCTTCCGTGTGAACAATAGGTCCTTCTCCTTCCAATTGTGTTTATCAATTTGTAAACAAAAATGATGGTTAATAACACACATTAGCATAACTAAATTGATGTATTTGAATAATCCTTACCGAAACATGAAAATTAAAAATGATTTAATTGTTAAATCTTTAGTGATATAGTTTTCAAAAGATTACACACTGTGATGTTTTCCATGACAATTGTTGAAAACTACTTTTTCACTTATTCACATAAAACTAATGTAATCACAGGGGCATTGACCCCAACAACAAATTCGGATCCAAGCTTTGATCGCCACCCAAACTTGCCTTCGTCAAGACTTGCTCTTCCTCATGCTCTCTCTCCTTTAGTTCCTGATCGTGCCAAACATTCAAAGGTGAGTGGCATTCAAATTATTTTCCAATTAGCAATTTCAATCAATTAATTAGCAGTTTTGGCTTATTAAAGTTTGGGGCATGAAAAATTTATTCTAAACATTAAATGCTTAAGAACTACTGCTAGCATTAGTTCATTTAACATGGAACTGCTTTTGTTCACTTGAAATTGTCCCAAGTATGGCCTTGATATGAGGCCAAATAAGATCTCGAAATCGTTCATTGGATATAAAAACACATGTAAGTATTTCATAAGCAGAGAAAAAGTATTCATTTGAATATAAAAGGAAAACATTGGTTAAAAAAAAATCATTAATTTTTGTGTCCAACTAATAAGGGTTATAAAAAAAAAAAAAAAAAATTACTATAGTCTCTAGAACGCTAAAGGGGCGGGGACCGATAAAGTATGAGTTTGATTCCTCTTATTGCCCTAAATAACAACCATGTTGCTTCTAATTAAGAGAACAAAAGTTTAAAAAAGAAAACATTTAATTGAATGGTGATTCCATCTAAATGGTGTCAGGTGTCGCTTGTGTCTTCATCTGAGCTGGGGAATTCCAAGTTTGCGATCTTCATTGCTAACTTGGAGATTTTTAGATTCAACTTCTTTAGTTGTAACTACACATCATCAATGTTGAGCAATATTTCTTGTTATGCTTCTGATCACTCCACAATCACTTTTCAAATGATAGTATTTACTTGCTAATATAGGTCTATTGTTTGCGTGTATCTTGTTTTCTGTGTGTGAGTGTCCCCTGTGATAGGGATACACTTGCCTACATTTTCCTCTGCATCCTCATCTGAAAGAAATCTCCTTTCTACCTATGTTCCTCAGTCAACATTATGTTAGGGTCCAACCCTAACTCCCTTATTCATGTAGTAAGCCTTGTCAAAGTCATAGTTAGTTAGTTGAGTCAATAAAGCTCGTAAGTGGTTATCCACATTAATAATATTTGTAAGTGTTTGACCTGCATTATAAAAAAGGGACCACAATTAGTTATAAATGGGCCATAGTTAATAAATAAAGTGGTTAACCCGTGTTATGCAAGGGACCACTAGTAGTTAGGGTTTTGGATGTCATAAAGCTATAAATAGTCTTAGCTAGCAAGGGAAAAGGTATGGAGTCTGATTGTAATTGAGTTATGATCTGTTGGAGGTTGCCCCCTAGAAGAGGCAAGTGAACATTATATTTTACTTATGAATAATAAAACATCTTTGCAGCTTGTCTCATTTCATGTGATATTTCTGTGTTTTAGGTCATCTTGTTTCATATTTCTGGTATTCTGGTTTTCTCGTAGGTCAAGTGCATAACGAGTGGTATCATAGCACTTTCCAAGGCTATTTGTACCTCCAATTTTCACATATTTTTTTTTAGTCTAGAGATGTGTTTTGACTTCTTTAAACCACGTGATTTATCGTTGAGCGCATAAACCTGCGGATTTGGGGAGGCATGCACGCAAGAACCACAGGAGGTGGTCATGCTTGTTGGAATCCCTTGTAACCCTTATGGGTACCCCTTCGAGTAGTAGCGCATTAAATAGACTACGCACATACTTCACTTCCACGTTCCCTTGGGTATATCAGAAGCCTCCCTAGGTTAACCTAAAACCTAACCTTAGATAAGTTGTCAGTCGTCTTGTTGCTACAGTACACTGAGAACAACACTCGGGGAGGTTACTCGAATGTACAATAGGGTAGTCGGTAGTGCGACTAAGGGTACAGTCGATCCTCAGTTAGCGCCTTGAAAGATTGGATCGAGTACTATTGTTGGGACCCTGCATATATTGTGATTTGTAGCACCTGACACTCCTTTGAGGCCATAGTTCTCTCAACTATCTAAAGATCACTCCCTACCTTTTCGTCCTTATTAGATCTAGTTGTTGGGGTTCAACTGTTGTTGTCCAGATTAGATCCAACAGTTGGGGTTCTGCTGCTTCCGTATAGATCAAATTCGATAGTTGCAGTTTTCACAACATAGATCAGACTCTTTGTGCAGTGAGGGTTTTGGCTGCCATAATCCAAATCAAATTGTCGCAACACATTCTGCAGTACCAAGACCTTAGGGTTTATGCTACTACAATCCATACCATATTTTCACAAGATATTTGGCAGTATCAAGCTTTCTGGAATTTGACCACTGCAGTATTGATGGGGCCATCTCAGGATGCTTACAAGAGACCTATCCCATAAGATTCAAGACGACGAGTTGGTCGTAGTGGTACCATTCACTTGTAAACCCCCAATTTTCCGATGGTACCAAATTTTTTCGACGCGACTTCAAGTGACCCATGTCACTAGACTCCTAATCTTGCCCTCTTTCCAAGTATAATACTCTTAATTAAGCTCCCAATTTGACCAGGTCTAGTGTATGCTCGATACCAAGTCTCGAGTTATGGCTACAGAAAGGGTTGTCGAGAAGGTTGACAACCTCGAGAAAAAATTCAATGACTTCTAGGAGTCCATTAACTCCTAGCTCACACAAGTATTTGCCACTATAAAGATTCCTCGTGAACCCATGAGAGAAGAACATAGTGTTGATGCACACATAGAAAGGGAATCCAACCATCACATTCATTTCCATGGAGATCACCACTCTTCAAGCCACCAGACACCCAAGTTGGACATGTAAAAATTTGATGGCTCTAACCCCGCAGTATGGGTGGCACAAATGGAATAATATTTCCCCCTTAATAATATCTGGGAGGATGGAACTAAACTACATGTGGGAGCCCTTTACTTGGACCAAGAGAGATGGTAGTGGTGGCAGTGGCATCAAAAATGTTATCCAGGGAGGCTAACTTAGAACATGTTCTCAAAAGCCATTTGTGACTGCTTTGATTTGGAATCTCACTTTTTGGATTGTCTCACTAAGCTCAGGCAAACATGTATAATAAGGGATTACATCGCAGTGTTTGAACAATTGGCCATCTGAACTGAAGGACTAGGAGATGACTTTTACTTTGAATGTTTCATCAGTGGCCTAAAGGAAGCCATCCAAGCCCATGCCTAAATGCATCACCCGACTACTTGGTTGGATGCATGTTGTAAGGCTATAGATGTAGAAGTCGCCTTAAATTCCCAGTACAATCATCCAAATTTCATCGCAAAGGCACGTCCCATGCAAGCTACGGGCCCCACCGAAACACTTAAGATTCAAAAGTTGTCACCGACAAAAATGGCCAAAAGAAGGAAACAAGGACTCTGTTACTACTTTGATGACAAGTGCTCCACACAACATAAATGTAAGGAGCCAAAATTCTTTCAAATTGATGCTACTGAAAACAAATCAACTGTGGTATACCTAGGGGGGATAATATGGGGTAAACAGGGAGGTACCCAAGGGAATAATGTAATAATGTGATGTAATAATATAATGGGTCATATTTAATAAATAAAATGGTTAACTCACATTATGTAAAGGACCACAAGTAGTTAGGGAATAATGTGATAAGCCCATTGTAATGGATGTATGGTATTAAGAGACCCATGGTATTGTATGTATGAAGCCTATATAGAGATTAGAGACTCTCCACTGAGATGTGTCAAGTATGATTCTATATTTACAAGCATATGGCTTGTGGAGTGATCTCCTTCCTTAAGGAGTAGTTGTATGGTGTTGCCCTACCTCAAGGGTTTTGATATTAATAAAGAAGCATTTCTATTTTATATTATTGGAGAAATATTGATATTTCTTGGGCATATTTTGCATTGATATATATATTTTTAGGTCAGATATATTACAAATGTTATAAGAGTTCTTTCTTGGGCAAAGCTGGGATATTTTTTTTCATTTTTTGCAGATTTTTTTTGGGCAGCAAGTTTGCAGATCAGATCTGAAAATTTTGGTGCGAAATTTTCAAAAATAAATAGAAAATATGAATTCCTTGCGAAAAAATACCTAATTAAAAAAAATAAGTCGAATCATAGTCTGAATGAGGGAGATATCATTGATTTAAAATCAATTGTTCTGTAGAAATGTTTCTGACGACATTTCATGGACGATGGATCTCCAATAATGTTTTGCAGTTTTTGTATAGAATTTTAGAAAAATATTTGCATATATGATATCCTATTGAAAAACCACTCAAATTCAAAAAAAAACCGGTCGAATCGGAGTCTGGATGAGGGAGATATCGCTAATTTAAAATCAACTCTTTTTTTTCAGAACTTTTTGTGACATCCAAAAAGTTGCAGTGAGGATCTGAGTTCCTAGAATGTCGAAAACGTGATTCTAGTTACATGGGAAGATGCAGAATGACCATTCCATTTCCAAAAATAGGTTATAATAAGGATTCTGAGTTTTATTGACTGATTTATGCCCATTTTAAATTTTCGCCAAAGTAAGTGATTTTCTTCAAAACCCTTACTTTATGGGTTCTAGAAGGCTATTTTTTTTTTTTTACAGAAAAAGAGGATGGTCATACTATTGAAGAATACCTAACATATATGAAGTCACAATACCCAATAACTTGGGTATTAGGACCATGGAATGATTTTAAGGATGAGGCTGCCATATGGTGGAAATCACTTAACCAAGATCAAATAGGGGCACTTCCCGATGAAGAGATTGAAAAACTCCTTTTGAACAAGTGGTCTCATGCTAGGAAGAAGGAAAATAAGAGCCATAAAGGCTCATTTTCTACTAATATTTCCATATTATAGGTTCATGGAAGTATTCAAAAAGAGAAGATCATTGTGCTTATCAATCCTAGTTGCAAGCATAATTTTATTAATGTTAATTTGCTAAAAAATTGCAAGTCCCAGTCTAACATATTGAGCACACACAGGTTGATGATGTTCAAATTTATAAATATTTGAAGATTTTTATGGATAAATATGTTCTTCATTCTGATTATTATGCTACAGATATGGATGATGTGGATGGTTTTTTGAGATACTCTTGGATGGAATCCATTGGTACTATCAATATTAATGCATAAAAGAAATTCCTTAAGCTTTAGTATAACTAGAAGAAAATTACATTACAAGATATTTCCATCAGTAAAGAGGTAGAGCCTAAGGAGGCCCAAGTAGAAAATGATGCAGGTACTAACACATCAAATGAGGAGTCCATGGTGGAAGTAATAATGGAAGACAAGCAACAAACACAAGCACCACAACAGGTTCCTGATACCAATCAGGCTCCTTCAGGTGTTGAATTGAAGAAAGATACACCACCAGTTAAAAATTTAGCATATCACCACCCACACCACCCAGCCAGACAATAATCAACAAGGTGGAAAAGAATTAGCAACAAGGACAACAACCCCTGGATGACACAAAGAGAGGTGCGATGAGCCATCTACTTAGTGCGAGCGAGGCACCAAGTAGATTGAGTGTTCACCTTTTTCTGGGATGGCTAGATGCACGTGCATGGTACCAATGAACTACTCTTTTGAGTAGATCTTATTATTTGTGTCCTCCTCATGTTTCGTGGACGAAACATGTTTAAAGGGGGTGGAGTGTAGTATACTTAGGGGGAATAATATGGGGTACAAAGGGAGGTACCCAAGGAAATACTGTAGTAATGTGATGTAATAATATAATGGGCCATATTTAATAAATAAAGTGGTTACCCCACATTATGTAAGGGACCACAAGTAGTTAAGGAATAATTTGATAAACCCATTGTAATGGATGTATGGTATTGAGAGACCCATGGAAATTACCCATGGTATTGTATGTATGAAGCCTATATAAAGGCTAGAGACTCTCCATTGAGACGTGTCAAGTATGTTTTTATATTGACAAGCATATGGTTTGTGGAGTGATCTCCTTCCTTAAGGAGTAGTTGTATGGTGTTGCACTACCTCAAGGGTTTTGATATTAATAAATAAGCATTTCTATTTTATATTATTGGATGATATTGATATTTCTTGGGCATATTTTGCATTGATATATATTTTCAAGTCAGATATATTATGTCAGTCGATGAAGCTTCATCCACTGAAGTGTCTGAGGAAGAAGTGGGTGAACCCCAAATCAACCCAGACAATGATCTCACAGCTACGCTTGATGAGATAATTATATCACTACATGCCTTGGTTGGAACATCTTCACCCCAAATCTCAAAATCTGAGGTTTTATTAAACACCGACTAGTAGTGGTGTTGATTGATAGTGGCAACACTCATAACTTTGTCCATAAGAGTAACAGAAGATGTTCATTGTTTTGTATGGGCGATATCTAATATCCAAGTCCTTATCGTTGATGGGGGGACCATGAAATGTGAAGGATGTTGTGAAAATATTAAGCTTCATATGGGGGACTATCACCTCAAAACCCACATGTTTGTCGTTGAAATGGGTGGTTGTGACATTATCCTTGGTGTTGAATGGCTTCGCACACTAGGCCCTATCACAATGGATTTCCAGGAGTTATATATGATCTTTAAGCAGAAAACCACACTCATACACTAAGGGGACTCCAGGTAATTGATCCTACTATCATCAGCTCACATCAAATGGAGAAGATTTTTAAAAAGGGTTGTTAAACACACACATGGCAGCAACAGAATATTAAAGATAAGCAGGAGAGTTCATCTATTATTTGATAATGATATACATGTATAGTACATTCGTGTGACCGTTGGGTTCCACATCCCAAGGTCTCTTGGACTCTCATGGCTATTCACATTCTGCACCAACCCATAGAGGATTAGGTGTCCAACATTCCCCCCCTTAATTCGAAGGGTTATGTATGAGTCCAAGAAGAGAGTTGTAATACAAAACATGCAAAAATGCATGGCAACACTAGGCTAAATGTGCTCTCTGAAATGTTGGTATAAAGGGCGGTGGTTTAAGGATGACCACCAACACTGGAATGCTTAGTGCAGTTCCCGGAACTCTTCCAAGTTTAGCATGAAGCTCAGGTCTTCTGCTAGAGGAAGTGCTCCTAATGTTTTGAAGAGGGAAACCTTCAACCATGAAAGGGAGGTCTCACCCCACATTAAAGGAAGAACCTCAACCTGTGATGGTTTAAGGATTACCACCAAATCTGGAATACTTAATGCAATTCCTGGAACTCTTCCAAAACTAGCAAGAAGATGAAGTCTTCTACTAAAGGAAGTGTCCCCAATTCTTTGAAGAGGTATCATTGACTGAAGGCATGCTCAGGGGCATCTTTGTCTCTGGCTACAACTCTGAATCTGGTATGGCAGGTTGTGGCTCAGGCTCGCTTGATGTGGCTTTGAAGCTTGTAGATGACCATGATTTCCCCCCTTGTCAGATACAAGGTGATATGATGGAGAAAACTCAAATGCAATACTGTTCAATACTCTAGAACAAGTTCAGACATATGACTGAAATGTCTTCTTGGTTGTTGATACCCATTGCCAAGAAGCAATCCATCCAAGATGAATCTTTGTTCTTGTAGGAGGTTTGTTTTTGAAGCATCTGTTTGAAGAATGACTAGTTTTATGACAGTGCTTACATGGATGAAGATCAAAACAGTGATCTTTCAGATGGCCAACGCAGTCACAGTGTTGGCATTTCACTATCTATTGTTGTTGCTGTGGAAGAGGAGCAGAAGATGAAGGTGAACTGTCATGAAGGAATCCAGCACTCTGAAACTGGATGGGCTTTGAGTAATCTGGAATATGAAAGGACACGTCCTTGTCATATCCAAGACTAGTTCTGTGCTTGTTGTGGACAAGCTCTTCCCAAGGTCTGATGATGGGCTTGGGAAGTGCAAACTGAACTTCTACATCTGCATGTAACTTTGTTGCTTTATTGGGCACTGGATCTGAATCAATTTCAACAATATTGACTTGCTGCTTATGGGAGTCTGTTTCATTGTTTTGAATAGAAACAGGTTCAGAATGATGACTCCATTGTTGTAATTCTGCTCGCTGTAGCTGAGATTCAAGCTGCAAAAAGTCAATTTTCTCTTGTGCATTTTGTAGACATACCTAAATGTCTGTGAGAGAAACTTTGCTGACTTTTAATGTATCATGAGTAGTAGACAATATCAAAGTTTTGAGGAACTCTAATACTTCATTGATTCTGGCCATTTTCATTGAAAAAATAAGGTGAATTTCACAAATACAAATTCTTGATCTCAAGCCATATATAAATAAGCCAAGTCGTAAAGATATATAATTAGTTCAAAATCACAATTGAATATGATTGAACATATGAAATATGCAAGCCTTCAACGTATTCAAAGCAACATACAACAATTCCAAGCCGTGGAATTTCAACCGCCCCCACTCAATTTTGAATAATACAACACCAAGGGGATTGCCTTATGCAATGCTCAACGCTCAACATTAAAATGCTCATGCCAATGCACCAATACCCTACGCAGTTCTAGGTTATTTAATAACTATGTATTTCCTTTGTAACAAGGTTCACGAAATCATTGAATTCAAGGTTCATATATATATATATATATATATATATATATATATATATATATGTATGTATATATATATATACCATCTTCAATTCAATGCAAACAGTTCACATCATGCTAGTGTTCATTACGAGTGTTCTAAATTAACCAACGGACCAACGTTCAGGTGAGGACGTTATGTAGGCAAAGAATATTTTAATCCACGAAGAGGGACGAACCTTCAAGGTTTCAAACCATATAACAGTCCACCACAGAGAGCATATGTAGAAGAACTAAAGAATATAAGAGCCAACAATATTTTTCATTTATTAGATATGCAATACAACCATATTGCATTCATCAACCTCTTTCACTCATCTTTGAATTCAATCAATGCCTACTCGCTCCATGTAGAATCATTCAATATTGAATGCAGAATTTTGGATCACTATGCAACCATTTATCTTGGTTTTCTTCTCACATCAACACCATCCCTTTAACCATTTCATCTTGAATTCATTATTATCTACTAATGATACTGAATACAGACGCCACTTCAAACAAATCGAATTCTTAAACTTCTCAATTTGAACCCGAAACCTCGTCGATTCTTCGCCCGATAACATTCTCATCCACACCATTCTGAGAAACCGAATTCTTTTCCACAACACCATTCGCAGAAGTCGAACCGTCTTGCACAAAACCATTCACGGAAGACGAATTCTCCTTCAGAACGTCATTCCCACTGCTTGAAACTCCCCCAAACAACTGCCTTCTGAGTATGTCGTGTAGCCGCCCAACCAGCTGCTTCTTGAGTGAATCGAACGCCATATCTAACCTTTCGAGCTGTTCAGTCGAATTGACAATACAAAGGAAACTATACATTTGCTAGTGGAAAGGCAGTTGGTTATCACAATCTGTTTCAAACAACTTGGTCAACCTTTATGGTTGATGATAGTCCATACTTTATTAAGGATACTCTCCACCTAAGGGAAGAGCACATTCAGAATGGCGGGACAAAAATGGCACAAATAACACTGAGTGAAGGAGCATTTCTATGCGCAGCAATGAAATAGGAGAATATATGGATCAGAAGGTCACTGGTGCACACAATCGCCTAGCGTTTATTGAGCTCGATTGCAGGTGCGATCATCATCCCGAAGGCAAGTTATTGAAATGAGAAATCGATGCCGATGTCTGTCTCTGCTCTAGTGTCCGATACCGTTTTATTCCTACTGTTCTGGCCAGCTCTAACACTTATCTCGACTTTCCAGATCCCGCTCAGGGCACCTTTCTACAGATGATTGCAATGCTAGAAAGGGTCCTTGGTGTGAAACTGCGTGGAAGCACTGGAAATAAATACATCGGAGTTGTTGCTGAGCAGAAATATTCGATATGAGAAGACTGGCACAAAAACACTGGTAGATAGGTAAAGAGGTAGTTTTGACAGCCTTTAATTAGGTGTGGATGGTAGCGCTAAGCGCCCAGGCTAAAAGTGTGGGAGCTGAGAGGACAGAGTCACCAAAAGTAATGTTCACGCCCATTCATTTCTTGATGGCTTTCCCAAAATTTATGCTGAGTATGAGCATGGTGGTTATATATATTAAAACCACAGTTAAAACAACAACTGTTAAACAAGAGAGTGGGAGCGGAGGTATGGGCAACATGGTATATGCACGCAGTGTGGTAAGTGGTAATACCACTCTAACACTCGGGCCCTAGCGTCAAGAGCAACATTCAAAGCGTATTATGGCAGTTGACAGAATTCAAGGTATGCTATAACATTCAACTCTTGACCAACTCATTCAACAACAAAGATTTGACAGAGATGACAGTCTAGAAAAGAGGTATAGGATTGACATGTATAGAAAGGCCACAGAAAAACAAGCTCACATAAACAAGTGGCTCATACTTGAGAAGGGCAGGAGATCGCCTACTCTGATACCATGTTAAACACACACATGACAACAATAGAATATTAAAGATAAGCAGGAGAGTTCATCTATTATTTGACAATGATATACATTTATAGTACATTCATGTGACCGTTGGGTTCCACATCCCAAGGTCTCTTGGACTCTCATGGCTGTTCACATTCTACACCAACCCATAGAGGATTAGGTGTCCAACAAGGGCCATCATGGGGTAGTAGTGCAATTTAATGCCATTTAGGCCATTGAATCCACTCCTCATATTCATCATGATATGTAACAGGTATTAGATCACCACCAATGGGTCTTTGACAAACCTAAGGAGATCCCACCCTCTAGGGGTGAACATGATCATAACATCCCTTTGGTCCCGGGTGCCCAACTGCCAAATGTCCTCCCATATCGATATACTTTTGCATAAAAGAATGAAATTGAAAAAATCATCTAGGAACTCCTCGAAGCCGACATTATTTGTCCCAACACCAGCCCTTATTCATCTCCAGTGGTCATGGTTCTAAAGAAAGATGGAGAATGGCACATGTGTCCCGAATTTAGGGCCCTTAACAAGCTCACTATCAAGGACAAATTTCCTATTCTAGTAGTTGATGATCTGCTTGATGAACTGCATGGTGCTAAATTTTTTACCAAGCTAGACCTTTGCTCGGGTTATCACCAAATACGCATGAAGGAAGTTGACATTCCAAAGACAACCTTCCGAACTCATGAAGACCATTATGAATTCATGATCATGCCATTTGGTCTTTGTAATGCTCCATCCACTTTTCAGAGCCTCATGAACCACCTTCTGAAACCATATCTTAGAAAAATTGTCTTGGTCTTTTTTGATGACATTCTCATCTACAACATAACATGGGATAAACATCTTCAACATGTTGACCAAATATTGCAATTGCTCCAAGATCACAAATTATTTTTCAAATTATCCAAGTGCTTGTTGGCTTAGGTTGGGCTGACCCAAGTTCATATTTTACAACGCACCAACAAAACCCTCAATCCCTGGCCCTTTCGGCAACGACCTACAAGCAAGTCGTAGTCTCACCAGAAGTGACTATGGGAGGTTGCAGAACCAGGTTTTTTCAGCCTTAAGGGATACTGCGATGTGGCAATTCTGCATTTTCTTATGCTTTAACACTTATAAACTACTTCACATTCATGAACTACTTCACACTTATATATATTCATCATTTAAACATATTATAAACATTCATACCTATAGAACCGTGCCGCCATGATCGCTCATATCAAAGATAATCTACATCAAGCTCAGAATTAGATGAAGCAACTGACTGACCAACACTGTTTAGAGAGGTCATTTCAAGTAGGCAACCAAGTGTTCCTGTGACTCCAACCTTATAAGCAAACCTCTCTCAAAGAAAAGGGCTGCCATAAACTAGCCCCAAAATTCTATGGACCTTATCAGGTACTTCAACGTATAGGAGCAGTCACTTACAAACTAGCCCTGCTGATTACTTCAAAAATCCACCTAGTGTTCCATGTATCCTGCCTCAAGAAAGTTGTGGGGAACAATTGTAGGGTACAAACCGGTTTGTCAAAATTGGATGAGGAAGGTTCACTGTGGCTCCGACCTGTACATGTCCCCAATACTCGTGAAAGACATCTCCACGGCCGCACAATCAAGGAAGTCCTCATTAAGTGGAAAAACACCTCTCCAGAAGATGCGACATGGGAACTAACCAATATTCTTCAACAATTTTCGTGGCTTCAACCTTGAGGACAAGGCTACTTTTGATGGGCGAGGGCATGTTAGGGTCCAACCCTAACTCCCTTATTCATGTAATAAGCCTCGTTAGAGTCATAGTTAGTTAGCTAAGTCAATAAAGCTTGTAAGCGGTTATCCACATTAGTAATATTGTAAGTGGTTGACCCACATTATAAAAAAGGGACCACAATTAATTATGAATGGGCCATAGTTAATAAATAAAGTGGTTAACCTGTGTTATGCAGGGGACCACTAGTAGTTAGGTTTTTGGATGTCATAAAGCTATAAATAGTCTTAGATAGCAAGGGAAGAAGTATGAAGTCTTATTGTAATTGAGTTCTACTTTTTTGGAGGTTGCCCCCTCAAAGAGGCAAGTGAACATTGTATTCTGCTTCTGAATAATAAAATATCTTTGCAACTTATCTCATTTCATGTGATATTTATGTGTTTTGAGCCATATTGTTTCGTATTTATGGTATTCTAGTTTTCTTGCAGGTCAAGTGCATAACACATTATGAATTTCACTTATGATCCCAAGTGGAGTATTATCCAAAAAACTAATGTAGATTTCTCTAAATGTTATTGAGCCCATGAATGTGGAGGTGATCTAGCACCACATCATCCCCTACGACTTGGGGTGTGAATTCCTCATAGCATCGTGGACCAAGGGAGGGGAATTAATACTAAGAAGTCAAGAGTGCATTTAATTTGATACAGGGGATCTCATAGCCAGGATATGACTAGTATTCACATAGTTCGAAACCATAGAAGAGGGGTTAAGTTAGACCCAGAGGAGACAAAGATTTAAACCCAAGAGTATTCACAGAGAAGGGAATCGATGGGAAGACAATTAGGAGTGTAAATAAAGGATAAAACCAAGGCCCCAAAAACATCCAGAGAGAGATAAAAGAAAAAAGTAAAAACTATCCCCTTGAAAACTGTTATAAATAGAAGCCTGAGCCAAAAGGAAACATGTGTAGCTTTGCATACTAGCTTAGATACCAAAGAAAATAATAAAACCAGGATAAACAATGACCAAGAAGAAACAAGGGTCGAAATACCAAAGAATTTAAACATTGAAAACCTAAAAAGAGCCTAGAAGATGTTTCTCTTAGAGGTTAGTATAAGACAAATCTAAAAAATTCAGAAATACCAAAATCCATTTGAATAATGATAACAAGCAGGTGAGGGTTCACATACCAACAAATTGTCTTATTTGCAATATTTTCCTTCTGTGACCTTCTCTTCCTCCATGTTTGCTGAACACTCACTCAGGTACCAATGTGATTGCCATTCATAACGAAGGAGGCTGCCTGGCTAAATCCACAAACCAAAATCATGAGAGATATCACCATCAATTCACCTACATGCACATGTCTTCAAACTTGCTACCAAGTGTGTGGATTATCCATCATATATGTGATTAATGACCCTTCCCCATCATTCACTCAAGTGGGCTCTTAATTTGACACCCAAGGTTGGGGATATTTATATATATTTCAAAATATATAAAATAATCACTAAAAATATGAATTGGAAACCCTTGATTTCATCCTTTGGATTGTGTATATGATGAAGAATATTCTCAAATTATTAAATCTCAACTATCCGTATTTTTTTTTAAGAATGAAAATTCTATAAACCTCACTCTAAAATATACAACACACACAATAATAATTTTATTTCTAAACTTTTCAATATTTCAAAATGCTAGAAAATAAAGCTATCGCTCTTATAAAATTGATATATTGATATATAGTCTATAAACTTTTCAATATTTCAAAAGGCTAGAGTAGAATGGTGGGATGTAATCAAATAAAGGTTGAGATCATCGCACTATGGGGTTTTTTTATGGTTGTCCATCCACCACATAGATGTATATGGAGACTCTAAAGTGGTCATTGACTTGGTGATGAGGAAAACAAATTTTGCACCTTCTATACTTATAAATTGGATGAAATATATTAAGATATTAATTGATGTTTTTCAAGACTTGACTTTTGAGCATATCTACAAGGAGCATAATCCTGTCGCAATACTTTATTTGAGGATATCTACAAGGAGCATAATCCTGTCGCAATACTTTATTCGAGAGCATTATACTCTCGCAGATACTTTATTCAAGAGCATTACATTGTCGCAGATGCTTTATCCCAAACAAAATTGCAACATTCCTCATAGAGTGATCTTTTTCACTATTTTTACAATAACATTCTTAATAGAATGGGGAATATTCCAACTCTATAAAATCTTTATTTAAAAATGATTAACTATCTTTTTGGAAGTGATATTATTGTATGTATATAATAATGCTAGAAATACTAGAAGATAGAGTATGATCCATTTAACTTCATTTTATGTAAGTGATATTATTGTATGTATATGCTAATGCTAGAAATACTAGAAGATAAAGTATGATCCATTTAACTTCAGTTTATGTAGTCTTGTTTTTGGATTATAGAGGCTCATCACCGATTAGAATAATGTTAAGCAGTTTTAAGAGACATGAACTATATATCTATTGACTCAAAATACAAAAACATAAAAATCTAATGCTTGACAGAGCACTAAACCCTGATATATGTTTGAAAGGCTTTCGTCCGTTCCCTAATGAGTTGTATATATAGAAGGGGGTTTAAGACATATTTTTCTTTGGAAGTGAGCCCAAGTGGAGCGAGAAGGCAAGCAAGCACTTGCAGGCTCCAGTAGCGGCGGCAGGAGGAGATCCGGAAGGTATGGAATAACAGTCTCTTTTTTATTCATCTGGTCTTGAACTTGTTCTTTGGAACGAAACAGTGGATCGAACCCTAGAATAAATTATCCCATTTCTCGTATTGTTGGGAATACATTGCCCTTTCTGAGTGTATTGGAGAAAGTTGTCTGGAGTTGTAATAATGAGTGAATATAATGTTTTATCAACAGTAGTGTTTATGATTTTTCTTTATTCTCTGCATTTGAAGGTTTTTGGTGGTTTATGATTCCTGCATATATTGGAAATCTATGGGTTTTAGTGTTTTGTGTCTTTTTTTTGATTTTCACTGTTTTGGGAGGGATTTCTATGCTCGTGTGGTGGCTGTCTTTTTGTCTTCCTCAGTCGTCAAAGTTTCTTGCATACATGCTACCTTCTGGGAGGAACCTGTGAGCCTTGGGGTTTATTAACCACTGACAGTCTTCATGGAAGCCTTAACTATTAATCAAAATACACGTGGGCCAAAAATGCAACAGATAAAAATGCTTTGTCGGTTATTTGCAAAGAGCTCCCGTTAACCTATTATCGGTTATATGGATATGCGGATAATTAAAGGTCCAGAAAGCATATGGAAACAGACCCAATCAAATGGCCCGATGCCCAGAAACATTGACAGGGCCGAAAACTTCAGACAGGAGCAGGAAGGGTTCCAGCTGTGGGCAGCGGTTTAGGTTTTTTTCGGGTACAATGGAAGAGTTGTCTGAAACGAGCTTGATTTCATTTGTTTTCTTTTTGGTTTTCGTATTTTATGTTGATATTTACAAGCACACCATGTCCATTAATCTGGGAAATGTAGCTCATGTTTCATTTATTATTGGAGCAAGCGTGTTCGGAGTTATTTCACTGCCGATAATCCTTTATGTGCAGGATTATATACGTGAACATGGTGAGGATTAGTGTTTTGAACGATGCACTTAGGAGCATGTATAATGCAGAAAAGCGTGGGAAGCGGCAAGTGATGATCAGACCATCATCAAAAGTCATCATCAAGTTCCTCCAAGTCATGCAAAAGCATGGTGAGCTTGTTTTCAACTGTCATTTTGTTTCGTACTGGTTTTGATTATTCAAGTTCCATGGAGTGGCTTCGTTTTAAGCCACAAGGTTCGCCGAACTTCAACAGTTTGAAATTCTCTGAACCTTTTTAGTTCGTTTAGGTTCGGCTAACCTTAAGATGAATCGACAATGAAATTTTTGTTTTTTAATTCGTTTTCTTCGACTTTTATAATTTAGAAATACAAAATTAACCCTAAGTTCTTCACACGATTGACTCTAGAATTCTACATGTTCACGCATTTGTAATTTTGTCTAGTCTTCTTCTGTTCAGCCGCCGACCCACCTCCATCTTCTGCGACTTGCAAGGAGGCTAACCCTCAATTCTCTGCCTCCAGTTCGATCCTTTTAGTCTTGATTCTCTACTGTGAATTTTCACTCCCGGGGGACTCATTACATGTTGAGTCAATTGTATATGTGTGTGTGTGTGTTAAAAATTGTATAGACGAATCTTATTGTGAATCTCATCTGAGCTTCATTGAAAAAATTGAACTTGAACCGAATCTAATCCTTGTTGAACTTGAACTCAAACCTAAACTGGGTGACTTAGGTTTCATATTATTCCTGACCTATATATGCCTGTGTTCAAGTCACTGGAGTTTCAGACAGTGTCAACTACTACTTTGAGTAATCAAGGGGCTTGTTTGATTATCTTTACCAGAATGCCATTGATAATTGCAAATTGTTCTCATTTTTTTCCCCTACACATTTTGCTGTTGAATCTCTCTGGTTGGCTTGGTCCTTAATTTTCCTAAATGAGATACATCTGTGTATATGATAAAGATCCTGAATGAGATCTGTGTATATCTTCTAGGTAGTGTTCACACATCTAAACTCTTGCATTCAGAAGTTGAGAGATTACACATGACCCCGTTTCTGGTTTCCAGATCGCATTTTCCTGTGTATAGTCCTAAAATGTGATGGCGCTGTAAAATCGTTTGGCTTAAACAATATTTAGTGTTCTAACTGTGAATCTGAGGAACTTCCCACTTCTTCCTAGTAGCAAATTGCCAATGGATACTCTCCTCATTAGTACAACCACATCAAATAGTTATTAGTTTTCGCTCAGCACACTAAATAAATTGTTTGAAGCATTGTAACCAAACATCTTTTGAGCCTTGCCAAAGCTGTATTTATGGGAGGTGTTCTCTCTCTAGCAGCTTGCTGTGCACACAAGTTTTTCTGGAATGCAGTTGAACCATGCCAAACTAATTCTCTCTACCAAGTTTACGCATTCCTAGTTTGACTCATAAATCTATTTTTTCCCCAGTCTAATCTATCACGCACAGGTAAGTGTACACACATAGAAAAGTGTCGAGTTTGCTAATTATGGCCATATGAAAATGATGATACAAAACAAAGTTTGTATGCATGAGGTCATGCATTTCTTGTTGCATTTTAATATTTGTATTTGTCTTTGATTGAGTCTTCATTACTAATACTAACAGAAGAAATAACAAGATGACGTTGCAATGTCACCTTCTAGCTGTGTCGTTCATATCCACGTGGTATCAGATGGTCATTTGGTTGCTTTGGCATACTGAATCAAGGTGTCAGCTGATGGAATGGGTCAATCAAGTGTCAGAGACTCAGATCTGCGTTTGATGTCTTCCAACTTCAGTAATGTTGTGCTTCTCAGATATATCTTAAGGTTTCTTGTTCACAAAACAATCCACAGGTGAAAGAGTGTAGAGGCGTTCATAAAAAGACAAAATGGACACATCTTATAAATCTCAATGGCACCGGGGAAGAAACAAAAGATCTGTAGCAGCTAAAGTATGTTGACGTTTCCATCATAGTCTTTAAACTCGGTCTGTCTTACTCGGAACCAGTCAAACTGGCCAAGTTCATAGGCCACTGGGTCAACTTGGCCATCAACTCGGACCATGGGGCTAGTTTGATAATTTGGTATCAAACTGGCCTGAACTGGCTGAGTCAGCTTCGAAACCCCATGTGCAGACTCAGCACCTATTTTATGGGTTTTTTAAACAAAAAAATGATAAAAATAGGGTTTCTGTGTGATTATGTTGGAAATGGCAACTCAGCATGATATTGTCAATGCTTGCTGTAAAATCTATTATAAATGAGACTCGACAGTGCTGATATTGGGGCATTATTCTGTCCATTTGCCTTGCTGTTTGCTCATCCTGTGGCTGCTTTCAAAGCTCATCTTGTGGCTGCTTTCAACACTCATCCTGTAGCTTCATTTAAAAAAAAAAAAAAAAAAACCTTAGAGCGTTGCTGTAGTTACCTATGACTGCCACCATATGTTGCTAGAATACCTGCTATTACAGTAATTACCCAAAAGCAGAAGTACAATGCTGATCTGTTTAGTGTTATTTGCAGTGCCATATCCACTATTTTTTGTTGCGATTCTGACTCTCTAACTTGGTGACTTCTGACCTGCAGCTACCCTTTTCTTGCCTGAATAATGAGGTTGACCTATGGATTTACATTGGTAAAACTAGGAGGTTTACCAGCTATGGGTGATAAAGGGAAACAAATTAGAACTTTGGCTTAACTTAGCAAACATGCCCATCATATAAATGGAAATTAGCTTTTCTGGATGGTATGTAGATGAGAAAACTCTGCATATTTTGTCTCTAATGTTTTAACTTTTGGAATCATGGTTTGAAGTCTTAATTTTTTTAATTAAAATTTAATTATTTTATGTAATTTTTAAACCAAGTCACTGAATGTGACTTGATCTGCATCTGAGTTGAAACCCTAGTTGATAAGTGGCTGAATCGAAGTCTAAGTCTGACTTTTAAAACTATCGATGCCATTGGCATTGCATGACAGAGCAGTAGCATGATCTTCAAGAAAACTGCTCCCATATCTTTTACATGATGAGGCTCAAAATCTGAGGGTATACATCTCCATAATAAGCCAAATATATACAGTCCAATTAATTACATTAATCAACTTCAAAGATAGATCTGTCCAATAATGAACATGCGGTCTTCAAATGTGGTCTTAACCGTTTTCTTTTCTGGTACAAAGATTACTGAATTTGATGATCATTTTATTACTAAGTTTTTTGACCTCTTTCCATTCTTGTTCCCCCAAGTCATGATCCAATCTGCATGTAGTTGACTGAGCTTTTATACATTCTCCCTCCCGATTTTGGGAAAGATATCATCTTCATCCACCCTAGAAAATGAACCTTCAAGAGGAGCAGATTTGCTCCAGGAAGTTTTTAAAAAGAGCATGATCCTCTTCCTGTCTGGAGATGGGAATAGATGCTCATAAGAAAATCAATATCTACATTTGAACGAGTGTTATCAGAATTGGTGGAACTGGCCATCCAACTGGTTTGGAGGTAAAACTGGTCCAACCAGTGGTGGCCCTGAACTGGGAAAGGCTGGTTTGGTACCAAACTGGCCTGTTCTGTATGATGCTGTACAATGACCCATGGTTTTGGAATTTAGGATTTTATTTTTATTTTTCCTCTTTGTTGAGTGGTATATGTCCAACACAACCCTAGACCCCCCTAAAAGCTATTTAAAAAGACTTCCCCTCCCCTCCACCTGCCATGCCCCTTACCCTCAATTTGACAATGAAGACCTTTCTTGGATGCACTTCCCCATGGAGAGGTATCACTACCTTCAGTTCCAGGGGAATCAAGCTGGAATCTCACTGTAGAGTCTATTCATTCTAAGCCCAAGGATGAGCATTCTGATGATAGTCATTAGAAGTGCTATGATCCTGATGATAGTCATTAGTAATATTATGATTACTGTATTTTGGTTCAGAGATGTATTGCGCTAAGTGCAAGTTTGGTTACATGCAGTCCTACTTGCTATTTAAATACAACTTTAAATATTTGTGCATAAGTGGTTTGGATTCATATGGATGCACATGAATTTATATGCTTTTTTTTGTTTATTTATTTATTTATTTTTCAAATTTGAATCTTTTATTTGTCGACCAGTTCTTTGGTCCATTTTTTTCCAGTTCCGGTCTGGTTCATATTCTTGGGGTCGACTGGTTCGATGACTGGTCCGGTCCTGATAGCATTGCCTCTATACCATAGCTTATCTTTTGAATCCACTACTCATCAGTTGTTCAACAAATCTTGGGAAAAACACATGCAATCTGAATAATATCAAGGTATGAGCATATACTATCTATTATTCAAGATCTCGAGACTTAGGATGATAACTTAAGATATCAGGTCACCAAGCATATTGAAGGAGGCGTTACCTTTAACCATATAAAGAGCCAGATGAAGACAATTCTCGAGAGATTTTAGTTGTGCACGAGTTATGCCTTGGGTTTGATTATATAATAAAAAATTATGTCTATGTGATCTAGATTGTTGTTTTGCATGTACAACCATATTGATGATATTTAATTGCATTGAAAGAAAATTTGTAACCAAGTTATTAGACTCCAATGTGATGAAAGTTTATATGTGGCTTACTACCTGAATTATGGGGTTTTGTCTGATTCTAAGTTTTCTTCCTTCGGTGATTTTTTTGTAGTCCCTTTGGTTACATTGAAGATAATTACATTGGTTCACAGAAAACTTGCATGGCATTACATCCATACCTCTACTCTAGCATTTAATGTATGGGCAATGGCCTTTCCTGCAGTTTCAATATGTGGAATGGGAAACCAAGGTAGACTGTTTAGTTATCCACTGTGCTGTACCAAATTGAAGGATATTGTGTTGAACATAATAGGCTGACGTTGTTTACTAGTTGGAAGATCTCAATTGTTTTTGATAAGAAACAGGATTTCCTATAGTACCCAATTTCATGTCGCAAACTACTGGTCTCCTAGATCAAGTAGGGCACTTGAGCTTATGTTGTATACTAAGTTTACATTGCAAATGCATATTTCTGGCATTGTAGTAAGAATGTAGCACAGATGAAGAGTGTATTTCTTACTTAAAAGCAAGGTTGATATTGCACTTCTATATGAATGAAGATAACATGAATAGTTGGAGGTCATTTGGGTTGTTTTGCATGTACAACCATATTGATGATATTTAATGGCAGTGAAAGAAAATTTGTAACCAAGTTATCGGACTTGCAATTTGATGAAAGTTTGTATGTGGCTTACAACCTTAATTATGGGGTTTGTCTGGTTCAAAGTTTTCTTCCTTTGGTGATATTTTTTAGTCCTTCTGGTTACATTGAAAATAATTGCATTGATTCCCAGAAAGCTTGCATGGCATTACTTACATACCTCCACTCTAGCATGTTACATATGGGCAATGGCCTTTCCAGCAGATCAGTATGTGGAATGAGACTCAGAAACCAAGGTAGACTGTTTAGTTACCCACCACGCTGTTCCACAATTGAAGGATATCGTGTTGAACATAATTTGAACATAATAGACTGACCTTGTTAACTGTGTGGTTGTATGAAAATATGAATACGGATATAAAATACTGTTGTAAGATCCAAATTGTTCTTTATAGAAACAGGATTTTGTATAGCACCCAATTTCATATCACAAACTACTGGTCCTCCTAGATCAAGTCGGACTTTGATGAAGCCGTATTGTTTAATGGATGATGTTCATATGGGGTTTCGCTGCACATACATGCAGTTGAATTTTTCAACGAATTCATCCCGTGTTTGTCTGCTGTTTGATTGTGGTGGGTTGAAGGAACACCACAACAAAAAGCTATGGTTTAATTATAAATACATTTGCAGTGTGAGAGAGGTTATATCAGTTATTTGGTTAATAGGTGTCCATGCGATAGACTTCAAAGTAATATATCAGATTATGATTAGTTTCATGTGGGTTGTACTTGATCTAATTTTTGCATATTCAATCTCCTAAAAACCTATATTCACTTGGAACCTTGTATTGCTATTGGTGGTTGGAAAAACATTAAATTTGAGTTCATGCACAATATCCATATTGTATGAAAACGAAGGCAGCTTGTTTACATTCCCATGTTTGCAATTCTAGTTTGGACGTTGGAAGAGTTATGCATGATCAGACCCAAGTTCTCGTAAAAGAAATATGATACAATAGTGAGATTGTGTAGAAGAAAGCAAAAGATTATTTCTTACCATGAAAGAATGTTTTGCTTATTCTAGATATCGTCGTTTGAATCTTTTGGTTGAACTTTTTTGTTGCCATGTCAAATGCTGATGGACAGAAAGTTACAGAAAAATGTTTGGTTTTTGAGGGATTTCAAAATTTGAACTAGGAGATGTTTTGTGACGTAGTGGCCTAGTGCTTTTGATAGATGATTGCACATGCAAAATGCACAGTAGTAGGTTGTAGTAAAATATCGAATGGATACGTACATACTGATTTTTTTACTATTTGGAATCTTATGTTCCAAGCAAAATATAAGATATATTTTTTGCAGCCTTCAAGAAAAGTTTGAATCACGCTATTTAAAATCTTTATATACTGGCTGTTGTAACTATCATGTTTTCTAAGGTATGAAATAATGATAATAGAATGGTGGCTGTCACATTCATAGCTAGGACTGCATTAGTGGAGAAAAATTGGTATTAAAGGTTTTACCAATGCAAATACAAATTTGAATTCTAAGAAATTTCTCAACTTCTATTATCTTGAGAAGTTAGAAAAGTATGCCCTAGCACATAGGAGGTATCTGACACATCTGTTTTCTACCAGGTTATATTGGAGAGTTTGAGCTAGTTGATGATCATAGAGCAGGGAAAATTGTTGTCGAGCTTAATGGAAGGCTCAACAAATGTGGAGTTATCAGTCCTCGTTTTAATATCGGGGTGAAAGAAATTGAGTCATGGACTGCTCGCCTGCTACCCTCTCGACAGGTACTGTATTATGTGGCATGGTTGAACTGATACCTTTAAACTCGGTATATCCTATCTATAGAATGAACTTAGTATTCCCATCTCTTCTTTTTATCAAGATATATTTTTGCATGGTTGATAGACGTTAACCTCTTTTGTGTTTGCAGTTTGGATTCATTGTTTTGACAACATCTGCTGGCATCATGGATCATGATGAAGCCAGGAGAAAGAATGCTGGAGGAAAAATTTTGGGTTTTTTCTATTAGAGGCAACTCATATCTTTCTTTTACATGGAGCTTAGAGCTGGTTCATCAGGATTTGTCCTTATTCTCGAGAATTAAGGAGTTTTGGAAATTTTTTTACACGTTTGTATTCAAATGGAGAATTGGACTCTTATATTTGGAGGTGATTTAATTTCTGTTTATCTCCCTGTTTTCCTTCAAACATTATCACGGTATAATCGTCTTCACATTGTTTCTTTTTATTCATATTTTGAGATTATGGTTCTTTCCTAATTTTTCAAGAATTAATGAGTTTTGGAAGAATTTTAACAGATTTGTATTCAAATTGAGACTTCACTTTTATATTTGGAGGTGATTTAATTTCTTTTTATCGCCATGTTTTCCTTCACTCATTAATTCAACTTTTATATTTGGAGGTGATTTAATGTCTGCTGATCACCATGTTTTCCTTCCATCATTATCACCTTACAGTCCTCATATCTTTTTTTTTTTTTTTTTTTTGTTTATAGTCCTTCTCATATCATTTTTTAATTCATTTTGTTTTTAAAGTTTAACAATTCTATTGACCCATAAAAAATGAATTACATCATATTGCTGTACATCAATCTTCCCCTAATTGCGCAACATAACATAACATTTTCCTTTCTTGAACTTAGGCTCCAGTGTTATACACAAACTTGTCTTCTTGCCTTTCCTCTTCTGAATGTCTGTCCAACCTGAGGGATTGTTTGTAACAACCAGTTTCTTTCCTTGAGATATTTCCATTGCTGAGCTCTCTGGCATATTTGTTGGCTCTTTGTCACTATCTGAATGGTTTGATTAATGGGTACGTTTTTGCCCACTCTTTGCAGATGCCAAAATTATGGCTGAATTTTGTGCTATGCTAATTGATGGGTGAGCTTCCTCCCCTGATGGCTGAGATGGCATATCATGAG
The DNA here is from genome assembly GCA_031772625.1 of Pinus tabuliformis. Lineage (NCBI taxonomy): Eukaryota > Viridiplantae > Streptophyta > Pinopsida > Pinales > Pinaceae > Pinus > Pinus tabuliformis. The sequence goes on from CM062804.1 coordinate 1,387,067,077, forward strand.
TTTGCACAAGGTCTACATGAGCAGCACTGGCATCAGGAGTCCTCTGATTTTGAGAATTATTTGATTTGTGAGTCATAGTGGACTTAGAACCATTGGGTCCTTTTGGATCTTGCCATCCATGATTTTTCTTCTTGGCTTCAAGGTGCAAAGAGAGGTGCCTTATGAATATGGGTAAACATTATGTAGGCGTTTGGGCTGCAGGCAAGATCTATAACAAAAAACTGTATTTTCATAGTCTATTGGTTGGGAATAAACCTTAATTCCCCATTTAAGGAGGATTTTATCCGACAATCCTTTACAAACGTTCACTTCAACACATGAGAATAAATGTGTGAATTTCTTTTACAATCCTTTCAGTGTCAATTTTGATGAAGCAACCTAGTAAATTTCGCAAATCTTCTAAGATAGTTGGATGGGAAAATTGGAAAATTGACTTGTGTTGGAGTTGCCATATTTGCACCCACACTAGAGTTGCCATATTTGACATAGAGGATTAAAATTCGGAAACTAGGGTTGAAGGGGGAGATGAAATCAACGTGAAAACCAGGGTCCTTGATCAAATTTTTTTTGTTGATCCTCAACTTTTGGAAAAAAACAATAAAAAAATCTCGAGCAGAAATGTATTGCAACATTTGGAGACTAGTTTTAATGAACCCACTCCTCGAGAGTCGATGTTGAAGGCCAAATTGCATGCCATATTTTTCACGTCAAGGGACGAGGTTTTAGCTAACTACTCCACAACAAATGTAGATCTAGAGAAATCTTTAGGGTTTGGCGAAGGAGGCCTTGGTTTTAGAACATCTTTAAACGATTTTGGTGGGTTTGAGGTGGATGTCCCCCACTCCCCCCCTCTTTGTCTCCACGTCAAATTCTTGCTACAGTGTAAATCATGGCATCTTTGGTAACGCTGTATTCACTGAGGGCTTCTCCCTTCATGAATGAGCCAAAAACATTCATGAGGAATGTGCATCTTCTCATGTAACCTTTTCACAAGTGAGAAAACAAAATCTGAGTTCGAAACTTGCAAACAAAAGGATTTCCCTGACATTGGTTTCACCAAGATCGAGAAACTCTCTAGATCTGACCTCCAAAATTATTGCAAACCCTACATTTCCAAACCCTTCAACACCTACTGTTTTTAGGAGGCCTTGGTTTTAGAACATCTTTAAACGATTTTGGTGGGGTTGAGGTGGATGCCCCCCTACTCCCTCTCTTTGTCTCCACCTCAAATTCTCGCTATAGTGTAAATCATGGCATCGTTGGTAACGCTATATTCAGTGTTCCACGGGGACTCGCCCCCCCCCCCCCCCCTAGGGGTCTAGTTTCCTCGCTCCCCTGCGCTACGGGGACTTGGGGACTAGAAGGGGATGTTTCCCCATGCTCCCAAAAATGAGAAAACTCAGGGGGACGTGCCAGGGGGCATTTCCCTTCCCTGAGGGGGCGTTTCCTTGCTGTACAAGATGTTTGTACTGGCACTGAGATTTTACCGAGATATCTCAGGATTGCTGTGTATAACACAGTCCCTTCGTCCGAGATTTTCATCTTCTAATCACTGTTATATTATGCTCTCCAACATGCTTAAATTGCTACAGAAGAACCACCGAGATCAGATGTCAAGACTGTTATAGACAGCCTTGGATTTACCACGCTGTCATCTACAGCTACGTGCCATTAATGTGGGACCTTGTACCTGAGTTTATAACTTTGACTGTGGCTGCCACACCTGTCATTTTTCAGCGTGAACAGTTCTTCTTTTGGCTGTAAGTTACATGTCTCTTAGACTGCGTAGAAGTTTCCCTGATCTGTGTGTAATTTCCCTTCATGACTGTGTTTTAAATTTGACTGTGGCTGCCACACCTGTCATTTTTCAGCGTGAACAGTTCTTCTTTTGGCTGTAAGTTACATGTCTCTTAGACTGCGTAGAAGTTTCCCTGATCTGTGTGTAATTTCCCTTCATGACTGTGTTTTAAATTTCTTTCCTTATTGCGGCTATATGACAACGCATCTGCGTGGCTGCCATCTATGCCTGCGGCTGTATCATGTCAATGGATCTATTGCGTGGCTCATCCTCATCAGCAGCGTGGATATCCTCATGATTGTGTATGACTGCGTGGTGTATTATATGAATGCCCAACATATATATTCAGTGTATATATTTCCAGCGTATATGCCATGTACCATATTGCATTAACGTGGTTCCATATTCATATGACATGAACAACGTTTGACATGTGAATAGCGTCTAATATATGAACATCGTTTGTATACATATCACACCATGAACAGCCTCATGAACTTCGTTTAATATATGAACAACGTTTGATATATGAACAATGTCTAATACATATCTCACCATGAACAGCCTCATGAACAACGTCTAATACATATCTCACCATGAACAGCCTTGAACAGTTTAATGCATATCTCACCATGAACAGTTTAATGCATATCTCACCATGAACAGGCCTACGCTATGCTTTGCAGCGTTTCAATTCAAACCAAATTGGCAAATTGTCATAGTGGACTCAAATAATAAATTATATTTTATATTTATAAATTTTTAAGACCCTGACGCTCCCCCACGTTTCCTAAAAGATGGTAGGGAGCTTTTGCATAGGCCGCTCCCGCGCCCCCTCGTCCCGGAACCTTGGTGGAACACTGGCTATATTCACTGAGGGGCTTCTCCTTTCATGAATGAGTCGAAAACATTCATGAGGAATGTGCATTTTCTCATGTAACCTTTTCGCAAGTGAGAAAACAAAATCCGAGTTCGAAACTTGCAAATCTAGATCTGACCTCCAAAATTACTGCAAACCTTACATTTGCAAACCATTCAACACCTACCGTTTTTAGGAGGCCTTGGCTTTAGAATATCTTTAAACGATTTTGGTGGGGTTGAGGTGGATGCCCCCCACTGCCCCCTTCTTTGTCTCCACCTCAAATTCTTGCTACAGTGTAAATCATGGCATCTTTGGTAACGCTGTATTCACTGAGGGGCTTCTCCCTTCATGAATGGGCCGAAAACATTAATGAGGAATGTGCATCTTCTCATGTAACCTTTTCACAAGTGAGAAAACAAAATCCGAGTTCGAAACTTGCAAACAAAAGGATTTCCCTAAGATTGGTTTCACCAAGATCGAGAAGCTCTCTAGATCTGACCTCCAAAATTACTGCAAACCCTACATTTCCAAACCCTTCAACACCTACCATTTTTGAAACCCTAGTAGTTCCAAAAGTCCTTTTTATTCATATTTTGAAATGATTTTTCTTTACTAATTTTACTAAGGTGGGCCAATACAAGCTATTGTTCATTAAAACTTTTTGGTTTTGAATGCTAGAAGTAAATGGCTTCATCATATTCCCAGTGGATGAGTGACATTTCAATTTTAGAACATTTTTAAACGATTTTGGTGGGGTTGAGGTGGATGCCCCCCCCCTTTGTTGTCTCCACCTCAAATTCTTACTACAATGTAAATCATGACTTGTTTGGTAATGCCGTATTCACTGAGGGGCTTTTGATCTCAATGTTGCCGCCCTTCATGAATGAGGCGAAAACATTCACGAGGAATGTGCATCTTCTCATGTAACCTTTTCATAAGAAAACAAAATTCGAGTTTGAAACTTGCAAACAAAAAGATTTCCCTGATTGGTTTCACTAAGATCGAGAAACTCTCCAGATTTGAGCTCCAAAAGCATTGCAAACCCTACATTTCCAAACCCTTCAACACCTACCATTCTTGAAACCCTAGTAGTTCGAAAAGTCCTTTTTATTCATGTTTTGAAATGATTTTTCTGTACTAATTTTACTAAGGTGGGCCAATACAAGCTATTGTTCATTAACACTCTTTGGTTTTGAATGCTAAGTAAATGGCTTCATCATATTCTTTCATTCCTAGTGGATGGGTGACATTTCTTTGTAATTTGGTTTCATTTATATAAAAATTAAAATTTAGAAATGAAACTAAAATTTAGATTTATCTTTCCTTGTGAGAGGTGTGTGATTCTTTTAAATTAATTAGTATTTTTTTTTTTTAAATTTACATTTCTTTGTAATTTGGTTTCATTTATATAGAAGTTATTAAAATTTAGATTTATCTTTCCTTGTGAGAGGTGTGTGATTCATTTAAATTAATTAGTATTTTTTTTTTTCAAATTTAGAAAATTATTTGGAAATTGTTAAACTCTATCGTAACTTGGTCCTCGTAAATGGGTGACATTTCTTTGTAATTTGGTTTTCATTTATATAGAAGTTATTAAAATTTAGCTTATCTTTCCTGGTGAGAGGTGAGTGATATTATTTTAAATTTATAAAATTATTTGGGAAGTGTTTAACTCTGTCGTAACTTCGTCTTTAATAAATTGTGAGAATAGTATTATTGTTTATTATTTATGAATGTGTTAGATTAATCATTATTATTAAAAAAACTATGTTATTTGAAGTATAATTCATTCATCAGATTTGTAAGGGTAGACAATAGACTTTTGATTGTTAGATGTTTCTGAATTTTTTGTCGTTAACGTGTTTCTTAACGCGTTTAAGGAATGATGTGTTCTTAACGCGTTTAAGGAATGGTATGCTCTTAACTAATTAGTAGTTTTAAGTCTTACACAGATTAAAGCTGGCTTTACTCAAAATAGTATGTATAAAGCTAATACTCGGGATGATTTTTAAGTCTAACCCCAATGGGGACATTGCTTTCTAATTGCATTATAATACATTCATACTTTTAATATTTCGATGAAATATCATTATTAAGTCTAACTTCAATGTGGGTTATTGCTTTCTAATTGCATCTAGTATCTATTCATATTTTTAATGGAATATCAATATTAAGTCTAACTTCAATGGAGTCATTGCTTTCTAATTGTATCTCATATCTATTCATACTTTTGATGAAACACCATGCTTTGTTGCTTTTTTAATTTGCATTTGGGTACTTTGTAAGTTTTTGTTTAATTGTTATTTAATTTTAATTGAATTAGAAAAATTGAATTAATTATTATTTAATTTTAATTGAATTAGAAAAATTTGAATGAACTATTATTTAGTTTTAATTGAATGAGAAGATTTTGAATTAGTAGATCGTTAATTTAATTCCATGTTATTGCCTATTCAATGATCTGAAAACTTGAGAGGACTTAAACACTTATAAAGAAGATATTTTGAATGACCAGATGAGCTTGTAAGATTAAGTTACAATTAATCCATAAACATGTGTTGAACATTTGATGGTGTATGGGGTGTGATTTCAGTGGTTCAAAGAGTCAATGAGTAGAGAAATTTGTAGGCATCTTTTAAACAACAGATGGGCTCAAAGCCTACATTGGACCCTCTGCATTGGAAAGTGCTATGAACAAGCTTTCCAACAATATGCGTATGTTCAAAAATAGACACTTGGATCAAAAGATATGTCTGCTGAAGTTCAGGGTTGTGAAGCCTTAGGAAGGAAGAAATTTTGGCAGTCAAGGATATCGGCACATCAGAATATCGGAGGTCAGCATAATCGGCATATTTGGCATATTCACTTGGCTTCCAAGTGACTCCCTCAACAGTTTTCTGGCTTCTGCATTGCCTCTTTTGCCTTGGCTTGGCTTTCAACAACAAACCCCCAATGATCAGCGACAGTAACTAACAACGACCAACAACCCTTGTTCTTCGTCGTTTTGTGGCTTTTAAGCCAAAACGACGCTGTTGATTGCTTTCTCTCAAGGGCTTTTCGTCTTCTTGTTTTGGTCCGCTCAGATCCCTTCTTTGAGCGTTATTAATTATTGCTAAACGCCCTCGGGGATGAATGCCACCTATTCCACAACGGAAGGAGCCATCGATGCTTTGAATCCTTCAAAAACAGTGGCTTTGTGTTTACACAGAGAATGCTATAAAAACACGGGAAAATCCGCATAAAACACAATTTCGGACTTAAAAGTTTCATAACCCGGCTTCATAACATTACCAGGGCCGCTCTTAGTTGCTGTCACAAGTCGCAATTGGCTTGTTCCAAGGTTTCCCTTCGTATTAAGAAAATACGTTAAAAACATGGCAAAATCCCACTTATTGGATTTGAAATTATGTGCATTTGTATTTTCGAACCCTTTTGGGTCTGTAATATCGCATCGGGCTTAACTCTTTTGTATTTCGTTTAATAGCAAAATATACAAAAATACATGAGAAAAGGCCTTTTGACGGATTTCGAATCTCATGAAATAACGTTTATTATCCCATCGGGTCCGGCTGCCGCTGATACCGATTCGTTGATCCAATCATGGGTGATCGGCATATCGCATCGCATATATACATAGGCCTCGCTCCATTGTGTTCACCGATTGCGATCCGCCGATATCGGCAATCGCGGTATCGCATCGGCCCGGTTCGGTTCCATCGTGTTATGCCTCCTATTGCCTCCACCTGTCACTGCCGATTGCGATTGTCGATCGGATCTGGACTGTTGATTGGCTAGATCCGGCGACCCTTGTGCAACCACTGTTCAAGTCTTCGATTGCTTCATTTTTGCTATTTTCTCTTGTTTTTAAGGTTCCGATAGTGTAATCCGCTTCCTTAAGACTTCCCCTTTTTCGGTGGTTTTGACCTTTTAGGAGATTTGGAAGATTAAGATGGTTTTTAGACCCATTATTCAAGGGATTTTGCCTATTTTTCCTTTGAAAAATGGCAGCTTCATTTTATGATAGCTTTTGCCTCTGAAGTCCGTTTTTGCCCATTCAAGTTGCGTTGGATTCAGAATGGAGGGATCTCTGCGATGAGACTATTTCTGAGAGCAGCTTGTGACTTTCATTTTTCTTTGATTTACAAAGGATTTGTGCCATTTGGCACCTTTTACCTCTTACATGAAGTCTTTTAGACTTAGAGGTTTATCCAGGATCTATTTTTGGATCACGCCTTTCCATTAAAAAAACTTTTGGTCTCCAAAACACTGATATACTGATCTGAACAGTAAATGAGAGTGACTCACCTTCTTCTTTCAACCTCCCTACACTTGTCGTTGCATAGTGCCCCTGAACCAATGTTTTTGACCACTTCCCTTCTTGGATGCGCTGGTCTTCTTGGAAAGAACTGTCTTCCTCCTTGTCTTCGTGCATAACTTCTACTGAAATGGTCATAGAAAGTAGTTTGAGCTTCTTTGCCTTGATCATTGATCCAAGGTGGCTCAAACAAATGTGAAGTACATCTGCTTCACAAAACTTTCATTTGTACTTGTTTGACAAGTTGCCAACAACAATTGTTAACAACAACAGGCGTATAGACGACAACTGGATGGAATAAACTCCTGCTTCAACAAAAGAAATAGATTTCACATTTTGTGAATACCTTCATGTCTTACATCTGCATACAAATGATGGACTAGACACAAGCCTACAAAACATGCCTTTAAACAAATGACCCTTTAAGTCAAGCATGTAGACAAAAACCATTAGGGCTCTTTTTCAAAAGATGAAACTTTCATCATTATCTCCATTTGGAGACTAAGTTAACTTCTCCCAAGTCAACATGGCATCACATGCATGTCAAAGCAATCAACTTTGCAAGTTAATTAAACATACATGTTCAAAAACAAGGAAATCATCAACATCCCTGTGCTCATGCATGCATTTCATCCTTAGCTTTCACTTAAGCACACTGTACTTTCGAAGCTGAAATGAAATATAATGTAGATGCATCAATAGACATGCGATCTCAATCAGATGAGAACTCTAACTGTTCCTTACCAATCCCTTTCAAATGTACTACCTTTGTCTGCACATCAGCATCATCATGTGACTCATTTTGAGGCACATCATTCATGGAATCTTCACTTCCATTTCTTCCATCTTCTCTTTCCACTTTCTTCAGCTTTGGTGGAAGCATTATTGGATTCAGTGTCCAACATTTTGCAGCAAGATGTCTTTGCTTATGGCAGTGAGTGCATTGCATATGCATCCTCTTGACAACATGATTTGCCTTGTCCAATGGACCTTTGACTGTTTGCTTCTTTTCCTTCTTCTGCTTCATGTATGTGGCCATTCTCTTCCAATATCTAAAAACATCATGGTTATCCAAACCACAAAAAGAACATACATCTCTTTTCTCATATTTATGTGGAAATTTATCATGCTTTGCAAAATCAAAAGGAATGTGTTTAGAACCAGATTTATACCTTTCTCTTTCACCTTTATTGCCTTTATGTGGAGGTGAAGCGAATGAGGAAGTGGCTCCCTTTGGAACACCATTAAACTCTTCAAGGCTGTTGGAGTCTCCCCAACTCTCTGCTTAAGTGTGTGCTTTTGAACCTCTGCATCCTGCAATTGATGTTTCAAGCTATTGTATTCCTCTTGAATACAACCTTCACACTTATGAGATAGAGGACATGAACTGAAACTCCTTCTTGGGACTATTTCAATGGCCTTCATGGCAGCTTTGGAACTATCTCTATAACACTGTCCATAGCCAAGACCCAAATACTTAGGCTTTTCTTAAACCATTATTGGTTCAACAATACCTTGTGCATGCTTTCCCAAGCCCTTTCCTTCATAGCCCATCTTGGACATTAGCATGGAACCTATGCCTTTAGTATGATTTTCAAAAGAACCAATATAAGCATTCTCAGAGAAATTTGAAGACAAACTGGAATGTCTTACCTCTTCTTCAAGCTGGTACTTGACTAAGGCTTCTTGGGCTCCAAAGAGCTTTGTTTCCAACTCATGCATCCTCTTCAGGTTCATATTTGCGATATGAAGTTGCTTCTCCATTTCCTGCAGTCTGTCAGCTAGCAACCGCTTCTCTTCTTTCATGGAATTCAGCTGCTTTTTAAGCACGCTGCTCTTTCTTCCATCCTTGTACATTTCTCTCACCATATCCATCATGGTGGACAACTCTTGCTTCATGTCTTCATCAAAAAATCTTGTGAAAAGAGTAGAATTTGAGGACCCTCTTGTAGAAGTTGTCATTATGCCAATGAACAAAAAAAATTCAACAAGATAAATAAAGAGCTTATTGAAGCAAGCTCTTGCAACAAACCTCTTGTGCTTTGGGTTGCCTTGAGGTCCTTTGGGATAAGAAGAGTGCCTTCAGCCCTTCTCCTTCTTGTCCTTCTTGGATTGAGCTATCAATAGTTTTCCCTTCACCTCTGCAAACTCAGAAAAGAGTCAGTCTGCAAAACAAGCATACAATCAGCCTCGCTGTTCAAACACCTTTCAGACAAGCAGTTTTTGCTCTGTCAATCAAGCATTCTGATATAACCTTCTTGAAGGTGGGGTTAACCAACTTAAGCTCTAATACCATCTCATCTGAAAATGGGGCTTTTAGTTTTCTTGTCTAATCTACAAGAACCTCTCCCACTCTCAAAACTTGAATATTTTCCTAAGTCTTAATGATTAACCATTGCGGAATTAACTATGTGCTTGAAAGTGTGGGTGTATGCTTGCATTTGTTTCAACTGATTATTTCTTAAATTCTGTTGTTGTGCTGTGAGTTGAGGTGCTCAAACTGATATACAAATATACATAACAGTAAGTAAAGCAACAGAGACAATGCAGCAATAAAGCAGACACATGAACAACAATATTAATTTGGAGTTCACCCACAACTCTTGGGCTATGTCTCCGTGAGCTCTAGTTAATTCAACTAGGCTCTCTGGGATTATGGTATTAGTCTTTTTTACAAGCTCTTGGCCCAACTCCTGCTGTTTTACACAAAAACAATGGGTTCAGACACCATTTAATCCCCTGAATCTTGAAGCTCTGGCTCTTTGGCTCTGACTATGGCACTTCGACTCTAGTTCTAGCTCTTGGTTTTGACTCTAGCTTTGGTTCTCTGGCTGTTTGCTCTGGCTTCTTTCTGCCTTCTATCAGCTCACAGATCTCTTGGCTTTTCACTTGGCTTCCAAGTGACTCCCTCGGCTGTTTTTTGGCTTTTGTGCTGCCTCTTTTGCCTTGGCTTCTTGCGTTGGCTTGGCTTTCAGCAACAAATCCCCAATGATCAGCAACAACAACCAACAACGACCAACAACCGTTGTTCTTTGTCGTTCTGTGGCTTTTAAGCCAAAATGACGTTGTTGATTCCTTTCCCTCGAGGGCTTTTCGTCTTCCTGTTTTGGTCTGCTCGGATCCCTTCTTTGAGCGTTAGCAATCATTTCTAAACGCCCTTGGGGATGAATACCACCTATTCCACAACGAAATGAGCTATCGGTGCTTTGAATCCTTCAGAAACAGTGGCTCTGTGTTTACACAGAGAACGCTGTAAAAACACGGGAAAATCCGCATAAAACACAATTCTGGACTTCAAAGTTTCATAACCCCGCTTCATAACATTATCGGGTCCGCCCTTAGTCGCTGTCGCAAGTCGCAACTGGCGTGTTCCAAGGTTTCCCTTCGTATTAAGAAAATACGTTAAAAACATGGCAAAATCCTGCTTATCGGATTTGAAATTATATGCATTTGTTTTTCGGAACCCTTTCGGGTTCGTAATATCGCATTGAGCTTAACTCCTTTGTATTTCGTTTAATAGCGAAATATACAAAAATACATAAGAAAAGGCTTTTCGGCGGATTTCAAATCTCATGAAATAACGTTTATTATCCCATCGGGTCCGGAGGTCGCCGATACCGATCCGCCGATCCGATCATGGGCGATCGACATATTGCATTGCATATATACATAGGCCTCGCTCCATTGTGTTCGCCGATCGCGATCCGCCGATATCGGTGATCGCGGTATCACATCGGCCCAGTTCCATCGCATTATGCCTCCGACTGCCTCCGCCTGTCACCGTCGATTGTGATTGTCGATCAGATCTGGATTATTGATCGGCCAAATCTGACGACCCCTGTGCAACCACTGTTCAAGCCTTCGATTGCCTCATTTTTGCTGTTTTCTCTTGTTTTTAAGGTTCTGATAGTGTAATCCGCTTCCTTAAGACTTCCCCTTTTACGGTGGTTTTGATCTTTTAGAAGATTTGGAAGACTTAGAGGTTTATCCAGGATCCATTTTTGGATCAGTGATAATTTATTATCCTTCTTAGCTTGTTTGAGGGACATTTGTTTGTATGGTTGTAGTCGTAGAAATACCCAGTCAACTACATCAAAACTTCTTTCGCTGCAATGTTGATCTGCCTGTTGTTTCATTCTATTCTGCGTCAAAGTGAGGTTATCCTTTAAGAATTTGAGAATTAGTTGTTGATGCTTGATGTGATATTCCATTCCTTGAACCTTAGAATTTTCTTTTGAAGATGATGTGATGGATGGTGGATGATATCCATAAAGTGCCATAAATGGGGTCATTTTTGCTACAATATGGAAGGAAGTGTTATAACACCCTTTAGCGAGAGGCAACCACTTGACCCATTGTGTCTGTTTATCAGATACAAAGCAACAAAGATATCATTCCAAACATTTGTTCACTATCTCAGTTTTCCCATCAAATTGAAGATGATAAGATGAGCTATGAGCTAAATGAGTACCCAAATATTCCACCTATTGTACTCCAAAGAAACATTTGGTGTTTTTTTCGTATAATTGTTTCTCCTCCAATAGTTTGAGCATCCTGTGAACATGTTGAACATGATCTTTCCAAGACTTGTTGTAGATTAGTATATCATCAAAAAATATTAACACAAATTTTCTAAGGGTTTGAAAATAGAATTCATCAAACCTTGAAATGTAGAAGGTGCATTGGTAAAGCCAAAAGGCATGACCAAAAATTCATAATGACCTTCGTGAGTTATAAATGTTGTTTTTGGAATGTCTTCAGTTTTCATTCTGATTTGAGGATATCTTGAACAAAGATCCAACTTGGTGAAGTAAATTGCTCCATGTAATTCATCCAATAATTCATCAATGACAAGAATGGGAAATATATCTTTAATAGTATGCTTGTTGAGCTCCCTACAATCCGGACACATGCGCCATGATTTGTCTTTCTTGTGGACCAATACCACTGGAGCAGAGAAAGAACTTTGACTAGGTTGATTATACCAACCTCTAGCATATCTACAACCACACGTTCAATTTTACTCTTATGGGCATATGGATAAGGCATGATGTTTGGAGGAACATTTCCTGGAATCAAATGAATAGCATGATCATGATTATGAATAGGTGGGAGGCCTTTGGGAGTCTCAAATAGCTTGGAATGATTGTCCAAAAAGTTTTTGAGATCTAGAGAAATAGATGATTTTGATGTGGGAACTTCTATTGAACATAATTGTGCAATTACGCCTCGTTGTTCTTTCTTCAGAAGCTTTGTCATGCTGTTAGAGCTGATTATTTTTCCCGGTTTCCCTTTGATACCTCTTAATTCAACTTTCTTTTCTTCCCAAAAAAAATTCAAGAAAAGTTCTTGAAAATTAAAAGCTATCGTACCCAAAGATTGTAGCCATTGGACTCCTAGTACAAAATTTGCACCACCCATTGGAATGGAAAGCATTGGACTATTCAAGACATATTCTCCCATGGATAGCTTGATATTATGGCACTTTCTAGAGCAATTTATGGTTCCTCCATTTCCAACTATTACTTGACACTCTGGTGTTGGATATAGGAAGCAATTCAATTCCTTGACTATCTTACATTGAATAAAATTATGGGTATTACCCGAATCAATCAACACTATTACCTTTTTCTTCTTGATATTCCCTTCTATCTTGAGAGGTTGAGGAGTGGTAATTCCAGTCAATGCATTACAAGATATGGTCAGATTCATTTCGTCTTTATCTGGGATTGGTTCCTGGTTTATATCTTCTTCTTTTGACGTTTCTTGTTCCATTTCTTGCTACTCTTCCTCATCTATGTAAATTAATTTCTTCTCAGCGCACTTATAACCTTTAGTGTATTTTCTATCACAATTTTAACAAATCCCTTTTGCTATTTTTTCTTCCAATTGTTGTGGAGTCAACCTTGCAGGTGGTGAAAGATTAGGAGAAACAAAACTTCCATCTTTATAGTTGTGAGTGGTAGGTTTCCTTGTTGCCATAATTTTGCTTTCCATTTTTCTTGCCAACATGAATGCTTTCTCTAATGAATCGGGTTCCCAAAGAAGAACTTCATGTTGGATGTTATCATTTAAAGTCCCTTTGAACACCAATCATATGCTCCTTTGGAATATATTTTACCCTTATATTCAATTTTTGGAAGTCCTTAATGTGCTCCATCATTGAACCCTTTTGTTTGAGATTTATCAATTGGCTAAAAAATGTGTTGATTTTTGTATCTTCATAATGTGTTATCATTTCTTCCGTAAAAATTTCCCAAGTGACAAATTGTTTACGAGAGCAAAGCCATCGATACCATACAAACTGATTTGGTTCCAAATATGAAGTTATAATGTGTATCTTTTGTGTGTTTTGCACACTATAGAGATCAAAATATTGCTCCATTTGTAGTATCCATGTTACGGGATTCTTGCCATAAAACTTCCTCATATCGATCTTTGGAATATGGTGGGTCTTCAATCCAATGTTAGATTCTATGAAATCATGATTAAAATTTATTTTTTTCTCATCATGATTTTCCTCTTCTACTTTTTCGTCATTAGGAGGCCTTTATTGTAGCAGATTTGTTCCACCTTCCTTCAAGCCTTCCATGTCTTTTTTCAAATCTTCCATGCCTTTCTTTAAATCTTCTTCCATACCATCGATATTAGCTTCCATGGCACATATAAAACTATTTATCTTAGCTTTTATCACATTCTTCAAATCATCCATCCAATTTTGCTTACTAGGTGTTTCTATTTTCTGGATTCGAGTCATTATTTTTCTTACTTTTAGGAGCTAGATATTTAAACAACTTTAACTCTGTAATTTCAGATCTTCAAGTTCTGCAATTTTTTCCTGTGGTATCCCTCTGAGTCCTCTTTCTAACCCCACCAATTTGATCAATATTGGATTCTTCAATAAACAGTTATGCCAAATCTCCTACGATGACCTGATTATCAACTCATTTAGTATAGTGAACTTGTATGACCTGCCACGTGTCACTGTTTCGACCTTCGGACCTAAAATCGATACAAAGAAAACTACAGTCTGTCCTCTTTATGTAACTTCTTACTAAATTTCAATCTGATGCTCAGAGAGAGATTTATGATGATTTTCCCAAGGTCACATGTTTGGGATGTAATTTAGGAGCCTGCAAAAACCCTAACTCATTTAGATCATATATCCAAAACCATAATGCAACAAGATCTAAAATTTGGGACCAAGCTTCATCACGATTTCCTTTCAAATGGGTTTTAATTTCAGATTCTTAACCTTCATAGAAAAATAATTATAGCAAAAATTCTATGATGACCTGTTTGTGATGGAATTCTGGAGCTTGCAAAAACCTTAACTTCCTCAAATCATATATCCAAAAATATAGAGAGACAAGATCTGAAATTCATGCCTGAGGTTCAGAACGATTTCGGCTCAAATGGGTTTTGTTTGAGCTTTTGAAACATTCTAGAGAAAATGTTATAGTGAAAATTCCATGATGACCTGTTTGGAGCAACGAAATCCTAGAATCCAAAGCTCTCATACTAAATGTTATGAAACCAGTGCACAAAAGGATAGAAAAGATAGATCAACAATTTAAACATCAACCTTTTCGAGGGGCAACCTCCTTTACATTACATAAATGAAAATTTCTTGGATGATACAAATGACAAGACCTCCTTTTTATATATAGGAGTGTAAGGGGTCCCAATACAATCAGAGTCTACATAACAATAATATTGTAGGGGCACAACAATAAGAGTATTGGGCTTCTATGGGGCATAATAATAACAACATGGGGACTATATGGGCACAATAATACAATTAGGGAGTTGCACTAATAACAATAAAGGGTTACACTAGTAGTATAGGGACTTAACATATTCTTCTTAAGTCAATATTTTTTTCTTGGATTAGTTTATATGTATTATATGTAATACTTTAGTTAACATTTTTTTTCGTGTATTAAAGCTTATATGTATTATATGTAATGTGTTGAGGCATCCCATATACGCACCCCAACTATAGGCCATCACAGTGCAAGGTGGTTTGTTATACGTAGTTAGGCTCGTGACAGATCATGTAGCCCATCAAGAGTTCATGTTCCACCCATAGATCTTGCCTCTTATGCCAGTCAGTGTGTCAAAGGCAATATTTCTGTCTCTATTGATGATCATGCTACTTCTAGTGGATCTTCTTCGCCTATTTCAGGTACACCTCCTGCATTTTTAAATCCTCTTTAAAGTTTATGTGTTTATGACTTGAAATCGTCTTTAATTTTTAATTTGTCTTCAACTGATGTGTATGAATTTAATGTATATGTTATTATGTTTCTAGTTTGTTAATTATATATGATAAATTATGTTTATGATTTGCACGCCATCAACGGGTCAAAGATGAGGATCAAAGTGCAACATCGATCCCTCTGTGGGACGATGCTAAAGCTCATATCACATTAGAGGATGTTATGACCCATCATAAACGGATCATAGAAGAGATACGTAACATCACTACCAATTCACCGACTTGTCATAGTTTGTCTTTGATGTTGGATAGCATCAATAGGTTGAATGAAACACACAGGAGGTCGGGTCCACAGAGCCACCTCTTACAGTGCATAAAGAGGATTAGGAGGCATGAGGTTAGAGGTACAGATACTTGGGAGGTGGTGAAAGAGGCCGCCAAGAACATTGATGTTTGTGGGGAGATGTTTGACATCCCTTTGGATCGCCCTGCTAGACATTAAGGTCTGATTCCACTGAAATATTTAGGAGTGTTGATGCAACCCCTTTTGTTTATGATAGATTCATTGGAGCTTAGGGCCAATTCTCCCACCGTGACTAGGTCACCATTTATTTTTCTAAGTATTTATATGCAGGGTTCGTGTTACATATGAGGTGAATTACACTAATACTGAATTCCATTATTATGGAACCATATTGGGACATACCTATGAGCATAATGGGGTTCGTAAGGACCCTGGGCATGTACCACCACCTCCGAGATTCTTGCCACTATCGCCTCGTAACTTGGTATTGCCAACAGAGCTAGAGAAGTTATCGCACCTTGGTGGTGAGACCAAGGAGACTATTGCAAACAACATGTAGATGTCATTGGCCAGTGCGTGTGTTGCATTGAATGTGTTAGTATTTTCAGTCACCAGTGATCAAATATTCTCTTACAAAGTTTTTGATAGGGTTCTATTGCAAATTTTTATGGTTTCAAATATGTTTTCAATAAAAATTTGGTCACTGGTTAGGTTAGGTAGGTCATCGCTACTCCTTTCACTTTTATGATCAATGGACATCAGCATGATCTGGTCATCCCTTATTGAAATGGTGTCATAGTCATCATGTCATCATTCAGCTCATTCATTCATGGAGTGTCATCATTATGTCATAGGGTCAAAAGCATGAAAATAAGTCATTTTACCACCAAAATCAACATTTGAACGAGTAGTGATAGGGAAAAATATTCAATAAAGGTTCTAAAGTTATTTTATATCTCCATTATGATGTAATATATCCTAAAAGGTTCTAAAGCTGCAGTTTCAAAATAAAACGTGACAAGACATGGTGGGGCCACTACACCATCAAAAGAGAAAGATAAACTTGAATTGCTAGTTGAGGCCTCCCTCCTTGTTTGAAATTTCATTTCAGAGCTTCATGGACCAAACTTGAAGCAATTTTGAACAATTTTGAGTTTTTGTGACTTTTGGCATAAATAAGAACAATTCAACCAAAAGTTGTGCTGTGATTTTTCCTCAGACCTCCAAATGCCAAAAAGTTTATATGGATGGATAGACAATGACCTATACATGCTATCTATCCACTTTTGGTTCCTTGTCAGAAAACAAGTTTGAAGAAAATGCCCAAAAATAAGTCAAAAAACCACTTTCTGCCACCTTACTGGACTAGGCGCATATCAAGAGATGGTTCAATAAGAAGCCTACAGGGAAAGCTAACTTCGATGTTGGTGACTTGGTTCTGAAATGGGATAAGTCCCATGAAGACAAAGGCAAGCATACGAAGTTCTAATCCCTATGGATTGGTCTGTACACAGTCCATGAGAAGTTTGTCCCACACACATATTGTCTGCAATCACATGACAGGAGGATTGACAACCTTCCTTTCAACGACCAAGATCTCAAGCACAACTTCCAGTAGGTGGAGCCGCGCCCCGTGCCATGTACATAGTCTGCTTGCTGCTTGTTGTTTTTCTTTTATTTTCTTTACTTACTATTTATGTTTTGTTTGTTCGTTCTTCTTAGTATTTTGGTCTATGTTTTGTTTTTTTTGCTTGATACCTTACTATTTTTTTTCTTCCGGAAATAAGTGCTGCCAACTACTACATTATGGCTTTTGAATGAGTATGTGGCTGAGATATGAAGAGACTTGTGACACTATAACACTTGGCCAGTGTTGTGTTTGTCTTCTCTGTGCTTGGTTATAACCTTCAACCGATGAAGTCTTGATGGAAAATATGAATTGTCTATGAGGGAATTTTTGGCCCAACCATGAACCTGTGTCCACACTAGGAAGCCCACACCTGTACTCATCCTTTTGCTCTATGTGTTCAAGCCCATCCAACTAGTAGAAATGCAAAAGGAGAAAATCTAAACGAGAAAACCTATGTCAAGGGTCTTACATGAAAACCTATGTCAAGGGTCTTACATGCTTCTCTAAAGGAACAACCTCTTCTGCTCTCAATAAGTTGGAATGCCTCTTTCGCCCCAAAAATAAATAAGTGCCTATGCACAGTCCTCTTAAAAAATACAAATATGAAAGAAGAGAAAGGCTTCCTGTGCAGAGAGGTAAAGCATGAAACTCCACAGGGGTACTGACTAGCCTCACTGGCAGTGGAGCAATGTGTGTGTTCCTGCGTGACTCCATCGGGGTACTGTCCAAGCCTGCTGGCAGCGGAGCAACACTAGAGATGAAAACTTATACTCTGAAAATCTTCAACTCACGAGCTAAACTACCCTTCCCGATTTCGAAACACTATGATCAAGTTGAACTTTTGATTGTGTTTGACTGAGTTGGCAAAAGGTGAACCATGTATGTCCATGGGGTAAGTGGGGAAGCCAAAGTAATCCACACAACGATTCAATACTCCTCAAAAGACCAAGGCCCTATGCTGTCATTGAACCAAAATAGAGAAGTTAGAGTTCTACCAGTATGTCGCCAAGTACTGTAGCAGTTGCAACACCCTCCAAAATTTTGGCCTACATCCAATTTCGGAGCCTCCTTTGAGAATTTCACTTGATGAATGCATACACTTAGGTTCACTCAGTGAGTCGTCGCACCCACCTTGCTTGATCATTCCACTGATAACTTTTACATGTTGATGTCAATGTCATGCTTGCGACCATGTTCTGGTCATACACAAGGTCTTCGCTTCATGTGTACATGTTGTGTTTGCTATGAAAACATCTGTCGTGCTCACACACAGAGTCATATACACTGTTGCGCAATTGTCATCACGGTCAACCTAATGATCAATCACAAGTGTCGCGCTTGTCGTTCACACTGCTGGTCAGTCATGTTGAGCATATGTGTCTCGATGGTTTGAGTCGTCTAGTCATGTAAGTGTGTGTTTGCAAGATCACGTATGCACCTTCTCACTCGTTTGCACACTTAGTCATCTTGTTGAAGTTTTAACGACTGGGTTCACCTCTGACATCCGAACCTTCACCCCACCATCGACTCGATCAACTGTCACCCAAAACAACTCAGAAGCACCAAGCAAGCTATTTCAAGTTGTGTTGTCCGTAAGCAGATCAATCAGCCTTCATGCTGGTTAACCGGAGAGTTTGACCCGACAGTCACCTTGGGACTGACTCTTCTTAAAAAATGCGCAGAGGCTATAGACCTTACCTGCTCCGTTGACTGAGAAAATTGTGCAGGGAGGTCGGAAAAACACCAAGTGCTCGTCCCTGTCTCCGTCAGAAAATTGCGCATTTTTTCCAGCCAGCCCTCTAGTCATTAGACCGGCGGCTCACCCGTAAAACTACACAGTTTTCATGAGCAAGCCCTCTACTTCCTAACAGTTCGCTAAGCTCAGAAACTGCACATAGGTGATCAACAAGACAACCTCCCAGCATCATCACAGTTTTCCCTGCCAGCAACTCACAGCAGCTGACTGTTAGTTCCCTCCAGTAATTGCGCAATTTTTGCTGCCAAGCTCCAGCAGTGGACTACCGGTTCCCTCTAGGAATTGAACAGTTTTTGTTTCCAATGTCCCAGTAGCCGACTGCCAGTTCCCTCTAGGAGTTGCGTAGTTTTTGCTGCCAGTCTCCAAGCAGCGAACTGCTAGTTCCCTCCAGGAATTGCACAGTTTTGGCTGCCAGGCCCCTGCTGCCCGCTCCTTCTAGAAATTGCACAGATTTTCTTTGCCATGCCCTCCTACAGCTTGAACCGATCCTCTAAAAAACTGTGGAGTTTTTCCCTCTAGGTAAGCCAGACCCTTCGGACCATCAATGTCATTCTGGATTTCCCATCTCCATCACCCAGTGACTTCTATGCAGTTTTCAGTAGCAGTGCCTGGAGCCTCCATCCTAGCTCGCGACTCGCAACCTTATCTTCTCTCCTGGTCACCTACATCCGAAACGATCATGCATCATGGTAGACTAGGAGGTTTATGGATTTCATGTCATCTCGTCATGAGTGATTACAGATACAGGTACACACACAAACATGGTGCGACGACGGATGGGATGAACAAAGGGAGCACATGCAGAAGGACATGTTCACCAACGGACTAACAAACGATGCAAGCAAAAAGATGTGCTCGTGAACTGATGATCATCCAAAGATGTGTTCGAGGATGGACATATGAACGAACATGCGAGATGTGTTCACAAACGAACATACGGACGAGCATGCACTTTCGTGAACGGGTGAACTTGTCAAGCATGCCAACATGCAAGCAAGGAGAAATGTGCAAAGGCAACATCAAGCGACCCTAACGAGCATTGAAGACTCCGCGCACTTTGCCATGCGGAGGTGAAACTGTGACACACCATGAGGACATCCATCACCCAACAACACTACAGCTCGACATGCACATCGGCAGGAGCACGAATGCACCAGCACTGTCATGTTGAGTCTGGTCATGAGTCATGTCATCCACATCTCTACTGTGGGCGATACTATCAATCAATGTAATGTAACGTGGAAGTCCAAGAGACCCACTTGTCATACGAAGATTCATGTAAAGTCGAAAGGTCATGGAAGTCAAACAATCATGAGGGTAGTCGAACAACCACAAGGGTCACTTTCACCCTTGGCTATAAATACCCCCTCATTTGTACATGTAAAGGATGTTTCACCTCGGCTCCTCCCACATAGCCTTGAGAGTCTATAATATTTTCTTTGAGGAGTAAGTAGTGGGTCCAATGCCCCACCCACGGGCTTAGTTATGTATGGTGTAACTATGTCTCTTGGAACTTTTGCTTAATTCAGAAGCCTGCTAACAGGCCAAAACATTTTCACACATGTATTGTAACTGTTGTAAGCTTGATCTTGAACACTTGTAATGCATGTTGCTTTAACCTGGGTTTAACACTTGAACTCATTCAATTGTTGTTATACATATATATTAATGAAACTGTGTTGTATGAGTTGTTAACATTGTCCTTCCCGTGTTGGTTACCTCCCTGGACATCAGAAAGACCTTTCACGTAAACTTACTATAACAATCGTCACACTCACGTGGACTCCTCCACTGTGTGTTGTACGTGTTATCGTTCCTTGTGTGTTGTGACTGCTGCATCCGTGTGGACTGCTCTTCCAGAAGCTGTGCACGTCCTGTTGTGTTGTGTGTTCCTGACAGAGTTGGAGCTTCCTCCCATCTGACTTGGGACTCACTCCCACATTCTCCCTCTACAGTGAAAGAACCATTGACACAAGTAACACTAGCAATCACCAGGCACGCGAACCTCACTACTCAAAGATAAAGCAGACCACTCTCCTGTGCTGACAAGCAAGAGCTGAGGCAAATCTTTAAGATAATGGAAAACATGCCATCATACCAGATGGGAATCCCACACCAAATGGTGTGAGGTCTATTTGGGACTTCATACTATGGTGATTGCTTGAATGTTGGCGGGTTCAACACTGTCAACATGCTGGGAGGGCCGAAAACAATTTAACAAATGATTTCAGCGAAAAACCAAGTATTCGCGAACATTTTCTCTCTCTTTAGGGGGCCATGTGGCAGAATACTATTGGTCTCGATAAAGCTAAGTGGCGTCTGATGTCATCATGATGTGGCAATACAGAGGACACACGGCATGTAGATTTGGTATTTTCAGGGGTCCTATATGGGTCATATCTGGGTGACACGTGTCACCGCTAAGGAAGCGACATGTGGCACTGATGATGTCATCAATTGGCAATCAGAGGTAGCAACGCATTGTGCATCACAAGGAATTCGCTGATTGCGAACCACTGATAAAGTGTCTTCGATAAGGGCGCTGGCCTGGGGTCACATAAAGAACCGAGGAACCAAGGGCTATCAGTGATCAACGAAATTGAAATGTCACAACTCCAAGATAAAATCCTCAATTGAAAATCACCGATAAGGTAGCTCTGATATAAGGGCTGGCCCATGGTCAATGGGAACTCAAAGAACCAAGGACACAGGGTTGAGTTAAAGCACAAAGAGCTATCGGGAATCGGTGGATTTGGATGTCGCAACACTATGAAGTTTTGGACTTCTTTGATATTGCATTGTGGCGAGACAACTGGGAATATTAGGCTCTGATAGCATAATACAGGGAAGGTTAAAGGGACGTATGACTTGGCAGTTGTGCTTAGGACATGTTATGGCCATCATGGGTGATCTCTCCCAGTTCCTACAAGCGAAGAATTAACGCTGTTAAGACAAAAAGTGATAGACAGATTGGCTGAATCATTGAGGTAGAGACGTGGTCTAAGAAGAGGCCATAAAAGGGGCATCTGGGAGATGTTTTCCTCCCATCATCATTCTATTTTACCTTTTATTTTATTTCTATAAATTTTTTATTGCCAATAACGGAATCAAATATGAATGTAATCAGTTTAGGCAGTCAGGCCTTCGCATGCCGAGACAACTGATCTATCAGATAGTTGGAGCTCGAGGTGGGATATTTTGTAACTGTTAATTCCAGCTCCCCCTCCTCTTATAAATAGGGGGAAGAAACACTTAATAAAGGTCCTGAAATTTTGCACTTGCAGAGGTCAAAATTTTGAGATTCCACTTTTGTTTCTATTTATTTGTTCCTGAGGGACTTGAGCGATATCTTGCTGAATGTAATGGACTCGTATGTTGGACTCATATTGGATTAATGAAACTCTTTGGCAATTCCAATCAGAGGAATGTGCAATATGTTTTCCCCCTCTATAAATCTCATTTCATATATGTTTTTCTTTCTCCAAAATTGTGTAATGAAATTGCTAGTCTCATCCTCTCATGGTTGTATGTATGTTGCTAAATAGTGAACAATACCTATGTATATTACAGATTTACTTGTGTTAGTCTATAACTTACAATACTTGTGTACAAGATAGATTTACTTGTGTTATTCGATTAACCTGCATACTTGTATGAGCACAAATTTACTCACATTGTTTGGTGATAGAGGTACCCATGAGGTATACGACATGAATCCTTAATTCACGCTCCACTCTTTCCTCCCTTTCATCTCCTCAGTCTTCCATACTTCTGTCGGAATATTGTTTCTTAGGATTTTGTATTGTTTACAGCCTTATGCATCAGATTCCCCTCCTCTCTTTCCTCCTCTTCATTTTACTACAACGCCAATATTGAGGTTGCCTGTTGTTGTGTGTCGACCACCAGAACAAGACATTTCTCTTTGAGGTTGCCCCAATTTACCCCCTACACAGTTGGATCTATGTATTGGCGTGAGTTTACCTTACTAAAGGGTTATTGAACCAAGCCCCTTTTATTATCTTCTTAAACTTTGCGACAATTGGAGTGCAACCGAGAGGCCCCATTGATAATCTTCCATTCACTCCTCTATTCAAGATGTCCTAGGCAATGGTCTACAATCAAACCAGAGCCTATCTCTAGGAAGCTTTCTATATCTCTTGACGCACTTGTGCCGCAGGTCCTAGAAAAAGTGACAACAGGTTCTTTATGAAGTAGTTTCCTATTTGTGAATAGGTTGGGTGACTTCTTCAGAATGACCAAGGGTGTTTGAATATAGATATTCTACATCAGATACACAAGGACTTGACAGAGTACTTGGATTTGAGGATGTTGCAAATCTATGTGAATGAAATTTGATTTGTGGGAGGCTTTATGTGCC
Organism: Pinus tabuliformis; assembly: GCA_031772625.1. Lineage (NCBI taxonomy): Eukaryota > Viridiplantae > Streptophyta > Pinopsida > Pinales > Pinaceae > Pinus > Pinus tabuliformis. Next base: position 1,387,090,341 of record CM062804.1, read on the forward strand.
ATTCACCATCAGATTTTCCCTCCTTCTAGTGACAATTTTTGACATGCGGGAAAATTCTAGCCTGCAATGAAGAGTTACCACTCCATCAAAGCGTCAATTACACCCTTTCTAGTTTGGTGTGGTGGCACTTGTTGAAAGAAGTTTTTATTGATGTCAAAGGTTGTCTAAATGAAAGAGAAATTTACATATTCAAATAGTATATTTTGAAATATTATTTCTTTACCTTTGATGCTACCCTATCTTTGAATTCAGTTTTACTCCATTTACCTAGCTAAAATTGAACCATAACATATATGGTTGGAAAAATATTATTTCGATGCCTTTCTAATGGTTTATGTAACTCCCTTTGACTCATCACATTTGAGGATGAATGATTTTCAAACATTCACTATACATATAGCCAATTGCACAAGCTATTCCAACCAGTGGACAAGTTGACCCAGTTAGTGGACAAGCCAGCGCAATCTAGACTTTGAATTCACTATAAATAGGCATGAGAAGGAGCATTTCAAATCACTCCCTCAAGAAAGTTTGGATCTATTTAAACAAGCAAAGGAAAGGAGTTTTGAGGTTCATACCTCATGAATTAGAAGTGAAGAGAAGTTGATTTAGAGAGACTTTTTAGGGAAGGATTTTTGGCACATTTTTGAAGGGTTTTTGTCTTATTTTGGAAATGTTTTTTGGCTTATTTTAGAACGTTTTTTGGAAAAATGTTTGAAGGTTTTTGGTATTGGTTAGAAGGTTTATAAAAAAAATATTATTGAGGGTCAGATTTTGTCCCTTTTGAAGGATGAATTTCATATATATGTTAAGAGTAAGATTATAGTGTGGAATATTGAGTTTCAGGCCTGTCCTAGGAACAATGACCTATCCTTATTGAGGTTAAAATTAGGGATTGAAGTTCTGGTACAAATAAGGTCAAATTCATGCCTATTTTTAAGGCTAAATCTTGGAATGTTTCAAGTTGAGTTTCAATTTTGTTTTTAAAATCTAACACTATCCTTTATTGAGGAGGTCGAACCATGTGGAGGAGTCAAAGTTCTAAAGGCCAATACTTGTTAATAAGTGTTGGGTTGTGTTATATTATTTCCATGACTAGCCCACGTAGTTAACCGGGGGGTTAGAGGGGTGTAGAGCCCCCCTTCATTGCTCCGATTGTGTAGCGGGGGGGTCACAGGGTGTTTGAGGCGTACCGTAACCCCACTTTATGGGGTCCGGGGTAGCGCCCCAGAAAATTTTGGTTTTGGACCCTATGTTAGGTTGGGCGGACCCACGATGGTTTTGTGCATGATTTTCGCACATGTTTTTTTGGACGCGATGGTTTTCGGTCCATGGTATTGGATGTTTCGGCATGTATAAATATGTATTGTAACATTGAAAGGAATATAATGAAAAATCAAGCTGGTAGTCCCGGTTTTGGGATTCAGGGGAAAATCTCTGTGTATATGTGTTTTATGTGTTATGCTCTCGCATTGTTTATTTTCTGTGTTTTAGAATTCGTATGCAGGTAATTTTTGTACGGGGTTAAAACCTACATTTTGGTATCAAAGTAGTTTTGGCTTCAAGGGGATGCCTTTGTTGCTGAGGGGTTTCGCTCGGGCCTATGGTAGACCCTGTTCAATGGGAGATCTGCGAGATCGATTCTAGTTGTAAAAGAAGATGGCAAGCAGTGGAAAGATAGAGATCGAGAAATTTAATGGTCAAAGTTTTGAGTTGTGGAAACTCAAGATGGAGGATCTGTTGGTGGATAAAGATCAGTGGATCGCAGTAGATCCGGGTACTAAACCAATGGGTGTGTTGAATGAAGAATGGAAGAAGTTGGATCAGAATGAAAAGAGCACAATACGATTGTGTGTCTCAGATTCAGTATCGCTGAATGTATCAGGGGAAGATACGGTGAAGGCTTTGTGGGACAAGTTAGGGACTTTGTACCAATCTAAGTCTTTGGTGAATAAATTGTTCCTGCGAAAAAAACTGTATAACCTGAGGATGAAAGATGGAGATTCGGTGACACAACATCTGAACGCATTTAATACTGTGGTAAGTCAGTTAGCATCTGTTGATATTAAATTTTCTGATGAAGATAAGTGCATCAGTTTGTTGTGTTCTCTACCAGAGTCGTGGGATAGTCTGGTTATTGCAATAGGTAGCAATGCAACTGCCTTGCAGTTTGATGAAATAGTCTCATCCTTGCTGATGGAGGAGATGAGACGGAAAAATATGGAGAGCCAGAATGGTGATGCCTTCTCTGTATGAGGATGGTCCCAGAACAGAAACAAAAATAAGTCATCGAGTGGGAGATCTAAATCTAGAGGGAGATCTAAATTTCCAAGAAAACCTGTAAAGGTGGTGTGTTGGAAATGCGGAAAGGAAGGGCACTACAAAAGGGACTGTAAATCTAAAGCTCCTGATAAAGGAAAGGGATCTAATGATGCTCCTTCTATAGAGGCGAAAACCACCTCAGATGAAAGTGGGGATGTGTACTTGGCTTTTTCAAGTACACATGCAGATCATGAGGCATGGTTGATTGACTTAGGTGCATCCTTTCACTTCACTCCCCATAGAGAGTGGTTCTGCGAGTATGAAAAATACAATGGTGGTGATGTATTCTTAGGGGATGATAGGAAAGCTAAAATCATTGGTCGTGGAAAGGTAAAGTTGAAGTTCCAAGGTGGAAGAGTTAGAACACTTCTGGGTGTTCTACATATTCCTGCATTGGCAAAAAATCTAGTTTCTGTAAGCAAGCTGGATGATGCAGGTGTAAAAAAATGTTTGAGAAGGATACTTGCAAGATGGTTTGGGGAGCATTGGTATTGATGCGGGGAGTTCAGATTGGAACTCTATACAAGTTGCAAGGTAGCACGTTGTTGATGGGTGCAACAGTTCTGTGGTTCCTAAAAGTGGACTAGAGAAGACCATGCTGTGGCATCAAAGGCTTGGACATATTGGAGAGAAAGGCCTTCGAATACTTCATGGTAAAGGTATGGTAGAAGGTATGAGTAATAGCTCTCTGGATTTTGATTTCTGTGAAAATTGTGTATATGGGAAGCAGAATCGGGTGAGTTTCCCCTCTAGTGGTAAGAGGGCGAAACAAATATTAGAGCTTGTGCACAGTGACGTGTTTGGACCTGTGAAGGTTCCATCACTGGCTAAGTCTGTGTACTATGTATCATTTATAGATGACTTTTCAAGGAATACATGGATATATTTCCTTAAGAAGAAATCTGAAGTCTTTGACAGGTTTAAAGAATTTTAGGCTCTCGTGGAAAATCAGACAGAGAAGAAGATAATGGTGCTAAGGACAGATAATGGTGGAGAGTTTTGCAGCAAGGAATTTGAAGAATTCTGTAAGAAGTGTGGTATAGCACGACAAAAGACTACTCCATATACACCTCAACAAAATGGAGTTGCAGAAAGAATGAACAAGACGTTGATGGAAAGGGCAAGAAGCATGCTCAGTGGTGCCGAGTTAGGATAGGAATTATGGGCAGAGGCAGTGGATACTGCATGTTACCTGATCAATAGGTCACCTTCATTAGCATTGGAGGATAAGACTCCACAAGAGGTATGGACTGGTAAGAAACCCTCTTTTTCACATTTGAGGGTATTTGGATGTGATGCATATGTACATGTTCCAAAGGAGAAATGAACCAAGTTGGATAGTAAATCGAAAAAGTGTAGTTTTATTGGGTATAAGGATGGTTTAAAGGGTTATAAGCTTTGGAACCCAGTAACAAGGAAGGTTGTGTACAACCGAGATGTGGTGTTCAGAGAGGTAAAAGATGTTATTAAACATGAAGTCCAACCAAAGGAACCTGAGAAGATAGAGTTTGAGTTTAAGGAGGAAGAATCAGACTCTACAGCAGTGGAGGAATCAGAAGATGAAGAGCCACAAACTCCGGGTGTGAGAAGATCAGTTTGAGAAAGAAGGCAGCCAGAAAGGTATAGTCCATCTGCTTTCTGTTCAAATTTTGCTTTATCTATTACTGACAATGATCCTAGAAATGTGAAGGAAGTAGTAGATTCAGAGGATGGAAAACTCTGGAAAGAGGCCATGGCTGATGAAATGACATCTTTGCACAAAAATGAGGCTTGGGATCTGGTGGAGTTGCCGGCTGGAAGGAAACCTATTGGCAGCAAATGGGTGTTCAAGAAGAAGACAAAAGGAAAGGTGGAGAAATACAAAGCTTGGTTGGTAGCAAAAGGTTATTCCCAGGTGTCGGGAATTGATTTTCGTGATATTTTTTCTCCTGTTGCCAAGGTAACTTCTATTAGATTACTTTTATCTATTGCCGCTGCTTTTGATTTTGAGGTAGAACAGATGGATGTGAAGACAACATTTCTTCACGGGGATCTAGAAGAGGAAATATACATGAAGCAACCTGAAGGCTTTGCGGTGAAGGGTAAGAAAGAACTGGTATGCATGTTAAAGAAGTCTCTGCATTGGTTAAAATAGTCACCAAGGATGTGGTATCAAAAATTTGATACATTTATACGGGGACTTGGCTTCACTAGAAGCAAAGCAGATCACTGTGTGTATTTTAAATTAATTGGTGATCGTGTTATTTATCTGGTCTTGTATGTGGATGATATGTTGCTGGTTGGAAATGACAAAGAAATTATCCAGGATTTGAAGACCCAATTGTCCTCCAAATTCGACATGAAAGATCTTGGTGCTGCAAACTATATTTTGGGCATGGAAATTAAAAGAGATCGGGCAAAGAGGAAGCTTTGGTTAAACCAGAGGAAGTATGTCGAGACAATACTGTAGAGGTTTAATATGCAGGATAGTAAATCGGTGAAGGTTCCTATTCTTGTAGGTGTGAGTTTATCTGCTGAACAATGTCCTAGGACACAAGAATAGGAAGAGGACATGTCCCGTGTTCCATATGCAAGTGCAGTCGGTAGCCGGATGCATGCAATGGTCTGTACTAGACTAGACATTGCACATGCAGTGGGAGTATTGAGCAGGTTTATGTCAAAACCAGGGAAGGAGCACTGGACAAAAGTGAAGCGGGTTTTCAGGTATTTGCGTGGCACTAGTGATTATGGTTTGTGCTACCAAGGAAGATCAGGATTGGACAGAATGTTGGATATTCATGGCTTTGTTGATGTAGACTGGGCTAGAGATCTGGATCAGAAAATATCTACAAGTGGGTATGTGTTTAACCTATTTGGAGGTGCAGTCAGTTGGATGAGTAAGAAACAATCTATAGTGGCACTATCAACTACAGAGGCAGAATACATGGCAACCACTCATGCAAGCAAGGAAGTAGTTTGGTTGCAGAGATTGTGTTCAAGTATGGGGTTAGTACAGGGAGCTATAGGGATAGACTGTGACAGCCAAAGTGCAATTTTCTTGGCAAAGAACCCCGCATATCATTCAAAGACAAAGCACATTGATGTTCAGTATCACTTTGTGAGGGATATGATAGAAGACAAAAAGGTGTTGCTGGTAAAGGTGGACACTTTGAAGAATACTACAGATGCATTAACAAAATCTGTGAGCTCTGAGAAGTTCTCTTGGTGTAGAGAGACAATGGGCGTTTCAGGGCTGGAAAAATGACTAAGCTCTCTTGTGGCCCTATGGAAAGAAAACAACAAGTGGGAGAATGTTGGGTTGTGTTATATTCTTTCCATGACTAGCCCACATAGTTAACCAGGGGGTTAGAGGGGAGGCGGAGCCCCCCTTCGTTGCGACAATTGTGTAGCGGGGGGGGGGGGGGGGGGGGGGGGGGGCGGGGTCATAGGGGGTTTGAGGCATACCCGTAACCCCACTTTAAGGGGTCCAGGGCAGCGCCCCAGAAAATCTTGGTTTTGGACCCTATGTTAGGTTGGGCGGACCCACCTATGGTTTTGTGCATGATTTTTGCACATGTTTTTTTGGATGCGATGGTTTTCGGTCCATGGTATTGGATGCTTCAGCATGTATAAATATGTATTGTAACATTGAAAGGAATATAATGAAAAATCAAGTTGGTAGTCCCGGTTTTGGGATCCAGGGGAAAATCTTTGTGTATATGTGTTTTATGTATTATGCTCTTGCATTGTTTATTTTCTGTGTTTTAGAATTCGTATGTAGGTAATTTCTGTACGGGCTTAAAACCTACAATAAGGAGGCCAAGTTCAAGGATAATTTTTTAGGGAAGTTATGTTGCTAATAAGATTGTGTCTAGGGATTCGAATTCCCATGTGAAGGACAGAGGAGCAACTTCCAGAAGAACGGATTTGTTTTACTAATATTGATTCTTGTACAAGTTTTAGTGATGATAAATCATGGAGTTGGTGCTTTCTTTCAATTGGTGTTAATAAATTTGAATGTACTATTTATATATATCAATCAAATCATTCCATGGTTTTCACGTAAAAATTTATAAGTTTTGTATATTTATGTGCTTTGTTTTATACCTGTCGATGCACTTAAAAACGTTTGAAGTTAAAAATTGTTAATATTGATTCACCCCCCTCTTAGTAATGCTAAATATTCCAACAATTAGTATCAAATATTCCTTTAGAAACAATTTGACCACTGGAAGGTATATCTCAATTAAACTCGTGGACAAGCAAGAAGAATACACCAAACATGGTATGCCATTGTTTGATGGATAAAATTATGTCTTTTGGAGCGTAAGGATGAGATTATTCTTGCAAGCACAAGGAGTTGATGTTTGAAAAACTATTCTAAATGAATACAAGGTATTAACCTCTGCTCCAATGTACCTGGTTGCAAGAAGACTCTATGAAATTAAATCAGAGGCTATGTATGCCATTCTAGGAGGGTTGACAGGATCATAATTTGTCAAGGTTATGCATTGTGATTCAACAAAGGAAATTTCGGACAAGCTCAATAATGTGTATCAAGGAAATGAAAAGGTAAAAGGGTCCAAGCTTCAAACTTATAGAGGATAGCTTGAACACCTAAATATGAAGGAAGATGAAGAAACTCCAGCTTACTTTCTCTAGGTTGATGAGGTCGTTAATACTCTGAGAGAAATGGGAGATAAGATCATAGATACAATCATTGTTCAAAAGATGCTAAGATATCTCCTAATGAGATTTGATTCCAAAATCTCAGCTTTATAGGAAAGACAAGATCTAGCTACGAGATATATAAAATGAGGATAGAATAGGAAAACTCATCCAAAAGGGAAGTATCTTTTAAAGTCTCCAATAAGACAAGGAAGAACAAGCAAAAGTAAAAAACAAGCTCTAGTTGTAGTGATGATTTAGATGATGAAGAAGAACCCAATTTTGTGAGAAAGTTGAAAAGAGGAACTCGAAAATATAAAGGCAAACTTTCTTTAAAGTGTTTTGAATGTGGTAAAATTGGTGATTATGCTTCTAAATGTCCTTTTGAAAAGGGTTCAGATAGTGATGAAGAATAAAGTTATAAGAAAGAAAATAAATATAAGAAAAGAAACAAAGGAAAGAACAAGGGAAAATTCTTCAAGAAGAAAAGTTTGTATTCAAGAGAAGATAGTATCTCATCCAATAAAGATGATGATAGTGACCATGATTATGATAGAGTGATTTTCACGGAATTAGATTCTCATAATAAGACTCTTGAAAATTATGATGGAAATCATGAGGAATAAGAAGGAGAAATGGATCTTGACGCAAAATTGATTAGTGCCTTAAGTGATCTTAGAAGAACAAGAAAGAAAAATCTCATACTCAAGGAAGAGGTAAATAAACTAAAAGAATGTTTAAAAATTCCTAATAGGAACACTGAAGAGACGAACCAAAATATCATAAATCTAAAAGTACAACTACAAGAAGAGTGATTGAAGAAACACTCAATAGGTAGCTGGAAGAGAAGGAGAGAATAACCAGGAATCTAGAATTTGAGATAGTTTCCTTGATGAAGGAACTATGGAGGAAGGATATCCATTAAAACTTTGAAAATATTACCAAAATGCTAGATGAAATCATCAACAACCATAAAATATTTAATGGAAGGTATGGTCTAGGTTATAAACAAAATAATATTGATAAAAGTTCAATCTCTATGATGACAAGAAATGAAGCAAAGAAAGGAAGTTATGTTGATGTGCTTAAAGGTCCTATCAAGAAGGAAAAATCTAAGCAGTGAAAGGAGGTCTTACAACAACCAACAATGAAGAACATTCAAGAAGAAGATCATGGCTTCAGAAGGACAACACCATCACGAAGACCACTTACACTCATGTACCAAAATTATTTTCTTGGAGAGTGTTATTCTTGTAATAATTTTGGGCATAAGGTTATATACGATAGAACTTGTACAATAGGTAGAGATATAAGAAATAACTATGAAAATATCAAGAACTGTTATGAAGGTAGGTATGGTAGAAAATCTCATGAAAATTTCAACATATATTATAATAGTTTTGGCTCTCTTAGATATCAAACTGAATGTCACAAATGCTAAAAAATTGGACACATAGTGAGAAATTTCAGAAGAAATTTGATAGTTCCTTCAAGGGAAACAAGGTAGGTTCCTATCCATCATATGGGGGAACAACTAAGAACTTGGAAAAAGAAGCATGAAGATTTGAAGGTTGATGAATGTGGGTTTGTCTTACAAGCCCAAAGCAGAATAAGTCAATGGTATATTGATAGTGGATGCTCAGAGCATATGACTAGAGACAAAGACAAATTTTGTAAAACAGAACAAAAGAAAAATAAGGATCTGTCACTTTTGGGAATGATAACTTTGCCAAAATTATAGAGAAAGGCACAATTATCCTTGGAAGCAAAGTGGTGGAAGAAAATGTTTCGCGTGTTGAAGATATGAAGTGTAATTTGCTAGGTGTTAGCCAAATGCGTGATCAAGGATACACACTTCAATTCCATTCAAAGGAATGTGAAATAAGGAAAGAAGGATCATGGAAACGGGTTGCAACAACAATAAGAAATCCAAAAAACATATACACCATGAATGAGATTGGAAAGGAAAGATGTTTCTTGGGAAAGGAAGATGAAAGTTAGATTTGGCATAGTCGACTGGGGAATATACACTTTGACAATCTTGTCAAGATTAGAAAAAAGGGATTTGTAAGGGATATTCCTAAAATTACAAAGCCTTCAAATACTATATGCAAGTATTGTGAGCATGGAAATAAAACATGAGTTGGGTTCAAAACTAAGGAACATTCCATGACAAAACCATCGGAAGTTGTACATACTTATTTAAGGACTAGATGGTGAACAATATTTCATGTTGCTTGTTGATGACTACATAAGGATGAACTAGGTTTTTTTCTTAAAAAGAAGTCAAAATATTTTGAAATTTTTAGAATATTCAAGGAACTTGTTGAAAATGAAACCAATTTTTTAATCAAATTCTTGAGATCATATAATGGAGGAGAACTTACTTCAATGAATTCAATTACAATCTTGAAGAACATGGAATAAGAAGACATTTCTCAATAGTTAGAACTCCTCAAAAAAATGGAGTGGTTGAAATCAAGAAAATAACTGTGGAAGAGATGGATAGAACTTTGTTGTATGAATCCAAGCTAAGTAATATCTTTTGGGTACAAGTTACATATAGTTATTCACATTTTGAACAAAAGATTGCTTAGAAGTAACAATGATAACACTCCCTATGAATTGTGGAAGGGAAGACTAGCTAGTGTCAAGCATTTCATAATATTTGAAAGAAACCAAATGCAAGGAAGGTTTGACTCCCAAACAGATGAAGGCATACATGTTGGGTACTCATGTGAAATTAAACCATACAAGTGCTACATTATTAGACTCAACAAGATAGTAGAAAGTGTTGGGAGTATGTTATATTCTTTTCATGACTAGCCCCACATTGTTTGTTGCGTTGGGTGCAACAGGGGGTTTTAACGGGGGTAGTAGCCCCCCTCTACGGGGTCCGGGGTAGCGCCCCAAGGAATTTTCTCTTGGACCCTATATTAGATGGACGAACCTACCTATAGTTTTTTGCATGGTTTTCACACATGGTTTTGGGCATGATGGTTTTCTGCCCATGGTATTTTGTAGATCTGGTCAAGGGAACTACGATTATGCCATAATCCAAGGTAAATGGATTGGGGTTTATGGATGCTTCGTCATTTATATATATGTATTGTAATGTTCAAAGGAATATAATGAAAAATCAATATGGTAGTCCCGGTTTTGGGATCGTTTGGAAAATATTTTTGTATATATGTTTATGTTTTATGATCTCGCCATGGTTTATTTTTTGTTTTTAGAATTCGTATGCATGTAATTTATGTACGGGGTTAAAACCTACAGAAAGCACTAATGTAAAATTTGATGAAACAAACTTGTTGAAGACCAAGAAGGAAAGAAAAAATTCACACATCTTTGAAGAATAGGAAGAGGAAGAACCAAATAAAATTGAAGAAAAAGAAGAAGAGGAACACCAAGAAGATAAGTAGTCAGGGGCAGAATAAGAAGAAGCAAACAATTAGCAAGATTTTCAGACACCTTCCAATAAACCTAAAATTTGGTACCAAAAGAATCATCCACTAGAATAAATCATTGGGAAGGAGAGTGCAAGGGAATCTATCACTATTGTCCACAATTGAACCAAGTAAGTTTTAGGAAGCTAGAAATGATGAACATTGGATCAAGGCCATGGAAGAAGAACTAAATCAAAATAAGAAGAATGAGACATGGGAACTTGTTCCAAGGCCCAAGAAAAAAATGTGATTGGTACAAAATTGGTCTTCAAGAACAAACTAAATGAAGATGGAAAGGTGACCAGAAACAAAGCAAGGCTAGTGTGCAAAGGGTATTCCCAAGCTGAAGGGATAGACTTTGAAGAAACTCTTACTCTGGTAGCCAGAATGGAAGTAATAATAATACTCTTGGCATATGCATGCTCCAAAAGAATCAAAGCATATCAGATGGATGTAAAATCAAAATTTCTTAATGGGGAGCTAGAAGAAGAAGTCTACATAAAACAACTAAAAGGATTCCTATTATCAAAAGATAGAGACTATGCTTGTAGATTGAAAAAAGCCTTGTATGGACTTAAGCAATCCCCTAGAGCTTAGTACTAAATATTGGATAGGTATTTGCAACAACAAGGAACCAGAAGGGAAATGCAAATAATAATCTCTACATAAAGGAAGATCAAGGAAATATGGTCATCATTGAAGTATACGTTGATGGCATAATCTTTGAAAGTGATGATGATAGAATAAGTCGGAACCTTACAAAATATATGCAAAATGAATTTGAAATGTCTTTGATTGGGGAGTTGGCTTTATTTTTGGGACTCCAAATATCTTAACTAGATGGAGGTATTTTGATATCTCAAACCAAGTACATCAAAGAAATGTTCAAGAAGTTCAAAACGGAAGACTGCAAACTTGTGAGTACTCCTATGGTCCCCCGATGCAAGTGAAGAAAAGAAGATGAACCCAAGGAAGTGGATAAAAGGATCTATAGAACAATGATTGGTAGCCTACTCTATGTGACAACTTCAAGGCCAAATTTAATGCAAGCAGTTGGACAAGTTGCAATATTTCAAGCGACACCAAAGCAAACTCATGTTCTAGCAGTAAAAAATATATACAGATATCTCAAAGGAACAACAAACTTTGTATAGTGGTATCGAAAAGGAAAGGAATTGACACTAGTGTCTTACATAGATGTAGATTGGGCATGAAATATAGATCACAGAAGTACAAGTGGAGAAACCTTCTACTTGGGAAACTATTTAGTATCCTGATTGAGAAAGAAGCAATCTTTTGTATCCTTGTCTACGAAAGAAGAAAAATATATTGCAGCAGCAACATGTTGTACTCAAGTCCTTTGGTTGAAGAAACCATTGCAAGATGTACAAGTAAAATATGATGAGCCTATTCTGATACTTTGTGACAACACCAGTGTAATTCCAGTGATGCATTCCAAGACCAAGCATATTCCTATCAAGTTTCACTTTCTAAGGGAGAAAGTCATAGAAAACAATATCAAGCTCGAGTATGTTGGGACAAAGGAACATATTGTAAACATCTTTGCCAAACCACTGCCTAGGGAGACATTTGAGCATCTCAGAGATAAACTGGAAGCTTAATTTGTTCTCCAAATTGATTCACATAATATTCAGGAAAGAAAGGCAAGCGGAGAGACACATTCAAGGGGGATTACCCTTTTCCATTGATATCAAAGGGGGAGAGAAATATCAAGAAGCATGAAGACAAGGGGAGCATGATAACAAGGGGAGTATGATGGTTGTCATTAATGAAAAAAGGGGAGATTTATGGAATAAGTTGTCATTGATGTCAAAGGCTGTTGAAATGAAACTAAAAGTTACATATTCAAACAAAAAAATTTGAAATATTCTTTTTGGATTTTTTATGCCCCATTTGGTTACAAATATTTGAATGAATTTTTAATCCATTTACCTAGATAAGGCGAAAGCATATCATATATGGTTTGAAATATTATTTTGAGACATTTCCATTCGTATATTGCAGTCCCTCTTGTCAGGCCAGGCAGTAACTCCATTAGGCAGAAAAACTGGTTCGTGTATTATTTCATTAGGTAGGTCTTTGTTATATGCAATAGGGAGTGACTATTCAGTTCATCTCCCGATGACTGCTCACATTCCTAATTTAATTATTTACATAAATTCACCCAATCATGAAGATTAGGTGTCAACATTCCCCCCTTAATATGAAGGGATGTTGGTGAGTCCAAGCATCATTCTGAATCGTTCAAGCTTTTCCCTTCCAAGTGCTTTGGTGAAGATGTCTGCAATTTGCTCATTTGTGGAACAATGATGGAGATGGATTGTTTTGGCCTCAATATGATGTCGAATAAGATGATATTTAGTATTGATGTGCTTTGTTCGATCATGGAACTTTGGGTTCTTGGCCAACTTTATTGCAGAGGTGTTGTCAATCATGAGTGGAGTTGATTGTACTTGTTTTACCTGCAAATCTTCAAGAATTTTCCTGAGCCACACAATTTCTTTTGTTGCTTCAGCTGCTGCCACATATTCTGATTCTGTTGTGGAATCTGCTAGAACTGATTATTTGCGTGATCTCGAGGAGACAACTCCTGATCCAAGACTCATAGCATATCCTGAAGTAGATACCCCAGTTTCTTTGTCTCCATCGAAGTCTGAATCAGAGTATCTGATCAAGCTAAAGTCATCCACCTGTGTGTACTTGATTCCAAAGTCTTGAGTTCCCTTCAAGTACTTTAGAACTCTTTTTGCAGCAGACCAATGTCCCTCACAAGGCTTTTGCATAAACCTAGAGAGGATTCCAACAACAAATGAATTGTCTGGTCTGGTGGGAGTTAGGTAGTTGAGACTACCTACAAGATGTCTATACTTTGTTGCATCCTCAAATTCCTTTCCTTCAATAGATGTGAGCTTCAAGTTTTGTTCCATTGGAGTAGTAAGAGGATTGCACTCTGTCATGCCAAACCTGTTCAACAAATCTCCAATGTATTTCTTTTGAAAAAGAAATATGGACTTTGGATGTTGGGTTACTTCAATGCCAAGATAGTAATGAACATAGCCCAAATCAATCATTTAAAAACTTTTTCCCAATTCCTTCTTTATGGATGCAATGTAGCTTTCATTGTTCCCTGTCATTAAAAGATCATCTACATATACTACAAGATATACAATAGTTTTGCCAACTTTCTTGACAAATAAAGTTGCATTATCAAGATCAAAATGATTGAAATTGAGTTTCAGAAGATGCTCAGTTAGTTTTTCATACCAGGCTCACGGTGCTTGTTTGAGGCCATACAAGGACTTTACAAGTTTGCATACTTTATGTTCATGTCCTTTCAAAGCAAATCCTTCAGGCTGGGACATAAAAACATTCTCTTTTAGATATCCATTCAAGAAAGCAGTTTTTACATCCATTTGATGGACTTTCCAACCGTTCTGAGCTGCTAGTGCAAAGAGTGTCCGGATGGTGGCCCATTTTGCTATGGGGGAAAGTCTCCTCATAATCGACCCCTTCCTTCTGTGCAAAACCTTTTGCCACAAGCCTAGCTTTGTGCTTGTCAAGTGAGCCATCAGCTTTATACTTGTTCTTGTAGACCCACTTGCAGCCAATTGGTTTGGTTCCAAATGGAGGATCAACCAGCTTCCACGTGCCGTTCTTTATGAGGGCATCATACTCCTTTTGCATCGCTTCTTTCCATTCATCATAAGAAGCAACTTCTTTGAAGGAAGTTGGTTCAAAATCTGTAGACAAGTTCAATTCACAATCATAAGAAACATCCATATCAACAGGTGAATTAGAGTCATCTACATGACCTCCATTTTTCCGGTTTGAATTTCTGGTTCCTGTTTTTCCAATTTCATTAGGATGAACACTTTCAAGTGTCTTCGTCAGCCACTTTGGGGGACCTTTCTGAGATGGTCCAGGCTGCTCTGTTGATTGAGTTGGAACTGAATCAAGATTGAGTCTCCCAATTCTATCAATTACATCACTTAAAGCATCATCCGTTGTTGGAGTTTCATGCAGGGGAGAGTGTTCTTCAGAAGAAGATTCCACATGTTGATCTAGTATAGGAATCTCCCCTTCAAGATGTGGAATTTGATTATCAAATTCTTGAAATGATTTTGTTTTTGCAAATCTATCCAAGCAATCAAGTTGCCGCTCAACAACATTGTCAGTTTTGGATGATTCAAGAAAAATTACATCTCTAGATATAACAAACTTTTTATTTGTTGAGATTGCAACAAGATGATGGAGCTTAGTGAAAAGAGTCGCCTTCACTAAGTGGGCCCGCAGGCAAATTATGGCGCAAGTTCTATTTTTGATCATAGTGTGAGTGATCACAATGTGGGTGATCAAAGTGTGGGTGACCACAGTGTGGGTGATCAAAGTCTATTTTTACACTGACTGTCAAAAATAGAAAAGTCAAATATTATTGTCTCATAATAATATTTGGACTATAAACTTGATCTTATTCTCTTGGAGCACTTCAGTTTGAGCTACAGATGTGGCCCATGCAGCTGTCAGAAGGAAGTACGCTTTTCTTATGAGTCAGTTGAGTTGTTGCATGCATGACTTCAGTTAGAACTCAATCAGTTGAGTTTGGTGGAGTTGATGGAGTTGTGTTCAGTTTGACTTGGTTAAACTAGTTGTAGTTAGTCTAACTGCAAATAGACTAATGATGAGTTGTTAAACTAATTATTAACTCATAATAAAACTATAGAATACATCAGTTAACTCAGTTTCATGTCAGTGCATGTTCAGTTCAACAGGGACAGGTGTTAGAGAATCAGATTGCTATCAGTTGTGACTATAGTTGTGCATCAGATCTTGCACAATCAAGGGATTGAGTATGCCAATGAGTTTCCTCATGTATTTTCCCAGTTTGTAGCTTCTGCTCATGTCTTACACATTGTGAGTGATTCTTTGGAGGTGAAATACGAGTTTGGTAGACCATTCTCATTCATTCTTGAGCAGGGATTGAGCAGTGGAGGCAGGCAAGTAGTGGAATAGATTTGGAGATCAGATCTTAGCTGTATTGTGTGTAACAGGTGGAGCTGGTACTGGATTGCTTGTGATAAGCATTGTACTTTGTAATGTTACATGGTCTCAATCATTAATATACAGATAGTGTGGGGTTTTTAGCGAGATGCTTTCCCCGGGTTACATACTGTGTTAATGTGTGAATGCTCTTGATGTTTTATTGTTATTGATGCTGCTATATTGATGATCAACATAGAGGAGCTTATGTATTGTGTATGTATTCCGCAATAGTACATGATCAGGATAATCTCTGTTGAATATGTGTTAAATTATTCAAAATTTCTACATTATTTACTTCATCATAGAGGCGATATGCTTTGGAGGTGTTTGAGTACCTCACGAAGATACACTTACGACTTCTAGCACCAAGTTTGTTTCTATGTACCTTTGGTATCAAAGCATAACAGGTGGAACCATAGACCCTGAGATGTTTTACCGAAGGAACATGTCCATACCACATTTCATAAGGAGTCTTGTTTCTTATAGCATTAGATGGACATCTATTCTTTATATATGCAGCACATAGAACAACATCAGCCCAAAAAATTATCTTTACATTTTTGAAGAAAAGCATGGATCGTACCATATTCAAGATTGTTCTATTCATTCTTTCAGCTACACCATTCTGTTGGGGATTATAAGGCACAGTTGTTTGATGTTTGATCCCATGTTGGCGAAGATATTTTTCAAATTCATTTGATGTGTATTCTTTTCCATTATTAGTGTGAATAGACCCAATATGAGATTGTGCATCTTTTTCAATCCATTTATGAAAATTCTTGAATGTTTGAAAAACATCAGATTTGTTCTTCAATAAATAAACCCAACACATTCTGGTGTAGTCATCAATAAATGTCATGATATATTTATTTCCATTTGCAGAAGGAACAGGCATTGGAACACATAAATCTGAATGAATGAGTTCAAGTTTCCTATGTGCTCTTGAATGTGAATCATGAAAAGACTGTTTGCTATGCTTTCCTAGAATGCAAGCATCACATTGCTTAAGTTTTCTAGGAATTGTAGGCAAACCAGCAACACCATTTTTCTTCAATAAGCGGAGACTGTCATAGTTCAAATGTCCAAATCTAGCATGCCATAATAAACTTGATGGAATTGTATCTTCTTCATGATGAGAATTGTATGAGAAATGTTGTGCATGAGCAGAGGTTCCTTGCAGTTTGAGAAGTCTTTCTTCTTCTATTCCCCTCATGACAAGTGAGTGGTCAGATGCTTTTCTTACCTCAAGCTTGCCATCAAACATATGAATGGAGTGACCTTGCTGGCGGATGTGGACCAAGGACAAGAAGTTTCTCTTGAGCTGTGGGAGATATAGAACATGATCCAAAAGAAATTCTAGAAGACCAGACAGTTTAAGCCTAATTGTGCCAAGCCTTGATGGCTTGATTTTTGATTGATCTGCAAAGTATACTGCTCCATCAACATTGTCAGTGAAATCTTCAAAAAAATATTTTCTATGAGTCATGTGATAGGTTGCTCCTGAATCAAGCAACCAATCATTTTTCCATGAAGCAAGTGAAACATTAAACAAATCTTCATTTACTCCAATGTTACATTGTGCCTCAACATAGTGAGCGGATTCAAGTGCTTTACCTTTGTCTGTATCATCAGTTTTACCTTTCTGTTGATTTCTTTTCTGCTCAATTTTGTCCCATGGTAGCTTGCATGTAGAGGAATCATGTGATCCATTTCTTTTGCAGCGAATGTAGTGCAGATCTGCCTTTTATCCTTGAGAATGTCTGCCCCCCTGCCTCTGAAATATCTTCCTCTTCCTCTTCGTCCACCTCTTCCTCTTGTAGAATCTTGAGCAGGGTGCTTTTCTTTATGATCAAGGCACACAGTCTCTTCAGAAGATTCAGGGGTTGTCTTCTTTCCAAAAGCTTTCTCTCTTTCAGCAAACTTTTTCACAAGAGAGTCAAAGGTTATATCTTTGAGATTTCCATTTGCTTGCAATGACTCAAGATAATTGGAATAAGTAGGATAAAGTGCCTTGAGAAAAGCAATAAGAGGAATATCCAGCTCAACCTTAGTGGAATTGATATCATGCATTATAAACTTTACTTCAGATGCAAGAGCAAGAGGATCATTATTTTGCAGTTCAAGAGTGAAGAGTTTAATCATAAGTTGAACAACTTCAAGTGCAGAATGTGAGTCATAGAGTTATTTCAGCTTTTGTAAAGCTTCAAAGGTAGTTGAATATGACGAAATATGGCGACTCACCTCTTCATTTACAGATGCTGCGATTAATGCATAAGCTTTGCTGTTCTTGTTTTCCCAAACGACGAGCTCTTTGTCTGAGGTAGGCTGTACTGGGTCATTGTCTCCTTCTCCGACACACACTCCTTTCCACAACTCATTGAAAATGAAGGTGTGTTTTATCATCCGGGACCATTCAGGATAGTTCTCCTTGCCAGTGAGAACTATTCCCACCATGGATATGATTGAATGCATTCTGTAAAAAAAATACTTCTGCTATTAATGTATAAAATTGTACTTCTCGTGGAGGAAACAGTGGAGCTCTGGTGTAAAAAATTGTAAAAAGATTGCCCTCTTATATATAGGACAAAGGTATTACCAATTCCTATATGGTGAAGATGATATCACTCATAACACAAAGCTTTAGAGAACCACATAACCTCGAGCTAGAAAACTCGTGCAATGTACCAAATAATACAATGTTTAAAAAATACATATCGCTGCCTTCAACAAAATACATATGGCTGCGTTCAAAATATATCTAACGTAGAGGTATCAACACCATTCAAAAGTACCATTCAAGGGAAGCGGCTTCTCCCACTTCAAACACTCATCGGTCTCTGGATTCTCCATGCATCAGCAACATACCATGTCATCTCCACAAGAACTTTAATCAGCGGCACATCTCCAAATCTGCGGTCTGCAACTATTAATCCCTCTCGAAGTGCCTAACCTTGGAAAAATGATAATCACATGTAAATATAATATTGTAATATGCCACCCAATTTATTCCTTTCGCGCCCAACTTTGATTAAAGAATTATACCGAAAGGATAAAATATCTATTTGTTTGATATGCAGCTTGCCTATCACGCAAACAATTGAACCACAAGAACTGCTCGTGCCTAAACTGCTCGTGCAAAACTGTTAGAATAAATACATTTGAAACGCCACAAGAACTTTAATCAGCGGCACATCTCCACGCAGAGGTATCAAAACCACGCATATCAGGACAATAACATAACCACGCGTATCAGCTGTCTCAGATATTCACGCATCAGCATCACATCTCCACTTTGGTTTATCAGTTGTAAAAAACTATATCGCAATCAAGTTGCAGGTGTTCTCAACCATTGCAACTACCACATTCAAATGCAGGTTCATAATTGTAGTTAAATTAGAGTATAAACAATCCATCAATTTATAAAACCGCGTATGCATACCATGTCAGTCATACGAAATCTTGGAAAGAGCAGCTGCATTTCAAGGTTGAACCCTTTACGGTGCCCATCATGGTGTGTCGAGCAATGATAGAACAGACTTGGCCCCAGCTACATACAAAGCGTCCAACAAGAAATCAAGCAACAGAGCGTCCAACTTTCAAACAAATGAAACTGAAACAAGAAGCGTCCAACGTTCAAACCAGGTCAGGATGACTAGCATTCCAACGCAAACATTTCAAACCAGGTCAGGACAGCGCAAACGTTCCCATGTCAGATGAATGTCAGACAGAGAGCGCAGGTACAGAGAGCGCAGGGATGACAGATAGAATGCAGGTAATCAGTGGCTGAATTATATGAGGAGAAGTGGAGCAGATCAGGAGTTACAAAGACACAAAGGCTACAAAAGGAGCTGGCTCTGATACCATGTTAGGCCAGGCAGTAACTCCATTAGGCAGAAAAACTGATTCGTGTATTATTCCATTAGGTAGGTCTTTGTTATATACAATAGGGAGTGACTATTCAGTTCATCTCCCGATGACTGCTCACATTCCTAATTTAATTATTTACATAAATTCACCCAATCATGAAGATTAGGTGTCAACAACTCTAACTCATTATGGTTGAGGAGAAATGATTTTTCTAGTATTCACTATACATTCTGCCAGGTGCATAGGCCAGTCCAACTAGTTGAAAAGTTAGCCCAATTTAGATCCTGAATGCACTATAAATAGGCATGAGAAGGAAAATCTAAATTTACTCACTCAAGCAAGTTCATATCTATTTGAACCTTAGTGAATAAAAGGAGGAGTTATGAGGTTCATACCTCATGAACCAGAAGTGAAGAGGAGTTGATTTGGAGAGACTTTCTGGGGCATGATTTTTGGCACATTTTTGAAGGGCTTGTGGCTTATTTTGAAATCATTTTTGGCATGATTTTTGAAGGCTTTTATTCGTGGTTATAAGGTTGATTGCAAACATGTTCTTGAGGGCCGAATTTTGTCCCCTTTCAAGGTAAAATTTCATATCTGTGTAGAGGGTTGAATTCTAGTGTGGAAGGTTGAGTTTCAAGCCTATCCTAAGAGTAGTGACCTATGCCTGTTCAGGTGGAATTTAGGACCCGAAGTTCTATTACAAATATGGTTGAACTTGAGCTTGTTTTGAGGGCCAAATCCTGGTGTTTTTGAAAGTGATTTTTAGGTATGTTTTGAAGATATAACACTATCCTCTCTTGAGGAGGTTGAACTCTATAGAGGAGGCATAGTTCTAGAGGTCAAGTTTTGTTGATAAGGAGTTCGAGTTCAAGGATCATTTGTTGAGGGAAGTTTTGTTTCTAAGAAGGTTGTGTTTAGTAAGTTGAGTGCATGTGTGAAGGAAAGAGGAGCAACTTCCAGAAGGGAATATTTTCTTTGACTAATATTGACTCTTGTACAAGCTTTGGTATTGATCATTTAGGGAGTTGGTGCTTCCTTTTATTCAACGTTGATAAACTAGGGAGTTGATACTTCCTTTCAGTTGGTGTTGATAAATTGGGAAGTTGGTGATCTCTTTTAGTTGGTGTTGACAAACCAGGGATTTTGTGCTTCCTTTCAGTTGGTGCTGATAAATTTGAATGTACTCTTTATTTATATTAGGAAAAGAAATGTGGTTTTTACATAAAAATATCTGAGTTTTGCATATTTATGTGCTTTTCTTTATACCAATGGATGCATTTACAGTTTTTAAATTTAAAAATTGATAACACTAATTCACTCCCTCCTCTCAGTGCTGTTGAATATTCCGATAGCACTCACTGGTAATGGCCCAATTCTTGTAACCAAAACTAACCTACAGTAAATATGTCACTTATTACCACTACTGCTATTGTTAATACTCTAACCTATTTATCCTAAATACCTATTACTAAATATATCTAATTTTAACTCCTCTTGGGTTGGTGTTTTGTAATACTTGTTGTTACCAATAGGAAGGAAGGAAAGAACTACCCAAATTCATGTTTCTTAAGAAACTACAAATGTTTAAACAATAGTATTCCATGACTAATATGTGGGCTCAACTAGGCCACATAATGAAATAGACACTAATGATAAAGCATAAAAGGAATATGGGTTTTGTTATTTTATGTTTTATTAATTGTAAATTATATTCTAAAAAAACAAAACTATCTATATCACTAGTGATAATACAATTCAATTTTAAGAATGAACATTAGATAGAAAGATAATCAGTTTAAGCAATAAAAATAATATGAACATAAGAAAATCAATAAGCTCAAATACTTATTTTAAATTATATAATTAAAATGAGTATATTAATACTCACGAAAATGAAACAATTAATTAAATATTGATTTTGTATTCAACTAAAATCATATATGCATATAATAGTATATCACATATTGGATTTGTTAAACAAAAAAGACTTTTTGAAAATATCCTTAGGTCTTCAAAACCCATAAAAATAGCTTATATATAATATCAATTTCCTTTGAATACAAATTCATCCAATTGAACATTTTCTTATTGAAAGGAGTCATATATATAAAAACTAGTTTCCTAACAAACCAATATTCCTTGTTGTTTTAATCAAACTATTTATTAAATATTTACAACAAAAAATCTTTGTGTATAGCAAATCTATAGAACAGTTAAAATCAAGCTCTTAAATTAAAAGTGTCATTTTTAAATTCATTGTTGAGGATGTTCTAATTAGCCATTAGTTGAGTTCTCCTTCAACAGAATTAGATCTGCCCCAATTTTCAAGGGATATGTCTTCGTCCTTCTCTTTTTTCTCATTTTACATGCATAGAAAGATTTAGCAAATGTAAGAATTCAAGAAATTAAGAAATTTTTGCAACATACTAATCAACATAACTAAAATCCAGCAAAACTTTGTTGTAAATTGATTCAACTTGCTAAATTGGGTTAAACTTTGCTTGTTAACCTTCTATGGGTATCTGGGGTCGAAGATTTGGTAGGCGCAATACGATACTTTCTCCAATAATAGGCTAGATTCCAAATATCATCTTAATCATCCCTTAAATATTATTAATTTCCTTGATTAGCATAATTCGATGACTAAGCAATCGTAAAACGAAATCTGGTCATCTAGTGGTGCGAGAGATGTAAAGCATTGTATCTCTAAGGAGATACTAGATGGGAAGATTCATGATCAAGTGTTAATTAATTGTGATTAATTAAGCCTTAATTTAGTTATTAATTAAAGGATTAGGACTTAACCGAATATACAATCATCCAGAGGGTGGAAGGTGTAGAGCTTATTGATCGTTGCACAAGACCAGATGGGAAAATATCCTAGGAGAAAAGTGGGTAAATAATTTCAAGCTTGTACACTTTCTTGTATGGGAGGATACACAAAGTGGATTCCAAATATGATACAACAAAACGAAAATTAGCAATGGGTCTGATTCACTTCAAAATTGATGAAGGTAATATGCCTATCTAAACATCCAGAGCAACAAAGGTATATCACTCATATGGATAGGGAAGATCTTGAAATGGAAGATCAACAAGGGAGGATTATATATTTTTCAAGAAATTAAACAAAAGACTTAAAAAATCAAAGATAATTTGGAATCTCATACAAAGTATTAAAACAAACTATCAATACTTTGTATAGGTAAATGAGAAAGGTAGAAATAAAAAGAAAAAATTAACAGGGTCCCTATTTATTTTAGAAACAAACAAGGGGTTGTTCTATACATCACATGACCACCTAACCTTGTTGTATAAGCCACCATATGTACATCACAACCCATAAAGTGCTCCAACTATGTCATTACTACTCCCTATGCATAATCTGCAAGAGCTTTATATAATATAAAAAAATCATGATATGTACTGACTATGGGATATGAATATCCCTATTAAAAATTACTGGAGTGGATTTAAGTGGATTTGAACCCTATAATTCTCTACCAAAAAATGGTGCCTTGCCATGAGACCATGCACTTAAAGACTCTTATTAAATAGATTGAATTTTATTTGACCAGGAAGTAAATATAATGTTCTTTATTGTGTGAAGAAGCCATTGATAGTTGGGAGACTCGTGCTACTATCCTCTTGGAAGAACACCAATGAATTTTTTGCATATTGGAGGTCATTCTTTGATGTAAATAAGCCATAATGGTGTCTTTTGTATCATTTTTAATGGATCAATTCCTCTTTTGAAGCAAACTCAGAGATGTTTTCCATGAGAGAGAACTTTGTTATCAATTTGTTAAGTATTGTATATAATTGTTGTTGTTTTATTGTCAAACTCAATTATTTAACTTGTTGATTTAAACTTATTAAGCCATTTTTCAACAAAATTGTGGGAAATTTGAGAAGCTTTGTATTAGAATTAAAATTAATGTAACAAATCATATTTAGAACTAATTTTGAATCAAGTTGGTTCCATAGCAAGTTTTAATCAAGGATTTACACAAGAGTTGGTGTTGAATGAGAACTAGGTATAATATCAAGCGTGGAGAAGGATCATTTAAAGAGTAAAATCTCGATATATGTAAGAGACATGCATTCCAATGGAAAATAATGGAATGTGAAGGGGAAAAAAGCTTCATCAATTCTGAAAGGATGTCTCAGCAAGATTTTATTGGCATGACATGGTGGAAGATTTATATAGAGAATGAAGAAAGAATGGAAATAGACCAAGTCAAGTAAATAAGAAGGAGGTGGTGGTGACCCTCCTCAAACTCCTCCTTCTCCATATTCTCGTCCATCTCCATCATAGAAAATACAACCAAAGAAAATAGATTCTAATTTTCCTTTGTTTAGATATAAATACATTGGAAAGGTTGATGCAGAGAAATTGATTAATTGGATTAAGTAATTGAAGTGTATTATAAGGTTCAAAGAATCGTGGATGAACAAGAAAGAGTTCAGCTAGCCACTCATTGACTAGGAGGCATAGCATTGATCTGATGGGAGAGTAAGACTCAAGAATATATTTTTAACAAAATGTAAAACTCTATATTCTTGGTATGAATTTATAGATGCAATAAGAAACAATTTGTTCCTTCATGGTATATACAACAAGAAATAATGGATTGGAAAAATCTAAGGGAAGGCAAAGGATAGAATGTATAAAATTATACTCAAGAGTTTATATAGAGGCATTGTTGAGTGTTTTGCAAGTTGTTATCATTGATGTCAATCTCAAGGGGAACATTTGGTATTTATTATTGTTGAATCTATTAGTAGTATGTTAAGCTTATAATGTCATTGATGTCTTGGTTGCTTACTAAGTATTGGTGGTCTAGTTTGTTTGTTGAACATTAGACGTGTAGCCTAGTAGCCTATCTTTAAAGGCATTTTGTCTATAGGTACCTTGTTTAAAAGAGCATGAAAATTTCTTTGTTAGATATTCCTCTCTGAGAGCTTTCCAACGGTAAATGACACTTAGTCTAACTCCCTAGGAATGAAGTGAAACCTAAGTTTGAATTGTTAGAGACCAGGAATGGTTCCATATGATGACAAAAGTGCAATCATCGATCAATGAAGCACATAATCCAATGACATAGAGTGTTGTTGATTTGCAGAGCACATAAGCCAATGGTGGAGAGCGTTAATTTGTAAAGGGCATAATCTAATGGCAGAGAGTTTCTTTGATTTATGGAGTGCATAATCCAATGATGGAGAGTGAATGAAGACCCCCCTCCCTAGGTCGATGTTTAATGGGAGGGGGAGGGGACCATAGTTGGTGGTAACATTAATCCTCTCTTCAGAGACCGATGGCCCATATCTATTGTCCTCCCCCCCCCATTTCTTGAAGTCCAAAATGACTAAAGGGGGGGTCACAATACCATAAGGATTTCCCAATGTCAAATAAAAGGTGGACCCTAGTATGACATGGCACCAGATGGCAAAAATAAGTGGAAAATTGATAAGGGTGAAAACCTGGGGTTGGGTTACACTTTTTGGCAAGAGAGGGCTTGTTTAGGTGGAAAAAATGATGGCTTGATCAAACCATTTAAGTGCTCGACTGAGCCTTTTTTAAGCGCTCAATTGAGCTCCTTGGGCACTAAAAAAGTAGCTCGATCGAGGGTTAAAAAAACCCTCGATCAAAATTTATGGCTTGATTGAGCTATAATTCTCAATCAAGCATTATGGCTCGATCGAGCAATTTTTTTTATTATATACCCCACCCACGGTCTGCGTGCGCCATTTGCACAAACCTCAGGAAATTAGAGAGCTCGACCGAGAGTGTGACGGTAGCTCAACCAAGAGTATTTGGGCTCGATCGAGAAATTGAAGCATGGAGCATTCAAATCAATCTCGCCAACGTCCTAGAGGCTCAAATGAAGGTAGGTATTTTATATTTTTTGCCTTTCTTATTTAATTTTTTTGCAAAATTAAACAAATTAATTAAAAATAAATAATAATAAAAAACAACCATACAAAATCCATGAAAACCACAAAAAAACCCTTCAAAAGAACTTAGAAAATCACAAAACCAACCAAGAAAACCACCAAAAACCATAAAAAAAAACCTTCAAAACAACTTAGAAAACCACAAAACCAAACTAGAAAACCATCAAAAAAACCCTTCAAAGCAACCTACAAAACACTTTGAAACCACCAAAAAACTATAATTTAGGTTTTAAGTTTTTTTCTTACTTGCAATATTTTGTTTATTAAATGCATATTTTCTGATTTTGAATGGTAAAAAACGTTTTTTTTTTTCTAATTATTTTAGGTTTTAAAGTTTTTCTTTAGGAATTTTGTGAAATAAATTTTCAAAAATTTTAATTTTTTGTTATTAAAATGCATTTTAAATTTCTAAGAAATTTGACT
This sequence comes from Pinus tabuliformis, assembly GCA_031772625.1. Taxonomy (NCBI): domain Eukaryota; kingdom Viridiplantae; phylum Streptophyta; class Pinopsida; order Pinales; family Pinaceae; genus Pinus; species Pinus tabuliformis. The sequence goes on from CM062804.1 coordinate 1,387,116,071, forward strand.
GAAAATATACCCCAAAAAACTCCAAAACAGAAAACAACAAAAATATAACCAATAAATAAGTAAATTAGGAGTTTGAGATTGACATGATGAATATAGTTGCTCATAATGAACCTCTATTTATAAAATAAATTTTTTTATTTTATCATTTCAAATTCAAATTAATTTATATTTTAAATATTTTTGATTTAGTCCCCGATGGGGGTGACCAAGCTAACAAACAAGTGGTAGCGCGTTGGAGTTTGGAGCCAATTGGGCCTCCATGCGCAGCATGAGTGCCTTAAAGGCCTGTTGGGACCTGGCTCGGACTCCCGCGAGCATTACATAGTGTGCAGGGTAGGTAGGAGGATGGCCATTTGCAGCTGTTGGGCAATGAGGAGGGAGTGTTGTGTGAGACAGAGTAGTGGGGTATTGGCATCCTGGCTTAGGCTGTGGCTTGGGGCAATAGTGCAAGACGAGCTCGGGGCAGAAGGATGTGCGGGGGACTGGACCCTGCAGTCAATTTGGTCGTGGGATCCGGGGGAGAATTGGAGTAGCAGGCGTGATGAGGGATACCATTCCGAGGTTGGAGAGTGTGGGTGGTGTGCATTCATTCCCCCTTCCTCACTCTAGTTCTATCTTTGGGTAGGGGCTGCTCCTCTAGAGAGGTAATGTTGTGGAGTGGGTATTGGTCCAATCCTTGGCGCGGCTCGTCCACTTTAGAGACTGGTGACGCACCCCCCTGTTCGCCAGCAAATAGTGGAGAGGGATACGAGAATGACATCAGTTGTTTAGGGCTCCCTGACGTCGGTGTGGTAAGCAATGTGTTTTTGTATTTGGTTCATATCTGGCTTGTGTGGTGGGTTGAACGGGGCAGCCAGATTCGTCCCTGCGGTGCTGCAACTGGTGGTGGAGGTGCAAGCTGTATGTTGAGACAGAGAGGACGCGCTCGCAGACGAGGAGTTGGCCACCGCATGGAAGATCATTCATAGCAGGGAGTGCCCAGCTCGGGCTCGGAGTCAACCGAGAGCTGTCATTCTGATGCCAATGTAGCCATGTCCCCAAGTCACTCCTCGGGCCACGTTGAGGCTCCGTCCACCTTGGACTCCATAGCAACCTAATTGAACAATCTCCATCTGAGTATGGAAACTTTGAGGGAACATCGATATGATGACTAGAATGAACGGGTGACCTACATCAACGACCTCCAACACACGCAGAACGAGCTCCTAGACTCCAAAGACGGCCTTCGGCGATAGTTCCGATGAACAAATGACCACCTTCGTGCTTTGGAGACTTAGGTGGAACACATTGACTACCACATGCATGAGCGGGTTGCGTTCTTTGCTGCCCTGCCACCGTTTCCCCCCAACCCATCCCCATAATGTGTATTCCTAGAAAATTCTCTTTTGTGCTTCTTTTGTATCAAAAATAACCAATGACACGGGTTGTCTTGGCCTCTTCCGAGGCTTAATATTGCTCAGAGCAAGATTCATGTCAGCTCTTAAGCCTGATACTTAGTCTTATGTGACAACAATAATGTATTTTGATGATCTAGTGATGATGTATTTTGTTCCTGAAATTAGAATAATATAATGAAGTTTTTTTTACCGACAAAAAAATAAAATAAAATTTAATTATAAATATAGTGCGGTTCTAGTTTTAAAAATAAAATACTAATCTTTAGAGTTAAAAATCTATAAAAAAAAAAACAATGTTATTTAATTAATTATACATATAAACTATATAATTATATATAACAAAACATTATATATATATATATATTTATATGTTTATATTATTAAACTATAACATTACATAGCTATATATAACTATATATTATAGTTTCATGTATATTTTTTATAACATAACATAGTATTATAGCTATTTAATTCATAACATAAAGTTATTTAACATAGCACATATATAGCATGGCATATACATAGCATAGCATATATATATATATATATAGATACATTGTTTATAACACAACTTAATTTTATAACTTATTATTTAACATTTAACACTAGCTTATATTCATCTTAACCCTCTATCTATCAAGCACAATCTCTCTAGGTGTAAACCTCTTTTATAAGTATTGAAGAAAATATAAATAATGGTGGGAAGTAGCTCCTCTAATTAAAATTTTTAAATCTTATTCCTATCTATTTTTTATCCAAAGGCTTGCTTAAACTATGTTGGGAAGTAATTGATGGTAGATATGTTATTTACTTCAATATAAGTTATTTTGAAGTGTTTTATTTTTGGATGGTTATCCTCTGAAACAAACTTAAGAAGAAAAACCACTACACAAATATCTAAAAGTCATGCATGAATATTGCAGCCATATCTATAAATTATGACATAAAGTATGTAAGCCAGTTATCCACATGGCATTATATTGTGGAGAGAGAGATAGATCCAACCCAGAAATACATGAAATGCGAACCCATCACATAAAAAGTATCGGAGAAATAGAAAGAAACATAGAACTTAGCTGATCGAAAAAGAGGAAAATGATAGCTGGTATGACAATCACATTTTCACGATTGGCAAAATCTAATGAGCCTGCAGTGAATTTAATGAATATTCTCCAGATCACTTCAACTATGTAAAATATTTTACTATAAAGTCAGGGGATACAAAATCAGTGGATTAAGAACCATCAAAAATATACAAAAGAAAAAAATAAAATATAACATAGAGGTGGAAAATGAAACAATTAATTCAGGTTATCATTACATCTGATGTAGAAAAATGCCAGTGTAGTATTAACTACAGATATTGTACTCGACAGATTAAACTCTTTTTCTGAAAATTCAAAAATAAGATAAATCAACACACTTAAAAAGAATTAGTTTGCCAAATTAACACCTACACATTTTTATAAATTATTAAACATGCAAATCATAAAATTGCGCCTGACTTATTCATGGAAGACCGTGTTCAGAACAGGTAGATTACCCTAATATAATATCACAGACGATAGATTATACATCTATTATCTGAAAGCAAGTAATATAGATTAGTGTGGAGGATACAAAGTAATATGAAATTCTCATTAACTCTTGCTTCTAGAATTTTGGTGTTTAATTTGCCGTAATCCTACTCATATTCCCCTGTTATAGAGATAAAAACAGATTATGACCAGATTACTGAACTAAGTTGAGTGAGCAGAAAAAAGTGAACAAAGTTTCTATTTGATGTCATACCGGTCAATGCATTTTTGGTACATTCCATCACCACACATTTAACTTCAACAAATTATGTTTTCCAACGAAAACAGTTGCACCAAAAAAATCAATCTCAATAGCAGAAAGGGATTCAAACACATACTCGATCCAAACATTCTACTGCATATGCATATTCTCAAAACATTTGCACCCCATCTAATGTTTCTCAGGATGTGGGTGTAGTCCCTATTATCATCTAACTGAACCAAAAACATATCCATGCAAATACTGCATTCAGATTTTCAAAAATGATCGCATCCCAAGAAAGGTTTCCCCAGATTTCAATCTATCCCCTGCTACTATTATCTGACAGCATAAAAAAAACTAATAACTAAGAGACTATTCATCTACCAAAATTATCATGAACTACACAGTTCAGAGCTGACAAACGCAAACAATTAATGTAGGCGCAGATCCTTGCTACTTCGTGGATACCATCACTGGTCCATTGGGAATAACTTCAGTTTCGGTAGCATGGTTGGCAGTGGGATTGAGCTCATCCCAAGCTTCGATCCAAGTGACCATTGCATCTGCCAGCTTCTGGAAATATGGATCTATTACTCCAAGTTTCTCCCTTACCTGCTTTGACAACTCAATGTAGCATTGTTGCACAGAAGTACATTCTTTTGGAAGTGTAACAACTTGGAAAAATGGAATGATATCCTCCTGCCAAAATATTCCCTTGTACTCTTTCTTCAAATTAACAAAAGGGTTACTGGCCTTGCTGTGCCAAATGTATGGCAGCCCTGTCTTCACTCCCAATCCCAAGTGGTCGCAGATCACCTTGACACACCATCCTGCCCACATATCGTCATAACGACCAATAGGCTGCCCATCACCCATCAAGCCAAAATACATTGCAGGCCCGATCAAGTCCTGATTGAAGGCCAAATTCATGCCACACATGGGGAAAAGAACACCCTTTGGTATTGTTAAAACTGCATCAACATACCTGGTATTACGTTCTGAAGGCTTGACAAGCTAAGTGGGGGCATCGTAGTCAGGGATATTCATCCAGAGGCCGTGAGAAACTGCAGTGGGTGTTCCATCTGTATGGATCATATAGTGTATTGAAAAAGAATGGAGTTGAGGGGGAAAGCAAGTTCGTAATGTGCTGCTGGAGAGCATTGATGTCGTTGTGGGAGGGATCCTTGGCAACAAAGCAGTCATCATCAATTGTAAAGATGTATTTTTTCTTGGAGACCATGTAGCCGAAACAACGACAAGCACTTTCCTTGAAGGAGATGCAGGAGGCCTTGTGTCACGCCCCTACACCCACGGTAGTCTTCCAACCGCTTGTAGCGAGGTGCGGCACCACCGAACACTTTCTTTTTAACAATACTAACATTCGTGGACTACGCCTACTCCAACATTAACATACTTAGTTTGTGTTTCGCAACCAAGTAAAAGCATTATCCTTTATACTTTAATGAAGCCCATACTCATTCATTATCCATATGCAATTAACCGAGAACATCAACAATTGCAAACAAGTATAAAGGGAGGGGCAACTCCCTAAAAGTCTGCCCAACAGTTTATTAAGAATATCAGTTTCTTCAATAGTACAACCAGCAAGTATACTTGGCAAAAGCTCCAAGTCTATACTTAGAATATTTTACAATCAAGGCATAGAACAACCTTTTACAACCATGTGCACCCTTGCACAAAGGGGAGTGCTCACCCGAGCCACCGATCTCTCTTTACCAAGTCCTGCACATACCAACTACACACAACTCGAACCTCGGCACGCTTGCCTCACCCAAACCGGCACTAGAAATCCAAAACCGCACCCAAATAGCATGCGCATGAGGTATGCGCAGATACTATCTTCCTCGCGCAGTTTTACCCCTTTCCTATGTGCGTAGAAGTGATATGATCGAATTGTTCGAAGGTGAAATGAGCCTCTCGCTCCACATATTTATATCATGTTCAACGTGGGATTACATGGGGTGTGAAGCCCCATGGCCGACCACCATCGCATGCCCACAAGTCCTCATATTACAAGTCGGCTTGCTTACTTTTAACATCACATATATACATGGTTGTTCAACACTTAGTTGCATAAGTGTTTCCCCAACGTCGCATATCTGCCCAAGGTATCGTCGCACTTATCATCGCATGACCGTCGCACTCCGTCGCATATTTCCTCCGCGCGCTCGTGCGCGCGCTCGCTCTCGTGCACGACTCGCCGGTGCCCATTGCGTTCGTCTCCCGAAGGTCTTACATCCTCCTCCACCTGAAATCGTTGTCGTCCTCGACAACATACCATCTCGGTAGCTCTCCACCAAGATCATCACTCAACTGTGATGTCGACCTTTCTACACAAGGCAAACATCCCTGCAACATACGTAGAGACTCTTTCTCCACTATGTTCCGGCCTAGTGACCACTGCCACCAAGCTCACCATACCAAGTATGTATCTCCATCAGATGTCATCTCGATCCATGATTACTGACCTCCTGTCCTCATCATGTGTCCTCATGTGAACTGCTGCCATGATACTCCAACACGATGCCAACACATCTCTGCACACTGCTAGCCCTCATGCTTGAACTAGTCGGGTGATCAGTCCAACTATCACGCTCAATCCATGAGAGTGAACATCCTCATGCCACCATCAGTTGTTCCTCAAACATCTGCCACATCCTTGACTCATCAAGAATCTATCTCCATAATCCATGCTCAGGTCCATGGAAACTCCATCCATCTCATCTGCAACATGTTGTCAAATGTGTCTCCTCCATATGAAGAGACCTCTCCTCAAACTGACTCTCGATGTGCCCCATTCAGGTCCATGAAGCCATCTTCATCATCTGCAATGTGCCATCCCTCAAGTCACCATAGAAACAAGTAAGCACTTGCCTCATCTATCCATGTGCAAAAGTAGTTGAGTCTCGGCTCAACCCATGCCTAAGTCAAGGCATCATCATCATCATCGTTGTAACTCCATCACTCCAAAGTGCCTCATCGATCCTCCACATCAAGTCACTCTTCCAAGCCATGCCCATACATGTAATTTGGAAGTATGCATCCCATACTGCATCAAAGTCTCTTGACCTCAGCTCCTCAATGCATCAAATCCTCTAAGTCCACCATGTTTGAAGTCCCTAAAAGTCACAACAATATCATGTCATCATGAGCTCCATGAGTCATCTCCAACCAACATCTCCATGTAGTAGGAATGCTCCATAACTTGCTCACAATTCCATCCAAGTCCATGGTCTTGTTGCACAAGAGTGTACAACCTCTCCATAGGCTCATAAGTAGTAAGTCTCCATGTCACACTAGCAAATCCATCTGCACAACATCCCTGCCTTGGCACTCTTCCTTGGATGTCCATGACACCTCTACAAGTGCTCCCACACAATGTCCCTGCATAAGACTGCCATGCTCCATGCCTCCAACCTGATGTCCATGACTATGTTGTCCATGTAGTCCAACCAAGTAGACTCATCACAACCATCGGTCATCCTCATCCAAGTCTACAATCTTCGGTTTAGTGAACTCGGTCACCCAACCATATCATCATCATCATGAGTCCCTTCCATCATAGCTCCTCCACCAAAGTGTCCACCAAGACTATCTCTTGGTCTCGGCCATGAGAAGTCCACCCAAGAGTGTGCCCTCCAATCTATCCATGAGTCATGCCGGGCACTTAGCCATGTGGCTAAAGCATGACCCAATCATCCACAACGATCATCAAGTTCCACCCTTGTCAAGGGCCTTTGTACCTTCTATCATAAGGTCACAAATAACCCCAACAAGTCCTGCAACAATCGACAATCCTTGCTTCTCCATACAAGGTTCCATCATAGTCATCCATGGTAAGATCCTCCCTAGCATCGGCAAACTGGCTTTGCCCTTCCCTGCATACGGTCCATCTACCAAATGCCCAAATGAAACACAAGTATCAACGGTACTTACATCATCAACATGAGGCTCCTCCATGTGAGTATCCTCATTCATCCATGTCTGCAAACTGCACGATCCTGGTCCAACTTGATCATCCTCAAGTTTATCCTCCATCATGGTCATGTCTGCAACATCTTCAACTACCACGACTTCCTCTTCCTTGTTAGCACAATCTGCAACTTCACCTTGCTCCATTGTCCAACCAAGTCGAAGAAGCTCTCCTTCAACATTCTTTTCCAAGGCTTCAAGTTCTTCATGGATACGGGGCTTCTCTTCCTTCAACCTTTTCAACCTGTCCAAGGTAAGCAAGAGCTTCCTTCCACCTTCTCCCAAACTTGCCATGCCTTATCGTTCAGCTTGGTCCAAGCACCGAGCTTCACCTCTGCTAAACCTGCTTCCACTGTCACGAGCAACCCTGCTCAAATATCAACTGTCAAATTTCCAAGTGTACCCACACTTGCTTCACCAGCTCCAACCGAGCTCTGATACCAACTGTCACGCCCCTACACCTGCGGTAGTCTTCCAACCGCTTGTAGCGAGGTGCGGCACCACCGAACGCTTTCTTTTTAACAATACTAACATTCGTGGACTACGCCTACTCCAACATTAACATACTTAGTTTGTGTTTCGCAACCAAGTAAAAGCATTATCCTTTATACTTTAATGAAGCCCATACTCATTCATTATCCATATGCAATTAACCGAGAACATCAACAATTGCAAACAAGTATAAAGGGAGGGGCAACTCCCTAAAAGTCTGCCCAACAGTTTATTAAGAATATTAGTTTTGTCAATAGTACAACCAGCAAGTATACTTGGCAAAAGCTCCAAGTCTATACTTAGAATATTTTACAATCAAGGCATAGAACAACCTTTTACAACCATGTGCACCCTTGCACAAAGAGGAGTGCTCACCCGAGCCACCTATCTCTCTCTACCAAGTCCTGCACATACCAACTGCACACAACTCGAACCTCGGCACGTTTGCCTCACCCAAACTGGCACTAGAAATCCAAAACCGCACCCCAAATAGCATGCGCATGAGGTATGCGCATATACTATCTTCCTCGCGCAGTTTTACCCCTTTCCTATGTGCGTAGAAGTGATATGATCGAATTGTTCGAAGGTGAAATGAGCCTTCTCGCTCCACATATTTATATCATGTTCAACGTGGGATTACATGGGGTGTGAAGCCCCATGGCCGACCACCATCGCATGCCCACAAGTCCTCATATTACAAGTCGGCTTGCTTACTTTTAACATCGCATATATACATGGTTGTTCAACACTTAGTTGCATAAGTGTTTCCCCAACGTCGCATATCTGCCCAAGGTATCGTCGCACTTATCGTCGCATGACCGTCACACTCCGTCGCATATTTCCTCCGCGCGCCCGTGCGCCCGCCCGCGCGCCCGCTCTCGTGCACGACTTGCCGGTGCCCATCGCGTTCGTCTCCCGAAGGTCTTACACCTTGGGTCCGAGGATCTGGTCGATATCGTTTATGTTGTAGAGTTCATAGTCGAAACCCTTGGGCACTGTGATGGTCTTCGATGGTTCGCCATCCTGCACAATGATGAGGTGATAGGGCTCAAAGAATGGCCTCCACATTTCCAGGAAATCCAAGTTCCGGATCGTGGGTATCACTATGTCTAGCTCGTCCTTCAAGATCGGGGTCGCAGAACTCGGACCTGCCATTGCCATTGTTACTTGATCAACTGTTCTAATTGCCAAAAACAAAATGAGAAATGATAGAAACTGAAACCCACGGATCTGAAAAACGAAGAAATGAAATGCGCACAACCCAATCTTGCACAATCAGGACTATTGAATTGAATTGGTTATCTCTCGGTCTATATATATAGGTATGAAAGAGGTGTCCCGAGAGGGGATCCTGAAGAGATTTGTTATATGGGGATTCACACCCTTCCCCAATCTCTGGAAACCCGTAGTTGGATTCTGGCAGCTCGAATTTCTAAAGGAAGGGTACTTACATGTCGTCGTCCTAGACTCCTATGGGTGTCGGTGAACATTAACTTCGTGTCAACGTGTCATATCTGGTGGTGCATATTAACTTGGTGGGTTTAATGGCACACTTTGCATTATGGCTTTTTACAGCATAATAGTTTAACCAGAAAATATCGGTAAAAGATTTGACTTAAATTTAGTAAAAATTTTGGGAAATTTAGGTTATGGTTGTGAAGTTTTAGGATTTTGGGTGCTGAAGAGTTTTTGATGGCGCTGAATCTATTTCCACTATAAAAAATAAAATGATTTAAACAGTGTTATAATTAAACATTTTGAAAAAGAAAAAAAATCGTTAGATTCCTACTAAAAATAGCTTTCTCAGCAAAATTGTAGCCTGGATAGACATCGCCTTTTACAACTATCCTTAACATAAAGCCCTATTGTGTCTACATTTTTACAACTATCCACGTTACTTGTTAACATAAAGCCCTCTTGACTAAGTGTCGTGGTAATATTCCAATTAAAATATTTTAATTGTAATGGTTAAGGGTACTCATAGCCAAAAGTTGTGCATGTGGATCTTAGATTGTTTTTTTTTTTCCAATTTGTTTTGGGTTATTGAAGAGTGTATTACAAGCTTAGATTCATCTTAACTCTGGTTCTATAAACTGATCAAATCTCTCGAGGTGCAAACATTTTCACAAATTTTTCACTCAAAAAAGAGGTTTGCACCTCGAGAGATTTGATCTCTCTTGGAGTTTGATAGATCCAACCATTTTTTTGAAAAAAAATATATGAAATTGTGGCCTATGTAGACAACACTTTTTACAATTATCCACGTTACTTGTTAACATAAATCCCTCTTGTGTCTACCATTTTATAACTATCCATGTTACTTGCTAACATAAAGCCCTCTTGACTAGGTGTCAATAGTAATATTCCAATTAAAATATTACTTGCTAACATAAAGCCCTCTTGACTAGGTGTCAGTAGTAATATTCCAATTAAAATATTATTTGCTAACATAAAGCCCTCTTGACTAGGTCTCGGTAGTAATATTCCAATTGTAATGGTTTTGGGTTATTAAAGAATGTATTATTAGTTTAGATCCATCTTAACTCTAGTTCTAGGAGCTCGATAAATCAGAGTCAAGATAGATCTAAGCTAGTTTAATTATTAATAATTAATCATTTAATTTCTATTTTTATGTAATTTTATTGAATCAAAAGATTTTAATTAATATATTTTTTTAATTTAATTATGAAATGAGATATGATTTTCGGGCATGTAATATTGATAAGCCATGATATTGTAGCAAAACTCATTCACAACTTAATAATATCTATGATAAAGTGGGGGTGAATATCCATAGTTAAAAATCTCGTTATATTGTAAGTATTAAGCTTTTATGTGCTCATTAATGAATTTTAAATATAGCTACAAAATTATTATTTTAACTTATATGGTAAAATGGATCTTAATTAATAGCTACTATATATATCTTATATATTGATCTTAGTTAATAGCTACTATATATATCTTATATATTTTAATGTGATAAGGGGTTTAGATATAGCTTAAAAGTAATTATATATTTTTTCCCTTTTAGATTTAATTAAAACATGTTATAAAATTAAATTAAATATTTATAAAATATTTTGATTGTAAAATGACAGATGGTTTTTGGGCATGTTGTATTGAAGCCACAATATTGGCCCATGGTATTGTAATAAAGCCTATTTATGGTTAAAAATATTATTATATTGTAAATAAAATTGATCTTAACTTATAAAAAATTGAATTTTATTACTTTTAACTTTTTAAGGACACTACAACATCTCTCCATATTGGGCTCAATATTACTTTTAATCTTTTATTATTATTTAATTGAGCCGACATATAAATTTTTAAAAATCATACATCTACATATCTCCCCTATACTAGATCCCTTTCGACGCAATAACAAAGTTCTATAATTATTTAACATAACATATAAAGTTATATATATATAACTATAGTTCATTACTATATAACTATATACATTTAACTATTATAAATATTATAATATCACATAGCCATCTCTCTCTACTTTATAGCAATTTTATAGCTATTTAACATAATATAACTTGTTATTTAACATAATCTATATATAAAACAAAACAAACCTTAATGTTAACTAGATAGTTTATAATATAATTATATAACTAGATATATAATTTAACAATCATACATATATTACTATTTATCATAACATAAAGTTATTTGACATAACATATATATATATATATAGTAACATAACCTAATGTAACATGTATTGTGCATAACATAATATAACTATAACATTTAACATAGCATATATATATTCATGTTTCAACAATGCATCATTTTTAGACACACTAAATTCATCATGAAAAGTGCATTTGGTCTAGTGAATAAAAGTATTTAGACTCTTTTCTAATTTGTACCATATTGTTTCATTATGTAGTGTGTTGTACAAGAAACATTGTCTTCATGTGCTTGCACCTAGTACCTGTCATGTGTCAAAGTCAAATATTAAGAACTTAAAGTCTATTGGAGTACTTGGTTGACATGAAATTTTATTAGTTTTGTAAATAGGTTTATTTCAATTTTTTACATATATATTTACATGTTTATGCGCTATGAATAAAACACATTATTTAGAAACAAGAAAAAGTGTGAAGGTAGATTTGATCACTTCCTTCAATTGTGTTTACATGGAACTCAATACTTTGGCCGATAAATTATAAAAAAATGGACTCTAAAGTTTAGGACTTCAGACTAGATTATTCTGCTCTAGTTTATAAATGGTTTTTTTGTCAACATTCTGTTATGAAACCAACTCACAAAAAGATAGAAAAGATAGATCAACGACTTAAAAATCAGCCTCTTCAAGGGGGCAACCTCCTTTACATTACACAAATGAACAATTCTTGGATGATACACATGACAATACCTCCTTTCTATATATAGGAGTTTAAGGGGTCCCAATACAATCAGAGCCTACATAACAATAATATTATAGGGGCACAACAATAACAGTAGTGGGCTTCTATGGGGCATAATAATAACAACATGGGGACTATATGGGCACAATAATACAATAAGGGGGTTGCACTAATAACAATAAGGGGTTACAATAGTAGTATAGGGACCTAACATGCCCCTCTCCTTCAAAAAGTGTTGTCCTCAATGCTTGAGTAATTTTGGATGCTTTTGTATAAAATTCTCATCCTCCCATGTGGAATCTTTAGCAAGTTCTTCCACTCGATGAGATACTCTAAAATTGATTGATTCCTTAGCTATCGATTTCTTGTTTTTGTGACTGCTTCCGGTTCTAATATGATCTTTCCTTCCTCGTCAAGTTCTGGAAATATTGTTTGAACTGGGATCTTCTCACCTATAACCTTCTTTAAGCATGAAACATGGAAATTTGGGTGCACTCGGGAAGATGCAGGAAGCTCCAATTTGTATGCCATAATACCAATCTTTTGTAACACCTTGTACATACCATAATACTTTGTTGATAATTTATTATCCTTCCTAGCTTGCTTGAGGGACATTTATTTGTATGGTTGTAGTCGTAGAAATATCTAGTCACCTACATCAAAACTTCTTTTGTTGTGATGTTGATCTACCTGTTGTTTCATTCTATTCTGCGGCAAAGTGTGGTTATCCTTTAACAATTTTAGGACTTGTTGTTGATGCTCGATGTGATCTTCCACTATGTTGGGTCCCTATAATACTAGTGATTACCCCATTACTATTGTAGTTATACCCCTTATTAATATTGTTGTGCCCCTATTTCCCCCATATTGTTATTACTGTGCCCCATAGAATCCCTCTATTGTTATTTTTGTGGCTTTATATTATTATTGTTAGGTCGGTTGGGTTATATTGTGACTCCTTAGACTCCTATATATAGAAAGGAGGTTTTGTCATTTGAATCATCGAAGAATTGTTCATTTATGTAATGTAAAGGAGGTTGCCCCCTCGAAGAGGCTGAATTATAAGGCGTTGATGTATCTTTTCTATCTTTTCTTGAGCTGGTTTCATAACATTTGCTATCAAAGCTTTTGATTCTAGGGTTTCGTTGCTCCAAACAGGTCATCGTGGCATTTTCGCTATAAATTTTTTTCTGTGACGTTTCAGAAGTTGCAAAAAAAACCCATTTGAGAAGAAATCGCGCTGAAGCTCGGATCCGAATTTTAGAGCTTTTTGCGCTATATTCGCTGAGATATGATCTGAGGAAGTTGGTCTTTTTGCAGACTCCTGAATTACATTCCAAACAGGTGACCTGGGGAAAATCGTCATAACTTTCTCTCTGGGGATCGGATTGAAATTTCGTAAGAAGGTACAGAAAGAGGACGGGCTGTAGTTTCGTGTATGCATTTTTCAGATCCAAAGGTCGAAACAATGACTCATGGCACGTCGTACAAGTTCGCTCTACTAAAATAGTCTATAATCAAGTCACTGTGGGAGATTTCACATAACTCTTCCTTGGAGAATTCAATTTGGGTCAGACTTGTGGCATTGGAAAGGGGACACAGAAGGCTACATCAGGTCACAAATTCAAAACTAGATGATCGGAAAGCATAGAGATACATCAGAGGCAATATCGAGCTCCTACAAAGTGAAAAAAGGTGTGTAGATTTTCTTAAATTTTTGCTTAAGCTTGGTTTGAAAATTTATTTTGAAGGAATTCAAAGGGCATAGTAGAGCATTATTATTGGTAACTGATGCCTCGAGGAAAGAAAATGAAAACACCTAGTAAGGAACCTGAAAGCTCTAGCATGACTCATGAAGAAGAAGAAGAAATGCTATATGATATATCAAAATTACAAGAACAAGTGCAACAAGTGTCACTTGCACAAAAAGCAACAGAATCTAAGATGGATGGTTTAAGGAAAGATGTAGAAGCTAAGATGGATGGTTTAAAGAAATGTGTAGAAGCTAAGATGGATTGTTTAAAGAAAGGTGTAGAAGCTAAGATGGATGGCATGGAAGCTAATATGGATGGCATGAAAGCTAAGATGAATGGCATGGACGCTAAAATTGATGGCATGGATGATAAGATGGAAGAATTGAAGATAAATATGAATAAGTTACTACAAGAAATGGTCACTAATGGTGAAAGGGTACTAAAGGAAACTCATGATGAGAACAAAAGAAATGTTAATCATGATTCCATAGACTCTAATGTTGGATCAAAGACCCACCAAATTCCAAAAATCGATATGAGGAAGTTTGATGGCAAGGATCCCGCAACATGGATATTACAGATGGAGCAATTTTTCGATCTCAATAATGTGAAAAACACACAAAAGGTACGTATGGAAACTTTATATTTGGAACCAAATCAGTTTGTATGGTATCAATGGCTTTGCTCTCGTAAACAATTTATCACTTGGGCAATTTTTACGGAAGAATTGATAGCACATTATGAGGATACAAAAAGCAACACTTTTTTTAGCCAATTGATAAGTCTCAAACAAAAGGGTTCAATAATGGAGCACATTGAGGAGTTCCAAAAATTGAACATAAGGGTAAAAGATATTCCAGAGGAGCATAGGATTGATGTGTTCATAGGGTCTTTAAAGGATAATATCCAACATGATGTTCGCCTTTGGGAACCTGATTCATTAGAGAAGGCATTCAGGTTAGCAAGAAAAATGGAAAGCAAAATTATGGCAACCAAGAAGCATACCACTCACAACTATAAAGACGAAAGTGTTGTTGCCACTAGTCTTCCACAACCTATAAGGTTGACACCACAACAATTGGAAGAAAAAAGAGCAAAAGGGCTTTGTTACAGTTGTGATAGCAAATACACTAAAGGTCATAAGTGTGCTGAGAAGAAATTATTCTACATAGATTGTGAAGAGGAAGAAGAAAAGGAGCAAGAAAGGTCAAAAGAAGAGGATATACTCCAGGAACAAAGCCTAGATACAGAAAAAATGAATCCGACCATATCTTGTAATGCATTGGTGGGAATTACCACTCCTGAGACCATCAAGATACAAGGAAAAATCAAGAAGAAAAAGGTAATAGTGTTGATTGATTTAGGAAGCACCCAAAATTTTATTCATTGTAAGGTAGCAAAAGAATTGAATTGCTTCCTATATCCAGCACTAGAGTGTCAAGTGATGATTGCAAATGGAGGAAAAATAAATTGCTCTGGAAAGTGCCATAATATCAAGCTATCCATGGGAGAATATGTATTGACTAGCCCAATGCTTTCCATTCCAATGGGAGGTGCTGATGTTGTACTAGGAGTCCAATGGTTACAATCCTTGGGTACAATAGCTTTTAATTTTCAAGAACCTTCATCAAATTTTCTACGGAAGGAAAGGAAGTTGAATTAAGGGGTATTGCAGGGAAACCAGGAAAGATAATCAGCTCTAATGGTATGACAAAGCTTCTAAAAAAGGAACAAAGAGGTGTAATTGCACAATTATGTTTGCTAGATGTTTCCACATCGGAATCATCTATTTCTCCAGATCTCCAAAAAGTCCTGGACAATCATTCCAAGGTATTTGAGACTCCCAAAGGTCTCCCACCTATGCGTGATCATGATCATGCTATTCATCTGATTCCAGAAAGTGTTCCTCCAAACATCAGGCCGTACAGATATCCCTATGTCCAAAAGAGTGAAATTGAACGTATGGTTGCAGAAATGCTAGAGGTTGGTATAATTCAACCGAGTCAAAGTTCTTTCTCTGCTCCAGTAGTATTGGTGCACAAGAAGGATGGATCATGGCACATGTGTCTGGATTATAGGGAGCTCAACAAGCTCACTATTAAAGATAAGTTTCCATTCCTGTCATTGATGAATTACTGGATGAATTGCATGGATCAATTTACTTCACCAAGTTGGATCTTCGTTCAGGATATCATCAAATCAGAATGAAGACTGAAGACATTCCGAAAACAGCATTTAGAACTCATGAGGGTCATTATGAATTTTTGGTCATGCCTTTTGGCCTTACTAATGCACCTTCAACATTTCAAGGTTTGATGAATTCAATTTTCAAACCATTCCTTAGAAAATTTGTGTTAGTATTTTTTGATGATATACTAATCTATAGCAAGTCTTGGAAGGATCATGTTGAACATGTTGACAGGGTGTTACAACTATTGGAGGAAAAACAATTATATGCAAAAAGATCCAAATGTTTCTTTGGAGTCCAGGAGGTGGAATATCTGGGTCATATTGTATCTCATGAAGGAGTTAAGGTAGACCCTAGCAAAATTAAAGCCATTAAGGAATGGAAAATCCCCACATCCATAAAGCATTTGCGAGGATTTCTCGGGTTGACAGGGTATTATCGCAAGTTTGTTAAGAATTATGGGAGAATAGCAGCACCTCTAACAACATTATTGAAGAAAGATGCATTTTCATGGACTCCGGAAGCAACAAAGGCCTTTGAATGTCTTAAAGAGGCAATGTGCCAAGCACCAGTCTTAGCTACACCGGACTTCACAAAAACCTTTATTGTGGAATGTGATGCTTCAGGAAATGGAATTGGTTCTGTTCTAATGCAAGATGAAAGACCCATTGCTTTTGAAAGTTGTCCAATCAAGGGAAAGTTTTTACACAAAGCTATTTATGAGAAGGAAATGTTGGCAATACTCCATGCACTTAAGAAATGGCGACCCTACCTAATGGGAAGACACTTCAAGGTAAAAACGGATCATGATAGCCTTAAATACTTTTTAGAACAAAGATTATCCTCTGAAGAGCAACAAAAGTGGGTCACAAAGATGTTGGGTTATGACTTTGAAATCATCTACAAAAAAGGGAAGCAAAATGTGGTGGCAGATGCACTCTCAAGAAAGGATGAGGATGTGGAAGCATTGTTGTGCGCCATTTCTATTATCCAACCAGATTGGATAAACGAAGCAAGGGAGGAATGGAAGAATGACGAAGAAGTGTGGGCACTTATTCGAAAGTTACAACAAGATTCCAGTACATCTGATACATTTAGCTGGCAAAATGATTCGTTATGGTACAAAGATCGCTTATACCTCTGTAAGAATTCCCAGCTAAAACAAAAGATTCTTATGGAATTGCACACTTCTCCCTTAGGAGGGCACTCAGGATTTTTAAAAACTTACCACAGGGTTAAGAAGGAATTTTTTTGGGATGGCCTTAAATCAGATATTCAAAAGTTTGTGGCAGAATGTTTGGTTTGCCAACAACATAAAGAACAAACAATTAAGACACCAGGTCTATTACAACCTTTATCCATTCCAAGCCAACGTTGGGAGGAGGTTTCAAAGGATTTTATCACAGGTTTATCCAAGTCTGAGGGAAAGAGTGTCATCATGGTGGTAGTTGATAGACTTACCAAGTATGCACACTTTTGTGCATTATCACATCCATTTAAAGCCAGTACAGTTTCTACTGCATTTATGGAAACAATTCAAAAGCTACATGGAAACCCAAAGATTATTGTAAGTGACAGAGATCCCATTTTCACTGGAAATTTTTGGACATAATTATTTTCTTGTCTTGGTACTTAGTTAGCTCATAGCTCATCTTATCATCCTCAATCTGATGGGCAAACTGAGATAGTAAACAAATGTTTGGAAGGATATCTTCGTTGCTTTGTATCTGATAAACAGACACAATGGGTCAAATGGTTGCCTCTGGCTGAATGGTGGTATAACACTTCCTTCCATACAGCAACAAAAATGACCCCATTTATGGCACTTTATGGGTATCAACCACCATCCATCACATCATATTTAAGAGAAAATTCTAAGGTTCATGCAGTGGAACATCACATCGAACATCAACAACAAGTCCTCCAACTCTTAAAGGATAACCTCGTGTTGGCACAGAATAGAATGAAACAACAGGCAGATCAACATCGCAGCGAAAGAAGTTTTGATGTAGGTGATTGGGTATTCCTACGGCTACAACCATATAAGCAAATTTTCCTCAAGCAAGATAAGAAGGATAACAAATTATCACCAAAGTATTATGGTTCGTACAAGGTGTTGCAAAAGATTGGTACTATGGCATACAAATTGGAGCTTCCTGCGGCTTCTTGATTGCACCCAGTTTTCCATGTTTCATGTTTAAAGAAGGTTATAGGCGACAAGCTCCCAGTTCAAACAATATTGCCAAAACTTGACGAGGAAGGAAAAATTATATTGGAACCGAAAGTAGTCGCAGAAAAAAGAACTCGACAGCTACGAAATCGATCAATTTCGGAGTATCTTATCAAGTGGAAGAACTTATCTGCTGATGATTCCACATGTGAGGATGAGAATTTTATACAGAAGTATCCAAACTGCTCAAGCGTTGAGGACAACACTTTTTTGAAGGGGAGGGGCATGTTGGGTCCCTATAATACTAGTGATTACCCCATTACTATTGTAGTTATACCCCTTATTAATATTGTTGTGCCCCTATTGCCCCCATATTGTTATTACTGTGCCCCATAGAATCCCTCTATTGTTATTTTTGTGGCTTTATATTATTATTGTTAGGTCGGCTGGGTTATATTGTGACTCCTTAGACTCCTATATATAGAAAGGAGGTTTTGTCATTTGAATCATCGAAGAATTGTTCATTTATGTAATGTAAAGGAGGTTGCCCCCTCGAAGAGGCTGAATTCTAAGGCATTGATCTATCTTTTCTATCTTTTCTTGAGCTGGTTTCATAACACACTACTTGAACCTTAGAATTTTCTTTTAAAGATGATGTGATTGACGGTGGATGATATCCATAAAGCACCATAAATGGGGTCATTTTTACTACAGTATGGAAGGAAGTGTTATACCACCATTGAGCTAGAGGCAACCACTTGACCCATTATGTCTGTTTATCAGATACAAAGCAATGAAGATATCATTCCAAACATTTGTTCACTATCTCAGTTTTCCCATAAGATCGAGGATGATAAGATGAGCTATGAGCTAACTGAGTACCCAAATATTCCACCTCTTGTACTCCAAAGAAACATTTGGTGCTTTTTGCATATAATTATTTCTCCTCCAATATTTTGAGCACCCTGTCAACATGTTGAACATGATCCTTCCAAGACTTGTTGTAGATTAGTATATCATCAAAAAATACTAACACAAATTTTCTAAGGAAGGGTTTGAAAATAGAATTCATCAAACCTTGAAATGTAGAAGGTGCATTGGTAAAGCCAAATGACATGACCAAAAATTCATAATGACCCTCATGAGTTTTAAATGGTTTTTTTGGAATGTCTTCAGTCTTCATTCTAATTTGAGGATATCGTGAATGAAGATCCAACTTGGTGAAGTAAATTGCTCCATGTAATTCATCCAATAATTCATCAATGACAGGAATGGGAAATTTATCTTTAATAGTAAGCTTGTTGAGCTCCCTATAATCCAGACAAATGTGCCATGATCTATCCTTATTGTGTACCAATACCACTGGAGTAAAGAAAGAACTTTGACAAGGTTGAATTATACCAACGTCTAGAATTTCTGCAACCATACGTTCAATTTTACTCTTTTGGCCATATGGATATGTATAAGGCCTGATGTTTGGAGGAACACTTCCTGGAATCAAATGAATAGCATGATCATGATCACAAATAGGTGGGAGGCCTTTGGGAGTCTCAAATAGCTTGGAATGATTGTCCAAAACATTTGGGAGATGTGGAGAAATAGATGATTTTGATGTGGGAACCTCTATTGAACATAATTACGCAATTACACCCCGTTGTTCTTTCTTTAGAAGCTTTGTCATGCTGTTAGAGCTAATTATCTTTCATGGTTTCCCTTTGATACCCCATAATTTAACTTCCTTTCATTTCCAAAAGAAATTCAAGAAAAGTTCTTGAAAATTAGAAGTTATCGTACCCAAAGATTGTAGCCATTGGACTCCTAGTACAACATTTGCACCACCCATTGGAATGGAAAGCATTGGACTATTCAAGACATATTCTCCCATGGATAGCTTGATATTATGGCACTTTCCAGAGCAATTTATGGTTCCTCCATTTCCAACCATTACTTGACACTTTGGTGTTGGATATAGGAAGAAATTCAATTCCTTGGCTATCTTACAATGAATAAAATTATGGGTACTACCCGAATCAATCAACACTATTACCTTTTTATTCTTTATATTCCCTTCTATCTTGAGAGATTGAGGAGTGGTAATTATAGTCAACACATTACAAGATATGGTCAGATTCATTTCTTCTTTCTCTGGGATTGGTTCCTGGTTTATATCCTCTTCTTTTGACTTTTCTTGTTCCATTTCTTGCTCCTCTTCCTCATCTATGTAAATTAATTTCTTGTCAGCACACTTATGACCTTTAGTGTATTTTCTATCACAATTGTAACAAATCCCTTTTGCTCTTTTTTCTTCCAATTGTTGTGGTGTCAACCTTGTAGGTGGTGAAAGGTTAGGAGAAACAAAACTTCCATCTTTATAGTTGTGAGTGGTAGGATTCCTTGTTGCCATAATTTTTCTTTCGATTTTTCTTGCAAACCTGAATGCCTTCTCCAATGAATCAAGTTCGCAAAGGTGAACCTCATGTTGGATGTTATCATTTAAAGTCCCTTTGAACACATCAATCATATGCTCCTCTGGAATATATTTTACCCTTATATTCAATTTTTGGAAGTCCTTAATGTGCTCCATCGTTGAACCCTTTTGTTTGAGATTTATCAATTGGCTTAAAAAGGTGTTGTCTTTTGCATCCTCATAATGTGCTATCATTTCTTTCGTAAAAATTTCCCATGTGACAAATTGTTTACGAGAGCAAAGCCATCAATACCATACAAACTGATTTGGTTCCAAATATAAAGTTACAATGCGTAACTTTTATGTGTTTTTCACATTATGGAGATTGAAATATTGCTCCAACTGTAGTATCCATGTTACGGGATCCTTTCCATAAAAATTCCTCATATCGATCTTTGGAATATGGTGGGTCTTCAATCCAATGTTAGATTTTATGAAATCATGATTAACATTTTTTTTTTCTCATCATGATTTTCCTCTCCTACGTTTTCATCATTAGGAGGCCTTTCTTGTAGCAGCTTTGTCCCACCTTCCTTCAAACCTTCCATATGCACGGATTTACGTTGATTTGACGGGAAAGGGGCGGTACAGGCACGCAGTCACGAGAAAATGGGTGCATGGGTTTAGACTTTAGCGCTGAGGGGCTTTGGCCGAAAACGGGTTTACACAAGGTTTTGGAAGAAAAATAGAGATAAAGGGGTTACGAGGGTATAAAGAAAACAAAGGTGAAAGGGTGAAATAAACCGCTGTGAGATCCCTCCTTGTAAAGACACACGGCCACGATAGTCATTTGGTCCCCCAAACACACAAATGCATAGCAGAGCTAGCACTGGCTCCTTTTGGGGATGAGATCCTTCCTGTGAGGTCTCAAGAACCTGTAGATCAATGCCTTTCTTGTTGAAATCAAATTAGCCAAAATTCCTAGTGTTCCATTGGGCATGGAGTCTACTTTGCTTACACAAAACTGATAAAAACAAAATATTTACAACTTTTAAGGCCAAAGACCTTAAACAACATAATTCTTCAGAAAACGCCCATTAACTGGGCCATAAAAAACTGCTTCTCCTCCCATACTTTTCAGTATGAAGGTATTGTTCCCTTGAATCTGTGAAATGATGAAAGGCCCTGTCCAGAAAGCATCAAACTTCCCATGATTGCCTTTCTTTTCTTTTAGTGCATCCCACTTCAAAACCAAGTCTCCAACCTGAAAATTATCTGTCTTTGTCTTCCTGTCAAAAGCATCCTTGATCTTTTTCTGATGTGCTGTAGCCTTTTCAACCAGTTGTTCTCTAATCTGATGTACCTCTGCTAAATTAGTGATCCTCTTTGCCATTTCTTCTTCTTCATTCTGCTCTTCTTGAAGGAATTTTTCCACAGGGAGAGTTAACTGAATTGGAAATACAGCTTCAGTGCCATATACCAGCTTGAAAGGAGAATTCCCTGTGGATTTTTTAATGGTCACTCTATCAGCCCACAGTGCATACTTGAGCTTTGGATCACAATTCTTTTTATTGTCCTCCAGCAGCTTCTTAATTATCCTTATTAGGCTTTTATTGGAAGATTCTGCTAGACCATTCCCTTGAGGATAATATGAGGTGGAATGAACAAGTTTAATATCCATTGAATCACTCATTTCCACCAATTATTTTGCCCTGAAGGTTGCTGCATTGTCTGTGACCAGTTTATGTGGACAACCAAATCCGCTGAAGATATTTTCTGTAAAAAACTTCATGACCACATTATGATCAACCTTTCTGATAGGAATTGCTTCAATCCACTTAGTGAAATAATCAATGGCTACTAATATCCACCTGTGCTGGCCACTGGAATGTGGATTGATTTCTCCAATGAAATCCAAGCCCCACTGCTGAAAAGGTCCTTTTGCAAGTATTGGTTTCAAAGGCAGGGACTTCAATTGCTATTTTCCTTCAAATCTTTGGCACTTGTCACAAGATTTAACAAATGAAAACACATCAGAAAATAAAGTGGGCCAATAGTACCCAACTCTGAGAATTTTATGGGCTGTAGTTTTCCAATAATGGTGCCCTCCACACATGCTGGAATGAAACTGCTGCATAACTTCTATTGACTGTTCTTTGTCTAGACACCTCAAAAGCACTCCAGATGGATCCCTCCAATAGAGCAGATTTTCAATAATGCAATATTTAGCTGCCCTAAGCTTTATAGTTCTGGCTTGACTTTGAGTAAAGCTTGAAGGGATTTCTAGCTTCAACAAGAATTTAACTATTGTAGAATACCAATCACAAGAAGCTAGATTTTCGGCCACTGACTGCTTTCTCTTTGGTTCAACTGCTTCCTCTTTTTCTGCCTGACCATTTTCTGCAATTGTGCACAGGAAATCAATATCTAAAGATCTGCAATTTTCCTCAGCTAACAATCTGGCAAGACCCTGACCTTTGACCAGCTTGGTGGGCTTCAGATCTATATTAAATTCAATCAATTTTGCAATCCATTTTTCCCTTCTTCCATCAACATCGGCTTGTGTCAAGACATATTTTATTGCAGCAGAGGGTACATATGCAATTATCTTGGAATGCAAGATGTAAACTCTGAAAGCTTTCAAGGATTTGATAAGGGCATATGCTTGTTTTTCAATAATATCATACCTCAGTTCAGCATCCCTCAAGTTCTTGCTGAAAAATGCTACCGGATGCTCTGAACCTTCTTCATCTGCCTGCAATAAAACTGCTGCAATGGTGTCTTCAGAGGCAAATGAAAATATATGAAACTCCTTGCTGTAATCAGGACTTATTAAAGTGGGAGCCTCCATAATAGATTTTTTAATAGACTCAAATGATTCTCTTGCTGCATCAGTCCATCTAACCTCTGACCCTTTCTTCAACATGGAGGTAACATGCTTCACATATTCAACAAAATTAGGGATAAACCTCCTCACAAAATTTATTTTGCCCAGAAAAGACTGAATATCCTTCTCTGATCTTGGGATAGACAAAGTCTGTATTTCTTTTACTCTTTCTGGATCAATCCGGACACCTGCAGCAGACACAACATGACCTAACAGCTTGCCTTCTTCTAAAGCAAATTGTGACTTTTTAGGATTGACTGAAATCCCAAACCTTCTACACTTCAAAAACACTTTTTTCAAATGCTGCAAATGATTTTGATGGCTTTTGGAGTAAATAGTTATGTCATCAAGGTAGATAAGGACAAATTTATCCTTCTCTCCTACAAATGCTATATCCATAGCTCTCTGAAAGGTTACTCCAACATTCATCAGTCCAAAAGGCATCTTAGCATACATAAAAGTGCCCCAAGGAGTGGTAAATGCAGTCTTATCTTGGTCATCTAGGTGCACAACAATCTGATTAAAGCCTAAAAAACCATCCAAGAAAGACATTACTTTGGCTCCTGAGACCTTTTGCAGCAAATGCTCCATTTTCGGTAAGGGATAATTATCTTTCTTTGAGCATTTGTTTAAATTTCTGAAATCAACACACAGTCTGATTTCTCCACTTTTCTTCCTCACCACTACTAGATTGGCTACCCATTTGGAATATCTAAGAGGAACTATGATCTTGGAAGCCAACAATTTTTTTAATTTTTTTTCAACCAGTGGAAGAAGCATAGGATTTATTGGTCTCAGCTTTTGTTTGAAAGGAATGGTATCTTTCTCCAGAGGGATTTTATGTTGGATTATGTTTTTATCATGCGTTTTTAGGTCACAATACTCCCAGGCAAACACATCAGCAAATTGCTTCATTAGTTTGCAGTATTCAGAACCTTGATCAACAGATAAATGAGTGGAAAAATTTACATATCTAGGCTGAACAAGACTTCCTATATCATGCTTACAGACTACAGATTGGTCTTATTTTTGGGCAGCCGTGTAAGGCACATCATTTTGGTCAAACAATATTTCTAGAGGAATTAGACCCTTAGGAATATGATTACTAGGAAGCTGGACAATGCTATTTTTACCAATATTGTTTCTAAATTGGGACTGGGGGCTTTCTTCCAAGGCTTCATTCTCTTGGTCAATTTGCATCTCGGAAAACTCATCAATGACTTGCAGAAACCTATTTAGCTCATCATCATCATTAAAAACTTTCCAATGCTGGACATTATCAGGCAAGGATGGTCTGTATTTCATTTGGACTTCATAAACTAGTCTGGGAGGCATGGGAGGAATAAATAGACTAGCAGACACAGCAAGGGAATCAACAAGCTAATTTTGGGCTCTAGGAATATATGAAATACAGAAATAATCAAAAGAATCTCTGATTCTCCATACCTCATCTCTGTATGCTTTCAGCCTTGGGTGCTTTGCCTGAAATGTTTTATTTACTTGCTGAATAATCAGATCAGCATCTCCAAACACATTTATGTTCCCGATTCCTCTGTCTTTTGCTGCATTAAGGCCCAATAGCAGAGCTTCATATTCTGCTATGTTGTTTGTGACTTGAAAAGCCAACTTAAAAGACAACTGTGTGCTTTCTTTCTCTGGAGATACTAGCACCACCCCTGCTCCTGCAGTCTCCCTGGAACATGCTCCATCAAAGAACATCTCCCAAACTCGACCTCCTTGCTCTTCTTCGGCCTGAACTGTTGGTTTCCTGATCTGCATTGAGGCCTTTTGAGATTCTTCTATTTGGAGAATACATGCTCCAAAATCAGTTTCCACTGCATATATGGGATGATTGGTAGGATTCTTCTCATCACTGATGATGTATGCCAGTTGTGCTTCTCTATACAATCTCCTGCTTTCTCCTCCAAAAACTGGGACAATGGCATAAGATAGATCATTCTGTAATGTCCCACCTAGTCTCTTAATCCATCCTCTGGACAACAGCATGCCAAACTTAGGAGGGACATCTGCTACCACAATGTCCATCATCATACTCTTCGTGGGAAGCTGAGTTAAGGTAATGACCAAGTCTTTGATCAATCCCAGGCATTTCACTTTCCTTGAATCAAAAGAGAATAAATCATGACAAGGTCTGGTGATGTCAAGGCCTAACTCTTCCATGACAGCTTTAGGCATCAAATTGTGGCTGGCCTGTGTGTTTAGCAGGCAGTTGTGGGGGATTTTGTCATGAATGGTCAATGAGACATAAAAAGATGGAGAATTATTATCAACAGGTTCAATCATGGGGCTGAGCACAATGGCAGGCTTGTCATCTTGCAAATTGACAGAGTCAGTGGAGGTTTGTGTGGTTTCTAGCTCAAGGGCTTCAAGGATAGGCTTTCTAAATACTTCACTCTTTACCAACTCTACCAGAGGCACAGATATTTTCAATTTCTGAACTTTTGACTCAAAGCTGAAAGAAGAAGATAACTTATCAGAACCTTTTACCTCTTGAACTGGAGCTTTGAGGATGACTGGATCAGCTGCTGGTCTTCTCTGTCTGATATTCTGTGATTCTGTTTGGACAACAACTCTTTGGGTAGGATTGTCCTTAACATTTTTTGCATTATAACCTATATCTCTGCTGCTGTTCAGCTTGTAGGACAGCTTCTCTATCCCATTCTTGACTGTCTTGTTCCTACAGCAATGATTCTTCATATGCAACCAATGTAAAAAATGCAACACTGCCTTTATCTTCCATACAGTGAATTTCATCCTCATCTTCAAACTGTTCCTCCTCCATGACTACATTTTGGAAGGGAGCTTTAACCTTCTGTTCTTCTTTTGATTCTTCACCCCTTTGAATAATTTGCAATTGCAATTGTTCATGTGCTCTTCTGAATGGATTGGGATTTCTTGGAGCAAATGTATTCTGCTGCCTTGTTTTTCCTGAACTTTGCTCAACCTTAAGCTTAGAAATTTCAGCAGCCAATGACTCTATCATCTTAGTCATTTTATCTAATTTAGGTTCTGAAGATGATGCAGAGGAAGTAGAAGCCTGACCTCTCTACCTCCTTCTGTCAGCTTGACTTTTTAGCTTTTCTGTAGCCATGATATTGGATTCCACCTCTAGTGCTACATCCTACATATCAGCTAGAGTGACACATCTTCTTTCTCTCAACAATAGGCAGAAAACAAAATCAAAAGCATTGGCATAAGTGAGTTTGGCAGAGGTAGGGGTAGGCTTTACCTCAAATGGTATCTTACTATACATACGATTGAATCTTTTATTGAAATCAGGCAATGATTCCCCATTTTCCCTCTTCAGGTTACCAAACTCAGTATGATAATACAACAAGTCTTTTTTATCTCCCCAGTGCTTCAAAAATGCATAATCTATGGCTTCAATATCTGTTATAGATCTCTGGGGTAATTCTCTGAACCACTTCCTGGTCTTTCCATCAAGGCTCTGGACAAAAACTCTCATCCATACATCATTTTCATTTATATCTAAATTATCAGCATAACTGTAAAAAGCTTCAACATGTTCTTCTGCTATCACTCCCTCTGTGCCAATGAACTTAGGCATATATTTCTGATATTCTCCCACAGGCATAGGATTTAAAGGAACAGGCGAAGACCAAAGGTCCATATCTAGAAGCAACAATTCTTTCTATCTTCATAGGTGCTTGCTGGCCTGCCATGATTGGGCTATGTGGAAGGATACTGGCAGATTGAATAGCAAGAAGTATTGTGATGGATGGCAGAGACAAAGGGATGTTTTGAACTGTATGGGAAGTTTTCTTTGGACTGAGATTCACAGGGGAACTAACTGCACAAGGGGCTGAATTAATCTATGAAGGAATTTCCTTATTAACAATGTTGGGCTCTAAATCTTCAAACTGTATATCTCCAGCTATAACTTTATCTTTCAGAGATACATGAGTTTTCTTAGGCTTACCTGATCCTGATGCCCCTTTCTATGATGATTTCTTCGATTTGACAGTCCTCTTAGGGTTAGGCACTGATTCAGCAGGTGATTTTTGAGGATTTCTTCGAGTATGTCTCACAAACTGAGCCAGAACTTCAATGTGGAGTCGCCAAAGGATGGTCTTCCTCCAATGGAGTCGCCAGATAGATGATTACAACCAACATATGTTTCCAGACCTTGTCTATCATCAAAATCTGGAACTGTGTCGTTCTCCTAGGGAAGCTGAGCTTCAATTCTCCTCTCCCCAGCAACGGTGCCAATTAATGTTATCACCCCAAGAAACTTTCCTAGGTTGTATATCGGAGATGCTCGGGAACATTACAAACTCAAAAAAAATGTTGGAAAATGGTGGATGAATGGAAGGAGTGATGCATATTCAAGCCAGATAGCCACTTCTATTGTGCTTTCCCCAGACATGGGTGAACACCCCCAGACTACAAGGCTTTAGACCACCAATTACTCACAGTTTAAAGAAAATGTGATGATGGAGAATACTGATCACACCAGCAGATGCACAGGACCCTGTGATGGCCAGCTGCAACCAATTAAAAGGTCTGTAATTCTATTTCCTAATGCACAAACAGGATGACAGCTCTCTGGCATTAAAACAACAGAAACCTGCGTACACATTCAATAATACTAACTAGATCTTAACACAGAGGTGGGATGATAGCCCCTCTAATGCTAAACATCAAGAGCACATGAAAAATGCATTACAGGCACAGCCTGGAACAAAGAAGAGGTGGAAAGTGAGCAATTAACAACAAAAGAAGCTTACATTAGCTGAAAATGAAGACCAGAAGCTGTAGGTATCACAGTAGTTACAGTCTCCAGAAGTTGAACCTTACATCAAAAATGAAATTCATCAACCCTCATTACATCTTCTTTCTGGGTATATATGGAGTTTGTTTACAAAATTGCTCTGCTATGCTATGCATGGAGGGGTCACAATGGACCACCAACCACATTTACAATCAGATATGGGTCTCTGCTGCAAAATTGTGTGTTTTGATGAACAAAATTGGCCTTTCTGGTACTCTGATGTCCTTCTTGAGTAGGCGGAGTACCGTATGGAACAAAAACTTCATAACTGGTTAATGAATTCAACTGCTCAAGGCAGTACCTTTCTTCCCTGGCCGTGCTGTCTCTTGAATGCAGTGGGTGAAGTATTAACTACGTAGAGTATTTGGTGGGTGACGAGCAAATGTGGGCCATCAAATCACGGTCGGGAAAATCCGACGGTTGTCGGGCAGTGGAGGTGAGAGAAGGTTAACGAGCGGGGGGCCCTACATATGAGCGGTAAGCGGTTTCCCCACACTGCTCACGGGAGGTGGGTGGTTTTCGTATGCGGAGGAGCGATCCAGTATAATAGTGACACGTGGTGGATGGGACGGCGGGGAAACCACTTTCCCCGCGGGTTACCGCGTGCGCAGGTTCTAGCGATGGGAGGAGCGTCTAGCGTTGGATCCCTGTGGGGTAAGATCAGACGGCGCGGAGTGAAATGCACGGATTTACATTGATTTGACAGGAAAGGCACGGTACCGGCGCGCAGTCATGAGAAAATGGGCGCATGGGTTTAGACTTTAACACTGAGGGGCTTTGGCCAAAAACGAGTTTACACAAGGTTCTGGAAGAAAATAGAGATAAAGGGATTACGAGGGTATAAAGCAAACAAAGGTGAGAGGGTGAAATAAACTGCTGTGATCTCCCTCCTTGTAAAGACACACGACAACGGTAGTCATTTGGTTCTCCAAACACACAAATGCATAGCAGAGCTAACATTAACCTTCATAGAAAAATAATTATAGTGAAAATTATACGATGACCTGTTTGTGATGGAATTCTGGAGCTTGCAGAAACCCTAACTTCCTCAGATCATATATCTGAAAATATAGTGAGACAAGATTTGAAATTCAGACCCGAGGTTCTGAACGATTTTGGCTCAAATGGGTTTTGTTTTAGCTTCTAAAACTTTCTAGAGAAAATGTTATAGTGAAAATTCCACGATGACCTATTTGGAGCAACGAAACCCTAGAATCCAAAGCTCTCATACCCAATGTTATGAAACCAGTTCACAAAAAGATAGAAAAGATAGAGCACCGACTTAAAAATCAGCCTCTTCGAGGGGGAAACCTCCTTTACGTTAGACAAATGAAAATTTCTTGGATTATACAAATGACAAGACCTCCTTTCTATATATAGGAGTCTAAGGGGTCCCATTACAATCATAGTCCACATAACAATAATATTGTAGGGGCACAACAATAAGAGTAGTGGGCTTCTATGGGGTATAATAATAACAACATGGGGACTATATGGGCATAATAATACAATAAGGGGGTTGCACTAATAACAATAAGGGGTTACACTAGTAGTATAGGGACCTAACACATTCTTTCTAAGGCAATATTTTTTTCTTGGATTAGTTTATATGTATTATATGTAATACTTTAGTCAACATTTTTTTCGTGTATTAAAGCTTATATGTATTATATGTAATATGTTGAGGCATCCCATATACGCACCCCAACTACAGGCCATCACAGTGCAAGGTGGTTTGTTATACGTGGTCGGGCTCGTGACAGATCACTTAGCCCACCAAGAGTTCACGTTCCACTCATAGATCTTGCCTCTTATGCCATTTGGTGTGTCAAAGGAAATATTTCTATCTCTATTGATGATCATGCTACCTCTAGTGGACCTTCTTCGCCTATTTCAATTACAACTCCTGCATTTTTAAATCTTCTTTAAAGTTTATGTATTTATGACTTGAAATTGTCTTTAATTTTTAATTTGTCTTCAACTGATGTGTATGAATTTAATGTATATGTTATTATGCTTCTAGTTTGTTAATTATATATGTTAAATTATGTTTATGATTTGCAGTCCATCAATAGGTCAAAGATGAGGATCAAAGTGCAACATCGATCGCTCTGTGGGACGATGCTAAAGAACATATCACATTAGAGGATGTTATGACCCATCATAAATGGATCATAGAAGAGATACATAACATTGCTACCAATTCACTGACTTGTCATAGTTTGTCTTTGATGCTGGATAGCATCAATAGGTTGAACGAGACACATAAGAGGTCAGGCCCATAGAGCCACCTCCTACAGTCCATAAAGACGATAAGGAGGCATGAGGTTAGAGGTACATATACTTGGGAGGTGGTGAAAGAGGCCGCCAAGAACATTGATGTTCGTGGGGAGTTGTTTGACATCCCTCCAGATCACCCTGCTAGACATTGAGGTCTGATTCCACTGAAATATTTAGGAGTGTTGATGCAACCCCTTTTGCTTATGATAGATTCATTGGAGCTTAGGGCCAATTCTCCCACCATGAACAAGTCGCCATTTATTTTTCCAAGCATTTATATGTAGGGTTCGTGTTACATATGAGGTCAATTACACTGATAATGAATCCCATTATTATGGACCCATATTAGGACATACCTATGAGAGCAATGGGGTTCGTAGGGACCCTGGGCATGTACCACCACTTCCAAGATTCTTCCCACTACTGCTTCATAGCTTGGTATTGCCAACAAAGCTAGAGAAGTTATCGCACCTCGGTGGTGAGACCAAGGAGACTATCGCAAACAACATGTAGATGTCATTGGCCAGTGCGTGTGTTGCATTGGATGTGTTAGTATCTGTCAGTCCTGTCAGTCACCAGTGGTCAAATATTCTCTTACAAAGTTTTTGATAGGGTTCTACTGCAAATTTTTATGGTTTCAAATAGGTTTTCAATAAAAATTTGGTCACTGGTTAGGTTAGGTAGGTCATCACAACTCCTTTCACCTTTATGATCAATGGACATCAGCATGATCTGGTCATCCCTTGTTGAAATGGTGTCATAGTCATCAATGTCATCATTCAGCTCATTCATTCATGTAGTGTCATCATTAGGTCATAGGGTCAAAAGCATGAAAATAAGTCATTTCACCACCAAAATCAACATTTGAAGGAGTAGTGATAGGGAAAAATATTCAATAAAGGTTCTAAAGTTATTTTATATCTCCATTATGATGTAATATATCCTAAAAGGTTCTAAAGCTGCAGTTTCAAAATAAAATGTGACAGGACATGGTGGGGCCCGTACAACCTCCTCCAGCAGTCATGGCAAGGTTTTCCCCTCTAGTATTACCTAGTCAACTTGTTGCCCTACCTCAAAACTATGCCAAAGGCTTCCATTTTTTTTATGGAACTTCAGAGATCACAACTCAGCAACATGTTGACAAATTAGTGGATTTCATCGATCTCAAAGAGGTTGATGATGAGGATGCTAAAATGATAATCATAGCACAAAGCTTTTCCAGAGAGGTCAAGAAGTGGTTTCATGGTTTGATGGCTGCTTCCATCACCAACTCTCGGCAGCTGACAAACTTGTTTTTAGCCTGATAGGAAGAAAATAAGAATCCACTACAGATTTTGGCTCAATACAACTCCATGAAGAGACATCCAAATGAAATAGTGCAGGAGTTCACCACTAGATTCAATAAGGTGTACAATTCTATCCCTAATGACATGAAACCTCCCCCTGGATTAGCATTCCTCCACTATCCTGATGCCTTTGACCCATACATGGCTTATCAACTTAGGGAGAGAAGCCCTGCCACCTTAGAAGACATGCAGAAAAATGGAGTGAGTGTTGAAGCCAATTTGTTGATTAAGAAATCCAAAATGAAGCCGGAGAAGAAAGTTACCATAAAGGAGGAGTCCTCCTCTTCTTCTGATGGTAAACTCGACACTCTTATAAAAACCATGGAAAGAATGATGGAGAGAATGACCATTGCAAACTGATAAGCCTTCAATAAGGAATCCAAATTATAGGGTTCAGCAACAATGACGATTCAAAAATAAGTAGAAAGAGTAGAAGAATCAAGATCCTTAGGGACATCAGGAAATTAGAACTCCATTTCAAAAAAATTACACTCAAGGCCCAGAAGAAGAAGAAGAAGAAGAGATTGTTGAAGCAAACCATTTCTTTGATCATGATCAACACGATCATCTACATATTTTTCTAACTAAGGAAGATCAATTATCTCAAGATTCTGCTGCACCAAGTGATCAGCAACTTGTCCTCTCAAATGATGATGTATTGGCAGTGCAAACTGAAGAATACCAAAGGGGCTATTAGAATGCTCTCAACCATGTGCAAAAGAAGTACAATTTGAGGAGCAGAAATGTGCCTATTACATTGAATCAAAAGAGGCAAAGTGCTCAGAGAGATGCCCAAGACAAAGAAACATCCCCCGTCGATCAAAAAAAAGAAAAGGAGACTATTGTTATAAGTCGGGACAAGACCAAAGAAGCCTCAACTAACAATGCAAGGAAGGATAATGAGACTCAAAGTGAAGGTCAGAGAAAGGAGTCTTCTACCAAAGGACAACCCAAAAAGAAGGACAACACTTCAAAAGAGGTAGAGAAGCAATCTAACTTGTTTAGTTTAGAGAATGAAATTTCTAAGTTGAAAATTTCTATCCCTCTAACTGAACTAATCAAGAATGATTAATATAAGTTTCAGATTGCCAAGATGTTAAAGGCAGGTCAGATGTTAGATATGCTTAATGTCACCAATGATCACCCTGAAATTCTGTTTGGTCTAGCTGTAGATGGGAATCTAGAAGATAGTGAAGTCCCACCATTCTACCTTAGTCTGAAAATCCATGAATTTATCCTTCATAATGCCATGTTAGATTCTGGGGCCTCAAACAACCTCATGCCTAAAGCCATTATGAAAAAATTGGGATTGTATATCACTCGACCATATCATGATCTATATTCTTTTGATTTAGGAAGATTGAGGTGTCTCAGTCTTATCAAATACTTGGTAGTGTCTCTGGACCAGATTCTGGCCAAGAATGTGTTGATGGATGTGCTTGTTGCAAATATTCCTCCAAGGTTTGGTACGCTACTCTCTCGGCCTTGGTGAGGAAAGTTGAAAGGCACCTTCCAACTTGATTTCTCTTACACTACTGTATCGGTGTTTGGGCAACTTAGAAAACTATACTGAGAGAAAAAGATGAAGTTCATGACTAGTAGCAAAGAGAAACCTAATAACCACCCTATTCATGTTGTACATACCGACTTAGAGTCCTTTATTTTGTATAATGATATGAGTTCAGTAGATGATGATAGTTAGATTGTTGAAATTTCATAAATTTCAGAAGTTATAAGTAGTGTACATAAGGATTTGATTGCAGAAAAAGTGAAATAGGATGTAGATAGTTTGCAGCCAGGAAGTTCACCTAAAAAGACTGTTGAATCAGTGCAAGAAACAAAAATTGTCGAGACAACGAGTCATCCTCCAACAAGTAAAATAGATCATCCCTCCAAATTTCAGTTTCCTGATGAAGAAGATGGTCTTTAGACCCTGCAGTTTGACAGAGCATTAGGAAAGGAAGGACCTAGGATTGGCATGTGGATTCATGGCCCCTTGAATCAGTCAAGTAAATTCCCTCTCAATGTAAGATTAATCTCATATAAGTTGGATTTTGATTGCTCAAATAACGAGGCAGAGTATGAAGCATTGATTGTCGAACTTAAAATTCTCAAAAAGATGGGAGAAAAGAAGATTTCAATTTATGGTGACTCTAAGTTGGTGATTAAACAGGTAAAAGGGGAGTACTAGGCCAAGCATCCAAGGATGCGAGCTTATCAAAATGTTGTCCTTGATATTCTCAAAACTTTTTCAGAATATACATTCTCTTTGATTCCTAGAAGTCAGAATTTTATGGTTGATTCCCTTGCCACTGCAACAAGTATGTTTAAGATCCCCATCCAGGCCAATAAGAAGTTTTTAATTAAATATCAAGCATCACGCAGCTGTCCCTAAAAATCTAAGATATTGGCAGCTGTTTTGGGATGATAAGAAAATTAATAATTTTCTGTAAATGGAAGATGAATTCTTGCATTCCCATATTGATGACGTGTATGATGAGAATGATCAGGTAATTGAGGCTACTAAGGTTGAAGTGTTGCAGCTGAAAGAAAATAACATTCCATGAGGTCTTGTGCCTTTGGAAGAGTTATTTGATCTCGATGATGTCGCCAAAAACCCAACAATGGTCCCCAAAGAAGCAGGTGTTGAAAATATAAACATTGGCACAACTGACAAGCTAAATATGGTCAAGTTGTCAAAGTCTCTATCCCTTAAGATGAAAGGTAAATACGTTTCTTTAATGGTTGAATTTTTTGAGGTATTTTCTTTGGACTATTCAAATCTAAAGGTGTATGACAAGAACATCATCCAGCATATTATACCATTCAAGCCTGATCAGAAGCCATTCCACCAAAAGCTGAGGAGGATTAATCCCAAATTGCTTTCGTCCATTGAGAAAGAGGTAAATAGACTTTACAAAGCTGATATCATAGTTCCTATTCGTTTTTTTGAATGGATGTCAAATCTTGTTCCGGTGAGGAAAAAGACGAGGGAGATTTGTCTTTATATTTATTTTAGGAATTTGAACAAAGTTTCCTTGAAGGACCATTATCCTCTTTCGAAGATGGACCACATTTTGCAGAGGGTAGTTGGGTATTCATGGATGTCACTTCTTGTGGATACTCTAGATACAATCAAATTATGGTGCATGAAGATGATCAATTGAAAACAACCTTTACGACACCTTCAGGTACTTTTATGTATGCCAAGATGCCATTTGGGATGAAGAATGCAGGGGCTACCTTTCAATGAGCAATGGATATTTCTTTTGCCAATGAAAAATATGTATTTCTAGTTATTTACTTGGATGACCTTATAGTTTTTTCTAAATCTGATGAAGAGCATTTGCATCATTTAAGGATTGTTTTTCAGAGGTGCAGGAAATTCGACATTTCACTAAATCTAAAGAAGAGATTATTTGCCATGGCGTAGGGAAAACTACTGAGGCACATAATTTCAAAATATGAGATTCACATTGACCCCACAAGAGTTGAAGCAATCCAATAGTTTGGTTTCCTAAGAAACAAAAGAGAGAATTAAGCTTTCAATGGAAAAATCAACTTTTTGAGGAGATTCATCCCCAACCTTGCTAAACACCTGAGAGAGATGACTAATATGATGAAGAAGGACAATGAGGTAAGATGGTCAGAAGATGCAAAGAAATCATTCAATTCAGTTAAATTTTCATTGTCTTATGCTACCACCTTGATCAACCCTTATTATACTTTAGATTTCATCATATTTTCATTTGCTTCCGAGCACACTTTGGTTGTTGTCCTAATGCAAAAAAAGGACCAAAAAACTGAACAACCCATAGCCTTTTTCAATCGAAGTATAAGAGATGTAGCACTAAAGTATAACATTATTGAAAAACAAGCTTTAGCCTTAGTGAAAGCTCTAAAGGATTTTCAGGTATACATTCTTCATTCACACATTCTGACTTATATTCCAACTGCAGCAGTGAAGGATGTTCTCATGCAGACAGATCTAGAAGGTAAGTGGGGAAAATGGATCACAACGATGCTAGAATATGATCTAGAGATAAACCGACAAAGTTGATCAAGGGACAAGGTTTGGCAAAGCTCATGGATGAATCTAACTTGCACACATTGGATATCAATCTAATTGTTTCCCTCTCTACAGAAGAAGTGGAAGACTTGCTGGTACAAGTATCATAGATTTTTATTTCATCTCCTTGGTATTATGACATTGCTTATGTACTTCAGTATTTGAATCCTCCGCTGGAACTGCCAAGAAGTAAGAGTAAATCATTGAAATTAAAAGCTTCAAAATACTGCATCCTTGATAGGGTTTTATTTTGGAAGGATCCAGGTGGTGTGTTGTTGAATTGTCTTGTCGAAAGTGAGGAAAAAGAAGTAATGAATGACTTTCACGAGGGAGATTGTGGCGGTCACCTCTTCTGGAAAACCACAGCCAACAAGATTTTGAGGGCTGGTTTTTATTGGCTGAGTCTTTTTGTTGACGTATATAAAATTGTGATGAGTTGTCATGAATGTCAGATTTTTTAGGGGAAAAGAAAACTGCTACCATTGCCATTACAATGCATTTTAGTCTTGACAGCATTTCAGTAATGGGGTCTTGATTTTACTGGGGAGATTCAGACTTCATCTTCAGCCCAACACAAATGGATCTTAACAGCCATAGATTACTTCACAAAATGGATTGAGGCGATCCCAACCAGACAAGCTACTGATTCGGTAATCATTCAATTCATTGAATCTAATATCTTGTCAAGATTTGGTTGCCCGTAATCCACAAGGTAATGGACTGGCTGAATCTTCGAATAAATCATTGGTCAATATAATCAAGAAGATGTTGGAGGTCAACAGGAAGAATTGGCATAAAAATCTTATCAATGCTTTATGGGCGGACAGAGTAAGTAACAATAAATCCATAGATATGTCGCCTTTTTAGTTGGTATATGGGATTGATATTGTCTTTCCTACTTCTCTTGCTGTCTTGGTCATGAACATTTTGCAGGAAGTTGGTAGTGAACCAAATGATGTGAAGCGAAGGATAAATCAGATGATTCATTTGCAACAAACCAGGGAGGAAGTATTTCAGAATACTTCTAAACTTCAAGAAAGAATAAAGAAGATTGATGACCGCAAAACCAAAGTAGATGATTTCAACATGGGGGATATAGTTCTTCGTTGGGATGCACGGAATGAAGAGAAGGGTAAGCACGATAAGTTTGAAAATCTGTGGAAAGGACCATACAGAATCTCAGCTTTAAGAGGCAAGAATGCCTATTTGCTAGAAGAAATGGATGGACAATATTATTCAGGGTGAGCAATCAATGGTAGGCTTCTCAAGAACTACCTTACTTGATGAATTTTTGAAAATTTTCATTATCATTATACATACCAGTTTACTTTCTTGTCAGAGTGTGAAGTAGCTATCATGGGAGCTTGAAGCATGCGGAGAAGGCTACCTTGTCTACGATGTTATTGACACTTCCTAAAGGATATGCCATCCCCAGTTGGAGCCAATGTTAGTGTTTGTTAATCCTGTGAGTCATCAGTGATCAAATATGCTCTTACAAAGTTTTTGATAGGGTTCTATTGCAAATTTTTATGGTTTCAAATAGGTTTTCAATAAAAATTGGTCACTGGTTAGGTTAGGTAGGTCATCAATACTCCTTTCACCTTTATTATCAATGGACATCAGCATGGTTAGGTCATCCCTTGTTGAAATGGTGTCATAGTCATCAATGTCATCATTCAGCTCATTCATTCATGTAGTGTCATCATTAGGTCATAGGGTCAAAAGCATGAAAATAAGTCATTTCACCACCAAAATCATCATTTGAAGGAGTAGTGATAGGGAAAAATCTTCAATAAAGGTTCTAAAGTTATTTTGTATCTCCATTATGATGTAATATATCCTAAAAGGTTCTAAAGCTGCAGTTTCAAAATAAAATGTGAAAGGACATGGTGGGGCCACTACACCATCAAAAGAGAAAGATAAACTTGACTTTATAGCTGAGGCCTCCCTCCTTGCTTGACATTTCATTTCAGAGCTTCATGGACCAAACTTGAAGCAATTTTGAAGAAATTTTGAACAATTTTGAAGTTTTGTGACTTTTGGCATAAACAGGAAGAATAGTTCAGCGAAAAGCTGCGCTGTGCTTTTTCCTCAAACCTCCAAATGCAAATTTTTTTATATGGATGGATAGATAATGACTTATACATGCTAGCTATCCACTTTTTGTGCCTTGTTAGCAAACATATTTGAAGAAAATACCCAAAAAAGGGTCAAAAAACCACTTTCTGCCACCTTACTCGACTAGGCATTGCGCTTTTGGAGTAGTTGTGGAAGAATGAGTTTTTCCTCATCTTGGAGTGTCCATTTTGATTACTTGATGTTTCTAATGACAACTAGACATCCCAATATTTCCATTGGTATATTTAGAGCTGGATTTGGAGCAATGGAAGGCCTTCAAAAACCTCCTCAAAGTTGGTGTTGCGCTTATGCCTCATGGCGTTGCGCTTTCGCAGGTGGTGTTGTGCTTTTGCCTGTTTGTCCAAATTTCAAGTTTTATTCAGTCAAAATTGGATTTTATGATGTAATTCCTCATGTTGTGAGTTTAATTGATGTAATAGAAGGTAAATGAGCTTGTTAGAGTGATTTTGATGTAATTTTAGGCCTCATTTATGAGAAACAATTTAGTCAAAGTCTAAATGGAGGGTTTGTTCCAACCTCCCTTGTCATTAGATTTTGGTTGAAAAATTCATGTAAGTTGTTCCTATACTGAGGGATTCAACCCCTAAGAATGGGAAGGTTTTTTTTTGGTCTATATGTATCTAGTTTTCAGTCAGACTGAAGGTTGGACATTAGAGAGTGGAAATCTTGTAGCTTGTACTTCATCATATTTTTACAGGAAATCAAAGGCCAAGTTGCAACTATTATTCAGGAATTCTTGTGGTGTGAGTTTGTGGTATTTTTTTTCTCCTGTTAAACATTTATATGAATGATAAATTAGTTTCCTTTCCATATCTATGCTTTTCAGTGATTTTCCTAAGAGGTATTAAACAAAATTCTTGTAATTAAGCTTTGTTTTGTTAGGAATCTCATTTTATGTGCTCAGTCTTCTGATAGATGAATTCATGGTTCACATGATCATCTTGATTTTCTTACCTATTCAACCCTACACTACATTGACCAACTCCTAATATATCACAAAAGCATGCCTACCTTGCTCCTTTATATCTCATGCAACTAAACCTTTGAAGACCTGACCTAGTTCCCTAATTTGTACCTCTGATCCAACAAACCCTAAATCTACAAAACCCTAGTGCTGTAATAACTAGCCTAACATCTTTTCCCACTCCAGTCATCATTGGTTGTGAGCTCATAGAGAGATCCCTCTCTGGTTTAGTAGGGCTAGCTGCTGAACCCTAAGTGGTTTGAGGTTACCTCCGTCGATCTCCTTTCTCAGCCTTGGGACATTGTGGAGGATAATAGGATGGAGAGATTAGGAGACCACCACAATTTCCTTGTGACCCACCACTGCCCATATATGATGATGCATTTCTTGCGAGTTTACCCTTTGACCAACTTTTTACATATACATGTATATAGCGTGATGTCATTGATGAGACTTGGAGGGTGCATGACCTACGTGACACAAACCAGGTACATATTATATGAAACCTTTCAATCTTATTGTCAAATCATGCATAATTATTTATATTAATTTTTGGTTATATTAGATTGCATTTATATTAATATGTTCATTATAACATGTAGACACAACCCAACTACATGGATGAGCTTATGAGGTCATCTGAGGGGGAAGTTGAGCAGTCACGCCATCCTTGACTAGAGCATGTTTCCATGGATTCTCCTCCACCTCCACCTCCACCTCATATTTTCACTAGTGTGGAGGAGAGTCATTATGTACAACCATGTAACACCCTCCTCCCACATCTACCCAAGTAACTGACCAACTGGGTAAACATGTGACGAGAGGCTACTATGATTGGTTTCAACCTCCTATGTGACCTTAAGGAAATGGAATCGACGGAAACACATCATACAGACCTTCCACATCATCAACAAGACTCCTAATAACCATCCCAACCTTTATGGTAACCAACCCCTAGGTCCCACTAATGTTTTTGACCACTTGACCCTCGGACGCTCCCATGATATGGACTTGATAGCATCTAAGAGGCTCTGGATGCTCTCATGACAAGAAATGCCAGCGTCCAAGGAATATCTTTCTCAGTCTTGCGCCAGCATCCCCAGGATTTGAGCCACTTTTTCAGGCCCAAAGCCCAAGTCACTGTCCAAAATTTAATGACACCTTCAGAACAAAAAGATAACAAGGAAACAATGATGCAAATGCAAATACTTGAAAAAACACTTAATCGTACCCCTACTAGCCATGACAAGCATGTGAAAATTTCTAAACTGAAATTCTACTACAACAACTAATTTATTTCACCTACTTATTATTCACAATAAGTTATTTATGAAATCCCTTCAACAAATATTAAAATAAATTCTATTGCAGTTATCACACAATTACCCAGAGAAAAATACATGCACAAGAACCAATCACATCAACACAGTTATTTTTGGACAATTGTCCCGAGAAAAACCCAATGTGAGAAAACTGGTTCAATAGATGAGGGCTTTATTAATCTTCAGTAGCAATTGCTTTTACAAGGAATGATTTTACAGAGAAACTGAAAGAAAACACCTGAGACTTTCCCTTTGAGACTTTCTGACACTTTGGAGACCCTTCTCCCACTCCTGTATCACCTCTGCGTCACTCTGTGTGGCTCAGTGTGTCTCAGCGTGACTTTGCGTCCCTCTGCATCAGCCTGCGTGAGGGTTGCGTCTCTCCTCAGGACTGCGTCTCTCTCTGCGATGTATCCCATTGTCCTTGGGTCACCTCCTCCTCAGTCACAGCCTATTGTTGATGCCCGCCTCTTCCTCCACCCTGCAACTCTCCCTCTAAAATTGATCTCCTCTCTTGAGAACCGATTTTCCTTGAGATACTGAGTATCTGCGGTGTGTCTCCTAATGATCCTCAAGTCTTCTCTTATACTTTTCTTGTTGATGAATCAACGGCTGAGATTAAGTCTCTAATCAATGGCTATGATTAAAACAGACTTGATCCTCATCTCTTAGAAGCTTCTCACCCTTATCTTTATTAATACCCATTAATTTTTTATTTTCCTAAGTTTAGACTTAGGAACCCATTAAAAATATTAATTATTTTAATAACTCCTCATCCAGGTGGAATTTCTCAAAACGATTTCTGCGACTTGGAGATCTCATGTGCCTTAGCCTCTCCTCCAAATTTCAAGGCTAGAGAACATCCAATGCTACCAAAATAAACAAATAATTTCATCAAACATGTCACAAATATGTAATATACAATTGTAAACAATAGATTTAAGCATAGGGGTCTCATACTTATGTGAGAATCACTATGAAGCATTTTCCCCTTATATCATTTGTTGCATTATCATCTATTAGGTCATAGATACATTGTTCATTCATTTAGAAGTAAAAAAATGTTGACAACCATACATAGCCACTTTCATAAAACATATACATAACCAACATAATAGCAACAAAAATACCAAGGAAATCACAACCATATGATCTACATATATGCCAGTATAATAATCATAGAATTACAAAGAGAAATAACCTCATATTGATGATGCAAAATCCAAACCCGGAATGGGACTGCATATTCTACCTTGCAATCTAACAACATAATTGAAGGAGCTAAGAGCGGTGTTCCATAGTCATAGGTGGTTGGGATTGCACTTCTTTAACACCCCTTTTGTGAGATATTGCAGTGTGATATTTATTTCTCGGCCCTTGCAGTGAGATGTTATCAAAATACAAATTTTTTGACTCAACAAAATAAATATGAAAATATCTATTGCCAAATGTTGAAGAAGTAGAACTCTACAGGAAAGAGATTCTGATGTTGTCAGGTGTACTCAATGCATTATTCTTTGGTATTCTCAGTTATTTTCAGTCCTCATAGAATCCTATGTCCTGATATTTGTCAAAATCATTATCATTCTTCTTTACTACATTCTCATCATATCACTGAGTGTTTCTCTGTCAACTTGGTCACATGGGTGTTACACAAGTAAACATCCTCTGAATCACAAACCTTTGCATTATTTGTAACTGTCCTTTGATTTGTTGGCAGAAAAAAATTCACATCATCGTATGTTGCACTACAAGAAAAAAGGTCATTGGTGAGGGTCATGCCTATGATGGACCTTTAAAGTCTGTCACCAATGTCGCATATGGTGACGGTCCTTAAAAAAGCATTGTTGTAAGTGTATATAGTGATGGTCCTTTAAGGTTTGTCACCAAAGACATTTTCAATGACACTTTTGGTGAGGGTCGTTAAAGGCCCGTCACTAATTCTCTCTTTGGTGACACTTTTGGTGAGGGTCGTTAAAGGCCCATCATTAATTCTCTCTTTGGTGTCACTTCTAGTGACGATATTTTATTGACTGTCACCAATGATATTTTTGGTTACTTTTGGTGATGGTCAATAAATGTTCATCATCATTGATCATTCCAATGAGTTTTTGATAACGCTTCATGCCTATGACGAACCTTTAAGGTTTGTCACAAATGTGGCATACAGTGACAGTCTTCAAAAATCGTTGTTGTAAGTGTATATAGTGATGGTCCTTTAAGGTTTGTCACCAAAGCCATTTTCAATGACACTTTTGGTGAGGGTCGTTAAAGGCTCATCACTAATTATCTCTTCGGTGACACTTTTGGTGAGGATCGTTAAAGGCCCATCACCAATTCTCTCTTTGGTGACACTTCTAGTGATGATCTTTTATTGACCCTCACCAATGCTCTTTTTGGTTACTTTTGGTGACGGTAAAAAAACATTCATCATCATTGATCATTCCAATGAGTTTTTGATGACGCTATGTGCCTGTTACTATATTTTTTTCAAAAGATAACGATTTAAGACCATTGTTGTGGAATCTTTTTTGTTATATGTCCAAGGTCATAGTGGTTATAATAGTTAGTCAATTTGTTAAGAATTAATTAGTGTGTATCATTTCCCTCAAGTCATAAGAATATAGTTTTCCTACGAGTCAACACATGATTCATCTTTATTAGGTTTATTATCTAGCAAATTTCCTTTAAATAAAGTTCCACTAGTGTGTGTAGGAACTATATTATTTAATACATAATCAAGCTCTGTCAATTCTATTAATGAGAGAGACCTAGCACTCCTCAACACTCACGACACACCTTAACATGCTTTGGAACAGTACACTAACATTCCTTAGCACCTCCCATGTCTTGGAACATCTTTGTACCTAGAACATCTTTGTACCTGGAACATCTTGCCATGATTAGGATGCCCAAGCACATTTTGGCATGCCCTAGCATAGCATAGAACTCCCTTATCATGTGTTGACATGCCCTGTAGTCCCTAGCATGCCCTGGAACACCTTGGCATAATATTGCATTGACAAACATTAGCACTTGGAACACATTGGCACTTGGCATATATTAGAACATATTATTAGTGCGCCTAGCATGCCCCTTTTGAAAAAGATAAAGTCCTGACTTATTAACCCTCTTATGTGTTCATTTACTTGCATTTTAGCTTAGTTATTCCTTTTGTTGCCTTGAAACTCCTTGACGCATATTGGCATACTCTGGTACCATGCACATCCTAGCATGTATTAGCACCTGCCATGCCTTGGCACTATTTGGCAAGTGTTAGCACACCCAGAACTACCTAGCACACTCTAGCACTTCTTGACATTCCCTGATATTCCCTAGCATGCCTTACCTGTGCTTAGCATACCTTGTCACTCCCTCCTTGGTATGACAGCTAACACACATTGACACTCCCCAACACACCCTCATATTCATTCACTTCCATGCATTTTTACCTAGTGCTCCCTTGTGTTGTCCTAGTACTCCCTAACACTCCTGAGCATGCATTGACACTCTCTAACACACCTTAGCACTCTTCAATATGCTCTGCCACTTCATAGCACACATCACACTCCCTAACGCACAATGGCACTTGGCACGTGTTGCCACTTGGAAAGTCTTAACATGTTTGGCATGCGTTGAGATGACTTGGTATGCTTTGGCATTGTTTAATATTAAATTTATTTGAGATCAATTATTGGAAACTAGATGAGAAGAAACAGAGGAAGATTTGGCACTTAGAATGCATTGACACTTGGCACTTCGCACCTATTGGCACCTAGTGTTGGTGTGCCTAGCATCCCGCTCATGGAAAAGGTAAATTTATGACTTATTAACCCTATTATGTGCTCATTTCCTTGTAGTTTAACTTGTTCCTCCCTTTTGTTTCCTTGATAGTCCCTGGCATGCATTGTCACACCCTTGTACATCTTGGCATGCCTTAGCACTTGGCACATCTTAGCTTGTTTGACATGTCTTCGTACTATCTGGAACATGTTAGCATGCCCTAGCATTCCCTAACACACCTTGGCAGTCATGACCTCACAACTAGCATTACATTTTTCCATGACTTGGGAACCTTACATTCACTAGAACACCTTGGCACTCCCTAGTTTTCATGCCCTCTGTTATCCTCCACAATGTCCCAGGCTGATGAGAAGATCGACAGAGGTAACCATAGACCAAGATTTTAGTTTGGTAGATAGCCCTACCAAACCAGAGAGGGCTCTCTCTATGAAATCATAGCTAAGAGATGACTGGAATGTAAAGGATTTTAGTCTAGATAGCTAGGCTTAGGTGGGTTTTGGAAAATTTAGGCTCATCATGTTTGCTTGATGACCCCACCTCCATGGGTTG
This sequence comes from Pinus tabuliformis, assembly GCA_031772625.1. Taxonomy (NCBI): domain Eukaryota; kingdom Viridiplantae; phylum Streptophyta; class Pinopsida; order Pinales; family Pinaceae; genus Pinus; species Pinus tabuliformis. Next base: position 1,387,160,815 of record CM062804.1, read on the forward strand.
TACTGACATGGTTTGGTGCTGGCTTGGTGAAGTGGTTATATACGTTTTCAAGGTTGCCTCAATGAAGGTGTCCCATGTCATGTTCTTCTCTTTCAACTGATGGAGTATTATAACCTTTATCAGGCTATGGTGAAAGAGGTTGGGATAATGCACTTTTCCTTTCAATTGCACCCTTTCAGAAATTTCGGTTAGGCTCCTATACAAGTAACTAGACAAATTTAGAGACTTGGTAGATGTAAAGTGCATGAGCAGTCTTATGTGGTATTGATATAGCCTAAAAAATCTGACCTCACATGTGAATAACTTCATGACAACCTTCATCAATGGTGCATATCTCTCCAACAAGTATCTGAATGGGAAAACATGTGAGTGAGCTCCTTTGTATTGTGATTTCAAGTAGGGTTTGTACTATTCTAAGTCTAGGTTCATGCCTTTGAACCAATTTTCACCATGGTTTGTTATGCTTGTAGCTTGAGAGATGGTGTCCATTGAAAACATGAAATCAGTCCCTGTAATGGTGATCTTGTCTTCCTTCAAGGTGAGGGAAAATATACCTATGATATGCTCATGGTAACCTACTTCCTGCACTCTTTGACAAAACCCTAAACAATTGACATCTTCAAAGCATTTCATGACAGATGGGGAGGAGGTGATTTCATTGCAATTAGAGGGATCAAGCCTCAATATCTTCCCCACTCAGTATCTTTAGACCAAAAGAATTGATGCTATTATAGCTAGGGGTCTTTGGGCTAGGCCTAAATCCACAAATAAGATACTTTTGGTCTATTTAGAGGTGCTTGCGAGACATGAGAAGGATTGAGGGTGGGGTATAAAGGACACATAATGTTTTAGTAAGGCTTTAATTGTCAAGAGATTATGGAAAAATTTCCAGGGCAAAGGTATTTGGTAACAGGTTATTAAAGAGAAATATATAAAAAAATAGACAGCTTAAGGAATGGATTAAAGAGGTGGCTCCAAAGAAGAAGGTGGCATCTTATATATGGAGAAGCATGATGAGAAACAAATATTGGCTACTGCGAAATCTGAGATGGGAGGTTGGAAGGGGGAATAGGATAGAAATAGGACTAGATGATATCAAAGGAGTGGAGGGAATACATACTCTTTCTATTCGCATCCTTGAGCATTTACATAAGAAAAGGCTTTACTTTATGAACTAAATCTCTTGTGATTGAGGATCTTCTTCTATTACAAGTTATTGGCTTAATGCATTTGAACTTGGATTTCCAGAGGATCTATTTGTGGAATGGGCACGTTTCACAACATAATTAAGTCTAACAGGTTTAAAACTCACTAAGAAGAAAGAAAAGCTAAAATGGGAAGGTGTTATGTATAATGAGCAGATCTCGGTTAAAGAGATTTATAAACATATTTCTCATGGACGTGGCTTGAATGATAATGCTTTTTGGTTTCATAACACGTGGAGATGAGATATACCTCTAAAATTAAAATGTTTTATGTGGTTGGTGGTCCACAATAATATTTTAACTTGGGATAATATCCATAAAAGGGGCTTTCAGGATCTTGGAAGATGCTCTTTATGCAAAGAATATTTAGAAGACATGGAACATCTATTTCTAACATGTCCTTTTGTGATCTCAGTATGGAGTGGGGTTATTCAAACACTTAAAATACATGTAATATGGAACATGGTTTCAATTTAGAGATGTATCCCTCAATGATTTGAAGGTTTCAAGACATATCATTCCATGCCTTTCTATATTTTGTGGGGCAATGGAGGAGCAGGAATGAGACAATTTTTTAACAAACAGAACCAGATACTAGAGACGCTATTTAAAGATCCTTGCATATTCTATGGAGATATGGCTAATGAAGGAGGAACAACCTAGAATACATTTTTGACTCATGGAGCTATGGTCATACTTATTTTTTTATTTTTATTTTTTATTTTTTATGTAGCATCCACCAACAGGGTTTGTGGAAGTGGGACACATTTGGTTTTGAATCCAGACAACACCTTCCATTTCAGTTGGTATAGTGGCACAAGGTCAAATAATAGACTTGAGCTAATCATACTCTTGGGGGCTCTTTTATGTGCTAACTGGCTTGCAATTGAATATTTACCTGTGTTTGGAGATTCCAAGATGATCCTAGATTGGGTACAATTGAGAACAAAATTTGGACCACCTTCCCTTACTTTTTGGATGTAATGCATAAGATATTTGATGAATACCTTTCAAAGACTGGCATTTAATAATGTCTATAGAGAGTAGAATCAAGTGGCAGATCTCCTATCAAAGAAGGGATGCAACTGTGTGCCAAGGAGGATTTTCTACTCAGTTTTCGACAAAGGAATCCTTTTGCAACTCAGGGAGTTTTAACTTATAAAGGGATGCCCTTGAAATTTTTTCCTTCATCTCATTTATTTGTCATTTGTCCATGAAAATTTTCATAGATCATGATATGATTTTGTCATGTTTGAATCATATGTGTTATATTTGCCATAAAAAAAAACTTTATGATTTTTTTGTGAAAATTGATATAGTAGACATTTTTCAGATATAAAAGAACTATAATTTAGAGTAATAAGATACTTATAAATTGAACCAATTTATTTTAAAATCTAATATACGACATGCAAAAATATTAACAATGAATTACCAAATTATATATCTACTTTTTATTAATGAAAATCAATAATTTTCTCCTTATTAAAAATAAAAAGAAATTTATTCTATCTAAATTCTTGAATACTTGATTAATCCAAACCTAAAATAAATCTAATAACAATGTTGAATTCCAATTCCAAGTCTACTCGACTAGTTCATAGTAGTACCTCATTCAATAGCGTTGTGGACCATTACATGTAGTTACATAAAATAGTCCCGCCCAATTTTAAGATTAGCTTCATAAAAAAAACTCTAACTTCAATCCAGTCCAGCACAGGGATCCAGTCGAACTTTTTGCAACTTGGTTAATAGAGACACCAAACATCCAATGCTACCGTGTACCACACCGTCAAAATCATCAACAATGGCTGCAATCTGAGCTTCGTCATAACTGATAGCCAGGTAAGTCAAGAGCCGACGTCATCACTTGCATCAAACTCCCATATATTGGATTAGTTAACCACGCTGATTTTCTCTGTTCTAATCCCTCAGGGAGATTTTTGTTTTGATGTGGAATCTCAGTTGTGAGCAACCTAACTTCTTATTATTGGACTTCTAGCATCAATCGGCAATTTTCTATATTCGCACTCTAGGTTCTGAATACTTGATTTTGTACCCCCATAGTAGACACACACACACACACACACACATACACACACACACACACACACATATATATATATATATCGCAGATTAGAGATCTTATTCGGTGGAATTTTATGCAATGGGGGTTGATTTTGAATCTTTGACAAACACAACTTCAAGATCCATAGCAGGGCTCATCAACACTACCATATTGTATCCCTTAGATACATGTAAGACCAAGTAATAGGCGGAGGTTTATGCCGGGGGTTGACAGAAATACAGGCCTGTAGCTCCAACGCATATTTTCCTTAGAATTAAACCGAGTTGTTTCTTTTTTTTGGAATGGGTTTTGTTGAATTCAGTATCTGACACATGTATTTCCTTAGAAATCATCTGGGTTGAGTATTTTGAAATGGGTTTTGTATCTAGTTTCAATTTGGGTCACTAGATCCTTGGGTTATCCTTGGGTTAGTGTGCTTAAATTTGGTGGGGTTGATCCTCCTTAGCACACTTGGAACTCGCTAACACTCCCTATCACACACTCTTATTCATTCATTTCCATGCAATTGAAACTAGTGCTCCCTTGTGTTTCCATAGCACTCCCTAACATGCATTGGTGCCACACCCTAGAACCTGGCACATCTTGGCATGTCTTCGAATGCCCAACATGTCTTGGAATTGTCTCACATGTGTTAGCACTTCTTGTCATTCCCTAGCACACCTTGGCACTCCCTAGTTATCATGCCCTTATAGATAGCCTTACTTTTTTTGCGATTTGGGAACCCAACCAAGTCATTGAAAAAATAGTGTTGTGCATAGCCCAAAGTCTCCATTTCTCTAAAACTACTTTTTCCCAACCCCTTATTGCAATCGTAGGCTTGCCTCCTGCAAGTCCTATTTTTTCCCAACCTCTTTGAAAGGTCTTTCATTTTCCTTTTCCTTTTCCCTTTTTAATATTTTGTCGTGATTTTTGTTGTTCGTTAAGAAGGTGATATTTTCAACCTGCTGCATTTGAGATTTGTGGTTCTGAAGCTAATCCTCCTTTCGATAAACATTCTTCCATTAGTCTAACCTTAGGCTTGAGAGTGTTGGGGAAATTTGAATGTTTAGGCTTATTCACTACAATTTGAACCTCTTTAGGGAGGCTTGACAATTCAAGGTCAAAGTGGGGGAGATACGATTAGGAATAGAAGGGGCAAGGACAAGAGAGGGAAGATGGAGAGGAGAATGCAAAATAATAGGGAAATCCATCAAAGTAAAAGAATTTATATGAAGAGATAAAACCAAAGAAGAATATGAAGGGGAATTAATCTTAGTAGAAGGAGGCGTAATGTTTACTTGAACTTCTCGCTAAACCTTAAGGATAGGTTCCAACCTGACATGAACTTTTTGATTATTTGAAAATGTAGTTTTTGGTTCAAACTTTCTTCCAAATTCTCTTTTTCCTCAAATTGGGAGCCTTCAACTCTACCCATTGGGTCTGAACATGTCCACCTTTGTAATGATTGAAACAATGAAATGAGATTTTCCAATAATCAATCTTATGGGTCTAGACTTTTTCCTTGTCAACTAATTCAATGGCCTTGAATAAACACTCTTTGATATCTACTTTGACTAGAATCCAAACCTAATGCCTATTAATCAAAACATACCAATTAGGATCCACAAAAATAAATCTACCAAGCTTCTTGCCAATAGTGTGAAGGGCTTCCTCTGTCTAGAAGACAAGGGGAGGGCTCGACAATATAGCCCAAAGTTGTTGCATCAATATATGTTTGTGAGCGAGATAAAAATCCACCAACCATGTTTCTAGGACTAGGCTCGATGGCAACCAATCCCATTCTATCTCCTTCATCTTATTATAGCCCACCCTCAGCCAAAATTGAAAGCCTATCCAACCACGAATAAATCCATGGAAAGCTGACATATGACCCAGGTTTGACATCCAATTGTCCAAAACCCATGCCGCAAGAGATTCATTTTGCACTGTCTTACCATAAAATAATCCTACCAAAGTAGTTTCTAACAAGTTTGGGATATCCTCGAACTTGATATCCTTACCAATGACCATTAAAAACTTATCTTGTTTCACTTTAACATAGATCTTTGGCTTAGTAAAAGCTCTAGAACCATGGGGGACCAAAAGAGGCTTAAAAAGATTAAATGAAAGGGAGTTTGGATGAGACTTAGGGATAGTTACTACCTCAAAGCTAGAATGAGAGCTTAGCTCTTTTGCACTACTATTTTTGCTCAAAATGAAAACAAGATTGGACAACTCATGCTCAAATTAAATATTTACCTTGGAACACCATCCATCTTGGAAACACCTCATGATTTGGTTGGAGAGGATTTGTTAATACAATGAAGTGTCACCTATAAATTCATACTAGAATTTGAATGCCTCCTGTGGACATGATTGGGTTCACAATTAACAATATCAATTTCCATTCGAAAATGTGGCGAGACATAATTAATTATTGACAAGACCCACTGTCTGACAACCAAGACAGTGAAAACACTTGAGAAAAAGAAAGAGAGTACACACACTTTACTTGTCGGAGAAAAGCACCTTCAACTCTAACCACTAGGTTTGAACATGTCCAACTTTGTAACAATTGAAATAATGAAATGAGATTTTCCAATAATCAATGTTATGGGTCTACACTTTTTCCTCGTAAACCAATTCAATGGCCTTGAATAAAATATCTTTAATATCTACTTTGACTAGAATCCAGGCACACCTTGGCACTCCCTAATTGTCATTCCCTCATAGATAGCTTTAATATTTTTGTGACTTGGGAACCCAACCAAGTCATTGGCAAAACAGTGCGCAACCCAAAGTCTCCCTTTGTCTGAAATTGGTTTGACCAACCCCTTATAATTATAGTCATATGCTTGCCTCCTACAATTCCTATTTTGACCTTATCCTAACACACTTTGTCCTTGATACACCTGGAATTCATTGACACTCCTTGGCACACACACTTATTTGTTCATCTCCATGTATTTTGATCTAGTTCTCCCTTGTGATGCCCTAACACTCCTTAACATTCCTCAACATGCATTGGCAATTTTCTACATGTGTTAGCATGCCTTTTCATTCCTTGGCATGCCTTGACACTCCTTATCTATAATGCCCTCACAACTACCATTACTTTTTTTGGGACTTAGGAACCCAACCAAGTTTTACCTCAACTACAACAACTTGACCAAGTTAGAGTTACTACAATTAGACTATGCCTTGTTCACATAAGAACTGAATATAACTCATCTTAGGCTACTAATGTATAATTTCAACTTATCCAACTTAACAAGCTACAAGTTACCATGTCAGGGCTCACATCCAACCGTGGCCATAAAAAAATTGAGCAACATAGTTTACATCTTGACATGCCATAAAACCTGGCACATCTAACAATCCCTTTCACTCTAGCATTCCTTGGCACTACCTAGCATAACTTGTCACTCACTCCTTAACACACCTAGAACTCACTGACACTCCCTGTCACATACTCTTATTCATTCATTTCCATGCATTTTAAACTAGCGCTGCACTCCCTAACACTCCTTGGCATGCATTGGCACACGTCCCTAGGACTTGGCACATCTTAGCATATCATTTCCCTGGCCTCTAGCATGCCTTAGCACTGCAAAGAATATCTTGTCACTCCCTCAACACACCTGGAACTCACTAACACTTCCTGTCACAAAATCTTATTCAATCATTTCCATGTATTATTTTGACCTAGTGGTCCCTTGTGTTTCCATGGCACTCTGTAACACTTCCTAGCATGCATTGGCACACCCTGGCACCTGCCACATCTCGGTTGGATGCTTCCCTCACACTCTAGCATGCCTTAACATTGTCTATCATACCATGTCACTCCCTCCTTAACACACCTGGAACTCACTGCACTCCCTGTCACGCACTCTTATTCATTCATTTCCATGCATTTTGACCTAGTGCTCCCTTGTGTTTCCCTAGCACTCACTAACACTCCTTAGCACACATTGGCACACCTCGAAACTTGGTACATCTTGCCATGCTTCCCTAGCACTGTAGCATGCCTTGGCAATGCTTAACATACCTTGTCACTCCCTCCTTGGCACACTTCCTAAAATGCCTAAAAATGCCTTGGAACTGTCTATCATGTGTTAGTACTTCTTGACATTCCCTGGAACACCTTGACACTCCCGAGTTTTCATGAGCTCATAGATAGCCTTACTTTTTTTGTGACTTGGGAACCCAACCAAGTCATTGACAAAACAATGTTGTGCCCAACCCAAATTCTCCCTTTGTCTGAAACTATTTTGTACACGCCTTATCACAACCATAGGCTTGCGTCCTGCAAGTCCTATTCTAAACTTCTCCTAATACACTTCGTCCTTGGGACAACTAGAACTCACTATCACTCCTTGGCGCACACTCTTATTAGTTCATTTCCAAGCATTTTGACTTAGTTCTCCCTTGTTATGCCTTGGCACTGACTAGAATACTTTTTCACTCCCTCAGCACTCCTGGAACTCGCTAACACTTCATTTCCATGCATTTGAAATGAGTGATCCCTTGTGTTTCCCTGGCACTTGGCCATCACACTCCCTAGCATGCATTCACTCCACACTACCTCTTTCTTTGAAGAAAATGTCTATGATGAGGCTCCTTTCTCAATATGATAAAATACTTCAATTATTCCTTCTTGCTGCAACTAAACTAGTAAACTTCTTTGATGCTTGCTTCCATAATATTCCAGATTGCATCCATAAACTTCTAGTGGAATATACTCTTTCCAAGATTCTTCCATATATTGAAGAACCTTCTCATCAAGGATCCTTGTGATCCTTTCCTGCTAGAAGACTATTTCTATAACATGCCATGCCTACAAGAGGACATCTTTGAGGTGAAAAATATTTGTCAATGTATCATCAGTGAGCAATTCTACTTGTTGCAAATAAGGAAACTTCCTTGTCACTGCTACAATGATATGAAACATAAATAAGGATCCTTTAAAAGGGAAAAATGGTGGTTGTTACCATCTCACATGGATATGCACAAATTTGCTTGTCAAGTAACTTGTAATAATAGCACTATAATTACTCACTGACACCAACACAATGCACATGCATATATTCCTTGGAAACAATCCAATAAAGAAGCCAACAAACAAAATTTAGTGCCGTGTTGAAACAAAATAAGATTGGGAATGTGGCATTGGCATTTGAATATCAGTTGGATGATTTGGAAAAGCAAATGGGTTTATGTTTGTAACCCACAAATTGCATTCTACCATACGATTTACACATAGAAATTCACCAACCAAAGCAAGCACACAACATTTAGATGGCCACATAATAGACATAAGGATGCTACTGTGAAATTCCAGATGGTAAACCATCTTTTGATGGGAATTTTATTATGCTCAAGAAATTGCTAGAAAGGTTGAGATATGAAATCTAAACAATTTTTTTTGGTGCATTCTTACACACTCACTCCCTATCACACACACAGTGTCTAAAGAGGCATATAAAGTGTGAAATACAACTTAAGATATGTAATTGATTAGTAATTTGACCTGCTTAGGTTGTTGAAGAATTGGAAACTGAGTAAGTTGAGTTTTTGATTTTTTATCTGCTTGCTGTACACTAACAAGTGAATATTCTCCAACTTGCTTGCTCAAACACATTAATATGGGAGGTCTATTGAGAATAGGTTGACCTGGTTGAGGTCTCCTTCTCCATATTTGAGATATATATTATGAAATGGAGAGCCTTTTAAGTGACATGGATTGTCCTGTTCCCTTAGGACTTAATTAAATAGGGTCTAGGGGACCTAGAGGGAAGGTAGCAAAAGAAATTGATAGGGGAACCCCCAATAGTGGTGATAAGGAGACTAGGAGTCCAATTATCACAAACCACAAGCCCTTAACCCATAACCACTAAATTACGTATCCCCTTAACCCCTAATCCATAATCCCTTAACCCCTACACTCACAACTCATAACCCATAAACCCCTTGTCTCATTAAATCTTAAGACACTAACCCCTAACCTATAATCCATGAACCAACTCCTAAGCCATAACTCCTTATCCTCTTAACTTGTGACCCTTAATCCCTAACCCTCCACTGCCTAAACACCTTAACTGCTAACCCCTTAACCACTAAAACCTAAATCCCCTAAATGTTAAGTCCTTAACCGCTAAACTCAATTGTGTTAATGTAGAATAATATACATAAGATAAAATAAAATGATATTATCCACATCAATGCTTGAAATAACCTTAAATTAGCCATGAATGGTGAGCCAGGGGGTGAATGTGTGGCACTATTAAAGTTACGTGATGTTTAAATTCCTTTTACATTGTGAGGTTGTTCTCCAATAGGGTTGAAGCATCATCACATTCCTTTTTCTGTCTCTTTACACCACATTTTTGGGCACAAAAATTGAGGGAATATGGGTAGTTTGACCATCGCTGACTGTAGTTTGACCGTAAAAATTTATAACAATTTTTCTCTCTCCTTTCACCGAGTTTGACTGAACTATTTTAGGATGAATTTGACCTCCTGAGTAGGTTGAGTTTTGACTGAAGATGATTGATTGCTGATTTGACCAATGTTGACTTTCTAGTTAAGACTGAAGTTTGACTGCATAAATTGACAAGACTATTTTGACTATGAATTGGGAAAGTCAATTTGACTTTTGTACTCTCTCTCTGTGTTGAAATTTTGATATAGTAATAAGAAGAATTGATCAAAGGGTTTTCCCAACATTGGGGTTTTTCCCTGGCATTCACCAAATCTAGTGTCCTCTTGTCTTCTGCATATTGTTTTATGTTCTATCTACTTTTACTATCAATGTGATTAATGGTTAATGTGATTGCTACTGGAAATCTAAATTGAAATTGCTATTAGGCTGCTTAAGGAACATTGAAGTAATTGTGTTAAGCATACAACATACCATTGTTAACTAAAATTAATAGATTATCATCCCAACCCCTACGATTCCTGTCACATGGGTCGTTTTCTATCTAAGGTATACAAATCTATATGTAATTAATGTATGTATCTTTGGTTTGATCACACCTTGCCTTAGCCATCTAGGACATTAGGTGTAGGAAGAGCTTCCTTTAGCTACCACATTTAGTTGGATATGTATGATCCATGTGTATATGATATTATGTCCAACATGTACTATTTTTATTGTGTTCACTTAAACACTCTGTTCTAACTCTTAATGCTTTGGCTATAAGTTTTAATCTAAGTTGTTCCATGGTGTTTCATAATTTTGCTCATAGAAATGTGTCATCTTGATAGTTTGGGTATATTTTTCGTGATTTGAGTAGGTTCTATACATTGATCTTATTGTACCCCTTATTTCCTTTAGTCAAAATTTATCCCATGTCTCTCTTAACAACACATGTGAAGGCCTTCTAAGTTATGGCTAACTTTTAATAAAGTATTTTTAAGCTCCAAGTGAACTTCCTAAAAAATAATAAGCTACTTATTTAAGTTTATTAATAGCATTATTTACAAATTTAAGCATATTTTTCACTTCCTTAAAAATTAATAGATATTTCCCTCATGTGTAAAGCTCGTTCATTTTCCCTCCTTATATGAACATACTTACATATATTAAAAAGGCGTCATATAGTTTTTATCGATACCTCTTAATTAGGCTAACATTATTACTTATCTTCAACATCATTAGATATCACTTCTATGTGACATGACCTCCTTTTGCTCAAATAAAAATAAACTTAATGAAAACCTAAGCGACCATAGCAATTTCTCTATAAGATTTTACTACCTATTAAAAGGCTTACATTATTACTTATCTTCAACATCATTAGATATCACTTCTATGTGACATGACCTCCTTTTGCTCAAATAAAAATAAACTTAATGAAAACCTAAGCGACCATAGCAATTGCTCTATAAGATTTTACTACCTATGAAAATCTAATTTGGTGGCTACTCTAAAATATAAATGGACCTATTAAAATTTATTTTCCCACCCACTATTCTCCCTTGTGGTTTGGGAGTCCCATCACTTTTTCTCTGCTCATAATCTTTATGATTTCGCAGCAGATTCCATACCCTTCTATGCTATTCAATTCTTGTTGCGCTATCGATTCGACTAGATTTTTCACATGTATTTATTATATCAGATCTGGGTTCTCCCGTTTTCAAGCTTTAATTGAGATATCCTTCTCCTGATTTGGATTTGGAGGGAATTGGTAACAAGAAGGTAATCGGTAACAACCAGGCAATCGGTCTCAAGGAATCGTAACAAGGTAATCAGGGTCGACTAAGACAGGCTATGACTACCGGGCAATAACCCAGGCAATACTCTGGGGTAACTGTTTTGATCTCTCGTTATATGTGTATATGTGGGAATTCATTCTTAGTCTATTGGACCACCCATTTCATATTCTTCTCCTGATTTGGATTTGGAGGCTTTCGCTGCAATTCGGAGCAGAAAACATGTCATCTGCATATGAAGATAAAGTTACAACCTTCGATAACTCTGAGGTGTATGGATACATTTGAAAGGTTAGATCGTTGTCCCCTTACAAATTGATTTTCCACTTGTCAATGGTGCAATGTTAGCATAAAACCTCAGATTAGAGAGCAAGTGGCAACGTTGGCCATTCATTTCCAGGCATGAAAACTCACTAGATGTTTGAACATTGAAGTGCTTGAGTTTATTTATACTTAGTGTTAGATGTGTTAGAGCGTGGATCCACCTCAGGCTAAAGGAAGGCAATACAAGGATAACCACAAACCACGCTTAACCTAGTAGCTAGCCCTACCAGGTCGGGAGAGGGCTCTCTCCTTGTCAATATCAGTAAAGATGACTGCAATTATGACTTGAGATGACTAAATTGAATATAGATTTTAGGCTAGGTATAGTAGCTCAAAGGATTTTGGTTGATTTTTGATGTTTGGTTGCTGGATCAAATGGAGCAGGCAAGTTGGGTATGGGAAATCAAATCAGGGATACAGACATGTTCTATGGGGCGAGGTAGACAAAGGATTTATGTACTAGAAATTGGTTAAGATGGTATATTTAGACTACTGAGGGGTTGAAGAGGGCATGAGGAGCATGAATCCTCTTCAAATTGTTGAAAAACATAGAAAACCAAATGCATTCCCAAGACAAAGCACTGTAAATTAGTGTATTTTGTCTATTCACCTTGATTCATTTAGTTTAGAAGAGAGAGAGAGATGTGGATACATATAAAACATCAGAAAAACTCATTACAAAGAAGAAACAATACATAAACTCAATATAACAAGAATCCCACAAAAATAGCTGTGAAACTTGGTTTTATTCCTTGCCAACTGCTGTAGAGATATACAATAAAGTTCAGAACTTCCACCAGAGTCCAACCCTTACAAATGAATCAAAGAGTACATGATATAGGCAAGGAAACTCCTCAAGCTAGCTATCAAGGGTTGAAACCATGAGAAGAGGAGTGGTTTCAACCATATCTAAACTAGGAACACAAAAGTAGGCAGTGGAATAGCTTGCCTCTAAAACTTAGGAAACCAATTCATTCAGGATCAAAACCAATTGGAACTTGATGTATATACCCTATGAGGTGTTTTTCATCCATATTTACATCAAATACATTATTTACCATGCATACATTTACCAAGGAATGAGGAAAAAGTCAACTTCCAAGAAAACTAGGAAAAATCTGGAAATTTAAGCAAAACTGGCAAAATCAATTTAATGCGCAGTGCCACTTTAGGGCCAGTTTTGGAGGCCTTCCTGGTGTCCAAATCAGGTACAAGTTGGATTTTTGGAAAGCCCTTCTGTCTAGTTTCTGGAACAATTTTATTTTTCTGATTTGGAGCTCATTTGCCCCTACAAAAGTTGATTCTCCCAAGACTGCTTCCTGTGTGGCAAAAAAGTGGCAGAGAGGGCAATTTTTAGGTGTTTTGTTTGCCATTTTGGAGGCCAAGACCTTATCAAAAACTCCTCAAAATTTTTGGGTTTTCATATTTTTCCATGCTAATTCCAAAAATGAAAACCATTTTGCAAAAGGAGGTCCCCATCAAAAGTGCAGCGCCACCTATTGGGTTTTCCTGTTTTGACAATTTCTATGCGCAACACCACAAATTTAATGCGCAACACCTCTTTCAGACCCAGTTTTGGAGGCCTTCCTAGTGTCCCAATTGGGTGTAGGATAGCTCGTTGGAAATATTATTGAGTCTAATTTCAAAAACATCTTGAATTTCTCAATTTGGAGCTGATTTTCCCTACCAAAAGTCAAATCTCCCAAGACTAGTCAAAATGTGCAAAATGAGGCTGCCTAAATGCAGAGTGCTGTTGCAGTCAACTTTTGAAGGTCTCCCTCAACTCCAAATTGAGCTCATGATAGCTCATTGGAAATAAATTTGTGTCTAGTTATCGTTTGACTCATCAAGAAAGTCATTTGGCTGACCGGGCTAGGAGAAATCTTGATTTTACCAAGGTCACTCCAGAGGAGCAGCAACCCTCCTGAGGCAACTATATTTTTGACATTTCTCTAAAACCATGACACCTGTGTAAAACGTGAAGGAGGTTTTTATTCCTTGGCCTATTATGGACAAAAATATCTCTCACTTTTTCCAAATTCATTTTTTCTTGCTAAGAAATATCACTTGAGGAAAACCTATCCCAATGTGTGGAATAGGGGATTTGTCGAAATGAAGGGAAATGAAGGGGATAAGGGGCTTCTAAATTCTTGAGAAAATTTTTGAGAATAGGTAGGGATGTTAGGAAGTATGGGAAAGTATAATTTCAAATGTTGAGTGAGGGGAAGGGGTCCAAAAGGGAAAAACACAGGCCTAGCCTAGAACATTGTCAAATTGTAGCAACAAGCTAGGGTTTGTGGGAAAATGATGAATTTGAGGGATATCAGTGATGGAAAGCATTTAATAAGGTACGTTAAGGATATATGAAGGTGTATGAGCATCAGGATACACGTTTTTTTGATGATTTGACCATCCAAGAGTAATTACCTTCAAAACCCTAGGAGAGGGAAATGAGCCTTACCAAGGTACAACTGAAGCACGAATAAGGTGTAAAATGACCCATTGGAACCTGAAATGATGATGAAAACTTTTTTATTGATGGTACACTCGCCTGAATGGTGATATGGACCGAAACTTGGAAAACTTTGAAATGAGTGAAAACAAATCCTAGACCTAATACCTAGTGACAAAATTTTACTTGAAGACTCACTTAAATGACAAAATTTGACCTTGATACCTTAAAATCACTTTGTAAGAGCATATTTGATCACTGGTGGAAGGCCTCAAAGACTGACACTAACATTGGCTCCAATGGGGATGGTAGCTCCTTGGAGGTGCCAAGAACCATAGATCTTTGGGAGAGCAGACCAGTGCCTTATCCATTAGGCAATATGGAATCAACATCTTGGCAACAAAAACATCAAAACTCAAGACTCAAGACTCAAGACTCATAACTAAAATGACTAAGAACTAAGACTAACTCAAAACTGAAACAAGACACTCAAAATCTGAAACTAGACACTCAAAAGCTGAAACTAGACACTCAGCAGCTGAAACTAGACACTCAGAAGCTGAAACTATCTTGAAACTGACAAAAACAAAAAATGACTCAAGACTTACTTAACTGAAACAAGTACTTACAAAGCTTTTTAATGGCAGCAGTCCATCGAGATTTGAGGGCTTCAAATCATGATGACAACCACCTGCCTACTAATGAAATATGTACAATCATGTGAAGTGGGCCTTCCAATGTATCCAATCCAGCAGATGGCTACTTACTAAAATTCTACTCCCACTTTCCCCGAGCAAGCAAAACGATGTACATGTAGGCAACTCAGAATAACAACTGAAACCAAGGCTTATGCTAACAAACCAGGCAACATTCATCTTTTCTAATGCTTGCAAAAGAATGCCGAAGGGATCTTGAAAATCCTGAAGCACTAGCTTGTCTTGAGATCTAGCAGCAAAAATACAAGTACGCCCTTCATTATGATCTGAAAAAACAGTTAGTTGTTGTTTGATAGGAAGGCATAAAGAAGTATAAGCTTCTGATATCTGAGTGTCGGCTGTAAATTCCCTGACCACGAGAAATTCTGACTTGAATTCTGGCATACTGTGTCTCTTAGGTTCATACTCCTCAATTTCATAGTTTAAGCCTTTCTTAAATAGAAAACATTATTCAAGATTATCAAACATGACAGCCCTATCATCTTCATGACGGAAAACATTATCTGTTTGCTGATCTATAAATCTAATTTCAAGACTGTCCTCATGTTCAAAAGTGGAAGAAGCTTCACCAACACCTTTTTGACCATGTACAATCTAATTTCAAGACTGTCCTCATTTTCAAAAGTGGAAGAAGCTTCACTAACACCTTCTTGACCATGTGCACACTGCAAACCTGCATTAGCTTGGGCTGTAACATGACCTTTCAGGAGTTGATCTATCTCATCTTCAGACAGAGGAGAGAGTACTTTTTGTTTTCTTTTGCTAAAACAGTAATTGCCTTCTTTCCCTTTGAAAGATTCACAAGGTTGTTGAATATCTTCATTAATTTCAAACAAAGGAGTATACAAATTTTCCTCATACTGCTGATTCATTTTATATGATTCCTGTTGACTATCAAGATGCAAAATTCCTTCATCTTCAAGCAAAGAAGAAGCGACTATATGCTGATTATGATCTTGTGTAATGAAGTGATTGGTTTCAATGATTTCCTCATCATCACGATCTAAATCTTCATCATCATCATGATCTGAATTAGCCAAGTTGACTTTATCAAAATTTGAAATTGAAACTTGATTTCCCTGCATACTGTCTTCTGCTATGAGCAGATCTGAAATAAGACCTTCTCTTTCATCAGTTTCCATTGAACTAACATCCTGAACCTGCTGCAAATTTTCCTGAGCATCTTGACAAGTATCCTCTAAGCTCTCTTTATTCTATTGAAATGGATTTTCATACAGGGCTTCCATGATCTCATCGTCCATGAAGTCATCATCTTCATAAACTTTCTCAAGGTTTTCAATAAAACTATAAACATGTTTGCAACAGTTCTGAACGAAATTTAATAATGGATAAGATTCTTTATACCTTTCAAAGAACATGGTATGAACATCCTTCAAATAGTAAATACTAGCAGGCAGCAAACTTTCATACCAAGATCGGCCTTCACCTTCCAGAGTGGCCATGAATATCTTCATCAAGAAATCTTAAGGAAAATCAACCTTCAACTTGTGAATATGCATGTGAAATCTAACCAAATGTAAAGAAGCATCATTCCTATCATCATCTTTAAACGTAGGAAAATTCCTTTGCCAATCTACCTTAGGAATTTTATTTGGAAAACCTGGAATGTGATCTCGGCTCATGGGAGCATACCTTCGAGCAAACAAATCCATTTTGATAACAATGAATTGACCAAGAAATTCTTCAGGCTACTGGTTCTTGAAGAGTAGAGTTGCCATAAAAATTCTGAACCTTGGGATTCTTCGACATTGGAGTCGCCAGGTGAATGATTTCAGCCTTCTGGTGTCTGATCGTTGTCCACCATCAACAATCAGATCTGAACTTGATACATTTTGCTGAGGAACATAAAACTACATTCCCCATTATGGTTGCCACTATGTTAGACCGTGGATCCACCTCAGGTTGAAGGGAGGAAATCCAAGGATAACTACAAACCATGCTTAACCTGGTAGCTAGCCCTACCAGGTTGGGAGAGGGCTCTCTCCTTGTCAATATCAGTAAAGATGACTGCAATTATGACTTGAGATGACTGAATTGAATATAGATTTTAGGCTAGGTATAGTAGCTCAAAGGATTTTGGTTGATTTTTGATGTTTGGTTGCTGGATCAAATGGAGCAGGCAAGTTGGGTCTGGGAAATCAAATCAGGGATACAGACATGTTCTGTGGGGCGAGGTAGAAAAAGGATTTATGTACTAGAAATTGGTTAAGATGGTAGATTTAGACTGCTGAGGGGTTGAAGAGGGCATGAGGAGCATGAATCCTCTTCAAACTATTGAAAAACATATAAAACCAAATGCATTCCCAAGACAAAGCACTGTAAATTAGTGTATTTTGTCTATTCACCTTGATTCATTTAGTTTATAGAATAGAGAGAGAGATGTGGATACATATAAAACATCAGAAAAACTCATTACAAAGAAGAAACAATACATAAGCTCAATATCACAAGAATCCCACAAAAATAGATGTGAAACCTGGTTTTATTCCTTACCAACTGCTGTAGAGATATACAATAAAGTTCAGAGCTTCCACCAGAGTCCAACCCTTACAAATGAATCAAAGAGTACATGATATAGGCAAGGAAACTACTCAATCTAGCTATTAGGTGTCGAAACCATGAGAAGAGGAGTGGTTTCAACCATATCTAAACTAGGAACACAAAAGTAGGCAGTGGAACAACTTGCCTCTAAAACTTAGGAAACCAATTCATTCAGGATCAAAACCACTTGGAACTTGATGTATCTACCCTATGAGGTTTTTTTCATCCATATTTACATCAAATACATTATTTACCATGCAGACGTTTACCAAGGAATGAGGAAAAAGTCAACTTCCAAGAAAACTAGGAAAAATCTGGAAATTTAAGCAAAACTCACAAAATCAATTTAATGCGCAGTGCCAAAAATTTAATGCACAACGCCAGTTCAGGGCCAGTTTTGGAGGCCTTCCCGGTGTCAAAATCAGGTACAAGTTGGCTTGTGGGAAAGCCCTGCCTGTCTAGTTTTTGAAACAATTTGATTTTTCTGATTTGGAGCTCATTTGCCCCTCCAAAAGTTGATTCTCCCAAGACTGCTTCCTGTGTGGCAAAAAAGTGGCAGAGAGGGCACTTTTTAGGTGTGTTTTTTTGCCTTTTTGGAGGCCAAGACCTTATCCAAAACTCCTCAAAACTTTTTGGTTTTCATATTTTTACATGATGATTCCAAAAATGCAAACCATTTTGCAAAAGGAGGTCCCCATCAAAAGCATAGCGCCAGTGGCGCTGCGCACCTATTGGGTTTTGCTGTTTTGACAATTTCTATGCGCAGCACCACAAATTTAATGCACAATGCCTCTTTCAGACTCGGTTTTGTAGGCCTTCCCGGTGTCCAAATTGGGTGCATGATAGCGCGTTGGAAATATTATTGAGTTTAATTTCCAAAACATCTTGAATTTTTCAATTTGGAGTTGATTTACCCTATCAAAAGTCAAATCTCCCAAGACTGGTCAAAATGTGAAAAATGAGGCTGCCTAAATGCAGAGTGATGTTGCTGTCAACTTTTGAAGGTCTTCCTCAACTACAAATTGAGCTCATAATAGCTCATTGGAAATATCTTTGTGTCTAGTTATCATTTGACTCATTAATAAAGTTATTTGGCCAACTGAGCTAGGAGAAATCTTGATTTTACCAAGGTCACTCCAGAGGAGCAACAACCCTCTTGAGGCAACTATATTTTTAACATTTCTCTAAACCCATGAAACTTGTGTAAAAAGTGAAGGAGGTTTTTCTTCCTTGGCCTATTATGGAAAACAACCTCTCTCACATTTTCCAAATTCATTTTTTCTGGCTCAGAAACATCACTTGAATAAAACCTATCCCTATGTGTGGAACAGGGGATTTTTTGAAATGAAGGGAAATGAAGGGGATAAGGGGCTTCTAAATTCTTGAGAAAATTTTGGAGAATAGGTAGGGATGTTAGGAAGTAGGGGAAAGTGGAATTTCAAAAGTTGAGTGAGAGGAAGGGGTCCAAAAGGGCAAAACACAGGGCTAGCCTAGAACATTGTCAAATTGTAGCAATAAGCTAGGGTTTGTGGGAAAATGATGAATTTGAGGGATATCAGTGATGTGAAGCATTTAATAAGGTACATTACGGATAGGGGAAGGTGTATGAGCATCAGGATACAAGTTTTGTTGATGATTTGACCATCCAAGAGAAATTACCTTCGAAACCCTAGGAGAGGGAAATGATCCTTACCAAGGTACAACTGAAGCACGAACAAGGTGTAAAATGACCCATTGGAACCTGAAATGATGATGAAAACTTTTAAAATGATGGTACACTCGCCCGAATGGTGTTATGGACCAAAACTTGGAAAACTTCGAAATGAGTGAAAACAAATCCTAGACCTAATACCTAGTGACCAAATTTTACTTGAAGACTCATTGAAATGACAAAATTTGACCTTGACACCTTAAAATCACTTTGTAAGAGCATATTTGATCACTGGTGGAAGGCTTAAAAGACTGACACTAACAAGATGCAAAGCTATGTGCAATGAAAGCAAATCAAAACCTAATTTATGCTAAATTCAAATGATAAACCTTGAGAAAAACTATTAGCATGACAGGAACTAAGTTAAAAAAATTGAGCAAACACAATAAATCCTTATATCAAAGAAAAGGAATGCAAGCCAATTTGGAATGGGCCCCTTTTAAATGGTTGACCTGTAGATAATATCATACAAACGACAAATAAATCTAGAGAAACAGGAAAAAGTAAACTTAGTTTTAATGGTAAAGATACACAAGTCCTAGGCTGCAAGTAAACAGAAGTTAAAGGAAAAACTCAAAGAGATGATTGGAAAAGAAAAGAAAAGGCCCTAAATGCCTCCACTGGGCATGGAGTCTTATCTTGACCCTCAAGCAAAAGTCCTTTTGCCTTGTATTTCTGAAGTTTCTACACATTCCCTGGTGAATGCTCGGAAAACATCACTCTAGGAAGCTGGATTGTATAGAAATCAAAGAGAGGCTAGACTAGTATTAGATCTAGCGTAAGTAATGCAACTAAAAAAATTAAAATTTCTAAGCTCAAATCTGAAGTAAAGAATTAAATTCTGAAAATAGTCAACCCCAATACTCAAAATTTAGCTTAAATATTTTCACAATGAAACAACATAGGAACACTCCATATCTTACTTGCATTTGTTGATGTTGCACTAGCTCCTTCCTTCAATGTAATGTGCATGCCCAAAATCCTTTCTATTTCTAACTTGGGACTAAATGCTTAAGAGACAAGAAAAATTTCATACCAATAGTGAGAAAATGAGAGTTTTATTCCATTTCCAACCATGTACAAATGAGAGGAGTGCCATCCTATTATAGGAAGAGAGGCCTCCTAAGCCATCATTACAAAACCATGTGCCATCATGAAATGGTGTGCTTAATACAAGCGGTAAATAACTGACTCCCAACTAACTTCCTCACATGTGTGGCCCTCCCTTAGATGTTAGGTGGTGCACTCCAACCCTTTCCCACGCTTAAGGGTCAAAATAGTCAAACACAAGAGTGTCTTACTCCTTTTGGCCAAAAAACCTTGTTCTTTCCCACATGTGAGGGTCAAAGCATTAGTGCCTCCACTAAAGAGCTCATAAATGTGTACAAATAGTCTCCCACATTGGAGAGAGAGGAGAGAGAAGTGTTGAATTTCCATGATCTTGGGTCTAGGATAGAGTCTTAAAATCTCTGGAGCTACCAAATCAAGAATCTCAACGAAATATAAACAATAGTAAATCACACATGCATAGAATATAGACAACCTCATATTGTACAATAGTCTGGGGCTCCCATACCAGGGATAATGATCCTCATATATCCACTATTACAAGATACAAAATTGGGACTTGGTGTCAGTGCATCGACAACCAACCTGTCCTCAACAAGATGTAGAATTTTCTCTACAAATCAGTGAGCTCACTGATATGATGTAGAAATTTCACCCGCAGATCCAACTGATATATGCGATGTACTAAAACATAATACTAGATCTACATCTACCATAAACTTAGCGGAAGCTTAATTGAACATGAGCAACATCAAGCATGAACACACATAACTGATAAGAAGGAATCAATCACACATAACACAGAAGAATTTATCCAGGAAAAGCACCAGCCTAAAACCCCATCTCCGTATTATCAATCAAGTGGAAATCCTCAACAACATACAAAAAGAATCAGCTCAAAAGCTATCCCGCTCTCTCTGTACTCTGATGATGTAGCTCATGGACTATTTAGGCTTGTATATATAGGCTCCATAAGTCCTCCAAGCCCCTATTTGCTTGTGTAGTTTTGATTGGGGTCCAATTACATAACATGTGTGAATTGGCCTAAATCATACCTGCTGTCACCTTAGGTCCAACTATGTAGTACTAGAAGGAATAATATTCCTTCCTCATGCAAGGAATATTCACTAGGAATACCCTAGCAACTGATAGTACACTGTCCATCGTCTGATCTCAATTGGGTCTCTGTCTGAACTGACATGCATTAGTTATCCATGAGGGAATACTCAGTTATATGAAAATACCAGTTGTCACATGCATGCAAGCATCAACAAACTGAATCTCATTAATTTAACAACTTGTTAAATTAATCTAACTGGACTTGACTAAGTTAAACTAAGTCAACTGATCCTCTCAATATAGAACTCATCCTTAATTCCTCAATTAGTGGAGAAAATCAAGGACACATTCCCCAACCAGTGGAGAAATTATTGCATGTTCTAACAAAGACTTCAAGTTTAATTTTCCTTAACTAGTTAACTCAAATTGTATTAATTAATTAATATTTAAACTACTGGTAAGACCAAATTCGAATTTTACTTCCTATTTCTAGTCCAGGGATTGACTAAAATAGGAATCCACACTGCACTGCTAAAAATAGAACTTCTATTTTTAGCACTTCCATTTTTCATTCCCTGTTGCCCAATCCAGCACTGATGCCCAAACTGCTATTTTTAGCACTTCTATTTTTAGCAATTTCTTGTTGCCAATTTTCAACACTCCCTCTCAACAAGAAAGGCTTCCTCTCGAACCTCATCCGATACCTCTGGAATGTTTTGCATGCAACACATCTACCAAGTGTGGTTACTCCAGCAACTCTCGGAACAAACAATTCCCAACTGACCACTCTGTTGGGCTAGAAACATACTCTGATGCTGAAGCTCTACCTGCTACTGACAAGTGCTCCCTTTCTGACCTCTGCGCTACTGCAACATCTCCATGCATCTCGCACCGTTGCACCCTTCTCTGTTCTACCCTGCACTGTGCAACACACTTGTGCCTCTCGCATTGCTGCAGCCTGCATGCTCTGTGCTGTCCTGGGATTCCCTGCACTATAGCTCTCTCTGTCGCTCCATCTGCATCTGTCTCTACCCAATCAGTCAGTTCTGCTACTCCTCATCGGGGCTCCTGTAGCAAAGTCGAATCAAAGAGGTTGGGTACCTCAAGGATCCTGCCCCTCCTCCTTGGGATGATCACTCCACATCGCCCCACCTCCTACGTAGAGGTATGGATGCATGTGATCTCTCTGCCCACCTGGCTTGAAATTTCCCCTTACTGGAGGTCTCTGCATGAGTATATGTCTCTACTCGATCTCCTCTCAGGTTCTCTAGTTGTGGCTGCTCCACAACCTCCTGAAGTTGCTTCACCAATTGTGGCTCCTCGACAATTGTCTGAGACTTTTTCTAGCACTACATGTTGAGAGGTAATTTACTCTCCCTCTCAACCACCAAGTCTCTAACCTTTTCCTTGCTCCTTAAGGCTTTGCATGCATCTTGTACCTCAAGTGCATACAGGTTCTTGGCTAGCACACCAATCTATTTCACTTGTCCCACCATCATGAAATTTCTGGAAAAAGAGCTTATTTTAAATCAGCGATATCTCCCTTATCCGAACTCTGATTTAGCCGATTTGTTTTTTGATTTTGGGTATTTTTCTGCAAGGAATCCAGATCTGCTATTTTTTTTTTTTTTTTTTTAATTTTGCACAAAAATTTTCAGATCTGCTCTGAAAACTCGCGGCCCAAAACTCAAAACTTCGAAATCTCCTTAAGTATATTGTTCTCCGCTTTGATCACCTTTACTTTGATACCATGTAGAATTTTCTCTACAAATCAGCTAGCTCACTGATATCATGTAGAAATTTCACTTGCAGATCCAACTGATATATGCAATGTACTAAAGCATAATACTAGATCTACATCTACCATAAACTTAGCAGAAGCTTAATTGAACATGAGCAATATCAATCATGAACACACATAACTGATAAGAAGGAATCAATCACACATAACACAGAAGAATTTATCCAGGAAAAGCACCAGCCTAAAACCCCATCTCTATATTATCAATCAAGTGGAAATCCTCAACAACATACAAAAAGAATCAGCTCAAAAGCTATCTTGCTCCCTCTGTACTCTGATGATGTAGCTCATGGACTATCTAGGCCTGTATATATAGGCTCCACAAGTCCTCCAAGCCCCTATTTTCTTGCGCAGTTTTGATTGGGTTCCAATTACATAACATGTGTGAATTGGCCCAAATCATACCTGCTGTCACCTCAGGTCCAACTACGCAGTACTAGAAGGAATAATATTCCTTCCTCATGCAAGGAATATTCACTAGGAATATCCGAGCAACTAATAGTACATTGTCCCTCATCTGATCTCAACTGGGTCTCTGTCTGAACTGACATGCATCAGTTATCCATAAGTGAATACTTAGTTATCTGAAAATACCAATTGTCACATGCATGCAAGCATCAACAAACTGAATCTCATTAATTTAACAACTTGTTAAATTAATGTTACTGGACTTGGCTACGTTAAACTAAGTCAACTGATCCTCTCAATATAGAACTTATCCTTAATTCCTCAATCAGTGGAGCAAATCAAGGACACATTCCCCAATCAGTGGAGAAGTTATTGCATGTTCTCACAAAGACTTCAAGTTTAATTTTCCTTAACTAATTAACTCAAACTGAATTAATTAATTAATATTTAAACTGTTGGTAAAACCAAATTCAAATTTTACATCCTATTTCTAGTCCAGGGCCTGACTAAAATAGGAATCCAGATTGCACTACTAAAAATAGAAATTGTGTTTTTAGCACTTCCATTTTTCATTCCCTGTTGCCCAATTCAGCATTGATGCCCAAATTGCTATTTTTAGGAGTGCTATTTTTAGCAATTTCTTGTTGCCAATTTTCAACACAAGATACTCTAACCATCTCGTTGTCGCATGCTCTCTCAACTCATCTCGGTCATACCCTGTACCTACTCGGTCCTTCAACTCCCGATTTGCAACTCTTGCCTCTATCAATGCTCCAAGTCCATCTGGCCATTGAATCTCGGCTATCCAATCTACTCACTAGTTGTGCCTTCATCCATCAAGGCCATGACACACTGAGACTCTTGTCAAGTTGTTCACAGCTCCACTTGTGAACAACTCTCAATCTTCCCACTACTACTCCTCAACTACTCAGGGACTTCAGCCGACAATGGTCTTCCTGTGTTGCACCCATGAAAACCAACATAGGGAACATAGGGCTTCCACCTATCACTACAAGATGTCCATCTCCCACAATGAACACATGCTAGGAGGTTTTCCCATCATCTGTTGTAGAAGTCTTTCTCCACACACATGTCTCGGGCTCCACAAACTGCTCTTGGTTGATCAGATCCTTGAGCTCAACAACTACCTCTCTTGCAACCACCTTTGTCCATCAAGGTGTTGCTCACTGGGCTCCAACTTGGACACTATCACGCTGTCCTCTAGCAGACCATAAGTGCCCAATCATGTCCACACTTGGTTTTCTCTCATGCTGCCCTCCAACAGTCCATGAGAGACCAAGTCCACACTATAGCATCTGCACTTAGTTAGGGCATCCCCACACTTGGAAGATCCTTACACATGGCTGCCCACAAACTCCACCATTCCACCCTTTGCTCTGCAATAGAGGAGCTATTGCACAAATCTGGGCATCAACAACTTGTCCTCTCCTAGGACACCATAAACTGTGCAATCTACTCCTAGTTGGAGTTCCTTCATGCCCAAGGCAACTCCAACAAATGGCTTCGATGGGCTGCAAACTAACCGATCCAATACTGGTCACAAATTGTGACCCAACACAAGGCAAAACTAGAGAAATAACATACCTTTCATCTGTTGTTCATGGACTGAAGTCTGGTCACTGGTTAGGGCATCCTTGTAGCCCACAAAAACCTACCATTTGAGATCAAAACCTCCACCAAAGACTGTGGCCTCCTCAAATCTACAAGCCTATGCCACTTGCTGTCTTGATAGGCACCTACAACACCCATATTAGGCTTGTTTAGCCCTCCAAACAACCACCATAGGTTTGCAGCCTAGTCTCCATAGGTCTGTGATCTCCTCGGCCCGTTCTAGCATGAGAACCCACGTCAGCTAGCCTAGAACAACTTACCTTGAGTGTGACTGTCCCTCCTTGAGAGGCCGAGGAGCATTTCTACTATCCTAGCCTCCAAACAAGCCTTGGTGTTCCTTCAAGTATTGCAGCTGCCCTAGATATCCACCTACAAGTTTGCGATAACATAGATTTGGGATTGTCCACCCTCAATCAAACCTTCAAACAAGCCTAATCGCTTCTCCTTTCACCTGCATTCACACGTTGCCTTACTCGACCTTGTTGTGGCATGAGACAACCCTCCACATAGTCAAAGAGGCACCCAAACTAGCCCTAATCCCTCACGCTATTCTTTCCTCTTCTCCTACGGAAAAATAGAGGTATCTCCCTCTTCACTGAGTTGTTGTCCCTCCTTCTTAACGTTGCCTTAATAACCTCACATATCACCCTATATTTATTTCCAAAAGAGGGGCTCCTTCCAACGTCACTCCAGCATTGTCCAGTTGTCAAGGAGGCTTACTAAACTTAAGCCGACCTTAACTCATATGGTGTCACAACCAACCCAACATTAGACTTCAAAAATTCATAACTCCTCAACGACAACTCAGAATCAGATGATTCTCATCGCGTTAGAATCATCTCACTAAGAGCTATCATCCTCATCCATCACATGTCGAAGAATCATCATAGTTTTGGCTCAAACATCTATGGGTGCAAAACCCCAGGCTTGGGTTCTAAGCCCACAAGTCTACTTGTGGCTCTTTGACCTCCAACCCTCAAACACTAGGGCTTGGAGTACCTCCCAAGCTACACAAAAATTGGCAACTAGGGCCAAACTCCATGTGGGTCATCTTATTTATGGAAACTGATATTTTTCTTGGATTCCTCTCGTCGAGAGGTGTAGGATTGATCTAAAGATCATCTGATTCTGACATGTATTCATGGAGATATGAATTTATTTGTGTTATGGGACAATTCGTCAAGGTCGGCCAACAACCAAATTTCCCCCACTAATCCTCCACGTTTTAGTATAAATAGAAGAGGACTTTAAGTCATTTGACACACACTCACTCTTGTGATCTCTCTTCATTCTGTTTTGGGTTTGATGAAGATGAGATCTAGAGGGAGTGCCCTAGGTGATACATTTCCCTAATAGGAGATGCCCTAGAAGTTGTGATGAAGAAGGCTCTACATAGTCATGGAAGGAGGTTAAACGCAGGTCCTATCTACTGGCCTTATTCCACTCATACGTTGGAAAGAACACAACCCTAATGCTGCCCTATCAAACTATTCTAAGCCACAGTTTAAAGAGGGTTTTTATGTGCCCTAACTACTGTGAGTACAAGCCCTAGCCACAATCCTATTGGGAGGACTATAGCCGCAGTCCTAGAAGAATCATGGCTGCAGATCAAAGGCCTAGATGTTATGGGATGACCCTAACCTTAACGCAGTCATCAAAAGGGCCTAACACAGTCATGAAGGAGGACAACCCTACATGCTGTCTTACAGGAGTCCTCTATACCCAGCAAGGAGAAGCATATGTATGTTGTCAATGGTTGCTCCAAAAAGGACACAGTCATAATGTGAGGATATGCCACAGTCAAGGATATATATATTGCCTTAAGTCACAACAAAGGAAGCTTGGAAACAAAAATAAATACTGTTGTTCTAAGGCATGAATTAGGCATGTTAGGGAGTAGCTATCTCTATATTAAGGACTGAGGGAAAAGCTTTTTACATGGACCTGTTGAAGGACTCTGTAACTATTGCCTAGCTACTCTGCTAGGTTGTAAGCCATAGCAAGCAACTAAGGCTAGTAGTATAAATAGCTCTAGCATATATGCAGTATATTGGGTGATATAATGAAGTGCAACATAGTAACAATTGTGTAGATTAATGATGTGATAGGTGACAACATGATGTCACAACATGGTGCAACACTGTAATGATGGCACAACATGGTGCAACACTGCAATGATGGCACAACATGGTGCAACACAATGATCATGGGCATGGATGTATAGAAGCGACGCGATGCATTGCAACAGCTTGTTGATGACGGGTACAACATGATGATGAGGTACTGCTCAGTGATGGGAGCAGCATAGTGATGAGAGCAACGCAGTGATTGGGTGCAGCACAGTGTTAGGTGCAGCATGATGATGAGGTGCAACACAGTGATGGGTGTAGCATGGTGATGGAGTCAACTTGGAGGATCAGTTGAAGCAGTATGCCTTCACCTGAGTTCAAATCAACTACCTCATTATGTTATCTTCATGGTGAAGATCTCTGCTCTTATCTTGTCAAGTCAAAGTGTTGACTTCTAATGTATATGTACTATCTCTCTATTTGCTGAACTATTGAAGAACATAAGAAGAATTGATCAAGGGTTTCCCTACATTGGGGTTTGTCCCTAGCTAGCGCCACATCTTGTGTCCTCTTGTCTTGGCTTGTTTTCTGCGATTTATGTTTATGTTCTATCTGCATTTTACTATCATGCTAAATGTAATTGCTAATCTGGAATTGATATTGAGCTAATATGGAAAATTGAAGTAAATATTCTCTCAGCATAGAACATACCTAAAATTAACAAAAAAATCATAACTCCTCAATGACAACTTAGAATAAGATGATTCTCATTGCGTTAGAATCATCTTGCCAAGAGCTACCATCCTCATCCATCACATGTCAAAGAATCATCGTAGTTTTGGCCCAAATATCTATGGGTGCAAAACCCCAGGCTTGGGTTCTAAGCCCACAAGTCTACTTGTGGCGCTTTGACCTCCAACCCTCAAACACTAGGGCTTGGAGTACCTCCCAATCTACAAAAAGATCAACACTCCCTCTTAGCGAGGGAGGTACTTCCAAGTCTAGGAAGTAACCATCGTCATCCAGCGAAACTAGCCCATCTAGCATCCATCACTGTAGCATACCTTGTAAAATGAATCCAACAATCTCGTTAGTGCCTCCACCTCATCACATCCGAACCTGAAGATCCCAAACCTCCATAGGGGCTCCTCCCCCTGAGGCTAGACTCCCTATGAGCCTACACGATCTCCACTAGCTCACTCCTGCAAGCACTCATCCTCCTGGATCAAATACCACTCGTGCAAATCCCACCAATCTCGGACATGCAACATCACAATCCAAAGAAGACTCTAGCCTACCAACCTGTGTTATAGACATTTTTGGGCACTACAACCCCAAGCATGAAATGTCCATAAACCAAGGGCTCCTAAGTCCCTAAAAGTATTGTTCTAACCCCTAAAGGAGCAAGGTCAACAGATTACAACTTCTCCCAGAAGTTCTCCATGAAAAACTGCTCATAATTGGTCAAAACAGGATCATTTCAGCTGCTCCATTGGCCAAGTGCATTGCATCTCACCTAAATACACTGTGTGGGTGCGTTGCATTTCAAAAAGCCCTTCTATGGGGTGTGATGGGCGAGAAATGACAAATGGCAGTGTCATTCCACGAGGTGGAGAGGCAATGGAAGCTTCCAGAATCTTCTCCTGTGACACTTGCCTCTCTGAATTCGACCAAGGATGAGTAAGAGATCATCAATCTCCAAGTGGAAGCAAGAACTATCAGAGGGAAGACACTAATCAAATCATAAGCTGACTCATCTCCATTACAG
The DNA here is from genome assembly GCA_031772625.1 of Pinus tabuliformis. NCBI lineage: Eukaryota > Viridiplantae > Streptophyta > Pinopsida > Pinales > Pinaceae > Pinus > Pinus tabuliformis. The sequence continues at coordinate 1,387,189,875 of CM062804.1, forward strand.
ATATCTATATATGGATCCCTCATCCCAGAGATCCAGAGGCTGGAATTTTGCATATTGTAAGGAATTGCTGTTGGTTTCTTGAGACAAACATCAGATTGTTGGGTGATCTAAGCTTTGTATGAGGTGAAGAGGGGCTTCCTTGCTGAGAGGTTGATGCTGGGTCAGAACAAATGGTTGTAACTCCTCTTGGCTCTTTCTTGTTTATCAATAAAAGCTATTCAAGTTTTCCTCCATGCTCTTGTGTCATTGATGTTTGCTACATTTGTATGGTCAATTTACATCTGATCCTAGATTGTTTATGATTATAGATCCATGTCTTTGTATAGTGCTATGCTACTGTGATCTTACAGGTACTTTGTGAAGCTGGGCGTGCAAGGGAGCAGGTAGCTAAAGACTATCAAAGAAGAGAGGAATCAAATCAGGAGATTAGCGCAAGACAGAGGTTGGTCTTTCTGTTCCTCTCTATCTATAATTCATAAAGGAAAAACGAAAGTAGCTTTTCTCTGTTTGTTTCTAAGGCAGCTGTCACACCTTAGTGGGATAGAGCAGTTCTATATAGACACTTTTCCCTGTAACAACCTGTAGTCCATCACATGAAGCCATCTTGATCAACCTGATCTCATCCATGCCAAAGAAACCCTTGACCTGTCCCAACCATCCATGATAAGACATAGGAAGTCCACGATCTACAAACCACCACACGACACACTAAATTGCACCAGGTTCACCACCGATCCACCAGAACTCCCAGCCCATCTCATCATGTAGTCTATTGAGACCACATCTCCATGTCTTCAGCTGAACCCTCTGCTCCATGATCCAGACACCCACAACTCCCTCTGAGTTGCTTCGCTGTGCACACTCTGATTCACTGTCCCTCAAAGTAGCTCAAATATGCTTTGATACCATGTTGAATTTCCATGATCTTGGGTCTAGGATAGAGTCTTAAAATCTTTGATGCTACCAAACCAAGAATCTCAACAATACTACTTTGCACAACGGAATATAAACAACAATAAATCACACATGCACAAAATATGGACAACTTTTTACAATTTTGTACAATAACCCAACTTCATTATATTAAACAACATATAATACACTAGTCTAGGGCTCCCATACCAGGGATAATGACCCTCATACATCCACTAGTACAAGATACAAAACTGGGACTTGGTGTCAGTCCATTGACAACCAATCTGTCCTGAACAAGATACTCTAACCATCTGGCTGTCGCATGCTTTCTCAACTCATCTCGGTCGTACCCTATACCTTCTCGGTCCTTCAGCTCTCGATCTGCATCTCCTGCCTCTATAAATGCTCCAAGTCCATCTGACCACTGAATCTCGGCTATCCAATATGTTCACTAGTTGTGCCTTCATCCATCAAGGCCACAACACATCAAGATTCCTGTCGAGTTGTTCACAACTCCACTTGTGAAAACTCTCAATCTGCCCACTACTACTCCTCAACTACTCAGGGACTTCAGCCCACTACAGTCTTCTTGCGTTGCACCAATGAAGACCAACATATGGCACAGAGGGTTGCCACCTATCACTGCAATATGTCCATCTCCCATAATGAACATGGGCTAGGAGGACTGCCCATCATCTGTTGTAGAAGTCCTTCTCCACACAAAAGTCTCGAGCTCCACAAACTGCTCTTGGTTGATCAGACCCTTGAGCTCAACCACTGCCTCTCTTGCAACCACCTTTTTCCATCAAGGTGTTTCTCACCGGGCTCCAACTTGGACACTATCACACTATCCTCCAGTAGACCATAAGTGCCCAATCATGTCCACACTTGGTCTTCTCTCATGCTGCCCTCCAATAGTCCATGAGAGACCAAGTCCACATTGTAGCATCTACACTTTGTTAGGGCATCCCCACACTTGGAAGACCCTTACACATGGCTGCCCATAGACTCCACCATTCCACCCTTTTCTCTGCAATAGAGGAGCTATTGCACAAATTTGGGCATAAACAACTTGTCCTCTCCTAGGACACCATCAACCGTGCGATCTGATCCTAGTTGGAGTTCCTTCATGCTCGAGGAAACTCCAACAAATGGCTCCCACAGGATGCAAACTAGCCGATCCAATACTGGCCAAAAACTATGACCCAACACATGGTAAAACTGGAGAAATAATATACCATTCATCTTTTGTTCATGGACTGAAGTCTGGTCATTGGTTAGGGCATCCTTGCAGCCCATAACAACCTACCATCTGAGATCAAAACCTCCACCAAATACTGCGACCTCCTCAAATCTACAAGCCTCTGCCACTCGCTGTCTTGATAGGCACCTAGAGCACCTAGATTTGGTTTGTTTAGGCCTCCAAACAACCACCATAGGTCTGTGGCCTAGTCTCCACATGTCTGCAACCTAGTCTTTGTTAGAGAATTTAGGGAAAAAGTAGTGAAGTGGTGATTCTCCGAGAGTTGATAACAATTTGGGAAGTCTTTTTACTTTTTCTTAGTTAACTTATACTTCTTCTTTTTCTTATTAGTGCATATGTGTGTGCTTCATCAAACTGCTACCCAAACAAAATAACAAGAACACAAAATTTGGCTCTTTGCCAGGGACAAACCCTCTCCACTCTTGAGAGGGAAATCCTTTGTAATTTTTCTCTTATTGAAGCTTCTTATTTGAACAACTTCCAAACCCTAGACCCTTGACTTGGATATCCTCCAAGCATGAGTCAAATAATTCCTCTTTTTGCACTATCACTTCCGACACATCTTCCGACACTTCTTTCGGTACTTTGTCTTCCAGCACTTTATCTTCTAGGTTAGGAAACCCTAGAATATTAGGGCTTCTCTTCTTCTCTATAAGGATATCCTTCTTTGCTATCCTTAGGAAATCTTTTAGACACAAATGCTCATTCGAATTAGGTCTCTTATGCTGCTGCCCTAAACTGCTGTACTATTGTCCCTAGTTAGGGCAAGTGCATGTTGCAACAACCCTTCATAAACCCACAAAACACCCTTCAAATAACTACGGCTTATTCAAGGTAAGGTGTTGATTTTATGTGCTACCATTCTAGGCATATAATAGCCTCTCAAGCCTCCACACAACCCTGTTTTGTTGTGGCTAGGCCTGTGGCCTACCATAGGTCTCTACGACACCCTGACAACCCTCCAAAATAGTCATACCTCACCTCTTTTCTGCACTCAAACAGTTCGCAAACAACCCCTAAAGCTTCAGCCCTCTAGCAAGGGAACTCGACCCTCCTTCCAGCTCTCGAATTCCTGAACTAGGCTTGAATTAGCCCTCTCCTCCTTTGTTTTTTGGTCGCCTTGCTACGCTGCCCTTTCAAACCCTTTATCTCCTCTTTTCTTCGTCCTTATAACCCTTTCATGTATGCGTATTTGAGCTAAGATGGTATTTTCAAATAAGGAGTAGACAACTTCTATTTATAGAGGTTTGTCCCTCCTCCTACAAGCCGACATGACTGTCCCTAAATCCAACTTGACAGTTCAACTTTTAAATTCATTTTTCTTCATTATTTGCTGGTTGTAGTCTTCTTTGCTGCTAGGAGAGGATTTGACTTGCCTTGGAGGTGTTCCTATGACCTTGTATGACATCATACATGATGTAACATGCCATCAAAGGGTCTCATCATAATTACATTTTGACTTTGACTCCCTAGAAGCACTTCAAAATGTGCTTGACCTATTTTCAATGAGCAAGAAACTCATTGACAAATAATGTCTCTTTTCTTGAATAAGTACAAATATCAAAATTACATATATGAAGACCAAACCTAGTTACATTTTCTCCAACAGTCTCCATGGTCTATTCTAGCATGATAACCCACATCAACTAGCACATAACAACTTCCCTTGAGTGCGGTTGTCCCTCCTTGAGAGGCTGAGGCAGTTTTTTGTTGTCCTAGCCTCCAAACAAGCCTCGGTCTTCCTTCAAGTATTGCGGCTGCCCTAGATCTCCACCTACAGGTATGTGGCAGCCTAGATTTGGGAATGTCCACCCTCAATTGAACCTTCAAACAGGCCCAATCCCTTCTCCTTTCACCTGCGTTCACACCTTGCCTTACTCGGCCTTGCTGTGGCATGAGACAACCCTCCATGCAGTCAAAGAGGCACCCAAACCAGCCCTAAGCCCTCACGCTATTATGTCCTCTTCTCCTACAGCAAAACAGAGGTATCTCCCTCTTCACTGAGTTGTTGTCCCTCCTTCTTAACACTACCTTAATGTTGCTCTCTTTGGATGTGTAATAACCTGACATATCACCCTCTATTTATATCCAAAAGAGGGGCTCCTTCCAACTTCACTCTAGGGCTGTCCAGCTGTCAAGGAGGCTTTCTAAACTTAAGCCGACCTTAACTCATATGGTGCCAACCCAACATTAGACTTCCAAAATTCATAACTCCTCAATGGAAATTCAGAATCGGATGATTCTCATTGCGTTAGAATCGTCTTGCCAAGAGCTATCATCCTTATCCATCACATGTCAAAGAATCATCACGGTTTTGGCCCAAACATCTATGGGTGCAAAATCCCAGGCTTAGGTTCTAAGCCCACAAGTCTATTTGTGGTGCTTTGACCTCCAACCCTCGAACACTAGGGCTTGGAGTACCTCCCAAGCTACACAAAAATCAACAAGAAAGTGTGCCTTCTAGAAGCTCAAAGAGATCTTATGCATGAAAAGTGGGACCTCTCTTCTTAACTTCCTCACATAAGTGGACCTCTCTTATATGCTAGGTGGTGCATTCCAACCCTTTCCCACACGTGAAGGTCAAAATAGTCAAACACAAAAGTGTCTTACTCCTTTTGGCCAACAAACCTTGTCCTTTCCCACATGTGAGGGTCAAGAAAGGGTCAAAGCATTAGTTCCTCCACTAACTAGCTCATAACTAGCTCATAAATGTGTACAAATAGTCTCCCACATTAGAGAGAGACAAGAGAGAAAGTGTGCCCTCTTTAGAAGCTAAAAGAGATCTCATGCATGAAAAGTGGGTCAGACAATCAAAGCTCCCCTTCTAGAAACATCTAGAGGCACATGATGAGAGAGAAAGTGGAGCCTATTAATGTTCACATGTGTGATTGAGACATACTAGCTCAATAATACATCATACAAGTCCCATGTTTGAAAAATGGGCTCACATGTGCTAGATAAACCAAAATATAATGTCGTAAAGTACTCCCTGTGATTCCATTGTACATGATGTTGATGCACACCTGTTGTGATGATATGGTGTCCATATCATCATCCAAGTAAGTTGTCATAGATCCTAATGTAGGTACATGCATCCCAATGCATAGTGCTCAGGTTCCAATGTGTGGTGCCCAACCTATAATGAAGGATCATTCCAAAGATCCATTAGGCACATAATATAGGTAACCTCCCTTAACATTCATAACATACGTTAATTTTACAAGTTTACCTAAGTTCACCATGGTGGTACAACTGTACCCTCATTACATGTGTCATTTTTGTAGGACACAAGGTATTTCCTAAGTTACTTTGTTAGAAATAGGTAAAGGTGATATAATTCTATGGAAGGGGAGAGGAAAACCTTTCGAAATGACCTTCAAATTCATAATAATGGTATGTTAGGTCTATAACTAGTCCAAATAGCCCTTAAAATCTTCAGTTAATTTTCTGCAAATATTTGAGAGGGAGTATTTTTCTTTAATTTTACAGCTTTGATGCCTTATTTATTACCTTATTTTACTACTTTATATATCATGCATTATTTTACTTCTTTGAGTTTCAATGTGGCAGTCAATACTTTGACAGTGAAAAGTACTTGCATATTGCTTGCACATATGTAAATATATTGCATGAATGAAAGAGTTTTGTTCATAGAATGTTGTGTATGCACATTGAAAGATACAAAGTGTTGCTATCAATGTTGGCATATAAAAATTTGGTGAACGGAATTGTAAGGATAGAATTGGACTTCAATCCTCTGCTGGACTGTGATCTTGGCACCATAAGCAAACAACCCCAGCAACTAGTTATTGAACCAAATCTGAATAGAGGACAAGAAGTGTGATCTCATCTTGTTCATGAATTGCGGCGACATTACAATTTAGTTCCACATTCATAAATCTGGCCTTCATAAATCTGCTCCTTATTTTTAAGATTTATTAAGCAACAAACTTCCAATTACCAAATCGCATGCATGGGCAGTCTCTCTTACATGGTCTGCCCAATCAACTAATAGACCATATGATGTAGGACATCAAGATAGGATTACATGGTTGAATATTACTGCCATCTAAGCCATGCAAGGTTTCTCCATACCAATGATGCTATTATGACAATAATCCTGGAGGTCAGAGCCATGTTTAACATTCATCTACTGTTAATACAACTCTGTTCATGAAGAAAGTTGTCATTAAGTAGAAAACACTTCCAGGTTATATAGTACCATCATTCTGAAATCCTCTGCTAACTAGCCACAACAAATATTGATTTGAATCACAAGGTGTTTCAACCTTATATTTTCTTTAAGGATCAAGAGTTCTTGATTCATAGTCAATCTTGAATAAGGGTGCTTCTGTTGCAGACTTACACAATCTTCAGTACCCACGATGTCTGAAGGTGCTGCTACCACTACTTTTGCATGCTGCTCTTTTCTGAGGCAAATGTGCTGCTCCAGAAACCCTACAAATTTTGAAGGAGAGATCCTTGACTAGATTGTAATGGTCATGATGGATTTTGAATGCTGTTCAATATCTTAGCTTTTTATGCCTTTTATAGGATGAATGTCCTGTGATGAGAATGAATGTGATACTTTTATTCTTGAAATAGATATGTGACTTGGATGTCACAATTCTGACTTGTACCCATCCTTACACTGTCTCAACTGTTACAATAAATTCATTCTACTATCTAATGAAGAAATTGATAATGATGAAGCTGCACACTAACTTCGACTAATGAAAATTCCTTCAACTGAGAAAAAACAGAAATCAAGCTAAGTTGATGTACCTCTGATGTCCTGATGATGTATGCTTTCTGCCTTGTCACTATGTAGATTCAAAGTTCTGGAGATGTTACTGCTCACTATTCATGTCCTTGGAGAGCTAAAATTTGAGATGGTCTTACTGGGAACTGAGTCTTGATCAAGATTTCTGTTGAAAAACTCTTGGACTAGAGGAGACTACTCATTCTACATCAGATGTATAGTGAAATCTACATGTATGAAATCAAGTGATTAGCACAAGCTAATGTGCATCTTTGACCCATCCAAGCTAATGTGAGTTGGGATGAGTTGAGGTTGGTAACTTGAGTTCCTTTTCCAATTGAAGCAAGAGAAGGTTATTTTGGTTGCCATTATCAATTACCATATATGCTAGTTTGTGCTTGATTTGATAGTTCTATGTACAAAGAGCTTCCTTGTTGCTGGTAAGGCTATCTTTGGCCTAAATGTTTGACATTCCTTGTTGGAATGGGAAAGATTCCTATGATAGGTGCCATATTTTTTCTTCATACAACGGGTAGAGGATACAGAATTGGTTTCTCCTTATATGGATAAGGAAGTACAATAAGCAACCAAAAAGTAGGTCAATGGACTAGGAAGTACTGTCACTAGCATGAACAATGACAAATTATTGAAACAGAGGCCATCAACATGAGATATCATGAAACCACTTCATCCCATTGCTCTCCACATATGGCATAAAGGGACTACCACTCACCCTTGTTCTTAGCATAGAGGTCATGGACAAATTCTTGTTACAACCTCCTTTAGGGATTTAGGAGGCTTTGATAGCACCATAGCATGCTTGAAGCTTGAAGTCTGGTGGTTACTCTTGTAAAAAAATTTCATGATAGTCTTGATGTGGATGAGAACTGTAGCTTATCTGAGTTTGAGTCATCACTTTCTTCAAAGTGTCACTACCCTAGGAAAGTTGTGGATGACATGACAACAGTTATATATGACAACCATAAGCGAATGTGCAATACAGTAGTAGTGAATTCTTTCTATGCTCATGGTACAATTAAAAGTCTTTTGACTAATTTTGAAGCAACAGGTCATTCTCTGTGGATAGTACCATTTACGTCATAGCAAGGAATGGAAACCGAAAATGATAAGCTAGAGCATGTACCTTGGTTGTTAGAGGCATTACAAAGCTATTGCAGGCTTTTGGAGTAACTTGTGAATTATTCTTCGTTGTTAACTGTACCCTCTGCATCATAGTTAGTGCAACCATTTGCTGGAGGCTCTATCACTGTTCTAAGGGATCCAAAGGTTTTTGTCTACACTCTACAAGCTCAAGTTCTCAATGCTGTTCTACCTATCTGGAGCAATCTAATGTTTTGTCACTGTAGTCCATCTTTGATTACCTTTGTTGTTTCCATTATTACCCATGTATACACTGCCATAGGTGATGTTAAAGGAAGCAGAAATAGTATTCCAGGAAGCACAGGTCAACGATTTAGACATCATCCACCCTATGAGGCTTCCATTTCTATGATGGTTGAAATGGGATTTCCAAGGTCCAGGGCAGAGGAAGCAATTGATTTTCTTTGGAAAATGCTCAGTGTACAAACTTGACTATGGTTAGTGACAATGGTGTCATGGAAGTAGGCACAGAAGGTGCTACTAAGATTGCAGTGGGAAATTTACAGTCTCCATTTCCATTCCCATTCATGGCATGCCTAGAAAAACACTAGGCATGCCCCATCTTTCATCTTCAAATTTGCAACAGATTAGTAGCAGTAGTCTTGTAGGAAATTTCATTAGCATTGACATGCAACAAGCAAAATGGGAAGGTGTTTTGTTTGAAAATAATGGTGATGTTGGAGGATCATCTGATTATGGAAATAATGCATCTAAGCATCTTTTTTTGATAACAGAAGCAACTTCTTGTGCACCAAAATTTTAAGTGCCACCTTCACTCCTCCTGGTTACAACACAACCAAATTCTAATTCTATGGATCACTATAGTTATTAGTAACACTCCAAGTGTCATTTACTTATTTGATGATGACTAGAGCTATTGTAAAATATTTGTTGTTGATTACTTTTGCAGCTAATGCTAGAAAGCCTCCAAAGATTTTATGTAAATATACATTTTTTGTGATTGCTTGCTAGAAAATCCTATTTGTTAGATTAAGAAAGTGGATAGAGATGTTGGAATTCCAAATTGATAACAAATTCTATGTGAGGTAGCTACCAAAATTCTATATTCAGGTTTTATAGTTATTGGGAAAGTGTTGTTACAAACACATTGTCACCAAGAAATTGAATCATTTCAGTTTTTATGGATTAATTAAATGAGGCATCTCAACTTTGATGTTGATGCTGGGAACATGAGTGGATGTAGCACTAACAGGCTGTTAAGAAAGCTTATCCCTAGCCAACAGGGCTTGCTATTGTATGTGCCATCCCAAAGGCCTTAGAAACAACAAAGGTCACAAAGTTGTTGAAGGTATTTTAACTGGAATGACCATTTAAAGGATTATAAGTTGAAAACATATTTTCCCCACATATTGAGACTCCGAGTAGTACTATATCTTATATTTAATGAAGAATTAGGGAGCATCATTACAAGGAACACTTAATTAGGAACTCTTGCATATGGAAGGAAATAAGGCTTACTGTGTAAGAATGGGGATTGAATAATTGTACTCAAAGGAAGGAATAGATGAAGGAAAGTCTAGAATTGATATTTTTTGTGGATACTAAAAAACGGTTCACCAAAACCTCCTCACTTACATGGAATAAAATGTCATTAAGCTCACTTTGTTTTGCAAGTGATGAAACACTAATTGGTTTAGTTGTAGAGTCATCTAGAAGAGCCCTTGAAATGGTGAAAGTCAAGCCAGAGGATGTTGACTTGGTTTTGATGTGTAAATCTACTCCAGATGATCTTTTTGCTGGTGCTCCCTAAGTAAGTATAATACAATATTTATTCTATCTATAGCTGAATAATTATCGTTAATTTTGCTATGACACTTTAATGTATTTGTACTCCATATTCTTTTGTTTTCCCATGTTTCTGCTTGGTTCAAATTGTTTGAGTTAATGTTTTCCATAGTATGGGAGTTACTTGGACTAGAGATATTATGCTATATTGTTATCATTTTTATGGGAATTTATTAGTTATAGAATATATATCATGATGGTATCATATTTTATTGATGTTATAGTAGTTAACATGGAGTTTAGATGCATTTCATTGAGTGGCAAACACTTATTTTTTTATCATGTATTGATTGGCTTGGTGAGCAATTGCGTTTGTCTAGGCTAATCTCAATTCAGAGGTGTTGGATTTTCAAATTATACAATTCACAATTTTGTTGATATCAAAATTCCTCGTATTGTTGTGTTTTTTGTTTTGAGATGATGTTTATAGCCAACATTTGGGCTTTGTTGTGACAATTTTTGTGTATAATTTGATAAAAGGGTATGCCTTTAAAGTTTAAACTCATTACCTTTGTTGCATTGATTAAAAGAGAAGAATCTTCCTAAGCTAAAAATGAGCTTTAGTGACATTGAAGTTAAATGTGAAGTTCCGCGTGCATTTATTCGTTAACTTGTTAATGTTAGTTTCTGCTATAGGGAATCGCTTTGATGTTGGGTTGTTTTGTTATAATTACCATTTCAATGGCTAGAAATGTGTCTTGAATTCATGTAAGTGTTTCCTTGGGGTGTGTTGAAAATCCTTGGAAATATGTGCATGGGGGAGTAGGTAAATGCAGATTTGATCAAGCTTATTCTTAAAGGAATAGAAAGGGATATGGTGAGAAATTGGAGGCCAATCATTTTACTTAATGTTTTGTACAATGTCAAGGTTTGAGAAGGTTTGATCTGTCATCATGTTCATGGTTTGTTCTCAATGTCTATTCTACCCTTATGTGCCACAATGTTGGTCACTTCACTAACCCTGTTATTTAGTCTTGCCATAGTCTTCAAGACACCCCTTTATTCACTATTGATATGGACTTGTGGATGCTGCTTACAAAAATATTGTTATGAATTGCGATGTTCTCATGTCGAGATGGTCTTCAAAATTATTAATAGTCAATGGTGGTTATGACTTATCAAATTATCAGTTATAATACATGGATGGCTAATAGTAACATGCATTAGAATTTTCTTTTTTGGTTTTGGTTATAAACTTGTAGTTTTACTCGTCATTCCTGAATGGTCTTGATTATTGACTGTTTTTTTTAATTGTCTCTCTTTATATATATTACAAAATATTTTTGTACTTGCTATTTTCCTACTATATCTGGATCCTGGCTTTAAATTTTTTTGGCAAATCTGTGTCTAGATCCCTATTTGTATCCTGTTGAACTTAGATTGTAATTTATCTTTGCATCATATAACCATCTAGCCATGCATTCCCAAGCAACTTCCTCCATTTGTTATCAATGGTGGGCTAAGAACTAAGGGTGTTGTTGCCTGTTGGATACAAAGATAGAGTCAACTCTTTGCCTGTTAGGATTGTGTTCTTTGTGCCATAATCACCCTCATGTTTTGGATGGACTGGGATTCTAAAGGTATCCCTAGCAGGATGAGTAGCGGAGTCTTCAGAACCATGGTTTTCATTATCATGTTCACTTCCATTTCTTCCTATTTATTCTTGCATATATTTTGCCTTGTGTTATAGCTTTCAATAGCAGCTTGCATGTCAGATTATAATTTGGCTCAGTTTTTAGATAAATATTGAATTTTCCCTAGTATATTTTCTAGGTGTTGTTTCGACTTTCAGTGTATGTATAACCACCACCCCACCAATTTCCATGGGACAATAGTTGCATACCATTTCATCCCCAACTATTTGGCAATGGTTCCATGTAGGATCCTTTTTATGTTTGGGAACCATTGCATTTTTTCTACCACATAAATAATTTGCAAATAAAGCCTTATAGTTAATTTCTATATTTTTTTAACAAACTCTCTTAAAAGAAATAGGGTTTGAATAATATTTATAAATACCTTTACAAGTTCCAAGTCTTCACTCTGAATCATTTCTAGGAGTAGATCTAAATCAATTGCACGAAAAAATTGAATCAACATCTCGAATCGGCAAAAGAGTAGCTCCAGAAACCAGTGTTGCAAACATTGTGATTATCATGGTCCTGGTATTATTGCAATGTCACAAATTTTACCCCATAACGATATTATTGTCGATAAACTGTGTAGTGTTTTCATTCTCGAAAATAACATGAGAATATTGTAAATATCTTGATATTATCATGAGATGCATGAAATTATTTTCCCTACTCATCGATGGAGGGGCATAAAGTCAATTATTTGTGTCTTTGAATAATTTTGTATTTTTTAAATTTGCCTATATTTTGTGATATTTTCCTAATGTTGTCAATATTTTCTTTTCCTGATTCTTGGTGATATTTTTGTTGACATGATGTTTACAACATTACCAAAAACACAAGAAGCACCCCAATCAAATCTTCAAATCAATACTCCAAGTCTTAATCCAAATCAGGTTTAGTAATAGATCCAAGAAACTCCCCAATCAAATCTTGAGTGCTCCAAATCATTGGATGAAACTCTCTGAATCAGACTGAGAAGCACTATGAATCAACACAAGAATATTGTTGAATCAATGCTCTTTGCTGCTCAAATGATCAATGAGAAGGTTGTGAAGCAAATATAGGGGGAATGATTAAATAGATGGGAAATGAGGTTTATGGCAGTTTTAGGATTTTTTGTAGGTTTATTTTTTCCTTTTGTCAAGGTTGGGGTTGCAATGGTACAAAATTGGTCAAACTGTCTAGTTTGATCAGTTTTTTCTTGAACTAGAAGTTTTGGGAAAAATCGATCAATTCTAGTTTCATGGGTGGGTTCTGACTGGAAATGCTCAAAGCAATACTAGAACTAGTTGCTTCTACTTTGGATTGTCCATTTTCAAATTTCAGCAGCACTGAGCTGAACATGGATCTAAAGATGTTTCCTACAAGTTGATAAAATGGTTGACATTATCCTTTGCTATTCTTGCCCCCCCCCAAAAAAAAGAAAGAAAAAAGAAAATGAAAATATCATACCCACTGTTCTGGTTTTTTGGGGAGTAAGGACATGTCCCTTTGTGTGATAGATTTCATTGGGGATGAAGGGACTTGCTGGCCATACTCGAGACATTCCTGGAAAATTTCAGGAATGTTCTTGTATATAATTTCTCTTATATAGGGTAGGTATTGTATAAAATTTTTCTTATCAAATTTTTTTTGCTGCATGCAGAGGAATCTGTACACGTTGTGCAAATTTCTGACTTTTAGCATTTGATTGTTATCCTAGTTTAGTCTGTTGCTTCTCACAAATAGTTTGTATTGCCTTGTGAAAATCCTTCTGCTTTCTGAATGAACTTGTGCCTCCTATTTGCAAATCTATGAGTCAAAGATGATCATTCTATCATATTTTAGTATGTTACTCCTTGCAATTAGTTTATAGTGCCTTGACATAATATATGCAAAGCATCCTTATTTTCCACATGCTAAGCATCCCTATTTTCCTTATTTTATTAGCTTGCTTCTTAGTGATTGAAGAGACTTTTTTTTTAAATCATTACTGTCAATATCGTCTATCCTTTTGGAGCATACCTGTATTTACCATTTATCTATCTATTCATGAATTTATTGAGTTGAGTCTCACAGAAGTTCTAAATCCGATCAAAAAATCATTAAGGAAATAACCTATAAGACGTATAGAAAAGAAGCGTGTAATTGTTTTTTCATTCCCTAAGGAGACCTTGTTGTTCCCTTTTTTAAAGTTGAATTTTTGCTTGGACAGTGAAACCCTCCTAACTGAGAGCTGCCACTTGTCAGCATATCCAAAGAGGTTTTCAATACCTTTGGAGATCAAATAGGGCATGTTTATATCAGTATATATAAAATTCTATAAAATTTATAGAATTTTATATATGGTGATCTAGACATGCCCTATTTGATCTGCAAAGGTATTGAAAACCTCTTTGCATATTGCATAAAGACAAAAAATTACAAATGGTTGAAACAATTGATACTAGATGGAGGTTAGAACACAGGCAAACTAGAAGCAGACCATAACCAAGACGAGAAAGTGAGCATATTTTTCATATGACTAACTAGACTAACTGACACAACATATGAAATATCACAGTTAAGAAGATTCTATTTTAATCATTCAGCAAAATTTGATGGTCCTCTAACCCACATGTCCCATGGTTAGTAAACCACACTTTAGTCAATAGTTAGGTTTAATGTTTTGAATTTTCAACAAATGAGCTTCCTTCAATGTTGTGGGCCTTGTGACTGAGGCTACATTTGTTACCTATGCAAGGTAGCAACCAATTTCAAATGTATTTACATAGACTTAATCAAAGAACTTCATTGTAAGAGTTTCTCATTGGGATACATTTTGCAATCACTTGCATGATTTGGTGTCTTCAAAACTTGTTCTTGTGTGCATGTGTGTATTATGTTTTTAAAAAATTGCCAGTTCTCTATTAGTAGTATTTTCTTCTCACATATGTAATAAAATGGTACCACAAAGTATTCCATCTATATCGATAATTATGTTGGTATATGAACATATTTCTGCAACTACATTCCTATTGGGTTTGAATGAAAATTGCATGTGGTAGCCACCACAAAGTGGATTGCCTCGTGATATCCAAATGAAAAGTAATTGATATTAATGATTGTGCATGTGTTTTTTTTATGGAAATATATAATTTTTCCAGTTTTTAAATGGGATCCAACCAAGGGTCTATAAAATATTTTGTTTTCAACTCTCAAAAGTTTCAATTTTTTTGGATTTCATGTTATTGTTAGGATTAAGTTTTTGCATGCTGACAACCTATGTCTTTAGGACATAACCTTTTTTCCCCTTAACCATATTAAATTGGTATTTTTTGTGCCAATTTGTATAATTTTAACAAATACAGTTTACTACATGTAGATTTTAGATATTTTTTTCTGTAAAGTTTTACATTAATTATTCATACTCATGATTCTATATTAGAAAAAAATGCAATTTTGTTATCAGGTGCAAAGTGAGTTGAGTTGTATAAAATCCTTGCCTTTCGACATTACGACTTGTAATGGCTTTGTGTTGGGTCTTGTAACAACTACATGTTTCCTAAAAGGTGAGTTATTGTGTTTATTCTGATTGTTGATAAATCCATTTTTTTGTATAATTCATTTACTTATGGTTAGTATTCTTGGAACAATGACAGGTAGTGGATTTAAAAATGTTTGGTTATTGGAGTAGATGCTCTTTCTAGATATGTTGATTGGACATATCAGAGCTCTTGCGTTCTTTTTGGGGATGGAGCTGGTGTTGTGCTATTACAGGTAGACATCATTTTTTAGCCTTGCAAATTAAATTACCTTTACAAGAGTCTCACTGCTTTGACTACAATATCTCCCATATATTAATCCCTTTCTGTATAAACATGATTTTATACCTTTCTATTTATATGTAAACTAAAAACTTCTTAAGTATTTGACATATCCTTTCAAGTGTTGGTATTTTTACCTTGTTGTCACTATAATCTTACACACTGGAATACATAATTAGATGCTATATTGATTAGTTCATTGTGGTTGTCACAATAATTGTTAGGGCTAAAACATCAACCATTATGAAATAATGGCTACTTGCATAGCCTGCACAACTTACATGATGACAAACTTATAGTTTTCAAAGCTCTTTTCTACATCTATTTTTTTAGCAAATTTGTATTTTTTACTTTAGGTACTGTAGATTGCTACTGTGTGACATATGCCATGATATAATTGCCTGGATAAATAGACAGAAGTGTTGTACAACATAGTCTTTTTGAAATATAAAGAAACAATATTTCCAAACACAAAGTTTATTAATTAAGAACATCTTTTAGACTTCTTTGCTAAGTTATGATTATATTTCGGTAGGGGATTTTGTGTATGCTGATATTGTGTTGTCTCTTTGGTTTTTGTCAGGTAACAATGGTTAATAAGGAATGTGTTCTTGAGCAGCAAACACACATTTTATTCTACTATCGACAGGAAACTCCATGGTTTTCAGGCATGGCAACAAAAACGCAGATGTCAGTGGGATATTCAAAGTTCGTGTTGGATGAATTTAATACTAGTGATGATTTTGATTCTTTTTTAGATAAAGAATGTCATGAGTCAAATTCAAATAAATAGAAGCAGCTCAAGAATGAAGGTGAAGCTATTGCTTTTTGTCCAAGTCAATTTCTTTTATTTGTTGGTTGTTGTCATGTTTTGAGTGCAGACTTGTGAAATTCTAAATTACATGTTGGTTTATGTAAAGGGGATATATATATATATATATATATATATATATATATATATATATATATATATATATATATATATATATATATATATATATATATATATATAGTTCATGGTTTCCGGAGATCCGTGTTACATTTTCACAGAAGTTTAGATATCATTCAGATATCTAAACACCAAACAACAACATTGAGATTTTTCTTTCACTCAACCTATAACATATTGCATCTGTCTTCATCAATGTTCTTCTTCCATATGCTATCCACTTATGACATTTTTTTTGCAATATTTGGTGCATTTGCTAGTTATAGGTCATTTATAGATTATAAATGTCTTTAGAGTTTCACTTCTAATTGAGTATTCAACTGAACATATTGATTCTCTTATACATAATTATTTTTCCCTCCACCCACTTTTCATAACTTCCATAACCATTAGGTAGGGACCTGCAACTTCGATGTTGCTTTGCTTATTTAGTAAAATATTGCCGAGAATTTAATTTATTGAAAGTTGTAGAATTTACAATTTGTGAAGTTTCAAGGTCTAATTTCTAAAAGTCTAATTCTTTAAAGGGTTCTAGCTCGATGGAAGAGCACCTGTTTTATAAGCAGGAGGTTGGTGGTTTGATTCCATCATGCCCTGACATCCATATGGAATGCCAACGATCAATTTTTGGTGACGAAGGCTCTTTTGACTATAACCAATGAGCTTTGGTGACATTTTTCGACCCTCACCAAAATATGAAATGGTGACGGTCAACGAACGCCACCATATATATGCATCAATAGTGATGACCCTCAAAGGTCCGTAACAATAAATCATTGTTGTTGATATGAAATGGTGGTCGTTGTCCGTCATTATAGTCATTATTCGTGACGGACCTTGAATGTCATCACAACACCTATACTTTTGGAAATGCGGCTTTTGGTGACGATCATCGAACGTCATCATATATATACACCAATAATGACGGCCATGAAAGATCCATCACAATAAATCGTTGTTGTTCATATGAAATGGTGAGAGTCGCTATCTGTCATTATAATCAATATTCATGATAGACCTTGAATGTCACCATAACACCTATACTTTTGGCAACAACACCTTTGGTGATGGAGGCTATGTTCCGTCACCATTGCTCATATGAAATGGTGACAGTCACTATCCGTCATTATAAATCATTATTGGTGACGGACTTTGAATGTCACTACAACAACTGTACTTTTGGCGACACCACCTTTGGTGACGTTCAGTTTTTGGTGACGGAGGCTATGATAAATCACCATTGCTCATATGAAATGGTGACGGTCGCTATCCGTCATTATAAATCATTATTGGTGACAGACTTTGAATGTCACTACAACACCTATAATTTTGGCGATGCCACTTTTGGTGACATTTAGTTTTTGGTGACGAAGGCTCTTTTAACCGTCACCAATGAGCTTATGGTGACATTTTTTGCCTTTCACCAATGTCCTTTTTTCTTGTAGTGTTGGCATACAAATCTCTAAAATTTCAAGTCCATAACATATGTTTTGGACTTGCATTAATTAACATGTAACGTTCCATCTCAACAACTTTTGCTGCAAATTAATGTTGGGTTTGTCTCTTGGAGGAATTTCCACTGTATTGGCCAGCTATGTCGGATTGGGTGGTGCTGTCACAATTAATACACTACATGTAATATACCAATATATGCTAATAACCAGTGTTGTAGTCGAATATGCACATTGACAAAAGTATTAACGCTGGCACAATATAAATGCATGTGAAAATGAATTAAAGTCATGTTGTGCATAATATTAAATGCATGCGAAAATGAATTTTCCTGTTCACTGCCATCTATCTGACATGCTCATCCTTTGGATACATTTTAATGCATTATTCAAATAACACATGATATGTAATGCTGGTTTCTGCAATCTTTTTGTGGTCTCTGTGTATTAAACATGGTCATAGATCTTGGTTTTGCAAGTCTCTTGAGATCATGGTCTCCTTTTCTCAGCTATCAGACTTGGAGACTTGGATTTATATCTCCCCGTAGTCAATGAAAAATGTTTGCTTCTTGATAAATACCAACATCCTCTTCTTCCTTTTTTTTTTTTTTAAAATCGTAACTGAAATACTTTTATGTTCTTGTTGCAGGCTTCATGCCATTTCTTCATATATAAAAAATTGAGCTTCATTCGACCTATTATTCTTCACCAAAATCTTGATAATGGTAGTATAAGAGATCACAGTGAGAAAACACTCATTACGCTTCATTGTCTCCCAGTTCGCACTTCAATAGTAGAAACACCATCAATTGGCTCCATAGAATCAGTGTCTAAGAAGAACACTTCATTTATATAGAATGCCGAAACTATATGTGCCCATTTTGTAGGATTTGTTGTTGGCTTGAGTGCACCACCACTTTTTCAAAAAATTGCACAATAAATATGTTTATTTGCTTTACCAAAAGCCTCACATTTTCTACAAAGCCAATAAGAGATTTGCAAACAATCCGATGGACTAACGTTCAACCGTTCATCAATCCCATAATAGGAATGCTGCACAAAAATTGCACAACTCTTCTTGTCATTACTTGACATAGAGACTCCTTTTATGTTGTATCATTTCCCTTAGACCTTTTATGTGATTCAAACCCTACGCCCTTTATGCAAAACCATGGATAACGAACTTACAACCCTCAAATATTTATTTATTTTTGTTGATTTGTTTAATTTTGTCACAGAGCCTTACTGTAAAATCATAATCTTTGTTTCCATTGTATGTTTTTTCTCTGCATAATTTGTCTATACATAATTTTTTGTATTATTTATCTATACAAAATAACTTGTCTTTCATAGTTGCTCTAAATGGAGTTCATGCTCTAAATGGAGCACTGTTTGGGCTTCCTTTAATCAGTGATTTCTTTTAGAAAAATTAACATGAACTCTTTCATTTTCTTTCATTTTTGATATATGGAGTTCGGATTGATACCTCCAAATGTCCATTCTTAGGTTCTCAATATCTTTAACTGCATACTGTAAGCATTATCTGATATCTTTTAAAAAACATTTATATAGAAAATTCCTTTGTCATACTTCATAATTTTAGTCTCCTCATATTTGTTATTTCTCCAATGCATTTTTGAATGTGCTCTCCCCTTGAAACAATGTTGCTCTAAGTTAGAACAAGTTTTTCATTTCTTCCATGAGCAGCTCCCCCTTAGACCAAGCTAGGTCACTTCTTGTTATTTATTCTTCCTCTTCCATACTTTGGTGGACTTCCTTCTACTTTCTGCATTTCTTTTTTATTCAATGTTCGCCCTGCTTTGATTGGCTTCCATCATCTTCCTAGAGTTCTTTAGGATATATAGCAGTTTGCATTCTTTTGTTTTGTGGCCAAGATTTCTACATATACAAAATTTTGTGTTGCCAATAAATGCAAGAAATGGTTTTCTCCTTCTTGAGTTCATGCTTTTATTTACATACAATTTGCATTCAAACACTTTATGTCCAAATTCATGACACATATAACAAAACCACATAGAAACATTTTTTATTAAAACATATAATAACTATAAAGGTTACTTTGTGGCGGACAATTTGTCCTTTTACAAAATGCAACTTGTTACTTATAACTTTTTTTTTGTTACAATACCATAGGTAAATTCCATGGGTGGGTAATACCATGGGTTAATGAATACCATGGGTGGATGTCATAATACCACAGGAAAATACCATGGGTGAATGCATACCATGGGTTGATGCCACTTACAATACCATGGGTGGATGCCATTTACAATACCATGGGTAAATTCCATGGGTGGATGAATACCATGGGTGGATGCCATTTTCCATTTGGATCATTCCTCCTTCCTTAAGAAGCAATGGTCTCCATTGCATGAAGTTCCCTATTGCGAAGCCTTTGTTGAATATGAAGAGCCACTTAAGATAAGGGTTTTGTGTGGTTAACCCGTAACCATGATGAATGAAGATATGAGGATAGAGATACCCTGTAATGCTTGTGACTAATTGTGATACTGACAATGTGCAGCCTAGAAAATGGACTTAGATGAAGTGTGGGTTTGTGGATGAACGATAACCATGACAAACACTCATCTGAGGATATAAATACCATGTAATGCTTGTGACCAACTATGATACTAACAGTGTGCGACCTAGCAAATGGACTTCGATGAGAAGGATTTTGTGTGGTTGACCCATAATCGTGATGTTGATTGTTGATAAAGTATCAAGTGCTTACATAGCCTGGAGTTGGAGGGCACGTCTCCAAAGAACCCAAGTTGGATGCTACTATGTTGAAATTGATTAATGTGAAACATGTGCCTACTAATTTAAAATAGACGTAATTCGTTCAATATAACTCGGAATATTTATTATAACCTAATTTTGGAAATATAATTACCATTCTGAATCTTCCTATGTGATTGGAATCCCTATCTGGAGGCTTTGGAAACTCAAAGTCACGCTGCAACTGTCCCGATGTCACAAAAGTTCTAAAAAAAAAGTTGATTTTAAATTAGCGATATCTCCCTCATACAAACTCTTATACGACCAATTGTTCTTTGAAATTGGGTGTTTTTTCAAGAGGATCTCAGATATGCAATTAGTTTTTTGAAATTCTATATAAAAACTTCAAAACATGATAAGAGGGTCGTCATCCACGAATTTTCATCAGAAAAATTTCTGCAATATAGTTGATTTTAAATCAATGGTATCTCCCTCATCTGGATTCCGATTCGACCGATTTTTTTTTGGAATTCGGGTATTTTTTTGTAAGGAATCCATATTTGTTACTTATTTTTGTAAATTTTATACCAAAAGTTTCAGATCTAATCTGCAAACTCATTGCCCAAAAACATTTCTTGCAAAAAAATGAAGAAAGAAAAGTTCTTCCTGCTTTGCCCAAGAAAATGCCTAGTGGATGCTACAGCACGTGTTTGAAGTTTGTTGAATATTTCTACAAAAATTAAAACTGAAATATGCATCAAACCCTCATTCTCATGGAATCGTAACCTGAATCTGATACCATTGATCTGAATCTTTGGGGGAGGCCCCCAAGATCTAAAACATTGAAATGGATCTTGGGGGGGAGGCCCCCAAGATCTGAAAATTGAAATGACAAAAGAAAAAGAGGAGAACACCCAATAAATAAAACCACATATTTTTTTTAATTAAAACATATAATAACTATAAAGGTTACATTGTGGCCAACAATTTTTCCTTTTACAAAATGCGACTTGTTACTTATATTTTTTTTGTTACAATACCAAAAGTACATTCCATGGGTGGGTAAATACCGTGGGTGAATGAATACCATGGTTGGATGCCATAATAGCATGGGAAAATACCATGGGTGAATGAATACCATGGGTGGATGCCACTTACAATATCATGGGTGGATGAATATCATGGGTGAATGCCACTTACAATAACATTGGTAAATTCCATGGGTGCATGAATAACATGGGTGGATGAATACCATAGGTGGATGCCATTTTCCATCTGGATCATCCTCTTCTGTAGGTCATTTTAGAGCTAATTCATTATCATATTTAATGGTTGCCTTTTCTAAGTTCTTCATGGAGGCAAGGTCCTCTTCTAGCTGCTTACACAACCTATTATTTTCTTCTAACTTACTTGTAGCCAAATCAACCTCAACTTCTAATCTTTTACATTGTAGGCCTCTCTCCTCGAATTTACTGCTCATCGCCTCTTCTAGTTTCCTTGCTCCTTCAAGTTGTGTCTTCAGGCTCACAATTGCCTCCTTTCACTCATTGTTGTAGGGAAAAGTATCCGATTCGGATGACCCTATCCCACTCTAAGGGTGATAGTACCTCAGCAACAACTGTAAAGAAAACTACTTAAGGTTTACTTCTTTATGAAAGCAAGAGAGAATGAAGAAATGCACTAACCGTTGCCTTGCGCTTAATGTCGAATCCAAACTCTTCTCTTTGCTCGCTTGCTCCCAGCTCCTTGCTCTTTTGCTGGCCCAGCTACAATGAGATCCTGCAAAATAACAAAGAAGGAAACTACAAGAAGCATGCAATCATAACTGATTCAAGGATTAGCATAAATCAAATATACAATTATCACAACACATCATTGAAACAAGTGCATATAGAAGAACCTCAATAGCTTTTATTAATGAAGAAGTAAAGTTCTGAGAGAGTTACAACCATTGAAGGCCCCAATCCAGCAACACCTCCCAGCAGAAAGAATTTCTCCTCTTCACCTCCTTCAAGCAATCACCCAATAGCTCTATAGTGAAACCAACAGCATATCATTACTTTGCACAAAATTCCAGCCCCCTGAGCTCATAGGAGAGAGCTCAATATATAGATGAATTGAGAAAGGATGAGTCAGCTTGCAACTGATGTGTAGCTGCCTTGTGTCCTCTCTCTCTTCAGTTGATCTTCAGTTCTTGAGTCCACTTGGAGAACCTTGCTTCCACTTGGAGAAACAGAGCCTCTGACTCATCACAAGGCGAAATCCCTGATCCAAGTGTCATTTTTGGAAGATTCCAGAGCAATGACTCAGTGTGCCACTTGTCCCATCTCGCTCAGCGCAGGTGGCCTTTGTTCCACTTGCTTTGCAACGCAGGTACACCATGGAGGAGTTGAGTTTCAGCGCAGAAGCCTAGTGGAGCACCTGCTTTGATTTCAGGATTGCTTGTTTTTGAGTGTTTTTAGGTGGAGAACTGATCTGAGAGCTGTTGGTTTGCTGACCTTGTTCCTCTAGGGGTAGGAACATCATGTTTAGGGACTTTGGATCCCTTGGATTATTGACAATTCATGCCTGATGTTGCAAGGCACAAAATTGTCTATAACAGATGCCCCCTAAAGTATGAGGTCGTTTATCGGGTGAAATGCTTTATTAGGAGGATCCGAAGTTCATTCAATCTGCTGAGAAGTGTCCTGTAATAAGATACAATACAATACATTA
The DNA here is from genome assembly GCA_031772625.1 of Pinus tabuliformis. Lineage (NCBI taxonomy): Eukaryota > Viridiplantae > Streptophyta > Pinopsida > Pinales > Pinaceae > Pinus > Pinus tabuliformis. Next base: position 1,387,213,062 of record CM062804.1, read on the forward strand.
TTTTTCATACTTTTTCATGATCTAGCTGAGGCGGGCATTCCCATGCTCAGCTTTATAAATTCATTTTGGTACATAGAACAGATGATCGTCTGATGATAGACTGATAATTCTCTGCTGAAATTATCATCCTTTGAGAAGGATGATCATCTGCTGTAATGATGTACACATCAAATGTCTTTATATCCTGAATATATATCGTAGCCCGGATGGATGAAACTAGATCCGGGGTCTTCAATCTCTTCCGATCTTCACTCGATGTACAAGTCGATCCATGTAAGAATTTCTTGAAGTCGAACATGGAAAGACATCGCTTGATTACCGGTCAATGATGTAAATCGTTAACAAGCGCGAGAGGAATCACCGATAAGGATGATGACCCTCAAGGTACAGCAGTACAATTCATATGGTGGGAATAAAGGACTTGGTGTCGACCACCATGCAAAATCTTCTGGTCGAAGGTCATTGATGTATACCTGTCGCCGGAAGTGAGAAACTTGCCATTGAGGCATGCAAGCTTCAAAGTACTGAAGGGGTTGTTCCTAGATCAACTCCTTGGATAATGAGCTGATGTCGACAAGGAGCGATCCGTCAAAGGAGGGCCTTAATGAATCCCACATCAGTGACACGGAACGGAGCTAATGATTGTGATGAGGTGAAAACAAACTGTGATGTATTATTCAGGGTGGCGGTCATGAAATGGATGAAGGACAATGTATGGTAGTGGATGGGACACGGTTGACTCTTTGCAGAACAACATCTCTTGATCATATAACGACACTGATGTGATGGATCGGTAGCATTACCCCAAATGTGGATGGTGTGGCGAGGACCATGGTGATGTGACCGGTGAATGAAACAACCCAACCCGATGTGATACGGAGGACAAAGTGTCATGTTCAAGAGCGACTTGCTACCATTAAAGCTGCGAGGTTCTCCCAATTTTTCCCCAGTCATTGCTGACCAGTACCTCTTTATTTTTGTCAAGCTTGAGGAGGATAACATATGCTTGTTCTATAACCTGCCCTTCGGGCAAGCCCATCGCTATGTTTTAACGAGCATAGCGATAGGGAAACTCGTTCTCGTCTAAAGACAAGTTTGTCGCTATTTAATGAATTTAACGAGTCTAACGACAAGGATAACTCGGTCCTTTTCATTTTTAGAGAGTCTGAAAAGGTACGTAAAGTCAACTCCAGAATTCCTTTTTCGTCATCTAATCCCTTAAGTCTGAAAAAGTATAAAACAATACAGAAGGGATGAATTTTCGATTGCTTTAACGAGCCTAACAAAACAAGCGCTCGATCTTTTTGTGCAATAATCCCTCAGGTCCAAAAAGATTAAAATCTAAAGGAGGGATAGCTCTTCCTGTCGTTTAACAAGCTGGAAGGCCAAAACTCGGCAAACTTTTCATATTTTACGAGTCAGGAGAAAAGAGCTCAAAGGAGACTCGTCTTTTGAGGAACGAGTGATAAACAGGGCTAGCAGCAGATTCCAGGTACAGGTTGGAATTTTCCAATCACGGCAGTGTCACAAGGATGGCTAAGTGAAATCACTCTTCGCAGCTGTTCCTCAAAATGGGTAAACAAACATATGGAGATGAACGATTGGCCAAATGAACGGATGGAGGTGAGACTGCAAGAACACGACCAAGGGCTTTAATATGGCTGTCAAAGGTTACATTTACCAAGGTTATTTACCGGTTCATTTTTTCTGGGTGAGCTTGAACTCTAGGGGAAGATTGCTCACAACTTATGTTTATTTTTTAACGAGCATGAACTATGTGCTAAAACTGCTCGGATCTTGCGTTTATTTTTTAACGAGCATGAACTGTGTGCTAAAACTGCTCGAAGATAAGTTTGCATGCCCCCAGCATAATAATGCAAATCAAGGTGCATGCCCCCCAAGCTTCATTGCATCCAACTCGGTGGTTGGAATGAAGGTTTACCTCGGGGATTTGTTTCATTTTTTAATGAGGTTGACACAAGATAGGAACTATTCTGGTCTACGAAACCAGAGATTCTGGGTTCGATCCCCAGCGGAGTCGCTAGTTTGTTGTAGGGAAAAGTATCCGATTCGGATGACCCTATCCCACTCTAAGGGTGATAGTACCTCAGCAACAACTGTAAAGAAAACTACTTAAGGTTTACTTCTTTATGAAAGCAAGAGAGAATGAAGAAATGCACTAACCGTTGCCTTGCGCTTAATGTCGAATCCAAACTCTTCTCTTTGCTCGCTTGCTCCCAGCTCCTTGCTCTTTTGCTGGCCCAGCTACAATGAGATCCTGCAAAATAACAAAGAAGGAAACTACAAGAAGCATGCAATCATAACTGATTCAAGGATTAGCATAAATCAAATATACAATTATCACAACACATCATTGAAACAAGTGCATATAGAAGAACCTCAATAGCTTTTATTAATGAAGAAGTAAAGTTCTGAGAGAGTTACAACCATTGAAGGCCCCAATCCAGCAACACCTCCCAGCAGAAAGAATTTCTCCTCTTCACCTCCTTCAAGCAATCACCCAATAGCTCTATAGTGAAACCAACAGCATATCATTACTTTGCACAAAATTCCAGCCCCCTGAGCTCATAGGAGAGAGCTCAATATATAGATGAATTGAGAAAGGATGAGTCAGCTTGCAACTGATGTGTAGCTGCCTTGTGTCCTCTCTCTCTTCAGTTGATCTTCAGTTCTTGAGTCCACTTGGAGAACCTTGCTTCCACTTGGAGAAACAGAGCCTCTGACTCATCACAAGGCGAAATCCCTGATCCAAGTGTCATTTTTGGAAGATTCCAGAGCAATGACTCAGTGTGCCACTTGTCCCATCTCGCTCAGCGCAGGTGGCCTTTGTTCCACTTGCTTTGCAACGCAGGTACACCATGGAGGAGTTGAGTTTCAGCGCAGAAGCCTAGTGGAGCACCTGCTTTGATTTCAGGATTGCTTGTTTTTGAGTGTTTTTAGGTGGAGAACTGATCTGAGAGCTGTTGGTTTGCTGACCTTGTTCCTCTAGGGGTAGGAACATCATGTTTAGGGACTTTGGATCCCTTGGATTATTGACAATTCATGCCTGATGTTGCAAGGCACAAAATTGTCTATAACACTCATGCTCTTTCTCATCACATATCTGCACCAGTTTCTTCAAATATTTGTTTTCATTCTTCAATCTTTCTATACTAGCCAATGATAAATCAAGCTTAGCCTAATTTTCATCTGTTTTTTCTTCATGAGAGTCAAGCATATTCACATAAGTAGAGGTTTCATTTATCTGAACACTTTAATTTTGATAGGGGCTTTTCTTCTTCCTCTTTCTCTTTTAATTTTCTGCACTATTTTTTCTAATCTACCCTTCATGCATGAGCTTCGAACATTCCCAATTTTTTTTACAAAATTTTGGTCTATTATTGTATCAAGATACTTATTATGAAGATTTTTATATATAACACATTTTTCCTTAACATCCCATTTCTTTTCTTGCACAGAGGGAGAGACTTTACAGTAACCTTCGCATACAAGATTCCATACACCAGGTCCATAAGCTATCATTTTTGTTTTATCCTTATCTCTCCACTCATGAAAGTTTGTTGCACTCAACACAGGTACACTTTGATAGTCCATATCTCAACCAGATCTACCTTCAAGTTGTTATGCTTATATAAAAGGAACCTGCTATGATACCAATTGATGAAAACTTGACTAAACTGAGAGGGTGGGGGGTGAATCAGTTTAGTATATTCATGGATATTAAATTATTTTTTTCAATCTCACTAACTAAACCATTACATGATCATCTTAGCAAATGATGACCAACAAATTGAATATGTGAACAAAAATTAATAAGAAAACTAAAACATCATATCAACACATAATAATAATGCATATTGACACCATATATATCTAGAAACCCATAAAGGGAGAAAACCATGATTTTATTATTGTTGTGATGCAAAGGCAAGCTCCTACTCCTTATTACATCTGATTTTTTGTAGGCCCCAACCTACAGGAGACTGCTACCTCAATTTTCTACAAGCTGCAACATGCAAGGAAGCAACTCCCATATGTTTTCTGTAGACTACAACCCATACGAGGCTACTACATCAACCAACTCCAACTGGATATTTATCAAGCCTCAAATTGAAAGGAGACTACCATCCCCTGATGCAAACAAGAAATAGCAATGTGTTGGTTTACCTTCTCATAAATTATACATATCTCCATCTTCATTTCTGCATTTTCTTCCCTTGAAATCTTCTTCACATCAGCTTCATAAGTGTCAGGTAGCTAATGCATAATAGTTCAATCAAATCTCTCTCATTCTTCCATTCTATAACCTCTTATGCCTTCCGAAATCATATCTTTTATAGAAATAGTTTGTTGGCTATTTTTATCCCACATAGGAATAGGAAGTGAATGGGTTTAACTCTTTGCCTTCCACTCATTCATTTCCAAACTCTTCATATCTTGAATATTGTAAAACAAAAATAAATAATCCATACAATATTAATTGCAGCCATGTGTAATGATTAAATGCATCAATCTAATGTCAAAATCAAATATCAATATTTATCCTTAATGCATAAAAAAAATCTTTGCAACATATTTTCCTTTGTCTTGGTGTCTTTCCTTTGCATTACAATAGATCAGCTCAATCAAAATTTCACATCACAACAAATTATTCAATATAGTAGTATCTGCAACATTATCCAAGCATATCACAATTCCTTCGTGTTGCTCCCTTGCTTGTTGCTCTTGTATTGCTCCTTTGCTTTCTTTGCCTTGTTGCTGCTCCTGCCTTTGTTAGTATTGTGCTGCTCTTTTGCTTGATGCTCCTTGTGCTTTCTTATCCTTTGCTTTTCTCCTGCATACCTTGTTGCTCCTATTGTATTGCTGCCACTGTGTTATTCCTTTGCTCCTGCATACCTTGTTGCTCTTGTTGTCTTGCTGCTCCTGTATTGTTCCTTTTCCATGAGTGACAACAATGCCAACAAGATCCTACAGTGATTTACTGTGACAATCAGATTTGTATCAAACTCTCTAAGAATCTAGTTTTTCATGATCGGTCCAAGCATATCAACATCCGTTATCACCATCTACAAGATTGTGTGCAAAGGAGAATCATGTTGCTGGAGTACATTCCTATAGAGGAACAAGATGTAGACATCTTGACTAAGGCATTGTCAAGAGGAAAATTTGAGTTCAATAGAGGTAGGATTGGTGTATCTGATAATCTCTTTCTTGTTGAGAGGGAGTGTTGAAAATGCAACAAGAAAATCTTGATTTAATTTTCCCTTGAGTTAAATTAGGAGACAAATTATTATTCCACATCATAAGACAACTTGTATGAGTTAACTAAGTTAATTTGACTTAGTTGGTTCAATCAATTTGATTTGAAGGTCTAAATTGAATCATGTAGAGTGTTTCCTACTTTATAAGAGTGCTAGTTGAGTTTATTTTGAGTTGTAATTATTTAATCCAGCTTAACTAAGTTAAAGTCAGTTAAAATAGTTCCAACTGTTGGAGGAACTAGTAGGAGGTCTAGTAGTGGGGTACAACTTCAATGTTAAACCAGTTAACTAATAATATATCCATAAATAACTCATGCATGTGTGATCTATGAGTTACCCAGTTGAGACTGGAGTTCAAGGGCAGTGTACTATCATTTATATAATCATCCAAATTGTACAGGTGGTGCATGCAGTCAGAGGAAGGCCTATGATGGATTGTGCAATTCCAATTGAGGAATTTCTCTAATTAATATGGGCTAATTCCCAAGGGAAAAATGTAAGGAAATAGGGATTTGGGCAAGCAGAAAATTGGTTAAGTATTGGCCAAGGCTTGTCTAAGAAGCTGTGAGATAGATAGAGACAGTGGAGAGGTTGCTCGGGCTTGAGCAAAGCATTGTAATCTTCTCATATTTTATGACCAATGAAATATACAGATAGCATGGTTTTTAGCTATGGATTTCCCTAGGAAATCATTGTGTAATGTGTTGATTGAATTATTTCTCTTGTATGCTTCGTGATTTCTCAATCGATTAATTATTTCCACTGATTAATAGAGTAAATTCAAGTCTTTTTTTTAGCATATTACATAAGCAGTTTGAGTCTACAAGGAATTTCTACATTTTATTTTTAGTGGGTTTTCTAATTATTTGTTTCTTAACATGAGTTACAAGTTTTTTCCCTTCTTATCCTACTACAGATTAGGCTTCTTTTTCAATTTTTAAAGTTTCATCTTCGTTTCAACAAAAGTTTGTTAACCTACTCTTTTAACAAACATAATAATAATTGATTATAAAGTTACAGTATAACATTCAATAAATACGTTATCAAGTGGCTTAGTACCATCAAGAATTCTATTTAAATGGTGTTAGGATATTCCGACACATAGGATATAGTTAAGTTCAACTTGGTCTAGTATAGAGTTAGGTTAGAGTTAGGTAAAGTGTGTTTCTTTACCGTTGTACATTTTGTAACTTACAATCCGACGGTCACGATATGTAGTGATCCGACGGTTCACTCTCACCTCGGTATTACCGACACTTGATCCGTGGCTTGACACCCGATTGGTCCATGAGTTCTATTTAAAGCGCATGGAGGGTCATTGTTCGGGTAATCCGTGCATGAGAGAAGCTTATGTAAATTTTCATTCTTTGATTAATAAATTGCCTGTAGTACCCACGTTGGGACAGGCCGTGGACTGTTTCCCTCCTTGCACTCTGAGGGTTTTAACCACGTCAAAAATGCTGGTGTATTGATTTGAGATCTGGTTGTGAGCGGTGTCCTTTTGGTATTCTTTCTGTGGAACTTACCCTGTAAATTCCTACATGGTATCAGAGCTATTTGAGGGCCGCGTCCGTTGGTGATCCAAATCTGAAGCCGGTAGAACTGCATGCGGCTGTCGTTTCCTAGATCTGCTGTTTCTGACTGCTTTCAGGCCGAGAGGACTGCTCTGTTGCGTTCGGAGCATCTGTTCCAGTGAGGAACCCCTTTCGTTTCACGCGAAAAGGTTTCCGGTAGCCCTAGTTGCGTCATTTTTCAGATCGGGAGGTATACAGTGTTTTTTTTTTGCAGTTTACTGTTATTTTCTCTCTGCTTATTTCGGTCTCAGTTTATTTAGCCTTTTTTTTTAACCGGATCTATACCTTTCATTTCTGCGTATGCTCTTTGCCCTGCGACTTTGTGCGATCTGGGCAAATCAGAAACAGAAAGGAAGGATTTTTCTCATGCGTATGCTCTTTTCCCTGCACCTTAGTGTGATCTCGGAAAATCAGAAACATTGAGAAAAATATTTAGTTTTTCGGCTAAAGCTAACTTTGAGATTTTTTTTTAAAATTTCTAGTTTTTTGGCTAAAGCTAACTTCGAGCCGCAAGGTTCGTTTTTCTTTGCATGTTCGTGTTGGGTTTTGTGTTTTGTGTTTTGTAGGGAAAAAGAGGTTTCTCAAGGCAAGCACGCAAACCAAGGCCCCCCCCCCTCTCTCTCTCTCTCTCTCTCTCTCTCTCAAATTTTTTGTATAGATCAATTGGTTCAAAGCTATTTTAAGAGAGTAGAGGTCTTGGGTTCAAGTCTCCATTTTGTGGGGGCGGATTTTTTCATTCCCGCACATTCGCGCACTTTGCCAGCAACGTCAACAATTTTTTTTTTCAAAAAGCCATAATTTCTTCATCCGGAAGCCTTTTTCAGAGCCGTTTTTTTTTAAAAACCGCCTATTTTTTCGAGATCTATCCGTTGGAACACTTACTTTCAGCATCTTCAGCTTCAGTTTTTTTTAAAAATGGAAAGTCCATGCCAAGTCATTCTTGACAGCACTAACTACTTCCAATGGGTAGACTACATGGAAGATTTACTTAGAAGTAAAGGTCTCTTCAGAATAGCCACAGACCAAGAGAAGAAACCAAAAGATGAAGACAAGGCGGCAAAATGGGAAAATAGACAAGATCAAGCATGAGGTTTGATAGGGATGTCTATTTCTCCTGATCTTAGATTCCACATTGCAGGACTTGAGACTCCTCATGAAGCATTAGAAAAACTTGCTAAAGTTTTTGGGATTAAAAATGTAATTAGAGCCCATCAACTTGAAAATGAGCTGCTTACTTTGGATCCTAATAATTTTTCTTGCATTGAAGATTTCTTGTCCAAATTCAAGACCCTTAGATATCTCTTGGAAGGTGTTAAAGTTAAGAAAGAAGATGGTAACCTTATTTATTCCATCCTTACTAAGTTGGGACCAGCCTACTCTGTATTTGTTTCCACTTTCCATTCTACAAGGGAAGCTTTCATTTGTCAAGGACAAGACTACAAGGCCCCTTCCTTTGACTCCTTTTGTGATTCCTTAATAAGAGAACAAGAAAAACTCTTACACCTTGGTCTTCTTAATCTTGGAAACTCTTCCACGAAAGCGTTAGCCGCCCAACAGCAACCAAATTCAAAGAATCCTAAGAAGTCATATCCTCAAAAGAATGGTCCTAAACCATCTTAGCCTCAAAATGAAAGATCATTTCAGCAAAATGATAAGACCAATAAAAACAAATGGAAGAAGACTGATAGACATTGTAACTTTTGTAATCGAGATGGCCACTTAGAATCTAAATGCTTTAAGAAGATGGAAGCCTTGGAAGCCGCAATGAAGAAACATAACATCCATGTGGAGCCTACTTCAACTTCAACTTCCGGAATGGCACTTTCTGCATGTCATTGTCAATCATCTCAGTCTGGTTATGCATTAAATGTATCTTCTTCTTCTTCTCATTCTCATGAGTGGCTCATTGATTCTGGAGCCTCTTATCACATGGCCAAAAACCAAGCCATGTTTTCTTCTTTAAATGATTGTAACACCAAAAATATATATGTTGGTGATGATAGATCTCTTAATGTTGTAGGGACTGGAACTGTTCATCTAGACAATGGTCAGTTTAATGATGTATTATGTGTTCCAACCTTATCCTGCAACCTTCTATCTATCTATCAGATAACTCATTCAGGTGAAGGTAAAATTGTTGAATTTTCACCTCATGATGTTGTAATCAAGGATCTAAAAGATCCTAAACAGATTCTAGCTACTGGTCTTGCTGATGATTCCACAAGGTTGTATAAGTTTCACAACTTTGGGTCATCACATCTTCCCTCAGTATTTGTTGCTCATAATGATGAAGTGAGCAAACTTTGGCATGAGCGATTTGGTCACTTAAACTATCGCTCCCTTCAGCATCTATGTAAAGAAAATATGGTGACAGGTCTTCCTATGGTATCTTGCAGAGATGGTGTTTGTTCCGGATGTGTACTCGGAAAACATCATCGGGACAGTTTTGACAAACGTGCCTCTTGGCACGCCTCAGCCCCTTTACAGCTTGTGCACAGTGATTTATGTGGTCCTCTTCCTGTTGCTTCATTCTCTGGCTGCAAGTACTTCTTAACTTTCATTGATGATTTCTCCAGACGCACTTGGGTATACTTCTTAAAACTCAAGAGCGAAGTATTTAACACATTTTTGGCCTTCAAAGCCTTTGTTGAAAAACAATCTGGACATCAAATTCTTAAGCTAAGAACTGATAATGGTGGAGAATATGTTAAAAACACATTCATCAACTTTTGCACCGAAAATGGAATTCAAATGCAACATACTGTTCCATACACTCCACAACAAAATGGTGTAGCTGAAAGGAAAAATCGCACCTTAAAGGAAATGGCTAATTGTATGCTGCAATCTAAAGGACTCAGTCTTAGTTTTTGGGCCAAAGCAATTAATTGTGCAAATTATATAATCAATCGCACTCCTACTAAGGTTCTAGAGAATATCACTCCAGAAGAAGCTTGGAGTTCCATTAAACCAGATGTAAGTCACTTTCGTGTGTTTGGAAGTGAAGCATGGGCCCATATTCCAGATGAAAAGCATAAAGCTTTAGAACCTAAGAGTGAGAAATGTACTTTTGTTGGATATTCTGAAGATGTAAAAGGTTATAGACTTATTCCATTTAAGTCCAAAAATGTTATCATTAGAAGAGATGTAAAATTTGATGAAAATAAATCGGCCTGCGAGCCTAGTCCGGCGGATGTGCCACCTCTTCCTATCTCTTCTACTTTTGAAAACATTTCTTCTTCAGATGATGAAAGCGAGGATGATAATCCTCCCCCACCTTCTCAGGATCCTCAACTTCCAAGATGGGTCTGTGCTACTCGGGATGCAGCAGGTGATCTTGCCGGTGATCCTACAGATCAGCGACGTACACGTTCTCAGTTTGAAAGAGCCTCTTCTTTACTGGCTCAAGCTCCAGTAAATCATGATCCTGACACTTTTGCAGAAGCTTCAGGCCATCCACATTGGGAAGAAGCTATGAATGAAGAATATCATTCATTGATGACAAATGATACATGGGATCTTGTTCCTCTACCAAAGGGACGAAAACTTGTAAGATGTAAATGGGTTTACAGAACTAAGTATGGACCAGATGGCAAAGTTGATAAACATAAAGCTCGTCTTGTTGCTAAGGGCTTTTCACAGGTTGAAGGCATTGACTACACTGAAACCTTCACCCCTGTTGCCAAAATGAACTCTATCCGCCTTGTTCTTTCCCTTGCTGCCTCTTTAAAATGGGAAGTCCATCAAATGGATGTTAAATCTGCCTTCTTGCATGGGGACTTGCAGGAAGAAATCTATATGGAACAACCCGTTGGCTTCATACAAACAGAATCCAGCCTTGTGTGTCGACTTAAGAAATCCCTTTATGGTCTCAAGCAAGCTCCTCGGGCTTGGTATGCCAAAATGGATAGCTTTCTTCTAGAATCTGGCTTTTCTAGGTGTCATTCTGACAATACTGTCTACACCAAGAAAGTGGGCAACTCTCTTATCATCCTTGTTCTTTATGTTGATGATCTTATCCTTACTGGTAGTGATCCCAATCTTATAAACCATGTGAAGTCTATCCTTAAAAGGAAATTTGAAATGACAGACTTAGGACACTTACACTACTTTCTCGGTCTTCAAGTCTTGCAATCCAAGGAGGGTATTTCCCTTTCCCAGTCCAAGTATGCTTGTGATATTCTTCGTCATTTTCACATGGAAGACTGTAAGCCAGCCCCTTCTCCCTTTCAGTCTGGAGTCAAACTTTCAGTCTCTTGTACTTCTCCTGAAGTTGATGCTACCTTATACCGTCAACTTGTCGGAAAACTCTTGTATTTAACCCATACTCGTCCTGATCTTTCCTTTGCTGTTGGCCTTGTTGCTCGTTTTATGCAAAAACCCCGTGAAAGTCATTGGAAAGCATCTAAAAGAATACTTCGTTATGTTCGAGGTACAGTACAGTTTGGGATTCATTATAGTACCAAAGCAGCTCCTCTGTTAGTTGGTTTCACTGATTCTGATTAGGCTGGTGACCCTGATGATCGGAAGTCTACTGCCGGTTATGTCTTCACTCTTGGTTCAGGACCTATTACATGGGCTTGTAAGAAACAGGCCACCATCTCTCTTTCGTCAGCAGAAGCAGAGTATCGTGGTGCCGTGGAAGCTAGTAAGGAAGCCTTGTGGCTTCGTCAGATCCTATCAGAGTTTGGCTTTGAGCAGCAGCATCCAACCACACTTTGGTGTGATAATCAAAGTGCCATTCAGCTATGCAAAGATCCAGTCCAGCATCAGCGCAACAAACACATTGAACTACACATGCACTTCATCAGAAAGCTCATTCATGACCATGTTCTTGAAGTGCAATATTGTCCAACAGATGATCAGGTTGCAGACATCTTCACAAAGGCTCTCACAGAGGCGAAGTTCACTAAACTTCGATATATGCTTGGAGTTCAGGAAGTTGTCACTAAGGGGGGATAGGCTCTAGTGCCTCCTTCCTTCTCCTATTGTCTCATATTTGTAAATCCTTCAATCCTATCCCAAGTTGTTCTTAAGGGGGGATGTTAGGATATTCCGACACATAGGATATAGTTAAGTTCAACTTGGTCTAGTATAGAGTTAGGTTAGAGTTAGGTAAAGTGTGTTTCTTTACCGTTGTACATTTTGTAACTTACAATCCGACGGTCACGATATGTAGTGATCCGACGGTTCACTCTCACCTCGGTATTACCGACACTTGATCCGTGGCTTGACACCCGATTGGTCCATGAGTTCTATTTAAAGCGCATGGAGGGTCATTGTTCGGGTAATCCGTGCATGAGAGAAGCTTATGTAAATTTTCATTCTTTGATTAATAAATTGCCTGTAGTACCCACGTTGGGACAGGCCGTGGACTGTTTCCCTCCTTGCACTCTGAGGGTTTTAACCACGTCAAAAATGCTGGTGTATTGATTTGAGATCTGGTTGTGAGCGGTGTCCTTTTGGTATTCTTTCTGTGGAACTTACCCTGTAAATTCCTACAAATGGTTCCTAAAGCATTATTAAAATATTTGATTTTTTCTTTAGGCATCATCTCAACTTTGGATAGTTTTAGTGCTAATGTAGTTGGAGTCTTCCACAAATTTTATCAAACCATTGGTTTGAAAGGAATCCCAATTTGTGGTTGATACAAATGAAACTATAAATTACCAGGTAAAGGTTTTTCTATCAAAAGTGTAGGGAAAGAGGCATCATACAACACCTTCATATTCAATGGCCATTAACTTAACAACAAGCATGAATTTATTAATATGATCCTCAGTGGTTTCCCGAAAATTTTTATTAAATTTTTGGAGAAACCTTTCTAGGTTCTTAGGTAGGTCATGTATTGGCCTAAAAACATTAACTTCTCCCAACATTTGCCAAGTTCTTAGTGGCATGATTATGCGTGGACTAGCGGTTTAGGATGAAGAATCAGATGTTAAAGAATGGGTAGGAGGAATACTAGGAGGTAAGGGAAGAGTAGTAGCTAAGTCTTCTTCTTCAGGAACTGGCTCATCTAGCTCAAGAAATGTATGATGAGTTTTCACTTTCAAATGCCTATGTCTGGTAGAATTAGGATATTCGATAGGTGAGTGACCAAAATTCTTGCTTTGAGCTTTAACTAAAACTCCACAATGTTTCCTTTTAGGAGGAATAGAGGAAGATTGTTAACTAAAAATAGATTATAATGATAGTTGTTGACTAAAAATAGGTTTTAAAGTGGATTTTTAAAAAATGTCTTTAAGGGAATGCTAGATTTTCAACCTAGAAGTAAAAGTAGAAGGATCTTGGGTTTTGTTGTCACTCACTGCATTATGAGTTTTTAGTTGTCCAAAGTGCCAAAGAGAAGTGAAGTTTGAAGCCATATTCCAAGACACGTAATCTCTCAAAGCTAAATTGGACCCTCCATTCCATAGTTCTCAGAACGAGCTTTCCAACGGTATATGGAAGTCAGAAAATGGACTTCTGGATCATAAGATATGGCATGTTGAAGTTCAGGGGTTCCGTTGCCTTTGAAATGAAGGAGAAGAGCATATCTGAGGTCCCAAATCATCGCAAATTGCATTCGGAGTTTTCTAGAAGCAGAAGTTGGCGAGGTAAGAGAAAAATGGTGATGGAGCAATCACCAATATCGCAAAGGTCAGAACAAAATGGCGATGGAGCGATCACCGATATCACAAATATCATATCGGGTCTAGGCCATATCAGCGATCAATGATCGACATTGTCAAAATGTCAATATTAACTAGGTTGCAATCAACGAATTCCGATGGTGTTAAAGTGTTGGGAGGGATGAAAATAATTTAAGAAAGGATTTCAGCGAAAAACCAAGTATTGACAAGCCTTTTCTCTCTCTTTGGTGGGCCATGTGGCATAATACTATTGGTCCTAGTAAAGCTATGTGGCGTCTGAAATCATCATGACGTGGCAGTATGGACGACATGTGGCATGTAGATCTAGAATTTTTAGGGATCCTATGAGGGCATATCCGGGTGACACATGGCACTGATGACATCATTAATCATCAATAGGCAATCAAAGGTAGCAACGCATTATGCATCACAAGGAATTCACCAATTGTGAACTACTAATAAATAAGCTCTGATAAGGGTGCTGGCCTGCGGTAACATAATGAGTTGTGGAACCAAGGGCTAAGCACTAAAGGGCTATTGGTGATTGGCGATTGACGAAATTGAAATGTCGCAACTCTAAGATAAAATCCTCAATTGAAAATTGTTGATAAGCGAGCTCCGATATAAGGGTTGGCCCACAGTGAGTGGGAAATCAAAGAACCAAGGACGTGGGGTTGAGGCAAAGCACAGAGAGATATCGGGAATCGGTGGATTTGGATGCCGCAACACTATGAAGTTTATGATATAGGACTTCTTTGATATTACACTGTGGCGAGACTATTGGGCATATTAGGCTCTGATAGCGTAATACAGGGAAGGCTAAAGGGACGAATGAGTTGGAAGCTGTGCTTAGGACATGTTATGGCCATCATGGGTGATCACTCTCGGTTCCTGTAGGCGAAGAATTAATGTTGTTAAGACCAAAAGAAATAGGCATACTGGCCGTATCATTGAGGCAGAGACGTGGCTTGAGCAGAGGCCATAACAGGGGCATCTGGGAGATGTTTTCCTCCCATCATCATTTTATTTTCCTTTTTAGTTTTATTTCTATAATTTCTATATTTCTAAGAACGAAATCAAATGGAAATGTAATCATTTTAGGTAGCCAGGCCTTCCCATGCTGAGACAGTTGGTCTATCAGGTAGTTGGATCTCGAGATGATATATTTTGCAACTGTTAATTCCAGCCCCCTCTCTTCTTATAAATAGGGGGAAGAAACACTTAATAAAGGTTCCAGAATTTTGCACCCACAGAGGTCAAAATTTTGAGATTCCACTTTTAGTTATATTTGCTTGTTCCTGAGGGACTTGAGCGATATCTTGCTGAATGTAATGGACTGGTATGTTGGAGTCATATTGGATTAATGAAACTCTTTGGTGATTCCAATCAGAGTAATGCGTAGTATGTTTCCCCCCTCTGTAAATCTCATTTCATATATGTTTCCTTTCTCCAAAATTGTGTAATGAACTTGTTGGTCTCATCCTCTCATGGTTATACGTATGTTGCTAAATAGTGAACAATACCTGTGTATATTACTGATTTACTTGTTTTAGTCTACAACTTACAGTAACTGTGTACAAGACAGATTTAGTTGTGTTATTCGATTAACCTGCAGTACCTGTATGAGCACAGATTTACTCACGTTGTTTGGTGATAGTGGTACCCATGAGGTATACGACATGAAACCTTAATTCACACTCCACTCTTTCCTCTCTTTCATCTCCTCAATCTTCCATACTTCTGCTGGAATATTGCTGCTTAGAATTCTGTCTTGTTTACAGCCATATGCATTAGATTCCCCTCCTCTCTTTCCTCCTCTTCATTTTATGACAACGACAATATTGAGGCTGCATGTTGTTGCGTGTCAGCCACTAGAATAAGATATTTTTTTTGAGGTTGAGCCGATTTACCCCCTTCACATTTGGATCCATGTATTGGCGTGATTTTACCTTACTGAAGGGTTATTGAACCAAGCCCCTTTTATTATCTTTCTAAACTTCGTGACAATTGGAGTGCAACCGAAAGGCCCCATTGATAATCTTCCATGCACTCCTCTATTCAAGATGTCCTAGGCACTGGTCTACAATCAACCTAGAGGTTGTCTCTAGGAAGCTTTCTATATCTCCTGAAGCACTTGTGCCGAAGGTGCTAGAAAAAGCAAAAACATATTTTTGGCATTGTTGTTGGGGAACGGATTAGAATATTTTTCCTTGGGTATGAAAAAGTTTCACATTCCCTCAGTTAGGTGAGAAAGAGAAGTGTGGGTTGAATATCTCTCACTTTAGTGACTCCACTGTTTCAATTTTATGGTAAACATCTTGGTGACTCCATTGTCTATATCTTTATTTGATCATCCTGACTTTCAAGTAGCCTCATACTCACTCTGATACTAAAGCAGCCGAAAACTTTCCCCACCTTTGAACTTGATCTCACTCACCTAAAGGGGTTTCAAAATGGCCATTCCTGCATTCCTGGCCAACCAATTTTCCCCACTGGATTTTTCTTCCATTGCTAGTTATCCCAATGATGTCCCTTCATTCCATGAATGGAATACGTATTTGCCTAGATTCAGTGGGAACTCAGATAGAATGCCTAACCAACACCTCAAATATTTTTATGAATGCATGGAGAAACAGGGTATTATTTTTGAATATGCACAAATGAAATTGTTCATGTACTCTTTAGAAGAGGATTTTAGAGTTTGGTACAGAACAATACCTCGTGGCAGCATATCCTCTATAAAATGTTTTCATATAGCATTCCATCATTATTTCAAAATATTATACCCACCGAATGCTCTGTTTGAAGATTGTTGCACACATTTTAATGTTGAAAATATCCCTGAGGGTAATGATCCTGCTGAAGATGTTTGTGAGACTCCATTCCAAGAAGATATCTACTCACATCAGGAAGCATTCCCAGTGGTCAAGAAAGAAAAGAAGGAAACATCATTGAGCTGCAAATAAACCCTCAAAGATCTTATTCAGCCAAATTTGATGATTCTCCTTCTTATGATGAGTATGACCCCGATGGGAATTCGAGCAAAGCTGAACTACAACAGTCTCAGTCATGGGAAGATGCACAGAAAGAAGAGGCTCCAGGCCACGATTCCCAGCCTTCGCCTAGAGAACAAGTTCAAGAACCTCCTCCAACTTATGATT
Organism: Pinus tabuliformis; assembly: GCA_031772625.1. Lineage (NCBI taxonomy): Eukaryota > Viridiplantae > Streptophyta > Pinopsida > Pinales > Pinaceae > Pinus > Pinus tabuliformis. The sequence continues at coordinate 1,387,229,711 of CM062804.1, forward strand.
CATATTATTTAGAGGAGGATGAGATGACCTTGGATGTTCAAAGGGAGTTGTTTACCAACAAGTGGGGAGGAGGCTCCCAACAACAAATTTTTCAAGAAGAGCTCGAAGTTGAAGGACCAAGCAATGTTTATGATTACTTATTGCAGAAAGGTCCTTGCCAGGAATTCTCATTAGGCCCTCCAGTCTATGACTCTTATAGTTCAGAAACTGAAGATTCTATTGCATATTTCCAAGAGGGTTGGCTCATTGACAAATGGGTAGCAAAAGATCAGCAACAAGCTTTTCTTGAAAAATCTAAGGCTGAGGAATTAAACAATATTTGTGGTTGCCCTGACCGAGAAGATATTGGTCAGAAGAATATTCATAGGAATAAGGCAGCTGCAAATTATTCTTGTTGGTACTATGACCCTATAGCTGATTACATGAGCACAATCTTTGGTTAGCATCAAAGGTTGTTTTTGGAGTATGAATCAAGTTTTTTGTTTGAAGATTTTTCATGGTGCATAAATAGTTTAATTTTTAATTTCAGCAACAATGAGACATTAGTTCCAGCACCCAAATGTTGGCCTATCTCTATTGGAGGGTTGAACTCACTTAGGTGAATTGAGACCTATATGTAGGTACGAGTTGTATATAAATAAGCTCACTAATTGAGCATTTACTTTCCAGTTAGTAGAATTTATTTTTTCGCATTTCAGTTTGATTAGGAAAGGACTCTCTGCGAATAAAGTTTCATGGAGATTTTATGGTTATATAAGTTCATTATATTTTTAACTCCATGCCTAATGGTGAAGGCTATTGGTTTGTAGGTTCTCATCACCTTGCCAGCGAGGCACTATCCCTAGTTAGAGCCAATGTTGTCACTCACTACATTATGAGTTTTTAGTTATCCAAAGTGCCAAAGAGCAGTAAAGTTTGAAGCCATATTCCAAGCCACAGAAGCTCTCAAATCTAAATCAGACTCACTCCATTTCATAGTGATCAGAACAAGTTTTCCAACAATATATGGAAGTCTGAAAATGGACTTCTGGATCAGAAGATATGGCTTGTTGAATTTCAGGGGTTCTGTTGCCTTTGAAATGAAGTAGAAGAGCATATTGGAGGTCCCAGCTCATAAAAAATTGTAATTAGAGTTTTCTGGAAGCAAAATTCAGCGAGTTCAAAGAAAAATGGCGATGGAGAGAACACCGATATCACAAAGGTCAGAGAAAAATCACGATGAAGCGATCACTGATATTGCAAAGGTCAGAACAAAATGGCGATGGAGCGATCACCGATATCGCAAATCTCATATTGGGTCTAGGCCATATCAGAGATCGATGATTGACGTTGTAAAGATGTCAATCTTAACGACGTTGCGATCAACAAACGGTGATGGTGTTAAAGCGCTATCTTGTAGCAGCTTCAACACCCTCCAAAATTTTGGCTTGCATCTAATTTCATAGCCTCCTTTGAGAGTTTTACACGATGACTGCACACACTCAGGTTCACTGAGTGAGCTCGTGTGAGTGTTCGCACCCACCTTGCTTGATCATTCCATCGACAAATTTTTCATGTTGATGTCAATGTCATGCTTGCAACCATGTTCTGGTCATACACAAGGTCTTCATTTCGAGTGCACATGTTGTGTTTACTATGAAAACATTTTGTCGCACTCACACACAAAGTCATATACACTATTGCGCGAGCGTTGTCATGGTCAACCTAACAATCAATCACAAGTGTCACACTTGTGGCTCACACCGTCGATCAGTCATGTTGAGCATATGTGTCTAGATGGTTTGATTTGTCTCATCGTCAATTCATGTAAGTGTGTGTTTTTAAGATCACCTATACACCACCTCACTCGTTCGCACACTTAGTCATATTGTTGAAGTTCTGACGACTGGATTCCCCTCTGACATCTAGACCTTCACCCCACCTTAGACTCGATCGATTGTCACCCATAACAGTGCAGAAGCACCAAGCAAGCTATTTCAAGTTGTGTTGCCCGCAAGCATATCAATCAGCCTTCATGCTAGTCAATCGAAGAGTTTGACCCGGCAGTCACTCTACGACTGACTCCCTCAAAAATTGCACAGATGCTATAGAAATTTCCCGCTCTGTTGACTAAGAAAATTGTTTAGAAAGGCAGAACAGACCCCAAGTTGCTATCCCTGTCTCCCTCAAAAAATTGCGCAGTTTTTCTAGCCAGGCCTCTAGTTAGTCGACTGGTTGCTCACTCGGAAAGTTGTGCAGTTTTCATGAGCAAGCCCTTTGTTTCCCAACAGTCCGCTCAACTCAAAAACTGTGCATAGGTGATCAGTAGGTCAACCTCCCAACATCAACGTAGTTTTCCCCACCAGCATCTCTCATTACACGACTGCTAGTTCCCTCCAGGAAAATTGCACAGTTTTTTCTGCCAAGCTCTAGCAGCTGACTATCGGTTCCCTCCAGGAATTGTGCAGTTTTTGTTGCCAATGTCCCAGCAGATGACTGTCAGTTCCCTCCAGGAATTGCTCAGTTTTTTCTGCCAGTGCCCCAGCAGTCAGCTGCCATTTCCCTTTAGGAATTGCATAGTTTTGGCTGCCAGGCCCCCACTACCCGCTCCTTCTAGAAATTCCACAGATTTTGTCTACCATGCCCTCCCGCAGCCCTAACTTCTCCTCTCAAAAACTGCATAGTTTTTCCTCCAGCTAAGCGAGACCCCTTAGACAGTCACTGTCGATCCGGATTTCTTGTCTCCATCACCCAGTGACTTCTGCGTAATTTTCACTAGTAGTGCCTGGAGTCTCCATCCCACCTCGCGACTAGAAACGTTGTCTCCTCTCCTAGTCACCTACATCCGAAATGATCATGCATCATGGTAGAATAGGAGGTTTATGGATTTGATGTCATCTCGTCATGAGTGCCTGCAGATACAGGTACATAAACAAACATGGCGCGACGACGGATGGGATGAACGAAGGGAGTACATGTAGAAGTATAGGTTCACCAACAGACTAACAAATGATGCATGCAAAAAGATGTGCTCGTGAATAGACGATCATGCAAATATGTGTTCGAGGATGGACAAATGATCGAACATGTGAAATGTGTTCACGGACGGATGAGCATGCACTTTCGTGAATGGGCGAACCTGTCAAGCATGGAAACATGCAAGCAAGGAGAAACATGCAAAAGCAACATCAAGTGAACCCAATGACCATCGAAGGCTCTACGCACTTTGCCATGCGGAGGTGAAGTTGTGACTCACCATGAGGACATCCATCACCCAGCAACACTACAACTCGACATGCACACCGGGAGTAGCACGAATGTACTAGCACTGTCATGTCGAGTCTAGTCATGAGTCATGTCATCCACATCTCTATTGTGGGCCATACTGTCAATCAATCTAATGTAATGTGGAATTCCAAGAGACCCACTTGTCATATGAAGAGTAATGTAAAGTCAAAAGGTCATGGAAGTCAAACGGTCATGAGGGTAGTCGAACAAACACAAGGGTCACTTTCACCCTTGGTTATAAATACCCCCTCATTTGTACATGTAAAGGACTTTTCACCTCGACTCCTCCCACATAACCTTGAGAGTCTGTAATATTTTCTTTGAGGATTAAGTAGTGGCTTCAACACCCACCCATGGGGTTAGTGATGTATGGTGCAACGATGTGTCTTGGAACTTTCGCTTAATTCAGAAGCTTGCTAATAGGCTTGAACGTTTTCACACATGTATTGTAATTTTTGTAAGACTAATCTTGAACACTTGTAATGCATGTTTCTTTAACCTTTGTTTAACACTTGAACTCATTCAATTATTGTAATACATATATATTAATGAAAATGCGTTGTATGAGCTGTTAATGTTTTTCTACCCATGTTGGTTACCTCCCCGGACATCAGAAAGACCTTCCACATAAACTTGCTATAATAACTGTCACACTCGTGCAGACTCCTCCATTGTGTGTTGTATGTGTTATCATTCCTTGTGTGTTGTGACTGCCGCATCCGTGTGGACTGCTCTTCCGAAAGATGTGCACTTCCTGTTGTGCTTTGTGTTCCTGACAAAGTTGGGGCTTCCTCCCATCCGACTTGGGACTCAATCCCACCTTCTCCCTCTACAGTGAAAGAACCATTAGAACAGGTAACACTAGCAATCACCAGGCACGCGAACCTCACTACTCGAAGATAAAGCAGACCACTCTCCTGTGCTGACAAGCAAGAGCTAAGGAAAATCTTTAAGATAATGGCAACCGGGCCATCATACCAGATGGGATTCCCACACAAAATGGTGTGAGGTCTAGTTGGGACTTCATACTGGGGTGATCCACTAAATGTTGGCAAGTCCAACACCATCAACATTTTTGGTGTTAGAAGGAGGGAAGCCAGTTGTATATGGTTGAACGTCCTCTCACACTCACTCATCAACCATCTGGTCAAGGCAGTAACTCGCACTCCCCCTCACCTATGCGCGATTCTGGAGTTGGTTACTTCTCACCTGTAAGGACTGAACGCGAAATTCCATATCATCACCTTTGCTTCGTCCGTCCCATCACCTGCCAGTTTGTGAAAGCAGTCGAACTGATCCTAGGCATACAACACCTTCCATATGCATCAAGGAAGCCAAAAGCCACTCCCATAGGGGTTGTTGTATCATTAGTGGAAGAAGTAGTTCTTGCCACACTTGAAGGTATGGCAAAAGCTATTGAAGATGAAGAGGAACCTCCAGTATTCCGACAAGGGGAATGAGACACCCTTGTGATCTTGGGATCAGACTCTGGTAAAGGAGGCGGAGGTGAAGACGAACCAACAGAATCGGAGTTAGAACTTTTAGATTATGAAGTGGAGGAGGAGGACGAAGAAAAAGAAGAGATGGCTGACCAAAATCTAGAATGGATGACTCAGGGACCATTGGATCTCCCGGGTGTTTTGCACAAGATGCCAAAGTGAGCGGAGAGAATGAACATAAAGTTCAACCTTGATAGCACGGTGAAGGAAAAGACAATTTGGACAACTTCTACCTATAGCTGCAGACCCTTGAGGTACGGTATGATGATGTAGCATGTATATTGTTTCCATGTACCTTGGACAGTCATGCAGCTGCATGGTATCACAACCTTCCACCAAACTTCATACAGAACTAGGGTGCATTCAAAAGCATGTTTCTTGAAAAGTTTGTTGATGACAAGACCCTAGCCATGTTACTCAAAGAATTGGGAAGCCTGAAGATGGAGGGGAAAGAAAAGGTAAAAGATTTAAATCAGAGGTTTACACACATATTGAACAATTTTGCAGTGGACACCAAACCTCATGACTCCATCACTGTTGATTACTACACGTCCACATTGTCGACCAGCATTGCGCAATTCTTCAAGTGAGCTGCGAAACCAACTCTATTGGAAAACTTTGAAGAGGCTATTGTTGTTGAGAAAGACCTATGTGTAATTGGAGTCATCAAGGATGATGAACTAGCAAAGGACTCCAAAGATGTGAGCAGAAAGTCCCAAACAATGGCGAGAAAAGGAAGAGACAAGGAAACAAATGACATTGAAACCCTCACTCGCCTCATCAAGAACTTGATGACAGAAGTGTCCGAGCTTAAACAATGGAAAACAGACACATCTGCAAGTAGCCATATGCCCAAACAGAGACAAGGAAGTAGTTCATCAGGAAGCAAACGATACACTTTGAAAACTATGGAGAGCTCTGTGTTCCACCTTGATTAGTGCGCAAATTTTGAGTTCTATTCATTCCACGAAGAGCATCACCCAGAGAACTCTTGTTCGGACTGGAAGTGAGTCGCAAGCTCTGTATGCAGTCATACATTTGATGTGGAAAACAACATGCAGGAGCAGACGGAAGACAAAGATAATGATGAAGTTACTGCACCTGATGAAGCATCAAGTTCTGGGCATGTGGTGAACATGTATCAATGCTCGCAAGCAACGTCGAAGGCAAACACCAAGAAACAACCCCCAAAGCAAAATGACCGTTACAATATTAGGAGTAAAGGGGCTCCCCTTACACTTGGGGAAGCACAAGAAAAGATGAGACTATTTTTTAGGAAGTCTGATCCACTTGCCGCCCCAAAGCAGAAAAAAAAGAAAGTCCAGGAAGACAGTGGCAGACAAGAGTACGTCCATGAGCAGCAAACTACAGAACACTCTGTCGGATAACACGAGCATCAGTCCTACCCTGGACACCCCGGCGAGTCTTCCACCTCTAGACTACAACATTATAGAATACATGAAGAAAACTCATGCGAACATCAGTTTGTTCAAGTTAGCGAAGATCCAGAGTTAGCGAGACATCCTAATGCACGCATTGGGATAGACAACAATGGATAGCGCAACCTCTACAAGCAAGGGAGCTAGCACACCTCCCAGATCACTTTCCACTGTGCTAAACACACTCCAGATGGAGGAAGAAAACTCAGGTTGCCCTCCATTCCTACTCTCATTTGAAGTTTTCAAATGTAATGTTCACAACTACTTGGTTGATTTTGGCACGACAGCCAACGTCATGCCGCTCTCCATTGCTAAGAATATCAATGCACAATGGAGCGAGACGTCCGCGTGAATCATCCAACTTGATTGAACATCTGTACCAGCCATTGGTGAACTCCAATATGTGATCATCTGACTATCTCATGATAGTCGAGTCCACCAATGTATCAACATAGTTGTTGTGGACATACCGGAAGCATACAGTCTACTACTCAGCAAAGACTAGTCCAGCAAGCTGAACGAATATTTTGCTACAGACTGGTTGCACATGTGGCTTCCATACAAGGGCAAAAGAAATCAAATTGGGTGGTATCCAAGAGGTATATGAAGCACAATGTTACTCCCCTCAATGGCAAGAATGAACCGTTGGCCTTCGTAGAACTCATGTTTGGCAACTGCCTCCTGGAAACAACGTTGGGGTGTTATCCTACACGGCCAGCTCCAACCCCACCAGACACATAGTTGGGAATCATTCCTTGCCCAACTGATGGTAATGAAAAATGTACAGTACATTGTACCAATAGTAGTAGTAGAAGTAGCAACAATAGTAGCAGTAATACAAGCGTGTCAAACAGTCCATGTATAGACAAGTTGTGGACCATGTACTTTGATGGATCAAAGACACAGGATGGCTCAGGATCCGGGTGTGTCTTGATCAACCCATACAACAAGAAGCATCTAGTTTCAAGTTGCTTGGAGTTCGAGTGCAGGAACAATATTGCCGAGTATGAAGCACTCATGTTGGGCTTGCAGAAATCCATCATCCTCAACGTGGTTGCACTCAAAGTGGTAGGTGATTCAGAGATAGTGGCATAACACCATTCACTATTTGTCACCGCGTGTTAAAAGTTACCAGCAAGAGGTATGGTGATTGATCTCTAACTTCCAAGCATTTAAAATCACTGATGTACCACATATGCATAATGCAGCTACCAATGCTCTTGCAAATGCAGCTTCAAGAATGTCACAGATTAGGGATAGATTTATATTGATATTTTGTATAAACCATCTATCCCAGATAACATAACTAAATTACACATGTTTAATGATGATCAACATATACTTCATTTCATGGCCAATGCTGACGTATTCAAAGATGCAGTGATAGATGATGATGAGCACAGGCGCTCTTTACAAGTGAAAGCTAGTAGCAGGAAAGGTCACCTTACCACAAAGGGTATGGCATCTTTGGAAAAGCTTTATGACTTGCAAGAATGTTTTCAAGGGACAACAAATAACGAGACCCACAACTCCACCATGATGCATGAACTGATCAACCTGGCAAGGGAACAAGATCTGAAGTTCGTTAACCTTGGTACATGATGCACACAGTAAGAGTGACAAGCTTTTGTCCTCTTATTCAAATAGTACCAAGATGTGTTCACGTGGATGTACGATGATCTGAAAACTTATGACACATGGATAATCTGACACATCATTCCGATCAAAGAAGGGGTCAAGCCATATCGACAGAAGCTAAGGAAAGTACACCCGTCACTTGAATCCCTCATACAGAAAGAGCTTAGCAAGATGTTGGACGCATGAATCATATGCAAACTTTGTCATTCCACCTGGGTTTCAAACCTTGTTCCTGTACACAAGAAGTTCGGGGAAATCCACTTGTGTGTTGATTTCAGGAACATGAACCATGCCTCAGACAAAGATAACTACCCCATGTCATCCATGGACCACATTTTGCAAAAAGTATCTGGGGCACATATGTTTTTCCTACTTGATGGTTTCTCAGGATGCAATCAGGTTCTGGTAGCATAACTTGACAGACTTAAGACTACCTTCCATACTAAGTGGGGTACGTTCACTTACATACGAATGTCGTTTGGGCTTGTAAATGTAGGCATAACCTTTCAGTGCGCCATGGACATCTCTTTTCGCAGACTCATCCAACAGAGTGTAGTGGCATACCTCGATGATGTGACTGTGTTCTCAAGAAGACGTGAGGACCACATACGCCATCTGAAGAAAATTTCTAACCGATGCTGGAAATACGGGATTTCCATGAATCCTAAGAAGAGTGTATTTGCAGTGTCTGAGGGGAACCTTATCAGACACATTGTTGCCAAAAGCAGGATCAAGGTGGATCTAGACCGAGTTCAGACTATTACACAAATCCATCACCCAGCCAACAAGAAAGCCATGCAATCCTTCTTGCGCAAGATAAACTTCCTCTGGAAGTTCATCTCGGATTATGCGCAGATATTCAGCCCATGCAGGACATGATCAAGAAAGATGCGGTCTACAGCTGGGGCAAGAGGGAAAAGTATGCATTCATCTAGATCAAGCAGGCAATAGCAGAAGTGCCTGCACTCTACAACCCAGACTTCAAGAAGGATTTCCTGCTATACACCTTCGCCTCCGACAATTCGCTTGCTGGAGTACTCACTCAGAAGGACGAGATGAACAATGAACATCCAATCTCCTTCATGAACGCAAGCATGCAGGGACCAGAACTCAACTACCTAGACGTTGACAAGCAGGAATATGTAGTTTACAAGGCGGTGAAACACTTCAGGCCCTAGTTGTTGAAGAACCATTGCATAGTCTACGTCCCTCACCCAGAAGTCTGCACATTACTTGTACAACAGGAACTGGGTGAATGACGTGTGAACTGGATGACAAGCTTGCAAGAGTATGATCTTGAAATCAAGACAATTCACATGATCAAAGGACATGGGCTTTGTAAACTTGTAGCTGAAGCAGTAAACACCCCAGAGAGTGAAGAAGAGCTCGTTGACTGGGAGCAGGAAGTTGAGATGTATTATATAAGGCGAGAAACACCCACTGAAGACAAAACCTATTGGTACACAGATGTGCACCAATACCTTGAGCACAACACCGTACCCTCTCACTTTTCCAGCAGACAGAAGAGGGCATTTCACCTCAAAGCTTTAGCATATCAGTTGGTGCACAAAGTTCTTTAAAGGAAGCACATCAACAAAGTTCTGCTTAGGTGCTTGGAGGCACATGAATCAGAGAAGGTGTTACAAGATTTCATGACAGACTTGCCGGGGCTCAATTTGCGGGAAACATCACAGCACACAAAGTTATGTGAGTAGTTTCTACTCGCCCATGTTATTCAAGGATGTTCGTGCTTATGCCTGCAAGTGCTCGGTCTATCAGCGATGTGCCGGCAAAACACGAAGATCAGTAGCCCCACTGCAGTGACTGAACCATTCCAACAATGGGGCCTAGACATCATTGTGGATATTTTCCCACATTCATCAAAACAACACTGCTACATTCTAACAGCAACATATTACTTCACGCGGTGGGTAGAAGCAGTTCCGCTCAAACAAGTGAATGACCAGGAGGTCATCAGCTTCCTCCAGCAGAACATCATCTCACGCTTTGGCATTCCGGTATCACTTTTTTTTGATAATGCAACGTACTTTTCGTCTTTAAAACTTTATTATTTTTCATTACAAAATGGTATTGTGCTGAAACACTCATCCAACTACTACCCACAGGGAAACAGTCTAGTAGAATCCACCAATAAAAACCTCATCCGCATAATCAAAAAGACCATTTTCTCTGAGTAGCACAACTGGCATACCACTCTGACAAATGCACTATGGGATGACCGCGTAACACCCAAGCCTTCTCTGAATACCTCACCATACTTCCTAGTCTATGGTAAAGAAGGCATCCTTCCAGCTAATATCTACTTGCTTGCACTTCAGCTATCCAAAGAATCCCAACGCAAGCCTTTCCAGCTATTTCAGTGTAGGATGGATACACTCCACAAGCTTCAGGAAGAAACAATGAAAGAAAAAGAAAAATTTACACTCCACCAGAAGCATATCAAGAGATGGTTTGAGAAGAAGTCTACAGGGAAAGCTAACTTTGATGTTGGTGACTTGGTTCTGAAATTGGATAAGTCCCATGAAGACAAAGGCAAGCATACGAAGTTCTAATCCATATGGATTGGTCCGTACACAGTCCATAAGGAGTTTGTCCCACACACATACTGTGTGCAATCACATGACAGGAGGATTGACAACCTTCCTTTCAACGACCAAGATCTCAAGCACAACTTCCAGTAGGTGGAGCCGTGCCCCATGCCATGTACATAGTCTGATTGCTACTTGTTGTTTTTATTTTATTTTCTTTACTTGCTATTTATGTTTTGTTTGTTTGTTCTTCTTACTGTTTTGGTCTATGTTTTGTTTTTCTTGCTTGATACCTTACTATTTTTTTTTCCTGAAAAAAGTGCTACCAACTACTATGTTATGGCTTTTGAATGAGTATGTGGCTGAGATATGAAGAGACTTGTGACACTGCTGAACTTGTCCAGTCTTGTCTCTGTCTTCTCTGTGCTTGGTTATAACCTTCAGCCGATGAAGTCTTGATGGAAAATATGAGTCATCTACAAGGGAATTTTTGGCCCAACCATGAACCTGTGTCCACACTAGGAAGCCCATGCCTATACTCAGTCTTTTTCTCTATATGTTCAAGCCCATCCAACTAGTAGAAACGGAAAAGGGGAAAATCTAAACAAAAAAATCTATGTCAGGGGTCTTACATGCTTCTCTAAAGGAACAACCTCTTCTGCTCTCAATAAGTTGAGATCCATCTTCTGCCCTGAAAATAAATAAGTGCTTATGCACAGTCTTAAAAAATACAAAGATGAAAGAAGAGAGAGGCTTCTTGTGCAGAGAGGTGAAGCATGCAACTCCACCGGGGTACGGACGGACAGACGAGCATGCACTTTCATGAACAGGCAAACTTGTTAAGCATGCCAGCATGCAAGTAAGGAGAAATGTGCAAAGGAAACATCAAGCGACCCTAACGACCATCGAAGACTCCGCACACTTTTCCATGCGGAGGTGAAACTGTGACACACCATGAGGACATCCATCACCCAGCAACACTATAGCTCGACATGCACACCGGCAGGAGCACGAATGCACCAGCACTATCATGTCGAGTCTGGTCATGGGTCATGTCATCCACATCTCTACTGTGGGCGATACTATCAATCAATGTAATGTAACGTGGAAGTCCAAGAGACCCACTTTTCATACGAAGAGTCATGTAAAGTCGAAAGGTCATGGAAGTCAAACAGTCATGAGGGTAGTCGAACAGCCACAAGGGTCCCTTTCACCCTTGGCTATAAATACCCCCTCATTTGTACATGTAAAGGACGTTTCACCTTGGCTCCTCCCACTTAGCCTTGGGAGTCTATAATATTTTCTTTGAGGAGGAAGTAATGGCTCCAATGCCTTGCCCACAGGCTTAGTGATGTATGTTGTAACGATGTGTCTTGGAACTTCCGCTTAATTCAAAAGCCTGCTAACAGGCCAACACGTTTTCACACATGTATTGTAACTATTGTAGGAATGATCTTGAACACTTGTAGTGCATGTTGCTTTAACCTGGGTTTAACACTTGTAATACATATATATTAATGAAACTGTGTTGTATGAGTTGTTAACATTGTTATGTCCGTTTTGGTTCCCTCCCTGGACATTAGAAAGACCTTTCATGTAAACTTACTATAACAATCGTTGCACTCGCGTGGACTCCTCAACTGTGTGTTGTACGTGTTATCATTCCTTATGTGTTGTGACTGCCGCATCTGTGTGGATTGCTCTACCAGAAGCTGTGCACGTCCTGTTGTGTTGTGTGTTCCTAAAAGAGTTGGGGCTTCCTCCCATCCGACTTGGGACTCACTCCCACATTATCCATCTACAGTGAAAGAACCATTGACACAAGTAACACTAGCAATCACCAGGCATGCGAACCTCACTACTCGAAGATAAAGAAGACCACTGTCTTGTGCTGACAAGCAAGAGCTGAGGCAAATCTTTAAGATAATGGAAAATAGGCCATCATACCGGATGGGAATCCCACACCAAATGGTGTGAGGTCTAGTTGAGACTTCATACTGGGGTGATTGCTTAAATGTTGGCGGGTCCAGCACTGTCAACACGCTGGGAGGGCCAAAAATAATTTAACAAATTATTTCAGCGAAAAACCAAGTATTCACGGGCCTTTTCTCTCTCTTTAGGGGGTCACGTGGCAGAATATTATTAGTCCTAATAAAGCGACATGGCATCTGACGTCATCATGACATGGCAGTACATAGGACACGTGGCATGCATATCTGGCATTTTCAGGGGTCCTATGGGGGTCATATCCAGGCGACATGTGCCACCACTCAGGAAGCGACATGTGGCACTAATGACGTCATTAATCGGCGATCGGAGGTAGCAGCGCATTATGCATCACAAGGAATTCACCAGTTGCGAACCATCGATAAAGGGTCTCTGATAAGGGTGCTGGCCCGCGGTCACATAAAGAACCGAGGAACCAAGGGCTAAGCACTAAAGGGCTATCAACGATCAACGAAATTGAAATGTCACAACTCCAAGATAAAATCTTCAATTGAAAATCACCGATAAGGGTGCTCCAATATAAGGGCTGGCCCACGGTCAATGGGAACTCAAAGAACCAAGGACGTGGGGCTGAGTTAAAGCACAGAGAGCTATCAGGAATCGATGGATTTGGATGTCACAACACTATGAAGTTTGCGATATATGACTTCTCTGATATTTCACTGTGGCAAGACAACTGTGAATATTAGGCTCTGATAGCGTAATACAGGGAAGGCTAAAGGGATGGATGAATTGGCAGTTGTGCTTAGGACATGTAATGGTCATTATGGGTGATCACTCCTAGTTCTTGTAAGCAAAGAATTAAAGCTTTTAAGACCAAAAGTGATAGATAGATTGGCTGGATCATTGAGGTAGAGACGTGGCCTAAGTAGAGGCCATAATAGGGGCATCTGGGAGATGTTTTCCTCCCATCATCATTTTGTTTTCCTTTTTATTTTATTTCTATAATTTCTATATTTCCAATAACGGAATCAAATCTGAATGTAATCAGTTTAGGCAGTTAGGCATTTGCACACCGAGATAGCTAATCTATTAGATAGTTGGAGCTCGAGGTGGGATATTTTGTAACTGTTAATTCCAGCTCCCCCTCTTATAAATAGGGGGAAGAAACACTTAATAAAGGTCTTGAAATTTTGCACCTGCAGAGGTCAAAATTCCGAAATTCCACTTTTGTTTCATTTACTTGTTCCCAAGGGACTTGAGTGATATCTTGCTGAATGTAATGGACTGGTATGTTGGACTCATATTGGATTAATGAAACTCTATGGCGATTCCAATCAGAGCAATGTGCAGTATGTTTTCCCCCTCTATAAATCTCATTTCATATATGTTTTTCTTTCTCCAAAATTGTGTAATGAAACTGTTAGTCTCATCCTCTCATGGTTATACGTATGCTACTAAATAGTGAACAATACCTATGTATATTACAGATTTACTTGTGTTAGTCTATAACTTATAGTACTTGTGTACAAGATAGATTTACTTGTGTTATTCGATTAACCTGCATACTTGTATGAGCACAAATTTACTCATGTTGTTTGGTGATAGAGGTACCCATGAGGTATATGACATGAAACCTTAATTCACGCTCCACTCTTTCCTCTCTTTCATCTCCTCAGTCTTCCATACTTCTGCCAGAATATTGTTGCTTAGGATTTTGTCTTGTTTACAGCCCTATGCATTAGATTCCCCTCCTCTCTTTCGTCCTCTTTATTTTACTACACTGCCAATATTGAGGTTTCCTGTTGTTGTGTATCAACCACCATAATAAGACATTTCTCTTTGAGGTTGCCCTGATTTACCCCCTACACATTTGGATCCATGTATTGCCGTGAGTTTACCTTACTAAAGGGTTATTGAACTAAGCCCCTTTTATTATCTTTTTAAACTTTACGACAATTGGAGTGCAACCGAGAGGCCCCATTGATAATCTTCCATGCACTCCTCTATTCAAGATGTCCTAGGCACTGGTCTACAATCAAACCATAGACTATCTCTAGGAAGCTTTCTATATCTCTTGAAGCACTTGTGCCGCAGGTGCTAGAAAAAGTGACAACAGGTTCTTTCGGAAGTAGTTTCCTATTTGTGAATAGGTTGGGTGACTTCTTCAGAATGACCAAGGGTGTTTGAATATAAATATTCTACATCAGATACATGAGGACTTGACAGAGTACTTGGATTTGAGGATGTTGTAGATCTATATGAATGACATTTGATTTTGTGGGAGGCTTTATGTGCCATTCACCATCAGATTTTCCCTCCTTCTAGTGCCAATTTTTGACATGCAGGAAAATTCTAGCCTGCAATGAAGAGTTACCACTCCATCAAAGCGTCAATTACACCCTTTCTAGTTTGGTGTGGTGGCACTTGATGAAAGAAGTTTTTATTGATGTCAAAGGTTGTCCAAATGAAAGAGAAATTTACATATTCAAATAGAATATTTTGAAATTTTATTTCTTTACCTTTGATGCCCCATTTGGATACCCTATATTTGAATTCAATTTTACTCCATTTACCTAGATAAAAATGAACCATAACATATATGGTTGGAAATATTATTTCGAGGCCTTTCTAATGGTTTATGTAACTCCCTCTAACTCATCACGATTGAGGATGAATGATTTTCAAACATTCACTATACATTTGGCTAGTTTCACAAGCTATTCCAACCAGTGGACAAGTTGACCCAGTTAGCGGACAAGTCAGCCCAATCTAGACTTTGAATTCACTATAAGTAGGCATGAGAAGGAGCATTTCAAATCACTCCCTCAAGAAAGTTTTGATCTGTTTAAACAATCAAAGGAAAGGAGTTTTGAGGTTCATACCTCATGAATTAGAAGTGAAGAGAAGTTGATTTAAAGAGACTTTTTAGGGAAGGATTTTTGGCACATTTTTGTATGGTTTTTGTCTTATTTTGGAAATGTTTTTTGGCTTATTTTACAACCTTTTTTGGAAAAAAGTTTGAAGGTTTTTGGTATTGGTTAGAAGGTTTATAAAAAAAATATTATTGAGGGTCAGATTTTGTCCCTTTTGAAGGATGAATTTCATATATATGTTAAGAGTAAGATTCTAGTGTGGAAGATTGAGTTTCAGGCCTATCCTAGGAACAATGACCTATCCCTATTGAGGTTAAATTTAGGGACCGAAGTTCTGGTACAAATAAGGTCAAATTCATGCCTAATTTTAAGGCTAAATCTTGGAATGTTTCAAGTTGAGTTTCAATTCTATTTTGAAAATCTAACACTATCCTTTATTGAGGAGGTCGAACCATATGGAGGAGTCAAAGTTCTAGAGGCCAATTTCAAGGATCATTTTCTTAGGGAAGTTATATTGCCAATAAGATTGTGTTTAGGGATTCAAATTCCCGTGTGAAGGACAGAGGAGCAATTTCCAGAAGAACAGATTTGTTTTACTAATATTGATTCTTGTACAAGTTTTAGTGATGACAAATCAGGGAGTTGGTGCTTCCTTTCAGTTGGTGTTGATAAAATTGGGTGTTGGTACTTCCTTTCAGTTCGTGTTGATAAACTTGGGAGTTGGTTCTTCCTTTCAATTGGTGTTAATAAATTTGAATGTACTATTTATATATATTAAGCAAATCATTCCATGGTTTTCACGTAAAAATTTATTAGTTTTGTATATTTATGTGCTTTGTTTTATACTCGTGGATGCATTTAAAAACGTTTGAAGTTAAAAATTGTTAATATTGATTCACCCCCCTCTTAGTAATGCTAAATATTCCAACAATTAGTATCAAATATTCCTTTAGAAACAATTTGACCACTGGAAGGTATATCTCAATTAAACTTGTGGACAAGCAAGAAGAATACACCAAACATGGTATACCATTGTTTGATGGATAAAATTATGTCTTTTGGAGCATAAGGATGAGATTATTCTTGCAAGCATAAGGAGTTGATGTTTGAAAAACTATTCTAAATGAATACATGGTATTAACCTCTCCTCCAACGTATCTGGTTGCAAGAAGACTCTATGAAATTAAGTGAGAGGCTATGCATGCCATTCTGGGAGGGTTGACAAGATCATAATTTTTCAAGGTTATGCATTGTGATTCAGAAAAGGAAATTTCGGACAAGCTCAATAATGCGTATCAAGGAGATGAAAAGGTAAAAGGGTCTAATCTTCAAACTTATAGAGGATAGCTTGAACACCTAAATATGAAGGAAGATGAAGAAACTCTAGCTTACTTTCTCTAGGTTAATGAGGTTGTGAATACTATGAGAGAAATGGGAGATAAGATCGTAGATAAAATCATTGTTCAAAAGATACTAAGATATCTCCTAATGAGATTTGATTCCAAAATCTTAGCATTAGAAGAAAGACAAGATCTAGCTATGTTGAGTATGGATGAGATACATGAAATGAGGACAGAATAGGAAAACTCATCGAAAAGGGAAGTATCTTTTAAAGTCTCCAATAAGACAAGGAATAACAAGCAAAAGTAAAAAACAAGCTCTAGTTGTAGTGATGATTCAGACGATGAAGAAGAACCCAATTTTGTGAGAAAGTTGAAAAGAGGAACTCGAAAATATAAAGGTAAACTTTCTTTAAAGTGTTTTGAATGTGGTAAAATTGGTGTTTATGCTTCTAAATGTCCTTTTGCAAAGGGTTCAGATAGTGATGAAGAATAAAGTTATAAGAAAGAAAATAAATATAAAAAAAGAAACAAAGGAAAGAACAAGGGAAAATTCTTCAAGAAGAAAAGTTTTTATTCAAGAGAAGATAGTATCTCATCCAATAAAGATGATGATAGTGACCATGATTATGATAGAGTGATTTTCATGGAATTATATTCTCATAATAAGACTCTTGAAAATTATGATGGAAATCATGAAGAATAAGAAGGAGAAGTGGATATTGACGCAAAATTGATTAGTGCATTAAGTGATCTTAGAAGAACAATAAAGAAAAATCTCAAAGGGTTCAGATAGTGATGAAGAATAAAGTTATAAGAAAGAAAATAAATATAAAAAAAGAAACAAAGGAAAGAACAAGGGAAAATTCTTCAAGAAGAAAAGTTTTTATTCAAGAGAAGATAGTATCTCATCCAATAAAGATGATGATAGTGACCATGATTATGATAGAGTGATTTTCATGGAATTAGATTCTCATAATAAGACTCTTGAAAATTATGATGGAAATCATGAAGAATAAGAATGAGAAGTGGATATTGACGCAAAATTGATTAGTGCATTAAGTGATCTTAGAAGAAAAATAAAGAAAAATCTCATACTCAAGGAAGAGGTAAATAAACTAAAAGAATGTTTAAAAATTCCTAATAGGAACACTGAAGAGACCAATCAAAGTATCATAAATCTAAAAGTACAACTACAAGAAGAGTGATTGAAGAAACAATCAATAGATAGCTGGAAGAGAAGGAGAGAACAACCAGGAATCTAGAATTTGAGATAATTTCCTTGATGAAGGAACTATGGAGGAAGGATATCCATTAGAACTTTGAAACTATTACCAAAATACTAGATGAAATCATCAACAACCATAAACTATTCAATGGAACGTATGGTCTAGGTTATAAACAAAATAATATTGATAAAATTTCAAGCTCTATGATGACAAGAAATGAAGCAAAGAAAGGAAGTTACGTTGATGTGCTTAAAGGTCCTACCAAGAAGGAAGAATCTAAGCAGTTAAAGGAGGTATTACAACAACCAACAATGAAGAACATTCAAGAAGAAGATCATGGCTTCAGAAGGACAACACCATCAAGAAGACCACCTACACTCATGTACCAAAATATTTTTCTTGGAGTGCGTTATTCTTGTAATAATTTTGGGCATAAGGTTATATACAATAGAACTTATACAATAGGTAGAAATATAAGAAATAACTATGAAAATCTCAAGAATTGTTATGAAGGTAGTTATGGTAGAAAATCTCATGAAAATTTCAACATAAATTATAATAGTTTTGGCTCTCTTATATATAAAATTGAATGTTATAAATGCAAAAAATTTGGACACATAGTGAGAAATTGCAGAAGAAATTTGATAGTTCCTTCAAAGGAAACAAGGGAGGTTCCTATCCATAATATGGGGAAACAACTAAGAACTTGGAAAAAAAAGCATGAAGATTTGAAGGTTGATGAATGTGGGCTTGTCTTACAAGCCCAAGCAGAATAAGTCAATGGTATATCGGCAGTGGATTCTCAAAGCATATGACTGTAGACAAAGACAAATTTTGTAAAATAGAACAAAAGAAAAATAAGGATCTGTCACTTTTGGGAATGATAACTTTGCCAAAATTATAGAGAAAGGCACAATTATCCTTGGAAGCAAAGTGCAGCGGAAGAAAATGTTTCACGTGTTGAAGATATGAAGTGTAATTTGCTAGGTGTTATCCAAATGTGTGATCAAGGATACACACTTCTATTCCATTCAAAGGAATGTGAAATAAGGAAGGAAGGATCATGGAAACTGGTTGCAACAACAATAACAAATCAAAAAAACATATACATCATGAATGAGATTGGAAAGGAAAGATGTTTCCTGGGAAAGGAAGATGAAATTTAGATTTGGCATAGGCGACTGGGGAATATACACTTTGACAATCTTGTCAAGATTAGCAAGAAGGGATCGATAAGGGATATTCCTAAAATTACAAAGCCTTCAAATATTATATGCAAGTATTGTCAACATGGAAAGAAAACATGAGTTGGGTTCAAAACTAAGGAACATTCCATGAAAAAACCATTGGAAGTTGTACATACTTATTTATGTGGGTCAACAAGAACAAAAGGACTAGATGGTGAACAATATTTCATGTTGCTTGTTGATGACTACATAAGGATGAAATGGGTTTTTATCTTAAAAAGAAGTCAAAATATTTTGAAATTTTTAGAATATTCAAGGAACTTGTTGAAAACAAAACAACCAATTTTTTAATCAAATTCTTGAGATCATATAATGGAGGATAACTTACTTCAATGAATTCAATTACAATCTTGAAGAACATGGAATAAGAAGAAATTTCTCAATAGTTAGAACTCCTCAACAAAATGGAGTGGTTGAAATCAAGAAAATAACTGTGGAAGAGATGGCTAGAACTTTGTTGTATGAATCCAAGCTAAGTAATATCATTTGGGTACAAGTTACATACAATTATTCACATTTTGAACAAAATATTCCTTAGAAGTAACAATGAAAAAACTCCCTATGAATTGTGGAAGGGAAGACTAGCTAGTGTCAAGCATTTCATAATATTTGAAAGAAAATACATAAAAATGGATGACTAGATGCACGGAAAGTTTGACTCCCAGACACATGAAGGCATACATGTTGGGTACTCATGTAAAATTAAACCATACAGGTGCTACATTATTAGACTCAACAAGATAGTAGAAAGTGTTGGGAGTATGTTATATTCTTTCCATGACTAGCCCCACGTTGTTTGTTGCGTCGGGTGCAATAGGGGGTTTTGATGGGGGCAATAGCTCCCTTGTACAGGGTCTGGGGCAGCGCCCCAAGGAAATTTTTTTTGGACCCTATTTTAAATGGACGAACCTACCTATGGTTTTTTGTGTGGTTTTCGCACATGGTTTTGGGAATGATGGTTTTCTTCCCATGGTATTTTGTAGATCCGGTCAAGGGAACTACGATTATGCTCTAAACCAGGGTTAATGGATTGGGGTCTATGGATGCTTCGTAATGTATATATATGTATTGTAACATTCGAAGGAATATAATGAAAAATCAATATGGTAGTCCCGGTAGGCCCAAGAAAAAATGTGATTGATACAAAATTGGTCTTCAAGAAAAAACTAAATGAAGATGGAAAGGTGACCAGAAACAAAGGAAAGCTAGTGTGCAAAGGGTATTCCCAAGCTGAAGGGATAGAGTTTGAAGAAACTTTTACTCTGGTGATAATGTATTTTGATGACCTAGTGATGATGTATTTTGTTCCTGAAATTAGAATAATATAATGAAGTTTTTTTTACCGACA
Source organism: Pinus tabuliformis (assembly GCA_031772625.1). NCBI lineage: Eukaryota > Viridiplantae > Streptophyta > Pinopsida > Pinales > Pinaceae > Pinus > Pinus tabuliformis. Next base: position 1,387,250,090 of record CM062804.1, read on the forward strand.
AAAAAATAAAATAAAATATAATTATAAATATAGTGCCGTTCTAGTTTTAAAAATAAAATACTAATCTTTAGAATTAAAAATCTATAAAAAAAAACAATGTTATTTAATTAATTATACATATAAACTATATAATTATATATAAAAAAACATATTATATATATATATATATATATATATATATATATATATATATATATATCAAACAATGTTATTTAATTAATTATACATATAAACTATATAATTATATATAACAAAACATTAGATTTGATCTTATACATTGTTTATAACATAACTTAATTTTATAACTATTTAACCTAACATAACTCATTATTTAACATTTAACACCAGCTTATATTCATCTTAACCCTCGATCTATCAAGCACAATCTCTCTAGGTGTAAACCTCTTTTATAAGTATTGAAGAAAATATAAATAATGGTGGGAAGTAACTCCTCTAATTAAATTTTTAGATCTTATTCCTATCTATTTTTTATGCAAAGGCTTGCTTAAACTATGTTGGGAAGTAATTGATGGTAGATATGTTATTTACTTGAGCGTTTTATTTTTGAATGGTTTTCCTCCTAAACAAACTTAAGAAGAAAAACCACTACACAAATATCTAAAAGTCATGTATGAATATTGCAGCCATATCTATAAATTATGACATAAAGTATGTAAGCCAGTTATCCACATGGCATTATATTGTGGAGAGAGAGATAAATCCAACCTAGATATGGTATGTGTATATAAAATTCAGCTTATTTATCAAACCCATAGAGAAATCAAATCTCTTTTCACTTTAAAATAAGTTTGTATCTTAAGAGATTTGATACTTTTAAACTTTTGATAAATCCAAAATTAAAATAAATTTAAAATAATTTTAACAATTTAAAATAAACAATTTAAATTTACAATAAAATAAATTTTTAAAATTTATTATAAATTAAATTAATCATGTAATTTCTATAATTATTTTAATAATTTAACATTATTCCTATATATATATAAATGAACAATACGGTTAAAAACACGACGTGCGAATACATCACATGAAAAAGTACTGGAGAAATACATGAAGTGCGAACCCATCACATAAAAAGTATGGGAGAAATAGCAAGAAACAAAGAACTTAGCTGATCGAAAAAGAGGAAAATGATACATGGTATGACAATCACATTTTCACAATTCGCAAAATCTAATGAGCCTGCACTGAATTTAATGAATATTCTCCAGATCACTTCAACTAATTAAAATATTTTGCAATGAATTTAATGAATATTCTCAGATGACTTCAACTAATTAAAATATTTCAATATAAAGTCAGGGGATATAAAATCAGTGGATTAAGAACCATCAAAATAAATAATATACAAAAGGAAAAAATAAAATAGAGGTGGAAAATGAAACAATTAATTCAGGTTAACATTACATCTGATTTAGAAAAATGCCAATGTAGTATTAACTACAGATATTGTACTCGACAGATTAAACTTTTTTTCTGAATTGCGGTATATATATTTCATACGTAAGAAAATTCAAAAATGAGATAAATCAACACACTTAAAAAGAATTAGTTTGCCAAATTAACACCTTCACATTTTTATAAATTACTAAACATGCAAATCATAATTATGCGCTTGACAGGTATATTACCCTAATATAATATGACAGATTATACATCTATTATCTGCAAGCAAGTAATATAAGCAATATGAAAGTAAAAGATATAAGCAATATGAAAGTAAGTTTCTCATTAATTTTTGCTTTTAGAATTTTGGTGTTTAATTTGCAGTAATCCACCCATATTTCCCTGTTATAAAGATAAAAACAGATTACCATCAGATTACTGAAGTGAGTTGAGTGAGCAGAAAAAAGTGAACAAAGTTTCTATTTGATGTCATACAGGTCAATGCATTTTTGGTACATTCCATCACCAAACATTTAACTTCAACAAATTATGTTTTTCAACGAAAACAGTTGCACCAAAAAAATCAATCTCAATAGCAGATTCTACTGCATATGCATATTCTCAAAACATTTGCAAGAAAACTACAGTCTATCTTCTTTATGTAACTTCTTAATAAATTTTAATCCGATGCTCAGAGAGAGATTTATGATGATTTTCCCAAGGTCACATGTTTGGGATGTAATTCAGGAGCCTGCAAAAACCCTAACTTACTTGGATCATATATCCGAAAACATAGTGCAACAAGATCTAAAATTTGGGACTAAGCTTCATCATGATTTCGTCTCAAATGGGTTTTAATTTAAGATTCTTAACCTTCATAGAAAAATAATTGTAGCGAAAATTATACGATGACCTGTTTGTGATGGAATTCCGGAGCTTGCAAAAACCCTAACTTCCTCAAATCATATATCTGAAAATATAGTGAGACAAGATCTGAAATTCAGACCCGAGGTTTTGAACTATTTTGGCTCAAATGGGTTTTGTTTTAGCTTCTAAAACTTTCTAGAGAAAATTTTATAGTGAAAATTCCATGATGATGTGTTTGGAGTAGCGAAACCCTAGAATCCAAAGCTCTCATACCAAATGTTATGAAACCAGTTCACAAAAAGATAGAAAAGATAGATCAACGACTTAAAAATCAGCCTCTTCGAGAGGGAAACCTCCTTTACATTACACAAATGAAAATTTCTTGGATGATACAAATGACAAGAACTACTTTCTATATATAGGAGTCTAAGGGGTCCCAATACAATCAGAGTCTACATAACAATAATATTGTAGGGGCACAACAATAAGAGTAGTGGTCTTCTATGGGGCATAATAATAACAACATGGGGACTATGTGGGCATAATAATACAATAAGGGGGTTGCACTAATAATAATAAGGGGTTACACTAGTAGTATAGGGACCTAACACATTCTTTCTAAGGCAATATTTTTTTCTTGGATTAGTTTATATGTATTATATGTAATACTTTGGTCAACATTATTTTCGTGTATTAAAGCTTATATGTATTATATGTAATATGTTGAGGCATCCCATATACGCACCCCAGCTACAGGCCATCATAACGCAAGGTGGTTTGTTATACGTGGTCGGGCTCGTGACAAATCACGTAGCCCACTAAGAGTTAACGTTCCACTCATAGATCTTGCCTCTTATGCCATTTGGTGTGTCAAAGGCAATATTTCTATCTCTATTGATGATCATGCTACCTCTAGTGGACCTTCTTGGCCTATTTCAGGTACACCTCCTGCATTTTTAAATTCTCTTTAAAGTTTATGTATTTATGACTTGAAATCGTCTTTAATTTTTAATTTGTCTTCAACTCATGTGTATGAATTTAATGTATATGTTATTATGCTTCTGGTTTGTTAATTATATATGTTAAATTATGTTTATGATTTGCAGTCCATCAACGGGTCAAAAATGAGGATCAAAGTGCAACATCAATCCCTTTGTGGGATGATGCTAAAGCTCATATCACATTGGAGGATGTTATGACCCATCATAAATGGATCATAGAAGAGATATGTAACATCGCTACCAATTCACCGACTTGTCATAGTTTGTCTTTGATGCTGGATAGCATCAATAGGTTGAACGAGACACACAGGAGGTCGGGCCCACAGAGCCACCTCCTACAGTCCATAAAGACAATAAGGAGGCATGAGGTTAGAGGTACAGATACTTGGGAGGTGGTGAAAGAGGCAACCAAGAACATTGATGTTCGTGGGGAGTTGTTTGACATCCCTCCGGATCGCCCTGCTAGACATTGAGGTCTGATTCCACTGAAATATTTAGGAGTGTTGATGCAACCCATTTTGTTTATGATAGATTCATTGGAGCTTAGGGCCAATTCTCCCACCATGACCAGGTCGCCATTTATTTTTCCAAGAATTTATATGTAGGGTTCGTGTTACATATGAGGTGAATTACATTGATACTAAATCCGATTAGTATGGACCCATATTGGGACATACCTATGAGCACAATGGGGTTCTTAGGGACCCTGGGCATGTACCACCACTTCTGAGATTCTTCCCACTACCGCCTCGTAGCTTGGTATTGCCAACAAAGCTAGAGAAGTTATCGCACCTCAGTGGTGAGACCAAGGAGACTATTGCAAACAACATGTAGATGTCATTGGCCAGTGCATGTGTTGCATTAGATTTGTTAGTATCTGTCAGTCCTGTCAGTCACCAGTGGTCAAATATTCTCTTACAAAGTTTTTGATAGGGTTCTACTGCAAATTTTTATGGTTTCAAATAGGTTTTCAATAAAAATTTGGTCACTGGTTAGGTTAGGTAGGTCACCACTACTCCTTTCACCTTTATGATCAATGGACATAAGCATGATCTGGTCATCCCTTGTTGAAATGGTGTCATAGTCATCAATGTCATCATTCAACTCATTCATTCATGTAGTGTCATCATTAGGTCATAGGGTCAAAAGCATGAAAATAAGTCATTTCACCACCAAAATCAACATTTGAAGGAGTAGTGATAGGGAAAATATTCAATAAGGGTCTAAAGTTATTTTATTTCTCCATTATGATGTAATATATCCTAAAAGGTTCTAAAGCTGCAGTTTCAAAATAAAATGTGACAAGACATGGTGGGGCCCGTACAACCTCCTCCAATAGTCATGGCAAGGTTTTCCCCTCTAGTATTACCTAGTCAACTTGTTTCCCTACCTCAAAAGTATGGCCCAAGGCTTCCATTTTTTTTATGGAACTTCAGAGATCACAACTCAACAGCATGTTGAAAAATTAGTGGATTTCATCGATCTCAAAGAGGTTGATGATGAGGATGCTAAAATGATAATCATAGCACAAATCTTTTCTGGAGAGGTCAAGAAGTGGTTTCGTGGTTTTATGGCTGCTTCCATCACCAACTCTCGGCAGCTGAAAAAATTGTTTTTAGCCCGATAGGAAGAAAATAAGAATCCACTATAGATTTTGGCTCAATACAACTCCATGAAGAGACATCCAAATGAAATAGTGAAGGAGTTCACCACTAGATTCAATAAGGTGTACAATTCTATCCCTAATGACATGAAACCTCCCCCTGTATTAGCATTCCTCCACTATCTTGATGCCTTTGACCTGTACATGGCTTATCAGCTTAGGGAGAGAAGCCCTGCCACCTTAGAATACATGCAGAAAAATGGAGTGAGTGTTGAAGCCAATTTGTTTATTAAGAAATCCAAAATGAAGCCAGAGAAAAAAGTTACCATAAAGGTGGAGTCCTCCTCTTCTTCTGATGGTAAACTCGACACTCTTATAGAAACCATGGAAAGAATGATGGAGAGAATGACCATTGCAAACTGACAGGCCTTCAATAAGGAATCCAAATTATAGGGTTCAACAGCAGTCACGATTCAAAAATAAGCAGAAAGAGTAGAAGAATCAAGATCCTCAGGGACATCAGGAAATTAGAACTCCATTTCAGAAAAATTACACTCAAGGCCCAAAGAAGAAGAAGAAGAGATTGCTGAAGCAAACCATTTCTTTGATCATGATCAACACGATCATCTACGTATTTTTCTAACTGAGGAAGATCAATTATCTCAAGATTCTGCTGCACCAAGTGATCATCAACTTGTCCTCTCAAATGATGATGTACTGGCAGTGCAAACTGAAGAATACCAAAGGGGCTATTAGAATGCTCTCAGCCATGTGAAAAAGAAGTACAATTTGAGGAGAAAAAATGTGCCTATTACATTGAATCAAAAGAGGCAAATTGCTCAGAGAGATGCCCAAAACAAAGAAACATCCCCCATCGATCAAAACAAAGAAAAGGAGATTGTTGTTATAAGTCGGGACAAGACCAAAGAAGCCTCTACTAACAATGCAAGGAAGGATAAGGAGACTCAAAGTGAAGGTCAGAGAAAGGAGTCTTCTACCAAAGGACAACCCAAAAAGAAGGACAACACTTCAAAAGAGGTAGAGAAGCAATCTAACTTGTTTAGTTTAGAGAATGAAATTTCTAAGTTGAAAATTTCTATCCCTCTAACTGAACTAATCAAGAATGATAAATATAAGTTTCAGATTGCCAAGATGTTAAAGGTAGGTCAGATGTTAGATATGGTTAATGTCACCAATGATCACGCTGAAATTCTGTTTGGTCCAGCCGTAGATGGGAATCTAGAAGATAGTGAAGTCCCACCATTCTACCTTAGTCTGAAAATCCATGATTTTATCCTTCATAATGCCATGTTAGATTTTGGGGCCTCAAGCAACCTCATGCCTAAAGCCATTATGAAAAAACTGGGATTGTATATCACTCGACCATATCATGATCTCTATTCTTTTGATTCGGGAAGAGTGAGGTGTCTCGGTCTTATCAAATACTTGGTAGTGTCTCTGGACCAGATTCTGGCCAAGAATGTGTTGATGGATGTGGTTGTTGTAGATATTCCTCCAAGGTTTGGTATGCTGCTCTCTCGGCCTTGGCGAGGAAAGTTGAAAGGCACCTTACAACTTGATTTCTCTTACGCTACTGTACCGGTGTTCGGGAAACTTAGAAAACTGTATTGAGAGAAAAAGATGAAGTTCATGACTAGTAGCAAAGAGAAACCTAATAACCACCCTGTTCATGTTGTACATATCGACTTAGAGTCCTTTATTTTGTATAATGATATGATTTCAGTAGATGATGATAGTTAGATTATTCAAATTTCACAAATTTCAGAAGTTATAAGTAGTGTACATAAGGATTTGATTGCAGAAAAAGTGAAATAGGATGTAGACAGATTGTAGCCGAGAAGTTCACCTTAAAATACTATTGAATCAGTGCAAGAAACAGAAATTGTCGAGACAACGATTCATCCTCCAACAAGTAAAATAGATCATCCCTCCAAATTTCAGTTTCCTGATGAAGAAGATGGTCTTTAGACCCTGCAGTTTGACGGAGCATTATGAAAGGAAGGACCTGGGATTGACATGTGGATTCATGGCCCCTTGAATAAGTCAGGTAAATTCCCTCTCAATGTAAGATTAAGCTCATATAAGTTGGATTTTGATTGCTCAAATAACGAGGCAAAGTACAAAGCATTGATTGTCGAACTTAAAATTCTCAAAAAGTTGGGATAAAAGAAGATTTCAATTTATGGCGACTCTAAGTTGGTGATTAAACAGGTAAAAGGGGAGTACTAGGCCAAGCATCCAAGGATGCGAGCTTATCAAAATTTTGTCCTTGATATTCTCAAAACATTTTCAGAATATACATTCTCTTTGATTCCTAGAAGTCAGAATTTTATGGTTGATTCCCTTGCCACTGCAACAAGTATGTTTAAGATCCCCATCCAGGCCAATAAGAAGTTTTCAATTAATTTCAAGCATCTCCCAGCTGTCCCTGACAATCTGAGATATTGGTAGCTATTTTGGGATGATAAGAAAATTAATAATTTTCTGTAAATGGAAGATGAATTCTTGCATTCCCATATTGATGACGTGTATGATGAGAATGATCAGGTAATTGAGGCTACTGAGGTTGAAGTGTTGCAGTTGAAAGAAAATAACATTCCATTAGGTCTTGTGCCTTTGGAAGAGTTATTTGATCACGATGATGTCGCCAAAAACCCAACAATGGTCCCCAAAGAAGCAGGTGTTGAAAATATAAACATTGGCACAACTGACAAGCCAAATATGGTCAAGTTGTCAAAGTCTCTATCCCCTAAGATGAAAGGTAAATACGTTTCTTTAATGGTTGAATTTTTTGACGTATTTGCTTGGGACTATTCAGATCTAAAGGTGTATGACAAGAACATCATCCAACATATTCTACCATTCAAGCCTGATCAGAAGCCATTCCACCAAAAGCAGAGGAGGATTAATCCAAAATTGCTTTCGTCGATTGAGAAAGAGGTAAATAGACTTTACAAAGCTGATATCATAGTTCCTATTCGTTTTTTTGAATGGATGTCAAATCTTGTTTCGGTGAGGAAAAGGATGAGGGAGATTCGTCTTTATATTTATTTTAGGAATTTGAACAAAGTTTCCTTGAAGGACAATTATCCTCTTCCGAAGATGGACCACATTTTGCAGAGGGTAGTTGGGTATTCAAGGATGTCACTTCTTGATGGATACTCTAGATACAATCAAATTATGGTGCATGAAGATGATCAATTAAAAACAACCTTTACGACACCTTTGGGTACTTTTATGTACGCCAAGATGCCATTTGGGCTGAAGAATGCAGGGGCTACCTTTCAATGAGCAATGGATATTGCTTTCGCCAATGAAAAATATGTATTTATAGTTATTTACTTGGATGACCTTATAGTTTTTTCTAAATCTGATGAAGAGCATTTGCATCATTTAAGGATTGTTTTTCAGAGGTGAAAGAAATTCAACATTTCACTAAATTTAAAGAAGAGATTATTTTAGATATTTTTTTTTTTGGGATTCACCTCTGAAGAGATTATTTGCCATGGCGTAGGGAAAACTACTGAGGCATATAATTTCAAAATATGACATTCACATTGACCCCGCAAGAGTTGAAGCAATCCAACAGTTGGATTTCCTAAGAAACAAAAGAGAGATTCAATCTTTCAATGGAAAAATCAACTTTTTGAGGAGATTCATCCCCAACCTTGCTAAACACCTGAGAGAGATGACTAATATGATGAAGAAGGACAATGAGGTAAGATGGTTAGAAGATGCAAATAAATCATTCAATTCAGTTAAATTTTCATTGTCTTATGCTACCACCTTGATCAACCCTAATTATACTTTAGATTTCATCATATTTTCATTTGCTTCCGAGCACACTTTGGTTGTTGTCCTAATGCAAAAAAAGGACCAAAAAACTGGACAACCCATAGCCTTTTTCAATCGAACTATAAGAGATGCAACGCTAAAGTATAACATTATTGAAAAACAAGCTTTAGCCTTAGTGAAAGCTCTAAAGGATTTTCAGGTATACATTCTTCATTCGCACATTCTGACTTATATTCCAATTGCAGCAGTGAAGGATGTTCTCATGCAGACAGATCTAGAAGGTAGGTGGGGAAAATGGATCGCAACGATGCTAGAATATGATCTAGAGATAAAACCGACAAAGTTGATCAAGGGACAAGGTTTGGCAAAGCTCATGGCTGAATCTAACTTGCACACATTGGATATCAATCTAATTGTTGCCCTCTCTACAAAAGAAGTGGAAGACTTGCCGGTACAAGTATCATAGATTTTTATTTCATCTCCTTGGTATTATGACATTGTTTATGTACTTCAGCATTTGAATCCTCTGCTAGAACTGCCAAGAAGTAAGAGTAGATCATTGAAATTAAAAGCTTCAAAATACTGCATCCTTGATAGCATTTTATTTTGGAAGGATCCGGGTGGTGTGTTGTTGAATTGTCTTGTCGAAAGTGAGGAAAAAGAAATAATGAATGACTTTCATGAGGGAGATTGTGGTGGTCACCTCTTCTGGAAAACCACAGCCAACAAGATTTTGAGGGCTGGTTTTTATTGGCCAAGTCTTTTTGTTGATGTATATAAAATTGTGATGAGTTGTAATGAATGTTATATTTTTAAGGGGAAAAGAAAACTGCTACCATTGCCATTACAATGCATTTCAGTCTCGGCAGCATTTCAGCAATGGGGTGTTGATTTTACTGGGGAGATTCATGCTTCATCTTCAGCCCAACACAAATGGATCTTAACAGCCACAGATTGCTTCACAAAATGGATTGAGGCGATCCCAACCAGACAAGCTACTGATTCGGTAATCATTCAATTCATTGAATCTAATATCTTGTCAAGATTTGGTTGCCCGTAGAAAATAATCACTGATAATGTTGTTGCCTTCAAGTCGAAAAAGATGATGGAATTCTGTGAAAAGTATCATATCAAATTGGGGCATTCAATTGCTTATTATCCACAAGGTAATGGACTAGCTGAATCTTCGAATAAATCATTGGTCAATATAATCAAGAAGATGTTGGAGGTCAACAAGAAGAATTGGCATAAAAATCTTATCAATGCTTTATGGGCGGACAGAGTAAGTAACAATAAATCCATAGATATGTCGCCTTTTCAGTTGGTATATGGGATTGATATTGTCTTTCCTACTTCTCTTGCTGTCTTGGTCATGAACATTTTGCAGGAAGTTGGTAGTGAACCAAATGATGTGAAGCGAAGGATAAATCAGATGATTCATTTGCAACAAACCAGGGAGGAAGTATTTCAGAATACTTCTAAACTTCAAGAAATAATAAAGAAGATTGATGACTGCAAAACCAAAGCAAATGATTTCAACATGGGGGATATAGTTATTCGTTGGGATGCACGGAATGAAGAGAAGGGTAAGCATGGTAAGGTTGAAAATCTGTGGAAAGGACCATATAGAATCTCATCTTTAAGAGGCAAGAATGCCTATTTGCTAGAATAAATGGATGGACAATATTATTCAAGGTGAGCAATCAATGGTAGGCTTCTCAAGAACTACCTTACTTGATGAATTTTTGAAAATTTTCATTAACATTATACATACCAGTTTACTTTCCTGTCAGAGTGTGAAGTAGCTATCATGGGAGCTTGAAGCATGCGGAGAAGGCCATAAGGATTCTTTGAGCAGTTGCTGGTTTGAAAGGTTCATTTTTTATTTTTTATAGTCGAAGTGAGGTTTAGTTTTTCAGTCGGTTTACAATTTTGAGTTTAAATTTTTATTTTTAACTCCATGCCCAATGGATTAGGCTACCTGGTCTACGGTGTTCTTGACACTTCCTAAAGGAGATGCCATCCCTAGCTGGAGCCAATGTTAGTGTTTGTCAGTCCTGTGAGTCATCAATGATCAAATATGCTCTTAAAAAGTTTTTGATAGGGTTCTATTGCAAATTTTTATGGTTTCAAATAGGTTTTCAATAAAAATTTGGTCACTGGTTAGGTTAGGTAGGTCACCAATACTCCTTTCACCTTTATTATCAATGGACATCAACATGGTTAGGTCATCCCTTGTTGAAATGGTGTCATAGTCATCAATGTCATCATTCAACTCATTCATTCATGTAGTGTCATCATTAGGTCATAGCGTCAAAAGCATGAAAATAAGTCATTTCACCACCAAAATCATCATTTGAAGGAGTAGTGATAGAGAAAAATCTTCAATAAAGGTTCTAAGGTTATTTTTTATCTCCATTATGATGTAATATATCCTAAAAGGTTCTAAAGCTGCAATTTCAAAATAAAATGTGAAAGGACATGGTGGGGCCACTACACCATCAAAAGAGAAAGATAAACTTGACTTTACAGCTGAGGCCTCCCTCCTTGCTTGACATTTCATTTCAGAGCTTCATGGACCAAACTTGAAGCAATTTTGAAGAAATTTTGAACAATTTTGAAGTTTTGTGACTTTTGGCATAAATAGGAAGAACAGTTCAGCCAAAAGCTGCGTTGTGCTTTTTCCTCAAACCTCCAAATGCCAAAATTTTTATATGGATGGATAGATAATGAATTATACATGCCAGATATCCACTTTTTTTGCCTTGTCAGCAAACATATTTGAAGAAAATACCCAAAAAAGGGTAAAAAAACCACTTTCTGCCACCTTACTTGACTAGGCGCTGCGCTTTTGGAGTAGTTGTGGAAGAATGAGTTTTTCCTCATCTTGGGGTGTCCATTTTGATTACTTGATGTGTCTAATGACAACTAGACATCCCAATATTTCCATTGTTACATTTAGAGCTGGATTTGGAGCAGCGGAAGGCCTTCAAAAACCTCCTCAAAGTTGGCATTGCGCTTATGCCTCATGGCGTTGCGCTTTTGCAAGTGGTGTTGCGCTTTTGCCTGTTTGTCCAAATTTCAAGTTTTATTCAGTCAAAATTGGATTTTATGATGTAATTCCTCATGTTGTGAGTTTAATTAATGTAATAGAAGGTAAATGAGCTTGTTAGAGTGATTTTGATGTAATTTTAGGCCTCATTTATGAGAAACAGTTTAGTCAAAGTCTAAATGGAGGGTTTGTTCCAACCTCCCTAGTCATTAGGTTTTGGTTGAGAAATTCATGTAAGTTGTTCCTATACTGAGGGATTCAACCCCTAAGAATGGGGAGTTTTTTTTTGGTCTATATGTATCTAGTTTTCAGTCAGACTGAAGGTTGGACATCAGAGAGTGGAAATCTTGTAGCTTGTACTTCATCATATTTTTACAGGAAATCAAAGGCCAAGTTGCAACTATTATTCAGGAATTCTTGTGGTGTGAGTTTGTGGTATTTTTTTTCTCCTGTTAAACATTTATATGAATGATAAATTAGTTTCCTTTCCATATCTAAGATTTTCAGTGATTTTCCTAAGAGGTACTAAGAAAAATTCTTGTAATTAAGCTTTGTTTTGTTAGGAATCTCATTTTATGTGCTCAGTCTTCTGATATATGAATTCATGGTTCACATGATCATCTTTATTTTCTTACCTATTAAACCCTACACTACATCAAACAACTCATAATATATCACAATAGCATGCCTACCTTGATCCTTTATATCTCATGCAACTGAACCTTTGAAGACCTGACCTAGTTCCCTGATTTGTACCTCTGATCCAACAAACCCTAAATCTGCAAAACCCTAGTGATGTAATAACTAGCCTAACATCTTTTCCTACTCCAATCATCATTGGTTGTGATCTCATAGAGAGATCCCTCTCTGGTTTAGCAGGGCTAGCTGCTGAACCCTAAGTAGTTTGAGGTTTCCTCCGTTGATCTCCTTTCTCAGCCTTGGGACATTGTGGAGGATAATAGGATGGAGAGATTAGGAGACCACCACCATTTCCTTGTGACCCACCAGTGCCCTTATATGATGATGCATTTCTCGCGAGTTTACCCTTTGACCAGCTTTTTACATATACATGTATATATCGTGATGTCATTGATGAGACTTGGAGGGTGCATGACCTACGTGACACAAACTAGGTACATATTATATGAAACCTTTGAATCTTATTGTCAAATCATGCATAATTATTTATATTAATTTTTGGTTCGTATTAGATTTCATTTATATTAATAAGTTCATTATAACATGTAGACACAACCCAACTACATGGATGAGCTTATGAGGTCATCCGAGGGGGAAGTTGAGCAGTTAGGCCATCCTTGACTAGAGAATGTTTCCATGGATTCTCCTCCACCTCCAACTCCACCTCATATGTTCACTAGTGTGGAGGAGAGTCATTATGTACAACCATGTAACACCCTCCTCCCACATCTACCCAAGTAACCGACCAACTGGGTAAACATGTGACGAGAAGCTACTATGATTGTTTTCGACCTCCTATGTGACCTTAAGGAAATGGAATCGACGGAAACACATCATACAGACCTTCCACATCATCAACTAGACTCCCGATAACCATCCCAACCTTTATGGTAACCAGCCCCTAGGTCCCACTAATGTTTTTGACCACTTGACCCTCGGATGCTCCCATGATATGGACTTGATAGCATCCAAGAGGCTCTGGATGCTCTCATGACAAGGAATGCCAGCGTCCAAGGAATATTTTTCTCAGTGTTGCGCCAGCATCCCCAGGATTTGAGCCACTTTTTCAGGCCCAAAGCCCAAGTCACTATCCAAAATTGAATGACACCTTCAGAACAGAAAGATAACAAGGAAACAATGATGCAGATGCAAATACTTGAAAAAACACTTAACCGGACCCCTACTAGCCATGACAAGCATGTGAAAATTTCTAAACTAAAATTCTACTACAACAACTGATTTATTTCACCTACTTATTATTCACAATAAGTTATTTACGAAATCCCTTCAACAAATATTAAAATAAATTCTACTGTAGTTATCACACAATTAACCAGAGAAAAATACATGCACAAGAACCAATCACATCAACACAATTATTTTTGTACAATTGTCCGATGAGGGCTTTATTAATCTTCAGTAGCAATTGCTTTTACAAGGAATTATTTTACAGAGAAACTGAAAGAAAATAGCTGAGACTTTCCCTTTGAGACTTTCTAACACTTTGGAGACCCTTCTCTTACTCCTACGTCATCTTTGCGTCACTCTGTGTGGCTCAGTGTGTCTCAGCATGACTCTGCGTCCCTCTGCGTCAACCTGCATGAGGGTTGTGTCTCTCCTCAGGACTGCGTCTCTCTCTGTGATGTATCCCATTGTCCCTGGGTCACCTCCTCCTCAGTCACAGCCTGCTGTTGATGCTCGCCTCTTCCTCCACCCTACAACTCTCCCTCTAAAATTGATTTCCTCTCTTGAGAACCAATTTTCCTTGAGATACTGAGAATCTACAGTGTGTCTACTCAAGTCTTCTCTTATATTTTTCTTGTTGATGAATCAATGGCTGAGATTAAGTCTCTAATCAATGGCTATGATTAAAACAGACTTGATCCTCATCTCTTAGAAGCTTCTCACCCTTATCTTTATTAATACCCATTAATTTTTTATTTTCCTAAGTTTAGACTTAGGAACCCATTAAAAATATTAATTATTTTAATAACTCCTCATCGAGGTGGAATTTCTCAAAACGATTTTTGCGTCTTGGAGATCTCATGTGCCTTAGCCTCTCCTCCAAATTTCAAGGCTAGAGAACATCCGATGCTACCAAAATAAACAAATAATTTCATCAAACATGTCACAAATATGTAATATACAATTGTAAACAATAGATTTAAACATAGGGGTCTCATACTTATCTGAGAATCACTATGAAGAATTTTTCCCTTATATCATTTGTTGCATTGTCGTCTATTAGGTCATAGATACATTGTTCATTCATTTACAAGTAAAAAAATGATGAGAGCCATACATAGCCACTTTCATAAAACATATACATAACCAACATAATAGCAAAAAAAATACCAAGGAAATCACAACCATATGATCTACATATATGCCAGTATAATACTCATAGAATTACAAGGAGAAATAACCTCATATTGATGATACAAAATCCAAACCCGGAATGGCACTGCATATTCTACCTTGCAATCTAACAACATAATTGAAGGAGCTAAGAGCAGTGTTCCATAGTCATAGGTGGTTGGGAATGCACTTCTTTAACTCCCCTTTTGTGAGATATTGCAGTGCAATATTTATTTCTCAGTCCTTGTAGTGAGATGTTATCAAAATACAGATTTTTTGACTCAACAAAATAAATATGAAAATATCTATTGCCAAATGTTGAAGAAGTAGAACTCTACAGGAAAGAGATTTTGATGTTGTCAGGTGTACTCAATGCATTATTCTTTGGTATTCTCAGTTATTTTCAGTCCTCATAGAATCCCTGTCCTGATATTTGTCAAAATCATTATCATTCTTCTTTACTGCATTCTCATCATATCACTGAGTGTTTCTCTGTCGACTTGGTCACATGGGCATTACACAATTAAACATCCTCTAAATCACAAACCTTTTCATTCTTTGTAATTGTCCTTTGATTTGTTGGTAGAAAAAAATTCACATCATCGTATGTTGCACTACAAGAAAAAAGGTCATTGGTGAGGGTCATGCCTGTGACGAACCTTTAAGGTCCGTCACCAATGTCGCATATGGTGACGGTCTTTAAAAAAGCATTGTTGTAAGTGTATATAGTGATGGTCCTTTAAGGTTTGTCACCAAAGACATTTTCAATGACACTTTTGGTGAGGGTCATTAAAGGCCCGTCACTAATTCTCTCTTTGGTGACACTTTTGGTGAGGGTCATTAAAGGCCCATCACTAATTCTCTCTTTGGTGTCACTTCTAGTGATGATATTTTATTGACCGTCACCAATGATCTTTTTGGTTACTTTTGGTGACGGTCAATAAATGTTCGTTATCATTGATCATTCCAATGAGTTTTTGATGACGCTTCATGCCTGTGACGAACCTTTAAGGTTCGTCACAAATGTGGCATACAGTGACGATCTTCAAAAAATTGTTGTTGTAAGTGTATATAGTGATGGTCCTTTAAGGTTTGTCACCAAAGCCATTTTCAATGACACTTTTGGTGAGGGTTGTTAAAGTCCCATCACTAATTATCTCTTTGGTGACACTTTTGGTGAGGATCGTTAAAGGCCCATCACCAATTCTCTCTTTGGTGACACTTCTAGTGACGATCTTTTATTGACCCTCACCAATGCTCTTTTTGGTTACTTTTGGTGACGGTCAAAAAATGTTCGTCATCATTGATCATTCAAATGAGTTTTTGATGACGCTATGTTCTCGTTACTATATTTTTTGTCAAAAGATAACGATTTAAGACCATTGTTGTGGAATCTTTTTCATTATGTGTCCAAGGTCATAGTGGCTATAATAGTTAGTCAATTTGTTAAGAAGTAATTAGTGTGTATCATTTCCCTCAAGTCATAAGAATATAGTTTTCCTACGAGTCAACACATGATTCATCTTTATTAGGTTTATTATCTACCAAATTTCCTTTAAATAAAGTTCCACTAGTGTGTGTAGGAACTATATTATTTAATACATAATCAAGCTCTGTCAATTCTATTAATGAGAGAGACCTAGCACTCCTCAACACTCATGACACACCTTAACATGCTTTGGAATAGTACACTAACATTCCTTAGCACCTCCCATGTCTTGGTACATCTTTGTACCTGGAACATATTTGTACCTAGAACATCTTGCCATGAGTAGGATGCCCAAGCACATGTTGGCATGCCCTAGCATAGCATAGAACTCCCCTATCATGTGTTGGCATGCCCTGTAGTCCCTAGCATGCCTTGGAACACCTTGGCATAATATTGCATTGACAAACATTAGCACTTGGCACACATTGGCACTTGGCATGTATTAGAACATATTATTAGTGTGCCTAGCATGCCCCTTTTGAAAAATATAAAGTCTTGACTTATTAACCCTCTTATGTGTTCATTTACTTGCATTTTAGCTTAGTTATTCCTTTTGTTGCCTTGAAACTCCTTGACGCATATTGGCATACTCTAGCGCCATGCACATCTTAGCATGTCTTAGCACCTGCCATGCCTTGGCACTATTTGGCACATGTTAGCACACCCAGAACTACCTAGCACACTCTAGCACTTCTTGACATTCCATGATATTCCCTAGCATGCCTTACCTGTGCTTAGCATACCTTGTCACTCCCTCCTTGGCATGACAGCTAACACTCATTGACACTCCCCGACACACCCTCATATTCATTCACTTCCATGCATTTTGACCTAGTGCTCCCTTGTGTTGTCCTAGTACTCCCTAACACTCCTCAACATGCATTGGCACTCTCTAACACACCTTAGCACTCTTTGATATGCTCTGCCACTTCATAGCACACATCACACTCCCTGACACACATTGGCACTTGGCACATGTTTCCACTTGGCAAGTCTTAGCATGTTTGGCATGCGTTGAGATGACTTGGTATGCTTTGGCATTGTTTAATATTAAATTTATTTAAGATCAATTATTGGAAACTAGATGAGAAGAAACAGAGGAAGATTTGGCACTTAGAATGCATTGACACTTGGCACTTGGCACCTATTGGCACCTAGTGTTGGTGTGCCTAGCATGCCCCTCATGGAAAAGGTAAATTTATGACTTATTAACCCTATTATGTGCTCATTTCCTTGTAGTTTAACATGTTCCTCCATTTTGTTGCCTTTATAGTCCCTGGCATGCATTGTCACACCCTTGTACATCTTGGCATGCCTTAGCGCTTGGCACATCTTATCTTGTTTGACATGTCTTCATACTATCTGGCATATGTTAGCATGCCCTAGCATTCCCTAACACACCTTGGCAGTCATGACCTCACAACTAGCATTACATTTTTCCATGACTTGGGAACCTTACATTCACTAGAACACCTTGGCACTCCCTAGTTTTCATGCCCTCTGTTATCCTCCACAATGTCCCAGGCTGATGAGGAGATCGATGGAGGTAACCATAGACCAAGATTTTAGTTTGGTAGCTAGCCCTACCAAACCAGAGAGGGCTCTCTCTATGAAATCATAGCCAAGAGATGACTGGAATGTAAAGGATTTTAGTCTAGATAGCTAGGCTTAGGTGGGTTTTGGAAAATTTAGGCTCATCATGTTTGCTTGATGACCCCACCTCCATGGGTTGTACTGACATGGTTTGGTGCTGGCTTGGTGAAGTGGTTATATGCGTTTTCAAGGCTGCCTCAATGAAGGTGTCCCATGTCATGTTCTTCTCTTTCAACTGATGGAGTACTATAACCTTTATCAGGCTATGGTGAAAGAGGTTGGGATAATGCACTTTACCTTTCAATTGCACCCTTTCAGAAATTTCGGTTAGGCTCCTATACAAGTAACTGGACAAATTTAGAGACTTGGTAGATGTAAAGTGCATGAGCAGTCTTATGTGGTATTGATATAGCCTAAAAAATCTGACCTCACATGTGAATAACTTCATGACAACCTTCATCAATGGTGCATATATCTCCAACAAGTATCTAAATGGGAAAACATGTGAGTGATCTCCTTTGTATTGTGATTTCAAGTAGGGTTTTTACTCTTCTAGGTCTAGATTCATGCCTTTGAACCAATTTTCACCATGGTTTGGTATGCCTGTAGCTTGAGAGATGGTGTCCACTAAAAACATGAAATCAGTCCCTGTAATGGTGATATTGTCTTCATTCAAGGTGAGGGAAAATATACCTATGATATTCTCATGGTAACCTACTTCCTGCACTCTTTGACAAAACCCTAAACAATTGACATCTTCAAAGCATTTCATGACAAATGGGGAGGAGGTGATTTCATTGCAATTAGAGGGCTCAAGCCTCAATATCTTCCCCCCTCAGTATCTTTAGACCAAAAGAATTGATGCTATTATAGCTAGGTGTCTTTGGGCTAGGCCTAAATCCACAAATAAGATACTTTTGGTCTATTTAGAGGTGCTTGCGAGACATGAGAAGGATTGAGGGTGGGGTATAAAGGACACATAATGTTTTAGTAAGGCTTTAATTGTCAAGAGATTATGAAAAAATTTCCAGGGCAAAGGTATTTGGTAATAGGTTATTAAAGAGAAATATATAAAAAATAGACAGCTTAAGGAATGGATTAAAGAGGTGGCTCCAAAGAAGAAGGTGGCATCTTATGTATGGAGAAGCATGATGAGAAACAAATATTGGCTACTGCAAAATCTGAGATGGGAGGTTGGAAGGGGGAATAGGATAGAAATAGGACTAGATGATATCAAAGGAGTGGAGGGAATACATACTCTTTCTATTCACATCTTGAGAATTTACATAAGAAAAGGCTTTACTTTATGAACTTATGATTGAGGATCTTCTTCTGTTACAAGTTATTGGCTTAATGCATTTGAACTTGGATTTCCAGAGGATCTATTTGTGGAATGGGCACGTTTCACAACACAATTAAGTCTAACAGGTTTAAAACTCACTAAGAAGAAAGAAAAGCTAAAATGGGAAGGTGTTATGTATAATGAGCAGATCTTGGTTAAAGAGATTTATAAACATATTTCTCATGGACGTGGCTTGAATGATAATGCTTTTTGGTTTCATAACACGTGGAGATGAGATATACCTCTCAAATTAAAATGTTTTATGTGGTTGGTGGTCCACAATAATATTTTAACTTGGGATAATATCCATAAAAGGGGCTTTCAGGATCTTGGAAGATGCTCTTTATGCAAAGAATATTTAGAAGACGTGGAACATCTATTTCTAACATGTACTTTTGAGATCTCAGTATGGAGTGGGGTTCTTCAAACACTTAAAATACATGTAATATGGAACATGGTTTCCATTTAGAGATGTCTCACTCAATGATTTGAAGGTTTCAAGACATATCATTCCATGCCTTTCTATATTTTGTGGGGCAATGGAGAAGCAGGAATGAGACAATTTTTTAACAAATAGAACCAGATACTAGAAACACTATTTAAAGATCCTTGCATATTTTATGGAGATATGGCTAATGAAGGAGGAACAACCTAGAAGACATTTTTGACTCATGGAGCTATGGTCATACTTATTTTTTATTTTTATTTTTTACTTTTTATGTAGCATCCACCAACAGGGTTTATGTAAGTGGGACACATTTGGTTTTGAATCCAGACAACACCTTCCATTTCAGTTGGTATAGTGGCACAGGGTCAAATAATAGACTTGAGCTAATCATACTCTTGGGGGCTCTTTTATGTGATAACTGGCTTGCAATTGAATATTTACCTTTGTTTGGAGATTCCAAGATGATCCTAGATTGGGTACAATTAAGAACAAAATTTGGACCACCTTCCCTTACTTTTTGGATGTAATGCATAAGATATTTGATGAATACCTTTCAAAGACTGGCATTTAATAATGTCTATAGAGAGGAGAATCAAGTGGCAGATCCCCTATCAAAGAAGGGATGCAACTGTGTGCCAAGGAGGATTTTCTACTCAGTTTTCGACAAAGGAATCCTTTTGCAACTCAGGGAGTTTTAACTTATAAAGGGTTGCCCTTGAAATTTTTTCCTTCATCTCGTTTATTTGTCATCTGTCCATCAAAATTTTCATAGATCATGATATGATTTTGTCATGTTTGAATCATATATGTTATATTTGTCATCATAAAAAACTTCAAGATTTTTTTGTGAAAATTGATATAGTAGACAATTTTCAGATATAAAAGAACTATAATTTAGAGTAATAAGATACTTATAAATTTAACCAATTTAATTTAAAATCTAATATACGACATGCAAAAACATTAACAATGAATTACCAACTTATATATCTACTATTTATTAGTGAAAATCAATAATTTTCTCCTTATAATAGAAAGAAATTTAATCTATCTAAATTCATGAATACTTGATTAATTCAAACCTAAAATAAATCTAATAACAATGTTGAATTCCAATTCCAAGTCTACTCGACTAGTGTATAGTACCTCATTCAATAGCGTTGTGAACCATTACATGTAGTTACATAAAATAGTCCTGCCCAATTTTAAGATTAGCTTCATAAAAAAACTCTAACTTCAATCCAGACCAGCACAGGGATCCAGTCGAACTTTTCACAACTTGGTTAATAGAGACACCAAACATCCAATGCTCCCGTGTACCACACCGTCAAAATCGTCAACAATGGCTGCAATCTGAGCTTCGTCGTAACTGATAGCTAGGTAAGTCAAGAGCCGACGTCATCACTTGCATCAAACTCTCATATATTGGATTAGTTAACCACGCTGATTTTCTCTGTTCTAATCCCTCAGGGATATTTTTGTCTTGATTTGGAATCTCAGTTGTGAGAAACCCAACTTCTTATTATTGGACTTCCAGCATCAATCATCAATTTTCTGTATTTGCACTTTGGGTTCTGAATACCTGATTTTGTACCCCCACAGTACACACACACACACACACACACATATATATATATATATAGTAGATTAGAGATCTTATTCGGTGGAATTTTATGCAATGGGGGTTGATTTTGAATCTTTGACAAACACAACTTCAGGATCCATAGCAGGGCTCATCAGCACTACCATATTGTATCCCTTAGATACATGTACGACCAAGTAATAGGTGGAGGTTTATGCCGGGGGTCGACTAAAATACAGGCCTGTAGCTCCAACGCATATTTTCCTTAGAATTAAACTGAGTTGTTTCTTTTTTTTGGAATGGTTTTTGCTGAATTCAGTATCTGACACATGTATTTCCTTAGAAATCATTTGGGTTGAGTATTTTGAAATGGGTTTTGTATCTGGTTTCAATTTGGGTCACTAGATCCTTAGGTTATCCTTGGGTTAGTGTGCTTAAATTTGGTGGGGTTGATCCTCCTTAGCACACTTGGAACTCGCTAACACTCCCTATCAGACACTCTTATTCATTCATTTCCATGCAATTGAAACTAGTGCTCCCTTGTGTTTCCCTAGCACTCCCTAACATGCGTTGGTGCCACACCCTAGAACCTGTCACATCTTGGCATGTCTTGGAACTGTCTCACATGTGTTAGCACTTCTTGTCATGCCCTAACACACCTTGGCACTCCCTTGTTATCATGCCCTTATAGATAGCCTTACTTTTTTTGCGATTTGGGAACCCAACCAAGTCATTGAAAAAATAGTGTTGTGCATAGCCCAAAGTCTCCCTTTATCTGAAACTACTTTTTCCCAACCCCTTATTGCAATCGTAGGCTTGCCTCCTGCAAGTCCTATTTTTTCCCAACTTCTTTGAAAGGTCTTTCATTTTCCTTTTCCTTTTCCCTTTTTAATATTTTGTCGTGATTTTTGTTGTTCATTAAGAAGGTGATATTTTCAACCTGCTACATTTGAGATTTGTGGTTCTGAAGCTAATCCTCCTTTTGATAAACATTCTTCCATTAGTCTAACCTTAGGCTTGAGAGTGCTGGGGAAATTTGAATGTTTAGGCTTATTCACTGCAATTTGAACCTCTTTAGGGAGGCTTGACAATTCAAGGTCAAAGGGTGGGAGATACGATTAGGAATAGAAGGGGCAAGGACAAGAGAGGGAAGATGGAGAGGAGAATGCAAAATAATAGGGAAATCCATCAAAGTAAAATAATTTATATGAAGAGATAAAACCAAAGAAGAATATGAAGGGGAATTAATCTTAGCAGAAGGAGGCATAATGTTTACTTGAACTTCTCTCTAAACCTTAAGGATAGGTTCCAACCTGACATGAACTTTTTGATTATTTGAAAATGTAGTTTTTGGTTCAAACTTGCTTCAAAATTATCTTTTTCCTCAAAATGGGAGCCTTCAACTCTACCCATTGGGTCTGAACATGTCCACCTTTGTAATGATTGAAACAATGAAATGAGATTTTCCAATAATCAATCTTATGGGTCTAGACTTTTTCCTTGTAAACTAATTCAATGGCCTTGAATAAACACTCTTTGATATCTACTTTGACTAGAATCCAAACCTAATGCCTATTAATCAAAACATACCAATTAGGGTCCACAGAAATAAATCTACCAAGCTTCTTGCCAATAGTGTGAAGGGCCTCCTCTGTCTAGAAGACAAGGGGAGGGCTCGACAATATAGCCCAAAGTTGTTGCATCAATATATGTTTGTGAGCGAGATAAAAATCCATCAACCATGTTTCTAGGACTAGGCTCGATGGCCCCCAAACCCATTCTGTCTCCTTCATCTTATTATAGCCCACCCTCAGCCAAAATTGAAAGCCTATCCAACCGCAAATAAATCCATGGAAATCTGACATATGACCCAGGGTTGACATCCAATTGTCCAAAACCCATGCCGCGAGAGATTCATTTTGCACTGTCTTACCATAAAATATTCCTACCAAAGTAGTTTCTAACAAGTTTGGGATATCCTCGAATCTGATATCCTTACCAATGACCATTGAAAACTTATCTTGTTTCACTTTAACATAGATCTTTGGCTTAGACAACGCTCTGGAACCATGGGTGACCAAAAGAGGCTTAAAAGGCTTAAATGAAAGGGAGTTTGAATGAGACTTAGGGATAGTTACTACCTCAAAGCTAGAATGAGAGCTTAGCTCTTTTGCACTACTATTTTTGCTCAAAATGAAAACAAGATTGGACAACTCATGCTCAAATTAAATATCTACCTTGGAACACCATCCATCTTGGAAACACCTCATGATTTGGTTGGAGAGGATTTGTTAAGACAATGAAGTGTCACCTATAAATTCATACTAGAATTTGAATGCCTCCTATGGACATGATTGGGCTCACAATTAACAATATCAATTTCCATTCGAAACTATGGTGGGACGTAATTAATTATTGACAAGACCCACTGTCTGACAACCAAGATAGTGAAAACCCTTGGGAAAAAGAAATAGAGTACACACACTTTACTTGTCAGAGAAAAGCACCTTCAACTCTAACCATTAGGTCTGAACATGTCCAACTTTGTAACAATTGAAATAATGAAATGAGATTTTCCAATAATCAATGTTATGGGTCTACTCTTTTTCCTCGTAAACCAATTCAATGGCATTGAATAAAATATCTTTAATATCTACTTTGACTAGAATCCAGTCACACCTTGGCACTCCCTAATTGTCATTCCCTCATAGATAGCTTTAATATTTTTGCGACTTGGGAACCCAACCAAGTCATTGGCAAAACAGTGTTGTGCCCAACCCAAAGTCTCCCTTTGTCTAAAATTGGTTTGACCAACCCCTTATAATTGTAATCATATGATTTCATCCTAAAATTCCTATTTTGACCTTATCCTAACACACTTTGTCCTTGATACACCTGGAATTCATTGACACTCCTTGGCACACACACTTATTTGTTCATTTCCATGTATTTTGACCTAGTTCTCCCTTGTGATGCCCTAACACTCCTTAACATTCCTCAACATGCATTGGAAATTTTCTACATGTGTTAGCATGCCTTTTCATTCCTTGGCATGCCCTGGCACTCCTTATCTATAATGCCCTCACAACTACCATTACTTTTTTTGGGACTTAGGAACCCAACCAAGTCTTACCTCGACTACAACAACTTGACCAAGTTAGAGTTACTACAATTAGACTATGCCTTATTCACCTGAGAACTGAATATAACTCATCTTAGGCTACTCATGTATAATTTCAACTTATCCAACTTAACAAGCTACAAGTTACCATGTCAGGGCTCACATCCAACCGTGGCCATAAAAAAATTGAGCAACATAGTTTACATCTTGACATGCCATAGAACCTGGCACATCTAACAATCCCTTGGCACTATGTGGCACGTGTTAGCACCCTCTACATTCCTTGGTATGCTTTGGCACTCCCTAGCACTCCTTAGCACTCCTTGACATGCCCTGGAAATCTAGCTTGCCTTGGCACTTCCTAGCATATAACCTTGCCACTCCCTCCTTAACATACCTAAAACTCACTGACACTCCCTATCACACATTCTTATTCATTCATTTCCATGCATTTTGAGCTAGTTCTCCCTTGTGTTTCCATGGCACTCCCTAACATTCCCTGACACTTGGCACATCTTGGCATGTCACCCTTGCACTCTAGCATTCCTTGGCACTACCTAGCATAACTTGTCACTCACTCCTTAACACACCTAGAACTCACTGAAACTCCCTGTCACATACTCTTATTCATTCATTTCCTTGCATTTTAAACTAGCGCTGCACTCCCTAACACTCCTTGGCATGCATTGGTACACGTCCCTAGGACTTGGCACATCTTAGCATATTGTTTCCCTGGCCTCTAGCATGCCTTAGCACTGCAAAGAATATCTTGTCACTCCCTCAACACACCTGGAACTCACTAACACTTCCTGGAACAAAATCTTATTCAATCATTTCTATGTATTATTTTGACCTAGTGGTCCCTTGTGTTTCCATGGCACTCTGTAGCACTTCCTAGCACGCGTTGGCACACCCTGGCACCTGCCACATCTCGGTTGGATGCTTCCCTCACACTCTAGCATGCCTTAACATTGTCTATCATACCATGTCACTCCCTCCTTAACACACCTGGAACTCACTGCACTCCCTATCACACACACTTATTCATTCATTTCCATGCATTTTGACCTAGTGCTCCCTTGTGTTTCCCTAGCACTCACTAACACTCCTTAGAACACATTGGCACACCTCGAAACTTGGTACATCTTGGCATGCTTCCCGAGCATTGTAGCATGCCTTGGCACTGCTTAACATACCTTGTCACTCCCTCCTTAGCACACTTCCTAAAATGCCTAAAAATGCCTTGGAACTGTCTATCATGTGTTAGTACTTCTTGACATTCCCTAGAACACCTTGACACTCCCGAGTTTTCATGACCTCATAGATAGCCTTACTTTTTTTGCGACTTGGGAACCTAACCAAGTCATTGACAAAACAATGTTGTTCCCAACCCAAATTCTCCCTTTGTCTGAAACTGTAGAAATTTTGAATAATATGACACTTATTCACAGAGATTATCCCGATTATACACTATTGCGGAATACATGCATAATACATAACCTCCTCTACGTTGATCATCAATTTAGCAGCATTAAAAACAATGAAACATCAATCGCATGCGCACATTAACACAGTATGTAACCCGGGGAAAACATACAGTTGAAAACCCCACGCTATCTGTATATTATAATGATTGAGAACATGTAACAATACATAATACAATACTCCTCGCAAGTACTCAGTACTATCTCCACCTGTTACACACAAAACTAGCTCAGATCTGAACAAGTCACAAGTTCAAATCTCCTTCGCTGCTTTGCCTGCCTCCACTGCACAATCCCAAGTGAAAATCACGTGAGCATAGGCTACAATTACCTTGGTATTGGCCCACACTGCACAGTCCTCATTGGTATAACTCAATCCCATTGATTGTGCAAGATCTCATGCACAACTATAGTCACAAATGATAGCAATCTCAACCTCTAACACCTGTCTCCACTGCACTGTACATGCACTGAGTTAACTGATGTATTCTTGAGTTGCTTTATGAGTTAATAATTAGTGAATTAATTATTAATTTAATTCACACAACTCATCACTAGTGTATTCTTTAGTTAGACTAAAATACAACTAGTTCAACCAAGTCAAACTGAACACAACTCCATCAACTCCACAATCAACTCCACCAAACTCAACCACATGAGTTCTAACTGATGTCTTGCATGCAATAGCTCAACTGATCCACAAAGAAAACGTATTTCCTTCTGATAGCTGCATGTGCCACATCTGTAGCTCAAACTAAAGTGCTCCAAGAGGATAAGATAATGTTTATATTCCAAATATTATTATGAGACAATAATATTTGACTTTTCTATTTTTAGCCTGGCAGTCTAAAAATAGAAACCTGCCCATATGTCTAAAAATAAAAGTCCATCTATTTTTGCCAACATGACCAATCATCCACAAATAACATACTGCAACTCATAGACCATGATCCATATGTCTAAAAATAGACATAGTCTAAAAATAGACTTTGTGCCAAAAATAGCTTGCGGGCCCACTTAGTGAAGGCGACTCCTTTCCACTAAGCTCCATCATCTTGTTGCATTTTCAACAGAAACTACTTGTACACGCCTTATCACAACCATAGGCTTGCCTCTTGCAAGTCCTATTCTAAACTTCTCCTAACACACTTCGTCCTTGGGACAACTAGAATTCACTGTCACTCCTTGGCACACACTCTTATTAGTTCATTTCCAAGCATTTTGACTTAGTTCTCCCTTGTTATGCCTTGGCACTGACTAGAATACTTTTTCACTCCCTCCTTAGCACTCCTGGAACTCGCTGACACTTCATTTCCATGCATTTGAAATGAGTGATCCCTTGTGTTTCCATGGCACTTGGCCGTCACACTCCCTAGCATGCATTCACTCCACACTGCCTCTTTCTTTGAAGAAAATGTCTATGATGAGACTCCTTTCTCAATATGATAAAATACTTCAATTATTCCTTCATGCTGCAACTAAACTAGTAAACTTCTTTGATGCTTGCTTCCATAATATTCCAGATTGCATCCATAAACTTCTAGTGGAATATACTCTTTCCAAGATTCTTCCATATATTGAAGAACCTTCTCATCAAGGATCCTTGTGATCCTTTCCTGCTAGATGACTATTTCTATAACATGCCATGCCTACAAGAGGACATCTTTGAGGTGAAAAATCTTTCTCAATGTATCATCAGTAAGCAATTATGCTTGTTGCAAATAAGGCAACTTCCTTGTCACTGCTATAGTGATATGAAACATAAATAAGGATCCTTTAAAAGGGAAAAATGGTGGTTGTTACCATCTCACATGGATATGCACAAATTTGCTTGTCAAGGAACTTGTAATAATAGCACTGTAATTACTCACTGACACCAACACAATGCACATGCATATATTCCTTGGCAACAATCCAATAAAGAAGCCAACAAATGAATTTTAGTGTTGTGTTGAAACAAAATAAGATTGGGAATGTGGCATTGGCATTTGAATATCAGTTGGATGATTTGGAAAAGCAAATGGGTTTATGTTTGTAACCCACAAATTGCATTCTACTATACAATTTACACATAGCAATTCACCAACCAAAGCAAGCACACAACATTTAGATGGCCACATAATAGACATAAGGATGCTACTGTGAAATTCCAGATGGGAAACCATCTTTTGATGGGAATTTTATTATGCTCAAGAAATTGCTAGAAAGGTTGAGATATGAAATCTAAACAAATTTTTTGGTGCATTCTTACACACTCACTCCCTATCACACACACGGTGTCTAAAGAGGCACAAAAAGTGTGAAATATAGCTTAAGATATGTAATTGATTAGTAATTTTCCCTGCTTAGGTTGTTGAAGAATTGGAATTGTTGTACACTAACAAGTGAAGATTCTCCAACTTTCTTGTTCAAACACATTAATATTGGAGGTCTATTGAAAATATGTTGACCTGGTTGAGGTCTCCTTCTCCATATTTGAGATGTATATTATGAAATGGAGAGCCTTTTAAGTGACATGGATTGTCCTATTCCCTTAGGACTTAATTTAATAGGGTCTAGGGGACCTAGAGAGAAGGTAGCAAAAGAAATTGATAGGGGAACCCCCAATAGTGGTGATAAGGAGATTAGGAGTCCAATTATCACAAACCACAAGCCCTTAACCCATAACCACTAAATTCCCTATCCCCTTAACCCCCAATCCATAATCCCTTAACCTCTACACTCACAACTCATAACCCATAAACCCCTTGTCTCATTAAATCTTAAGACACTAACCCCTAACCTATAATCCATGAACCAACTTCTAAGCCATAACTCCTTATCCTCTTAACTTGTGACCCTTAACCCCTAACCCTTCACCGCCTAAACACCTTAACTGCTAACCCCTTAACCACTAACACCTAAATCCCCTAAATCTTAAGTCCTTAACCGCTAAACTCAATTGTGTCAATGTAGAATAATATACATAAGATAAAATAAAATGATATTATCCACATCAATGCTTGAAATAACCTTAAATTAGCCATGAGTGGTGAGCTAGGGGGTGAATGTGGGGCACTATTAAAGTTACGTCATGTTCAAATTCCTGCATTGTGAGGTTGTTCTCCAATTGGGTTGAAGCATCATCACATTCCTTTTTCTATCTCTTTACGCCACATTTTTGGGCACAAAAATTGAGGGAATATGGGTAGTTTGACCATCGCTGACTGTAGTTTGACCGTAAAAAATTATAGCAATTTTTCTCTCTCCTTTCACCGAGTTTGACTGAGCTATTTTAGGATGAATTTGACCTCCTGATTAGGTTGAGTTTTGATTGAAGATGATTGATTGTTGATTTGACCAATGTTGACTTTTTGGTTATGATTGAAGTTTGACTGCATAAATTGACAAGACTATTTTGACTTTGAATTGGGCAAGTCAATTTGACTTTTGTACTCTCTCTCTCTCTACTGAAATTTTGATATAATAATAAGAAGAATTGATCAAAGGGTTTTCCCAACATTGGGGTTTTTCCCTGGAATTCACCAAATCTAGTGTCCTCTTGTCTTCTGCATATTCTTTTATGTTCTATCTACTCCTACTATCAATGTGATTAATGGTTAATGTGATCGAAATCTAAATTGAAATTGCTATTGGGCTGCTTAAGGAACGTTGAAGTAATTGTGTTAAGCATTCAACATAACATTTTTAACTAAAATTAATAGATTATCATCCCAACCCCTATGATTCCTATCACATTGCTCATTTTCCATCTAAGGTATACAAATCTATATGTAACTAATGCATGTATCTTTGGTTTGATCACACCTTGCCTTAGCCATCTAGGACATTAGGTGTAGGAAGAGCTTCCTTTAGCTACCACATTTAGTTGGATATGTATGATCCATATGTATATGATATTATGTCCAACGTGTACTATTTTTCTTGTGTTCACTTAAACACTCTGTTCTAACTCTTAATTCTTTGGCTATAAGTTTTAATCTAAGTTGTTCCATGGTGTTTCATAATTTTTCTCATAGAAATGTGTCATCTTGATAGTTTGGGTATATTTTTCGTGATTTGAGTAGGTTCTATACATTGATCTTATTGTACCCCTTATTTCCTTTAGTCAAAATTTATCCCATGTCTCTCTTAACAACACATGTGAAGGCCTTCTAAGTTATGGCTAAATTTTAAAAAGTATTTTTAAGCTCCAAGTGAACTTCCTAAAAAATTATAAGCTACTTATTTAAGTTTATTAATAGCATTATTTACAAATTTGAGAATATTTTTCACTTCCTTAAAAATTAATAGATATTTCCCTCATGTGTAAAGCTCGTTCATTTTCCCTCCTTATATGAACATACTTACATATATTAAAAAGACGTCATATAGTTTTTATCGATACCTCTTAATTAGGCTAACATTATTACTTATCTTCAACATCATTAGATATCTCTTCTATGTGATTGTTGATGCCCCGAAAATCGTTGCATCAACCTCGGGGGATAACCACCCGGTCCGGACCTTAATACAGCTCCTTTTCCGTTTGGGATGGTGGCTCCGACTGGATATAATGGGACCAGTTTCCCAATAATGAATAAAAAGGGGATGGATGAGTGACTGTTTTCTAATAAATGATAATGAATGGATGACTTAATCTAAAAAACGAAAATACAAATGACTATTCTATCCCGGGAAGCTTCTATTCTTTTAAGTGCAACGCTTGATGATCTCTGTTCATCGATAGGCATATAGATGACTCTACTCAATAAACATAGACATTCATTCACATAATAATTGCTTTGTTCAAATAGTTGAACAAAGTAATTAATAAAACATTGTTACACTTATCCTTTTATATTACTGATACATGTATGATTATAAGAAAAGCATGTTGTAAACATCCAATAGTGGAAAGTATAAAGAATGTTGTTAAAGCACATGCATATATTCAATAATAGCAAGAGTGATCAAATAACAATTCACATAAAAAGAATGAATTCAGACATAGATAGTAGTAC
Organism: Pinus tabuliformis; assembly: GCA_031772625.1. NCBI lineage: Eukaryota > Viridiplantae > Streptophyta > Pinopsida > Pinales > Pinaceae > Pinus > Pinus tabuliformis. The sequence continues at coordinate 1,387,280,955 of CM062804.1, forward strand.
CATATGAGCTACAAATCATTCCCAACATCAATCGAAATTCAAATTCCTTCTTCCGACTCAGAAATACTTTTAAATAAAGGCAGTAGTGCACATCCACATAAAAGCTTCGTTATCAAAATTGGAATAATTGGCCCAGTCTTTATAAAAAATATACCTGAAGTACAATAGTGCAACTTCAGGTTTAAGTCATATACAAAAACTTACGACCCTTTCCAATGCATTGAAAGGGTCTATAAATACTTGATTAAAACTAACTAACTATAAAATTAAAATGCTACTTAATTGGTACAACTTGATCTTGAATATCTTTCCCATAGAAATCTGGCAGTCAGTAGCATGATTCATCACTCTGGCTGTTTGCCTTTCGACCTGAGTTGGCATATCGCTAGCATTGGTTCCACTTCTTGACGGCGGTTGAGACGAGAATTGAGTTGAGTAGCATAGGTGGCATCTTGTATATCGGGAATGATACACCCAATTTCATCTGTTAGGCACTTGAGGGCGGCTCTCTGGCTGTATGGTTTTACTAGGAACAACCAATAGGTGTCCCAAGTTAAATTGTTAATACCTGCGATCAATCTCCCATTCTTTTCCAGCTCTTGATAACATGACTGCTCCAATGTTTTAGCCGATAGTAATTTACCTGGTGTACATTGAGAGATCATATTAGATAAATAGAGAGTATCATTAATTAATTCAACCAAATTACTTGTGGTTAATTTGCATCTAGAAACTGCTCTCTCTGCCTTCATTAACTGGGACTGCCATTCCATAAATAGGATTTCTTTATGGGATTCTAAGATTTTTGGAAAATTAGCTGCCTGTCCCTCATCAGTGTCCTACCAATCAAGAAAATTTGTCAAGGTCTCATCGGCCTGCTCCAAGTCTGTTCTAGCATCGACTGATTTATCGATTATTGATGCTGTTATGTCACATAGGGGTTCCACTTGAGCAATTTTCTGACATAATAATCTTATTTGGGTTACCAATGCCTTATTATCTGTAGTGCTTCTGCTCTGAACTCGGCAGGCTGCGGAAGATTCTTGAACTTCTCTATTTGACCTGATAATTGAGAAATTTTCTCATCTTTCGTCTTCACCATCTGTTCATTTATTGCTTTCAATTTTGCCAATGCTTCCAACAACTCTTTCTGCTTTTGAATTGCACTTGAATTGATCCTTTGTTTCTCTTCATGCAACTGCTTATTCAATTGATTATTTATCTGTTGCTGCGTGGACAACTGCTGTTCTAATTGTTCTACTTTCTGCTGTGCCTCCGATAGCTGTGCTTGTAGCGAAGTGATTGCTTGGTCCTTTTCTTTTAACAAATTACTCACTTCTGATGCCTTGTCCATGGTGGCCACCGAATAGGCTCCAGCATATTGGGACAATTTTGTTAGGTCATCAGAAGGATCAAACTCCTCCTTAAAACCACGTTGGTTGTCACTGTTTGTTCAGGTAATAAGGAAGGTTGATCAATCCTTCTCCTTTTCCGCCGTCGCTTTACTATGGCCCTGTGCTTTGGGCTGTAAAATACAACCAATGGAGGTATATCCTCCACTTGAAAAATGATCTGATCCGAAGGATCTTTGGGAATTATTTCTATGTCTGTAGTAGGGGGTAGGCCGCTGGTTCCACTTGGAACCTCTTTTGATGTTGTATCCTGTGTATCAGCCGCTTTGGATGTATCGGCTTCCTTTGAGCTTTCTAGATTGCTTATGATTGAATCGAATTGCTGCCATTCCTGGAGCAACTTTGGGTCAATCTGGGCATCTACATTCACGTCCATGCTACTCTGCTCCTGCTCTTTCCTCTGCGCTTCTTCACATATCCTCTCTTGTTCTTTCCTCTGCACTTCCTCCTGTTCTTTCCTCTGGAGTTCCTCCTGCTTTCTTATTTGGATTTCTCCATCAATTTCTGATGTAGCAGGAGGTTCGTTGGTAAGTCGCTATTCAGGCTCGCTTGACTGTGTCATCGGGGCCATTGCTAACAAATCTAGAGGCAAAGTTTGCAACCTCTGCTCTCTAAGTCTGTTAAATTCAACTAACCCGTCGTCGTGATATCTCATTCTAGCTAGCGTTTGAACCTGAAATAATGACTCGGCCGAGGAGAACAGGTCATCAAACTCATCTTCTTTATGTTCAAATTTAGTGAGTTTTGCCTGTTCAAGTGCATTATAGGCGACTTTGTTTGGATCAAATCGCCTGTTAGGAAGAGTGGCGAGATTCAGTGTATTAATATTTTCTGCTTCTTTCTCTGCATGTTTGTAGTCATGCAGAGCGTAAATGCCACACCTTAGAGGAAAAGGAGGCCAGACCTACTTCTCTTTATTCCTTAGAGTCTGCGTAACTCCTTTGGATGTAAGCTGATATGCTATCTCTCGAGCCAATAGCTTGTCGGGTATATACAAGGGGAGGACATGAGGCTTGGCATGACTGCCGAAAACTCTTACATATGTAAATTTTTCTTCTTCGAACCAGTTTCCTAAGGCTGTCAAGTCAATTTGTGCTTGTGAGGAAATCTTAGGAGCAGGTTTATCAAAAATTGCATAGTAAATGGGTAACATAAATCCATTGCAAACTTGATATAGGTGGTGTTTATAGTGGGCTTTCCACAACTTCTGGTGGTAGATATGAATGGGCATAGGGTCCTGTGGAGTCCATCTCCACCCCAACACAGGAAATTCGGAGTTAAAACAGAGAGTGTCTATGATGTATGCACTAAAGTAAAATGGAGGAATGAACCTTTCAGTAACGCGGGATTTGTTTCTGAATTCAAGAATAGCCGTTGCTAACTTATCAGATAGTATATTCACCCAATCCATTATTTCACTATTGCATGCTGCTTCCATTAAAGGTACCATCTCTATAGTGAAGTTTGAGGAATCATGCAAACCCCAAATTCTACACATCATTACTCCGGCATAACAATAAGGAGAACACAAGGAATCGACAGAGTACTTACCCGAAGACTCATGCTTGTGTTTCACTGGGTTTTGTCTCCAATCCCATATAGGTGCTGATTCAATGTCATTTTCATCTCTGAAATTCTCCAGAAATTCTTTGTTGTACTTCTTCTCCGGTGCGGGCAAATGGTACATTTGTCTCAAATCATCGGGTTGAAACGAGCCGAACACTCTCCCGTCGATGGTGCAAAATGTTCTGTTTGTAATTGGGATTTCCTCAATTGCCCATCTTACCACATCTGTATATGGAAGAATTTGCTCTCGGGCCGCTATCTGGTGTAGGTAAGAGTCGACCAAATCCTTTAGAGTTGCATCGGACTTCCGGGTCGGGTCTGCTGTGGCTTGTACTGATGTTACCTGAGGCTCTTCGGCCTCAATCAGATTATAGATGCTCAACCAAGTAGTTTTACCGAGACCTAGACATGTGGTGTCCAAGATTAATCCCTTTTTACTTGGTCCCAGATCGGCAATGTGTTGTCCTATTACTGTGGAAGCTGAAGTTGTTCCACATTTCTTAGACTTCTTCCCCATTTGGCCTGAATTTGCTTCTTCGGAGGAGCTCTGCACAGGACATAAAATGAACGTAATGCGGAGAATAGGTGGCACAAACCAAATATGAATGAGGTATATTAATCAATGAATAATGGAGGATTAACATAAGGTGGCCGCGGATACAATCTTTGAAGAGATTTTGGCCTTACTATTCCATTAAATGGTCGTTTAAACCTGTCAATCCTTTAAATGCTCATCATATCGTTTATTGGCCGAATAATTCATTTAAGCGTGGCTTTGATGTTTTGGCGGTTGGGCGTAAGTGAATCACTATTGGGAAGAGAAAGGCCTTTAATACTAATTAACCATAATATATCCCGGCCTTATCAATCTTTTTTGAAAGTTGCGCCTAGCTTTATCGCAATCGGCGATCGGGGGAATGCTTAAGTTGTTATATTGGTGTCCTTTCGGAATCCCCGATCGCCGATAGCGATATCGCCAATTCGCATCAGGATTTTTTAAAAGAGGGCTTTTAGATGCATGCATGCTACATTCCTCGATCGCCGATAGTGATATCGCATCGGAGCAAAGAGAGGGGCCTTTTGTTATGATCGCTTGCCTTCCCGATATCCGATAGTTATTCGTGCATTGTCGCATCAGGGAAAACCAATGGGTCTTTTGTCATGCATCCTTTGTTATTGAGATATGCGATCTTGCGATTGCTTTATCGCAATCATAAAGGATTATTCATTTTTTTATTATAAGATCGATTATGTGCTTTCTCAAAAAGGTTTATAATGTTTTATTTCTTTTCGGACCTTTTGAGGAATGATAAGTTGATACCAATTTAATCTAAAAGGGACCCATTTCATATTATAGTTTTGAAAATAAAATTTTTATGAAATGGGGGGTTGTTGTACAACACAACAGTGACATGACCTCCTTTTTCTCAAATAAAAATAAACTTAATGAAAACCTAAGCAACCATAGCAATTGCTCTATAAGATTTTACTACCTATTAAAAGGCTTACATTATTACTTATCTTCAACATCATTAGATATCACTTCTATGTGACATGACCACCTTTTGCTCAAATAAAAATAAACTTAATGAAAACCTAAGCGACCATAGCAATTGCTCTATAAGATTTTACTACCTATAAAAATCTAATTTGGTGGCTACTCTAAAATATAAATGGACCTATTAAAATTTATTTTCCCGCCCACTATTCTCCCTTGTGGTTTGGGAGTCCCATCCCTCTTTCTCTACTCATAATCTTTATGATTTCGCAGCAGATTCCATACCCTTCTATGCTATTCAATTCTTGTTGCGCTATCAATTCGACTAGATTTTTCATGTGTATTTATTATATCAGATCTGGGTTCTCTCTTTTTCGAGCTTTAATTGAGATATCCTTCTCCTGATTTGGATTTGGAGGGAATTGGTAACAAGAAGGTAATCGGTAACAACCAGGCAATTGGTCTCAAGGAATCGTAACAAGGTAATCAGGGTCAACTAAGATAGGCTATGACTGCCGGGCAATAACCCACGCAATACTTTGGGGTAATTGTTTTGATCTCTCGTTATATGTGTATATGTGGGAATTCATTCCTAGTCCGTTGAACCACCCATTTCATATTCTTCTCCTGATTTGGATTTGGAGGCTTTCGCTGCAATTTGGAGCAGAAAACATGTCGTCTGCATATGAAGATAAAGTTACAACCTTCAATAACTCTAAGGTGTATGGATACATTTGAAATTTTAGATCGTTTTCCCCTTACAAATTGATTTTCCACTTGTCAATGGTGCAATGTTAGCATAAAACCTCAGATTAGAGAGAAAGTGGCAACGTTGGCCATTCATTTCCAGGCATGAAAACTCACTAGATGTTTGAACATTGAAGTGCTTGAGTTTATTTATACTTAGTGTTATATGTGTTAGAGCCTAGATCCACCTCAGGCTGAAGGGAGGCAATCCAAGGATAACTACAAACCACACTTAACCTGGTAGTTAGCCCTACCAGGTCAGGAGAGGGCTCTCTCCTTGTCAATCTTAGTAAAGATGATGGCAATTATGACTTGAGATGACTGAATTGAATATAGATTTTAGGCTAGGTATAGTAGTTCAAAGAATTTTGGTGATTTTTGATGTTTGGTTGCTGGATCAAATGGAGCAGGCAAGTTGGGTGTGGGAAATCAAATCAGGGATACAGACATGTTCTATGGGGTGAGGTAGACAAAGGATTTATGTACTAGAAATTGGTTAAGATGGTAGATTTAGACTGTTGAGGGGTTGAAGAGGGCAGGAGGAGCATGAATCCTCTTCAAACTGTTGAAAAACATAGAAAACCAAATGCATTCCCAAGACAAAGCACTGTAAATTAGTGTATTTTGTCTATTCACCTTGATTCATTTAGTTTAGAAGAGAGAGAGAGATGTGGATACATATAAAACATCAGAAAAACTAATTAAAAAAAAGAAACAATACTTAAACTCAATATCACAAGAATCCCACAAAAATAGTTGTGAAACCTGGTTTTATTCCTTGCCAACTGTTGTAGAGATATACAATAAAGTTTAGAGCTTCCACCAGAGTCCAACCCCTACAAATGAATCAAAGAGTAAATGATATAGGCAAGGAAACTACTCAAGCTAGTTATCAGGGGTTGAAACCATGAGAAGAGGAGTGGTTTCAACCATATCTAAACTAGGAACACAAAAGCAGGCAGTGGAGCAGCTTGCCTCTAAAACTTAGGAAACCAATTCATTTAGGATCAAAACCACTTGGAACTTGATGTATCTACCCTATGTGGTGTTTTTCATCCATATTTACATCAAATACATTACTTACCATGCATACATTTACCAAGGAATGAGGAAAAAGTCAACTTCCAAGAAAACTAGGAAAAATTTGGAAATATAAGCAAAACTGGCAAAATCAATTTAATGTGCAGCGCCAAAAATTTAATGCACAATGCCACTTCAGGGCCAGTTTTGGAGGCCTTCCCTATGTCCAAATCAGGTACAAGTTGGTTTTTTGGGAAGCCCTTCCTGTCTAGTTTCTGGAACAATTTTATTTTTCTGATTTTGAGCTCATTTGCCCCTCCAAACGTTGATTCTCCCAAGACTGCTTCCTGTGTGGCAAAAAAGTGGCAGAGAGGACACTTTTTAGGTGTTTTTTTTGCCCTTTTGGAGGCCAAGACCTTATCCAAAACTGCTCAAACTTTTTGGGTTTTCATATTTTTCCATAATGATTCCAAAAATGCAAACCTTTTTGAAAAAGGAGGTCCCCATCAAAAGCACAGCGCCAGTGGCACTGTGCACCTATTGGGTTTTCCTCTTTTGACAATTTATATGCACATCACCACAAATTTAATGTGTAGCGCCTCTTTCAGACCCAGTTTTGGAGGCCTTCTAGGTGTCCCAATTGGGTGTAGGATAGCTCGTTGGAAATTTTATTGAGTCTACTTTCCAAAACACCTTGAATTTCTCAATTTGGGGTTGATTTGCCCTGTCAAAAGTCAAATATCCCAAGACTGGTCAAAATGTGCAAAATGAGGCTGCCTAAATGCAGAGTGATGTTGCAGTCAACTTTTGAAGGTCTTCCTCAACTCCAAATTGAGCTCATGATAGCTCATTGGAAAGATATTTGTGTCTAGGTATCATTTGACACATCAAGAAAGTCATTTGGCCAACTAGGCTAGGAGAAAGTGTTATTTTACCAAGGTCACTCCAGAGGAGCAGCAACCCTCACCTCTCTCACTTTTTCCAAATTCATTTTTTCGTGCTCAAAAACATCACTTGAGTAAAACCTATCCCGATGAGTGGAACAGGGGATTTGTTGAAATGAAGGGAAATGAAGGGGATAAGGGGCTTCTAAATTCTTAAGAAAATTTTGGAGAATAGGTAGGGATGTTAGGAAGTAGGGGAAAGTGGAATTTCAAATGTTGAGTGAGGAGAAGGGGTCCAAAAGGGAAAAACATAGGCCTAGCCTAGAACATTGTCAAATTGTAGCAACAAGCTAGGGTTTGTGGGAAAATGATGAATTTGAGGGATATTAGTGATGGGAAGAATTTAATAAGGTACATTAAGGATAGGGGAAGGTGTATGAGCATTAGGATACAAGTTTTGTTGATGATTTGACCATCCAAGAGAAATTACCTTCAAAACCTTAGGAGAGGGAAATGAGCCTTACCAAGGTACAAATGAAGCATGAATAAGGTGTAAAATGATCCATTGGAACCTGAAATGATGATAACAACTTTTTAAATGATGGTACACTCACCTGAATGGTGATATGGACCAAAACTTTGAAATGAGTGAAAACAAATCCTAAACCTAATACCTAGTGACCAAATTTTACTTGAAGACTCACTGAAATGACAAAATTTGACCTTGACACCTTAAAATCACTTTGTAAGAGCATATTTGATCACTGGTGGAAGGCTTCAAAGACTGACACTAACATTGGCTCCAATGGGGATGGTAGCTCCTTGGAGGTGCCAAGAACCACAGATCTTTGGGAGAGCAGACCAGTGCCTTATCCATTGGGCAATATGGAATCAACATCTTGGCAACAAAAACATCAAAACTCAAGACTCAAGACTCAAGACTCATAATTGAAATGACTAAGAACTAATACTAACTCAAAACTAAAACAAGACACTCAAAAGCTGAAACTAGACACTCAGCAGTTGAAACTAGACACTCAGAAGCTGAAACTATCTTGAAACTGACGAAAACAAAAAATGACTCAAGACTTACTTAACTGAAACAAGTACTTACAAAGATTTTTAATGGCAGCAGTCCATCAAGATTTGAGGACTTCAAATCATGATGACAACCACCCGCCTACTGATGAAATATGTACAATCATGTGAAGTGGGCCTTCCAATGTAACCAATCCAGTAGATGGCTACTTACTGAAATTCTACTCTCACTTTCCCCGAGCAAGTAAAACGATGTACATGTAAGCAACTCACAATAACAACTGAAACCAAGGCTTATGCTAACGAACCAGGCAACATTCATCTTTTCTAATGCTTGCAAAAGAATGTCGAAGGGATCTTGAAAATCCTGAAGCACTAACTTGTCTTGAGATCTAGCAGCAAAAATACAAGTACGCCTTCATTATGATCTGAAAAACAGTTAGTTGTTGTTTGATAGGAAGGCATAAAGAAGTATAAGCTTCTGCTATCTAAGTGTCGGCCGTAAATTCCTTGACCATGAGAAATTCTGACTTGAATTCTGGCATACTGTGTCTCTTAGGTTCATACTCCTCAATTTCATAGTCTAAGCCTTTCTTAAACAGAAAACAATCTTCAAGATTCTCAAACATGACAGCCCTATCATCTTCATGAAGGAAAACATTATCTATTTGCTGATCTATAAATCTAATTTCAAGAGTGTCCTAATTTTCAAAGTGGAAGAAGCTTCACCAACACCTTCTTGACCATGTGCGCACTGCAAACCTGCATTAGCTTGGTCTATAACATGACCTTTCAGGGGTTGATCTATCTCATCTTCAGACAGAGGAGAGAGTACTTTTTGTTTTCTTTTGCTAAAACAGTAATTGTCTTCTTTCCCTCCGAACGATTCACAAGTTAGTTGAATATCTTCATTAATTTCAAACAAAGGAGTATACAAATTTTCCTCATACTGCTGATTCATTTTATATGATTCCTGTTGACTATCAAGATGCAAAATTCCTTCATCCTCAAGCAAAGAAGAAGCGACCATATGCTGATTATGATCTTGTGTAACAAAGTGACTGGTTTCAATGATTTCCTCATCATCATGATCTAAATCTTCTTCATCATCATGATCTGAATCTAGACCTGAATTAGCCAAGTTGACTTTATCACAATCTGAAATTGAAACTTGATTTCCCTGCATACTGTCTTCTACTATGAGCAGATCTGAAATAAGACCTTCTCTTTCATCATTTTCCATTGAACTAACATCTTGAACCTGCTACAAATTTTCCTAAGCATCTTGACAAGTATCCTCTAAGCTCTCTTTATTCTGCTGAAATGGATTTTCATACAGGGCTTCCATGATCTCATCGTCCATAAAGTCATCATCTTCAAAAACTTTCTCAAGGTTTTCAATAAAACTATAAACATGTTTGCAACAGTTCTGAACTAAATTTAATAATGGATAAGATTCTTTATACCTTTCAAAGAACATGGTATGAAAATCCTTCCAACAGTAAATACTAGCAGGCGGCAAACATTCATACCAAGATCGGGCTTCATCTTCCAGAGTGGCCATGAATATCTTCATCAAGCAATCTTCAGGAAAATCAACCTTCAACTTGCGAATATGCATGTGAAATCTAACTAGATGTAAAGAAGCATCATTGCTATCATCATCTTTAAATGTAGGCAAATTCCTTTGCCAATCTACCTTAGGAATTTTATTTGGAAAACCTGGAATGTGATCTCGGCTCATCGCAACATACCTTCGAGCAAGCAAATCCATTTTGATAACAATGAATTGACCAAGAAATTCTTCAGGCTACTGGTTCTTAAAGAGTAGAGTTGCCATAAAAATTCTAAACCTTGGGATTCTTCAACATTGGACTTGCCAGGTGAATGATTTCAACCTTCCAGTGTCTGATCGTTGTCCACCATCAACAATCATATCTGAACTTGATACATTTTGCTGAGGAACATAAAACTACGTTCCCCAATATTGTCGCCACTGTGTTAGAGCGTGGATCCACCTCAGGTTGAAGGGAGGCAATCCAAGGATAACTACAAACCACGCTTAACCTGGTAGCTAGCCCTACCAAGTTGGGAGAGGGCTCTCTCCTTATCAATCTTAGTAAAGATGACTGCAATTATGACTTGAGATGACTGAATTGAATATAGATTTTAGGCTAGGTATAGTAGCTCAAAGGATTTTGATTGATTTTTGATGTTTGGTTGCTGGATCAAATGGAGCAGGCAAGTTGGGTCTGGGAAATCAAATCAGGGATACAGACATGTTCTGTGGGGCAAGGTTGAAAAAGGATTTATGTACTAGAAATTAGTTAAGATGGTAGATTTAGATTGCTGAGGGGTTGAAGAGGGCATGAGCACCATGAATCCTCTTCAAACTGTTGAAAAACACAAAAAACCAAATGCATTCCCAAGACAAAGCACTGTAAATTAGTGTATTTTGTCTATTCACCTTGATTCATTTAGTTTAGAAGAGAGAGAGAGATGTGGATACATATAAAACATCAGAAAAACTCATTACAAAGAATAAACAATACATAAACTCAATATCACAAGAATCCCACAAAAATAGCTGTGAAACCTAGTTTTATTCCTTGCCAACTGCTATAGAGATATACAATAAAGTTCAGAGCTTCCAACAGAGTCCAACCCTTACAAATGAATCAAAGAGTACATGATATAGGCAAGGAAACTACTCAAGCTAGCTATCAGGGGTCGAAACCATGAGAAGAGGAGTGGTTTCAACCATATCTAAACTAGGAACACAAAAGTAGGCAGTGGAATAGCTTGCCTCTAAAACTTAGGAAACCAATTCATTTAGGATCAAAACCACTTGGAACTTGATATATCTACCCTATGAGGTGTTTTTCATCCATATTTACATCAAATACATTATTTACCATGCATACATTTACAAGGAATGAGGAAAAAGTCAACTTCCAAGAAAACTAGGAAAAATTTGGAAATTTAAGCAAAACTGGCAAAATCAATTTAATACGCAATGCCAAAAATTTAATGTGCAACGCCACTTTAGGGCCAGTTTTGGAGGCCTTCCCGGTGTCCAAATCAGGTAAAAGTTGGCTTGTGGGAAAGCCTTGCCTGTCTAGTTTCTGGAACAATTTGATTTTTCTGGTTTGGAGCTCATTTTCCCCTCCAAAAGTTGATTCTCTCAAGACTGCTTCCTGTGTGGCAAAAAAGTGGCAGAGAGGGCACTTTTTAGGTGTTTTTTTTGCCCTTTTGGAGGCCAAGACCTTATCCAAAACTCCTCAGGGTTTTCTTATTTTTACATGTTGATTCCAAAAATGCAAACCATTTTGCAAAAGGAGGTCCCCATCAAAAGCGCAGTGCCACTGGGTTTTCTTGGAAAGAGTATTGAGTCTAATTTTCAAAACATCTTGAATTTCTCAATTTGGAGTTCATTTTCCCTGTCAAAAGTAAAATCTCCCAAGACTGGTCAAAATGTGAAAAATGAGGTTGCCTAAATGCAAAGTGCTGTTGCAGTCAACTTTTTAAGGTCTTCCTCAACTCCAAATTGAGCTCATGATAGCTCATTGGAAAGATATTTGTGTCTAGTTATCATTTGAGTCATCAATAAAGTTATCTGGCCAACCGGGCTAGGAGAAATATTGATTTTACCAAGGTCACTCCAGAGGAGCAGCAACCCTCTTGAGGCAACTATATTTTTGACATTTCTCTAAAACCATGACACCTGTGTAAAAAGTGAAGGAGGTTTTTCCTCCTTGGCCGATTATGGACAAAAACCTCTCTCATGTTTTCCAAATTCATTTTTTCTTGCTCAAAAACATCACTTGAGTAAAACCTATCCCGATGTGTGGAATAGGGGATTTGTTGAAATGAAGGGAAATGAAGGGGATAAGGGGATTCTAAATTCTTGAGAAAATTTTGGAGAATAGGTAGGGATGTTAGGAAGTAGGGGAAAGTGGAATTTCAAATGTTGAGTGAGGGGGAGGGGTCCAAAAGTGCAAAACACAAGCCTAGCTTTGAACATTGTCAAATTGTAGCAACAAGCTAGGGTTTGTGGGAAAATGATGAATTTAAGGGATATCAGTGATGGGAAGCATTTAATAAGGTACATTAAGGATAGGGGAAGGTGTATGAGCATCAGGATACAAGTTTTGTTGATGATTTGACCATCCAAGAGAAATTACCTTCGAAACCCTAGGAGAGGGAAATGAGCCTTACCTAGGTACAACTGAAGCACGAACAAGGTGTAAAATGACCCATTGGAACCTGAAATGATGATGAAAAATTTTTGAATGATGGTACACTCGCCCGAATGGTGATATGGACCGAAACTTGGAAAACTTTGAAATGAGTGAAAACAAATCCTAGACCTAATACCTAGTGATCAAATTTTACTTGAAGACTCACTGAAATGACAAAATTTGACCTTGACACCTTAAAATCACTTTGTAAGAGCATATTTGATCACTGGTGGAAGGCTTCAAAGACTGACACTAACAAGATGCAAAGCTATGTGGAATGAAACCAAATCAAAACCTCATTTATGCTAAATTCAAATGATAAACCTTGAGAAAAACTATTAGCATGACAGGATCGAAGTTAAAAAAATTGAGAAAATGCACTAAATCCTTATATCAAAGAAAAGGAATGCAAGCCAATTTGGAATGGGCCCCTTTTAAATGGATGACCTTTAGATAATATCATACAAACAACAAATAAATCTAGAGATTATGCCATCTCTTATGATCGACCTATAGAACAAAATCTGTTTGTAACAAAAGATAAAGAAATTAGCTCCTTGAAACAGGAAAAAGGAAACTTAGTTTTAAAGGTAAAGATACACAATTCCTAGGCTGAAAGCAAACAAAAGTTAAAGGAAAAACTCAAAGAGACGATTAGAAAATAAAAGAAAAGGCCCTAAATGCCTCCACTGGGCATGGAGTCTTATCTTGACCCTCAAGCAAAAGTCCTTTTGCCTTGTATTTTTGAAGTTTCTACACATTCCCTGGTGAATGCTTGGAAAACATCACTCTAGGAAGCTGGATTGTATAGAAATCAAAGAGAGGCTAGACTAGTATTAGATCTAGCGTAAGTAATGCAACTAAAAAAAATTAAAATTTCTAAGCTCAAATCTGAAGTAAAGAATTAAATTATGAAAATAGTCAACCCCAATACTCAAAATTTAGCTTAAATATTTTCACAATGAAACAACATAGGAACACTCCATATCTTACTTGCATTTGTTGATGTTATAGTAGCTCCTTCCTTCAATGTAATGTGCATGCCCAAAATCCTTTCTATTTCTAACTTGGGACTAAATGCTTAAGAGACAAGAAAAATTTCATACCAATAGTGAGAAAATGAGAGTTTTATTCCATTTCCAACCATGTACAAATGAGAGGAGTGCCATCCTATTATAGGAAGATAGGCCTCCTAATCCATCATTACAAAACCATGTGCCATCATGAAATGGCGTGCTTAATACAAGCGGTAAATAACTGACTCCCAACTAACTTCCTCACATGTGTGGCCCTCCCTTAGATGTTAGGTGGTGCACTCCAACCCTTTCCCACGCTTGAGGGTCAAAATAGTCAAACACAAGAGTGTCTTACTCCTTTTGGCCAACAAACCTTGTTCTTTCCCACATGTGAGGGTTAAGAAAGGGTCAAAGGATTAGTGCCTCCACTAAAGAGCTCATAAATGTGTACAAATAGTCTCCCACATTGGAGAGAGAGGAGAGAGAAGTGTTGAATTTCCATGATCTTGGGTCTAGGATAGATTCTTAAAGTCTTTGGCGCTACCAAACCAAGAATCTCAATGGAATATAAACAACAGTAAATCACACATGCACAGAATATGGACAACCTCATATTGTACAATAGTCTAGGGCTCCCATACTAGGGATAATAATCCTCATACATCCACTATTACAAGATACAAAATTGGGACTTGGTGTTAGTCCATCGACAACCAATCTGTCTTCAACAAGATGTATAATTTTCTCTACAAATCAGCTAGCTCACTGATATCATGTAGAAATTTCACGTGCAGATCCAATTGATATATGCACTGTACTAAAGCATAATACTAGATCTACATCTACCATAAACTTAGCGGAAGCTGAGTTGAACATGAGCAACATCAAGCATGAACACACATAACCGATAAGAAGGAATCAATCACACATAACACAGAATAATTTATCTGGGAAAAGCACTAGCCTAAAACCCCATCTTTGTATTATCAATCAAGTGGAAATCCTCACCAACATACAAAAAGGATCAGCTCAAAAGCTATCCTGCTCTCTCTGTACTTTGATGATGTAGCTCATGGACTATCTAGGCCTGTATATATAGGCTCCACAAGTCCTCCAAGCCCCTATTTCCTTATGCAGTTTTGATTGGGGTCTAATTACATAACATGTGTGAATTGGCCCAAATCATACCTGCTATCACCTCAGGTCCAACTACGCAGTACTAGAAGGAATAATATTCCTTCCTTATGCAAGGAATATTCACTAGGAATATCCTAGCAACTGATAGTACACTGTCCCTCAACTGGGTCTATGTTTGAACTGACATGCACTAGTTATCCATGAGTGAATACTCAGTTATATGAAAATACCAGTTGTCACATGCATGCAAGCATCAACAAACTTAATCTCATTAATTTAACAACTTGCTAAATTAATCTAATTGGACTTGACTAAGTTAAACTAAGTCAACTGATCCTCTCAACATATAACTCATCCTTAATTCCTCAATCAGTGGAGCAAATCAAGGACACATTCCCCAATCAGTGGAGAAATTATTGCATGTCCTCACAAAGACTTCAAGTTTAATTTTCCTTAACTAATTAACTCAAACTGAATTAATTAATTAATATTTAAACTGTTGGTAAGACCAAATTCAAATTTTACTTCCTATTTCTAGTCCAGGGACTGACTAAAATAAGAATCCACACCACACTGCTAAAAATAGAACTACTATTTTTAGCACTTCCATTTTTCATTCCCTGTTGCCCAATCCAACACTGATGCCCAAACTGCTATTTTTAGCACTTCTATTTTTAGCAATTTCTTGTTGCCAATTTTCAACACTCCCTCTCAACAAGAAAGGCTTCCTCTTGAACCTGATCCTGTACCTCTGGAATGTTTTGCATGCAACACATCTACCAAGTGTGGTTGCTCCAGCAACTCTCGGAACAAAAAAATTCCCAACTGACCTCTCTGTTGGGCTAGAAACATACTCTGATGCTGAAGCTCTACCTGCTGCTGAAAAGTGCTCCCTTTCTGACCTCTGCGTTACTGTAACATCTCCATGCATTTCACACCGTTGCACCCTTCTCTATGCTACCCTACACTGTGCAACACATTTGTGCCTCTCGCATTGCTGCAGCCTGCATGCTTTGCGCTGTCTTGGGATTCCCTGCACTGTAGCTCTCTCTGCCGCTCCATCCGCATCTGTCTCTACCCAATCAATCAGTTTTGCTACTCCTCATCGGAGCTCCTGTAGCAAAGTCAAATCAAAGAGGTTGGGTACCTCAAGGATCTTGCCCCTCCTCCTTGGGATGATCACTCCACATCGCCCCACCTCCTACCTGGAGGTATGGATGCATGTGATCCCTTTGCCCACCCAGCTCGAAATTTCTCCCTACTAGAGGTCTCTACATGAGTAGATGTCTGTACTTGATCTCCTCTTAGCTTCTCTAGTTGTGGCTGCTCCACAACCTCCTGAAGCTGCTTCACCAATTGTGGCTCCTCCACAATTGTCTGAGACTTCTTCTGGCGCTGCATGTTGAGAGGTAATTTACTCTCCCTCTCAACCCCCAAGTCTCTAACCTTTGCCTTGCTCCTCAAGACTTTGCATGCATTTTGTACCTCAAGTGCATACAGGTTCTTGGCTAGCACACCAATCTATTTCACTTGTCCGGCCATCATGAAATTTCTGGAAAAAGAGTTGATTTTAAATCAGAAATATCTCCCTTATCCGAACTCCGATTTAGCCAATTTATTTTTTGATTTTAGGTATTTTTCCACAAGGAATCCGGATCTGCTATTTGTTTTCAAAATTTTGCACAAAAATTTTCAGATTTGCTTTGAAAACTCGCGGCCCAAAACTCAAAACTTCGAAATCTCCTCTAGTATATTGTTCTCCGCATTGATCACCTTTGCTCTGATACCATGTAGAATTTTCTCTACAAATTAGCTAGCTCACTGATATCATGTAGAAATTTCACCTGCAGATCCAACTAATATTTGCAATGTACTAAAGCATAATACTAGATCTACATCTTCCATAAACTTAGCGGAAGCTTAATTGAACATGAGCAACATCAAGCATGAACACACATAACTGATAAGAAGGAATCAATGACACATAACACAGAAGAATTTATTGAGGAAAAGCACCAGCCTAAAACCCCATCTCTGTATTATCAATCAAGTGGAAATCCTCAACAACATACAAAAAGAATCAGCTCAAAAGTTATCTTGCTCTCTTTGTACTCTAATGATGTAGCTCATGGACTATCTAGGCCTGTATATATAGGCTCCACAAGTCCTCCAAGCCCCTATTTCCTTGCGCAGTTTTGATTGGGGTCCAATTACATAACATGTGTGAATTGGCCCAAATCATACCTGCTGTCACCTCAGGTCCAACTACGCAGTACTAGAAGGAATAATATTCCTTCCTCATGCAAGGAATATTCACTAGGAATATCCTAGCAACTGATAGTACACTGTCCCTCATTTGATCTCAACTAGATCTCTGTTTGAACTGACATGTATCAGTTATCCATGAGTGAATACTCAGTTATCTGAAAATACCAGTTGTCACATGCATGCAAGCATCAACAAACTGAATCTCATTAATTTAACAACTTGTTAAATTAATCTTACTGGAATTGATTAAGTTAAACTAAGTCAAATGATCCTCTCAATATAGAACTCATCCTTAATTCCTCAATCAATGGAGCAAATCAAGGACACATTCCCCAATCAGTGGAGAAATTATTGCATGTTCTCACAAAGACTTCAAGTTTAATTTTCCTTAACTAATTAACTCAAACTGAATTAATTAATTAATATTTAAACTACTGGTATGAGTTTTACTTCCTATTTCCAGTCCAAGTACTGAGTAAAATAGGAATCCACACTGCATTGCTAAAAATAGAACTTCTATTTTTAGCACTTCCATTTTTTATTCCCTGTTGCCCAATCCAGCACTGATGCCCAAACTGCTATTTTTAGGAGTGCTATTTTTAGCAATTTCTTGTTGCCAATTTTCAACACAAGATACTCTAACCATCTCGTTGTCGCATGCTCTCTCAACTCATCTCGGTCATTCCCTATATCTGCTCTGTTCTTCAACTCCTGATTTGCAGCTCCTGCCTCTACTAATGCTCCAAGTCCATCTGGCCATTGAATCTAGGCTATCCAATTTGCTCACTAGTTGTGCCTTCATCCATCAAGGCCACAACACATCGAGACTCCTGTCAAATTGTTCACAGCTCCACTTGTGAAGAACTCTCAATCTACCCACTTCTACTCCTCAGTTACTCAGGGGCTTCAGCCCACTATGGTCTTCCTGCGTTGTACCGATGAAAACCAACACAGGGCATAGAGGGCTTCCACCTATCACTGCAAGATGTCCATCTCCCACAATGAACACGGGCTAGGAGGTTTGCCCATCATCTGTTGTAGAAGTCTTTCTCCACACACATGTCTCAAGCTCCATAAACTGCTCCTGGTTGATCAGACCCTTGAGCTCAACAACTACCTCTCTTGCAACCACCTTTATCCATCAAGGTGTTGCTCACTGGGCTCCAACTTGGACACTATCACGCTGTCCTCTAGCAGATCATAAGTGCCCAATCATGTCCACACTTGGTTTTCTCTCATGCTGCCCTCCAACAGTCCATGAGAGACCAAGTCCACACTGTAGCATATGCACTTAGTTAGGGCATCCCCACACTTGGAAGATCCTTACACATGGCTGCCCACAAACTCCACCATTCCGCCCTTTACTTTGCAATAGAGGAGCTATTGTACAAACCTGGGCATCAACAACTTGTCCTCTCCTAGGACACCATCAACCGTGCGATCTACTCCTAGTTGGAGTTCCTTCATGCCCAAGGCAACTCCAAAAAATGGCTTCGATGGGCTGCAAACTAATCGATCCAATACTGGTAACAAATTGTGACCTAACACAAGGAAAAACTAGAGAAATAACATACCTTTCATCTGTTGTTCATGGACTGAAGTCTGGTCACTGGTTAGGGCATCCTTGTAGCCCACAAAAACCTACCCGTTCTAGCATGAGAACCCACGTCAGCTAGCCTAGAACAACTTCCCTTGAGTGTGACTGTCCCTCCTTGAGAGGCCAAGGAACTTTTCTGTTGTCCTAGCCTCCAAACAAGCCTTGGTGTTCCTTCAAGTATTGCGGCTGCCCTAGATATCCACCTACAGGTTCACGATAGCGTAGATTTGGGAATCTCCACCCTGAATCGAACCTTCAAACAGGCCCAATCACTTCTCCTTTCACCTGCATTCACACGTTGCCTTACTCAACCTTGCTGTGGCATGAGACAACCCTCCACGTAGTCAAAGAGGCACCCAAACTAGCCCTAATCCCTCACGCTATTCTTTCCTCTTCTCCTACGACAAAACAGAGGTATCTCCCTCTTCACTGAGTTGTTGTCCCTCCTTCTTAACGTTGCCTTAATAACCTCACATATCACCCTATATTTATTTCCAAAAGAGGGGCTCCTTCCAACGTCACTCTAGTATTGTCCAGTTGTCAAGGAGGCTTACTAAACTTAAGCCGACCTTAACTCATATGGTGTCACAACCAACCCAACATTAGACTTCAAAAATTCATAAGTCCTCAACGACAACTCAGAATCAAATGATTCTCGTCGCGTTAGAATCATCTCACTGAGAGCTATCATCCTCATCCATCACATGTTGAAGAATCATCATAGTTTTGGCTCAAACATCTATGGGTGCAAAACCCCAGGCTTGGGTTCTAAGCCCACAAGTCTACTTGTGGCTCTTTGACCTCCAACCCTCAAACACTAGGGCTTGGAGTACCTCTCAAGCTACACAAAAATTGATAACTAGGGCCAAGCTCCATGTGGGTCATCTTATTTATGGAAACTGATATTTTTCTTGGATTCCTCTCGTCGAGAGGTGTAGGATTGATCTAAAGATCATCTGATTCCGACATGTATTCATGGAGATATGAATTTATTTGTGTTATGGGACAATTCGTCAAGGTCGGCCAACAACCAAATTGCCCCCACTAATCCTCCACGTTTTAGTATAAATAGAAGAGTACTTTAAGTCATTTGACACACACTCACTCTTGTGATCTCTCTTCATTTTGTTTTGGGTTTGATGAAAATAAGATCTAGAGGGAGTGCCCTAGGTGATACATTGCCCTAATAGGAGATGACCTAGAAGTTATGATGATGAAGGCTTTGCACATTCATGGAAGGAGGTTAAACGGAGGTCCTATCTACTGGCCTTATTCCACTCATACGTTGGAAAGAACACAGCCCTAATGCTGCCCTATCAAACTATTCTAAGCCGCAGTTTAAAGAGGGCTTTTATGTTCCCTAACTACTGTAAGTACAAGCCCTAGCCACAATCCTATTGGGAGGACTATGGCGGCAGTCCTAGAAGAATCATGGCTGCAGATCAAAGGCCTAGATGTTATGGGATGACCCTAACCTTAATGCAGTCAGCAAAAGGGCCTAACACAGTCATGAAGGAGAACAACCGTACATGCTATCTTACAGGAGTCCTTTATACATAGCAAGGAGAAGCATATGTATGTTGTCAATGGTTGCTCCAAAAAGGACACAGTCATAATGTGAGGATA
Source organism: Pinus tabuliformis (assembly GCA_031772625.1). NCBI lineage: Eukaryota > Viridiplantae > Streptophyta > Pinopsida > Pinales > Pinaceae > Pinus > Pinus tabuliformis. The sequence continues at coordinate 1,387,301,005 of CM062804.1, forward strand.
TGCCACAATCAAGGATATATATATTGCCTTAAGTCACAACAAAGGAAGCTTGGAAGCAATAATAAATACTGTTGTTCTAAGGCATGACTTAGGCATGTTTGGGAGCAGCTATCTCTATATTAAGGATTGAGGGCAAAGATTTTTCCATGGACCTGTTGAAGGACTCTGTAACTATAGCCTAGCTGCTTTGCTAGGTTGTAAGCCATAGCAAGCAACTAAGGCTAGTAGTATAAATAGTTGTAGCATATATGCAGTATATTGGGTGATATAATGAAGTGCAGCATAATAACAATGGTGCAACTTAATGATGTGATAGGTGACAACATGATGGCACAACATGGTGCAACACTGTAATGATGGCACAACATGGTGCAACACTGTAATGATGGCACAACATGGTGCAACACAATGACGATGGGCAAGGAAGTATAGAAGTGGCACGATGCATTGCAGCAACTTTTTGATGATGGGTACAACATGATGATGACGTACTGCTCAGTGATGGGAGAAACATAGTGATGAGAGCAGCTCAGTGATTGGGTGCAGCATAGTGTTAGGTGCAACAAGATGATGAGGTGCAACAAAGTGATGGGTGTAGCATGGTGATGGAGTCAACTTGGAGGATCAGTTGAAGCAGTATGCCTTCACCTAAGTTCAAATCAACTACCTCATTATGTTATCTTCATGGTGAAGATCTCTGCTCTTATCTTGTCAAGTCAAAAAGTTGACTTCTGATGTATATGTACTATCTCTCTATTTGCTGAACTATTGAAGAACATAAGAGGAATTTATTAAGGGTTTCCCTACATTGGGATTTGTCCCTGGCTGGTGCCACATCTTGTGTCCTCTTGTCTTGGCTTGTTTTCTGCGATTTATGTTTATGTTCTATCTGCATTTTACTATCATGCTAGATGTAATTGCTAATCTGGAATTGATATTGAGCTAATATGGAAAATTGAAGTAAATTTTCTATCAGCATAGAACATACCTAAAATTAACAAAAAATTCATAACTCCTCAACGACAACTTAGAATCAGATGATTCTCATTGCATTAGAATCATCTCGCCGAGAGCTATCATTCTCATCCATCACATGTCAAAGAATCGTCATAGTTTTGGCCCAAATATCTATGGGTGCAAAATCCCAAGCTTGGGTTCTAAGCCCACAAGTCTACTTGTGGTGCTTTGACCTCCAACCCTCAAACACCAGGTGTTGTGGGGAAAAATGCCTATGCAGGACGATCCTATCCACCTAAGGTGTGACAGTACCTTAGCAACAAACGAACACAGCTACTTCAGTTTCTTCCTTTATGAAATATGAAAGAGAGGAGATTGGTAGACTTACCGTTATCTTCCGGTTGTCCCTCGATCTAGATCCTCTCCTCTTTGTGTGTCCATAGCTACTTGCCTCCTCGCTTTTGCTCCCACGAGATCACAAGAGAACAGCTACCTGTGACAGGAGAATAGCTACATGCAGCAAGAGAAGGACACAATACAAAGGAAAATATACATATTCATAAATGATTCAGGATTAGAAGTAAATCAAATACACTAATGCAAATCATACAATAAACACCAGCATATAGGAAAGAACCAAGAAGCTTTATTGATTGATAAACAAGGTTCAGGAAGAGATACAACCCATAGGGTTCCAACCCAGCATCTCCTTCCCAGCAGAATAGAATTCCTTCTTCAGCCCCTTTCAAAGCATAAGCACCCAATGATCCAACCACAAACCAACAACAATTCTTTGCAAAAATAATATTCCAGCCTCCCATGACCTCCTGAGAGAGATCTATATATAGGAGTTTTGGAGAAAGGATGAGTCAGCTTGAGGCTTGCATGGAGCTGACTAGTGTCCTCTCCCACTTCAGTTCTTGAGTCCACTTGGAGGTTCTTGCTTCCACTTGGAGATTTGGAACCTCTTACTCATCACCAGTCGAATTCCCTGATCCAAGTGTCATTTTGGAAGCTTCCTGGGCATTGACACCTTGAGAAATGAGTCTGCCACTTGTCCAGTTACGCTCAGCGCAGGTAGCCTTCTTTGCAGTTGACATTCAACGCAGGTAGACAGTGGAGCAGTTGACATTCAGCGCAGATGCTCAGTGGAGCAGTTGACATGATCCAGAAATGGCCTGTTTTTGAGTGTTTTCAGGTGGAGAACTTTTGTGAATTGCTGTGGTTTGCTGGCCTTGTTCCTCTAGGGGTAGGAACAACATGTTTAGGGACTTTGGGATCCCTTAATTATTGACATTTCATGCTCAGTGATGTAAGGCACAAAAATGTCTATAACAGTTGCCCCCTAAAGTATGAGGCCGTTTATCGGGTGAAATGCTTTATCCAGGGGAGTCCGAAGTTCATCCATTTGCTGGGAGGAGACCTGTAATAAGATACAATACAATACATTATGATTCATACAGCTCTCATGATCTAGCTGAGGCGGGCATTCCCATGCTCAGCTTTATAAATACATTTTGGTACATAGAATAGACGATCGTCTGATGGTGGACTGATAATTCTGGCGAAATTATCATCCTTTGAGTAGAATGATCATCTGCTGCAATGATGTACATGTCAAATGTCTTTATATTTCCTGAATATATATCGCAGCTCGGATGGATGAAACTAGATCCGGGGTCTTCAATCTCGTTCGATCTTCACTCTAAGTACAAGTCGATCCATGTGAGAATTGTGATGAAGTCGAACATGGAAAGACATCGCTTGATTACCGGTCAATGATGTAAACCGTTAACAAGCGCGAGAGGAATCACCGATAATGATAATGACCCTCAAGGTACTGCAGTACAATTCACGTGGTGTGAATAAAGGACTTGGCGTCGAACACCACGCAAAATCTTTTGGTCGAAGGTCATTGATGTATACCTTGTCGCCAGAAGTGAGAAACTTGCCATTGAGGCATGCAAGCTTCAAAGTACTGAAGGGGTTGTTCCTAGATCAACTTCTTGGATAATGAGCTGATGTCGACAAGAAGCGATCCGTCAAAGGAGGGCCTTAATGAATCCCACATCAGTGACATGGAACGGAGCTAATGATTTTAATGGAGGTGAAAACAATCTGTAACATATGATTCAGGGTGGCGGTCATGAAATGGATGAAGGATAATGTATGGCAGTGGATGGGACCTGGTTGACTCTTTCTGAACGACTTCTCTTGAACATATGGCGACACTGATGCGATGGATTGGTAGCATTACCCCAAGTATGGATGGTGTGGCAAAGACCATGGTGATGTGACCGGTGAATGAAACAACCCAACCCGATGTGGTACGGAGGAAAAGTGTCATGTTCAAGAGTGACCTGCTACCATCAAAGACTTCTTGATTTTTCCCAATTTTTCCCAGTCATTGCTGACCAGTACCTCTTTATTTTTGTCAAGCTTGAGGAGGATAACATATGCTTGTTCTATAACCTGCCCTTCGGGCAAGCCCATCGCTATGTTTTAACGAGCCTAGCGATAGGGAAACTCGTTCTCGTCTAAAGACAAGTTTGTCGCTATTTAGTGATTTTAACGAGTCTAACGACAAGGAAAATTCGGCCCTTTTCACTTTTAGAGAGTCTGAAAAGGTACATAAAGTTAACTCCAAAATTCCTTTTTCGTCATCTAATCCCTTAAGTCCGAAAAAGTATAAAACAATACAGAAGGGATGAGTTTTCGATAGTTTTAACGAGCCGAACAAAACAAGCGCTTGATCTTTTTGTGTAATAATCCCTCAGGTCCAAAAAGATTAAAATCTAGAGGAGGGATAGCTCTTCCGGTCGTTTAACGAGCTGGAAGGCCAAAACTCGGCAATCTTTTCATATTTTACGAGTCAGTTGAAAAGAGCTTAAAGAAGACTCGTCTTCTGAGGAACGAGTGATGAACAGGGTTAGCAGCTGATTCCAGGTACAGGTTGGAATTTTCCAATCACGGCAGTGTCACAAGGATGGCTAGGTGAAATCACTCTTCGCAGCTGTTCCTCAAAATGGGTAAACAATCATATGGAGGTAAACGATCGGCCAAATGAAAAGTGGAGGTGACGGTACACAAACATGACCAAGGCTTTTATGGTTGATCAGGTTACATACTTCAATGGTTATTTACCGGGATGGGTTTATTTTTTAATGAGCTTGAATGCGCCGCTAAAACTGCTCAATCTTATGTTTATTTTTTAACGAGCATGAACTATGTGCTAAAACTGCTCGGATCTTCGCTTTTCTATTTTTTAACGAGCATAAATTCCGCGGTAAAACTGCTCGATTATATGGTCAAATTTTGATTTTTTACCATTACTAGCTTTTCTCTTTTCAAGGATAGTATTGCATTTTCAATTGCTGCATCAAACTTAGTTAGAAATACATAATCATGAGATGAAAACCCTGATATTTTGCTTTGAACTACGTAAAAAGCCATTAAAAAGTGTTTTTACCTCTCATTTTACCATTTCATTTGCATTTGGTTTGTTGGAGCTTTGGAGGTGCCTCTTCCCCCTCGTTTTTCACCAGCTAATTTTGGGAGATTCTGTGGACGATTCTCGGCGCCGTTTGGACTAGGTAGGAGCTAAACCCTAGCTCTTTCTTTTCATGGTTTGATTTTTCCATTCTGTGCCTGTTTTCCTGTTCTCTTGAGCCCCTGGGGTTTTGCTAGGGCGCTCTGCCATCAGCGCAGGTAGTCCATTCGAAACCTGCGTTGAATGTCAAGTTGCCTTAAGGCAGTTTGACCTTCAACGCAGGTAGGACACTTGCCAATTGCGTTGATCATAGAAAAACAGTCCTATTGCACAGTTTTTGATGAAATTTTGCCAGTTTCTCATCAAATCCAGGATCTTACTCATTCTCTTGTTTGTTTTGCAGGAACATTTGAGCAAAATGTCCCTTACATGGCAAGAACGAGAACATGAAGAAGAAGATATGATTGCTCTCCATGACCCTGTCACGGTAAACGCACTGCGGAACTGTGGCCTGCTGAAGTTCTTCCATATCTCTAGCATGAGAGCACAGATTACTTTGCTGCAGTATATGCTTGATGCTTGGGATCCCATCAACCAAGTATTCTAGATTAGGGGAAAGTCCATCCCCTTGACCATAGTAGACATTTACTTCTTGACTGGGTTGTCAAGGCGGGGTGCCCCCGTTTCTTTGTCAGGTTCGGCCCGGGGGAATGACTCCGTGAGAGACTATGTTCGCCAGTACTGCAGGGAAGGTTCCCAGCCGAGCAGAGACGGCAAGGTTGTTATCCGTGAGATTACTGATAGGTCTCTCAGGTCCATTCTGTATACTATTGGTAGGATGGCCGGTAGCGCATCTCTACATGTTGCCAACAGGTCTTATGTGCAACACGCCTTGGAGTGTCTCCAACCGAAAGTATTCAACTGGTGTGATGCAGTACTTGTTCAGATGAAAAGTCAATTGACCAAGGTAAAGGACGGGAAGCTGAAGAACTTTGGATTTGGTTCTATTCTGACTGCCTTCGCCTTGGAGAAAATCCCACTGATGCAGCCTCAGTATATTGTACTCGACTTGCCTTCTTCGACCGAGCCACGCATGCAGAGGTGGGTCGATCACATGTCTAGGCATGCTGGTCAACCTCAGATTACTTTCATTGATGCCTTCTTCAGGTGGTTCGAGCACCAGGAGATGGTATTTTCTGAGTACCCATATGTGGGTATGGATTTCCGAGGTGATCCGGATTTGGTGCTACCGGATGGCGAACAGTGGGGCGCTATTGGTAAACTCTTTGACCATATCACTGTTTATTATTTTTATTCATAATGTTGTTGTGCTTTATTCTATCAAGACTTTTAATCAAACTCTTGGGTGCATGCAGATGTTGGTCCTGTTCGTCCAGCAGTTCGTCCGAGACCGCCAGTTGCTGCCCCGGCAGTGGAGCCTGCCAGGAGAGTTATCCTTCGCGACCTTGACGACACTGAGACCCTTACAGCTGTGCAGGAGCAGGTTGAGAGCCTTACTCTTGGTATTCCGGATGTACGGATCGATGAGTTACCCTTACAGTTGCAGCAGCATACTACTGGTGTGCCTAGACGATGGACTCGTCTCTTGCGCATGATTGCACAGGCCGTGACGTGCTATCATGAGCACCACTAGGCTAGGGTGCCCCCTAGCACTTTTGAGTTTTTTGGTCATGCGACCAATTTTTGTCTTGGTTACAGAACATTATGTATAAACGATAAACAGCTTTTATATATTTTGATTTTCGAGGTTTATTCTGGTTGATTTGCGTGATCCACTTGCATAACACTGATGCATTTCTTTTTACAAATGTCGTAAATGTCTATCTAATACATAGTTTTCTAATGAATCGGTTAATGTGTTTAAGTTCCTGGAAATATGTTGGTATTGAAGTAAATCAAACTGTCTTTCCAAAATCTTAATCCTTAGAAACATACGATAAATAGCTGGATTGCGGACAGAATATATACCATTGAGTTGTAGTATCACTAGTTGTGAGTCTAACCTGACGATTAGTTGGCGTATACCATGGGCGATGGCATCAGAGAGGAGTTCTATCAACGCGCTATACTCAGCGATGTTATTTGTTGATTGCCCAATACACACACCTCTGAAACTCACTAACTCGCCGCTTGGATAAAAAATGGCCCAGGCTGCGGAGGATAGGTTCCGCGAACTACGACTCGCTCCGTCGGCATATCCCACATATGTCTCAGAAAAGTTCGACATCTGCAACAAATGAAAAAGGTGGATTACTCGACCGAAACAAACACTTTAGCGAAAACAAAATACAACAAAAGCACTCAGGTTACTACTTAGGCATAGTAACGCTTGAGGTACAACCTGTTGCGGGGTTGCGCCAGTGGTATTCCTTCATAATCCATTAACTCGTAGGCTCCTTTTGCTAACACTCGTTTAACAATATAGGGACCCATCCATAAAGAATTAAATTTTCCTGCTCCCAATTTGTCGGATTCTTGGTCGTAAAGCAAGACCAAGTCACCTTCGGAGAAGACACGGGGTTTGACATTTTTGTCAAACTGCGCCTTGACTCGTTTCTTATGGGCTTCGTTAGCCAGAGCGGCGTCACGACGGGTTTCATCCAACTGGATTAATTCCAAGAAACGAGCCTCTTCTTCCGAAGTTCCGGGGAGGAGGTCAATTGCGAGTTTAAGAGACGAAATTTCACACTGGATCGGTAAGACTGCCTCCAGGCCATACACCAATTGGAACGGTGTGAACCCAGTGGCATTTTTTACCGATGTTCGGTAAGCCCACAAGGCGGAGTACAGGATTAGGTGCCACCTTCTTTTGTGAACCCCGATCATCCTTTGCAACATACGCTTCAGGACCTTGTTGATTGCCTCAACTTGTCCGTTGGCTTGCGGATAATACGGGGTAGAGCTGTCGTGAGATAGCCCTAGCTTGGCAGCTAATTCAACCATCATGTGATTGCGAAAATGCGATCCATGATCTGTAACTATAGCCTGCGGTACGCCGAACCTGGCGACTACATGATTGAAAAAGAAAAGGGCAGCTGTTTCACCAGTGTTATCCAATGTAGGCATCGCCTCGGCCCATTTGGTAAAATAGTCAACGGCGACTATAATATACCCATGCCCCCCGGTCGAGGTGGGGTTACATTGCATGAAATCGATGCCCCATTTGGCGAAAGGCCCAACAGCAACTATTGGCTGTAAAGGTGCGGGTGGTCTTCTGGTTTTGCTATCAAAAATCTGACATGCATGGCAACTTCTGACTACGATTATGCAATCTTTAAACATGGTTGGCCAGAAGTATCCTGCTCGTAAGATTTTTTGTGCTGTTGCATATCCAGATTGGTGCCCCCCACACGCACCTGAATGACACTCATTCAGGGCTTTCTCGACCTCCTCATGGGTAAGGCACCTCCTCAGAACTGTATCGATACCACGACGGTAAAGCGTATCACCGACGATCATGTAGTCTTTAGCTTGGTATCGTATACGTTTCTGTTCCGAGTGAGAGGTGTTAGGCCTGAACTTTTGGGTTTGGAGATAAACTATGATATCTCCATACCACTCATCGCTTGTAGATATCAGAAACAAATTTTCATCCACGATTGACTCTTCCGATGTTTCATCGTTGGACGATGATGGGAGATCGCACAATAATTCCGCGAAAACTAGATCTTTCTTTGATTTGGATTTTACAAATTCTAGATCAAACTCTTGAAGGATCACTATCCATTTTGAATATTTGCCCCCCAGCAACTATCGCGACAGTATATACGTCATGGGGTTGCAATCTGATAAAATGGTAGTTTTCCGAAAGAGGACATAATGTCGAAACCTTTGAATCGCTTGAACAGCTGCAAGCGCTAGTTTTTCAACATACGAATATTTACTTTCTGTATCATTTAAGTTTTTACTTAAATAATATATAGGATGTTCAATTCCATTGACTTCTTGTACTAAAACCATCGCAATGGTTGTATTCACTGCAGCCAGATACAGGTTAAAATCTCTTTGATAGTCTGGGGCATACATTAATGATGCTCTTACTAGAGAATCTTTCAGAGCATCACAGGAAGCTTGCGCCACCTGATCCCAGACAAAAGGTACATCCTTTTTCAAAAGACGAGTGTAACCTTTAGCAAGTTCTGCGTAATTTGGAATGAACCTCCTCAGAAAGTTTGCTTTCCCTTGGAGTTTCTGAATCTGAAGCAAATTTGAAGGTGGAGGCAAATTAATGATTGCCTGAACCTTGCAAGGGTCGAGACGAATCCCATCCTTAGAGACTACAAAGCCAAGTAAACGACCAGACCCGACGCAAAACACACATTTGTGCGGGTTGAGTCTTATCTTGTAGTGTCGGCAACGTAGAAATATCGCTCTTAAATGCTGCGGATGATCAGTCCGCTTTCGCGAATGAGCCGGAAGGTCGTCGAGATATGGTTGAACGATGTTCTTGATGTCGTGGAAGGCATAATTCATTGCCCTCTGAAACGTCGCGCCTGCGTTCTTTAAACCAAAGGGTAATTTTCGATAAGCGAATGTGCCCCACGGACAAATAAATGCAGTCTTTGACTGGTCCTGTGGGCGGATATTTATTTGATTATACCCAGAAAATCCATCCATAAAGGAAAAGATTTCACATCCGGCGCATTCATCAATTATCTAGTCGATGAAGGGTGTAGGGTAATTGTCCTTTGGACAAGCTTGGTTTACATCCCTATAGTCGACACACACTCTAATCGTCCCTTGTTTCTTCATAACAGGGACAATATTCGATATCCAATCGGTTAGAGGAACCGGGTAGATGAAACCAGCATGGAGAAGTTTCTCAACTTCTGTCGTTGTCTTACTGGTTTGACATCAGGATACATTTTAATTTCATGTTCAACAATACTCGAGTCAATGCCTGGCATTTCTTCATATGACCAAGCAAAGACATCTCTGAACTCGCGAAAAAGAGCGTTATATACTTCCAGTTCTGAAGGGGAACAACCTTTGCCGACATAAATATTCTCTACAACATTCGGTTTAGTCGAGATATTTATGGCTATAGTCTCTTCAATATTGGATAAGTTTCGCTCGGAATCCACCGTATTTACAGTATTTGTTAGGAATTCAAAAACTGAAGGGTGGTAAAGGTCGTGTTGAGTATCTTCTTCACACTCTGGAAGAAGGGAACGATGGTGGTGATCATTCCATGGTGCCCCCTCAATCAACATTGATTGTAAGATCCCTTCGTCAGTCCCATGCACTTTTGACCAAGGATCTAATGTGGTACCATATTCTCTAGACCTATCTACCCAAACGCTTGACGAGCGTTGATTTGGGTTCGCCTCCCATGCCCGAAACATTGATTGCTACAATATTTCTATAGGGCTTGGGGGCAAAACCATTGAATGATCCATGTCGACTTTGTCTTCTGCGACCTTCGTGGAAGATATCATGTTGCAGGTTGCTACAAACGGTATATTTCCTACGTAGATAGGAGGTGGTAGCGCGAAAGCTCCCATCATTGTGGGGTCTTTCAATAGTCCTACTCCGATATCTTGAATTGAATGGTCACTCCCATGGATCATGGGAATGCTTCCTGTAACTTGTGAACCATTAGGGAGGAAGTTCTGTTGGTCGACGACCGTAATCCCTCCTTCAAAGGGGAATGCGATCTTCCTAAAATAAGTCGACACTACAGCTGCCATGGCATATATCCATGGTCTTCCCAGTAGGATGTTATAGTCAAGATTGCCATCGATGACTTCAACATCAATTTCCATTGTTTTTCCTCCTAGTTCAACCTTCAAGTTATTTAGGATTCCGTACGGGGTGTATGTCCTTCCGTCGAATGCCTTTAGTGTCGTCGAAGATTGCGACAAGGTTGGAGATCCAAGAGTTTTCCAGCAACTCATCGACATGATACATGTAGATGCCCCCTCATCAATAATTGTTCGGTGAACAGTTTTGTTGAGGGCTTTCACTTGGATAAGGAAAGCTAGTTGAGCTGGTAACTGAGGATCATATCCTTTGTGGTCAAAGGATACAAGATTGGAATCTTTAGGATCCACTCCACCAATAGCCGATAACAACGCCTGCCTTTGGGATGGGCAATTTTGTAGTACCTCAAGAGTCGACATAGCGGATGGCGATTGGGCCAAATCTTCCACTATGTTATAATGCTGCGCCGCCTTGGCGCGAGGATTAAATGTCGACTTGTGTACTACTCCCTTTGGCGGTTTTATAGTTAACTCATGCGTGATGGGGGGTACAACTTCTGCCGAAGTTGTTGTCGAACCACTAGGTTGATCTTTACCTTTGTCTTTCGGCACCTGTGGATTCCCGTAATCTTTACTCCTTGTCGAAATCAAAGCATCATTTTGTTGCTTAGAGATCGATAACATTAGCACTTGCGACGGGGAAGCATTTCCACTACCAACCATATTTTGACCTTGATTGGGAAACGGATCAGTTAACACAGCTGAGGTGTGTGAACTTTTGAAGAACTTCTTAAGTTCATCTTTGTATGGACAATTCCCTGTCCAATGATCCTCGTCACATATAAAACATGGACTTTTTGGTTTCCCTTTCTTAGGAGGGTCTGAAGAAGTTTTCTCAGGGGATGACTCACCCTGCTTCTTCTTCTTCCCTTTGTTTTGCTTTTTCTTGCTTCCTGGTTGGTTGGAATTTTTGCCTTTATCTGCTGATATGGCATTTATTTCCGAAGCAAGAATTTCATGATTTGCATTTTGATTCGGAGTCTTACGGGCTTTCTTAGACGAATCCCTTGTCGACTTTGCGTTTGCAGTGCCAATCACACCATCGCCGGCATGAGAGTCACTATTCGATCCAGGAGGAGGAGGAATTGAAAATTCCGGTCGGGGGGCATCAGGTATCTTGTCGTAGAGCGTGCCAGACTGAGTATATACTAAGTCTAGATACTGTGCACGAGCAATAACTTGCTCCTCTGTTACGACCCCCCCCCCCCTTGGCCACATCTTCTGTTATAGCAGGAAGAAGCGACTTTATAAACCACTCAGCTAATAGCTGATCCGGAACATAAGTCTTCACCATTCTGCGACGACGACGCCACTCATGTATATGATCGGATATATGTGTGGCTGTTGTCTGCTTGAAATTGGTCAAGATTTCTGTTCCGGTTTCATACCTTATAGGTAATTGAAAATGGGTTAAGAAAGCCGTGGCTAAGGAACTGAAATTGTCGAAAGAGGCTCTAGGTAATTCAATATACCATTTAGCCGCTGGACCTGTCAATGTCCTCTGAAAAAGGCGAAGCCTTATCGAATCATCATTCAAGGTGTTCGACGAACACCACAGATGAAAAGTCATCACATGATTCGACGGGTCTTCGCCAGGATTTCCATTGAATTTAGGAATGTCCGATGGAAGCTTGTGAGGAATCGCTGGCCACCAATGGGCATAAGCAATTGGATCATTCGTTAATCGGTGTAAATCTGGTAATTCTAAAGTTGCCATGAATGGTAACTGTTGACTCAGGTTTGGCGAGGCGTACCCTGGATACGATGGAATCGCCTGAGCAGTAGGCCTCTGCATACCGGCATAATGTAATTGATGCTGGTATGATTGATACGGCTGGTGGACTTGACCACTGTAAAGTGGTTGATTTAACCCGTTGTGAATATACGGTTGTCCACTATTCGCAAAGATCTGCTGCTCATATCCTTGGTACACCTGCTGGAATTGTGGCTGTTGGTATTGCACTAGCCATGGTTGTGAAGCCATGTTCTGCTGTGCTATACTAACCGACGAACCAAGATGTGGGGTAATTGTACCCGTTTGGACCTGTGTCGTCCCGGCAGTTGGCGATTGTGGTTGTGTCACAGGGTCAAGGGGTTGTTGCATTACAACCTGAGAGATCTGAGGTTGACACACAACAGGCATCGTTTGAACTTGCGACACTGTTACAATAGCTGGCGTCGTCGGGATGTTCGATACATGTACACATTGTTGCATAGAATACACAACTCTTGGCTGTTGGGGTAGCATAGGTACCCAACCACTTGTCGAAACTCCAGTATAACCTGAATACGGTTGAGAACTGCCGTATGGGTATCCTCCCGGAGGGGGTAATGAAAGGGCGTACTGCCCCACATACGGTAGCAATCCGGAACTCAAGGGTATGGTGGGGACTGGATGGCCCAAATTGACCTCCATAGGGATCAATTTGTCTAGTTTCAACATAAGAATTACCGGATATTATTCCGGAAGAACAAACTGGAACAGACCATACTGTCGAAATGGTCCCTGGGTGGACTCCTTCTAGCTGTTGAGAGCTAGTTGGGACAGATGGTACACTAGAAAACATCGTCGGAGTGGCGACAGGGAGTTCTGCCGTCGTTGTGTCGTTCGACACAGTCTTAGATGTTGACAGTTGCTCAGACATTTTAAGTCTATCCAATAAATTGCCTAGCGATTCTACAGGAACTTCCACTGGTGATGGACAAACTTCTGATGTTGCAGGAAAAAGAGTGACCCCTACTCCAAAATGAGTTGGAGTACTTGCTTGCGGGTCCTCTACAATTTCCTCTATCGTAATCAAACCAGGTGGAAGAGGAAGACCGTCAGGTCCGTAAAAGATTTCTGGTGCCGAAGAAGGGGTTGTTTCGACAACGACAGTTGTTTGAGGAACAATACTCTCTGGACTGGTTACAGATGGAACTGGTTCAGTAACGCAAGTACTTGTTCTCAGACCAGGATCAGTGCTACTTTCCCTCTGTGGTTGTTGAACTTCTTGAATAGAGGCAAGGTTTCCGGAATCTCAGATGTTGTCGGAACACTTGTTCTAACTTTAATGGGAGATTTTGAACCGGTTAAACGAGTTCGCTTTGTCCGTACTATTTTTGATTCCGGAGACAAAGACGGTTGACTCGCAAGCCTCCGCGAATGACGGGGTTTCAATTGACTTTCTTCCACGGTTGCGGATTACTCGATCAACTAAAATACAAAAAGGCGGAATTATGTTTCCGAATTGAATGAATTTTATTAGACGCTTTTAGACACAACTTGCTTTTTCACTTTTAAAGAGTCGAGAAAAAGCTAAAGATGACTCTAGTCTCCTTCGATGTTTTAACGAGCCCGAAGTGACAAATGCTCGGATGGACTTTTTCTGTTATAGAGTCTGAAAAAAGCCAAAAGAAACTGCTCTAGAGATCTAGGCAGAGGGTGTGCCAAAATTTTTGCAAAACCACAGAATACTTTTTACGGTACGGGTGGTCGATCTTCGTGAATGCTGTGTTCACTGCATTGCGATCAGTAGGGCGGCCGACACGGCTTCCTAAGGATAAAGGATATATGCCTATAGGGGTCTCCCAATATATACACGACGGTACGTGGGAGCACAAGTCCGTATTAGTGCTATCGTCCCTCAGGAGGAATCACCCACCTTCTTAGAGATCGATAGTCACTACGTTTAACGACGCCGGAACACGTCCCTACCTAGACCTCTATGTTGTGCGTTATGTTGCAAAGCGTTGTTAGGTTCATTCAATATATTTTAAGTTGATCTTTTTAAAGTTTGTCTTCAGGATCACCACGAGATGTATTGGTACAAATTCCTAAATGCAGTCTAAGATGATAAGCAAGCTTTATAATCTTTCAACTTTGAAAATCCTAGCTACTAAGGGAAAAGAGAGCGACTATCTTTTCTCAAAGAGCAATCAGCACACTCTAATGCACTCTTCCTAAATCAAACATGCAAACTCATCAAAATGCAAATGCACAATGCAGGTGTTTGTTTTCACTTTCTTAGTATAAATGCCTACAAAGAAAGCTTTTTGTACAACTTTGAATTTGCTTTTAAATGACTGTAAAATAAACAAGTTTACTTTTTCCAAAATCAGCAAGGGTAGAAGAGATTACAATCACTTTGCGATTTTTCGAAAGAAATACTTGTTTCGACACTTAAAAGTGACAAATTCAAACCAATAAACAAAAGCAAATGATAATCAAACTGCATACAGCCAATGAACTCTCTCCTAAGACCACAATCAATCAATCAATCAGATCTGAATCAAGGCTACAGGATGACTATTTCGCTCATGCAAAGGAAAACTGTAAATGATGCCACAAACACATAAAAACACTTACAGTCTTTTTGTACAAAAATGAGGCGGAATTCAAGCAAAGAAAAGGGGTTTCAGATGTGGTACCTATGCTGGTTAAAGGCAGCAAAAACAGAGATCAAAACAGGGCAAAAGACAGCAAGGAACCCCAGCTGCACAAGGCCACACTGGTTCAGCGCAGGTAGAACACTGTCAGTTTGACATTCAACGCAGGTAGCCTTCACGGGACCTGCGTTGAAATGCAGACTGCCTTCATAGTGTCTGCGCTGAAAGGAGAAACTCTCGTTTCTCTTGGTTTCCGGGTCATAAAATGCTCAAAAATCAACTGTTTCAGGCCAAATCAGAAACACAAGCAAGGTATAAACAGAGGGATGCTTTGAGAGGGTACTAAAGACTATCACAAAGGATCATCAAGTCATTTGTGAGTCCATTGTTGAGATCATAGACAAAAACCCAGTGAAGGATCAAAGCAGCAACATTCTACTTTGCAAAGCAGTTCGATTGTTGCTGTTGAGTCTATGAGGTAAACAATGATGCAAACAAACAAAATGACTAAAACAAAGTTCTTCCCCAGCGGAGTCGCCAATTTGTTGTGGGGAAAAATGCCTATGCAGGACGATCCTATCCACCTAAGGTGTGACAGTACCTTAGCAACAAACGAACACAGCTACTTCGGTTTCTTCCTTTATGAAATATGAAAGAGAGGAGATTGGTAGACTTACCGTTATCTTCCGGTTGTCCCTCGATCTAGATCCTCTCCTCTTTGTGTGTCCACAGCTACTTGCCTCCTCGCTTTTGCTCCCACGAGATCACAAGAGAACAACTACCTGTGACAGGAGAACAGCTACATGCAGCAAGAGAAGGACACAATACAAAGGCAAATATACATATTCATAAATGATTCAGGATTAGAAGTAAATCAAATACACTAATGAAAATCATACAATAAACACCAGCATATAGGAAAGAACCAAGAAGCTTTATTGATTGATAAACAAGGTTCAGGAAGAGATACAACCCATAGGGTTCCAACCCAGCATCTCCTTCCCAGCAGAATAGAATTCCTTCTTCAGCCCCTTTCAAAGCATAAGCACCCAATGATCCAACCACAAACCAACAACAATTCTTTGCAAAAATAATATTCCAGCCTTCCATGACCTCCTGAGAGAGATCTATATATAGGAGTTTTGGAGAAAGGATGAGTCAGCTTGAGGCTTGCATGGAGATGACTAGTGTCCTCTCCCACTTCAGTTCTTGAGTCCACTTGGAGGTTCTTGCTTCCACTTGGAGATTTGGAACCTCTTACTCATCACCAGTCGAATTCCCTGATCCAAGTGTCATTTTGGAAGCTTCCTGGGCATTGACACCTTGAGAAATGAGTCTGCCACTTGTCCAGTTACGCTCAGCACAGGTAGCCTTCTTTGCAGTTGACATTCAGCGCAGGTAGACAGTGGAGCAGTTGACATTCAGCGCAGATGCTCAGTGGAGCAGTTGACATGATCCAGAAATGGCCTGTTTTTGAGTGTTTTCAGGTGGAGAACTTTTGTGAATTGCTGTGGTTTGCTGGCCTTGTTCCTCTAGGGGTAGGAACAACATGTTTAGGGACTTTGGGATCCCTTAATTATTGACATTTCATGCTCAGTGATGTAAGGCACAAAAATGTCTATAACACCAGGGCTTGGAGTACCTCCCAAGCTACACAAAATCAACACTCCCTCTTAGCGAGGGAGGTACTTCCAAGGCTAGGAAGTAACCATCGTCATCTGGTAAAACTAGCCCATCTAGCATCCATCACTGTAGCATACCTTGTAAAATGAATCCGACAATCTCGTTAGTGCCTCCACCTCATCACATCCGAACCTGAAGATCCCAAACCTCCATAGGGGCTCCTCCCTTTGAGGCTAGACTCCCTATGAGCCTACACAATCTCCGCTAGCTCACTCATGCAAGCATTGATCCTCCTGGATCAAATACCACAAATTCAAATCCCACCAATCTCGGACATGCAACATCACGATCCAATGAAGACTCTAGCCTGCCAACTTGTAGTCCATCACATGAAGACATCTTGATCAACTTGATCTTGTCCATTCCAAAGAAACCCTTGACCTATCCCAACCATCCATGACAAGACATAGGAAGTCCACGATCTACAAACTGCCACACGACACACTAAATTGCACCAGGTTCACCACCAATCCACTAGAACTCCCAGCCCATCTTATCATGTAGCCTATCGAGACCACATCTCCATGTCTTAAGCTGAACCCTCTGCTCCATGATCCAAACACCCACAACTCGCTTTGAGTTGCTTCACTGTGCACACTCTGATTCACTGTCCCTCAAAGTAGCTCAGATGTGCTTTGATACCATGTTGAATTTCCACGATTTTGGGTCTAGGATAGAGTCTTGAAATATCTGATGCTACCAAACCAAGAATCTCAACAATACTACTTTGCACAATGGAATATAAACAACAAAAAATCACACATGCACAAAATATGGACAACTTTTTACAATTTGTACAATAACCCAACTTCGTTATATTAAACAACATATAATACACCAGTCTAGGGCTCCCATACCAGGGATAATGACCCTCATACATCCACTAGTACAAGATACAAAATTGGGACTTGGTGTCAGTCCATTGACAACCAATCTGTCTTGAACAAGATACTCTAACCATCTGGCTGTCGCATGCTTTCTCAGCTCATCTCGGTCGTACCCTGTACCTTCTCGGTCCTTCAGCTCTCGATCTCATCTCCTGCCTCTATAAATGCTCCAAGTCCATCTAACCACTGAATCTTGGCTATCCAATATGTTCACTAGTTCTGTCTTCATCCATCAAGGCCACAACACATCAAGACTCCTGTCGAGTTGTTCACAGCTCCACTTGTGAAAATTCTCAATTTGCCCACTGCTACTCCTCAGCTACTTAGGGACTTCAGCCCACTACAGTCTTCTTGCGTTGCACCGATGAAGACCAACATATGGCACAGAGGGCTACCACCTATCACTGCAATATGTCCATCTCCCATAATGAACATGGGCTAGGAGGAATGCCCATCATCTGTTGTAGAATTCCTTCTCCACACAAAAGTCTCGAGCTCCACAAACTGCTCCTAGTTGTTCAGACCCTTGAGCTCAACCACTGACTCTCTTGCAACCACCCTTTTCCATCAAGGTGTTTCTCACCGGGCTCCAACTTGGACACTATCACACTGTCCTCCAGCAGACCATAAGTGCCCAATCATGTCCACACTTGGTCTTCTCTCACGCTGTCCTCTAATAGTCCACGAGAGACCAAGTCCACGTTGTAGCATCTACACTTTGTTAGGGCATCCCCACACTTGGAAGATCCTTACACATGGCTGCCCATAGACTCCACCATTCCACCCTTTTCTCTACAATAGAGGAGCTATTGCACAAATTTGGGCATCAACAACTTGTCGTCTCCTAGGACACCATCAACCGTACAATCTGCTCCTAGTTGGAGTTCCTTCATGCCCAAGGCAACTCCAACAAATGGCTCCTACGGGCTGCAAACTAGCCTATCCAATATTGGCCACAAACTGTGACCCAACACATGGTAAAACTGGAGAAATAATATACCATTCATCTATTGTTCATGGACTGAAGTCTGGTCATTGGTTAGGGCATCCTTGCAGCGCACAACAACCTACCATCTGAGATCAAAACCTCCACCAAAGACTACGGCCTCCTCAAATCTACAAGCCTCTACCACTCGCTGTCTTGATAGGCACCTAGAGCACCTAGATTTGGTTTGTTTAGGCCTCCAAACAACCACCATAGGTCTGCGGCCTAGTCTCCACAGGTTTGCGGCCTAGTCTTTGTTAGAGAATCTAGGGAAAAGTAGTGATGTGGTGATTCTCCGAGACTTGATAACAATTTGTGAAGTCTTTTTACTTTTTCTTAGTTAAATTATACTTCTTCTTTTTCTTATTAGTGCATATGTGTGTGCTTCATCAAACTGCTACCCAAACAAAATAACAAGAACACAAAATTTGGCTCTTTGCTAGGGACAAACCCTCTCCACTCTTGAGAGGGAAATCCTTTGTAAGTTTTCTCTTATTGAAGCTTCTTATTTGAACAACTTCCAAACCCTAGACCCTTGACTTGGATATCCTCCAAGCATGAGTCAAATCATTCCTCTTTTTGCACTGTCACTTCCAGCACATCTTCTGACACTTCTTCCGGCACTTTGTCTTCCAGCACTTTATCTTCTAGGTTAGGAAACCCTAGAATATTAGGGCTTCTCTTCTTCTCTATAAAGAGATCCTTCTTTGCTATCCTTAGGAGATCTTGTAGACCCAAATGCTCATCCGAATTAGGTCTCTTATGCTGCTGCCCTAAACTGCTATAGTGTTGTCCCTGGTTAGGGCAAGTGCACACTGCAATAGCCCTTCATAAACCCACAAAACACCCTTCAAATAACTATGGCTTAGTCAATGTAAGGTGTTGCTTCTATGTGCTACCATTCTAGGCATATAACAGCCTCTCAAGCCTCCACATAGCCCTGTTTTGGTGTGGCTAGGCCTATGGCCTACCACAGGTCTCTGCGGCACCCTAACAACCCTCCAAAATAGTCATACCTCACCTCTTTTTTGCCCTCAAACAGTCCGCAAACAACCCCTAAAGCTTCGACCCTCTAGCAAGGGAACTCGACCCTCCTTCCAACTCTCGAATTCCTGAACTAGGCTTGAATTAGCCCTCTCCTCCTTCGTTGTTTGGTCCCCTTGCTATGCTGCCCTTTCAGACCCTTTATCTCCTCTTTTCTTTGTCCTTATAACCCTTTCATGTATGCGTATTTGAGCTAAGATGGTGTTTTCAAATAAGGAGTAGACAACCTCTATTTATAGAAGTTTGTCCCTCCTCCTTCAAGCCGATATTACTGTCCCTAAATCCAACTTGACAGTTCAGCTTTTAAATTCATTTTTCTTCATTATTTGCTACTTGTAGTCTTCATTGCTGCTAGGAGAGGATTTGACTTGCCTTGGAGGTGTTCCCATGACCTTGTATGACATCATACATGATGTAACATGCCCTCAAATGGTCTCATCATAATTACATTTTGACTTTGACTCCCTAGAAGCACTTCAAAATGTGCTTGACCTATTTTCAATGAGCAAGAAACTCGTTGACAAATAATGTCAAAATAAATTCTCTTTTCTTGAATAAGTACAAATATCAAAATTACATATATGAAGACTGAACCTAGTTACATTTTCTCCAACAGTCTCCACAGGTCTGTGATCTCCAGGGCCTATTCTAGCATGATAACCCACATCAACTAGCACATAACAGCTTCCCTTGAGTGCGGTTGTCCCTCCTTAAGAGGCTAAGGTAGTTTTTTGTTGTCCTAGCCTCTAAACAAGCCTCAGTCTTCCTTCAAGTATTGCGGCTGCCCTAGATCTCCACCTACATGTATGTGGTAGCCTAGATTTGGGAATGTTCACCCTTAATTGAACCTTCAAATAGGCCCAATCCCTTCTCCTTTCACCTACGTTCACACCTTGCCTTACTCGGCCTTGCTGTGGCATGAGACAACCCTCCATGCAGTCAAAGAGGCACCCAAACTAGCCCTAATCCCTCACACTGTTGTGTCCTATTCTCCTATGGCAAAATAGAGGTATCTCCCTCTTCACTGAGTTGTTGTCCCTCCTTCTTAACACTACCTTAATGTTGCTCTCTTTGGATGTGTAATAACCTAACATATCACCCTATATTTATATCCAAAAGAGGGGCTACTTCCAACTTCACTCTAGGGCCGTCCAGCTGTCAAGGAGGCTTTCGAAACTTAAGCCGACCCTAAATCATATGTTGCCAACCCAACATTAGACTTCCAAGATTCATAACTCCTCAATGGCAAATCGAAGTCGGATGATTCTCATTGTGTTAGAATCATCTTGCCAAGATCTATCATCCTTATCCATCACATGTCGAAGAATCGTCACGGTTTTGGCCCAAACATCTATGGGTGTAAAACCCCAGGCTTGGGTTCTAAGCCCACAAGTCTACTTGTGGCGCTTTGACCTCCAACCCTCGAACACTAGGGCTTGGAGTACCTCCCAAGCTACACAAAAATCAACAAGAAAGTGTGCCCTCTAGAAGCTCAAAGAGATCTCATGCATGAAAAGTGGGACCTCTCTTCCTAACTTCCTCACATATGTGGACCTCTCCTATATGCTAGGTGGTGCACTCCAACCCTTTCCTACACATGAAGGTCAAAATAGTCAAACACAAAAGTGTCTTACTCCTTTTGGCCAACAAACCTTATCCTTTCCCACATGTAAGGGTCAAGAAAGGGTCAAAGAATTAGCTCCTCCACTAACTAGCTCATAACTAGCTCATAAATGTGTACAAATAGTCTCCCACATTGGAGACAGACGAGATAGAAAGTGTGCCCTCTTTAGAAGCTCAAAGAGATCTCATGCATGAAAAGTGGGTCAGGCAATCAAAGCTCCCCTTCTAGAAACATCTAGAGGCACATGATGAGAGAGAAAGTGGAGCCTATTAATGTTCACATGTGTGATTGAGACATACTAGCTCAATAATACATCATACAAGTCCCATGTTTGAAAAATGGGCTCACATGTGCCAGATAAACTAAAATATAATGCCGTAAAGTACTCCCTGTGATTCCATTGTACATGATGTTGATGCACACCTGTTGTGATGATATGGTGTCCATATCATCATCCAAGTAAGTTGTCACAGATCCTAATGTAGGTACATGCATCCCAATGCATAGTGCTCAGGTTCCAATGTGTGGTGCCCAACCTATAATGAAGGATCATTCCAAGGATCCATTAGGCACATAATATAGGTAACCTCCCTTAACATTCATAACATACGTTAATTTTACAAGTTTACCTAAGTTCACCATTATGGTACAACTGTACCCTCATTACATGTGTCATTTTTGTAGGACACAAGGTTTCCTAAGTTACTTTGTTAGAAATAGGTAAGGTGATATAATTCTATGGAAGGGGAGAGGAAAAACTTTCGAAATGACATTCAAATTCATAATAATGGTATGCTAGGTCTATAACTAGTCCAAATAGCCCTTAAAATCTTCAGTTAATTTTCTGCAAATCTTTGAGAGGGACTATTTTTCTTTAATTTTACAGCTTTGATGCCTTATTTATTACCTTATTTTACTGCTTTATATATCATGCCTTATTTTACTTCTTTGAGTCTCAATGTGGCAGTCAATACTTTGACAGTGAAAAGTACTTGCATATTGCTTGCACATATGTAAATATATTGCATGAATGAAAGAGTTTTGTTCACAGAATGCTGTGTATGCACATTGAAAGATACAAAGTGTTGCTATCAATGTTGGCATATAAAAATTCGGTGAACGGAACTGTAAGGACAAAAAGTGTGATCTCAGCTTGTTCTTGAATTGCGGCGACATTACAATTTAGTTCCACATTCATAAATCTGGCCTTCATAAATCCGCTCCTTATTTTTAAGATTTATTAAGCAACAAACTTCCATTACCAAATTGCATGCATGGGCAGTCTCTCTTACATGGTCTGCCCAATCAACTAATAGACCATATGATGTAGGACATCAAGATATGATTACATGGTTGAATATTACTGCCATCTAAGCCATGCAAGGTTTCTCCATACCAATGATGCTATTATGACAATAATCCTGGAGGTTAGAGCCATGTTTAACATTCATCTAGTGTTAATACAATTCTGTTCATGAAGAAAGTTTTCATTAAGCAGAAAACACTTCCAGGTTATATAGTACCATCATTCTGAAATCCTCTGCTAACTAGCCACAACAAATATTGATTTGAATCACAAGGTGTTTCAACCTTATATTTTCTTTAAGGATCAAGAGTTCTTGATTCATAGTCAATCTTGAATAAGGGTGCTTCTGTTGCAGACTTACACAATCTTTAGTACCCACAATGTCTGAAGGTGCTGCTACCACTACTTTTGCATGCTGCTCTTTTCTGAGGCAAATGTGCTGCTCCAGAAACCCTACAAATTTTGAAGGAGAGATCCTTGACTAGATTGTAATGGTCATGATGGATTTTGAATGCTGTTCAATATCTTAGCTTTTTATGCCTTTTATAGGATGAATGTCCTATGATGAGAATGAATGTGATACTTTTATTCTTGAAATAGATATGTGACTTGGATGTCACAATTCTGACTTGTACCCATCCTTACACTGTCTCAACTATTACAATAAAGTCATTCTACTGTCTAATGAAGAAATTGATAATGATGAAGTTGTACACTAACTTTGACTGATGAAAATTCCTTCAACTGAGAAAAAACAAAAATCAAGCTAAGTTGATGTACCTCTGATGTCCTGATGATGTATGCTTTCTGCCTTGTCACTATGTAGATTCGAAGTTCTGGAGATGTTACTGCTCACTATTCATGTCCTTGGAGAGCTAAAATTTGAGATAGTCTTACTGGGAACTAAGTCTTGATCAAGATTTCTGTTGAAAAACTCTTGGACTAGAGGAGACTACTCATTCTACATCAGATGTATAGTGAAATCTACATGTATGAAATCAAGTGATTAGCACAAGCTAATGTGCATCTTTGACCCATCCAAGGGATGAGTTGAGGTTGGTAACTTGAGTTCCTTTTCCAATTGAAGCAAGAGTAGGTTATTCTGGTTTCCATTATCAATTATCATATATGCTAGTTTGTGCTTGATTTGACAGTTCTATGTACAAAGAGCTTCCTTGTTGCTGGTAAGGCTATCTTTGGCCTAAATGTTTGACATTCCTCATTGGAATGGGCAAGCTTCCTATGATAGGTGCCATATTTCTTCTTCATACAATGGGTAGAGGATACGAAATTGGTTTCTCCTTTGTTCTACCCAATATTGTTGGGCTGAGTAATTAGTAGAAATAAAATGAGTACGAAATTCCCTTCATCTAAAAGAATTGAATGGTCTTATGTAACTTGGCTTCGATATTGGAACCAATTTGCAATTTTGCATAAAATGCTTCGAGGAGGAAATAGAAGAAACTCTAACTTATTTCTAATACTAGGGAACAACCCACAAAAGAATTTGGTGTAGAGGTTATATTTTGGGCCCTTTGAGACTCTACCTTGAGTTTGGAGAGAGATCCATATCTGGCTCTCCATTCCTTTCCTATAAAGATCTGGTCTCCTTGGGTCATTCTGGTTGAAGGAAATATTGAGACTTTGAGGCCACTTTTTTTTCTTCATTTTGCCATTATCTCCATTTATTGACTCCCTACTTTATAGGTTCCCTTGTATTCTCCTCCCCAAGTTGTAGAATAATGAATCAATCAAGGAGGACATCTAATGGCAGTACATTCTAATCACCTAGTTTTCTCCCTCACAATGTCTTAGATCTAAGCTAGCATATTATGCTAAGCATTTTTTTGCAACTTAAAAGTTAATTGTTTGTCTAACTACATATGAAGGCACTAATCCCATGGACTCAAGATTCCCATTATCAACTAAGATCATGCTCTCAACATTTACGTGTCAAGATATGTATCATTAGATTCCCTAAGAGGACAAGATTTGTCGACACTCCTCCTTCTAGGAGGTGGAGACTAAAGAGCACTTCATGTTTAAAGTGCCCCATCTAATACAAGATACTAGGGAGATTGCACTACTTCTATAGAGACTCTAGCAAGTCCCTTGCGACCATTTTTTTGGAACCCAAACCATAGATGCTTACCCCAATAATGCAAGTTGTAGTTACTAATAGACAATGTGCCCTACAAGGACCTTCAAGGCCTACTTGGTTGACAACTCCACCTCTCAAACATCAAAGGAATGAAGAGACTGGATACAGGGTTCACTTTTCCTTTTACTAGATCCAAGAATTTATTCTTTTCGAGGATGAGATCTATCCTCTTCTTCCAAGCATTGTAATCAAATGATTCTTCTAATTTGTTCTCTTCCTTTATTGTGTTAGACATTGTCCTTGAAGATAGTAAGCTTCTTTCCTTATAAGGTCTCCTTATATGATCCTTTAATCAACTTTTTGAGGTTCCTTAGATTACTTTCAATAGATCCTTAAACTTTCTTATTCCTCCTTCTTCGTCTTAGTTCCATTCTTCAACTTTAATGATGTTGATCCCAGGGCTCTAATAGCTTTTATTATCTCTCAATTCCGTTGTAAGAGTAGCCAAGAACCCTTGACTTTTAACTTTATTGAATAAGTAGTAGAAGATCTTTTTGATACAACTTCCTGGAGTATTCAATCCCATTCATAGAGGGAGTAATCATTTACTTGAGAATTATGTTGGCTTCTTTTACTTATTTGTTATATTATCTTTCATCAAGAAATTATAAAATTATGTGTGCATGAAGATCACAAAAACACAAGACAAAAGATGTAGGCACTCTGCCAAGGCAAAACCCATATCTAGGGGAAAACCCCATCAAAATCTCTTTCTTCAATTGCTTTCCTTGAGACTTTTCAACCTAGACAAAGACCTCCTCCACACCAAGCCAACCTCTATTTCTTTGATCCAACCTTTGACCTAGTAGCAACACTCAACCCTAGCAACTTTGATTTGGCAACTTCCAGGATCAACAACAGCTTCGACTTGGTAGCTTCCGACATCAGCAGTAGTTTTGACTTGGCAGCTTCTGGCATCAGGAGCAACTTCGACTTTGACAAGGAGACTTCGATCTCCTAAACTAGCCCACACGAAAGAGAGAGACAAATATACCAAAACTTTGATTTTTTTCTTCCCTTCCTTGACCAAACTCGCACTCCTTTTAGGCTTTTAGACTCTTCCTTCAACTTCACACTTTTTCCCAATTTCCAGCTTCCAGATATCGAACTATGTGTGAGAGAGATGAGATGCTCAAATGAAGTCGAACTTCCTTGTATATATAGCCTTCCAATGAGGTCAAATTGCCTTTTTCGAGGCCGACTTGGTGTGGAGGTTACATAATTCATTTTTGACTCAAAAATAATTCTTTTTACATCATTCAAAAGCCCAAGAAGTGTCTCATAACTCTAATGAATCTTTATTAATCCTAGGAGTCCACAATGGGGACTTTGACTAATAAAATGATGACCCAAGCATGGAACTCCACAACCTTTCTTATTGGCATGCAAAATGAGATAAAACCCAGCCCAGATGTTGGGTACTTGCCATCATCACCAAGTTCCAGTTGCTTGTTAGTGTCTTGTTCCTCTGACCAGAATAAGGCCAATATGTTTGCTCTCATACATCATAAGTCTCCACTATCAACATACAACCTAACACCCAAAATTGTGTTGGCGGAAAGGCATGACACCATTGCAAAGGTTGTATCAAGTTTGGAAATCAGCTTGTCCATGCCTAAACCTTCTACACTTCTTGAAAATTACTTATGTTGCTACAATACAAGTGCAAACCAACTAGAAGATGAACTAAAGCAAGCATTCCCTCCCATGAGAACTGTATCCTTTTTCTATACTGGAGACTTAACCATGTAAGTGCCACAGTGCATGCAATCGGAAATTGAACTAAACTGAAAGTTGAATTGAAGCAAACTGGAAATTGCTAAATCTGGAACAGCAGTGAACTAAATTAACTTAAGGTGCCAAAACAGGAAATATGCTAATGCTGAAGGCATGCATTTTCACTTTGCATTCCTACATAATTGTGCCTCCCTCACACTGCGATGTGCATAAGAACCAATGCAAACCACTTCCATCTGCTGCTATATGGACCTACAACAATAAGAGCACCTGTTAGATGAGTGTGCCCCAATAGCCCAAGAAGGGTCTCATAACTCTAATGACTCTTTATTAATCCTAGGAGTCCACAATGGGGACTTTGACTAATAAAATGATGACCCAAGCATGGAACTCCACAACTTTTCTTACTGGCATGCAAAATGAGATAGAACCCAGCCTAGATGTTGGGTACTTGCCATCATCACCAAGTTCCAGTTGCTTGTTAGTGTCTTGTTCCTCTGACCAGAAGAAGGCCAATATGTTTGCTATCATAGATCATAAGTCTCCACTGTCAACATACAACCTAACACCCAAAATTGTGTTGGTGGAAAGGCATGACACCATTGCAAAGGTTGTATCAAGTTTGGAAATTAGCTTGTCCATGCCTAAACCTTCTACACGTCTTGCAAATTACTTATGTTGCTACAATACAAGTGCAACCCAACTAGAAGATGAACTAAAGCAAGCATTCCCTCCCATGAGAACTGCACCCTCTTTCTATACTGGAGACTTAACCATGTAAGTGCCATAGTGCATGCAATCGGAAATTGAACTAAACTGAAAGTTGAATTGAAGCAAACTGGAAATTGCTAAATCTGGAACAGCAGTGAACTGAATTTAACTTAAGGTGCCAAAATAGGAAATATGCTAATGCTGAAGGCATGCATTTTCACTTTGCATTCCTACATAATTGTGCCTCCCTCACACTGCGATGTGCATAAGAACCAATGCAGACCACTTCCATCTGCTGCTATATGGACCTGCAACAATAAGAGCTCCTGCTAGATGAGTGTGCCCCAATAGCCCAAGAAGGGTCTCATAACTCTAATGACTCTTTATTAATCCTAGGTGTCCACAATGGGGACTTTGACTAATAAAATGATGACCCAAGCATGGAACTCCACAACTTTTCTTACTGGCATGCAAAATGAGATAAAACCCAGCCTAGATGTTGGGTACTTGCCATCATCACCAAGTTCCAGTTGCTTGTTAGTGTCTTGTTCCTCTGACCAGAAGAAGGCCAATATGTTTGCTATCATACATCATAAGTCTCCACTGTCAACATACAACCTAACACCCAAAATTGTGTTGGTGGAAAGGCATGACACCATTGCAAAGGTTGTATCAAGTTTGGAAATTAGCTTGTCCATGCCTAAACCTTCTACACTTCTTGCAAATTACTTATGTTGCTACAATACAAGTGCAAACCAACTAGAAGATTAACTAAAGCAAGCATTCCCTCCCATGAGAACTGCATCCTCTTTCTATACTGAAGACTTAACCATGTAAGTGCCACAGTGCATGGAATCGGAAATTGAACTAAACTGAAAGTTGAATTGAAGCAAACTGGAAATTGCTAAATCTGGAACAACAGTGAACTGAATTTAACTTAAGGTGCCATAACAGGAAATATGTTAATGCTGAAGGCATGCATTTTCACTTTGCATTCCTACATAATTGTGCCTCCCTCACACTGCAATGTGCATAAGAACCAATGCAAACCACTTCCATCTGCTGCTATATGGACCTGCAAAAATAAGAGCACCTGTTAGATGAGTGTGCCCCAATAGCCCAAGAAGGGTCTCATAACTCTAATGACTCTTTATTAATTCTAGGAGTCCACAATGGGGACTTTGACTAATAAAATGATGACCCAAGCATGCAACTCCACAACTTTTCTTATTGGCATGCAAAATGAGATAAAACCCAGCCCAGATGTTGGGTACTTTCCATCATCACCAAGTTCCAGTTGCTTGTTAGTGTCTTGTTCCTCTGACCTGAAGAAGGCCAATATGTTTGCTATCATACATCATAAGTCTCCACTGTCAACATACAACATAACACCCAAAAGTGTGTTGGTGGAAACACATGACACACTGCAAAGGTTGTATCAAGTTTGGAAATCAGCTTGTCCATGCCTAAACCTTCTACACTTCTTGCAAATTACTTATGTTGCTACAATACAAGTGCAACCCAACTAGAAGATGAACTAAAGCAAGCATTCCCTCCCATGAGAACTGCACCCTCTTTCTATACTGGATACTTAACCATGTAAGTGCCACAGTGCATGCAATCAGAAATTGAACTAAACTGAAAGTTGAATTGAAGCAAACTGGAAATTGCTAAATCTGGAACAACAGTGAACTGAATTTAACTTAAGGTGTCAAAACAAGAAATATGCTAATGCTGAAGGCATGCATTTTCACTTTGCATTCCTACACAATTGTGCCTCCCTCACACTACGATGTGCATAAGGACCAATGAAAACTACTTCCATCTGCTACTATATGGACCTGCAACAATAAGAGCACCTGCTAGATGAGTGTGCCCCAAGTCTGTGGTCAACCCAATCAGAGCTAAACCATGTAAAAATCTGACACCATTGACTAAGATCAACTATTGTAGGATTTCACGAAATATGTGTGTCAATGTATCCAAGGAGGCAACAAGACTGCTGCAAATCCAATAATTGTAACAAACATTTTACTTATAGTAAAATGTGATACTGTCAAGCCTAGGTCTATGCTAGTGTTTGATGTTGCAAAATGCTAACATCGAGATGTAATTGCAAGAGTTATAAAAATAGACATCAAAACAAGCATCTCTCCATGGGGATTGATAATCCCACTTATATGGATAAGGAAGTACAATAAACAACCAAAAAGTAGGTCAATGGGACTAGGAAGTACTGTCACTAGCATGAACAATGACAAATTATTGAAACAGAGGCCATCAACATGAGATATCATGAAACCACTTCATCCCATTTCTCTCCACATATGGCATAAAGGGACTACCACTCACCCTTGTTCTTAGCATAGAGGTCATGGACAGATTCTTGCTGCAACCTCCTTTAGGGATTTAGGAGGCTTGGATAGCACCATAGCACACTTGAAGCTTGAAGTGTGGTGGTTACTCTTGTAAAAAAATTTCATGATAGTCTTGATGTGGATGAGAACTGTAGCTCATCTGAGTTTGAGTCATCACTTTCTTCAAAGTGTCACTACCCTAGGAAAGTTGTGGATGACATGACAATAGTTATATATGACAACCATAAGCGAATGTGCAATACAACAGTAGTGAATTCTTTCTATGTTCATGGTACAATTAAAAGTATTTTGACTACTTTTGAAGCAATAGGTCATTCTCTGTGGATAGTACCATTTATGTCAGAGCAAGGAATGGAAACAGAAAATGACTAGTTAGAGCATGTAACTTGGTTGTTAGAGGCATTACAAAGCTATTGTAGGCTTTTGGAGTAACTTGTGAATTATTCTTCCCAGTTAACTGTACCCTCTGCATCATAGTTAGTCCTACCATTTGTTGGAGGCTCTGTCACTATTCCAAGGGATCCAAAGGTTTTTGTCCACACTCTACAAGCTCAAGTTCTCAATGTTGTTCTACCTATATGGAGCAATCCAATGTTTTGTCATTGTAGTCCATCTTTGATTACCTTTGTTGTTTCCATTATTACCCATGTATACACTGCCATAGGTGACGTTAAAGGAAGCAGAAATAGTATTCCTGGGAGCACAGGTCAACGATTTAGACGTCATCCACCTTATGAGGCTTCCATTTCTATGATGGTTGAAATGGGATTTCCAAGGTCCAGGGTAGAGGAAGTAATTGATTTTCTTTGGAAAATGCTCAGTGTACAAACTTGACATTGGTTAGTGACAATGGTGTCATGGAAGTAGGCACAGAAGGTGCTACTAAGATTGCAGTGGGAAATTTACAGTCTCCATTTCCATACCCATTCGTGGCATGCCTAGAAAAACACTAAGCATGCCCCATCTTTCATCTTCAAATTTACAAAAAATCAGTAGCAGTAGTCTTGTAGAAAATTTCATTAGCACTGACATGCAACAGGAAAAATGGGAAGGTGTTTTGTTTGAAAATAATGGTGATGTTGGAGGATCATCTGATTATGGAAATAATGCATCTAAGCATCTTTTTTTGATAACAGAAGCAACTTCTTGTGCCCCAAAATTTTAAGTGCCACCTTCACTCCTAGTTACAACACAACCAAATTCTAATTCTATGGATCACTATAGTTATTAGTAACACTCCAAGTGTCATTTACTTATTTGATGATGACTAGAGCTATTGTAAAATATTTGTTGTTGATTACTTTTGCAGCTAATGCTAGAAAGCCTCCAAAGATTTTATGTAAATATAGATTTTTTGTGATTGCTTACTATAAAATCCTATTTGTTAGATTAAGAAAGTGGATAGAGATGTTGGAATTCCAAATTTCTAACAAGTTCTATGTGAGGTAGCTACCAAAATTCTATATTCAGGTTTTATAGTTATTGGGAGTGTTGTTACAAACACATTGTCACCAAGAAATTGAATCATTTCAGTTTTTGTGGATTAATTAAATGAGGCACCTCAACTTTGATGTTGATGTTGGGAACATGAGTGGATGTAGCACTAACAGGCTGTTAAGAAAGCTTATCCATAGCCAACAGGGCTTGCTATTGTATGTGCCATCCCGAAGGCCTTAGAAACAACAAAGGCCACAAAGTTGTTGAAGGTATTTTAACTGGAATGACCATTTAAAGGATTATAAGTTGAAAACATATTTTCCCTACATATTGAGACTCCGAGTAGTACTATATCTTATATTTAATGAAGAATTAGGGAGCATCATTACAAGGAACACTTAATTAGGAACTCTTGCATATGGAATGAAATAAGGCTTACTGTGTAAGAATGGGGATTGAATAATTGTACTCAAAGGAAGGAATAGATGAAGGAAAGTCTAGAATTGATATTTTTTTGTGGATACTAAAAAAGGTCCGCCAAAACCTCCTCACTTACATGGAATAAAATGTCATTAAGCTCATTTTGTTTTGCAAGTGATGAAACACTAATTGGTTTAGTTGTAGAGTCATCTAGAAGAGCCCTTGAAATGGCGAAAGTCAAGCCAGAGGATGTTGACTTGGTTTTGATGTGTACGTCTACTCCAGATGATCTTTTTGTTGGTGCTCCCTAAGTAAGCATAATATGATATTTATTCGATCTATAGCTGAATAATTATCGTTAACTTTTCTATGACACTTTAATGTATTTGTACTCCATATTTTTTTGTTTTCCCATGTTTCTGCTTGGTTCAAATTGTTTGAGTTAATGTTTTCCATAGTATGGGAGCTACTTGGACTAGAGATATTATGCTATATCGTTAGCATTTTTATGGGAATTTATTAGTTATAGAATATATATCATGATGGTATGATATTTTAATGATGTTATAGCAGTTAACATGGAGTTTAGATGCATTTCATTGAGTGGCAAACACTTAATTTTTTATCATGTATTGATTGGCTTGGTGAGCAATTGCGTTTGTCTGGGCTAATCTCAATTCAGAGGTGTTGGATTTTCAAATTATACAATTCACAATTTTGTTGATATCAAAATTCCTCGTATTGCTGTGTTTTTTGTTTTGAGATGATGTTTATAGCCAACATTTGGGCTTTGTTGTGACAATTTTTGTGTATATTTTGATATAAGGGTATGCCTTTAAAGTTTAAACTCATTACCTTTGTTGCATTGATTAAAAGAGAAGAATCTTCCTAACCTAAAAATGAGCTTTAGTGACATTGAAGTTAAATGTGAAGTTCTGCGTGCATTTATTCGTTAACTTGTTAATGTTGGTTTCTGCTGTAGGGAATCGCTTTGATGTTGGGTTGTTTTGTTATAATTACCATTTCAATGGCTAGAAATGTGTCTTGAATTCATGTAAGTGTTTCCTCGGGGTGTGTTGAAAATCCTTGGAAATAGGCGCATGGGGGAGCCGGTAAATGCAGATTTGATCAAGCTTATTCTTAAAGGAATAGAAAGGGATATGGTGAGAAATTGGAGGCCAATAATTTTACTTAATGTTTTGTACAATGTCAAGGTTTGAGAAGGTTTGATTTGTCATCATGTTCAAGGTTTGTTCTCAATGTCTATTCTACCCTTATGTGCTACAATGTTGGTCACTTCACTAACACTGTTATTTAGTCTTGCCATAGTCTTCAAGACACCCCTTTATTCACTATTGATATGGACATGTGGATGCTTCTTACAAAAATATTGTTATGAATTGTGATGTTCTCATGCCGAGATGGTCTTCAAAATTATTAATAGTCAATGGTGGTTATGACTTATCAAATTATCAGTTATAATACATGGATGGCTAATAGTAACATGCATTAGAATTTTCTTTTTTGGTTTTGGTTATAAACTTGTAGTTTTACTCTTGTCATTCCTGAATGGTTTTGATTATTGACTGTTTTTTTTTAATTGTCTCTCTTTATATATATTACAAAATATTTTTGTACTTGCTATTTTCCTACTATATCTGGATCATGGCTTTTAATTTTTTGGCAAATATGTGTCCAGATCCCTATTTGTATCCTATTGAACTTAGATTGTAATTTATCTTTGCATCATGTCACCATCTAGCCATGCATTCCCAAGCAACTTCCTCCATTTGTTATCAATGGTGGGCTAAGAACTAAGGGTGTTGTTGCCTGTTGGATACAAAGATTGAGTCAACTCTTTGCCTGTTAGGATTGTGTTCTTTGTGCCATAATCACCCTCATGTTTTGGATGGATTGGGATTCTAAAGGTATCCCTAGCAGGATGAGTAGTGGAGTCTTCAGAACTATGGTTTTCATTATCATGTTCACTTCCATTTCTTCCTATTTCTTCTTGCATATATTTTGCCTCGTGTTATAGCTTTCAATAACAGCTTGCATGTCAGATTATAATTTGGCTGAGTTTTTAGATAAATATTGAATTTTCCCTAGTATATTTTCTAGGTGTTGTTTCGACTCTCAGTGTATGTATAACCACCACCCCACCAATTTCCATGGGACAATAGTTGCATACCATTTCATCCCCAACTATTTGGAAATGGTTCCATGTAGGATCCTTTTTATGTTTGGGATCCATTGCATTTTTTCTACCACATAAATAATTTGCAAATAAAGCCTTACAGTTCATTTCTATATTTTTTTAACAAACTCTGTTAAGAGAAATAGGGTTTGAAGAATATTTGTAAATACCTTTACAAGTTCCAAGTCTTCACTCTGAATCAGTTCTAGGAGAAGATCTAAATCAATTGCAGGAACAAATTGAATCAACGTCTGGAATCGACAAAAGAGTAGCTTCAAAAACCAGTGTTGCAAACATTGTGATTATCATGGTCCTAGTATTATTGCAATGTCACAAATTTTACTCCACAACGATATTATTGCCGATAAACTGTGCGGTGTTTTCATTCTCGAAAATAGCATGATAATATTCTAAATATCTCGATATTATCATGAGATGCATGAAATTATTTTCCCTACTCATCGATGGAGGGGCATAAAGTCAATTATTTGTGTCTTTGAATAATTTTGTATTTTTTAAATTTGCCTATATTTTGTGATATTTTCTTGATGTTGTCAACATTTTCTTTTCCTGATTCTTGGTGATATTTTTGTTGACATGATGTTTACAACATTACCAAAAACACAAGAATCACCCCAATCAAATCTTCAAATCAATACTCCAAGTCTTAATCCAAATCAGGTTTAGTAATAGATCCAAGAAACTCCCCAGTCAAATCTTGAGTGCTCCAAATCATTGGATGAAACTCTCTGAATCAGGCTAAGAAGCACTATGAATCAACACAAGAATATTGTTGAATCAACGCTCTTTGCTGCTCAAATGATCAACGAGAAGGTTGTGAAGCAAATATAAGGGGAATGATTAAATAGATGGGAAGTGAGGTTTATGGCAGTTTTAGGATTTTTTGTTGGTTTATTTTTTCCTGAACTAGAAGTTATGGGAAAAACCAATCAATTCTAGTTTCATGGGTGGGTTCTGACTGGAAATGCTCAAAGCAATACTAGAACTAGTTGCTTCTAGTTAGGATTGTCCATTTTCAAATTTCAGCAACACTAAGTTGAACATGGATCTAAAGATGTTTCCTACAAGTTGATAAAATGGTTGACATTATCCTTTGCTATTCTTGTGCGCGCCCCCCCCCCCCCCCCCCCCCACATGCCGCCCCCCAAAATAAAAAGAAAAATAAAATATCATACCCACTGTTCTGGTTTTTTGGGGAGTAAGGAAATGTCCCTTTGTGCGATGGATTTCATTGTGGATGAAGGGACTTGCTGGCCATACTCGAGACATTCCTGGAAAATTTCAGGGACGTTCCTGTATATAATTTCTCTTATATAGGGTAGGTATTGTATATAATTTCTCTTATCAAATTTTTTTTGCTGCATGTAGAGGAATCTATACATGTTGTGCAAATTTATGACTTTTTAGCATTTGATTGTTATCCTAGTTTAGTCTGTTGCTTCTCACAAATAGTTTGTATTGCCTTGTGAAAATCCTTCTGCTTTCTGAATGAACTTGTGCCTCCTATTTGCAAATCTATGAGTCAAAGATGATCATTCTATCATATTTTAGTATGTTACTCCTTGCAATTAGTTTATAGTGCATTGACATAATATATGCAAAGCATCCTTATTTTCCACATGCTAAGCATCCCTATTTTCCTTATTTTATTAGCTTGCTTCTTAGTGACTGAAGAAACTTTTTTATAAAAACATCACTGTCAATATTGTCTATCCTTTTGGAGCATACCTGTATTTACCATTTATCCATCTATTCATAAATTTATTTGAGTTGAGTCTCACAGAAGTTCAAAATCTGATCAAAAAATCATTAAGGAAATAACCTATAAGACGTATAGAAAAGAAGCATGTAATTGTTTATTCATTCCCTAAGGAGACCTTGTCGTTCCATTTTTTAAAGTTGAATTTTTTCTTGGACAATGAAACCCTCATAGCTGAGAGCTGCCACTTGCTAGCATATCCAAAGAGGTTTTCAATACCTTTGGAGATCAAATAGGGCATGTTTATATCACCATATATAAATTTCTATAAAATTCATAGAATTTTATATATGGTGATCTAGACATGCCCTATTTGATCTGCAAAGGTATTGAAAACCTCTTTGCATATTGCATAAAGACAAAAAATTACAAATGGTTGAAACAATTGATACTAGATGGAGGTTAGAACACAGGAAAACTAGAAGCAGACCATAACCAAGATGAGAAAGTGAGCATATTTTTCATATGACTAACTAGACTAACCGACACAACATATGAAATATCACAGTTAAGCAGATTCTATTTTAATCATTCAGTAGAATTTGATGGTCCTCTAACCCACATGTCCCATGGTTAGTAAACCACACTTTAGTCAATAGTTAGGTTTAATGTTTTGAATTTTCAACAAATGAGCTTCCTTCAATGTTGTGGGCCTTGTGACTGAGGCTACATTTGTTACCTATGCAAGGTAGCAACCAATTTCAAATGTATTTACATAGACTTAATCAAAGAACTTCACTGTAAGAGTTTCTCATTGGGATACATTTTGCAATCACTTGCATGATTTGGTGTCTTCAAAACTTGTTCTTGTGTGCATGTGTGTATTATGTTTTTAAAAAATTGCCAGTTCTCTGTTAGTAGTATTTGCTTCTCACATATGTAATAAAATGGTACCACAAAGTATTCCATCTATATCGATAATTATGTTGGTATATGAACATCTTTTTGCAACTACATTCCTATTGGGTTTGAATGAAAATTGCATGCGGTAGCCACCACAAAGTGGATTGCCTTGTGATATCCAAATGAAAAGTAATTGATATTAATGATTGTGCATGTGTTGATTTTATGGAAATATATAATTGTTCCATTTTTTAAATGGGATCCAACCAAGGGTCTATAAAATATTTTGTTTTCAACTCTCAAAAGTTCCATTTTTTTTGGATTTCATGTTATTGTTAGGATTAAGTTTTTGCATGCTGACAACCTATGTCTTTAGGACATAACCTTTTTTCCCCTTAACCATATTAAATTGGTATTTTTTGTGTCAATTTGTATAATTTTAACAAATACAGTTTACTACGTGTAGATTTTAGATATTTTTCTGTAAAGTTTTGCATTAATTATTCATACTCATGATTCTATATTAGAAAAAAATGCAATTTTGATATCAGGTGCAAAGTGAG
Organism: Pinus tabuliformis; assembly: GCA_031772625.1. Taxonomy (NCBI): domain Eukaryota; kingdom Viridiplantae; phylum Streptophyta; class Pinopsida; order Pinales; family Pinaceae; genus Pinus; species Pinus tabuliformis. The sequence goes on from CM062804.1 coordinate 1,387,337,359, forward strand.
TTGGGTTGTATAAAAGCCTTGCCTTTCGACATTACAGCTTCTTGTAATGGCTTTGTGTTGGGTCTTGTAACAACTACATGTTTCCTAAAAGGTGAGTTATTGTGTCTATTCTGATTGTTGATAAATCCAAATTTTTTGTATAATTCATTTACTTATGGTTAGTATTCTTGGAACAATGACAGGTAGTGGATTTAAAAATGTTTTGGTTATTGGAGTAGAAGCTCTTTCTAGATATGTTGATTTGACAGACTGGAGCTCTTGCGTTCTTTTTGGGGATGGAGCTGGTGTTGTGTTATTACAGGTAGACATCATTTTTTAGCCTTGCAAATTAAATTACCTTTACAAAAGTCTCACTGCTTTGACTACAGTATCTCCCATATATTAATCCCTTTCTGTATAAACATGATTTTATACCTTTCTATTTATATGTAAACTAAAAACTTCTTAAGTATTTGACATATCCTTTCAAGTGTTGGTATTTTTGTCTTGTTGTCGCTATAATATTACACACTGGAATACATAATTAGATGCTATATTGATTAGCTCATTGTGGTTGTCACAATAATTGTTAGGCTAAAACATCAACCATTATGAATTAATGGCTACTTGCATAGCCTGCACAACTTACATGATGACAAACTTATAGTTTTCAAAGCTCTTTTCTAAATCTATTTTTTTGAGCAAATTTGTCTTTTTACTTTAGGTACTGTAGATTGCTACTGTGTGACATATGCCATGATATAATTGCCTGGATAAATAGACAGAAGTGTTGTACAACATAGTCTTTTTTAAATCTAAAGAAACAATATTTCCAAATACAAAGTTTATTAATTAAGAACATCTTTTAGACTTCTTTTCTAAGTTATGATTATATTTCGGTAGGGGATTTTGTGTACGCTGATATTGTGTTGCCTCTTTCATTTTTGTTAGGTAACAATGGTCAATAAGGAATGTATTCTTGAGCAGCAAACACACATTTTATTCTACTATCGACAGGAAACTCCATGGTTTTCAGGCATGGCAACAAAAACGCAGATGTCAGTGGGATATTCAAAGTTCGTGTTGGATGAATTTAATACTAGTGATGATTTTGATTCTTTTTCAGATAAAGAATGTCACGAGTCAAATTCAAATAAAAAGAAGTAGCTCAAGAATGAAGGTGAAGCTATTTCTTTTTGTCCAATTCAATTTCTTTTATTTGTTGGTTGCTGTCATGTTTTGAGTGCAGACTTGTGAAATTCTAAATTACATGTTGGTTTATGTAAAGGGGATATATATATATATATATATATATATATATATATATATATATATATATATATATATATATATATATATATATATATATATATATATATCGTTCATGGTTTCCGATATTTGTGTTACATTTTCACAGAAGTTTAGATATCATTTAGATATCTAAACACCAAACAACAACATTGAGATTTTTCTTTCACTCAACCAATAACATATTGCATCTGTCTTCATCAATGTTCTTCTTCCATATGCTATCCACTTATGACATTTCTTTTGCAATATTTGGTGCACTTGCTAGTTATAGGTCATTTGTAGATTATAAATGTCTTCAGAGTTTCACTTCTAATTGAGTATTCAACTGAACATATTGATTCTCTTATACATAATTATTTTTCCCTCCACCCACTTTTCATAGCTTCCATAACCATTAGGTAGGGACTTGCAACTTTGATGTTGCTTTGCTTGTTTAGTAAAATATTGTCGAGACTTTAATTTATTGAAAGTTGTAGAATTTACAATTTGTGAAGTTTCAAGGTCTAATTTTTAAAAATCTAATTCTTTAAAGGGTGCTAGCTCAATGGAAGAGCACCTGCTTTATAAGCAGGAGGTTGGTGGTTTGATTCCATTATGCCCTGACATCCATATGGAATGGCGATGATCAATTTTTGGTGATGAAGGCTCTTTTGACTATCACCAATGAGCTTTGGTGACATTTTTTTACCCTCACCAAAATATGAAATGGTGACGGTCAACAAACGCCACCATATATATGCATCAATAATGACGACCCTAAAAGGTACGTAACAATAAATTGTTGTTGTTGATATGAAATGGTGACGGCCGTTGTCCATCATTATAGTCATTATTCGTGACAGACCTTGAATGTCACCACAACACCTATACTTCTGGCAATGTGGCTTTTGGTGATGGTCATCGAACGCCACCATATATATACACCAATAGTGACGGCCATGAAAGATCCATCACAATAAATCGTTGTTGTTCATATGAAATGGTGATGGTCACTATCTGTCGTTATAATCAATATTCATGACGGACCTTGAATGTCACCATAACAACTATACTTTTGGCAACGACACCTTTGGTGACGTTCAGTTTTTGGTGACAGAGGCTATGTTCCATCACCATTGCTCATATGAAATGGTGACGGTCTCTATCCGTCGTTATAAATCATTATTGGTGATGGACTTTGAATGTCACTACAACACCTATACTTTTGGCAACACCACCTTTGGTGACGGAGGTTATGGTCCGTCACCATTACTCATATGAAATGGTGATGGTCGCTATCCGTCATTATAAATCATTATTGGTGACGGACTTTGGATGTCACTACAACACCTATACTTTTGGCGATGCCACCTTTGGTGACGTTCAGTTTTTGGTGACGAAAGCTCTTTTGACCGTCACCAATGAGCTTATGGTGACATTTTTTGCCCCTCACCAATGTCATTTTTTCTTGTAGTGTTGGCATACAAATATCTAACATTTCAAGTCGATAACGTATGTTATGGACTTGCATTAATTAACATGTAACATTCCATCTCAACAACTTTTGCTACAAATTAATGTTGGGTTTGTCTCTTGGAGGAATTTCCACTATATTGGCCAACTATGTCGAATTGGGTGGTGCTGTCACAATTAATACACTGCATGTAATATACCAATATATGCTAATAACCAGTGTTGTAGTTGAATATGCACATTGAAAAAAGTATTAACGCTGGCACAATATAAATTCATGTGAAAATGAATTAAAGTCACGTTGTGCATAATATTAAATGCATGCAAAAATGAATTTTCCCGTTCACTGCCATCTATCTGACATGCTTGTCCTTTGGATACATTTTAATGCATTATTCAAATAACACATGATATGTAATGTTGGTTTCTGCAATCTTTTTGTGGTCTCTGTGTATTAAACATGGTCATAGATCTTGGTTTTGCAAGTCCCTTGAGATCATGGTTTCCTTTTCTTAGCTATCAAACTTGGAGACTTGGATTTATATCTCCCTGTAGTCAATGAAAAATGTTTGCTTCTTGATAAATACTAGCATCTTCTTCTTCCTTTTTTTTTTTTTTAAATCGTAACTGAAATACTTTTACGTTCTTGTTGCAGGCTTCATGCCATTTCTTCATATATAAAAAATCAAGCTTCGTTCAACCTATTATTCTTCACCAAAATCTTGATAATTGTAGTATAAGAGATCACAGTGAGAAAACACTCATTACGCTTCATTGTCTCCCAGTTGGCACTTCAATAGTAGAAACACCATCAATTGGCTCCATAGAATCAGTGTCTAAAAAGAACACTTCATTTATATAGAATGCCCAAACTATATGTGCCCATTTTGTAGGATTTGTTGTTGGCTTGAGTGCACCACCACTTTTTCAAAAAATTGCACAATAAATATGTTCATTTGCTTTACCAAAAGCCTCACATTTTCTACAAAGCCAATCAGAGATTTGCAAACAATTTGATGGACCAACGTTCAACCGTTCATCAATCCCATAATAGGACTGATGCACAAAAATTGCACAACTCTTCTTGTCATTACTTGACATAGAGACTCCTTTTATGTTGTATCACTTCCCTTAGACCTTTTATGTGATTTAGACCCTACGCCCTTTATGCAAAACCATGGATAACGAACTTACAACCCTCAAATATTTATTTATTTTTGTTGATTTGTTTAATTTTGTCGCAGAGCCTTACTATAAAATCATAATCTTTGTTTCCATTGTATGGTTTTTCTCTGCATAATTTGTCTATACACAATTTTTTGGATTATTTATCTATACAAAATAACTTGTCTTTCATAGTTGCTCTAAATGGAGCATTGTTTGGGCTTCCTTTAATTAGTGATTTCTCTTAGAAAAATTAATATGCACTCTTTCATTTTCTTTGATATATGGAGTTCGGATTGATACCTCCAAATTTCCATTCTTAGGCCCTCAAGATCTTTAACTGCATACTACAAGCATTATCTGATATCTTGTCAAAAACATTTATATAGAAAATTCCTTTGTCATACTTCATAATTTTAGTCTCCTCATGTTTGTTATTTCTCCAATGCATATTTGAATGTGCTCTCCCCTTGAAACAATGTTGCTCTAAGTTAGAACAAGTTTTTCATTTCTTCCATGAGCAACTCCCCCTTAGACCAAGCTAGGTCACTAGTGGCTATTTATTCTTCCTCTTCCATACTTTAGTGGACTTCCTTCTACTTTCTGCATTTCTTTTTTATTCAATGTTCGCCTTGCTTTGATTGGCTTCCATCATCTTCCTAGAGTTCTTTAGGGTATATAGCAGTTTGCATTCTTTTGTTTTGTGGCCAAGATTTCTACATACACAACATTTTGTGTTGCCAATAAATGCAAGAAATGGTTTTATCCTTCTTGAGTTCATGCTTTTCTTTACATACAATTTGCATTCAAACACTTTATGTCCAAATTCATGACACATATAACAATAGCCATAGAAAGAGTTTATGTACCTGATTTCTGTCTTCTCCTTTATTTTCTAGTTGGATAGTACCTTCTTATTTGTTGTATATTTTGCTGAATAGTCTCGATCTTCTTGTACTTACCTGTTATAGACACTTTTGGGCCCTACAACCCCAAGCATGAAATGTCCATAAACCAAGGGCTCCTAAGTCCCTAAGAGTGTTGTTCTAACCCCTTAAGGAACAAGGTCAACAGATTACAGCTTCTCCCAGAAGTTCTCCATGAGAAACTGCTCGGAATTGGACAAAACAGGATCATTGCAGCTGCTCCACTGGCTAAGTGCGTTGCATCTCACCCAAATACACTGTGAGGGTGCATTGCATTTCAAAAGTCCCTTCTGTGGGGTGCAATGGGCAATAAATGACAAATGGCAGTGTCATTTCGCGAGGTGGAGAGGCAATGGAAGCTTCCAAAATCTTCTCCTGTGACACTTGCCTCACTGAATTCGACCAAGGATGAGTAAGAGGCCCTCAGTCTCCAAGTGGAAGAAAGAACTATCAGAGAGAAGACACTAATCAAATCACAAGCTGACTCATCCCCCTTACAGATATCTATATATGGATCCCTCATCCCAGAGATCAGGAGGCTGGAATTTTGCATATTGTAAGGAATTGTTGTTGGTTTCCTGATACAAACATCAGATTGTTGGGTGATCTAAGCTTTGTTTGAGGTGAAGAGGGGCTTCTTTGCTGGGAGGTTGATGCTGGGTCAGAACAACTGGTTGTAACTCCTCTTGGCTCTTTTCTTGTTTATCAATAAAAGCTATTTGAGTTTTCCTCCATGCTTTTGTGTCATTGATGCTTGTTACATTTGTATGGTCAATTTACATCTGACCCTAGATTGTTTATGATTATAGATCCATGTCTTTGTATAGTGCCATGCTTCTGTGATCTTACAGGTACTTCGTGAAGCTGGGCGTGAAAGGGAGCAGGTAGCTGAGGACTATCAAAGAAGAGAGGGATCAAATCAGGGGATTGGCACAAGACAGAGGTTGGTCTTTCTGTTCCTCTCTATCTATAATTCATAAAGGAAAAACGAAAGTAGCTTTTCTCTGTTTGTTTCTAAGGCAGCTGTCACACCTTAGTGGGATAGAGTAGTTCTAAATAGACACTTTTCCCTGTAACAAAATGGCGACTCCACTGGGGATTAATTAGTTTGTTTGTTTATCATTCCTTGTTGTTTGTTTCATAAACTTACAAGTAGCATTCGAACTACATTTGCCATAACAAATGCAAAGTAGACAACTGCTACTTCAATCCATCTACTGGATCTGTTTATGATTTAAACAACTGATTCACAAACTATCTGATTGCCCTTGTGATAGCTCTTAGATCCTCCTTAGATCTACCCCTGATTGTTGCATTACTGATTGCTTTTTATTCGGCCAAAACCCAAGAACTGAACTGCAAACTGTGACCCGGAACCCGAACAGAGTCTCGTTTCTGGCCTAGCGCAGGTACTATTTAGAGATTCTGAATTTCAGCGCACTTCCTGAGTGGACAACCTGCGCTGCATTTCAGATTCTCTGTGTTACAGGTGCGCTGATCAGACTAGCTCTGTGCAGTTGTGGCTTCTGTGATTCATTCTTTCCAGTTCTATTAATGAATTTTGCTACCTGTGATCAGTATATGTCTATTTGAAACCCCTTTTCCTTACTGTTATTCCACCTCCTTTGTACAAAAGAACTGTAGATGTTTTTGTGTGTTTGTTGAGTCGTTTACAGTTCTCCTTTGAAAAAGTAGCGTAATCATACTGTCGTCCTTTGATTTGAAACTGTCGCAAGTGTCGATTTCAATCGTAGGAAAAAGTTCAATTGATGTTGATGGTCGATTATCCTGTTACTATTGCTTTTGGTCTGAATTTGTAATTTTCTAGTGTCAAGAACAAGTATTCATTTCAAAATCGTAAGGTGTTGTAATCGTCTCCTTTTTTGATTTCGAAAAGAAGCTTGTTGATATTTGTCGCTTGAAAAGAAATTCAGATTTGTGCATCAACTTTCTTTTTAGCATTCATATACTAAGAAAGTTGAAAACAAATACATGCATGTGCATTTGCATATAGACAATCTGATTGGCTTGATTTAGGAAAGTGCATTTAGAGTGTGCTCTTTGCTCTTTGTGAAAAGATTTTGTCTTTCTTTTCCCTAGTAGCTAGGATTTTCATTGCATAAAGAAGATAAAAAGTTTGTTTATCATCTTAGATTGCATTTTAGGAATTACATCTACATCTCATGGTGAACCCAAAAGGCAAACTTCATAAACAAGATCAACTTAAAATAAATTCAATGAATCTAACAACGCTTTGGAACTTAACGCACAACATTTAGAAGTCTAGGCTAGAGACGTATTCCGGCGTCGTAAAGCCTGGTAACTGTTGTTCTCACTGATGGTTGGGTGATTCCTCCACTTTGAGACGATAAGTGCCAGTACAGAGTTGTGCTCCCACATACCATCGAGTATATTTTGGGAGACCCCAATAGGCTTAATCCTTTATCCATAGGAAGCCGTGTCTGCCGCCCTATCGATCGCAATGCACTGAACACAGCATTCGGGAAGATTGACTGCCGTACCGTAAAAAGTATTCTGCAGTTTTGCGATTGGTTTGGTAATCCCTCTACCTAGATTTCCAGAGTAGTCCCTTTTGTTCCTTTTCAGACTCCTTAATGGAAAAGGTCCATTCGAGCACTTGTCACTTCAGGCTCATTAAAAATCGAAGGAGACTAGAGTCATCTTTTGTTTTTTCTCGACTCTTAAAAATTGAAAAAACAAGTTGTGTCGAAGCGTCTAAAATTCATTTAATTCGGAAATATACTTCCCCTTTATTTTAGTTGATCGAGTAATCCGCAATCGTGGAAGAAAGTCAATTGAAACCCCGTCGTTCGCGGAGGCTTACGAGTCAACCATCTTTGTCTCTGGAATCGAAGCCAGTACGGACAAAGCGAACTCGTTTAACCGGTTCCAAATCTCCTGTTAAAGTTAGAACAAGTGTTCCAACAACATCAGAGACTCCGGTTACTCCAAACATTTCTGGAACCCCTGCCTCTACAGAAGAAGTTCAGCAGCCACAGAAGGACAGTGATACTGATCCTAGTCTGAGAGTAAACACTTGTGTTATCGAACCAGTTCCATTTTCAACTGGTTCGGAGAGTCTTGCTCTTCAAACATCTGTCGCTGCCGATTCCATACCTTCTTCGGCACCAGAAATATTCTACGGACCTGACGGTCTTCCCCTTCCACCTGGTCTGATTGCCATAGAAGAAATTGTTGAAGATCCTCCAATGAGTACTCCATCACAATTTGGAGTCGGGATCACTCTATATCCTTCTTCATCAGAAGTTAGTCTACCACCAGCGGAAGCTCCTGTAGAATCGCTAGATAATCTCTTGGATAGACTACAAATGTCTGAACAACTGTCAACATCTAGGACTGTGTCGTCTGACACAGCGACGACAGAACTCCCTGCTATCACTCCGACAATGTTCGCCGGTATACCATCTGTCCCGACTAGCTCTCAACCGCTAGAAGGAGCCCACTCAGGGGCCATTTCGATAGTATGGTCCGTTCCTGTTTGTTCATCCGCAATAACATCCGGAAACTCTTATGTTGAGTCTCAACAAATTGATCCATTTGGAGGTCAATTTGGGCAGTCTGTCCCCCAAGGGCAAACCATTCCCTTGAGTTCTGGATTACCACCGTATGGGGGGCAGTATACCCTTTCATTATCCCCTCCGCGAGGATATCCATATGGGAGTTCACAACAACATTCAGGTTATACTGGAATTACCTCAAGCGGTTGGGTACCTATACTACCTCAACAACCAAGAGTTGTATATTCGATGCAACAATGCTTACCTATGTCAAATATACCAACTACACCAGCTATTGTGACAGTGTCGCAAGTTCAAGCGCTGCCTGTCGTATGCCAACCTCAGGTTTCTCAGGTTGTAATGCAACAGCCCCTTGACCCTGTGACTCAACCGCAATCGCCGATTGGTGGAATGACACAGGTTCAGACGAGTACAATTACCCTTCATCTTGGTCAAACTGTTAGTATCGGGCAACAGCACATGGCTTCACAACCATGGCTAGTGCAATACCAACAACCGCAATTCCAACAAGTATACCAAGGATCTGAGCAACAAATCTTTGCTAACAGTGGACAGCCGTACATTCAAAACGGTCAGAATCAACCATTTTACAATGGTCATGCCCACCAACCTTACCAAAGTTACCAGCATCAAATGCATTATGCCGGTATGCAAAGACCAACTGCTCAGGCAATCCCATCTTATCTTGGGTATGCTTCACCTAACCTGAATCAGCAGTTACCCTTTGTGGCAACTTTAGAGTTACCTGATTTAAATAAGTTAACAAACGATCCAATCGCTTACGCCCCTTGGTGGCCAGCGATTCCACATAAAATTCCATCAGATATTCCTAAATTTAATGGAAATCCGGGTGAAGATCCATCGAATCACGTGATGACCTTTCATCTATGGTGTTCATCAAACACCCTGAATGATGATTCGATAAGACTTCGCCTCTTTCAGAGGACGTTAACGGGTTCGGCGGCAAAATGGTACATCGAATTTCCTAGAGCTTTGTTCGACAACTTCAGTACCTTAGCCACAACCTTTTTAACCCATTTTCAGTTACCAATAAGGTACGAAACGGGAACAGAACTTCTTACCAATTTCAAACAGACAACGTCCACTCACATATCTGATCATATACATGAGTGGCGATGTCGTCGTAGAATGGTAAAAACATATGTCCCCGATTAGCTCCTAGCTGAATGGTTTATCAAGTCATTACTACCTTCCATCACGAGCAAAGGGGGGAGTCGTAATGAAAGAGCAAGTTATTGCTCGTGCGCAATATCTGGACTTGATTTACACTCAGTCCGGCACGCTCTACGATAAAATACCTGACGCCCCTAGACCGGAATTCTCAATTCCTCCTCCTCCTAAATCGAACAATGACTCTCATGCCAGCGATGGCGTGATTGGCACAACAGACACGAAATCGACAAAGGCTACATCCAAAAAGGCCCGTAAGATTTCAAGTCAAAATGCAAAAGATGAACTTCTTGCTTCGGAAGTAAATGCTGTATCAACAGATAAAGGCAAAGAAACCAAACAACCAGGGAGCAAGAAGAAAGGCAAAGGGAAGAAGAAGAAACAGGAGGAATCATCACCTGAGAAATCTTCTTCAAACCCTCCTGGAGATAGGAAACCAAAAAATCCATGCTTTATATGCGATGAGGATCATTGGACCGCAAATTGTCCACACAGGGCTGAGCTTAAGAAATTCTTCAAGAATTCAAAAACCTCTGCAGTGTTAACTAATCCGTTTCCAAATCCAGGAACAAATCTGGTTGAAAGTGGAAATGCTTCCCCGTCTCAAGTGCTAATGTTGTCGGTTTCAAAATAGAAAAATGATGCTTTGATATCGACGAGGAACAAAGATTATGGGAATCCACAGCTGTCGAACAACAAGGATAAAGATCAACCTAGTAGTTCGACAACGACTTCGACAGAAGTTGCGCCACCCATCATTCCTGAATTGACAATAAAACCGCCAAAGGGAGTAGTACACAAGTCGACGTTTAATCCCCGCGCTAGAGTGGCACAACATTATAATATAGTGGAAGATTTGGCCCAATCACCATCCGCTATGTCAACTCTTGAAGTACTATAGAATTCCCCATCCCAAAGGCAGGCTTTATTATCAGCCATTGGTGGGATAGACCCAAAGGATTCCAATCTTGTATCCTTCGATCATAAAGGATACGATCCTCAATTACCAGCTCAACTAGCTTTCCTTGTTCAAGTGAAAGCCCTCAACAAAACTGTTCATCGGACAATTATTGATGAGGGAGCATCTACATGCATTATGTCGATGAGTTGCTGGAAAACTTTAGGATCTCCAACCTTGTCGCAATCTTCGATGACATTAAAAGCATTCGACGGAAGGACATATACCCCATATGGTATTCTAAGTAACTTGAAAGTTGAACTAGGAGGGAAAACGGTAGAAATAGATGTTGAAGTCATCGATGGAAATCTTGATTACAACATCCTACTAGGAAGACCATGGATATATGCTATGGCAGCTGTTGTGTCGACCTATTTTAGGAAGATTGCATTTCCCTTTCAAGGAGGGATTACAATCGTCGATCAACAAAACTTCCTCCCCAATGGTTCTCAAGTTACAGGAAGCATTCCCATGATCCATGGAAGCCCCCATTCGCTTCAAAATATTGGAGTAGGCCTACTAAAAGATCCTATACTAATGGGAACTTTCGCCCTTCCACCTCCAATCAACTTGGCAGAAGTAGCGTCGATAGGAACCTGCAATATGATATCTTTTAAAAAGATCTCAGAAAACGATATCGACATGGATCATGCAATGGTTTTGCCCCCAAGCCCAACGGAAATATTGTAGCAATCAATGTTCCTAGCATGGGAGGCAAACCCAAATCAACGCTCATCAAGCATTTGGATAGATAGGTCTAAAGAATATGGTACCCCTTCAGATCCTTAGTCGCGAGTGCATGTCACCGACGAAGGAATTGTCCAATCAATGGTAATTGAAGAGGCACCATGGAATGATTCCCACCATCGTTCCCTTCTTCCAGATTGTGGAGAAGATGCTCAAGATGACCTTTATCATCCTTCAGTCTTTGATTTCCTATCAAATACTGTAAACACGGTGGATTCTGAACGAAACTTGTCCAACATTGAAGAGACTATCGCCATAAATATCTCGACCAAAACAGATGTTGTAGAGAATATTTATGTTGGCAAATGTTGTTCTCCTTCAGAACTGGAAATATATAACGCTCTTTTTCGCGAATTCAGAGATGTCTTTGCTTGGTCATACAGTGAAATGCCAGGCATTGACTCGAGTATCGTTGAACACGAAATTAAGATGTATCTAGACGTCAAACTAGTACGACAACAACTAAGGCAGGTGCACCCCAAGAAAGCCGCTGCCATTAAGGCAGAAGTTGAAAAACTTCTCCATGCTAGTTTCATTTACCCGGTTCCTCTAACCGATTGGGTATCGAATATTGTCCCTGTTATGAAAAAACAAGGAACAATTAGAGTGTGCGTCGATTATAGGGATGTAAATCAAGCTTGTCCAAAAGACAACTACCCTACATCCTTAATTGACCAGATAATTGATGAATGCGCCGGATGCGAAATCTTTTCATTCATGGATGGATTCTCCGAGTATAATCAAATAAATATCCGCCCACAGGACCAGTCAAAGACTGCATTTATTTGTCCGTGGGGCACATTCACATATCGAAAATTACCCTTTGGTTTGAAGAACGCATGGGCGATGTTTCAGAGGGCAATGAATTATGCCTTCCATGACATCAAAAACATCATTCAACCATACCTCGACGACCTACCGGCTCATTTGCGAAAGTGGACTGATCACCCGCAGCATTTAAGAGCGATATTTCTACGTTTCCGACACTACAAGATACGACTCAATCCACACAAATGTGTATTTTGCGTCAGTTCTGGTCATTTACTTGGCTTTGTAGTCTCAAAAGACGGGATTCGTCTCGACCCATGTAAGGTCCAGGCAATCATAAATTTGCCTCCACCTTCGAATTTGCTTCAAATTCAGAAACTCCAAGGGAAAGCGAACTTTCTGAGGAGGTTCATTCCAAATTACGCCGAACTTGCTAAAGGTTATACACGTCTTTTGAAAAAGGAAGTGCCCTTTGTCTGGGATCAGGTTGCACAAGCTTCCTTTGATGCTTTAAAAGAATCACTAATAAAAGCATCATTAATGTACGCTCCTGATTATCAAAAAGATTTTAATCTGTATCTGGCTGTAGCAGATACAACCATCGCAATGGTTTTAGTTCAAGAAGTCGATGGAATTGAACATCCTATTTATTATTTAAGTAAAAACTTAAATGATACAGAAAACAAATATTCTTACGTTGAAAAGCTAGCACTTGCAGCTGTTCAAGCGATACAGAGATTTCGACACTATGTCCTCTTTCGGAAAACTACCATTCTGTCAGATTGCAACCCCATGACTTATATATTGTCGCGACAGTTGCTGGGGGGCAAATATTCAAAATGGATAGCAATCTTACAAGAATTTGATCTGGAATTTGTAAAATCCAAGTCGAAGAAAGCTCTAGTTTTCGCAGAATTATTGTGCGATCTCCCATCATCGTCCAACGATGAAACATTCGAAGAAACAATCGTGGACGAAAGTTTGTTTCTGATATATTCAAGCAATGAGTGGTATGGAGATATAATAATTTATCTCCAAACCTAAAAATACAGGCCAAACACCTCCCACTCCGAGCAAAAACGTATTCGATACCAAGCAAAAGACTACATAATCGTCGGTGATACACTTTACCGTCGTGGTATCGATACAGTTCTGAGAAGGTGCCTCACCCATGAGGAGGCCGAAAAAGTCCTGAATGATTGTCATTCAGGCACATGTGGGGCGCATCAATCTGGATATGCTACAACGCAAAAAATCTTACGAGTAGGATACTTCTGGCCAACAATGTTCAAAGATTGCATAACCGCAGTCAGAAGTTGCCATGCTTGTCAAATTTTCGATAGAAAAACCAGAAGACCACCCGCACCTCTGTAGCCAATAGTGGCTGTTGGGCCATTCGCCAAATGGGGCATCGATTTCATGACATGTAACCCCACCTTGACCAGGGGGCATGGGTATAATCATAGTCGCAGTTTACTATTTTACCAAATGGGCCGAGGCGATGCCTACATTAGATAATACTGGTGAAACAACTGCCCTCTTCTTTTTCAATCATGTAGTCGCCAGATTCGGCGTACCATAGGCTATAGTCACAAATCATGGATCGCATTTTCGCGATCACATGATGGTCGAATTAGCTGCCAAACTAGGGTTGTCTCACGACAGCTCTACTCCATATTATCCGCAAGCCAACGGACAAGTTGAAGAAATCAACAAGGTCCTAAAGCGCATGCTGCAAAGGATGATTGGAGTTCACTAAAGAAGATGGCACCTAATCATGTACTCAGCTTTGTGGGCTTACCGAACATCGGTAAGGAATGCAACCGGGTTTACACCTTTCCAACTGGTATATGGCCTGGAAGCAGTCTTACTAATCCAGTGCGAAATCTCGTCTCTCAAACTCGCAATTGATCTCCTCCCCAGAACTTCAGAAGAAGAAAAGCGGCGAGTTAGTAAGTTTCAGAGGGGTGTGTATTGGTCAATCAACAAATAACATCGCTGAGTATAGCGCGTTGATAGAACTTCTCTCTGATGCCATCACACATGGTATACGCCAACTAATTGTCAGGCTAGACTCACAACTCGTAATACTACAACTCACAGGTATATATTCCGTCCGAAACCCAGCTATTTATCGCATGTTCCTAAGGGTTAAGATTTTGGAAATACAATTTGATTTTATTCAATATCAACACATTTCCAGAAACTTAAACACATTAACTGACTCATTAGCAAATTATGTGTTAGATAGACATTTGCAACATTTATAAAAGAAAACATACCATCAATGTTTGCATGTGGATCGTGTAACTTAACCAAAATAAAACTCCGAAAATCAAAAATATATATAACTGTTTATGGTTTGCACATAATGTTCTGTAACCAAGACAAAATCGGTCAAATGACCAAAAAACTCAAAATGCTAGGGGGTACCCTAGTCCAATGATGCTCGTGATAGCAAGTCACAGCCTGTGCGATCATGCGTAAGAGACAAGTCCATCGTCTTGGCACACTAGTAGTATGTCGCTGTAACCTCAAAGGTAGCTCGTCAGTCCTCACATCTGGAATACCAAGAGTGAGGCCCTCAACCTACTCCTGTAATGCTGTGAGAGTCTCGGCCACATCGAGGTCATGAAGAATAGCCCTTCCGACGGCCTCTCCTACTGGGGCAGCAGCTGGTACTCTCAGGCGAACTACTGGACGAATAGGACCAACATCTGCATGTACACATGAGTTTGATTAAAGTCTTGATAGAATAAAGCATAAGGACATTATAAATGAAAAACGATAAACAGGAATATGGTCAAAGATTTTACCAATGGCGCCCCACTGTTCGCCATCCGGCAGTACTAAATCTGGATCACCACGGAAGTCCATACCCGCATATGGATACTCGGAATAAACCATCTCCTGATGATCAAACCATAAACCATCTCCTGACGATCAAACCACCTGAAGAAGGTATCAGAAAATGAAATCTGAGACTGACTGGCATGCCTAGACATATGGTCAACCCATCTCTACATATGTGGTTCAATAGGTGAAGGTAAATCGAGTGCAATATACTGCGGCTGCATCAGTGGTATCTTCTCCAAGGCAAAGGCGGTCAAAATAGAACCATACCCAAAGTTCTTCAACCTCCCGCTCTTTATCTTGGTCAACTGTTCTTTCATCACAAGAAGTACTGCGTCACACCAGTTGAACACCTTCGGTTGGAGGCATTCCAAGGCATACTGCATATAAGATCGGTTGGCTACATGAAGAGCCGCACCACTGGCCATCCTACCAAAAGTAAACAGAATAGTCCTGAGGGACCTGTCAGTGACATCACGGATGATGATATTTCCGTCTTTACTCGGCTGAGATCCCTCTCTGTAGTACCGGCGAACATAATCTTTCACGGAGTCACCTCCTCGGGCCGAACCTGATAAAGAGATGGGGGCACCCCGCCTCGATAAGCTAGTCAAGAAATAGATGTCTACTACAGTCAAGGGGATAGATATGCCCCTGATATGGAAAACCTGGTTGGTGGGATCCCAAGCATTGAGCAAATACTGTAGTAAGTTGATCTGCTATCTCATGCTAGAAATGCGGAAGAACTTCAGCAAGCCACAGTTCCGCAGTGCGTTTACTGTAACCGGATCATGTAGGGCAAGCATGTCCTCTTCTTCATGCTCACGTTCTCGCCATGTAATGGTCATCTTACTCCAAAGATCTCTGAAAAACAAACAAGAGAAGAGTTAGATCCTGATTTTGGTAAGAAACAGGAAAAATTTCCATCAAAAATTGTGCATTAAATTCCTTTTCTACGCCCAATGCACCTGCAGCAGTGTTCTGGGTGCATTGAATGTCATATAGCCTTTAGACAGGTCAACATTCAATGCACCTTTCGATACATAGAGGGTGCGCTGAAAGCAGAACGAGTTTTTCAAACCCCAGGGGTTCAGAAAAACTAGGAATCAAGCTCAGAATGTAAAATGGAAACCATGAAATGAAAGAGCTCAGGTTTAGCTCCTACCTGGTCCAGACGGCGCCGAGAATCATCCACAGAATCTCCCGAAATCAGCTAATGAAAACAAAGGGGGAAAGCACCTCCAAAGCTCCAACAAACCAAAGTTCAAATGAAATGGTGAATTGAGAGGTAAAAACACTTTTTCATTACTTTTTACGTAGTTCAAAGTAAAATATTAGTGTTCTAACTCATTTTCAAGCATATATTGTTCATTTCTGACTAGTTTGATGAAGCATTTGAAAATACAGTACAATCTTTGAAAGAACAAAGCTATTTTTGGTACAATCAAAAAAGGACCATTCAATTGAGCAGTTTTAGCACATAGTTCAAGCTCGTTAAAAAATAAACATAAGACATGAGCAAATGTTTCCCCCCGCATTTAAGCTCATTAAAAAATGAACTATTCCCCGGTAAATAACCATCGTGAATGTAGTACTTCAGCCGTTAAAGCCTTGGTCGTGTTTACACCGTCACCTCCACTTTTTCATTGGCCGATCATTCACCTCCATTTGATTGTTTACCCATTTTGAGGAACAGCTGCGAAGAGTGATTTCCCTAGCCATCCTTGTGACACTGCCGTGATTGGAAAATTCCAAACCTTACCTGGAATCAGCTGCTACCCGTTTTATCACTCATTCCTCAAAAGACGAGTCTCCTTTAAGCTCTTTTCAACTGACTCGTAAAATATGAAAAGATTGCCTAGCCATTGGCCTCTCCAACTCGTTAAAAGGACAGGAAGTGATATCCCTCCTCTAGATTTTAATCTTTTTGGACCTGAGGGATTATTACACAAAAAGATCGAGCACTTGTTTTGTTCGGCTCGTTAAAAGTATCGAAAATTCATCCCTTCTGTATTGTTTTATACTTTTTCGGACTTAAGGGATTAGATGACGAAAAAGGAATTTTGGAGTTACCTTTACGTCCCTTTTCAGACTCTCTAAAATTGAAAAGGACCGAGTTATCTTTGTCGTTAAACTTGTTAAAAAGATTAATAGCGACAAACTTGTTTATAGACGAGAACGAGTTTCACTGTCACTAGGCTCGTTAAAACATAGCGATGGGTTTGCCCGAAGGGCAAATTATAGAACAAGCATATGTTATCCTCCTCAAGCTTGACAAAAATAAAGAGGTACTGGTCAGCAATGACTGGGGAAAATTGGGAAGAAAACTCAAAGAAACTTTGTTGGTAGCAAGTCGCTCTTGAACATGACACTTCCACTCCGTGTCCGAGTCGGGTTGGGTTGTTTCATTCACCAGTCACATCACCATGGTCACACCATACCATCCACATTTGGGGTTAATGCTACCAATCCATCACATTAGTGTCGCCGATATGTGCAAGAGAAGTCATTCAGAGAGTCCACCCGTGTCTCACCCACTACCATACATTATACTCCATTCTTTCATGACCGCCACCCTGAACCTTATATCACTAGATCGTTTTCACCTCCATTAAAATCATTTGCTCCGTTCCGTGTCATTGATGTGGGATTCATTAAGGCCCTCCTGTGATAGATCACTTCTTGTCGACATCAGCTCATTATCCGAGAAGTTGATCTAGGAACACCCCATTCAATACTTTGAAGCTTGCATGCCTCAATGGCAAGTTTCTCACTTCCGGCAACAGGTTTACATCAATGGCCTTTGACCGAAAGATTTTGCGTGGTGTTCGACGCCAAGTCCTTTATTCACACCACGTGAATTGTACTGCAGTACCTTGAGGGTCATTATCATTATCGATGATTCCTCTCACGCTTGTTAATAGTTTACATCATTGACTGGTAATCAAGCGATGTCTTTCCATGTTCGACTTCAGAACATTTCTCACATGGGTCGACTTGTACTTTGAGTGAAGATCGGACGAGATTGAAGACCCCGGATCTAGTTTCATCCATCCGGGCTGCGATATATATTCAGGGAAATAAAGACATTAAATGTACATCATTGCTGCACAGATAATCATCCACTCAAAAGGATGATGGCTCTATCAGAATCATCAGTCTACACTCAGACGATTGTCTGTCCTATGTACATAAAAATGAATTTATAAAGCTGAGCATGGGAATGCCCACCTCAGCTAGATCATGAAAATAGTATGAAGATAATGTATTGTATTGTATCTTATTACTGGTCTCCTCCCAGCATTGAAAGAACTTCGGATCCTCATAATAAATCATTTCACCCGACACTAAAAGATTAACGGCCTCATGCTTTAGGGGGCAACTGTTATAGACATTTTTGGGCCCTACAACCCCAAGCATGAAATGTCCATAAACCAAGGGCTCCTAAGTCCCTAAGAGTGTTTTTCTAACCCCTAAAGGAACAAGGTCAACAGATTACAGCTTCTCCCAGAACTTCTCCATGAGAAACTGCTCGGAATTGGTCAAAACAGGATCATTGCAGCTGCTCCACTGGCTAAGTGCGTTGCATCTCACCCAAATACACTGTGAGGGGGCATTGTATTTCAAAAGTCCCTTCTGTGGGGTGCGATGGGCGAGAAATGACAAATGGCAGTGTCATTCCGCGAGGTGGAGAGGCAATGGAAGCTTCCAGAATCTTCTCCTGTGACACTTGCCTCACTGAATTCGACCAAGGATGAGTAAGAGGCCCTCAGTCTCCAAGTGGAAGCAAGAACTATCAGAGAGAAGACACTAATCAAATCACAAGCTAACTCATCCCCCTTATAGATATCTATATATGGATCCCTCATCCCAGAGATCAGGAGGCTGGAATTTTGCATATTGTAAGGAATTGCTATTGGTTTCCTGAGACAAACATCAGATTGTTGGGTGATCTAAGCTTTGTTTGAGGTGAAGAGGGGCTTCTTTGCTGGGAGGTTGATGCTAGGTCAGAACAACCGGTTGTAACTCCTCTTGGCTCTTTTCTTGTTTATCAATAAAAGCTATTTGAGTTTTCCTCCATGCTTTTGTGTCATTGATGCTTGTTACATTTGTATGGTCAATTTACATCTGACCCTAGATTGTTTATGATTATAGATCCATGTCTTTGTATAGTGCCATGTTTCTGTGATCTTACAGGTACTTCGTGAAGCTGGGCGTGAAAGGGAACAGGTAGCTGAGGACTATCAAAGAAGAGAGGGATCAAATCAGGAGATTGGCGCAAGACAGAGGTTGGTCTTTCTGTTCCTCTCTATCTATAATTCATAAAGGAAAAACGAAAGTAGCTTTTCTCTGTTTGTTTCTAAGGCCACTGTCACACCTTAGTGGGATAAAGCAGTTCTAAATAGACACTTTTCCCTGTAACATTACCATTTGCTGCCACATGTCCAAGTTCATGGCAAGAAAAACATGTGATGTTTTTCCCAAGGTAAATAATCTCCTTTGAGATCTTTTCAACTTGTTCAACTCATTCATTGGCTTTTGATATTGTTGCTGTTTTTTTTTTCTTTACAAAGCATGTTGTTGTTAGACTCTTTTGATTCGAATCTTGGGGTTGGGGGGGGGCAAGATCTGAAAAATTGAAATGCCAGAAGAAAAATAGGAGAACACCCAATAAAAAAACCACATAGAAACGTTTTTTATTAAAACATATGATAACTATAAAGCTTACTTTGTGGCAGACAATTTGTCCTTTTACAAAATGAAACTTGTTACTTGTAACTTTTTTTTGTTACAATACCACAGGTAAATTCCATGGGTGGGTAATACCATGGGTTAATGAATACCATAGGTGGATGTCATAATACCATGGGAAAATACCATGGGTGAATGCATACCATGGGTTGATGCCACTTACAATACCATGGGTGGATGCCACTTACAATACCATAGGTAAATTCCATGGGTGGATGAATACCATGGGTGGATGCCATTTTCGATTTGGATCATTCCTCCCTCCTTAAGAAGCAATGTTCTCCATTGCATGAAGTTACCTCTTGCGAAGCCTTTGTTGAATATGAAGAGCCACTTAAGATAAGGGTTTTGTGTGGTTAACCCGTAACTATGATGAACAAAGATTTGAGGATAGAGATACCCTGTAATGCTTGTGACCAATTGTGATATTGACAGTGTGCGGCCTAGAAAATGGACTTAGATGAAGTGTGGGTTTGTGGATGAATGATAACCATGACAAACGTTCATCTGAGGATATAAATACCATGTAATGCTTGTGACCAACTATGATACTAACAGTGTGTGGCCTATCAAATGGACTTCGATGACAAGGATTTTGTGTGGTTGACCCATAATTGTGATGTTGATTGTTGATGAAGTAGCAAGTGCTTACATAGCCTGGAGTTGGAGGGCACGTCTCCAAAGAACCCAAGTCGGATGCTACTATGTTGAAATTGATTAATGTGAAACAGGTTCCTACTAATATAAAATGGACGTAATTCGTTCAATATAACTCGGAATCTTTATTATAACCTAATTTTGGAAATATAATTACCATTCTGCATCTTCCTATGTGATTGGAATCCCTATCTGGAGGCTTTGGAAATTCAAATTCGCGCTGCAACTGTCCTGATGTCACAAAAGTTCTAAAGAAAATAGCTGATTTTAAATTAGCGATATCTCTCTCATCCAAACTCTTATACGACCAATTGTTTTTTTGAAATTGGGTGTTTTTTCAAGAGGATCTCAGATATGCAATTAGTTTTTTGAAATTCTATATAAAAACTCCAAAAAATGATAGGAGGGCTGTCATCCACGAATTTTCATCAGAAAAATTTCTGCAATATAGTTGATTATAAATCAGTGGTATCTCCCTCATTTGGACTCCGATTCGGCAAATTTTTTTGGAATTCGGGTATTTTTTGTAAGGAATCCATATTTGTTATTTATTTTTGTAAATTTTATACCAAAAGTTTCAGATCTAATCTGCAAACTCGTTGCCCAAAAATATTTCTTGCAAAAAAATGAAGAAAGAAAAATTATTCACGCTTTGCCCAAGAAAGTGCCTAGTGGACGCCGTAGCACGTGTCTGAAGTTTGTTGAATATTTATACAAAAAATTAAAACTGAAATATGCATCAAACCCTCATTCTCATGGAATTGTAACCTGAATCTGATGCCATTGATCTGAATCTTTGGGGGAGGCCCCCAAGATCTAAAAGATTGAAATGGATCTTGGGGGGGTGGGGCAAGATTTGAAAATTGAAATGACAAAAGAAAAAGAGGAGAACACCCAATAAATAAAACCACATATTTTTTTTTATTAAAACATATAATAACTATAAAGGTTACATTGTGGTGAACAATTTGTCCTTTTACAAAATGCGACTTGTTACTTATATATATTTTTTTGTTACAATACCAAAAGTACATTCCATGGGTGGGTAAATACCATGGGTGAATGAATACCATGGCTAGATGTCACAATAGCATGGTAAAAATACCATGGGTGAATGAATACCATGGGTGGATGCCACTTACTATATCATGGGTGAATGCCACTTACAATACCATGGGTAAATTCCATGGGTGCATGAATACCATGGGTGGATGAATACCATGGGTGGATGCCATTTTCCATCTAGATCATCCTCTTCTGTAGGTCATTTTAGAGCTACTTCATTATCATCTTTAATGGTTGCCTTTGCTGAGTTCTTCATGGAGGCAAGGTCCTCTTCTAGCTGCTTACACAACCTATTATTTTCTTCTAACTTACTTCTATCCAAATCAACCTCAACTTCTAATCTTTTACATTGTAGGCCTCTCTCCTCGAATTTACTGCTCATCGCCTCTTCTAGTTTCCTTGCTCCTTCAAGTTGTGACTTCAGGCTCACAATTGCCTCCTTTCACTCATGCTCTTTCTCATCACATATTTGCACCAGTTTCTTCAAATATTTGTTTTCATTCTTCAATCTTTCTATACTAGCCAATGATAATCAAGCTTAACTTAATTTTCATCTATTTTTTCTTCATGAGAGTCAAGAATATTCACATAAGTAGAGGTTTCATTTATCTGAACACTTTAATTTTGATAGGGGATTTTCTTCTTCCTCTTTCTATTTTCATTTTCTGCACTGTTTTTTCTAATCTCTCCTTCATGCATGAGCTCCGAACTTTCCCAAATTTCTTTTGCAGAATTTAGGTCTATTATTGTATCAAGATACTTATTATGAAGATTTTTATATATACCACATTTTTCCTTAGCATTCCATTTCTTTTATTGCACAGAGGGAGAGACTTTACAGTAACGTTCGCATACAAGCTTTCATACACTAGGTCCATAAGCTATCATTTTGGTTTTAACCTTATCTCTCCACTCATGAAAGTTTGTTGCACTCAACATAGGTACACTTTGATAGTCCATGACTCAACTAGATCTACCTTCAAGTTGTTAGGCTTATACAAAAGGAACCTGCTATGATACCAATTGATGAAAACTTGACTAAACTGAGAGGGTGGGGGTGAATCAGTTTAGTATATTCATGGACATTAAATTATTTTTTTCAATCTCACTAACTGAACCATTACATGATCATCTTAGAAAATGATGACCAAAAAATTGAATATGTGAACAAAAATTAATAAGAAAACTAAAACATCATATCAACACATAATAATAATGCATATTGACACCATATATATCTGGAAACCCATAAAGGGAGAAAACCATGATTTTATTATTGTTGTGATGCAAAGGAAAACTCCTAATCCTTATTACATCCGATTTTTTGTGGGCCCCAACCTACAGAAGACTGCTACCTCAATTTTTCGCAAGCTGCAACATGTAAGGAGGCAACTCCCATATGTTTATTGTAGATTACAACCCATACAAGGCTACTACATCAACCAGCTCCAACTGGATATTTATCAAGCCTCAAATTGATAAGAGACTACCATCCTGATGCAAACAAGAAATAGCAATGTGTTGGTTTACCTTCTCATAAATTATACATATCTCCATCTTCATTTCTGCATCTTCTTCCCTTGAAATCTTCTTCACATCAGCTTCATAAGTGTCAGGTAGCTAATGCATAATAGTTCAATCAACTCTCTCTCATTCTTCCATTCTATAACCTCTTATGCCTTCCAAAATCATATCTTTTATAGAAATAGTTTGTTGGCTATTTTTATCCCACATAGGAATAGGAAGTGAATGGGCTTAACTCTTTGCCTTCTACTCATTCGTTTCCAAACTCTTCATATCTTGAATATTGTAACACAAAAATAAATAATCCATACAATATTAATTGCAGCCATGTGTAATGATTAAATGCATCAATCTAATGTCAAAATCAAATATCAATATTTCTCCTTAATGCATCAAAACAATCTTTGCAACATATTTTCCTTTGTCTTGGTGTCTTTCCTTTGCATTACAACAGATCAACTCAATCAAAAATTTCACATCACAACAAATTATTCAATATAGTAGTCTCTACAACATTATCCAAGCATATCACAATTCCTTCGTGTTGCTCCCTTGCTTGTTGCTCTTGTGCTGCTCCTTTGATTTCTTTTCCTTGTTGCTACTCTTGCCTTTATTGGTATTGTGCTGCTCTTTTGCTTGATGCTCCTTGTGCTTGCTTATCCTTTGCTTTTCTCCTGCATACCTTGTTGCTCCTATTGTCTTGTTGCCACTATGTTATTCCTTTGCTCCTGCATACCTTGTTGCTCTTGTTGTCTTGTTGCTCCTGTATTGTTCCTTTGCAATGAATGACAACAATTCCAACAAGATCCTACAGTGATTTACTGTGACAATCAGATTTGTATCAAACTCTCTAAGAATCTAGTCTTTCATGATCGGTCCAGGCATATCGACATCTGTTATCACCATCTAAGAGATTGTGTGCAAAGGAGAATCATGTTGCTGGAGTACATTCCTATAGAGGAACAAGATGCAGACATCTTGACTAAGGCATTGTCAAGAGGAAAATTTGAGTTCAATAAAGGTAGGATTGGGGTATCTGATAATCTCTTTCTTGTTGAGAGGGAGTGTTGAAAATGAAACAAGAAAATCTTGATTTAATTTTCCCTTGAGTTAAATTAGGAGACAAATTGTATTTCCACAACATATGACAACTTGTATGAGTTAACTAAGTTAATTTGACTTAGTTGGTTCAATCAATTTGATTTGAAGGTCTAAATTGAATCATGTAGAGTGTCTCCTACTTTATAAGAGTGCTAGTTGAGTTTATTTTGAGTTGTAATTATTTAATCCAGCTTAACTGAGTTAAAGTCAGTTAAAATAGTTCCAACTATTGGAGGAACTAGTAGGAGGTCTAGTAGTGGGGTACAACTTCAATGTTCAACTAGTTAACTAATAATATATCCATAAATAACTCATGCATGTGTGATCTATGAGTTACCCAGTTGAGACTGGAGTTCAAGGGCAGTGTACTATCATTTATATAATCATCCATATTGTTCAGGTGGTGGATGCAGTGAGAGGAAGGCCTATGATGGATTGTGCAATTCCAATTGAGGAATTTCCCTAATTAATAGGGGCTAATTCTCAAGGGAAAAATGTAAGGAAATAGGGATTTGGGCAAGAATAAAATTGGTTAAGTATTGGCCAAGGCTTGTCTAGGAAGCTATGAGATAGATAGAGACAATGGAGAGGTTGCTCGGGCTTGAGCAAAGCATTGTAATCTTCTCATATTTTATGACCAATGAAATATACAGATAGCATGGTTTTTAGCTATGGATTTCTCCAGGAAATCATTGTGTAATGTGTTGATTTAATTATTTCTCTTGTATGCTTCGTGATTTCTCAATCGATTAATTATTTCCGCTGATTAATAGAGTAGATTCAAGTCTTTTTTTTAGCATATTACATAAGCAGTTTGAGTCTACAAGGAATTTCTACATTTTCTTTTTAGTGGGTTTTCTAATTATTTGTTTCCTAACAAGAGTTACAAGTTTTTTCTCTTCTTATCCTACTACAGATTAGGCTTCTTTTTCAATTTTTAAAGTTTCATCTTCGTTTTAGCAAAAGTTTGTTAACCTGCTCTTTTAACAAACATAACAATAATTGATTATAAAGTTACAGTATAACATTCAATAAATACGTTATCAAGTGGCTTAGTACCATCGAGAATTCTATTTAAATGGTTCCTAAAGCATTATTAAAATATTTGCTTTTTTCTTTAGGCCTCATCTCAAATTTGGATAGTTTTAGTGCTAATGTAGTTGGAGTCTTCCACAAATTTGATCAAACATTTGGTTTGAAAGGAATACCAATTTGTGGTTGATACAAATGAAACTGTAAATTACCAGGTAAAGGTTTTTCTATCAAAAGTGTAGGGAAAGAGGCATCATACAACACCTTCATATTCAATGGCCATTAACTTAACAAGAAGCATGAATTTATTAATATGATCCTCAGTGGTTTCCCCAACATTTTTATTAAATTTTGGGAGAAAACTTTCTAGGTTCTTAGGTAGGTCATGTATTGGCCTAAAAACATTAACTTCTCCCAAAATTTGCCAAGTTCTTAGTGGCATGATTATGCGTGGACTAGGGGTTAAGGATGAAGAATCAGATGTTAAAGAATGGGTAGGAGGAATACTAGGAGGTAAGGGAGGAGTAGTAGCTAAGACTTCTTCTTCAGGAACTGGCTCATCTAGATCAAGAAATGTATGATGATTTTTCACTTTCAAATGCCTATGTCTGGTAGAATTAGGATATTTGATAGGTGAGTGACCAAAATTCTTGCTTTGAGCTCTAGCTAAAACTCCACAATGTTTCCTTTTAGGAGGAATAGAGGAAGATTGTTCACTGGAAATAGATTATAACGATAGGTGTTGACTAAAAATAGGTTTTAAAATGGATTTTTAAAAAATGTCTTTAAGGGACTACTAGATTTTCAACCTAGGAGTAAAAGTAGAAGGAGCTTGGGTTTTGTTTTCACTCACTACATTATGAGTTTTTAGTTGTCCAAAGTGCCAAAGAGAAGTGAAGTTTGAAGCCATATTCCAAGATGCATAATCTCTCAAAGCTAAATTGGACCCTCCATTCCATAGTTCTCAGAACGAGCTTTCCAACGGTATATGGAAGTCCGAAAATGGACTTATGGATCATAAGATATGGCATGTTGAAGTTCAGGGGTTCTATTGCCGTCGAAATGAAGGAGAAGAGCATATCTGAGGTCCCAACTCATCGCAAATTGCAATCAGTGTTTTCTGGAAGCAGAAGTCGGCGAGGTAAGAGAAAAATGGTGATGGAGCGATCACCAATATTGCAAAGGTCAGAACCAAATGGTGATGGAGCGATCATTGATATCACAAATCTCATATCAGGTCTAGGCCATATCGGTGATCAATGATTGGCATTGTCAAAATGTCAATATTAACCAAGTTGCGATCAACGAATTCCGATGGTGTTAAAGTGTAGGGAGGGACGAAAACAATTTAAGAAAGGATTTCAGTGAAAAACCAAGTATCGACAAGCCTTTTCTCTCTCTTCGAGGGGCCATGTGGCAGAATACTATTGGTCTCGATAAAGCTATGTGGCGCCTAAAATCATCGTGACGTGGCAGTATGGATGACATGTCGCATGTAGATCTGGAATTTTTAGGGATCCTATGGGAGCATATCTGGGTGACACGTGGCATTGATGACATCATTAATCATCAATCGGCAATCAGAGGTAGCAACGCATTGTGCATCACAAGGAATTCACCAATTGTGAATTGCCAATAAATAGGCTCTGATAAGGGTGCTGGCCTGCGGTCACATAAAGAGTCGTGGAACCAAGGGCTAAGCACTAAAGGTCTATCAGTGATTGGCGATCGGTGAAATTGAAATGTCACAACTCTAAGATAAAATCCTCGATTGAAATCCATCGATAAGCGAGCTCCGATATAACGGCTGGCCCACCGTGAGTGGGAAATCAAAGAACCAAGGATGCGGGGCTGAGGCAAAGCACAGAGAGATATCGGGAATCGGTGGATTTGAATGTCGCAACACTATGAATTTTGCGATATAGGACTTCTCTGATATTACACTGTGGCGAGACTATTGGGCATATTAGGCTCTCATAGCGTAATACAGGGAATGCTAAAGGGATGAATGAGTTGGAAGCTATGCTTAGGACATGTTATGGCCATCATGGGTGATCACTCCCAGTTTCTGTAGGCGAAGAATTAATGTTGTTAAGACCAAAAGCAATAGGCATACTAGCCGTATCATTGAGGCAGAGACGTGGCTTGAGTAGAGGCCATAACAGGGGCGTCTGGGAGATGTTTTCCTCCCATCATCATTTTGTTTTCCTTTTTAGTTTTATTTCTATAATTTCTATATTTCCAAGAATGAAATCAAATCCGAATGTAATCATTTTAGGCAGCCAGGCCTTCACATGCCGAGACAGTTGGTCTATCAGACAGTTGGAGCTCGAGATGATATATTTTGCAATTGTTAATTCCAGCCCCCCCTCTTCTTATAAATAGGGGGAAGAAACACTTAATATAGGTTCTGGAGTTTTGCACTCGCAGAGGTCAAAATTTTGAGATTCCACTTTTAGTTCTATTTTCTTGTTCCTGAGGGACTTGAGTGATATCTTGCTGAATGTAATGGACTGGTATGTTGGACTCATATTGGATTAATGAAACTCTTTGGTGATTCCAATCGAAGTAATGCACAATATGTTTTCCCCCTCTGTAAATCTCATTTCATATATGTTTTTGTTTCTCCAAAATTGTGTAATGAATTTGTTGGTCTCATCCTCTCATGGTTATACGTATGTTGCTAAATAGTGAACAATACCTGTGTATATTACAGATTTACTTGTTTTAGTCTATAACTTACAGTACCTGTGTACATGACATATTTACTTGTGTTATTCGATTAACCTGTAGTAACTGTATGAGCATAGATTTACTCACATTGTTTGGTGATAGAGGTACCCATGAGGTATATGACATGAAACCTTAATTCACACTCCACTCTTTCCTCTCTTTCATCTCTTTCATCTCCTCAGTCTTCCATACTTCTGTCGGAATATTGTTGCTTAGGATTCTGTCTTGTTTACAGCCCTATGCATTAGATTCCCCTCCTCTCTTTCCTCCTCTTCATTTTACTACAACGACAATATTGAGGCTGCATGTTGTTGTGTGTCAGCCACCAGAACAAGATATTTCTGTTTGAGGTTGAGCTGATTTACCCCCTTCACATTTGGATCCATGTACTGGCCTGATTTTAGCTTACTGAAGGGTTATTGAACCAAGCCCCTTTTATTATCTTTCTAAACTTCGTGACAATTGGAGTGCAACTGAAAAGCCCCATTGATAATCTTCCATGCACTCCTCTATTCAAGATGTCCTAGGCACTGGTCTACAATCAACCTAGAGGTTGTCTCTAGGAAGCTTTCTATATCTCCTGAAGCACTTGTGCCGAAGGTGATAGAAAAAAAAACATATTTTTGGCATTGTTGCCGGGGAACGGATTAGAATAATTTTCCTTGGGTATGAAAAAATTTCACATTCCCTCAGTTAGGTGAGAAAGGGAAGTGTGGGTTGAATATCTCTCACCTTAGTGACTCCACTGTTTCAATTTTATGGTAAACATCCTAGCGACTCCATTGTCTATATCTTTATTTGATCATCCTAACTTTTAAGCAGCCTCATACTCACTCTGATACTAAAGCAACCGAAAACTTCCCCCACCTTTGAATTTGATCTCACTCACCTAAAGGGGTTTCAAAATGGCCATTCCTGCATTCCTGGCCAACCAATTTTCCCCACTGGATTTTTCTTCTATTGCTGGTTATCCCAATCATGTCCCTTCATTTCATGAATGGAATACGTATTTTCCTAGATTCAGTGGGAACTCAGATAGAATGCCTAACCAGCACCTCAAAGATTTCTATGAATCCATGGAGAAATAGGGTATTATTTTTGAAGATGCACAAATGAAATTGTTCATGTACTCTTTAGAAGAGGATTTTAGAGTTTGGTATAGAATAATACATCCTGGCAGCATATCCTCTATAAAAAATTTTCATATAGCATTCCATCATTATTTCAAAATATTATACCCACCGAATGCTCTGTTCGAAGATTATTGCACACATTTTAATGTTGAAAATATCCCTGAGGGTAATGATCCTGCAGAAGATGTTTATGAGACTCCATTCCAAGAAGATATCTACTCACATCAGGAAGCATTCCCAGTGGTTAAGAAAGAAAAGAAGGAAACATCATCGAGCTGCAAATAAACCCTCAGAGATCTTATTCAGCCGAATTTGATGATTCTCCTTCTTATGATGAGTATGACTCTGATGGGAAGTCGAGTGAAGCTGAACTACAACAATCTCAGTCATGGGAAGATGCACAGAAAGAAGAGGCTCCTGACCATGATTCCAAGCCTTCACCTGAAGAACAAGTTCAAGAACCTCCTCCAACTTATGATTCATATTATTTAGAGGAGGATGAGATGACCTCGGAGGTTCAAAGGGAGTTGTTTACCAACAAGTGGGGAGAAGGCTCCCAACAACAAATTTTTCAAGAAAAGCCCGAAGTTGAAGGACCAAGCAATGTTTATGATTACTTATTGCAGAAAGGTCCCTGCCAGGAATTCTCATTAGGCCCTCCATTCTATGACTCTTACAGTTTAGAAACTGAATATTCTATTGCATATTTCCAAGAGGGTTGACCCGTTGAAAAATGGGTAGCAAAAGATCAGCAACAAGCCTTTCTTGAAAAATTTAAGGCTGAGGAGTTGAACAATATTTGTGGTTGCCCTAATTGAGAAGATCTTGGTCAACAGAATATTCATAGGAATAAGGTATTTGCAAATTCTTCTTGTTGGTCTTATGACCCTATCGCTGATTACATGAGCACAATCTTTGGTCAGCATCAGAGGTTGTTTTTGGAGTATGGATCAAGTTTCTTGTTTGAAGATTTTTCATGGTGCATGCTTAGTTTAATTTTTGAATTTCAGCAACAATGAGGCATTAGTTCCAGCACCAAATTGTGACCTATATGTAGGTATGAGTTGTATATAAATAAGCTCACTAACTGAGCATTTACTTTCCAGTTAGTAGAATTTATTTTTTCACATTTTAGTTTGATTAGGAAAGGACTCTCTGCGAATAAAGTTTCATGGAGATTTTCTAGTTATATAAGTTCATTATATTTTTAACTCCATGCCTAATGGTGAAGGCTATTGGTTTGTAGGTTCTCAGCACCTTGCCAGCAAGGCACTGTCCCCAGTTGGAGCCAATGTTGTCACTCACTATATTATGAGTTTTTAGTTGTCCAAAGTGCCAAAGAGAAGTGAAGTTTGAAGCCATATTCCATGCCATAGAATCTCTCAAATCTAAATCAGACTCACTCCATTTCATATTGATCGGAACGAGCTTTCCAACAATATATGGAAGTCTGAAAATGGACTTCTGGATCAGAAGATATGGCCTGTTGAATTTTAGGGGTTTTGTTGCCTTTGAAATGAAGTAGAAGAGCATATTGGAGGTCTCGGCTCATCAAAAATTGAAATCAGAGTTTTCTGGAAGCAGAATTCAGTGAGTTCAAAGAAAAATGGCGATGGAGTGATCGCCAATATCACAAAGGTTAGGTAAAAATCACGATGAATCGATCGCTGATATTGCAAAGTCAGAACAAAATGGCGATGGAGCGATTGCCGATATCGAAAATCTCATATCGAGTCCAGGCCATATCGGAGATCGATGATTGATGTTGTAAAAATGTCAATCTTAACCAGGTTGTGATCAGCAAACGCTGATGGTGTTAAAGCGTTGTGTTGTAGCAACTTCAACACCCTCCAAAGTTTTTGCCTACATCTAATTTCATAGCCTCCTTTGAGAGTTTTACACGATGACTGCACACACTTAGGTTCACTCTGTGAGCTCATGTGAGTGCTCCCACCCACCTTGCTTGATCATTCCACTGATAAATTTTTCATGTTGATGTCAATGTCATGCTTGCAACCATGTTCTAGTCATACACAAGGTCTTCATTTCGAGTGTACATGTTGTGTTTGATATGAAAACATCTATCACACTCACACACAAAGTCATATACAATATCACGCGACCGTTGTCACAATCAACCTAACAATCAATCACAAGTGTCGCGCTTGTGGCTCACACTGTCAGTCAGTCATGTTGAGCATATATGTCTAGATGGTTCGATTCATCTCGTCGTCAATTCATGTAAGTGTGTATTTTTAAGATCACCTGTACACCTTCTCACTCGTTGGTACACTTAGTCATCTTGTTGAAGTTCTGACAACCAAATTCCCCTCTGACATCTGGACCTTCACCCCACCATAGACTCGATCGATTGTCACCCATAACAGCGCAGAAGCACCAAGCAAGCTATTTCAAGCTGTGTTGCCTGCAAGCAGATCAATTAGCCTTCATGCTAGTCAATTGAAGAGTTTGACCTGACAGTCACCCTAGGACTGACTCCCTCAAAAATTGAGCAGATGCTATAGAAATTTCCCGCGCTGTTGATGAAGAAAATTGTGCAGACAGGCAGAACAGACACCAAGTTGCTATCCTTGTCTCCCTCAGAAAATTGCGCAGTTTTTCTAGCCAGGCCTCTAGTCAGTCGACTGGCTTCTCACTTGGAAAGTTGTACAGTTTTCATGAGCAAGCACTCTATTTCCCAGCAGTCCGCTCAACTCAGAAACTGCGCATAGGTGATCAGTAGGCCAGCCTCCCAAAATCAATGCAATGTTCCCCACCAGCATCTCCTAGTAGCTGACTGCGAGTTCCCTCTAGGAAAATTGCACAGTTTTTTCTGCCAAGCTCCAGCAGTCGACTATCGGTTCCCTCCAGGAATTGCGCAGTTTTTGCTGCCAATGTCCCAACAACTGACTATCAGTTCCCTCCAGGAATTGTGCAGTTTTTTATGCTAGTGTCCCAACAGTTAGCTGCCATTTCCCTCCAGGAATTGTGTAGTTTTGGCTGCCAGGCCCCCACTGCCTCCTTCTAGAAATTGTGCAAATTTTGTCTACCATACCCTCCCGCAGCCCTAACTTCTCCTCTCAAAAACTGCGTAGTTTTTTCCTCCAGCTAAGCGAGACCCCTCAGACAGTCACTATCGATCCAGATTTCCCGTTTCCATCACCCAGTGACTTCTACGTAATTTTCAATAGTAGTGCCTGGAGTCTCCATCCCACCTCACGACTAGCAACGTTGTCTCCTCTCCTAGTCACCTACATCCGAAATGATCATGCATCATGGTAGAATAGGAGGTTTATGGATTTGATGTCGTCTCATCATGAGTGCTTGCAGATACGGGTACATAAACAAACATGGTGCGATGACGGTTGGGATGAACAAAGGGAGTACATGTAGAAGTACATGTTCACCAATGGACTAACAAACGATGCATGCAAAAACATGTGCTCGTGAACGAACGATCATGCAAATATGTGTTCGAGGACAGACGAATGAGCGAACATGTGATATGTGTTCACGGACGGACGAGCATGCACTTTTGTGAATGGGTGAACCTGTTAAGCATGCCAACATGCAAGCAAGGAGAAACGTGAAAAAGCAACATCAAGCGAACCCAATGACCATCGAAGGTTCTACGCACTTTTCCATGCGGAGGTGAAGTTGTGACTCACCATGAGGACATCCATCACCCAGCAAAACTACAACTCGACATGGACACCAGGAGAAGCACGAATGTACCAGCACTGTCATGTCGAGTCTAGTCATGAGTCATGTCGTCCACATCTCTACTGTGGGCCATACTGTCAATAAATCTAATGTAACGTGGAATTCCAAGAGACCCACTTGTCATATGAAGAGTCATGTAAAGTCAAAAGGTCATGGAAGTCAAACAGTCATGAGGGTAGTCGAACAAACACAAGGGTCACTTTCACCCTTGGTTATAAATACCCCCTCATTTGTACATGTAAAGGACTTTTCACCTTAGCTCCTCCCACACAACCTTGAGAGTCTGTAATATTTTCTTTGAGGAGTAAGTAGTGGCTCCAATGCCCACCCACAGGGTTAGTGATGTATGGTGCAACGATGTGTCTTGGAACTTTCGCTTAATTCAGAAGCCTGCTAACAGGCTAGAACATTTTCACACATGTGTTGTAATTGTTGTAAGACTGATCTTGAACACTTGTAATGCATGTTTCTTTAACCTTTGTTTAACACTTGAACTCATTCAATTGTTGTAATACATATATATTAATGAAAATGTGTTGTATGAGCTGTTAATGTTGTTCTACCCATGTTGGTTACCTACCCAGACATCAGAAAGACCTTCCACGTAAACTTGCTATAATAACCGTCACACTCGTGCGGACTCCTCCGCTGTGTTTTGTACGTGTTATCATTCCTTGTGTGTTGTGACTGCCACATCCATGTGGACTGATCTTCTGAAAGATGTGCACTTCCTGTTGTTTTTTGTGTTCCTGAAAAAGTTTGGGCTTCCTCCCATCTGAATTGGGACTCAATCCCACCTTCTCCCTCTATAGTGAAAGAACCATTAGCACAGGTAACACTAGAAATCACCAGGCACGTGAACCTCACTACTCGAAGATAAAGTAGACCACTCTCTTGTGCTGAAAAGCAAGAGTTGAGGAAAATATTTAAGATAATGGCAACCGGGCCATCATACTGGATGGGACTCCCACACAAAATGGTGTGAGGTCTAGTTGGGATTTCATACCGGGGTGATCCCCTGAATGTTGGCAAGTCCAGCACCATCAACATTTCTGGTGCTAGAAGGAGGGAAGCCAGTTGTATATGGTTGAACGTCCTCTCACACTCACTCATCAACCATCTGGTCAAGGCAGTAACTCACACTCCCCCTCACCTATGCGTGACTCTGCAGTTGGTTACTTCTCACCTCTAAGGACTGAAGGCGAAATTCCATATCATCACCTTTGCTTCATCTGTCCCATCACCTGCCAGTTTATGAAAGCAGTCGAACTAATCCCAGGCATACAACACCTTCCATATCCATCAAGGAAGCCAAAAGCCACTCCTAGAGGCGTTGTTGTATCATTAGTGGAAGAAGTAGTTCTTGCCACACTTGAAGGTATGGCAGAAAATATTAAAGATGAAGAGGAACCTACAGTATTCCAACAAGGGGAACGAGACACCCTTGTGATATTGGGATCATACTCTGGTAAAGGAGGTGGAGGCAAACACGAACCAATAGAATCAGAGTTGGAACTTTTAGATTATGAAGTGGAGGAGGATGACGAAGAAAAAGAAGAGATGGCTGACCAAAATCTAGAATGGATGACACAGGGACCATTGGATCTCCGGGTGTTTTGCACAAGATGCCAAAGCGAGCGGAGAGAATGAACATAAAGTTCAACCCTGATAGCATGGTGAAGGAAAAAGACAATTTGGACAACTTCTACCTATAGCTGCAGACCCTTGAGGTAGGGTATGATGACGTAGCATGTATATTGTTTCCATGTACCTTGGACAGTCATGCAGTTGCATGGTATCACAACCTTCCACCAAACTTCATACAAAAGTAGGGTGCATTCAAAAGCATGTTTCTTGAAAAGTTTGTTGATGACAAGACCCCGCCATGTTACTCAAAGAATTGGGAAGCTTGAAGATGGAGGGGAAAGAAAAGGTAAAATATTTCAATCAGAGGTTTACACACATATTGAACAAGTTTGCAGTGGACACCAAACCTCATGACTCCATCACTTTTGATTACTACACATCCATAATGTCGACCAACATTGCACAATTCTTCAAGCGAGCTACAAAACCAACTCTATTGGAAAACTGCGAAGAGGCTATTGTTGTTGAGAAAGAAATATGCATAATTGGAGTCATCAAGGATGATGAACTAGCAAAGGACTCCAAAGACGTGAGCAGAAAGTCCCAAGCGATGGTGAGAAAAGGAAGAGACAAGGAAACAAATGAAATTGAAACCTTCACTCGCCTCATCAAGAACTTGACGACAGAAGTGTCTGAGCTTAAACAATGGAAAACAGACACATCTGCAAGTAGCCATATTCCCAAACAGAGACAAGGAAGCAGTTCATCAGGTAGCAACCAGTACACTGTGAAAACTACGGAGAGATTTGTGTTCCACCTCGATCAGTGTGCAAATTCACTGTTCTGTTCATTCCCCGAAGAGCATCACCTAGAGAACTCTTGTTCGTACTGGAAACAAGTTGCAAGCTCTGTATGCAGTCATATATTTGATGTGGAAAACAACATGTAGGAGCAGCCGAAAGACAAAGATAATGATGAAGTTACTGCACCTGATGAAGCATCAAATTATGGGCATGTGGTGAACTTGTATCAATGATCGCAAGCAACGTCTAAGGCAAACACCGAGAAACAGCCCCCAAAGAAAAATGACCGTTACAATATTAGGAGTAAAGGGGCTCCCCTTACACTTGGGGAAGCACAAGAAAATATGAGACTATTTTTTAGGAAGGTTGATCCACTTGCCGCCCCAAAGCAGAAAACACAAAGAAAGACTAGGAAGACAGTGGCAAACAAGAGTACGTTAATGAGCAGCAAACTGCAAAACACTTGTCGGATAACACAAGCATCAGTCCTACCCTGGACACCTTGGCGAGTCTTCACCACGTGTCAAAAGTTACCAGCAAGAGGTATGGTAATTGATCTCTAACTTCCAAGCATTTAAAATCACTGATGTACCACATATGCATAATGCAGATTCCATTGCTCTGGCAAACACAGCTTCAAGAATGTCACGGATTAGGGAGAGATTTACTATTGATATTTTGTATAAACCATCTATCCCGGATAACATAACTAACTTATGCATGTTTAATGATGATCAACATATACTTCATTTCATGGCCAATGCAGACGTATTCAAAGATGCAATGATAGATGATGATGAGCACAGGCACTCTCTACAAGAGAAAGCTGGTAGCAGGAAAGGCCAACTTATCACAAAGGGTGTGGCATCTTTGGAAAAGCTTTATGACTTGCAAGAACGTTTTCAAGGGACAAGGAATAGCAAAACCCACAACTCCACCATGATGCATGAACTGATCAACCTGGCAATGAAACAAGATCTGAAGTTTGTTAACCTTAGTACATGATGCACACAGCAAAAGCGACAAGCCTTTGTCCTCTTATTCAAACAGTACCGAGATGTTCATGTGGACGTACGATGATCTAAAAACTTATGACACATGGATAATCCAACACATAATTCCAATCAAAGAAGGGGTCAAACCATATCAATGGAAGCTAAGGAAAGTACACCCGTCACTTGAACCCCTCATACAGAAAGAGCTTAGCAAGATGTTGGATGCATGAATCATATACAAAGTTTGTCATTCCACCTGGGTTTCAAACCTTGTTCCTGTACACAAGAAGTCCATGGAAATCCACTTGTGTGTTGATTTCCGGAATGTGAACCATGCCTTAGACAAAGATAACTACCCCGTGTCGTCTATGGACCACATTCTGCAAAAAGTATCTGGGGCACAGATGTTTTTCCTACTTGATGGTTTCTCGGAATGCAATCAGGTTCTGGTAGCAGAACCTGATAGACTTAAGACTACCTTCCGTACCAAGTGGGGTACGTTCACTTACAAACGAATGTCATTTGGGCTTGTAAATGTAGGCATAACCTTTCAGTGCGCCATGGACATCGCTTTTCGCGGACTCATCGAGCATAGTGTAGTGGCATACCTCAATGATGTGAATGTGTTCTCAAGAAGACGTGAGGACCACATATGCCATCTGAAGAAAATTTTTGAGCGATGCCGGAAATACGAGATTTCCCTGAATCCCAAGAAGAGCGTATTCACAGTGTCTGAGGGGAACCTTATTGGACACATTATTGCCAAAGTGGGATCTAGGTGGATCTGGACCAAGTTCAGACTATTACACAAATCCATCACCCAGTCAACAAGAAATCTATGCAATTATTCTTGGGAAAGATAAACTTCCCCTTGAAGTTCATCTCGGATTATGCGCAGATATTCAGCCCATGCAGGACATGATCAAGAAAGATGCGGTCTACAATTGGGGCAAGGGGGAAAAATATGCATTCATCTGGATCAAGAAGGCAATAGCAGAAGTTCCTGCACTCTACAACCCAGAATTCAAGAAGGATTTCTTGCTATACATCTTTGCCTCCGACAATTCGCTCGCTAGAGTACTCACTCAGAAGGACAAGATGAACAATGAACGTCCCATCTCCTTCATGAACGCAAGCATGCAGGGACCAGAACTCAACTACCCGGACATTGACAAGCAATAATATGCAATTTACAAGGCAGTGAAACACTTCAGGCCCTAGTTGTTGAAGAACCATTGCATAGTCTACGTCCCTCACCCACCAGTCCGCACATTTCTTGTACAACAGGAACTGGGTGAACAACATGTGAACTGGATGACAAGCTTGCAAGAGTATGATCTTGAAATCAAGACAATTCACACAATCCAAGGACATGGGCTTTGCAAACTTGCAGCTGAAGCAGTACAAACCTCAGAGAGTGAAGAAGAGCTCATCGACTAGGAGCAGGAAGTTGAGATGTATTATATAAGGCAAGAAACACCCATTGAAGACAGAACCTCTTGGTACACAGATGTGCACCAGTACCTTGAGCAC
Source organism: Pinus tabuliformis (assembly GCA_031772625.1). Taxonomy (NCBI): domain Eukaryota; kingdom Viridiplantae; phylum Streptophyta; class Pinopsida; order Pinales; family Pinaceae; genus Pinus; species Pinus tabuliformis. The sequence goes on from CM062804.1 coordinate 1,387,374,906, forward strand.
AACACCGTACCCTCTCACTTTTCCAGCAAACAGAAGAGGGCATTTCACCTCAAAGCTTTAGCATATTAGTCAGTGCACAAAGTGCTTTACAAGAAGCACATCAACAAAGTTCTGCTTAGGTGCTTGGAGGCACATGAATAAGAGAAGGTGTTACAAGATTTTCATGATGAATCTACCGGGGCTCAATTTGTGGGAAACATCATGGCATACAAAGTTATGTGAGTAGTTTCTACTCACCCACATTATTCAAGGATGCACATGCTTATGCCCTCAAGTGCTCGGTCTATCAGCGATGTGCCGGAAAAACACGAAGATCAGTAGCCCCATTACAGTGACTGAACCGTTCCAACAATGGGGCCTAGACATCATTGTGGATATTTTCCCACATTCATCAAAACAACACTGCTACATTCTAACAACAACATATTACTTCACGCGGTGGTTAGAAGCAGTTCCACTCAAACAAGTGAACGACTAGGAGGTCATCAGCTTCCTCCAGCAGAACATCATGTCACGCTTCGGCGTTCCGGTATCACTTTTTTTTGATAATGCAACATACTTTTCATCTTTAAAACTTTATGATTTTGCATTACAAAATGGTATTGTGCTGAAACACTCATCCAACTACTACCTGCAAGGAAATGGTCTAGCAGAATCCACGAATAAAAACCTCATCTGCATAATCAAAAAGACTATTTTCTCTGAGCAGCGCAACTGGCATACCGCTCTGACAAATGCACTATGGGATGACTGCGTAACACCCGAACCTTCTCTGAATACCTCATCGTACTTCCTGGTCTATGGTAAAGAAGGCATCCTTCCAGCTAATATCTACTTGCCTGCACTTCAGCTATCCAAAGAATCCCAACGCAAGCCTTTCCAGCTAGTTCAACGTAGGATGGATACACTCCACAAGCTTCAGGAAGAAAGGATGAAAGAAAAAGAAAAATTTACACTCCACGAGAAGCATATCAAGAGATGGTTCGATAAGAAGTCTACAGGGAAAGCTAACTTTGATGTTGGTGACTTGGCTTTGAAATGGGATAAGTCCCATGAAGACAAAGGCAAGCATACAAAGTTCTAATCCCTATGGATTGGTCCATACACAGTCCATGAGAAGTTTGTCCCACACACATACCATCTGCAATCACATGACAAGAGGATTGACAACCTTCCTTTCAACGACCAAGATCTCAAGCACAAATTCCAGTAGGTGGAGCCGCGCCCCATGCCATGTACATAGTCTACTTGCTGCTTGTTATTTTTATTTTATTTTCTTTACTTACTATTTATGTTTTGTTTATTCATTCTTCTTACTATTTTGGTCTATGTTTTGTTTTTCTTGCTTGATACCTTACTATTTTTTTCCGGAAATAAGTGCTACCAACCACTACGTTATGGCTTTTGAATGAGTATGTGGCTGAGATATGAAGAGACTTGTGACACTACAGCACTTGTCCAGTCTTGTGTCTGTCTTCTCTGTGCTTGGTTATAACCTTTAGCCGATGAAGTCTTGATGGAAAATATGAGTTGTCTATAAGGGAATTTTTGGCCCAACCATGAACCTGTGTCCACACTAGGAAGCCCATGCCTATACTCAGTCTTTTGCTCTATGTGTTCAAGCCCATCCAACTAGTAGAAATAGAAAAGGGGAAAATCTAAACAAAAAAACCTATGTCAGGGGTCTTACATGCTTCTCTGAAGGAACAACCTCTTTTGCTCTCAATAAGTTGAGATCCATCTTCCACCCCAAAGATAAACAAGTGCCTATGCACAGTCCTCTTAAAAAATACAAATATGAAAGAAGATAAAGGCTTCTTGTGCAGAGAGGTGAAGCATGCAACTCCACCGGGGTACAGACGGACAAACGAGCATGCACTTTCGTGAACGGTCAAACTTGTCAAGAATGCTAGCATGCAAGGAAGGAGAAATGTGCAAAGGCAACATCAAGCGACCCTAACGACCATTGAAGACTCTGTGCACTTTGCCATGCGGAGGTGAAACTGTGACACACCATGAGGACATCCATCACCTAGCAACACTATAGCTTGACATGCACACCAGCAGGAGCACGAATGCACCAGCACTGTCATGTCGAGTCTGGTCATGGGTCATGTCATCCACACCTCTACTGTGGGTGATACTATCAATCAATGTAATGTAATGTGGAAGTCCAAGAGACCCACTTGTCATATGAAGATTCATGTAAAGTCAAAAGGTCATGGAAGTCAAACAGTCATGAGGGTAGTCGAACAGCCACAAGGGTCACTTTCACCCTTGGTTATAAATACCCCCTCATTTGTACATGTAAAGGAAATTTCACCTCGGCTCCTCCCACATAGCCTTGATAGTCTATAATATTTTCTTTGAGGAGTAAGTAGTGGCTCCAATGCCCCGCCCATAGGCGTAGTGATGTATGGTGTAACGATGTGTCTTGGAACTTTCACTTAATTCAGAAGCCTGCTAACAGGCCATCACATTTTCACACATGTATTGTAACTATTGTAAGACTGATCTTGAACACTTGTAATGCATGTTGCTTTAACCTGGGTTTAACACTTGAACTCATTCAATTGTTGTAATACATATATATTAATGAAACTGTGTTGTATGAGTTGTTAACACTGTTATGCCCATGTTGGTTACCTCCCCAGACATTATAAAGACCTTTCATGTAAACTTACTATAACAATCATCGCACTCGCGTGGACTCCTCTGCTGTGTGTTGTACATGTTATCGTTCCTTATGTGTTGTGACCACCGCATCTGTGTGGACTGATCTTCCAGAAGCTATGCACATCTTGTTTTGTTGTGTGTTCCTGATAGAGTTGGGGCTTCCTCCCATCTGACTTGGGACTCACTCCCACATTCTCCATCTACAGTGAAAGAACCATTGACACAAGTAACACTAGCAATCACCAGGCACGCGAACCTCACTACTCGAAGATAAAGAAGACCATTGTCTTGTGCTGACAAGCAAGAGCTGAGGCAAATCTTTAAGATAATGGAAAATAGGCCATCATACCGGATGGGAATCCCACACCAAATGGTGTGAGGTATAGTTAGGACTTCATATTGGAGTGACCGCTTAAATGTTGGTGGGTCCAGCACTGTCAACACACTGGGAGGGCCGAAAATAATTTAACAAATTATTTCAGTGAAAGACCAAGTATTTGCGGGCCTTTTATCTCTCTTTAGGGGGCCACGTGGTAGAATATTATTGGTCCCAATAAAGCTACATGGTGTCTGATGTCATCATGACGTGGCAGTACATAGGACACGTGGCATGCAGATCTGGCATTTTCAGGGGTCCTATGGGGAGCATATCTGGGCGACATGTGTCACCACTCAGGAAGTGACATGTGGCACTAATGACATCATCAATTGGTGATCGGAGGTAGCAGCGCATTATGCATCACAAGGAATTCACCAATTGCGAACCACCGATAAAGGGTATCCGATAAGGGTGCTGGCCTGTGGTCACATAACGAATCGAGGAACCAAAGGCCAAGCACTAAAGGGCTATCGGCGATCAACAAAATTGAAATGTCACAACTCCAAGATAAAATCTTCGATTGAAAATCACCGATAAGGGAGCTCCGATATAAGGGCTGGCCCACGGTCAATGGGAACTCAAAGAACCAAGGACGTGGGGTTGAGTTAAAGCACAAAGAGCTATCAGGAATTTATGGATTTTGATGTCACAACAATATGAAGTTTGCGATATAGGACTTCTCTGATATTGCACTGTGGTGAGACAATTGGGAATATTAGGCTCTGATAGCGTAATACAGGGAAAGCTAAAGGGACGGATGAATTGGTAGTTGTGCTTAGGACATGTTATGGCCATTATGGGTGATCACTCCCAGTTCTTGTAAGTGAAGAATTAAAGATGTTAAGACCAAAAGTGATAGATAGACTTGCTAGATCATTGAGGCAGAGATGTGGCCTAAGAAGAGGCCATAACAGGGGCATCTGGGAGATGTTTTACTCCCATCATCATTTTGTTTTCCTTTTTATTTTATTTCTATAATTTCTATATTTCCAATAACGGAATCAAATCCGAATGTAATCAGTTTAGGCAGTCAGGCCTTTGCACACTGAGACAGATGAGCTATTAGACAGTTGGAGCTCGAGGTGAGATATTTTGTAACTGTTAATTCCAGCTCCCCCTCCTCTTATAAATAGGGGGAAGAAACACTTAATAAAGGTCCTGAAATTTTTCACCTGCAGAGGTCAAAATTCTAAGATTCCACCTTTGTTTCTATTTACTTGTTCCCAAGGGACTTGAATGATATCTTGCTGAATGTAATGGACTGGTATGTTGGACTCATATTGGATTAATAAAACTCTTTGGCGATTCCAATTAGAGCAATGTGCAATATGTTTTCCCCCTCTATAAATCTCATTTCATATATGTTTTTATTTCTCCAAAATTGTGTAATGAAACTGTTAGTCTCATCCTCTCATGGTTATATATATGCTGCTAAATAGTGAACAATACATATGTATATTACAGATTTACTTGTGTTAGTCTATAACTTACAATACTTGTGTACAAGAGATTTACTTGTGTTATTCGATTAACCTACATACCTGTACGAGCACAAATTTACTAATTTTTTTTGGTGATAGAGGTACCCATGAGGTATACGACATGAAAACTTAATTCACGCTCCACTCTTTCCTCTCTTTCATCTCCTTAGTCTTCCATACTTCTGTCGGAATATTGTTGCTTAGGATTTTGTCTTATTTACATCCCTGTGCACCAAATTCCCCTCCTTTCTTTTGTCCTCTTCATTTTACTAAACTGCCAATATTGAGGTTTCCTGTTGTTGTGTATCAGCCACCAGAACCAAGCCCCTTTTATTATCTTTTTAAACTTTGCGAAAATTGGAGTGCAACTGAGAGGCCCCATTGATAATCTTCCATGCACTCCTCTATTCAAGATGTCCTAGGCACTGGTCTGCAATCAAACAAGAGCCTATCTCTAGGAAGCTTTCTATATCTCTTGAAGCACTTGTGCCGCAGGTGCTAGAAAAAGTGACAAAAGGTTCTTTTAGAAAGAGTTTCCTATTTTTGAGTAGGTTAGGTTACTTCTTCAGAATGACCAAGGGTGTTTGAGTATAAATGTTCTACATCAGATACACGAGGAATTGACAGAGTACTTGGATTTGAGGATGTTGTAGATCTATTTGAATGACATTTGATTTTGTGGGAGGCTTTATGTGCCATTCACCATCAGATTTTCCCTCCTTCTAGTGCCAATTTTTGACATGTGGGAAAATTCTAGCCTACAATGAAGAGTTACCACTCCATCAAAGCGTCAATTACACCCTTTCTAGTTTGGTGTGGTGGCACTTGTTGAAAGAAGATTTTATTGATGTCAAAGGTTGTCCAAATGAAAGAGAAATTTACATATTCAAATAGTATATTTTGAAATTTTATTTCTTTACCTTTGATGCCCCATTTGGATACCCTATCTTTGAATTCAATTCTACTCCATTTACCTAGCTAAAATTGAACCATAACATATATGGCTGGAAATATTATTTCGAGGCCTTTCTAATGGTTTATGTAACTCCCTCTAACTCATCACGGTTGAGGATGAATGATTTTCAAACATTCACTATACATTCGGCCAGTTGCACAAGCTATTCCAACCAGTGGACAAGTTGACCCAGTTAGTGGACAAGTTAGCCCAATCTAGAATTTGAATTCACTATAAATAGGCATGAGAAGGAGCATTTCAAATCACTCCCTCAAGAAAGTTTGGATCTATTTAAACAAGAAAAGGAAAGGAGTTTTGAGGTTCATACCTCATGAATTAGAAGTGAAGAAAAGTTGATTTAGAGAGACTTTTTAGGGAAGGATTTTTGGCACATTTTTGTATGGTTTTTGTCTTATTTTGGAAATTTGTTTTGGCTTATTTTAGAATTTTTTTGGCAAATTTTTTGAAGGTTTTTGTTCTTGGTTAGAACGTTTATAAAAAAAAATATTATTGAGGGTAAGATTTTGTCCCTTTTGAAGGATGAATTTCCTATATATGTTAAGAGTAAGATTCTAGTGTGGAAGATTGAGTTTCAGGCATGTCCTAGGAACAATGACCTATCCCTATTGAGGTTAAATTTAGGGACCGAAGTTTTGGTACAAATAAGGTCAAATTCATGCCTATTTTTAAGGCTAAATCTTGGAATGTTTCAAGTTGAGTTTCAATTTTGTTTTGAAAATATAACACTATCCTTTATTGAGGAGGTCGAACCATGTGGAGGAGTCAAAGTTCTAGAGGCCAAGTTCAAGGATCATTTTCTTAGGGAAGTTATGTTGCTAATAAGATTGTGTTTAGGGATTCGAATTCCCGTGTGAAGGAGAGAGGAGAAATTTCTAGAAGAACGGATTTGTTTTACTAATATTGATTCTTGTACAAGTTTTAGTGATGATAAATTAGGGAGTTGGTGCTTCCTTTCAGTTGGTGTTGATAAACTTGGGTGTTGGTGCTTCCTTTCAGTTGTTGTTGATAAACTTGGGAGTTGGTGCTTCCTTTCAGTTGGTGTTAATAAATTTGAATGTACTATTTATATATATTAAGCAAATCATTCCATGGTTTTCACGTAAAAATTTATAAGTTTTGTATATTTATGTGCTTTGTTTTATACCTGTGGACGCATTTAAAAACATTTGAAGTTAAAAATTGTTAATATTGATTCACCCCCCTCTTAGTAATGCTAAATATTCCAACAATTAGTATCAAATATTCCTTTAGAAAGAATCTGACCACTGGAAGGTATATCTCAATTAAACTCATAGACAAGCAAGAAGAATACACCAAACATGGTATGCCATTGTTTGATGGATAAAATTATGTCTTTTGGAGCATAAGGATGAGATTATTCTTGCAAGCACAAGGAGTTGATGTTTGAAAAACTATTCTAAATGAATACAAGGTATTAACCTCTCCTCCAACGTATCTGGTTGCAAGAAGACTCTATGAAATCAAGTCAAAGGCTATGTATGCCATTCTAGGAGGGTTGACAAGATCATAATTTGTCAAGGTTATGCATTGTGATTCAGCAAAGGAAATTTCGAACAAGCTCAATAATGTGTATCAAGGAGATGAAAAGGTAAAAGGGTCCAATCTTCAAACTTATAGAGGATAGCTTGAACACCTAAATATGAAGGAAGATGAAGAAACTCTAGCTTAATTTCTCTAGGTTGATGAGGTCGTGAATACTATGAGAGAAATGGGAGATAAGATCGTAGATAAAATCATTGTTCAAAAGATAATAAGATATGTCCTAATGAGGTTTGATTCCAAAATCTCAACTTTAGAAGAAAGACAAGATTTAGCTATGTTGAGTATGGATGAGATATATGAAATGAGGACAGAATAAGAAAACTCATCGAAAAGGGAAGTATCTTTTAAAGTCTCCAATAAGACAAGGAATAACAAGCAAAAGTAAAAAACAAGCTCTGTGATGATTCAGACAATGAAGAAGAACCCAATTTTGTGAGAAAATTGAAAAGAGGAACTTGAAAATATAAAGGTAAATTTTCTTTAAAGTGTTTTGAATGTGGTAAAATTAGTGATTATGATTCTAAATGTCCTTTTGCAAAGGGTTAAGATAGTGACGAAGAATAAATTTATAAGAAAGAAAATAAATATAAAAAAAGAAACAAAGGAAAGAACAAGGGAAAATTCTTCAAGAAGAAAAGTCTTTATTCAAGAGAAGATAGTATCTCATCCAATAAAGATGATGATAATGACCATGGTTATGGTAGAGTGATTTTCATGGAATTAGATTCTCATAATAAGACTCTTGAAAATTATGATGGAAATCATGAAGAATAAGAAGGAGAAGTGGATCTTGACGCAAAATTGATTAGTACATTAAGTGATCTTAGAAGAACAATAAAGAAAAATCTCATACTCAAGGAAGAGGTAAATAAACTAAAAGAATGTTTAAAAATTCCTAATAGGAACATTGAAGAGACCAATCAAACTATCATAAATCTAAAAGTACAACTACAAGAAGAGTGATTGAAGAAACACTCAATAGATAGCTGGAAGAGAAGGAGAGAATAACCAGGAATCTAGAATTTGAGATAATTTCGTTGATGAAGGAACTATGGAGGAAGGATATCCATTAGAACTTTGAAAATATTACCAAAATACTAGATGAAATCATAAACAACCATAAACTATTCAATGGAACGTATGGTCTAGGTTATAAACAAAATAATATTGATAAAAGTTCAAGCTCTATGATGACAAGAAATGAAGCAAAGAAAGGAAGTTACATTGATGTGCTTAAAGGTCCTATCAAGAAGGAAGAATCTAAGCAGTTAAAGGAGGTCTTACAACAACCAACAATGAAGAACATTCAAGAAGAAGATCATGGCTTCAGAAGGACAATACCATCAAGAAGACCACCTACACTCATGTACCAAAATATTTTTATTGGAGTGCGTTATTCTTGTAATAATTTTGGGCATAAGGTTATAAACAATAGAACTTATACAATAGGTAGAAATATAAGAAATAACTATGAAAATCTCAAGAACTGTTATGAAGGTAGTTATGGTAGAAAATCTCATGAAAATTTCAACATAAATTATAATAGTTTTGGCTCTCTTATATATAAAACTGAATGTTACAAATGCAAAAAATCTAGACACATAGTGAGAAATTGCAGAAGCAATTTGATAGTTCCTTCAAAGGAAACAAGGGAGTTTCCTATCCATCATATCGGGAAACAACTAAGAACTTGGAAAAAGAAGCATGAAGATTTGAACGTTGATGAATGTGGGCTTGTCTTAAAAGCCCAAAGCAGAATAAGTCAATGGTATATCGATAGTGGATGCTCAAAGCATATGACTAGAGACAAAGACAAATTTTGTAAAATAGAAAAAAGAAAAATAAGGATTTGTCACTTTTGGGAATGATAACTTTGCCAAAATTATAGAGAAAGGCACAATTATCCTTGGAAGCAAAGTGCGGTGGAAGAAAATTTTTCACGTGTTGAAGATATGAAGTGTAATTTGCTAGGTGTTAGCCAAATGTGTGATCAAGGATACACACTTCTATTCCATTAAAAGGAATGTGAAATAAGGAAATAAGGATCATGGAAAATGGTTGCAACAACAATAACAAATCCAAAAAACATATACATCATGAATGAGATTGGAAAGGAAAGATGTTTCCTATGAAAGGAAGATGAAATTTAGATTTGGCATAGGCGACTGGGGAATATACACTTTGACAATCTTGTCAAGATTAGCAAGAAGAGATCGGTAAGGGATATTCCTAAAATTACAAAGCCTTCAAATACTATATGCAAGTATTGTTAGCATGGAAAGAAAACATGAGTTGGGTCCAAAACCAAGGAACATTCCATGACAAAACCATTCGAAGCTGTACATACTTATTTATGTGGGCCAACAAGAACAAAAGGACTAGATGGTGAACAATATTTCATGTTTCTTTTTGATGACTACATAAGGATGAAATGGGTTTTTTTCTTAAAAAGAAGTCAATATATTTATTTTTAGAATATTCAAGGAACTTGTTAAAAGCGAAACCAATTTTTTAATCAAATTCTTGAGATCATATAATGGAGGAGAACTTCAATGAATTCAATTACAATCTTGAAGAACATGGAATAAGAAGACATTTCTCAATAGTTAGAACTCCTCAACAAAATTGAGTGGTTGAAATCAAGAAAATAACCGTGGAAGAGATGGCTAGAACTTTGTTGTATGAATCCAAGCTAAGTAATATCTTTTGGGTACAAGTTACATACAGTTATTCACATTTTGATCAAAATATTGCTTAGAAGTAACAATGAAAAAACTCCCTATGAATTGTGGAAGGGAAGACTAGCTAGTGTCAAGCATTTCACAATATTTGAAAGAACATACATAAAAATGGATGACCAGATGCAAGGAAAGTTTGACTCCTAGACAGATGAAGGCATACATGTTGGGTACTCATGTAAAATTAAACCATACAAGTGCTACATTATTAGACTCAACAAGATAGTAGAAAGTGTTGGGAGTATGTTATATTCTTTCCACGACTAGCCCCACGTTATTTGTTGCGTCGGGTGCAATAGGGGGTTTTTACGGGGGCAGTAGCCCCCTTCTACGGGGTCTGGGGCAGTGCCCCAAGGAATTTTTTTTTGGACCCTATATTAGATGGATGAACCTACCTATGGTTTTTTGTGTGGTTTTCGCACATGGTTTTGGGAATGATGGTTTTCGTCCCATGGTATTTTGTAGATCCGGTCAAGGGAACTATGCTTATGCTCTAATCCAGGGTTTATGGATGCTTCGTAATGTATATATATGTAAAATCAATATAATGAAAAATCAATATGGTAATCCCGGTTTTGGGATTGAGGGGCAAATATTTCCGTATATATGTTTTATGTTTTATGATCTCACCATTATTTATTTTTTGTTTTTAGAATTCATATGCATGTAATTTATGTACGGGGTTAAAACCTACAGAAAGCACTAATGTAAAATTTGATGAAACAAACTTGTTGAAGACCAAGAAGGAAAGAAAAAATTCACACATCTTTGAAGAATAGGAAGAGGAAGAACCAAATAAAATTGAAGAAAAAGAAGAAGAGGAACACCAAGAAGATAAGTAGTCAAGGGCAGAATAAGAAGAAGCAAACAATGAGCAAGATTTTCAGACACCTTCCAATAAACCTAAAATTTGGTACCAGAAGAATCATCCACTAGAATAAATCATTGCGAAGAAGAGTGCAAGGGAATCTATGACTATTGTCCACAATTGAACAAAGTAACTTTGAGGAAGCTAGAAATGATGAACATTGGATCAAGGCCATGGAAGAAGAACTAAATCAAAATAAGAAGAATGAGACATGGGAACTTGTTCCAAGGCCAAAAAAAAAAATGTGATTGATACAAAATTTGTCTTCAAGAAAAAAATAAATGAAGATGGAAAGGTGACCAAAAATAAAGCAAGGCTAGTGTGCAAAGGGTATTCTCAAGCTGAAAGGATAGACTTTGAAGAAACTTTTACTCTAGTAGCCAAAATGGAAGTAATAATAATACTCTTGGCATATGCATGCTCCAAAAGGATCAAAGCATATCAGACGGATGTAAAATCAAAATTTCTTTATGGGGAGCTAGAAGAAGAAGTCTACATAAACAACTAAAAGGATTCCTATTATCAAAAGATGGAGGCTATGCTTGTAGATTGAAAAAAGCCTTGTATGGACTTAAGCAATCCCTGATAGCTTAGTACTAAATATTGGATAGGTATTTGCAACAACAAGGAACTAGAAGGGAAATGCAAATAATAATATCTACATAAAGGAAGATCAAGGAAATATGGTCATCATTGAAGTATACGTTGATGGCATCATATTTGAAAGTGATGACGATAGAATAAGTCAGAACCTTACAAAATATATGAAAAATGAATTTGAAATGTCTTTGATTGGGGAGTTGGCTTTATTTTTAGGACTCCAAATATCTTATCTAGATGGAGGTATTTTGATATCTCAAACCAAGTACATCAAAGAAATGTTCAAGAAGTTCAAAATGGAAGACTGCAAACTTGTGAGCACTCATATGGTCACCCGATGCAAGTGAAGCAAAGAAGATGAACCCAAGGAAGTGGATAAAAGGATCTATAGAACAATGATTGGTAGCCTACTCTATGTGACAACTTCAAGGCCAAATGTAATGCAAGCAATTGGACAAGTTGCAATATTTCAAGCAACACCAAAGGAAACTCATGTTCTAGCTATAAAAAATATATACAAATATCTCAAAGGAACAACAAACTTTGTATTGTGGTATCCAAAAGGAAAGGAATCAGCACTAGTGTCTTAAATAGATGCAGATTGGGCATGAAATATAGATGACATAAGTACAAGTGGAGAAACCTTCTACTTGGGAAACTATTTAGTATCCTTATTGAGAAAGAAGTAGTCTTTTGTATCCTTGTCTACAAAAGAAGAAAAATATATTGCAGCAACAACATGTACTCAGGTCCTTTGGTGAAGAAAACATTGGAAGACATACAAGTAAAATATGATGAGCCTATTCTGATACTTTGTGACAACACCAGTGTAATTCCAGTGATGCATTCCAAGACCAAGCATATTCCTATCAAGTTTCACTTTCTAAGGGAGAAAGTCATAGAAAACAATATCAAGCTAGAGTATGTTGGGACAAAGGAACATATTGTAGACATCTTCTCCAAACCACTACCCTGGAGACATTTGAGTATCTCAAACATAAACTGGGAGTAATTTCTTCTCCAAATTGATTCACATAATATTCAGGAAAGAAAGACAAGCGAAGAGATAGATTCAGCGGGGTTACCCTTTTCCATTGATATCAAAGGGGGAGAGAAAGATCAAGAAGCATGAAGACAAGGGGAGCATGATAACAAGGGGAGTATGATTGCTGTCATTAATGAAAAAAGGGGAGATTGTTGGAATAAGTTGTCATTGATGTCAAAGGTTGTTGAAATAAAACAGAAAGTTACATATTCAAACAAAAAAGTTTGAAATATTCTTTTTGGATTTTTTATTCCCCATTTGGTTACAAATATCTGAATGAATTTTTAATCCATTTACATAGATAAGACGAAAGCATATCATATATGGTTTAAAATATTATTTTGAGACATTTCCATTGGTATATTGCACTCCCTCTAACTCATTATGGTTGAGGAGAAATGATTTATCCAGTATTCACTATACATTCTGCCAGGTGCATAGTCCAGTCCAACTAGTTGAAAAGTTAGTCCAGTTTAGATCCTGAATGAACTATAAATAGGCATGAGAAGGAGAATCTAAATTTACTCACTCAAGAAAGTTCACATCTATTTGAACCTTAGTGAAAAAAGGAGGAGTTATGAGGTTCATACCTCATGAACCAGAAGTGAAGAGGAGTTGATTTGTAGAGACTTTTTGGGGCATGATTTTTGGCACAATTTTGAAGAGCTTGTGGCTTATTTTGAAATCATTTTTGGCATGATTTTTGAAGGCTTTTGTTCTTGGTTATAAGGTTGATTGTAGACATGTTCTTGAGGGCCGAATTTTGTCCCCTTTTAAGGTAAAATTTAATATCTGTGTAGAGGGTTGAATTGTAGTGTGGAAGGTCGAGTTTCAAGCTTATCCTAAGAGTAGTGACTTATCCCCGCTTAGGTAGAATTTAGGACCCAAAGTCCTATTACAGATATGGTTGAACTTGAGTTTGTTTTGAGCGCCAAATCTTGGTATGTTTGAAAGTGATTTTTAGCTATGTTTTGAAGATATAACACTATTGTCTCTTGAGGAGGTTGAACTGTATAGAGGAGGCATAGTTCTAGAGGTCGAGTTTTGTTGATAAGGAGTTTGAGTTCAAGGATCATTTTTTGAGAGAAGTTTTGTTTCTAAGAAATTGTGTTGAGTAAGTTGAGTGCATGTGTGAAGGAAAGAGGAGCAAATTCTAGAAGGGAAGATTTTCTTTGACTAATATTGACTCTTGTACAAGCTTTGGTATTGATCATTTAGGGATTTGGTGCTTCCTTTTATTTAGTGTTGATAAATTAGGGAGTTGATGCTTCCTTTCAGTTGGTGTTGATAAATTGGGAATTTGGTGATCTCTTTCAGTTGGTGTTGACAAACCAGGGATTTTGTGCTTCCTTTCAGTTGGTGCTGATAAATTTGAATGTACTCTTTATTTATATTAGGAAAAAAAATGTGGTTTTTACATAAAAATATCTAAGTTTTGCATATTTATGTGCTTTTCTTTATACCAATGGATGCATTTACATGTTTTTGAATTTAAAAATTGATAACACTAATTCACTCCCTCCTCTCAATATTGTTGAATATTCCGATAGCACTCACCAGTAATGGCCCAATTCTTGTAACCAAAACTAACCTATAGTAAATATATCACTTATTACCACTACTACTATTGTTAATACTCTAACCTATTTATCCTAAATACCTATTACTAAATCTATCTAATTTTAACTCCTCTTGGGTTGGTGTTTTGTAATACTTGTTGTTACCAATAGGAAGGAAGGAGAGAACTACCCAAATGCATGTTTCTTTAGAAACTACGAATGTTTAAACAATAGTATTCCATGACTAATATGTGGTCTCAACTAGGCCACATAATGAAATAGACACTAATGATAAAGCATAAAAGGAATATGGGTTTGGTTATTTTATGTTTTATTAATTGCAAATTGTAAATTATATTCTAAAAAAAACAAAACTATCTATATCACTAGTGATAATACAATTCAATTTTAAGAATGAACATTAGATAGAAAGATAATCAGTTTAAGCAATAAAAATAATATGAACATAAGAAAATCAATAAGCTCAAATACTTATTTTAAATTATATAATTAAAATGAGTATATTAATACTCACGAAAATGAAACAATTAATTAAATATTGATTTTGTATTCAACTAAAATCATATATGCATATAATAGTATATCACATATTGGATTTGTTAAACAAAAAAGACTTTTTGAAAATATACTTGGGTCTTCAAAACCCATAAAAATAGCTTATATATAATATCATTTTCATTTGAATACAAATTCACCCAATTGAACGTGTTCTTATTGAAAAGAGTCATATATATAAAAACTAGTTTCCTAACAAACCAATATTGCTTCTTGTTTTAATCAAACTATTTATTAAATATTTACAAAAAAACATCTTTGTGTATAGCAAATCTATAGAACAAGTAAAATCAAGCTCTTAAAGTAAAAGTCTCATTTTTAAATTCATTGTTGAGGATGTTCTAATTAGCCATTAGTTGAGTTCTCCTTCAACAGAATTAGATCTGCTCCAATTTTCAAGGGATATGTCTTCATCCTTCTCCTTTTTCTCATTTTACATGCATAGAAAGATTTAGCAATTGTAAGAATTCAATAAATTAAGAAATTTTTGCAACATACTAATCAACATAACTAAAATCTAGCAAAACTTTGTTGTAAATTGATTAAACTTGCTAAGCTTTGCTTGTTAACCTTCTATGGATATCTGGGGTCCAAGATTTGGTAGTCGCAATACGATACTTTCTCCAATAATAGGCCAGATTCCAAATATCATCTTAATCATCCCTTAAACATTATTAATTTCCTTAATTAGCATAATTTGATGATTAAGCAATCTTAAAATGAAATCTGGTCATCTGGTGGTGCGAGAGATGTAAAGCATTGTTTCTCTAAGGAGATACTAGATGGGAAGATTCATGATTAAGTGCTATTTAATTGTGACTAATTAAGCCTTAATTTAGTTATTAATTAAAGGATTGGGACTTAACCGAATATACAGTCATCTAGAGGGTGGAAGGTGTAGAGCTTATTGATCGTTGCATAAGACCAGATGGGAAAATATCCTAGGAGCAAAGTGGGTAAATAATTTCAAGCTTGTACACTTTCTTGGATGGGAGGATACACAAAGTGGATTCCAAATATGATACAACAAAATGAAAATTAGCAATGGGTCTGATTCACTTCCAAATTGATGAAGGTAATCTGCCTATCTAAACATCCAGAGCAACAAAGGTCTATCACTCAGATGGATAGGGAAGATCTTGAAATGGAAGATCAACAAGGGAAGATTATAGACTTTTCAAGAAATGTAACAAAAGACCTAAAAAATCAAAGATAATTTGGAATCATATAAAGTATTAAAACAAACTATCAATACTTTGTATAGGAAAATGAGAAAGGTAAAAATAAAAAAAAAATAACAGGGTCCCTATTTATTTTAGAAACAAACTGAGGGTTGTTCTATACATCACAGGACCACCTAACCTTGTTGTATATGCCACCATATGTGCATCACAACCCATAAAATGCTCCAACTATGTCATTACTACTCCCTATGCATAATCTGCAAGAGCTTTATATAATATAAAAAATCATGATATGTATTGACTATGGGATATGAATATCCCTATTAAAAAGTAATGGAGTGGATTTAAGTGGATTTGAACCCTATTATTTTCTACCAAAAAGTGGTGCCTTGCCATTAGACCATGCACTTAAAGACTCTTATTAAACAGATTGAGTTTTATTTGACCAGGAAGTAAATATAATATTCTTTGTTGTGTGAAGAAGCCATTGATAGTTGGGAGACTAGTGCTACTATCCTCTTGGAAGAACACCAATGATTTTTTTTGCATATTGGAGGTCATTCTTCGATGTGAAGAAGCCATAACGATGTATTTTGTATCATTTTTAATGTATCAATTCCTCTTTTGAAGGAAACTCGGAGATGTTTTCCATGAGAGAGAACTTTGTTATCAATTTGTTAAGTATTGTATATAATTGTTGTTGTTTTATTGTCAAACTCAATTATTTAAATTGTTGATTTAAACTTATTAAGCCATTTTTTAACAAAATTGGAGGAAATTTGAGAATATTTGTATAAGAATTCAAATTAATGTAACAAATCATATTTAGAACTAATTTTGGATCAAGTTGGTTCCAGAGCAAGTTTTAATCAAGGATTTACACAAGAGTTGGTGTTGAATGAGAACTAGGTATAGTATCAAGCGTGGAGAAGGATCATTTAAAGAGTACAATCTCGATATATGTAAGAGACATGCATTCCAATGGAAAATAATGGAATGTGAAGGGGAAAAAAGATTCATCAATTCTGAAAGGATGTCTCGGCAAGATTTTATTGGCATGACATGGTGTGGAAGATTTATATAGAGAATGAAGAAATAATGGAAAGAGACCAAGTCAAGTAAATAAGAAGGAGGTGGTGGTGACCCTCCTCAAATTCCTCCTTCTCCATATTCTCCTCCATCTCCATTATACAAAATACAACCAAAGAAAATAGATTCTAATTTTCCTTTGTTTAGATATAAAATTCATTTTTCCAATGTATAGTGGAAAAATTGATACAGAGAAATTGATTAATTGGATCAAGTAATCGAAGTGTATTGTAAGGTTCAAAGAATTGTGGATGAACAAGAAAGAGTTCAGCTAGCCACTCATTGACTGAGAGGCATAGCATTGATCTGATGGGAGAGTAAGACACAAGAATATATTTTTAACAAAATGTAAAACTTTATATTCTTGGTATGGATTTATAGATGCAATAAGAAACAATTTGTTCCTTCATGGTATATACAACAAGAAATAATGGATTGGAAAAATCTAAGGGAAGGAAAAGGATAGAATGTATAAAATTATACTTAAGAGTTTATATAGAAGCATTGTTGAGTGTTTTGCAAGTTGTTATCATTGATTCCAATCTCAAGGGGAACATTTGGTGTTTATTATTGTTGAATCTATTAGTAGTATGTTAAGCTTATAATGTCATTGATGTCTTGGTTGCTTACTAAGTATTGGCGGTCTAGTTTGTTTGTTGAACATTGGATGTGTAGCCTAGTAACCTATCTTTAAAGGCATTTTGTCTATAGGTACCTTATTTAAAAGAGCATGAAAATTATTTGTTAGATATTCCTCTCCGAGAGCTTTCCAATAGTATATGACACTCATGTACCAAAATATTTTTCTTGGAGTGCGTTATTCTTGTAATAATTTTGGGCATAAGGTTATATACAATAGAACTTATACAATAGGTAGAAATATAAGAAATAACTATGAAAATCTCAAGAATTGTTATGAAGGTAGTTATGGTAGAAAATCTCATGAAAATTTCAACCTAAATTATAATAGTTTTGGCTATCTTATATATAAAACTGAATGTTACAAATGCAAAAAATTTGGACACATAGTGAGAAATTGCAGAAGAAATTTGATAGTTCCTTCAAAGGAAACAAGGGAGGTTCCTATCCATAATATTAAATGCATGCGAAAATGAATTTTCCCATTCACTGCCATCTATCTGACATGCTTGTCCTTTGGATACATTTTAATGCATTATTCAAATAACACATGATATGTAATGCTAGTTTCTGCAATCTTTTTGTGGTCTCTGTGTATTAAACATGGTCATAGATCTTGGTTTTGCAAGTCCCTTGAGATCATGGTCTCCTTTTCTCAGCTATCAGATTTGGAGACTTGGATTTATATCTCCCTATAGTCAGTGAAAAATGTTTGCTTCTTGATAAATACTAGCATCCTCTTCTTCCTTCCTTTTTTTTAAAAATCGTAACTGAAATACTTTTACGTTCTTGTTGCAAGCTTCATGCCATTTCTTCATATATAAAAAATCGAGCTTCATTCGACCTATTATTCTTCACCAAAATCTTGATAATTGTAGTATAAGAGATCACAGTGAGAAAACACTCATTACGCTTCATTGTCTCCCAGTTGGCACTTCAATAGCAGAAACACCATCAATTGGCTCCATAGAATCAGTGTCTAAAAAGAACACTTCATTTAGATAGATGCCCAAACTATATGTGCCCATTTTGTAGGATTTGTTGTTGGCTTGAGTGCACCACCACTTTTTCAAAAAATTGCACAATAAATATGTTCATTTGCTTTACCAAAAGCCTCACATTTTCTACAAAGCCAATCAAAGATTTGCAAACAATTTGATGGACCAACGTTCAACCTTTCATCAATCCCATAATAGGATTGATGCACAAAAACTGCACAACTCTTCTTGTCATTACTTGACACAGAGACTCCTTTTATGTTGTATCACTTCCCTTATACCTTTTATGTGATTCAGACCCTACTCCCTTTATGCAAAACCATGGATAACGAACTTACAACCCTCAAATATTTATTTATTTTTGTTCATTTGTTTAATTCTGTCGCAGAGCCTTACTATAAAATCATAATCTTTGTTTCCATTGTATGTTTTTTCTCTGCATAATTTGTCTATACACAATTTTTTGGATTATTTATCTATACAAAATAACTTGTCTTTCATAGTTGCTCTAAATGGAGTTCATGCTCTAAATGGAGTACTGTTTGGGCTTCCTTTAATTAGTGATTTCTTTTATAAAAATTAATATGCACTCTTTCATTTTCTTTCATTGTTGATATATGGAGTTCGGATTGATACCTCCAAATTTCCATTCTTAGGCCCCAAAGATCTTTAACTGCATACTGCAAGCATTATTTGATATCTTGTCAAAAACATTTATATAGAAAATTCCTTTGTCATACTTCAAAATTTTAGTCTCCTCATATTTGTTATTTCTCCAATGCATATTTGAATGTGCTCTCCCCTTGAAACAATGTTGCTCTAAGTCAGAACAAGTTTTTCATTTCTTCCATGAGTAGCTCCCCCTTAGACCAAGCTAAGTCACTAGTGGCTATTTATTCTTCCTCTTCCATACTTTAGTGGACTTCCTTCTACTTTCTGCATTTCTTTTTTATTCAATGTTCACACTGCTTTGATTGGCTTCCATCATATTCCTAGAGTTCTTTAGGGTATATAGCAATTTGCATTCTTTTGTTTTGTGGCCAAGATTTCTACATACACAACATTTTGTGTTGCCAATAAATGCAAGAAATGGTTTTCTCCTTCTTGAGTTCATGCTTTTCTTTACATACAATTTGCATTCAAACACTTTATGTCCAAATTCATGACACATATAACAATAGCCATAGAAAGAGTTTAAGTACTTGATTTCTGTATTCTCCTTTATTTTCTAGTTGGATAGTACCTTCTTATTTGTTGTACGTTTTGCTGAATAGTCTCGATCTTCTTGTACTTACCATTTGCTGCCACATGTCCATGTTCATGGCAAGAAAAACATGTGATGCTTTTCCCAAAGTAAATAATCTCCTTTGAGATCTTCTCAACTTGTTCAACTCATTCATTGGCTTTTGATATTGCTGCTTGTTTTTGTTTTCTTTACAAAGCATGTTGTTGTTAGACTCTTCTGATCCGAATCTTGGGGGGCGTGGGGCGGGGGCAAGATCTGAAAAATTGAAATGCCAGAAGAAAAGGAGGAGAACACCCAATAAACAAAACCACATAGAAACGTTTTTTTATTAAAACATATAATAACTATAAAGGTTACTTTGTGGCGGACAATTTGTCCTTTTACAAAATGCAACTTGTTACTTATAACTTTTTTTTTGTTACAATACCACAGGTAAATTCTATGGGTGGGTAATACCATGGGTTAATGAATACCATGGGTGGATGTCATAATACCATGGGAAAATACCATGGGTGAATGCATACCATGGGTTGATGCCACTTACAATACCATGGGTGGATGCCACTTACAATACCATAGGTAAATTCCATGGGTGGATGAATACCATGGGTGGATGCCATTTTCCATTTGGATCATTCCTCCCTCCTTAAGAAGCAATGGTCTCCATTGCATGAAGCTCCCTCTTGCGAAGCCTTTGTTGAATATGAAGAGTCATTTAAGATAAGGGTTTTGTGTGGTTAACCCGTAACCATGATGAACGAAGATCTGAGGATAGAGATACCCTGTAATGCTTGTGACCAATTGTGATACTGACAGTGTGTGGCCTAGAAAATGGACTTAGATGAAGTGTGGGTTTGTGGATGAACGATAACCATAACAAACGTTCATCCGAGGATATAAATACCATGTAATGCTTGTGACCAACTATGATACTAACAGTGTGCGGCCTATCAAATGGACTTCGATGACAAGGATTTTGTGTGGTTGACCCATAATCATGATGTTGATTGTTGATAAAGTAGAAAGTGCTTACATAGCCTGGAGTTGGAGGGCACGTCTCCAAAGAACCCAAGTCGGATGCTACTATGTTGAAATTGATTAATGTGAAATAGCTACCTACTAATTTAAAATGGATGTAATTTGTTCAATATAACTCGGAACCTTTATTATAACCTAATTTTGGAAATACAATTACCATTTTGCATCTTCCTATGTGATTGGAATCCCTATCTGGAGGCTCTGGAAACTCAAATTCGCGCTGCAACTGTCCCGATGTCACAAAAGTTCTAAAAAAAATAGCTGATGTTAAATTAGCGATATCTCTCTCATGCAAACTCTTATAGGACCAATTGTTTTTTTGAAATTGGGTGTTTTTTCAAGACGATCTCAGATATGCAATTAGTTTTTTGAAATTTTGTATAAAAAATTCAAAAAATGATAGGAGGGTCGTCATCCACGAATTTTCATCAGAAAAATTTATGCAATATAGTTGATTTTAAATCAGTGGTATCTCCCTCATCTGGACTCCGATTCGGCCAATTTTTTTTGGAATTCGGGTATTTTTTTGTAAGGAATCCATATTTGTTATTTATTTTCGTAAATTTTATACCAAAAGTTTCATATCTAATCTGCAAACTCGCTGCCCAAAAACATTTCTTGCAAAAAAATGAAGAAAGAAAAATTCTTCCCGCTTTGCCCAAGAAAGTGCCTAGTGGATGCCGTAGCACGTGTTTGAATTTTGTTGAATATTTCTACAAAAAATTAAAGCTGAAATATGCATCAAACCCTCATTCTCATGGAATCATAACCTGAATCTGATGCCATTGATCTGAATCTTTGGGGGAGGCCCCCAAGATCTAAAAGATTGAAATGGATCTTGGGGGGGGGGGGGTGGCGTGGGGCAAGATTTGAAAATTGAAATGACAAAAGAAAAAGAGGAGAACACCCAATGAATAAAACCACATAATTTTTTTTATTAAAACGTATAATAACTATAAAGGTTACATTGTGGTGAACAATTTGTCCTTTTACAAAATGCGACTTGTTACTTATATTTTTTTTTGTTACAATACCAAAAGTACATTCCATGTGTGGGTAAATACCATGGGTGAATGAATACCATGGCTGGATGTCACAATAGTGTGGTAAAATACCATGGGTGGATGCCACTTACAATATCATGGGTGAATGCCACTTACAATACCATGGGTAAATTCCATGGGTGCATGAATAACATGGGTGGATGAATACCATGGGTGGATGCCATTTTCCATCTGGATCATCCTCTTCTGTAGGTCATTTTAGAGCTACTTCATTATCATCTTTAATGGTTTCCTTTGCTGAGTTCTTCATGGAGGCAAGGTCCTCTTCTAGCTGCTTACACAACATATTATTTTCTTCTAACTTACTTCTAGCCAAATCAACCTCAACTTCTAATCTTTTACATTGTAGGCCTCTCTCCTTGAATTTACTGCTCATCGCCTCTTCTAGTTTCCTTGCTCCTTCAAGTTGTGACTTCAAGCTCACAATTGCCTCCTTTCACTCACGCTCTTTCTCATCACATATCTGCGCCAGTTTCTTCAAATATTTGTTTTCATTCTTCAATCTTTCTATACTAGCAAATGATAAATCAAGCGTAGCTTAATTTTCATCTGTTTTTCTTCATGAGAGTCAAGAATATTCACATAAGTAGAGGTTTCATTTATCTGAACACTTTAATTTTGATAGGGGCTTTTCTTCTTCCTCTTTCTCTTTTCATTTTCTGCACTGTTTTTTCTAATATCTCCTTCATGCATGAGCTCCAAACTTTCCCAAATTTCTTTTGCAGAATTTAGGTCTATTATTGTATCAAGATACTTATTATGAAGATTTTTATATATAACACATTTTTTCTTAGCATTCCATTTCTTTTCTTGCACAGAGGGAGATACTTTACAGTAACCTTCGCATACAAGCTTCCATACACCAGGTCCATAAGCTATCATTTTGGTTTTAACCTTATCTCTCCACTCATGAAAGTTTGTTGCACTCAACACAGGTACACTTTGATAGTCCACGACTCGACTAGATCTACCTTCAAGTTGTTAGGCTTATACAAAAGGAACTTGCTATGATACCAATTGATGAAAACTTGACTAAACTGAGAGGGTGGGGGGTGAATCAGTTTAGTATATTCATGGACATTAAATTATTTTTTTCAATCTCACTAACTGAACCATTACATGATCATCTTAGCAAATGATGACCAACAAATTGAATATGTGAACAAAAATTAATAAGAAAACTAAAACATCATATCAACACATAATAATAATGCATATTGACACCATATATATTTGGAAACCCATAAAGGGAGAAAACCATGATTTTATTATTGTTGTGATGCAAAGGAAAGCTCCTACTCCTTATTACATCCGATTTTTTGTGGGCCCCAACCTACAGAAGACTGCTACATCAATTTTCTGCAAGCTGCAACATGCAAGGAAGCAACTCCCATATGTTTACTATAGACTACAACCCATACGAGACTACTACATCAACTAGCTCCAACTGGATATTTATCAAGCCTCAAATTGAAAGGAGACTACCATCCCCTGATGCAAACAAGAAATAGCAATGTGTTGGTTTACCTTCTCATAAATTATACATGTCTCCATCTTCATTTCTGCATCTTCTTCCCTTGAAATCTTCTTCACATCAGCTTCATAAGTGTCAGGTAGCTAATGCATAATAGTTCAATCAACTCTCTCTCATTCTTCCATTCTATAACCTCTTATGCCTTCCAAAATCATATCTTTTATAGAAATAGTTCGTTGGCTATTTTTATCGCACATAGGAATAGGAAGTGAATGGGCTTAACTCTTTGCCTTCCACTCATTCGTTTCCAAACTCTTCATATCTTGAATATTGTAACACAAAAATAAATAATCCATACAATATTAATTGCAGCCATGTGTAATGATTAAATGCATCAATATAATGTCAAAATCAAATATCAATATTTATCCTTAATGCATCAAAACAATCTTTGCAACATATTTTCCTTTGTCTTGGTGTCTTTCCTTTGCATTACAACGGATCAGCTCAATCAAAAATTTCACATCACAACAAATTATTCAATATAGTAGTCTCTACAACATTATCCAAGAATATCACAATTCCTTCATGTTTCTCCCTTGCTTGTTGCTCTTGTGCTGCTCCTTTGCTTTCTTTGCCTTGTTGCTGCTCCTGCCTTTGTTGGTATTGTGCTGCTCTTTTGCTTGATGCTCCTTGTGCTTGCTTATCCTTTTCTTTTCTCCTGCATACCTTGTTGCTCCTATTGTCTTGTTGCCACTGTGTTATTCCTTTGCTCCTGCATACCTTGTTGCTCTTGTTGTCTTGCTGCTTCTGTATTGTTCCTTTGCCATGAATGACAACAATTCCAACAAGATCCTACAGTGATTTACTGTGACAATCAAATTTGTATCAAACTCTCTGAGAATCTAGTTTTTCATGATCGGTCCAAGCATATCGACATCTGTTATCACCATCTACGAGATTGTGTGCAAAGGAGAATCATGTTGCTAGAGTACATTCCTATAGAGGAACAAGATGCAGACATCTTGACTAAGGCATTGTCAAGAGGAAAATTTGAGTTCAATAGAGGCAGGATTGGGGTATCTGATAATCTCTTTCTTTTTGAGAGGGAGTGTTGAAAATGCAACAAGAAAATCTTGATTTAATTTTCCCTTGAGTTAAATTAGGAGACAAATTGTAATTCCACATCATATGAAAACTTGTATGAGTTAACTAAGTTAATTTGACTTGGTTCAATAAATTTGATTTGAAGGTCTAAATTGAATCATGTAGAGTGTCTCCTACTTTATAAGAGCACTAGTTGAGTTTATTTTGAGTTGTAATTATTTAATCCAGCTTAACTGAGTTAAAGTCAGTTAAAATAGTTCCAACTATTGGAGGAACTAGTAGGAGGTCTAGTAGTGGGGTACAACTTCAATGTTCAAACAGTTAATTGATAATATATCCATAAAAAACTCATGCATGTGTGATCTATGAGTTACCTAGTTGAGACTGGAGTTCAAGGGTAGTGTACTATCATTTATATAATCATCCATATTGTTCAGGTGGTGCATGCAGTCAAAGGAAGGCCTATGATGGATTGTGCAATTCCAATTGAGGAATTTCCCTAATTAATAGGGGCTAATTCCCAAGGGAAAAATGTAAGGAAATAGGGATTTGGGAAAGAAGAAAATTGGTTAAGTATTGGCCAAGGCTTGTCTAGGAAGCTGTGAGATAGATAGAGACAGTGGAGAGGTTGCTCGGGCTTGAGCAAAGCATTGTAATCTTCTCATATTTTATACCAATGAAATATACAGATAGCATGGTTTTTAGCTATGGATTTCCCCAGGAAATCATTGTATAATGTGTTGATTTAGTTATTTCTCTTGTATTCTTTGTGATTTCTCAATCGATTAATTATTTCCGCTGATTAATAGAGTAGATTCAATTCTTTTTTTTAGCATATTACATAAGCAGTTTTAGTCTACAAGGAATTTCTACATTTTATTTTTAGTGGGTTTTCTAATTATTTGTTTCTTAACAAGAGTTACAAGTTTTTTCTCTTCTTATCCTACTATAGATTAGGCTTCTTTTTCAATTTTTAAAGTTTCATCTTAGTTTCAGCAAAAGTTTGTTAACCTGCTCTTTTAACAAACATAACAATAGTTGATTATAAAGTTACAGTATAACATTCAATAAATACATTACCAAGTGGCTTAGTACCATCGAGAATTCTATTTAAATGGTTCCTAAAGCATTATTAAAATATTTGATTTTTTCTTTAGGCATCATCTCAAATTTGGATAGTTTTAGTGCTAATGTAGTTGGATTCTTCCACAAATTTGATCAAACATTTGGTTTGAAAGGAATCCCAATTTGTGGTTGATACAAATGAAATTGTAAATTACCAGGTGAAGGTTTTTCTATAAAAAGTGTAGGGAAAGAGGAATCATACAACACCTTCATATTCAATGGTCATTAACTTAACATGAAGCATGAATTTATTAATATGATCCTCAGTGGTTTCTCCAACATTTTTATTAAATTTTGGGAGAAACCTTTCTAGGTTCTTAGGTAGGTCATGTATTGGCCTAAAAACATTAACTTCTCCCAACATTTGCCAAGTTCTTAGTGGCATGATTATGTGTGGACTAGGGGTTAAGGATGAAGAATCATATGTTAAAGAATGGGTAGGAGGAATACTAGGAGGTAAGGGAGGAGTAGTAGCTAAGACTTCTTCTTCAAGAACTAGCTCATATAGCTCAAGAAATGTATGATGATTTTTCACTTTCAAATGCCTATGTTTGGTAGAATTAGGATATTCGATAGGTGAGTGACCAAAATTCTTGCTTTGAGCTCTAGCTAAAACTCCACAATGTTTCCTTTTAGGAGGAATAGAGGAAGATTGTTCATTGGAAATAGATTATAACGATAGTTGACTAAAAATAGGTTTTAAAGTGGATTTTTAAAAAATGTCTTTAAGGGACTACTAGATTTTCAACCTAGGAGTAAAAGTAGAAGGAGCTTGGGTTTTGTTGTCACTCACTACATTATGAGTTTTTAGTTGTCCAAAGTGCCAAAGAGAAGTGAAGTTTGAAGCCATTTTCCAAGACGCATAATCTCTCAAAGCTAAATTGGACCCTCCATTCCATAGTTCTCAGAACGAGCTTTCCAATGGTATATGGAAGTTCGAAAATGGACTTCTGGATCATAAGATATGGCATGTTGAAGTTCAGGGGTTCTATTGCCGTTGAAATGAAGGAGAAGAGCATATCTGAGGTCCCAACTCATCGCAAATTGCAATCGGAGTTTTATGGAAGTAGAAGTCGGTGAGGTAAGAGAAAAATGGTGATGGAGCAATCACCAATATCGCAAAGGTCAGAACAAAATGGCGATGGAGCGATCATCGATATCACAAATCTCATATCGGGTCTAGGCCATATCGGTGATCAATGATCAGCATTGTCAAAATGTCAATATTAACCAGGTTGCGATCAATGAATTCCAATGGTGTTAAAGCGTCGGGAGGGATGAAAACAATTTAAGAAAGGATTTTAGTGAAAAACCAAGTATCGACAAGCCTTTTCTCTCTCTTCGGGGGGCCATGTGGCAGAATACTATTGGTCCCGGTAAATCTATGTGGCGTCTAAAATCATCGTGACGTGGCAGTATGGATGACATGTGGCATGCAGATCTAGAATTTTTAGGGATCCTATGGGGGCATATCTGGGTGACACGTGGCATTGGTGACATCATTAATCATCAATCAGAAATCAGAGGTAGCAACACATTGTGCATCACAAGGAATTCACCAATTGTGAACTGCCAATAAATAGGCTCTGATAAGGGTGCTGGCCTACGGTCACATAAAGAGTCGTGGAACCAAGGGCTAAGCACTAAAGGGCTATTAGTGATTGATGATCAGCGAAATTGAAATGTCACAACTCTAAGATAAAATCCTCAATTGAAATCCGTCGATAAGCGAGCTCCGATATAAGGGCTAGCCCACTGTGAGTGGGAAATCAAAGAATCCAAGGATGCGGGGCTGAGGCAAAGAACAGAGAGATATCGGGAATCGGTGGATTTGGATGCCACAACACTATGAATTTTGTGATATAGGACTTCTTTGACATTACATTGTGGCGAGACTATTGGGCATATTAGGCTCTCATAGCATAATACAGGGAAGGCTAAAGGGACGAATGAGTTGGAAGCTGTGCTTAGGACATGTTATGGCCATCATGGGTGATCACTCCCGGTTCCTGTAGGTGAAGAATTAATGTTGTTAAGACCAAAAGCAATAGGCATACTACCCATATCATTGAGGCAGAGACGTGGCTTGAGCAGAGGCCATAACAGGGGTGTCTGGGAGATGTTTTCCTCCCATCATCATTTTGTTTTCCTTTTTAGTTTTATTTCTATAATTTCTATATTTCCAAGAACGAAATCAAATCCAAATGTAACCATTTTGGGCAGCCAGGCCTTCACATGTTGAGATAGTTGGTCTATCAGACAGTTGGAGCTCGAGATGATATATTTTGCAACTATTAATTCCAGCCCCCCTATTCTTATAAATAGGGGGAAGAAACTGTTAAACACACATGGACAGCAAAGACAATATGAAAGATAAAACATGCAATACAATTTTATTAACAAGAGATTTACATTTATAGTACATTATGTGACTCTTGGGTTTCAGATCCCAAGGTCTCTTGGACTGCTTTGGTCTATTCGGCTTCCACACTAACCCATTTAGGATTAGGTGTCCAACATTCCCCCCCTTAATCCGAAGGGTTATATATGAGTCCAAGAAGAGAGATGTAATACAAAATGTGCAAAAAATGCATGGCAGCACTAGGCTAAATGTGCTCTATGAAATGTTGGTATAAAGGGCAGTGGTTTAAGGATGACCACCAACACTGGAACGCTTAGTGCAGTTCCCGGAACTCTTCCAAAACTGGCAAGAAACTGAAGTCTTCTGCTAGAGGAAGTGATCCTATTGTTTTAAAGAGGGAAACCTTCAACCATAAAAGGGAGGTCTCACCTCGCATAAAAGGTAAAACTTCAACCTGAAAAGGGAAGTCTCAACCTGTGATGGTTTAAGGGTAACCAACAACTATGGAATGCTTAATGCAATTCCTGGAACTCTTCCAAAGCTGGCTAGAAGCTGGTGTCTTCTGCTAGAGGAAGTGTTCTCAATTTTGTTCCCGGAACTCTTCCAAAATTGGCAAGAAGCTGAAGTCTTCTACTAGAGGAAGTGTCCCAAATTGCCAACTGAAGGCATGTTCACGGGCATCTTTGTCTCTGGCTACAACTCTGAAACTGGTGTGGCAGGTTGTGGCTCAGGCTCGCTTGATGTGACTTTGAAGCTTGTAGATGACCATCATTTCCCCCCCTGTCAGATACAAGGTGAGATGATGGAGAAAACTCAACTGCAAGACTGTTCAATACTCTGGAACAAGTTCTGACATGTGTTTGGAATATCTTCTTGGCTGTTGATGCCCATTGCCAAGAAGCGATCCATCCAAGATGAATCTTTGTTCTTGCAGGACGTTTGTTTCTGAAGCATCTGTGTGAAGAATGGTTGGTTTTATGACAGTGCTTACATGGTTGAAGATCAAAACAGTGATCTTTCAAATGGCCAACTCGGTCACAGTGTTGGCATTTCACGATCTGTTGTTGTTGTTGCTGTTGCTGTGGAAGAGGGGTAGAGTCTGGAACAGCTGAGGCTGAACTGTCATGAGGAGCAGGTGAACTGTCATGAATGAATCCAGCACTCTGAAACTGAATGGGCTTGGCATAGTCTGGAATATAAAAGGACAAGTCCTTGTCATATCCAAGACCAGTTCTGTGCTTGTTGTGGACAAGCTGTTCCCAAGGTCTGATGATGGGCTTGGGAAGTGCAGACTGAGTTTCTGCATCTGCATATACAACTACTGCTTTATTGGGTACTGGATCTGAATGAACTTGAACAATATTGACTTGCTGTTTATGGGAGTCTGCTTCATTGTTCTGAACAGAAACAGGTTCAGAATGACTCCTTCGTTTTAATTCTTCTTGCTGCAATTGTGATTCAAGCTGCAAAAACTCTATCTTTTCTTGTGCATATTGTAGACATGTTTGAATGTCTGAAAGAGAGGCTTTGTTAATTTTGACTGTGCTGTCAGCAGTGGACTTGATTAGAGTTTTTAGTAACTCTAATAAGCCATAACAATCTATATGGCAAACCATCATTGTTGCAAGCAAAATAGCAAAACAATTATAGCAGAGGTAGATTTCCAAACATTTGCATAACAATCTATTTCTGGTAGGAAAGGAACAATCCCAATTTATTTGGCAAAATACAGGGTTTACATAGAAACATTGATTACAGAAACCTGATACTAGATCCGCAAAGTTTGTCCTTGGGGTTATTGTAGAAATCGTTTCTCCAACTGCACTTGGCCCTATCCTGGTCCGACCCACTTTATCAACCTCAACAATTCGGCCTTGTATTATTCTCTACTATAGGTGTATCTGATACTCATTCGCTGCTACAGTTATCACTTCTAATTCGGTCTTGTATCTAATTTCAACCCTGCATACATATCAACTCCTCATCAAATGACCCTCAGCCCTAGTCGACTCAATGTTTCACTGATCCCTGTCAGCCTTTGCGAATGCGCCCAGATTTGCTCTCAGCTTAGCAGAGTCTGGACAAGAATGCTCGACCTGTCCTTTAGAAAAGAAATCCCAAATGGAAAACTTCTGCCGCACACTGCAAGTCGTTCTGAACAGAAATTTCTCCAACTCAAATCCTTGTTCTTGTGGGAAAGCCTGGTTTCAGAAAATTACGGTTACAACCGCATTGCCGCCTGTAAAGCAGTAACATTCATCTCAGGAAAACTTTACAATGTACAGAACTCTAATATTCACTCACTGAAAAAACCTGAAAAGACAGGATTCCGCCAGATTTTCTTGAAAGACAGCCGTAAACTTTAAAGATATCTTCCCTCGCCTAAAATGGAAGAGCCTTTGCCAAGCTATGAGCAGCAATTACAAAGTTTGCTTGGCACGCGAATTTTCTGGAGATCTTTGCATGTTCTGGACAAAATAGGAACGGCCTCAGGTAGTACAACTGATCAATCTTAGGGAACAGGCTGATAGAAACTGCCTGCCATAGCGGGAGCCTGCTTGTTCATTAGGTGAGATAGATATAAAAGGACATGTTACTTTTCCAGCTTCTATTGGTCCAGCAGTTAGCGCATTCTCTGTGGATGATACTAAAATGTTTCAAGATAAAGTTAATTCCTTGGAGAGATTGCTGCGGGAAATTGTTCATATATCACCCCAGACACACAGATATCAAGATTTACTTTTGAAACTGTTGCTCAATCTACTCGGCCTTTTTGTATTCAATTGGTTCGACCTCTGCTTGAGCTCAGAACTTGACCGTTTGGAATTTGGATGACGCACAAATTTGGCCTCTAGAATCCCAAACGCATTGACTTGCCTGGCATATTCACACAATGAGCCCTCTAGTTATCAACAAAGAGGTGACTCAACTCCCTTCTCTTCACAAATTTAACTCGACTCAACTGCTAAACCTATCCAGCAAGAAAATTTGGAGCTCGAACTATTCAACATATTCACTTTGGATGCAAGGAAAATATCATCTCAAAACACCAGAAGAACACTGCAAAGCTTGCTGCTCAACCATTTTAGACGCTGAGAAGGAATTTCCATATGTGCAGTGTGTACAATTCACAGGAACTCCGCCCCAAATACAATCTAAGATTCACAAATAGACAATCGAACAACGTTTGATGTTCTGAGACTGCCCAGACTGCTGCGTTCTGCAAAAACTACTGCCTCTATTCCACTGTATATGTTACGTTAACACACTGCTTCCGAAATAATTTCAAAAAATAATAAACTCTGCCTTCCAACTGCTAATTCACCGACTTCTATCTGAAACTGGGGCATGAATTTCCAAATTTTAATTGTTCAGAATTCAAATTTCTTCAGAAGATGACGTTTTTATTAGGGCACGATCTTTCTTGCTTACAATCACACGTTTTTCTTTTCAACCATTTCGTCTCCTGCGAGAACAAAAATGTTGATCAGATTCAACGGACTATTCTGAGGAATGTTCACACGCTCGTGCCTTTCAATGGCTTCCTCTGCTTAAATTTTATTCTTCTGGTCGAAATTGTATGTGCTCACGCGCAGAAGTGGCTCCTCACACTGCCAAGGAGAGAAACATGCACCAGCAATGCTGTTGGAAGCACCAAAGTTGCATCTGAATAGATGACCAAACATATAGATTGAGACCGAAAACTAGGCAGTACATATTTGATTCTAATGCCCTTCTCTGCGTAAAGGTCATTGATGATTCATGACCAATCAGAGATACAATGTCGACTGCTTTGCAGTCACCGACATGAGATGGGAGATACAGAGAAATGCAAAGAATAACGCACACAATGGTATAAAAAACCGAAGAGAATAGGCGTTACTACACAGTGGCGCAGAAGCGTTTTCTGAGACCACCACACAAATCGTTAGATAAATCGCTCTTCAAGAGGAATTCCTTTTAGAGAAGAATTTCAGGGGATTAAACGGAGAAAACAGTTCTGACGGGGAGCAGGAATGTCAGAACTAACATGTAGAAAGGCCACAAAACAAAACAAGTCGCTCAAATATGAGCTGACAAGCGCAGAGATACTGTGTCAGGCAATAAAGGTACATCGCAGGTGGTGCAGCGCTTTTAAATGGAGCGTATATGGACAGAGAACGCAGGTCTCATAAATAGAATATGGAAGACAGACATCTCAGAACGGCTTGGACAGATGCGTTATATGGCAGAGGCAGCATGTCAGGAGCGCTGGAAAAGAATATGGCAGAGGGCTTTTAACGTACAGCGCTAGAAAAGAATATGGCAGAGGGCCAGGACTGCTCACATCAGAAGAATGGCAGCGCTGATAGAGGTAACAACTTCTATTTTAAGAAATGCTCAGAAAAGTATAATCAAGAGGAGAGCATTGGTTTACAAAGGCCATAGAAACAGGTGGCTCACACTGGAGCAGGGCAGGAGATCGCCCACTCTGATACCATGTTAAACACACATGGACAACACAGACAATATGAAAGATAAAACATGCAATACAATTTTATTAACAAGAGATTTACATTTATAGTACATTATGTGACTCTTGGGTTTCAGATCCCAAGGTCTCTTGGACTGCTTTGGTCTATTCGGCTTCCACACTAACCCATTTAGGATTAGGTGTCCAACAGAAACACTTAGTAAATGTTCCGGAGTTTTGCACTCGCAGAGATCAAAATTTTGAGATTCCACTTTTAGTTCTATTTGCTTGTTCCTGAGGGACTTGAGCGATATCTTGCTGAATGTAATGGACTGGTATGTTGGACTCATATTGGATTAATGAAACTCTTTGGTGATTCCAATCAGTGTAATGCGCAATATGTTTTCCCCCTCTGTAAATCTCATTTCATATATGTTTTTCTTTCTCCAAATTGTGTAATGAATTTGTTGGTCTCATCCTCTCATGGTTATATATATGTTGCTAAATAGTGAACAATACCTGTGTATATTACAGATTTACTTGTTTTAGTCTATAACTTACAGTACCTGTGTACAAGACAGATTTACTTGTGTTATTTGATTAACCTGCAGTACCTGTATGAGCACAGATTTACTCACGTTGTTTGGTGATAGCAGTACCCATGAGGTATATAACTTGAAACCTTAATTCACACTCCAATCTTTGCTCTCTTTCATCTCCTCAGTCTTCCATACTTCTGCCAGAATATTGTTGCTTAGGATTCTGTCTTGTTTACAACCCTATGCATTAGATTCCCCTCCTCTCTTTCCTCCTCTTCATTTTACTATGACGATAATATTGATGCTGCATGTTGTTGTGTGTCAGCCACCAGAACAAGATATTTTTGTTTGAGGTTGAGCCGATTTACCCCCTTCACATTTGGATCCATGTATTGGCATGATTTTACCTTACTGAAGGGTTATTGAACCAAGCCCCTTTTATTATCTTTCTAAACTTCGTGACAATTGGAGTGCAACCGAAAGGCCCCATTGATAATCTTCCATGCACTCCTTTATTCAAGATGTCCTAGGCACTGGTCTACAATCAACTTAGAGGTTGTCTCTAGGAAGCTTTCTATATCTCCTGAAGCACTTGTGCCGAAGGTGCTAGGAAAAGCAAAAACATATTTTTGGCATTGTTGCCGGGGAATGGATTAGAATATTTTTCCTTGGGTATGAAAAAATTTCACATTCCCTCAGTTAGGTGAGAAAGGGAAGTGTGGGTTGAATATCTCTCACCTTAGTGACTCCACTGTTTCAATTTTATGGTAAACATCCCGGCGACTCCATTGTCTATATCTTTATTTGATCATCCTGACTTTCAAGCAGCCTCATACTCACTTTGATACTAAAGCAATCGAAAACTTTCCCCACCTTTGAACTTGATCTCACCCACCTAAAGGGGTTTCAAAATGGCCATTCCTGCATTCTTGGCCAACCAATTTTCCCCACTTGATTTTTCTTCTATTGCTGGTTATCCCAATCATGTCCCTTCATTTCATGAATGGAATACGTATTTGACTAGATTCAGTGGGAACTCAGATAGAATGCCTAACCAACACCTCAAATATTTTTATGAATGCATGGAGAAACAGGGTATTATTTTTGAAGATGCACAAATGAAATTGTTCATGTACTCTTTAGAAGAGGATTTTAGAGTTTGGTATATAAAAATATGTCCCGGTAGCATAGCCTCTATAAAAATTTTTCATATAGCATTCCATCATTATTTCAAAATATTATACCCACTGAATGCTATGTTCGAAGATTGTTGCACACATTTTAATGTTGAAAATATCCCCGAGGGTAATGATCATGCTGAAGATGTTTGTGAGACTCCATTCCAAGAAGATATCTACTCACATCAGGAAGCATTCCCAGTGGTTAAGAAAGAAAAGAAGGAAACATCATCGAGCTGTAAATAAACCCTCAGAGATCTTATTCAGCCGAATTTGATGATTCTCCTTCTTATGATGAGTATGACTCTGATGGGAAGTCGAGCAAATCTGAACTACAACAGTCTCAGTCATGGGTAGATGCACAGAAAGAAGAGGCTCCCGACCACGATTCCAAGCCTTCGCCTGGAGAACAAGTTCAAGAACCTCCTCCAACTTATGATTCATATTATTTAGAGGAGGATGAGATGACCTTGGAGGTTCAAAGGGAGTTGTTTACCAACAAGTGGGGAGAAGGCTCCCAGCAGCAATTTTTTCAAGAAAAGCCCGAAGTTGAAGGACCAAGCAATGTTTATGATTACTTATTGCAGAAAGGTCCCTGCCAGGAATTCTCATTAGGCCATCCATTCTATGACTCTTACAGTTTAGAAACTGAAGATTCTATTGCATATTTCCAAGAGGGTTGGCCCGTTGAAAAATGGGTAGCAAAAGATCAGCAACAAGCTTTTCTTGAAAATTCTAAGGCTGAGGAGTTGAACAATATTTGTGGTTTCCCTGATCGAGAAGATATTGGTCAGCAGAATATTCATAGGAATAAGGCAGCTGCAAATTCTTCTTGTTGGTCTTATGACCCTATAACTGATTACATGAGCACAATCTTTGGTCAGCATCATAGGTTGTTTTTGGAGTATGCATCAAGTTTCTTGTTTGAAGATTTTTCATGGTGCATGCTTAGTTTAATTTTTAAATTTCAGCAACAGTGAGGCATTAGTTCTAGCACCCAAATGTTGGCCTATCTCTATTGGAGGGTTGAACTCACTTAGGTGAATTGTGACCTATATGTGGTACGAGTTATATATAAATAAGCTCACTAACTGAGCATTTACTTTCCAGTTAGTAGAATTTATTTTTTCGCATTTCAGTTTGATTAGGAAAGGACTCTATGCGAATAAAGTTTCATGGAGATTTTTTGGTTATATAAGTTCATTATATTTTTAACTCCATGCCTAATGGTGAAGGCTATTGGTTTGTAGGTTCTCAGCACCTTGCCAACAAGGCACTGTCCCCAGTTGGAGCCAATGTTGTCACTCACTATATTATGAGTTTTTAGTTGTCCAAAGTGCCAAAGAGTAGTGAAGTTTGAAGCCATATTCTAAGCCACAGAAGCTCTCAAATCTAAATCAGACTCACTCCATTTCATAGTGATCGGAACAAGCTTTCCAACAATATATGGAAGTCTGAAAATGGACTTCTGGATCAGAAGATATGGCCTGTTGAATTTCAGGGGTTCTGTTGCGTTTGAAATGAGAAGAGCATATTAGAGGTCTCGGCTCATCACAAATTGAAATCAGAGTTTTCTGGAAGCAGAATTCAGTGAGTTCAAAGAAAATGGTGATGGAGTGATCGCCAATGTCGCAAAGGTCAGAGAAAAATCACAATGAAGTGATTGCTGATATTGCAAAGTCAGAACAAAATGGTGATGGAGTGATCGCCGATATCGCAAATCTCATATCAGGTCCAGGCCATATAAGAGATCGATGATTGGCTTTGTAAAAATGTCAATCTTAACCAGGTTGTGATCAACAAACGCTGATGGTGTTAAAGCGCTATGTTGTAGCAACTTCAACACCCTCCAAAATTTTGGCCTACATCTAATTTCATAGCCTCCTTTGAGAGTTTTACACGATGACTGCACACACTCAGGTTCACTCTGTGAGCTCGTGCGAGTGCTCACACCCACCTTGCTTGATCATTCCACCGATAAATTTTTCATGTTGATGTCAATGTCATGCTTGCGACCATGTTTTGGTCATACACAAGGTCTTCATTTCGAGTGTACATGTTGTGTTTGCTATGAAAACATCTGTCGCACTCACACACAAAGTCATATACACTATCATGCGACCATTGTCACAGTCAACCTAACAATCAATCACAAGTGTCACGCTTGTGGCTCACACCGTCGGTCAGTCATGTTGAGCATATGTGTCTAGATGGTTTGATTCATCTCATCGTCAATTCATGTAAGTGTGTGTTTTTAAGATCACCTGTACACCTTCTCACTCATTCGCACACTTAGTCATCTTGTTGAAGTTCTGACGACCAGATTCCCCTCTGACATCTGGACCTTCACCCCACCATAGACTTGATCGATTGTCACCCATAACAGCGCAGAAGCACCAAGCAAGCTATTTCAAGCTGTGTTGCCTGCAAGCAGATCAATCAGCCTTCATGCTGGTCAATCGAAGAGTTTGACCCAGCAGTCACCCTAGGACTGACTCCCTCAAAAATTGCACAGATGCTACAGAAATTTCCTGCTCTGTTGACTAAGAAAATTGTGTAGACAGGCAGAACAGACACCAAGTTACTGTCCTTGTCTTCCTCAGAAAATTGCGCAGTTTTTCTAGCCAGGTCTCTAGTCAGTCGACTGGATGCTCACCTGGAAAGTTGCGCAGTTTTCATGAGCAAGCCCTCTGTTTCCCAGCAGTCCGCTCAACTCAGAAACTGCGCATAGGTGATCAGTAGGCCAGCCTCCCAACATCAACACAGTTTTCCCCACCAGCATCTCCCAGTTCCCTCCAGGAAAATTGCACAGTTTTTTCTGCCAAGCTCCAGCAGTCGACTATTGGTTCCCTCCAAGAATTGTGCAGTTTTTGCTACCAATGTACCAACAGTTGACTGTCAGTTCCCTCTAGGAATTGCACAGTTTTTTCTGCTAGTGTCTCAGCAGTCAGCTGCCATTTCCCTCCAAGAATTGCGTAGTTTTGGCTGCCAGGCCCCCACTGCCCGCTCCTTCTAGAAATTGCGCAGATTTTGTCTACCATGCCCTCCCACAGCCCTAACTTCTCCTCTCAAAAAATGCGTAGTTTTTTCCTCCAGCTAAGCTAGACCCCTCAGACAGTCATTGTCGATCCAGATTTCCCGTATCCATCACCCAGTGACTTCAGCGTAATTTTCACTAGTAGTGCCCGGAGTCTCCATCCCACCTTGCGACTAGCAACGTTGTATCCTCTCCCAGTCACCTACATCTGAAATGATCATGCATCATGGTAGAATAGGAGGTTTATGGATTTGATGTTGTCTTGTCATGAGTGCCTCCAGATACAGGTACATAAACAAACATGTTGCGATGACGGATGGGATGAACAAAGGGAGTACATGTAGAAGTACATGTTCACCAACGGACTAACAAACGATGCATGCAAAAACATGTGCTCGTGAATGAACGATCATGCAAATATGTGTTCGAGGATGGATGAACGAGCAAACATGTGAGATGTGTTCACGAACGGACGAGCATGCACTTTCGTGAATGGGCGAACCTGTCAAGCATGCCAACATGAAAGCAAGGAGAAATGTGCAAAAGCAACATCAAGCGAATCCAATGACCATCGAAGGTTCTATGAACTTTGCCATGTGGAGGTGAAGTTGTGACTCACCATGAGGACATCCATCGCCTAGCAACACTACAACTCGACATGGACACCAGGAAATACGGGATTTCCCTGAATCCCAAGAAGAGCGTATTCGCAGTGTCTGAGAGGAACCTTATCAGACACATTATTGCAAAAAGTGGGATCAAGGTGGATCTGGACCAAGTTCAGACTATTACACAAATCCATCACCCAGCCAACAAGAAAGCC
Organism: Pinus tabuliformis; assembly: GCA_031772625.1. NCBI lineage: Eukaryota > Viridiplantae > Streptophyta > Pinopsida > Pinales > Pinaceae > Pinus > Pinus tabuliformis. The sequence continues at coordinate 1,387,412,723 of CM062804.1, forward strand.
ATGCAATTCTTCTTGGGAAAGATAAACTTCCTCTGGAAGTTCATCTCGAATTATGTGCAGATATTCAGCCCATGCAGGACATGATCAAGAAAGATGCGGTCTACAGCTGGGGCAAGAGGGAAAAGTATGCATTCATCTGGATCAAGCAGGCAATAGCAGAAGTTACTGCACTCTACAACCTAGACTTCAAGAAGGATTTCTTGCTATACATCTTCGCCTCCGACAATTCGCTCGCTGGAGTACTCACTCAGAAGGACAAGATGAATAATGAACGTCCCATCTCCTTCATGAATGCAAGCATGCAGGAACCAGAACTCAACTACTCGGACATTGACAAGCAAGAATATGTACTTTACAAGGCGGTGAAACACTTCAGGCCCTAGTTGTTGAAGAACTGTTGCATAGTCTACGTCCCTCACCCACTAGTCTGCACATTTCTTGTACAATAGGAACTGGGTGAACGAAGTGTGAACTGGATGAAAAGCTTGCAAGAGTATGATCTTGAAATCAAGACAATTCACATGATCAAAGGACATGGGCTTTGCAAACTTGCAGCTGAAGCAGTACAAACCTCAGAGAGTCAAGAAGAGCTCGCCGACTGGGAGCAAGAAGTTGAGATGTATTATATAAGGCGAAAAACACCCACTGAAGACAAAACCTCTTGGTACATAGATATGCACCAGTACCTTGAGCACAACACCATACCCTCTCACTTTTCCAGCAGATAGAAGAGGGCATTTCACCTCAAAGCTTTAGCATATCAGTCGGTGCACAAAGTGCTTTACAGGAAGCACATCAACAAAGTTCTGCTTAGGTGCTTGGAGGCACATGAATAAGAGAAGGTGTTACAAGATTTTCATGACGGACCTACCGGGGCTCAATTTTCGGGAAACATCACGGCGCACAAATTTATGTGAGTAGTTTCTACTTGCCCATGTTATTCAAGGATGCACATGCTTATGCCCGCAAGTGCTCGGTCTATCAGTGATGTGCCGGCAAAACACGAAGATCAGCAGCCCCACTGCAGTGACTGAACCGTTCCAACAATGGGGCCTAGACATCATTATGGATATTTTCCCACATTCATCAAAACAACACTGCTACATTCTAATATCAACATATTACTTTACGTGGTGGTTAGAAGTAGTTCAACTCAAACAAGTGAACGACCAGGAGGTCATCAGCTTCCTCCAGCAGAACATCATGTCACACTTCGGCGTTTCGGTATCAATTTCTTTTTGATAATGCAACGTACTTTTCGTCTTTAAAAATTTATGATTTTACATTACAAAATGGTATTGTGCTGAAACAATCATCCAACTACTACTCGCAAGGAAATGGTCTAGCAGAATCCACGAATAAAAACCTCATCTGCATAATCAAAAAGATTGTTTTCTCTGAGTAGCGCAACTGGCATACCGCTCTGACAAATGCACTATGGGATGACCGCGTAACACCCAAACCTTCTCTGAATACCTCATCGTACTTCCTGGTCTATGGTAAAGAAGGCATCCTTCCAGATAATATCTACTTGCCTACACTTCAGCTATCCAAAGAATCCCAACGCAAGCCTTTCTAGCTAGTTCAACATAGGATGGATACACTCCACAAGCTCCAGGAAGAAAGGATGAAAGAAAAAGAAAAATTTACACTCCACCAGAAGCATATCGAGAGATGGTTCGATAAGAAGTCTACAGGGAAAGCTAACTTTGATGTTGGTGACTTGGTTCTGAAATGGGATAAGTCCCATGAAGACAAAGGCAAGCATACGAAGTTCTAATCCATATGGATTGGTCTGTACACAGTCCATGAGAAGTTTGTCCCACACACATACCGTCTACAATTGCATGACAAGAGGATTGACAACCTTCCTTTCAACGACCAAGATCTCAAGCACAACTTCCAGTAGGTGGAGCCGTGCCCCATGCCATGTACATAGTTTGCTTGCTGCTTGTTATTTTTATTTTATGTTCTTTACTTACTATTTATGTTTTGTTTATTTGTTCTTCTTACTGTTTTGGTCTATGTTTTGTTTTTCTTGCTTGATACCTTAGTATTTTTTTTCCGGAAATAAGTGCTACCAACCACTACGTTATGGCTTTTGAATGAGTATGTGGCTGAGATATGAAGAGACTTATGACACTGCAGCACTTGTCCAGTCTTGTGTCTGTCTTCTTTGTGCTTGGTTATAACCTTCGGCCGATGAAGTCTTGATGGAAAATATGAGTCATCTACAAGGGAAATTTTGGCCCAACCATGAACCTGTGTCCACACTAGGAAGCCCATGCCTATACTCAGTCTTTTGATCTATGTGTTCAAGCCCATACAACTAGTAGAAATGGAAAAGGGGAAATCTAAACGAAAAAACCTATGTCAGGGGTCTTACATGCTTCTCTAAAGGAACAACCTCTTCTGCTCTCAATAAGTTGAGATCCATCTTCTGCCCCAAAGATAAATAAGTTCCTATGCACAGTCCTCTTAAAAAATACAAAGATGAAAGAAGAGAAAGGCTTCTTGTGCAGAGAGGTGAAGCATGCAACTCCACCGGGGTACAGACGGATAGACGAGCATGCACTTTCGTGAACGGGCGAACTTGTCAAGCATGCTAGCATGCAAGTAAGGAGAAATGTGCAAAGGCAACATCAAGTGACCCTAACGACCATTGAAGACTCCGTGCACTTTGCCATGCGGAGGTGAAACTGTGACACACCATGAGGACATCCATCACCCAGCAACACTACAGCTTGACATGCACACTGGCAGGAGCACGGATGCACCAGCACTGTCATGTCGAGTCTAGTCATGGGTCATGTCATCCACATCTCTACTGTGGGTGATACTATTAATTAATGTAATGTAACGTGGAAATCCAAGAGACCCACTTTTCATACAAAGATTCATGTAAAGTCAAAAGGTCATGGAAGTCAAACAGTCATGAGGGTAGTCGAACAACCACAAGGGTCACTTTCACCCTTGGCTATAAATACCCCCTCATTTATACATGTAAAGGACATTTCACCTCGGCTCCTCCCACATAGCCTTGAGAGTCTATAATATTTTCTTTGAGGAGTAAGTAGTGGCTCCAATGCCCCGCCCACAAGCTTAGTGATGTATGGTGTAACGATGTGTCTTGGAACTTTTGCTTAATTCAGAAGCCTGCTAACATGCCAACACGTTTTCACACATGTATTGTAACTGTTGTAAGACTGATCTTGAACACTTGTAATGCATGTTGCTTTAACCTGGGTTTAACACTTGAACTCATTCAATTGTTGTAATACATATATATTAATGAAACTGTGTTGTATGAGTTGTTAACATTGTTATGCCCGTGTTGGTTACCTCCCCGGACATTAGAAAGACCTTTCATGTAAACTTACTATAACAATCATCGCACCTGCGTGGACTCCTCCGGTGTGTGTTGTATGTGTTATCGTTCCTTATGTGTTGTGACTGCCGCATCTGTGTGGACTGATCTTCCAGAAGCTGTGCACATCCTGTTGTGTTGTGTGTTCCGGACAGAGTTGGGGCTTCCTCCCATCCGAATTGGGACTCACTCCCACATTCTCCATCTACAGTGAAAGAACCATTGACACAAGTAACACTAGCAATCACCAGGCACGTGAACCTCACTACTCGAAGATAAAGAAGACCACTGTCTTGTGCTAACAAGCAAGAGCTGAGGAAAATCTTTAAGATAATGGAAAATAGGCCATCATACCGGATGGGAATCCCACACCAAATGGTGTGAGGTCTAGTTGGGACTTCATACTGGGGTGATCGCTTAAATGTTGGCGGGTCCAGCACTGTCAACATGATGGGAGGGCCGAAAATAATTTACCAAATTATTTCAGCGAAAAACCAAGTATTCGCGGGCCTTTTCTCTCTCTTCAGGGGGCCACGTGGCAGAATATTATTGGTCCCGATAAAGCTACATGGCGTCTGATGTCATCATGACGTGGCAGTACATAGGACACGTGGCATGCAGATCTGGCATTTTCAGGGTTCTTATGGGGGGCATATTTTGGGCGACATGTGTCACCACTCAGGAAGCGACATGTGGCACTGATGACATCATCAATCAGTGATCGGAGGTAGCAGTGCATTATGCATCACAAGGAATTCACCAATTGTGAACCACTGATAAAGGGTCTCCGATAAGGGCGCTAGCCTGTGGTCACATAACGAATCGACGAACCAAAGGCTAAGCACTAAAGCGCTATCAGCGATCAACGAGATTGAAATGTTACAACTCCAAGATAAAATCTTCGATTGAAAATCACTGATAAGGGAGCTCCGATATAATGGTTGGCCCACGGTTAATGGGAACTCAAAGAACCAAGGACGCGGGGCTGAGTTAAAGCATAGAGAGCTATCAGGAATTGATGGATTTGGATGTCACAACACTATGAAGTTTGCGATATAGGACTTGTCTGATATTGTACTGTGGCGAGACAACTGGGAATATTAGGCTTTGATAGCGTAATACAGGGAAAGCTAAAGGGACGGATGAATTGGCAGATGTGCTTAGGACATGTTATGGCCATTATGGGTGATCGCTCCTAGTTCTTGTAAGCGAAGAATTAAAGATGTTAAGACCAAAAGTGATAGACAGACTGGCTGGATCATTGAGGCAGAGACGTGGCCTAAGCAGAGGCCATAACAGGGGCATTCGGGAGATGTTTTCCTCCCATCATCATTTTGTTTTCCTTTTTATTTTATTTCGATAGTTTCTATATTTCCAATAACGAAATCAAATCCGAATGTAATCAGTTTAGGCAGTCAGGCCTTTGCACACCGAGATAACTGATCTATCAGATAGTTGGAGCTCGAGGTGGGATATTTTGTAACTGTTAATTCCAGCTCCCCCTCCTCTTATAAATAGGGGGAAGAAACACTTAATAAAGGTCCTGAAATTTTGCACCTGTAGAGGTCAAAATTCTGAGATTCCACCTTTGTTTCTATTTACTTGTTCCCAAGGGACTTGAGTGATATCTTGCTAAATGTAATGGACTGGTATGTTGGACTCATATTGGATTAATGAAACTCTTTGGCGATTCCAATTAGATCAATGTGCAGTATGTTTTCCCCCTCTATAAATCTCATTTCATATATGTTTTTCTTTCTCCAAAATTGTGTAATGAAACTGTTAGTCTCATCCTCTCATGGTTATACATATGCTGCTAAATAGTGAACAATACATATATATATTACAGATTTACTTGTGTTAGTCTATAACTTACAATACTTGTGTACAAGATAGATTTACTTGTGTTATTCGATTAACCTGGATACCTGTATGAGCACAAATTTACTAATTTTGTTTGGTGATATAGGTACCCATGAGGTATACGACATGAAACCTTAATTCACGCTCCACTCTTTCCTCTCTTTCATCTCCTCAGTCTTCCATACTTCTTCCGGAATATTGTTGCTTAGGATTTTGTCTTGTTTACAGCCCTATGCATCAGATTCCCCTCCTTTCTTTTTTCCTCTTCATTTTACTACACTGCCAATATTGAGGTTTCCTGTTGTTGTGTATCAACCACTAGAACAAGACATTTATCTTTGAGGTTGCCCCGATTTACCCCCTACACATTTGGATCCATGTATTAGCATGAGTTTACCTTACTAAAGGGTTATTGAACAAAGCCCCTTTTATTATCTTTTTAAACTTTGCAACAATTGGAGTGCAACCGAGAGGCCCCATTGATAATCTTCCATGCACTCCTCTATTCAAGATGTCCTAGGTAGTGGTCTACAATCAAACCAGAGCCTATCTCTAGGAAGCTTTCTATATCTCTTGAAGCACTTGTGCCGCAGGTGCTAGAAAAAGTGACAACAGGTTCTTTCAGAAGTAGTTTCCTATTTGTGAATAGGTTGGGTGACTTCTTCAGAATGACCAAGGGTGTTTGAATATAAATATTCTACATCAGATACACGAGGACTTGACAGAGTACTTGGATTTGAGGATGTTGTAGATCTATTTGAATGACATTTGATTTTGTGGGAGGCTTTATGTGCCATTCACCATCAAATTTTCCCTCCTTCTAGTGCCAATTTTTGACATGTGGGAAAATTCTAGCCTGCAATGAAGAGTTACCACTCCATCAAAGCGTCAATTACACCCTTTCTAGTTTGGTGTGGTGGCACTTGTTGAAAGAATTTTTTATTGATGTCAAAGGTTGTCCAAATGAAAGAGAAATTTACATATTCAAATAGTATATTTTGAAATTTTATTTCTTTACCGTTGATGCCTTATTTGGATACCCTATCTTTGAATTCAATTCTACTCCATTTACCTAGCTAAAATTGAACCATAACATATATGGTTGGAAATATTATTTCGAGGCCTTTCTAATGGTTTATGTAACTCCCTCTAACTCATCACGGTTGAGGATGAATGATTTTCAAACATTCACTATACATTCGGCCAGTTGCACAAGCTATTCCAACCAGTGGACAAGTTGACCCAGTTAGTGGACAAGTCAGCCCAATGTAGACTTTGAATTCACTATAAACAGGAATGAGAAAGAGCATTTCAAATCACTCCCTCAAGAAAGCTTGGATCTATTTAAAAAAGCAAAGGAAAGGAGTTTTGAGGTTCATACCTCATGAATTAGAAGTGAAGAGAAGTTGATTTAGAGAGACTTTTTAGGGAAGGATTTTTGGCACATTTTTGTATGGTTTTTGTCTTATTTTGAAAATGTTTTTTGGCTTATTTTAGAACGTTTTTTGGAAAAATGTTTGAAGGTTTTTGGTCTTGGTTAGAAGGTTTATAAAAAAATTATTATCGATGGTCAGATTTTGTCCCTTTTGAAGGATGAATTTCCTATATATTTTAAGAGTAAGATTCTAGTGTGGAATATTGAGTTTCAGGCCCATCCTAGGAACAATGACCTATCACTATTGAGGTTAAATTTAGGGACCGAAGTTTTGGTACAAATAAGGTCAAATTCATGCCTATTTTTAAGGCTAAATCTTGGAATGTTTCAAGTTGAGTTTCAATTTTGTTTTGAAAATCTAACACTATCCTTTATTGAGGAGGTCGAACCATGTGGAGGAGTCAAAGTTCTAGAGGCCAAGTCCTGCTAATAAGGAGGCCAAGTTCAAGGATCATTTTCTTAGGGAAGTTATGTTGCTAATAAGATTGTGTTTAGGGATTCGAATTCCCGTGTGAAGGAGAGAGGAGAAATTTCCAGAAGAACGGATTTGTTTTACTAATATTGATTCTTGTACAAGTTTTAGTGATGATAAATCAGGGAGTTGGTGCTTCCTTTCAGTTGGTGTTGATAAACTTGGGTGTTGGTGCTTCCTTTCAGTTGGTGTTGATAAACTTGGGAGTTGGTGCTTCCTTTCAATTGATGTTAATAAATTTGAATGTACTATTTACATATATTAAGCAAATCATTCCATGGTTTTCATGTAAAAATTTATAAGTTTTTATATTTATGTGCTTTGTTTTATACCTGTGGATGCATTTAAAAACGTTTGAAGTTAAAAATTGTTAATATTGATTCACCCCCCTCTTAGTAATGCTAAATATTCCAACATTAGTATCAAATATTCCTTTAGAAACAATTTGACCATTGGAAGGTATATCTCAATTAAACTCATGGACAAGCAAGAAGAATAAACCAAACATGGTATGCCATTTTTTGATGGATAAAATTATGTCTTTTGGAGCATAAGGATGAGATTATTCTTGCAAGCACAAGGAGTTGATGTTTGAAAAACTATTCTAAATGAATACAAGGTATTAACCTCTCCTCCAACATATCTGGTTGCAAGAAGACTCTATGAAATTAAGTCAGAGGCTATGTATGCCATTCTAGGAGGGTTGACAAGACCATAATTTGTCAAGGTTATGCATTGTGATTCAGCAAAGGAAATTTTGGACAAGCTCAATAATGTGTATCAAGGAGATGAAAAGGTAAAAGAGTCCAATCTTCAAACTTATAGAGGATAGCTTGAACACCTAAATATGAAGGAAGATGAAGAAACTATAGCTCAATTTCTCTAGGTTGATGAGGTCGTGAATACTATGAGAGAAATGGGAGATAAGATCATAGATAAAATCATTGTTCAAAAGATACTAAGATATATCCTAATGAGATTTGATTCCAAAATCTCAGCTTTAGAAGAGAGACAAGATCTAGCTATGTTGAGTATGGATGAGATATATGACATGAGGACAGAATAGGAAAACTCATCGAAAAGGGAAGTATCTTTTAAAGTCTCCAATAAGACAAGGAATAACAAGAAAAAGTAAAAAACAAGCTCTAGTTGTAGTGATGATTCAGACGATGAAGAAGAACCCAATTTTGTGAGAAAGTTGAAAAGAGGAACTCAAAAATATAAAGGTAAACTTTCTTTAAAGTGTTTTGAATGTGGTAAAAGTGGTGATTATGCTTCTAAATGTCCTTTTGCAAAGGGTTCAGATAGTGATGAAGAATAAATTTATAAGAAAGAAAATAAATATAAAAAAAGAAACAAAGGAAAGAACAAGGGAAAATTCTTCAAGAAGAAAAGTCTTTATTCAAGAGAAGATAGTATCTCATCCAATAAACATGATGATAGTGACCGTGATTATGATAGAGTGATTTTCATGGAATTAGATTCTCATAATAAGACTCTTGAAAATTATGATGGAAATCATGAAGAATAAGAAGGAGAAGTGGATCTTGATGCAAAATTGATTAGTACATTAAGTGATCTTAGAAGAACAATAAATAAAAATCTCATACTCAAGGAAGAGGTAAATAAACTAAAAGAATGTTTAAAATTCCTAATAGGAACATTGAAGAGACCAATCAAACTATCATAAATCTAAAAGTACAACTACGAGAAGAGTGATTGAAGAAACACTCGATAGATAGCTGGAAGAGAAGGAGAGAATAACCAGGAATCTAGAATTTGAGATAATTTCCTTGATGAAGGAACTATGGAGGAAGGATATCCATTAGAACTTTCAAAATATTACCAAAATACTAGATGAAATCATAAACAACCATAAACTATTCAATGGAACGTATGGTCTAGGTTATAAACAAAATAATATTGATAAAAGTTCAAGCTCTATGATGACAAGAAATGAAGCAAAGAAAGGAAGTTACATTGATGTGCTTAAAGGTCCTATCAAGAAGGAAGAATCTAAGCAGTTAAAGGAGGTCATACAACAACCAACAATGAAGAACATTCAAGAAGAAGATCATGGCTTCAGAAGGACAACACCATCAAGAATACCACCTACACTCATGTACCAAAATATTTTTCTTGGAGTGCGTTATTCTTGTAATAATTTTGGGCATAAGGTTATATACAATAGAACTTATAGAATAGGTAGAAATATAAGAAATAACTATGAAAATGTCAAGAATTGTTATGAAGGTAGTTATGGTAGAAAATCTCATGAAAATTTGAACATAAATTATAATAGTTTTGGCTCTCTTATATATAAAACTGAATGTTACAAATGCAAAAAATCTGGACACATAGTGAGAAATTGCAGAAGCAATTTGATAGTTCCTTCAAAGGAAACAAGGGAGGTTCCTATCCATCATATGGGGAAACAACTAAGAACTTGGAAAAAGAAGCATGAAGATTTGAATGTTGATGAATGTGGGCTTGTATTACAAGCCCAAAGTAGAATAAGTCAATGGTATATCGATAGTGGATGCTCAAAGCATATAACTAGAGACAAAGACAAATTTTGTAAAATAGAACAAAAGAAAGGTAAGGATTTGTCACTTCTGGGAATGATCACTTTGCCAAAATTATAGAGGAAGGCACAATTATCCTTGGAAGAAAAGTGCGGTGGAAGAAAATGTTTCACGTGTTGAAGATATGAAGTGTAATTTGCTAGGTGTTAGCCAAATGTGTGATCAAGGATACACACTTCTATTCCATTCAAAGGAATGTGAAATAAGGAAAGAAGGATCATGGAAACTGGTTGCAACAACAATAACAAATCCAAAAAACATATACATCATGAATGAGATTGGAAAGGAAAGATGTTTCCTGTGAAAGGAAGATGAAAGTTAGATTTGGCATAGGCGACTGGGGAATATACACTTTGACAATCTTGTCAAGATTAGCAAGAAGGGATCGGTAAGGGATATTCCTAAAATTACAAAGCCTTCAAATACTATATGCAAGTATTGTCAGCATGGAAAGAAAACATGAGTTGGGTTCAAAACTAAGGAACATTCCACGACAAAACCATTGGAAGTTGTACATACTTATTTATGTGGGCCAACAAGAACAAAAGGACTAGATGGTGAACAATATTTCATGTTGCTTTTTGATGACTACATAAGGATGAAATGGGTTTTCTTCTTAAAAAGAAGTCAAAATATTTTGAATTTTTTAGAATATTCAAGGAACTTGTTGAAAGCGAAACCAATTTTTTGATCAAATTCTTGAGATCATATAATGGAGGAGAACTTCAATGAATTCAATTACAATCTTGAAGAACATGGAATAAGAAGACATTTCTCAATAGTTAGAACTCCTCAACAAAATGGAGTGGTTGAAATCAAGAAAATAACTGTGGAAGAGATGGCTAGAACTTTGTTGTATGAATCCAAGCTAAGTAATATCTTTTGGGTACAAGTTACATACAATTATTCACATTTTGATCAAAATATTGCGTAGAAGTAACAATGAAAAAACTCCCTATGAATTGTGGAAGGGAAGACTAGCTAGTGTCAAGCATTTCATAATATTTGAAAGAAAATACATAAAAACGGATGACCAGATGCAAAGAAAGTTTGACTCCCAGACAGATGAAGGCATACATGTTGGGTACTCATGTAAAATTAAACCATACAAGTGCTACATTGTTAGAATCAACAAGATAGTAGAAAGTGTTGGGAGTATGTTATATTCTTTCCATGACTAGCCCCACGTTGTTTGTTGCGTCAAGTGCAATAGGGGGTTTTTACGGGGGAAGTATCCCCCTTCTACGGGGTCTGGGGCAACGCCCCAAGGAAATTTTTTTTTGACCCTATATTAGATGGACGAACCTACCTATGGTTTTTTGTGTGGTTTTCGCACATGGTTTTGGGAATGATGGTTTTCTTCCCATGGTATTTTGTAGATCCGGTCAAGGGAACTACGAGTATGCTCTAATCCAAGGTTAATGGATTGGGGTTTATGGATGCTTCGTAATGTATATATATGTATTGTAACATTCAAAGGAATATAATGAAAAATCAATATGGTAATCCCGGTTTTGGGATTGAGGGGCAAATATTTACGTATATATGTTTTATGTTTTATGATCTCACCATTGTTTATTTTTTATTTTTAGAATTCGTATGCATGTAATTTATGTACGTGCTTAAAAAAGAACTAATGTAAAATTTGATGAAACAAACTTGCTGAAGACCAAGAAGGAAAGAAAAAATTCACACATATTTGAAGAATTGGAAGAGGAAGAACCAAATAAAATTGAAGAAAAAGAACAAGAGGAACACCAAGAAGATAAATAGTCAAGGGCAGAATAAGAAGAAGCAAACAATTAGCAAGATTTTCAGACACCTTCCAATAAACCTAAAATTTGGTACCAGAAGAATCATCCACTAGAATAAATCATTGGGAAGAAGAGTGCAAGGGAATCTATCACTATTGTCCACAATTGAACCAAGTAACTTTGAGGAAGGTATAAATGATGAACATTGGATCAAGGCCATGGAAGAAGAACTAAATCAAAATAAGAAGAATGAGACATGGGAACTTGTTCCAAGGCCCAAGAAAAAAATGTGATTGATACAAAAATGGTCTTCAAGAAAAAACTAAATGAAGATGGAAAGGTGACCAGAAATAAAGCAAGGCTAGTGTGCAAAGGGTATTCCCAAGCTGAAGGGATATACTTTGAAGAAACGTTTACTATGGTAGACAGAATGGAAGTAATAATAATACTCTTGGCATATGCATGCTCCAAAAGAATCAAAGCATATCAGATGGATGTAAAATCAAAATTTCTTAATGGAGAGCTAGAAGAAGAAGTCTACATAAAACAACTAAAAGGATTCATATTATCAAAAGATGGAGGCTATGCTTGTAGATTGAAAAAAGCCTTGTATGGACTTAAGCAATCCCTTATAGCTTAGTACTAAATATTGGATAGGTATTTGCAATAACAAGGAACTAGAAGGGAAATGCAGATAATAATCTATACATAAAGGAAGATTAAGGAAATATGGTCATCATTAAAGTATATGATGGCATCATCTTTGAAAGTGATTACTGTTAGAGTCGGTATTGTCATCCCTCCATCAGAGATCAAATCCTCTTGTTGCACTTCATATTAGGTGTCCCGCCCAGTGTTTTGCATTCCATTAGGCGCATAGATCATCTGACGATAGTGGCATTCAACCAGTTTCCCTCATGTTATCTACCTGCTGGCTCATGTTTGTTCATTTGGAAACATACACAGTCTTCTTTTTATCTTGAAAATTGCAAAGGTTCTCTTTAGGGTTTCATTGTCAAATAGGTCTAGGGTTTCATTAGGGTTTCGTCAAAAAATGTGTTAAAATGTCCAATAATTTCCAGCAGGCCATGAGGAGGTTGCAACATCAATAAATTTTATCACCAAGCATTTGAAAATGTGTTTTTCCTCAAAACTTTGTTTTGAGGAAAAAACAGAGTATTTAGCATTTATTGTACAAAATCATGAAAGTTTTTGTTTTCCTCATTGTAAATCCATTCATCTGCATCCTGGTTTCTTTCCTTAGCCCAAAAGCCCCAACACCTGCAAAAACAAGCAAGCTCAGGTCATTAAATTCATCACAAAGTGAAAAAAGTAGTGAAAAAGTTCAAAAATAGAGTTTAAAGATAAAGTCAAATCCAAAACATTATAAAAGTGGGTTTCATGAGCCAAAATTTCAAAAGCTCTTGGTTTATAAGCAATGCCTTCATTGGTAAAGTTCATTTGCAAAAGACAAGTAAGGCAAAGTGATTTTGTTGAGCAAGAGGAAAAAATTGGGTGAAAATCGCTCTTGGTGACCGACGCGGCGCACTTGGCAGGAGGCGCGACGCATTGGTGAGGCGCAGCTCAATGGACCTCAGAACTCAGTGCATTTTTTCACAGGCACGATGCACTGGTGGGGCGCGATGCATTGGGCGTGTTGTGTGATGCACATAGCCAAAGAGCTCGAAAAACTTCCAAACTCGCTCTAATCGCCTGAAATCGCTTGGAACGGTCTTGATACAAGTAGGTACAATCTTCAAAGCTGTATTTCATCTAAGTTTGATGATGGTTTGATGGTGTGTTTTTTATGGTGCTTGTGAGAAGCAATCAAACCCTACTATTTAAAAAAAACTTGCTACCTAGGGTTTGAAAACCTATTTTGATACCAAGTTCATCATCCCTCCATTACTCCCCTATCCATTTATCCCTAAATTTCATTGTTCCCTAAGCCCCCCAACCCCCCTAAATTCACTAATCACCTATCCCAAGTTCCCTTTCCCAAAATCCTAATTGTAAAATCCCAAACCCTAACCCTATACAAAACTCCCATAATATCCCAATTTTCCCTAGCTAACTCTGTCCCAACAGTCCCTAAATTCCCATTATTTTTCCCTCTCCTAACAGTCCCTTGTTTCACTGTTTTCCCTTGGTAGCAGAGGTCAAACAATCATTAAAGGCAATCCAACACAGTTTGACACATCAGCACCTATTTCTCCAAGCCAATTTGTCTATCAACAGTTATGGCATCTGATCCTTCATATGATTATGAAGAAGAGACCCAAAGTGATTCACCCACGGAGGGACATGCACCAGGAGGCCTCATAGAGGTGGTAGACATATCAGAGAAGAACCGACCACTCTTGCCGAGTTGCAGGCTTTCCCTCTTGCCATCTTTTGTTTCCAGCACCAGTCATGTTATGAATTCTGCAAAAGGGTTGCTAATATTCAGTTTCATCATGAGTTGGCCCGCTTATTTGTGTTGCATTTGCATGGTGATCAAGCCACTCTTGCTGGTGTTACTTTCACATTAACACCAGAAACCATTTCATTAGCAACCGGCATACAAAACATTGGAGAACCATGGAATAAGAGACAAAATATTGACTGGAAACACTATGAACCATACATCAAACCTGGTTTTCTGAGGCAGCTTAAGAGAGTGTTTCCTTTTCAGTTTCTCAAGGATGAGTATGCTCCTTTAATGAAACTCATCATGAAGTATTTCACCTGTGAGAGCCGGTTCTCCCGCTTGTATGCTTATCACATCAGGCTGCTGATGCATTTCACTCAGGTATGGATGATGAACATTCCTTATTTCATATGCCGAAACATAGAAAGGATGACCACTCTTGTGCAACACAAGACCCCTCAGCAGTAGTTTAACAATCTTTATCATTTTGCTCTCATCAAAATTGTGGTCGTTCATCAGCTTGGTTTACAGGGCATCACTTGGGATGACTTCATCTCTTGTGAGTTTTTCAGAGCTTCACAGGGACCTTCGGAGGTTAGGCATGAGACAGGTGGACCTTCTTATCAGCAGGGCCATGAGACCGCTAGTATGCCGATGTTCATCTCCTATCAGAGGGGCACTAGATGGTTGTTTGCAACAGCAAAGCGAGTGTTATCTCCACCCAGGGTGGAAGGGGTCTCGCTTCCTCCATCAGCACAACAGGTTCAGGACTGAGGCAAGAGGCCTCTATAGGAGGAAGGACCATCAGGTGAGCGAGAGACTGATTTCATCCTCATTGAGGGTGATGATACTAACATGGGCCCACAAAGTGCAAGCCTTAGACAGATCATCAAGGAGAAGTAGGCGGACATTGATGCCTTGTCCACCAACTTGGATAGAGCCCAGTGGACTATATAGTATTTGGAGCAGAGGAACAAGCAGCTTGAGGATCAGCAGGTGGTGATGGAGTTACAGAACATTCGGCAAAACTGCCAAAGTGCCCGAAGGAGGAGGATAGAGTTCACTTCATTGGAGCAAGAGATCAATGCTGATCGAGAGTCATGGCTTGAAAGAGTCAATACCCACTTGGAGAGGAAGCTAGAGAAGGCAATAAATGAGAAGAACATGCTTAGAAATTTGTCATATCATTATTTGTCCCGGAATTTGGTGTGGCAAGCAAGAATCAGGAATTTGAAAGCTAAGTTGAAGAGAGCATCAAGGAGGAAAAAAGAGGATGAAGGAATTCAAATCTTGGCTGAGGCTTCCTTGGCCCATCAAAACACTTAATAGAGAAGAATCAACTCAAATTTCAAGAAATTTGGAGCAATTTTTGCATTTTTGTAAATTTTTGGCACAAAAAACAAAGTTTTCCTCCCTATGCGCAGTGCCACGTGGCATTCGCTTTTGCTAGAGGGATATAAATCACAAAAAATTTGAATTTTTGGATTTTTCATGGAAATTTATGCTTTCCTACCTGTGGCCAAGAAATTTGGGCTAGTTTTGAGCCCTCAAAAGGTCAAAAAACACTCAAAAAATGACCTCACTGTCCCTATTTTGACACACAGGAAGCAGTGTTGGGAGAATGGACTTTTGGAGGGGAAAATGGAGGCTAAATTGAAAAATTCCACTTGGGTAGGAAAGTAGACAGGCTGACCTTTCCAGCAAGCACACCTGGAGCTAATTTGGACATTGGGAAGGCCTCCAAAAGTGGGTCCAAACAGGCACTATGCATAGAGAATCAGGCACGATGCATAGAGGAAAAATTGCCAGTTTGACCAATTTTTGCTCTGTTTTTCACCCAGTTTCACCTAGTTTGACATTTTCACTTTCCTAATGGAAAATTTATGATGTAATTTGATGAAATTTGATGGATTATGATGTAAATATGTTGGATTTTCACTTGTAGAGGTAGATTCATCAGTTTAGAGGTTCTTTCAAACTGAATGGATCAGTTTCCTTGTTTTTAGAGGCATGCTGTTATGTTGCCTAGTTTCTACTTCTCAGCTTAGAATCAGTTGGATCAGCTCCTAAACTCATGAGCTCGACCCCTAGAGGCAAGGAGGAGCTATGTTTGTCTATATTATGTTGTTTTTCAGTCATTAGCATGGTTGGACTCTTGAGAAAGCCTTGAGCTTCATTGTATACTAATAATTTCATTTTGGCTAAGGAATTGAGACCAGGATTTGCAGCACTCTTTGGGATTCATGTGGCAATTTTTATTGGTACAGTGCTTCTCTTTGTAATTGTGAGTGTCTAGTTTTAGCTTTTGAGAGTCTTGTTTCTGTTTTGGATTAGTCGGTTCAACTATGAGTCTTGAGTCAAAAGTTTGGTTTTGGTTTGTTGAAGTTATTGAATCTATAGCCCAATGGACAAAGGCACTGCTTGCTTTCCCAGAGATCCATAGTTCTTGGCACCTCCAAGGAGCTACCATCCCCATTGGAGCCAATTTTAGAGTCGGTATTGTCATCCCTCCATCAGAGATCAAATCCTCTTGTTGCACTTCATATTAGGTGTCCCGCCCAATCATTTGCATTCCATTAGGCGCATAGATCATCTGACTGTAGTGGTATTCCTCCAGTTTCCCTCATGTTATCTACCTGCTGGCTCATGTTTGTTCATTTGGAAACATACACAATCTTCTTTTTATCTTGAAAATTGCAAAGGTTCTCTTTAGGGTTTCATTGTCAAATAGGTCTAGGGTTTCATTAGGGTTTCGTCAAAAAATGTGTTAAAATGTCCAATAATTGCCAGAAGGCCATGAGGAGGTTGCAACATCAATAAATTTTATCACCAAGCATTTGAAAATGTGTTTTTCCTCAAAACAGAG
This sequence comes from Pinus tabuliformis, assembly GCA_031772625.1. Taxonomy (NCBI): domain Eukaryota; kingdom Viridiplantae; phylum Streptophyta; class Pinopsida; order Pinales; family Pinaceae; genus Pinus; species Pinus tabuliformis. The sequence goes on from CM062804.1 coordinate 1,387,429,475, forward strand.
TCAAAAAATGTGTTAAAATGTCCAATAATTGCCAGAAGGCCATGAGGAGGTTGCAACATCAATAAATTTTATCACCAAGCATTTGAAAATGTGTTTTTCCTCAAAACTCTGTTTTGAGGAAAAAACAGAGTATTTAGCATTTATTGTACAAAATCATGAAAGTTTTTGTTTTCCTCATTGTAAATCCATTCATCTACATCATGGTTTCTTTCCTTAGCCCAAAATCCCCAACACCTACAAAAACAAGCAAGCTCAGGACATTAAATTCATCACAAAGTGAAAAAAGCAGTGAAAAAGTTCAAAAACAAAGTTTAAAGATAAAGTCAAATCCAAAACATTATAAAAGTGGGTTTCATGAGCCAAAATTTCAAAAGCTCTTGGTTTATAAGCAATGCCTTCATTGGTAAAGTTCATTTTCAAAAGACAAGTAAGGCAAAGTGATTTTGTTGAGCAAGAGGAAAAAATTGGGTGAAAATCGCTCCTGGTGACCGGCACGGCGCACTGGGCAGGAGGCGCGGCACATTGGTGAGGCGTGGCACACTGGGCCTCAGAACTCAGTGTATTTTTTCACAGGTGCAGCGCACTAGTGGGGCACAACGCATTGGGCGTGCTGCGCGGCGCACATAGCCAAAGAGCCCAAAAAACTTCCAAACTCGCTCTAATTGCCCGAAATCGCTTGGAACGGTCTTGATACAAGTAGGTACAATCTTCAAAGCTGTATTTCATCTAAGTTTGAAGATGGTTTGATGGTGTGTTCTTTATGATGCTTGTGAGAAGCAATCAAACCATACTATTTAAAAAAAACTTGCTACCTAGGGTTTGAAAACCTATTTTGCTACCAAGTTCATCATCCATCCATTACTACCCTATCCCATTTGTTGTGTGTGGAGCATGATTGTTCAGAGGTCTTTGTTTCAGCCGGATGTATACCCCAGGAAGTTTGTACACCCCTCCACGCGGGGGGGTGCGGGGGGGACTTGTCCCCCCCGCGGGGGTCCGGGGGCCAGCGGTCCCCCGGCGGGGGCTCGGGGGCAGCGCCCCCGAAGCTAAAAACAAATGTAAAATTGCCTTGTAAAAGTATAGTAATTTCTAGTCAATCTGGGCCGTTCATTAGGCAGATGATCTGACGGTAGAACTTATGTTTAGTTTAGGGTTTTTTGCCCTAGAAGGCAACCCCCTCTCTTTGTATGAGGGCATTGTATTTGAGGTTGAGATATAGATGTGTATTCTGTGAGCGAGAAACAGAGAGGTGAGACTGTGAGAGAAAACAAAGGATATTACAGCGGATTTGCTGTAGGTTGTGTCTCTTCATTTTGCTGGATAATAGAAAGGAAGGACTGGCTGTTCGGGGTGGACGTAGCCCAAACTAGGTGAACCACGTATATCTGTGTCTCTCTTGCTTTGTGCGTTTTCTGTGTTTATATTTCTGCAATATTTTATGTGTTCCATTGCTCCGTAATATATAATTTTCTAACACCATTTATCCCTGAATTTCATTGTTCCCTAAGTCCACCAACCCCCCTAAATTCACTAATCCCCTATCCCAAGTTCCCTTTCCCAAAATCCTAATTGTAAAATCCCAAACCCTAACCCTATACAAAACTCCCATAATATCCCATTTTTCCCTAGCTAACTCTGTCCCAACAGTCCCTAAATTCCCATTATTTTTCCCTCTCCTAACAGTCGCTTGTTTCACTATTTTCCCTTGGTAGCAGAGGTCAAACAATCATTAAAGGCAATCCAACACAGTTTGACACATCAACACCTATTTCTCCAAGCCAATTTGTCTATTAGCAGTTATGGCATCTGATCCTTCATATGATTATGAAGAAGAGGCCCAAAGTGATTCACCCACGGAGGGACATGCACCCAAGAGGCCTCATAGAGGTGGTAGACATATCAGAGAAGAATCGACCACTCTTGCCGAGTTGCAGGATTGCCCTCTTGCCATCTTTTGTTTCCAGCATCAGTCATGTTATGAATTTTGCGAAAAGGTTGCTAATATTCAATTTCATCATGAGTTGGCAAGCTTATTTGTGTTGCATTTGCATGGTGATCAAGCCACTCTTGCTGGTGTTACTTTCACATTAACACCAGAAACCATTTCATTGGCAACCGACATACAAAACATTGGAGAACCATGGAATAAGAGACAAAAGATTGACCGACAACACTATGAACCATACATCGAACCTAGTTTTCTGAGGCAGCTTAAGAGAGTGTTTCCTTTTTGGTTTCTCAAGGATGAGTATGCTCCTTTAATGAAACTCATCATGAAGTATTTCACCTGTGAGGGCCGTTCTCCTGCTTGTATGCTTATCACATCAGGCTGTTGATGCATTTCACTTGGGTACGGATGATGAACATTCCTTATTTCATATGCCGAAACATAGAAAGGATGACCACTCTTGTGTAGCACAAGACCCCTCAGCAGTAGTTTAACAATCTTTATAATTTTGCTCTCATCAAAATTGTGGTCGTTCATCAGCTTGGTTTACAGGGCATCAATTTGGATGACATCATCTCTCGTGAGTTTTTTAGAGTTTCACAGGGACCTTCAGAGGTTGGGCATGAGACAGGTGGACCTTCTTATCAGCAGGGCCATGAGACCGCTAGTATGCCGGTGTTCATCTCCTATCAGAGGGGCACTAGACGATTGTTTGCAGCAGCAAAGCGAGTGTTATCTCCACCTGGGGTGGAAGGGGCCTCACTTCCTCCATTAGCACAACAGGTTCAGGACTGAGGCAAGAGGCCTCTATAGGAGGAAGGACCATCAGGTGAGTGAGAGACTGATTTCATCCTCATTAAGGGTGATGATACTAACATGGGCCCACAAAGTGCAAACCCTAGACAGATCATCAAGGAGCAGTAGGCGGACATTGATGCCTTGTCCACCAACTTGGATAGAGCACAGTGGACTATACAGTATTTGGAGTAGAGGAACAAGCAGCTTGAGGATCAACAGGTGGTGATGGAGTTACAGAACATTCGGCAAAACCGCCAAAGTGCCTGAAGGAGGAGGATAGAGTTCACTTCATTGGAGCAAGAGATCAATGCTGATCGAGAGTCATGGCTTGAAAGAGTCAATACCCACTTGGAGAGGAAGCTAGAGAAGGCAATAAATGAGAAGAACATGCTTAGAAATTTTTCATATTATTGTTTGTCCCGGAATTTGGTGTGCCAAGCAAGAATCAGGAATTTGAAAGCTAAGTTGAAGAGAGCATCAAGGAGGAAAAAAGAGGATGAAGGAATTCAAATCTTGGCTGAGGCTTCCTTGGCCCATCATAACACTTAATAGAGAATACTCAGCCCAAATTTCAAGAAACTTGGAGCAATTTTTGCATTTTTGTAAATTTTTGGCACAAAAAACAGAGTTTTCCTCCCTATGCGTCGCACCACGTGGCGCTCGCTTTTTCTAGAGGGCTCTAAATCACAAAAACTTTGCATTTCTAGATTTTTCATGGAAAGTTATGCATGCCTACCTATGGCCAAGAAATTTGGGCTGGTTTTGAGCCCTCAAAAGGTCAAAAAACACTCAAAAAATGACCTCACTGCCCCTATTTTGACACACAGGAAGTAGTGTTGGGAGAATGGACTTTTGGAGGGGTAAATAGAGGCGAAATTGAAAAATTACACTTGAGTTGGAAAGTATACAGGCGGACATTTCCAACAAGCACACCTGGAGCTCATTTGGACATCGGGAATGCCTCCAAAAGTGGGTCCAAACAGGCGCTATGCATAGAGAATCAGGCACGGCACATAAAGGAAAAATTGCCAGTTTGAACAATTTTTGCTCTGTTTTTTGCCCAGTTTCACCTAGTTTGACTTTTTCATTTTCCTAATAGCAAATTTATGATGTAATTTGATGGATTATGATGTAAATATGTTGTATTTTCACTTGTAGAGGTAGATTCATCAGTTTAGAGGTTGTTTCAAACTGAATGGATCAGTTTCCTTGGTTTTAGAGGCATGCTGTTATGTTGCCTAGTTTCTAGTTCTCAGTTTAGAATCAGTTGGATCAGCTCCTAATCACATGAGCTCGACCCCTAGAGGCAAGGAGGAGCTATGTTTGTCTATATTATGTTGTTTTTCAGTCATTAGCATGGTTGGACTCTTGAGAAAGCCTTGAGCTTCATTGTATATTAATAATTTCATTTTGGCTAAGGAATTGAGACCAGGATTTGCAGCACTCTTTGGGATTCATGTGGCAATTTGTATTGGTACAGTGCTTCTCTTTGTAATTGTGAATTTTCTTATGTATGCCATCATCTATCTTATTTCTTTTGAACTAAACAAACAAGAGTGTAAGTAGAATTCATTGAAAGTGCAATGCTCTACTTGAAGTTTACTTTTGTTGTTTGATGTTTTTAGCTGTTTGGGGATGATTCATGATTGCCCTTGCCCTCTTCAACACCTCACCTGTCTTTTCCCTCCATCTCATTAAAATTTAAGTGCCAAAATGATCACCTACCTTGCCCCATCGATATCTCTACAGAACTGAGCCTCAATCCCCGCGCCCCAAAATTTTCTTTCCCCTTGATTCCAACAAAACCCCCAAAAAAATAAAATCAAAGCCTTGTACTTCATGCCTAGCCTAAAATTAGTTTTTATTTCTGTCATCTCAAGCCCCATCGATTATCTTCTGCTGAGATTGACCTGGAGAGAGCCCTCTCCTGTCCTCGTAGGGATAGCTACAAGGATGAGCGTGGTTTGATGTTGGCCCTGGATCCTACCTTTTTAGCCTGAGGTAAATCTAGGCTCTAACAATGACGATAGAATAAGTTGGAACCTTACAAAATATATGAAAAATGAATTTGAAATGTCTTTGATTGGGGATTTGGCTTTATTTTTGGGACTCCAAATATCTTAGCTAGATGGAGGTATTTTGATATCTCAAACCAAGTACATCAAAGAAATGTTCAAGAAGTTCAAAACGGAAGACTGCAAACTTGTGAGCACTCATATGGTCACTCGATGCAAGTGAAGCAAAGAAGATGAACCCAAGGAAGTGGATAAAAGGATCTATAGAACAATGATTAGTAGCCTACTCTATGTGATAGCTTCAAGGCCAAATGTAATGCAAGCAGTTGGACAAGTTGCAATATTTAAAGCAACACCAAAGGAAACTCATGTTCTAGCTATAAAAAATATATACAAATATCTCAAAGGAACAACAAACTTTGTATTGTGGTATCCAAAAGGAAAGGAATCGACACTAGTGTCTTACATAGATGCATATTGGGCATGAAATATAGATGACATAAGTACAAGTGGAGAAACCTTCTACTTGGGAAACTATTTAGTATCCTGATTGAGAAAGAAGCAATCTTTTGTATCCTTGTCTACAAAAGAAGAAAAATATATTGCAGCAACAACATGTACTCAGGTCCTCTGGTTGAAGAAAACATTGGAAGACATACAAGTAAAATATGATGAGCCTATTCTGATACTTTGTGACAACACCAGTGTAATTCCAGTGATGCATTCCAAGACCAAGCATATTCCTATCAAGTTTGACTTTCTAAGGGAGAAAGTCATAGAAAATAATATCAAGCTAGAGTATGTTGGGACCAAGGAACATATTGTAGACATCTTCACCAAACCACTGCCCAGGGAGACATTTGAGTATCTCAGACATAAACTGGGAGTAATTTCTTCTCCAAATTGATTCACATAATATTCAGGAAAGAAAGACAAGTGAAGAGATAGATTCAAGGGGGTTACCCTTTTGATATCAAAGGGGGAGAGAAAGATAAAGAAGCATGAAGACAAGGGGAGCATGATAACAAGGGGAGTATGATGGTTGTCATTAATGAAAAAAGGGGAGATTGTTGGAATAAGTTGTCATTGATGTCAAAGGTTGTTCAAATGAAACAGAAAGTTACATATTCAAACAAAAAAATTTGAAATATTATTTTTGGATTTTTTATGCCCCATTTGGTTACAAATATCTGAATGAATTTTTAATCCATTTACATAGATAAGACGAAAGCATATCATATATGGTTTAAAATATTATTTTGAGACATTTCCATTGGTATATTGCACTCCCTCTAACTCATTATGGTTGAGGAGAAATGATTTATCCAGTATTCACTATACATTCTTCCAGGTGCATAGTCCAGTCCAACTAGTTGAAAAGTTAGTCCAGTTTAGATCCTGAATGCACTATAAATAGGCATGAGAAGGAGAATCTAAATTTACTCACTCAAGCAAGTTCACATCTATTTGAACCTTAGTGAAAAAAAGGAGGAGTTATGAGGTTCATACCTCATGAACCAGAAGTGAAGAGGAGTTGATTTGGAGAGACTTTTTGGGGCATGATTTTTGGCACATTTTTGAAGAGCTTGTGGCTTATTTTGAAATAATTTTTGGCATGATTTTTGAATGCTTTTGTTCCTGGTTATAAGGTTGATTGCATACATGTTCTTGAGGGCCGAATTTTGTCCCCTTTGAAGGTAAAATTTAATATCTGTGTAGAGGGTTGAATTCTAGTGTGGAAGGTTGAGTTTCAAGCCTATCATAAGAGTAGTGACCTATCCCCGCTCAGGTGGAATTTAGGACCCAAAGTTCTATTACAGATATGGTTGAACTTGAGCTTGTTTTGAGGGCCAAATCCTAGTGTGTTTGAAAGTGATTTTTAGGTATTTTTTGAAGATATAACACTATCATCTCTTGAGGAGGTTGAACTCTATAGAGGAGGCATAGTTCTAGAGGTCGAGTTTTGTTGATAAGGAGTTTGAGTTCAAGGATCATTTGTTGAGGGAAGTTTTGTTTCTAAGAAGGTTGTGTTTAGTAAGTTGAGTGCATGTGTGAAGGAAAGAGGAGCAAATTCCAGAAGGGAAGATTTTCTTTGACTAATATTGACTCTTGTACAAGCTTTCGTATTGATCATTTAGGGATTTGGTGCTTCCTTTTATTCAGTGTTGATAAATTAGGGAGTTGATGCTTCCTTTCAGTTGGTGTTGATAAATTGGGAATTTGGTGATCTCTTTCAGTTGGTGTTGACAAACCAGGGATTTTGTGCTTCCTTTCAGTTGGTGCTGATAAATTTGAATGTACTCTTTATTTATATTAGGAAAAAAATGTGGTTTTTTACATAAAAATATTTGAGTTTTGCATATTTATGTGCTTTTCTTTATACCAATGGGATGCATTTACATGTTTTTGAATTTAAAAATTGATAACACTAATTCACTTCCTCCTCTCAGTATTGTTGAATATTCCGATAGCACTCACCGGTAATGGCCCAATTCTTGTAACCAAAACTACCCTACAATAAATATATCACTTATTACCACTACTACTATTGTTAATACTCTAACCTATTTATCCTAAATACCTATTACTAAATCTATCTAATTTTAACTCCTCTTGGGTTGGTGTTTTGTAATACTTGTTGTTACCAATAGGAAGGAAGGAAAGAACTACCCAAATGCATGTTTCTTTAGAAACTATGAATGTTTAAACAATACTATTCCATGACTAATATGTGGGCTCAACTAGGCCACATAATGAAATAGACACTAATGATAAAGCATAAAAGGAATATGGGTTTGGTTATTTTATGTTTTATTAATTGCAAATTGTAAATTATATTCTAAAAAAAACAAAACTATCTATATCACTAGTGATAATACAATTCAATTTTAAGAATGAACATTAGATAGAAAGATAATCAGTTTAAGCAATAAAAATAATATGAACATAAGCAAATCAATAAGCTCAAATACTTATTTTAAATTATATAATTAAAATGAGTATATTAATACTCATGAAAATGAAACAATTAATTAAATATTGATTTGTATTCAACTAAAATCATATATGCATATAATAGTATATCAAATATTGGATTTGTTAAACAAAAAAGACTTTTTGAAAATATAGTTGGGTCTTCAAAACCCATAAAAATAGCTTATATATAATATCATTTTAATTTGAATACAAATTCCCCCAATTGAACATTTTCTTATTGAAAAGAGTCATATATATAAAAACTATTTTCCTAACAAACCAATATTGCTTGTTGTTTTAATCAAACTATTTATTATTTATTTACAACAAAAAATCTTTGTGTATAGCAAATCTATAGAACAGGTAAAATCAAGCTCTTAAAGTAAAAGTCTCATTTTTAAATTCATTGTTGAGGATGTTCTAATTAGCCATTAGTTGAGTTCTCCTTCAACATAATTAGGTCTGCTCCAATTTTCAAGGGATATGTCTTCATCCTTCTCTTTTTTCTCATTTTACATGCATAGAAAGATTTAGCAAATGTAAGAATTCAAGAAATTAAGAAATTTTTGCAACATACTAATCAACATAACTAAAATCTAGCAAAACTTTGTTGTAAATTGATTCAACTTACTAAATTGGGTTAAGCTTTGCTTGTTAACCTTCTATGGGTATTTGGGGTCCAAGATTTGGTAGTCGCAATACGATACTTTCTCCAATAATAGGCCAGATTCCAAATATCATCTTAATCATCCCTTAAACATTATTAATTTCCTTAATTAGCATAATTTGATGATTAAGCAATCTTAAAATGAAATCTGGTCATCTGGTGGTGCGAGAGATGTAAAGCATTGTTTCTCTAAGGAGATACTAGATGGGAAGATTCATGACTAAGTGTTAATTAATTGTGATTAATTAAGCCTTAATTTAGTTATTAATTAAAGGATTAGGACTTAACCGAATATATAGTCATCTAGAGGGTGGAAGGTGTAGAGCTTATTGATCGTTGCACAAGACCAGATGGGAAAATATCCTAGGAGCAAAGTGGGTAAATAATATCAAGCTTGTACACTTTCTTGGATGGGAGGATACACAAAGTGGATTCCAAATATGATACAAAAAAATGAAAATTAGCAATGGGTCTCATTCACTTCCAAATTGATGAAGGTAATCAGCCTATCTAAACATCCAGAGCAACAAAGGTCTATCACTCAGATGGATAGGGAAGATATTGAAATGGAAGATCAACAAGGGAGGATTATAGACTTTTCAAGAAATGTAACAAAAGACCTAAAAAATAAAAGATAATTTGGAATCTCATACAAAGTATTAAAACAAACTATCAATACTTTGTATAGGAAAATGAGAAAGGTAGAAAAAAAAGATTAACAGGGTCCCTATTTATTTTAGAAACAAACGGGGGTTTGTTCTATACATCACATGACCACCTAACCTTGTTGTATATGCCACCATATGTGCATAACAACCCATAAAATGCTCCAACTATGTCATTACTACTCCCTATACATAATCTGCAAGATCTTTATATAATATAAAAAATCATGATATGTATTGACTATGGGATATGAATATCCCTATTAAAAAGTAATGGAGTGGATTTAAGTGGATTTGAACCCTATTATTCTCTACCAAAAAATGGTGCCTTGCCATTAGATGATGCACTTAAAGACTCTTATTAAACAGATTGAATTTTATTTGACCAGGAAGTAAATATAATGTTCTTTGTTGTGTGAAGAAGCCATTGATAGTTAAGAGACTAGTGCTACTATCCTCTTGGAAGAACACCAATGAACTTTTTGCATATTGGAGGTCATTCTTTGATGTGAAGAAGCCATAACGATGTATTTTGTATCATTTTTAATGTATCAATTACTCTTTTGAAGGAAACTCAGAGATGTTTTCCATGAGAGAGAACTTTGTTATCAATTTGTTAAGTATTGTATATAATTGTTGTTGTTTTATTGTCAAACTCAATTATTTAAATTGTTGATTTAAACTTATTAAGCCATTTTTTAACAAAATTGTAGGAAATTTGAGAATATTTGTATAAGAATTCAAATTAATGTAACAAATCATATTTAGAACTAATTTTGGATCAAGTTGGTTCCAAAGCAAGTTTTAATCAAGGATTTACACAAGAGTTGGTGTTGAATGAGAACTAGGTATAATATCAAGCATGGAGAAGCATCATTTAAAGAGTACAATCTCGACATATGTAAGATACATGCATTCCAATGAAAAAATAATGGAATTTGAAGGGGAAAAAAGATTCATCAATTCTGAAAGGATGTCTCAACAAGATTTTATTGGCATGACATGGTGTGGAAGATTTATATAGAGAATGAAGAAAGAATGGAAAGAGACCAATTCAAGTAAATAAGAAGGAGGTGGTGGTGACCCTCCTCAAATCCCTCCTTCTGCATATTCTCCTCCATCTCCATCATACAAAATACAACCAAAGAAAATAGATTCTAATTTTCCTTTGTTTAGATATAAAATTAATTTTGTCAATGTATAGTGGACAAATTGATACAGAGAAATTGATTAATTGGATCAAGTAATCGAAGTGTATTGTAAGGTTCAAAGAATTGTGGATGAACAAGAAAGAGTTCAGCTAGCCACTCATTGACTGAGAGGCATAGCATTGATCTGATGGGAGAGTAAGACACAAGAATATATTTTTAACAAAATGTAAAACTTTATATTCTTGGTATGGATTTATAGATGCAATAAGAAACAATTTGTTCCTTCATGGTATATACAACAAGAAATAATGGATTGGAAAAATCTAAGGGAAGGAAAAAGATAGAATGTATAAAATTATACTTAAGAGTCTATATAGAGGCATTGTTGAGTGTTTTGCAAGTTGTTATCATTTATTCCAATCTCAAGGGGAACGTTTGGTGTTTATTATTGTTGATCTATTAGTAGTATGTTAAGCTTATAATGTCATTGATGTCTTGGTTTCTTACTAAGTATTGGCGGTCTAGTTTGTTTGTTGAACATTAGATGTGTAGCCTAGTAACCTATCTTTAAAGGCATTTTTTCTATAGGTACCTTATTTAAAAGAGCATGAAAAATTATTTGTTAGATATTCCTCTCCGAGAGCTTTCCAACAGTATATGACACTTAGTTTAACTCCCTAGGAATGAAGTGAAACCTAAGTTTAAAGTGTTAGAGACTAGGCATGGTTCCATAGGATGACAAAAGCGCAATCATTGATCAACAAAGCACATAATCCAACGACATAGAGTGTTTTTGATTTGCAGAGCACATAAGCCAATGGTGGAGAGTGTTAATTTGTAGAGGGCATAATCGAATGGCAGAGAGTTTCTTTGATTTATGGAGTGCATAATCCAACGGTGGAGAGTGAATGAAGACCCCCCTCCCTAGGTCGATGTTGAGTGGGAGGGGGAGGGGACCATAGTTGGTGGTAACATTAATCCTCTCTTCAGAGACTGATGGTCCATATCTATTGTTCCCCCCCCCCCCCCCCCCCCCCCCACCATTTCTTGAAGTCCAAAATGACTAAAGGGGGGGGGGGGGGGGTCACAATACCATAAGGATTTCCCAATGTCAAATAAAAGGTGGACCCTAGTACGACGTGGCACCAAATGGGAAAAATAAGTGGAAAATTGCTAAGGGTGAAAACCTAGGGTTGGGTTACACTTTTTGCCAAAAGAGGGCATGTTTAGGTGGAAAAATGATGGCTTAATTGAACCTTTTAAGTGTTCGACTGAGCCCTTTTTAAGCGCTCAATTGAGCTCCTTGGGCACTAAAAAAGTAGCTCGATCGAGCGTTAAAAAAACCCTCGATCAAACTTTATGGCGCGATTGAGCTATAATTCTCAATCAAGCATTATGGCTCGATCGAGCCATTTTTTTATTATATACCCCACCCTGCGGTCTGCGTGCACCATTTGCACAGACCGCAGGAAATTAGAGAGCTCGACCGAGAGTGTGACGGTAGCTTGACCAAGAGTATTTGGGCTCGATCGAGAAATTGAAGCATGGAGCATTCAAATCAATCTTGCCAACGTCCTAGAGGCTCAAATGAATGTAGGTATTTTATATTTTTTTCCTTTCTTATTTAATTTTTTCTGCAAAATTAAACAAATTAATTAAAAATAAATAATAATAAAAAACAACCATACAAAAACCATGAAAACCACAAAAAAACCCTTCAAAAGAACTTAGAAAATCACAAAACCAACCAAGAAAACCACCAAAAACCATAAAAAAAAAATATTCAAAACAACTTAGAAAACCACAAAACCAAATTAGAAAACCATCAAAAAAAACCCTTCAAAGCAACCTACAAAACACTTTGAAACCACCAAAAAACTATAATTTAGGTTTTAAGTTTTTTTCTTACTTGCAATATTTTGTTTATTAAATGCATATTTTCTGATTTTGAATGGTAAAAACGTTTTTTTCTAATTATTTTAGGTTTTAAAGTTTTTCTTTAGGAATTTTGTGAAATAAAATTTCAAAAATTTTAATCTTTTGTTATTAAAATGCGTTTTAAATTTCTAAGAAATTTGACTAAAAATATACCCAAAAAACTCTGAAACAGAAAACAACAAAAATATAACCAATAAATAAGTAAATTAGGAGTTTGAGATTTACATGATGAATATAGTTGCTCATAGTGAACCTCTATTTATAAAATAAATTATTTTATTTTATTTTATTTTATTTATTATTTCAAATTCAAATTAATTTATATTTTAAATATTTTTTAATTATTCCCCGATGGGGGTGACCAAGCTAACAGACAAGTGGTAGCGCATTGGAGTTTGGAGCCAACTGGGCCTCCACGCGCAGCATGAGTGCCTTAAAGGCCTGTTGGGACCTGGTCCAGACTCCTGCGAGCATTACATAATGTGCAGCGTAGGTAGGAGGGTGGCCATTTGCAGCTGTTGGGCAATGAGGAGGGAGTGTTGGGTGAGACAGAGTAGTGGGGTATTGGCATCCTAGCTTAGGCTGTGGCTTGGGGCAATAGTGCAAGACGAGCTCGGGGCAGAAGGATGTGCGGGGGACTGGACCCTGCAGTCAATTTGGTCGTGGGATCCGGGGGAGAATTGGAGTAGCAGGTGTGACGAGGGATACCATTTTGAGGTTGGAGAGTGTGGGCGGTGTGCATTCGTTCCCCCTTCCTCACTCTAGTTCTATCTTTGGGTAGGGGCTGCTCCTCTGGAGAGGTAATGTTATGGAGTGGGTATTGGTCATGAATGAGATTGGAAAGGAAAGATGTTTCCTGGGAAAGGAAGATGAAATTTAGATTTGGCATAAGCGACTGGGGAATATACACTTTGACAATCTTGTCAAGATTAGCAAGAAGGGATCGATAAGGGATATTCCTAAAATTACAAAGCCTTCAAATATTATATGCAAGTATTGTCAACATGGAAAGAAAACATGAGTTGGGTTCAAAACTAAGGAACATTCCACGACAAAACCATTGGAAGTTGTACATACTTATTTATGTGGGTCAACAAGAACAAAAGGACTAGATGGTGAACAATATTTCATGTTGCTTGTTGATGACTACATAAGGATGAAATGGGTTTTTATCTTAAAAAGAAGTCAAAATATTTTGAAATTTTTAGAATATTCAAGGAACTTGTTGAAAACAAAACCAATTTTTTAATCAAATTCTTGAGATCATATAATGGAGGATAACTTACTTCAATGAATTCAATTACAATCTTGAAGAACATGGAATAAGAAGAAATTTCTCAATAGTTAGAACTCCTCAACAAAATGGAGTGGTTGAAATCAAGAAAATAACTATGGAAGAGATGGCTAGAACTTTGTTGTATGAATCCAAGCTAAGTAATATCTTTTGGGTACAAGTTACATACAGTTATTCACATTTTGAACAAAATATTGCTTAGAAGTAACAACGAAAAAACTCCCTATGAATTGTGGAAGGGAAGACTAGCTAGTGTCAAGCATTTCATAATATTTGAAAGAAAATACATAAAAATGGATGACTAGATGCAAGGAAAGTTTGACTCCCAGACAAATGAAGGCATACATGTTGGGTACTCATGTAAAATTAAACCATACAAGTGCTACATTATTAGACTCAACAAGATAGTAGAAAGTGTTGGGAGTATGTTATATTCTTTCCATGACTAGCCCCACGTTGTTTGTTGCGTCGGGTGCAATAGGGGGTTTTGATGGGGGCAATAGCCCCCTTCTACAGGGTCTGGGGCGACGCCCCAAGGAAATTTTTTTTGGACCCTATTTTAAATGGACGAACCTACCTATGGTTTTTTGTGTGGTTTTCGCACATGGTTTTGGGAATGATGGTTTTCTTCCCATGGTATTTTGTAGATCCGGTCAAGGGAACTATGATTATGCTCTAAACCAGGGTTAATGGATTGGGGTCTATGGATGCTTCGTAATGTATATATATGTATTGTAACATTCAAAGGAATATAATGAAAAATCAATATGGTAGTCCCGGTAGGCCCAAGAAAAAAATGTGATTGATACAAAATTGGTCTTCAAGAAAAAACTAAATGAAGATGGAAAGGTGACCAGAAACAAAGGAAAGCTAGTGTGCAAAGGGTATTCCCAAGCTGAAGGGATAGAGTTTGAAGAAACTTTTACTCTGGTGATAATGTATTTTGATGACCTAGTGATGATGTATTTTGTTCCTGATATTAGAATAATATAATGAAGTTTTTTTACCAACAAAAAATAAAATAAAATATAATTATAAATATAGTGTGGTTCTAGTTTTAAAAATAAAATACTAATCTTTATAGTTAAAAATCTATTAAAAAACAATGTTATTTAATTAATTATACATATAAACTATATAATTATATACAACAAAACATTTAATATATATATATATAGAGATAGATATATATTTAACTATGACATCACATAACTATATATTATATTATAGTTTCATAACATAAAAAAGTATTATAGCTATTTAATTCATAACATAAAGTTATTTAACATAACAGGTAATATATATATATATATATATAAACATTTATTTACACATTTAGCGAAATGAACAATACGGTTAAAAACACGACGTGCGAATACATCACATGAAAAAGTACTGGAGAAATACATGAAGTGCGAACCCATCACATAAAAAGTATGGGAGAAATAGCAAGAAACATAGAACTTCGCTGATCGTATGACAATCACATTTTCACAATTCGCAAAATCTAATGAGCCTGCAGTGAATTTAATGAATATTCTCCAGATCACTTCAACTAAGTAAAATATTTTACTATAAGAGTCAGGGGATACAAAATCAGTGGATTAAGAACCATCAAAATAAATAATATACAAAAGAAAAGAAATAAAATAGAGGTGGAAAATGAAACAATTAATTCAGGTTATCGTTACATCTGATTTAGAAAAATGCCCGTGTAGTATTAACTACAGATATTGTGTGTAGTATTAACTACAGATATTGTACTCGACAGATTAAACTCTTTTTATGAATTGCGGTATGAAATATATTTCATACGTAAGAAAATTCAAAAATAAGATAAATCAACACACTTAAAAAGATTTAGTTTGCCAAATTAAACACCTTCACATTTTTATAAATTTCTAAACATGCAAATCATAAAATTGCGCCTGACTTATTCAAGGAAGACCGTGTTCAGAACAGGTAGGTTACCCTAATATAATATCACAGGCGGATAGATTATACATATATTATCTGAAAGCAAGTAATATAGATGAGTGAGTGTGGAGGATACAAGTAATATGAAATTCTCATTAATTTTTGCTTCTGGAATTTTGGTGTTTAATTTGCACTAATCTTACCCATATTCCCCTGTTATAAGATTACGACCAGATTACTGAACTGAGTTGAGTGAGCAGAAGAAAGTGAACAAAGTTTCTATTTGATGTCGTGAGCAGAAAAAAGTGAACAAAGTTTCTATTTGATGTCATACCGGTCAATGCATTTTTGGTACATTCCATCACCAAACATTTAACTTCAACAAATTATGTTTTCCAACGAAAACAGTTGCACCAAAAAAATCAATCTCAATAGCAGAAAGGGATTCAAACACATACCCGATCCAAGCATTCTACTGCATATGCATATTCTCAGGATGTGGGTGTAGTCCCTATTATCATCTAACTGAACCAAAAACATATCCATGCAAATACTGCATTCAGATTTTCAAAAATGATCGCATCCCAAGAAAGGTTTCCCCAGATTTCAATCTATCCCCTGCTATCATCTGACTGCATAAAAAAAACTAATAACTAAGAGACTATTCATCTACCAAAATTATCATGAACTACACAGTTCAGAGCTGATAAATGCAAACAATTAATGTAGGCGCAGATCCTTGCTACTTCGTGGATACCATCACTGGTCCATTGGGAATAACTTCAGTTTCGGTAGCATGGTTGGCAGTGGGATTGAGCTCATCCCAAGCTTCAATCCAAGTGACCATTGCATCTGCCAGCTTCTGGAAATATGGATCTATTACTCCAAGTTTCTCCCTTACCTGCTTTGACAACTCAATGTAGCATTGTTGGACAGAAGTACATTCTTTTGGAAGTGTAACAGCTTGGAAAAATGGAATGATATCCTCCTGCCAAAATATTCCCTTGTACTCTTTCTTCAAATTAACAAAAGGGTTACTGGCCTTGCTGTGCCAAATGTATGGCAGCCCTGTCTTCACTCCCAATCCCAAGTGGTCGCAGATCACCTTCACACACCATCCTGCCCACATATCGTCATAACGACCAATAGGCTGCCCATCACCCATCAAGCCAAAATACATTGCAGGCCCGATCAAGTCCCGATTGAAGGCCAAATTCATGCCACACATGGGGAAAAGAGCACCCTTTGGTATTGTTAAAACTGCATCAACATACCTGGTATTGCGTTCTGAAGGCTTGACAAGCTGAGTGGGGGCATCGTAGTCAGGGATATTCATCCAGAGGCCGTGAGAAACTGCAGTGGGTGTTCCATGGCGAAGGCTGAAGGGGTACCCACGAACAAAATCTGCGCCCTCTCTGTATGGATCATATAGTGTATTGAAAAAGAATGGAGTTGAGGGGGAAAGCAAGTTCGTAATGTGCTGCTGGAGAGCATTGATGTCGTTGTGGGAGGGATCCTTGGCAACAAAGCAGTCATCATCAATTGTAAAGATGTATTTTTTCTTGGAGACCATGTAGCCGAAACAACGACAAGCACTGTCCTTGAAGGAGATGCAGGAGGCCTTGGGTCCGAGGATCCGGTCGATATCGTTTCTGTTGTAGAGTTCATAGTCGAAACCCTTGGGCACTGTGATGGTCTTCGATGGTTCGCCATCCTGCACAATGATGAGGTGATAGGGCTCAAAGAATGGCCTCCACATTTCCAGGAAATCCAAGTTCCGGATCGTGGGTATCACTATGTCTAGCTCGTCCTTCAAGATCGGGGTCGCAGAACTCGGACCTGCCATTGCCATTGTTACTTGATCAACTGTTCTAATTGCCAAAAACAAAATGAGAAATGATACAAACTGAAACCCACGGATCTGAAAAACGAAGAAATGAAATGCGCACAACCCAATCTTGCACAATCAGGACTATTGAATTGAATTGGTTATCTCTCGCTCTATATATATAGGTATGAAAGAGGTGTCCCGACTCCCGAGAGGGGATCGTCAAGCGATTTGTGAAGAGATTTGTTATATGGGGATTCACACCCTTCCCCAATCTCTGGAAACCCGTAGTTGCATTCTGGCAGCTCGAATTTCGAAAGGAAGGGTGTACATGTCGTCCTAGACTCGACTCCTATGGGTGTCAACGTGTTATATCTCGTGGTGAACATTAACTTCGTGTCAACTTGTCATATCTGGTGGTGCATATTAACTTGCTGGGTTTAATGGCACACTTTGCATTATGGCCTTCTACAACATAATAGTTTTACCAGAAAAGAAAATATCGGTAAAAGATTTAACTTAAATTTAGTAAAAATTTTGGGAAATTTAAGTTAGAGTTGTTAAATTTTAAGATTTTGGGTGCTCAAGAGTTTTTCATGGGGTTGAATCTATTTTCACTATTAAAAAAAATGATTTAAACAGTCTTATAGTTAAACATTTTCAAAAAGAAAAAAAATCCTTGGATTCCTACTAAAAATAGCTTTCTCAGCAAAATTGTAGCCTCGATAGACAACACCTTTTACAACTATCCTTAACATAAAGCCCTATTGTGTCTACATTTTTACAACTATCCATGTTACTTGTTAACATAAAGCCCTCTTGACTAAGTGTCGTGGTAATATTCCAATTACTAGCATTTGCACCACATGTTGCAAAGAAAACGTC
Source organism: Pinus tabuliformis (assembly GCA_031772625.1). Lineage (NCBI taxonomy): Eukaryota > Viridiplantae > Streptophyta > Pinopsida > Pinales > Pinaceae > Pinus > Pinus tabuliformis. The sequence continues at coordinate 1,387,447,557 of CM062804.1, forward strand.
GTAAGGCAATGATGAGAAACAATAGCATAGAAGAAAGAAGTCAAAAGTTTATGCAATTTTGTTTCTTTATTGATGTTTTTTTTATCATATGTTATGTTTCAGGGAGATTCCAACGGGGATATCTTCAAAGTGAAGGATTTATGAAATTTTTTGAAATTTTTTTGCCCGGATTCCGACCACTTTTGGCGGTCCAGGCAATTCCTCCGCCTCGATAAACGCCTCCGGAAATATCACGGGCGGCTCTGCTAGCTCGTGCTCATTCGGAAACAACCTTTGATTCTGGCAGTCACTTAAAGCGCCTTTTGACTATTTCACTTACTCTACAAATCTAGTCAACAGCTTTAAAACTTTTGACTATTTAATTGACTTTCGAAATTTAATCAACCCTGGCATGCTGGATCTACATAAACTCAAGGGTTTGAGGCAATTGGAGATCATTGAATGTCCTAGAGTAAGTTTGTTTCCAACAGAATTTGGTCACAAAGGAGCATTTCCTCTTCTGGAAACATTTTCTCTTGCTTGGCTACCTACATTAAAGGAGTTGCCTGTAATAGAGAAAGGTGCAATGGCTTCACTTAAAATATTTAATATAATGGCAGGTACAACATTAAATATATTACCAGAGAGTTATATGGATCTGAAGACACTTCAGAAAGTAAGAATTTTTGGTTGTCCAATAAGAAATATAAGAACTAGAGAGAACACTAATGTAGAAGTGATGGCAATGTCTATGGTAGACATGGAAGAAATTACAAAGAGATATTCCCAACTGTGAGATAAAAGGGAAAGTTGGTTGTATGGTGAATTTTGGTGCAATGAGCTCTTCTTCTTCAAGTAATTCCCATGGCCCTGTTGTTCCAACAGGCTCTGCAAAGATGAAATTGATCGAAGAGCCCCTTATAGTGGGACAGGATAAAGCATTTTCGATTCTCGAAAAGCTAGTGTTGTTGACAAGGGTGGATCCGGAAAAACTCTTCTTTTGAAGACGCTCTTCAATAGCCAAAAGGTACGCAGTAATTCTAAGGATGGTTTATTACTTTGGCTCACTGTTTCCCAAAGTCCCTCTTTTACAAGTCTTAGAAATGCACTCCGTACCCAAATAGCCACACAAAAAATGTAAATTTGGGCGAAAATATGAACGAAGAAGAGGTAAAGCGATGGTTGAATCAGACAGTGCACTAGAGCACCGGGCTTATTCTGTTCTTAGATGATGTATGGGGATGCAATGCTGCAGAATTGTTAGAGGATTTAGGTGTACTGTGCCCTGTAAGGAACCACTCCACCTCTAAAGTCATTGTCAGTTCCAGGGTTCGCGCTGCACTCTTAAAAACAGGTGTCGCAGATAAATACACAATAACAATGGAGGACTTGTCGGAAGATGAGAGTTGGAAGTTGTTTGCTTGTCACACTTTTCCATATAATAATGGAAATCTGCTAGCAAACATAGAAGAGGGAAAAGCCAAGCTTGTGTGTAAAAGGTGCACAGGACTTCCCCTCGCTATCAAAGTGGTTGGCAGGGCAATGGCCGGGAGTACTCATCCACGACAGTGGGAATGGGCTGTCCAAAGGCTGCCAAACGTGGACAGTGTGTAAAATTGTGTTAGGTTGAGTTATGATGCACTCGTCTATGAGGATACTGACCTGCAATGTGCTATTTATATGGAAATCTGCCAGCAAACATAGAAGAGGGAAAAGCCAAGCTTGTGTGTAAAAGGTGCAGAGGGCTTCCCCTCGCTATCAAAGTGGTTGGCAGGGCAATGGCCGGGAGTACTCATCCACAACAGTGAGAATGGGCTGTCCAAAGGCTGCCAAACGTGGACAGTGTGTACAATTCTGTTAGGTTGAGTTATGATGCACTTGGCTATGAGAATGCTGACCTGCAATTGTGCTTTTTATGTGTAGCTGCAAACATCTTGGAAGGCGCAGTCGTTCATGTCCAGTTGGCGATTTAGGTATGGATAGGGGAAGGCTTAATTGCCAAGAAGACGTTGGAACATGAGCATCGACCCGCTTATGATCCATTCGAGCTGGGAAGATATTATCTCAACATTTTAGCAGATCGTTGTTTGATCGAGCTAATGATGAGAGACTTTGATGGGAAAGTACTCTGTTTCAGGGTGCATGACTCCCTGCGTGATATGTCAATCCGAATCGCAGAGGAGGAAGAAAATTTCTACTGCCGTGTGGGTAATGGTTTGACAGCTGTGAATGAAAATGAGTGTTTGGGCCGCATTCGGATTTTTTTGAGTGAGAACAGATTGACGTCTTTCCCCTAATCACATTGTCTACACATATATGCTCATTGCTTCTCAGTGGAAATCCATATTTAACAAAGATCCCAACAAGGGTGATCAGGAGTATGATCTCCCTTAAGGCGTTCTCTTTAAGTGGGACGTCATTGAAATCATTGCCAAAGAGTATTGGGTGTTTGGAGCAGCTAATATATTTGGGTTTAAGACACATGCCCATCAATACGTTACCTGCATCTTTTACCAGTCTTGTAAATCTGGAGATCCTTGATCTTTCCTATTCTGCCATCCAAGAATTACCGTCCGCAATCCATATGCTGTGATCTTTAAGGAAATTAATCTTGGAGGGATGTAGAGATCTGCAATTTCTACCTCCCTATATCTCAGGGCTTACCTCTTTGGAGCATTTGGAAACTTATGGTTGCAAGGCTTTTTTGGAAGAAAGATAAGGATACCAGATGGAAAAAAAACAGCTTCTATCAACAAATTGGCAAGTTTAACACAACTTAAAACATTACAACTACAAAATAATGAGGAAATTATTAGTGATGGCACACTGGGAAAGATGACTCAAATGAACTCCCTCACATTGTCACTCATAAAGCTGGAAATTCTACCCAACGATATAAGAAACATGTCAAAATTGAGAAGACTGGTATTATTAGAATACTTTCACTTGGTTAAATTGGATTATAATTTTTATGACTTTCAATATTTGGGCTATCTTAAATTTGTTGGTTGTCATTTCTTGGAAGAACTTCCACATCTACATAAACTCAAGGGTTTGAGGCAATTGGAGATCATTGAATGTCCTAGAATAAGTTTGTTTCCAACAAAATTTGGTCGCAAAGGAGCATTTCCTCTTCTGGAAACATTTTCTCTTGCTTGGCTACCTACATTAAAGGAGTTGCCTGTAATAGAGAAAGGTGCAATGGCTTCACTTAAAATATTTACTATAATGGCATGTACAACATTAAATATATTACCAGAGAGTTATATGGATCTGAAGACACTTCAGAAAGTAAGAATTTTTGGTTGTCCAATAAGAAATATAGGAACTAGAGAGAACACTAATGTAGAAGTGATGGCAATGTCTATTGTAGACATGGCAGAAATTACAAAGAGATATTCCCAATTGTGGGATAAAAGGGAAAGTTGGTTGTATGGTGAATTTTGGTGCAATGAGCTCTTCTTCTTCAAGTACTTCCCATGGCCTTGTTGTTCCAACAGGCTTTGCAAAGATGAAATTCTTCTTCAAGTACTTGCCATGGCCTTGTTGTTCCAACAGGCTCTGCAAAGATGAAATTGATCGAGGAGCCCCTTATAGTGGGACAGGATAAAGCATTTTCGATTCTCGAAAAGTTCCGGAAAAACTCTTCTTTTGAAGACGCTCTTCAATAGCTAAAAGGTACGCAGTAATTCTAAGGATGGTTTATTACTTTGGCTCACTCTTTCCCAAAGTCCCTCTTTTAAAAGTCTTAGAAATGCACTCCTTACCCAAATAGCCACACAAAAAAAGGTAAATTTGGGCGAAAATATGAACGAAGAAGAGGTAAAGCAATGGTTGAATCAGACAGTGCACCAGAGCACCGGGCTTATTCTCTTCTTAGATGATGTATGGGGATGGAATGTTGCGGAATTGTTAGAGGAATTAGGTGTACTGTGCCCTGTAAGGAACCACTCCACCTCCAAAGTCATTGTCAGTTCCAGGGATCGCGTTGCACTCTTAAAAACAGGTGTCGCAGATAAATACACAATAACAATGGAGGATTTGTCGGAAGATGAGAGTTGGATGTTGTTTGCTTGTCACACTTTTCCATATAATAATGGAAATCTGCCAGCAAACATAGAAGATGGTAAAGCCAATCTTGTGTGTAAAAGGTGCAGAGGGCTTCCCCTCGCTATCAAAGTGGTTGGCAGGGCAATGGCCGGAAGTACTCATCCACAACAGTGGGAATGGGTTGTCCAAAGGCTGCCAAACGTGGACACTGTATACAATTGTGTTAGGTTGAGTTATGATGCACTCGGCTATGAGGATGCTGACCTGCAATTGTGCTTTTTATATGGAAATCTGCCAGCAAACATAGAAGAGGGAAAAGCCAAGCTTGTGTGTAAAAGGTGCAGAGGGCTTCCCCTCGCTATCAAAGTGGTTGGCAGGGCAATGGCCAAGAGTAATCATCCACAACAGTGGGAATGGGCTGTCCAAAGGCTGCCAAACATGGACAGTGTGTACAATTCTGTTAGGTTGAGTTATGATGCACTCGGTTATGAGGATGCTGACCTGCAATTGTGCTTTTTATGTGTAGCTGCAAACATCTTGGAAGACGCAGTCGTTCATGTCCAGTTGGCGATTCAGGTATGGATAGGGGAAGGCTTACTTGCCAAGAAGACGTTGGAACATGAGCATCGACCCGCTTATGATCCATTCAAGCTGGGAAGATATTATCTCAACATTTTAGCAGATCGCTGTTTGATCGAGCCAATGATGAGATACTTTGATGAGCAAGTACTCTGTTTTAGGGTGAATGACTCCCTACCTGATATGGCAATCCGAATCGCAGAGGAGGAAGAAAATTTCTACTGCCGTGTGGGTAAGGGTTTGACAGCTGTGAATGAAAATGAGTGTTTAGGCCGCATTTGGCTTAATCACATCGTCTACACAAATATGCTCATTGCTACTCAGTGGAAATCCATATTTAACAAAGATCCCAACAAGGGTGTCAGGAGTATGATATCCCTTAAGGCGTTCTCTTTAAGTGGAACGTCATTGAAATCATTGCCAAAGAGTTTTGGGTGTTTGGAGCAGCTAATATATTTGGGTTTAAGACACATACCCATCAATAGGTTTTACCTGCATCTTTTACCAATCTTGTAAGTCTGGAGATCCTCGATCTTTCCTATTCTACCATCCAAGAATTACCGTCCGCCATCCATATGCTGAGATCTTTAAGGAAATTATGCTTGGAGGGATGTAGAGATCTGCAATTTCTACCTCCCAGTATCTCAGGGCTTACCTCTTTGGAGCATTTGGAAACTTACGGTTGCAAGGTTCTTTGGAAGAAAGATAAGGATACCAGATGGAAAAAAAACAGCTTCTATCAACAATTTGGCAAGTTTAACACAACTTAAAACATTACAAATACAAAAAAATGGGGAAATTATTAGTGAGGGCACACTAGGAAAGATGACTCAAATGAACTCCCTCACATTGAAGCTGGAAATTCTACCCAACGATATAAGAAACATGTCAAAATTGAGAAGACTGGTATTATTAGAATACTTTCACTTGGTTAAAATGGATTATAATTTTTATGACTTTCAATATTTGGGCTATCTTAAATTTGTTGGTTGTCATTTCTTGGAAGAACTTCCACATCTACATAAACTCAAGGGTTTGAGGCAATTGGAGATCATTGAATGTCCTAGAGTAAGTAAGTTTCCAACAGAATTTGGTCACAACGGAGCATTTCCTCTTCTGGAAACATTTTCTCTTGCTTGGCTACCTACATTAAAGGAGTTTCCTGTAATAGAGAAAGGTGCAATGGCTTCACTTAAAATATTTACTATAATGGCATGTACAACATTAAATATATTACCAGAGAGTTATATGGATCTGAAGACACTTCAGAAAGTAAGAATTTTTGGTTGTCCAATAAGAAATATAGGAACTAGAGAGAACACTAATGTAGAAGTGATGGCAATGTCTATGGTAGACATGGAAGAAATTACAAAGAGGTATTCCCAACTGTGGGATAAAAGGGAAAGTTGGTTGTATGGTGAATTTTGGTGCAATGAGCTCTTCTTATTCAGAAAGCTTAATACCATTATATGATTTATGATTTATGTTTTGGCCATTATCTTTATTTATTATCAAATTTTAGACAAAAATGTTTGACATTATAGAAATGAGCTTGATAAATAGTTCATAATTCTTTATAATTCTTTAGATTTTTATGACAATTTCAAATTTATTTATTTATTTATTTATTTTTTTTATCTCAACCTTTAAAAAAAAAAAATTCAATTTCTTAATCTCTAACTTTAAAAAAAAACAAGAAGACGGAAATTCACTTGTACATGGCTATGAAAAAGGATGAGAAATAGCGGAGAAAAAGAGTGAATCTAGGGAAAAAGAAAAAAAACATAGGGGTCCATCTCAATAGCTTTTAAAATGACACTCCCTTGCAAAGAAATATTCCCAATTGTGAGATAAAAGGGAAAGTTGGTTGTATGGTGAATTTTGGTGCAATGAGCTCTTCTTCTTCAAGTACTTCCCATGGCCCTGTTGTTCCAACAGGCTCTGCAAAGATGAAATTGATCGAAGAGCCCCTTATAGTGGGACAGGATAAAGCATTTTCGATTCTCGAAAAGCTGGTGTTGTTGACAAGGGTGGATCCGGAAAAACTCTTCTTTTGAAGATGCTCTTCAATAGCCAAAAGGTACGCAGTAATTCTAAGGATGGTTTATTACTTTGGCTCACTGTTTCCCAAAGTCCCCCTTTTACAAGTCTTAGAAATGCACTCCGTACCCAAATAGCCACACAAAAAATGTAAATTTGGGCGAAAATATGAACGAAGAAGAGGTAAAGCGATGGTTGAATCAGACAGTGCACTAGAGCACCGGGCTTATTCTGTTCTTAGATGATGTATGGGGATGCAATGCTGCAGAATTGTTAGAGGAATTAGGTGTACTGTGCCCTGTAAGGAACCACTCCACCTCCAAAGTCATTGTCAGTTCCAGGGTTCGCGCTGCACTCTTAAAAACAGGTGTCGCAAATAAATACACAATAACAATGGAGGACTTGTCGGAAGATGAGAGTTGGAAGTTGTTTGCTTGTCACACTTTTCCATATAATAATGGAAATCTACTAGCAAACATAGAAGAGGGAAAAAGCCAAGCTTGTGTGTAAAAGGTGCAGAGGGCTTCCCCTCGCTATCAAAGTGGTTGGCAGGGCAATGGCCGGGAGTACTCATCCACGACAGTGGGAATGGGCTGTCCAAAGGCTGCCAAATGTGGACAGTGTGTACAATTGTGTTAGGTTGAGTTATGATGCACTCGGCTATGAGGATACTGACCTGCAATGTGCTATTTATATGGAAATCTGCCAACAAACATAGAAGAGGGAAAAGCCAAGCTTGTGTGTAAAAGGTGGAGAGGGCTTCCCCTCGCTATCAAAGTGGTTGGCAGGGCAATGGCCGGGAGTACTCATCCACAACAGTGAGAATGGGCTGTCCAAAGGCTGCCAAACGTGGACAGTGTGTACAATTCTGTTAGGTTGAGTTATGATGCACTCGGCTATGAGGATGTTGACCTGCAATTGTGCTTTTTATGTGTAGCTGCAAACATCTTGGAAGACGCAGTCGTTCATGTCCAGTTGGCGATTTAGGTATGGATAGGGGAAGGCTTAATTGCCAAGAAGACGTTGGAACATGAGCATCGACCCGCTTATGATCCATTCAAGCTGGGAAGATATTATCTCAACTTTTTAGCAGATCGTTGTTTGATCGAGCCAATGATGAGAGACTTTGATGGGAAAGTACTCTGTTTCAGGGTGCATGACTCCCTGCGTGATATGGCAATCCGAATCGCAGAGGAGGAAGAAAATTTCTACTGCCGTGTGGGTAATGGTTTGACAGCTGTGAATGAAAATGAGTGTTTGGGCCGCATTCGGATTTTTTTGAGTGAGAACAGATTGACGTCTTTCCCCTAATCACATTGTCTACACAGATATGCTCATTGCTTCTCAGTGGAAATCCATATTTAACAAAGATCCCAACAAGGGTGATCAGGAGTATGATCTCCCTTAAGGCGTTCTCTTTAAGTGGGACGTCATTGAAATCATTGCCAAAGAGTATTTGGTGTTTGGAGCAGCTAATATATTTGGGTTTAAGACACATGCCCATCAATACGTTACCTGCATCTTTTACCAGTCTTGTAAATCTGGAGATCCTTGATCTTTCCTATTCTGCCATCCAAGAATTACCGTCGGCCATCCATATGCTGTGATCTTTAAGGAAATTAATCTTGGAGGGATGTAGAGATTTGCAATTTCTACCTCCCTGTATCTCAGGGCTTACCTCTTTGGGGCATTTGGAAACTTATGGTTGCAAGGCTTTTTTGGAAGAAAGATAAGGATACCAGATGGAAAAAAAACAGCTTCTATCAACAAATTGGCAAGTTTAACACAACTTAAAACATTACAACTACAAAATAATGATGAAATTATTAGTGATGGCACACTGGGAAAGATGACTCAAATGAACTCCCTCACATTGTCACTCATAAAGCTGGAAATTCTACCCAACGATATAAGAAACATGTCAAAATTGAGAAGACTGGTATTATTAGAATACTTTCACTTGGTTAAAATGGATTATAATTTTTATGACTTTCAATATTTGGGCTATCTTAAATTTGTTGGTTGTCATTTCTTGGAAGAACTTCCACATCTACATAAACTCAAGGGTTTGAGGCAATTGGAGATCATTGAATGTCCTAGAATAAGTTTGTTTCCAACAAAATTTGGTCGCAAAGGAGCATTTCCTCTTCTGGAAACATTTTCTCTTGCTTGGCTACCTACATTAAAGGAGTTGCCTGTAATAGAGAAAGGTGCAATGGCTTCACTTAAAATATTTACTATAATGGCATGTACAACATTAAATATATTACCAGAGAGTTATATGGATCTGAAGACACTTCAGAAAGTAAGAATTTTTGGTTGTCCAATAAGAAATATAGGAACTAGAGAGAACACTAATGTAGAAGTGATGGCAATGTCTATTGTAGACATGGCAGAAATTACAAAGAGATATTCCCAATTGTGGGATAAAAGGGAAAGTTGGTTGTATGGTGAATTTTGGTGCAATGAGCTCTTCTTCTCCAAGTACTTCCCATGGCCTTGTTGTTCCAACAGGCTTTGCAAAGATGAAATTCTTCTTCAAGTACTTGCCATGGCCCTGTTGTTCCAACAGGCTCTGCAAAGATGAAATTGATCGAAGAGCCCCTTATAGTGGGACAGGATAAAGCATTTTCGATTCTCGAAAAGTTCCAGAAAAACTCTTCTTTTGAAGACGCTCTTCAATAGCCAAAAGGTATGCAGTAATTCTAAGGATGGTTTATTACTTTGGCTCACTCTTTCCCAAAGTCCCTCTTTTAAAAGTCTTAGAAATGCACTCCTTACCCAAATAGCCACACAAAAAAAGGTAAATTTGGGCGAAAATATGAATGAAGAAGAGGTAAAGCAATGGTTGAATCAGACAGTGCACCAGAGCACCGGGCTTATTCTCTTCTTAGATGATGTATGGGGATGGAATGTTGCAGAATTGTTAGAGGAATTAGGTGTACTGTGCCCTGTAAGGAACCACTCCACCTCCAAAGTCATTGTCAGTTCCAGGGATCGCGTTGCACTCTTAAAAACAGGTGTCGCAGATAAATACACAATAACAATGGAGGATTTGTCGGAAGATGAGAGTTGGATGTTGTTTGATGGTCACACTTTTCCATATAATAATGGAAATCTGCCAGCAAACATAGAAGAGGGAAAAGCCAATCTTGTGTGTAAAAGGTGCAGAGGGCTTCCCCTCGCTATCAAAGTGGTTGGCAGGGCAATGGCCGGAAGTACTCATCCACAACAGTGGGAATGGGTTGTCCAAAGGCTGCCAAATGTGGACACTGTATACAATTGTGTTAGGTTGAGTTATGATGCACTCGGCTATGAGGATGCTGACCTGCAATTGTGCTTTTTATATGGAAATCTGCCAGCAAACATAGAAGAGGGAAAAGCCAAGCTTGTGTGTAAAAGGTGCATAGGGCTTCCCCTCGCTATCAAAGTGGTTGGCAAGGCAATGGACAAGAGTACTCATCCACAACAGTGGGAATGGGCTGTCCAAAGGCTGCCAAACGTGGACAGTGTGTACAATTCTGTTAGGTTGAGTTATGATGCACTCGGTTATGAGGATGCTGACTTGCAATTGTGCTTTTTATGTGTAGCTGCAAACATCTTGGAAGACGCAGTCGTTCATGTCCAGTTGGCGATTCAGGTATGGATAGGGGAAGGCTTACTTGCCAAGAAGACGTTGGAACATGAGCATCGACCCGCTTATGATCCATTCAGGCTGGGAAGATATTATCTCAACATTTTAGCAGATCAATGTTTGATCGAGCCAATGATGAGAGACTTTGATGGGCAAGTACTCTGTTTCAGGGTGAATGACTCCCTGCGTGATATGGCAATCCGAATCGCAGAGGAGGAAGAAAATTTCTACTGCCGTGTGGGTAAGGGTTTGACAGCTGTGAATGAAAATGAGTGTTTGGGCCGCATTTGGCTTAATCACATCGTCTACACAAATATGCTCATTGCTTCTCAGTGGAAATCCATATTTAACAAAAATCCCAGCAAGGGTGTCAGGAGTATGATATCCCTTAAGGCGTTCTCTTTAAGTGGAACGTCATTGAAATCATTGCCAAAGAGTTTTGGGTGTTTGGAGCAGCTAATATATTTGGGTTTAAGACACATACCCATCAATAGGTTTTACCTGCATCTTTTACCAGTCTTGTAAGTCTGAAGATCCTTGATCTTTCCTATTTTGCCATCCAAGAATTACCGTCCGCCATCCATATGCTGAGATCTTTAAGGAAATTAAGCTTGGAGGGATGTAGAGATCTGCAATTTCTACCTCCCAGTATCTCAGGGCTTACCTCTTTGGAGCATTTGGAAACTTACGGTTGCAAGGTTCTTTGGAAGAAAGATAAGGATACCAGATGGAAAAAAAACAACTTCTATCAACAATTTGGCAAGTTTAACACAACTTAAAACATTACAACTACAAAAAAATGGGGAAATTATTAGTGAGGGCACACTGGGAAAGATGACTCAAATGAACTCCCTCACATTGAAGCTGGAAATTCTACCCAACGATATAAGAAACATGTCAAAATTGAGAAGACTGGTATTATTAGAATACTTTCACTTGGTTAAAATGGATTATAATTTTTATGACTTTCAATATTTGGGCTATCTTAAATTTGTTGGTTGCCATTTCTTGGAAGAACTTCCACATCTACATAAACTCAAGGGTTTGAGGCAATTGGAGATCATTGAATGTCCTAGAGTAAGTAAGTTTCCAACAGAATTTGGTCACAACGGAGCATTTCCTCTTCTGGAAACATTTTCTCTTGCTTGGCTACCTACATTAAAGGAGTTGCCTGTAATAGAGAAAGGTGCAATGGCTTCACTTAAAATATTTACTATAATGGAATGTACAACATTAAATATATTACCAGAGAGTTATATGGATCTGAAGACACTTCAGAAAGTAAGAATTTTTGGTTGTCCAATAAGAAATATAGGAACTAGAGAGAACACTAATGTAGAAGTGATGGCAATGTCTATGGTAGAGATGGAAGAAATTACAAAGAGGTATTCCCAACTGTGGGATAAAAGGGAAAGTTGGTTGTATGGTGAATTTTGGTGCAATGAGCTCTTCTTATTCAGAAAGCTTAATACCATTATATGATTTATGATTTATGTTTTGGCCATTATCTTTATTATTATCAAATTTTAGACAAAAATGTTTGACATTATAGAAATGAGCTTGATAAATAGTTCATAATTCTTTATAATTCTTTAGATTTTTATGACAATTTCAAATTTATTTATTTATTTATTTTATCTCGAACTTTAAAAAAAAAAAAATCAATTTCTTAATCTCTAACTTTAAAAAAAAACAAGAAGACGGAAATTCACTTGTACATGGCTATGAAAAAGGATGAGAAATAACGGAGAAAAAGAGTGAATCTAGGGAAAAAGAAAAAAAACATAGGGGTCCATCTCAATAGCTTTTAAAATGACACTCCCTTGCAAGAAATAAATGTTTATTTGCAATGTCATAATGTATTAATCTTGTTATAGAAAAATATTCAATTGAATGACCAACCTCAAGGCCTTGGCCGAGTGAAATGGTATTCACGTCTCCATAGAGTAGAGCAGCTTCACATAGTTTTATCTCTTTGTGCAACTCTTTCAGATGCCACCACTTCCGTTGCCTTATATTGCCTATAATTATTACAGAGTACCACGATTATATAGAGGTATATATTTTATTTGTTTTTAGTTTGGAGAATGATTTTTATAGATTATTTTTACCTAAGATACAAGGTTGTGAGGGGCACATCTACAGTAAAAGTCACTCAGAATTTACACTCAGCGTCATCTAACTTAATAGAAGACCAATCACTTTACTACTTGGGCTAGACCACAATCCGGTAGGCACATATTACAACAAATTAAGCAAATATGGAACAGAGTACCAAAATTTCCAAATATGGACTCACAATGGTTCCTAGCTTTTCTCATTGTGAAAGGATAATTGAACCAGACTAAAGTTTCAGTGCTATACAATCATGGTGCATATAATCCCCCTCCTTACCCCCGCCCCAAAAAAACAACACTCACACAGTTTCAGTGCAGACATCCAAGCCTTTTTAAGTGAAAGCTTATGCAAGAATCTCTCATCAAATTTACAATACTTTGGATGACTATTTGAATTTGAAATCTGCTATACTTCAGATTGTAGCAGAGGCTTCTCATAGAAAACTATACCGTCCACGCCCAATTGGATGCATCAACGAAAAAAACATTCACTAATGTCCTCATAGATGAAATCACACATTCCTGTGGACGTTGCTGAGAAAGGAAACACATACATCAGAATTCTTTGTAGAATATACTATTGCCTGCATATTCAACATAAGTTTGATGCCTACAGTCAGTGATTAGTTTCCATCTCAACAACTTTTAAAACGACACTCCCTTGCAAAAAATAAACGTTTATTTGCAATGTAATAATATAACAAATATTTAGATTTCAGTCACTTTCCTGAATATAATTGATTGGCAACTTGCGATAAGGAATCACCAATTTACTAATAACTACATGTGAATTATGTCATTGGAACTTACTTTTGAATGTAGGGAGATGCTAGTCATTACTTGAAGAAGAAGTAGTGTCCATGTGATGAAAAATATGTTCAGGACGCATGATGCTTTTGGAGCATACCAAATGTACATCAGTATGATTCCAGCCAAGGAAGCAACATAGGCCATCGTTGACATTGTAATCACTAGGATCCGACTCTGTGAAATTAAATTTTCTTTGTTCATCAGTTTTATGCCATATACGAAAACTGGGCGATAAAATAAATGTCATGATAAGGAGAAAATGGATCTCAATTAAAGAACAAAAAACTCTTAGATTAATAGCTTTTAAACAGGGGAGGTGGAAATTTGAATATGTTTTTGGATGCATTATAATCGATGTTTCCATGAGTTATAAAATTCAGATTTACTACATTGGCATGTCAATTCAATATATAGAGTTGTGTTGAGCTGTGGAACAGATAAGGCAAGTTCTGTATTTTTAAGTTGGGATTTCAAGTAACAAAGTAAACGCCCATCTTCTGCATTACTCAAATTTTCTTCACTTTCTTCACTTACTAAGGATGCTTCTCGTATTCGTCGATATGGTCATGAGGCAAATATGTGTGTATATGTGTAGATAGACAGGGCTTTATTTTTCTAATCCTACTTAAATGTTCTTGATTCTGTTATCTCCTGATTTTTGACAAGATCCAAGAAAGCAAACTCTAAACCAAATCTACATATTGGAACTAAATGATAAATGGCCAAATGAATCTCAATTTAGGTATTAATAGCCATAAGCCTTATCTGCATCTCGACTATTTCTATGTTTTTGAATTTCCTTATAAGTTATTTTACCCATTAACATAATTAATACCAGTTCGTCATCCAGTAATTTTCCTTTTCTTTCCACTCTGTAAAAGGAATTTTTTGTTCAATCTAGGGATGGCTTCAGCTGGATGAAACTGATGGTAAAAAAATCTCCCAAATTCAAACTTCAATTGTTTAACATATCCATCTTCCTTGAAGTTAAAAGAAAAAAAACCGTGAACATGAGGGGAAAGAGTTGTACCATCGTTCAACATTTTTCTCCAATACCCAATATAATAATTCCCCCAGGTGATGAAATTGATCACACTGAAAAGTTGTATGATGAGAAATATCCTACCAAAAAAAAGAGAAATTTTGGCCCTGGTTAGTATTCCTTAACAAGCAATTAATTTTAGCCTATAAGATAGAAAACATAATATCCATTTAGTGATTGATCAAACTATATCACCCAAATGTAACCAATGTAATCTTGAATTTACCATGGACAAATAGCATAGCATATACATATTCTCTTTTGGAAGACAAAGGTTATCTAGTCGTAGTATTTAAGTTAAAATTGGAAAAGACATTTTGATGACGTAGGTGATTGCTGTATAGGGGATTTGTTAGATATCATTGAACTAGTGAAACATTGCGTGAAAATATCACCAACCCCCACCCCTGGATTTGTCATCAACAGTTTTCTACAAATCAGCAAATGTAAAATTGATTCTCCAGAAGTTAATTTATCCAAGGAGATTGTTTGTGTACTTAAAAGGCACATTGTATCCCAAAAAAACGTGAAATGTAAAATTGATTCTCCAGAAGTTAATTTATCCAAGCAGATTGTTTGCGTACTTAAAAGGCACATTGTATCCAAAAAAACGTGAAAGAAGAGAAGCATACCCGGCACCAAATCTAGCAACTTCACCTGCATCAATAGTTACAAAGACGTTAGTTTATGATACGCATTTTATGAAGTCCATGTTTGGGCAATTTTGATGTCTAATTGCAATTTGCCACAAAGTCATGAAACCTGTCTAATTTAAGCAGAAACAGAGTAAAAATTGGTAATTTGAACCAAATTTGGTATTGAAATAGTTTGCTGAGAATCATTTTAAGTAAACTCACCATAGAATTGAATAAAAGCAGATGGAATAAAAAAGGGGATCACCATCAGAGCAATCCACATAAGGCTCTTCAAGGGCCACCATCCTGAATGCCACGAGTCATGACATTCATGCAACTTCGTAGTTCCAACTGTTGTAAGAAACATAGCGAAATAAAATATCGGTGATGTTAAGGTAAACAGTTCAGACTCCAGAGGCCTATCACTATGGTCCAATACTGTTGGGGAAAATAATGTGCTTGACATCGCACGAAGTGCCTGAGACGCATGTGCCACTTATAGTCAAATGGCATCGATACGCGGATATGATTTTATGTAAGTTATGTTGCCGTGGTCATGCATTTGAAAATTGCAAAGGCCACTTGCATGTTAAAGCCCCCAGAAATAATCTGGGTTGTAACCAATGGGTGGTTAGTTCTGCGTGAAAATTCAGACCTTGACACTGATCCGGATTTACCTTCTGTGAAAGACATGATGCCACTTCAAACTTAAAAAGCTCATGACAAGAAATTAGAATCCGGTATCCAACGTGTTTAAAAGCCAAACAACTTGTAAGGCATATAAATTTTGAAATTGGATACAAAGCAGCCCAGGCTTACTCGAAGCACACCTTCTGTACCCAACCAGTCATGACCTCCTTGACAGCCTTTCAAATCTGTAAAAACGAAGATCTCAAATTCATATATATATATCACGAAGAAAACGGCATACAATGTAAATTAGGTTCATTTTCCAAAGCCAAATGCAATTACATGTACATCAAAAGAATAATCATCTAAATGGATGCAGATAAGTTAAAGAGCTATTTGAAAAATTCACGATTTTATGCGTAATTAATACTACGCGCCATCATAACACATCCCACTAGGTTGAGGGAGTGAACATCGCTTTTTCTAAATGCAATGACAGAATATTCTATATAACATTATCACTCTCCCCATCGAGCACTATCTTGTCTTGCACACTTCCAAAAAGTCTTGTTTTCTCATACACATTTCCCGCACACCAGCATTTCCGAACTTCACGAATTCGACGTTCAGTGGTAGGAACATCACAAATTCGATGAGGCACCGAATTAGAAGTCGGTTGGGAGGAAACCAACTCATGCAATCTGTGCACTGTGAAAGGCAAGGCCTAAAAATATGAGCAGACACATCGTTTTCATTAATATCAAACATTCACACAAATGTTGTTTCCTTCCCCTAAATGTCATTTCATATCAAACAGTCAGACGCATGTTAATTCCTGAAACTCCAAGTATTGATAACAAAATAGACTCAAAAGCAAGCGTAAAACCAGGGATCTGAGTCAGATCGAGGATGTCTTTGGATGTAACAAAGCGTTTACTGGCCAACACAAAGGCCATGGACGATAGTTAAATACATCAAAGTGTAGATTGATTGGACATCCAAAGCGTTTACTGGCCAACACAAAGGCCATGGACGATAGTTAAATACATCAAAGTGTAGATTTATTGGTCTATCTCATATCTGCAGGTTAGAATTCAGGGATATTTTAGAAATTTACCATTTAAATAAAAAAAAAATATATTATAAATTCAAATTAGGTTATAATGATATTTCTCAAAATTCAAATAATTCAGTTGGAATACTTCTAAATTTCAAAATATTTTCAAAATTTACAATGGAGTTAAATTCAGGTTAAATAGACTTAAACCTTTACATGTATCTTGATTAAATTGAGAATATCAGCTGTACCATCTTGGAATTTTGCAGATGTCAAAGATGAGCGCTGCTTCTCTTTTCTTTGTTGTTGTGAGTGTTCTTCTGTGCAATATACTGCACAGATCGGAATCCAAATGTAATCCAAAGTCGGCAGTAGATTTTAGCAGAAAGAATTTCCCCCCTGGATTTGTATTTGGCACGGCCTCCTCAGCATTCCAGGTTCAAAATTTTCATTGGAACTCTACCTTTTCGCCTTGTATGAATATTCTGATGCTAAGCCATTTATGCTGATGTGCCAGTTTGCAGTACGAGGGTGCAGTAGAAGAAGATGGGAGAGGACCCAGTGTATGGGATACCTATTCTCATAAATTGGTATTGGTTTCCAAGAGCAAGCTGTGATCTTAATCCCTTTTTTTGTGCAAATAGTATAAACCATTTAAAATCATGTGAACACCATTGCTTTTACAGGGAGTATACTGGATTCCAGCAATGCAGACATTGCAGTCGACCACTATCATCGTTACAGGGTCAAATTTCCAACCTCCCAATAAAACCCTGCTGTAAGAAGGAATGTCTGTAGGGTAATAATCATATTTGAATACGTTGTGCAGGAAGACATCGGGCTAATAGTGGATATGGGGATGGATGCTTACAGATTTTCGATCTCCTGGTCACGCATATTTCCCGGTAAGATAAATCTTCTTTGTGAATGTCTCTCCAGACTTGATCAAGACTTCCCCCGGCTGCAACGCTCACCTGGCGCTGCATGGCACAAGGTGGGGAGCTGAGAAGGCCGTCCTCCATGTTACTATTTCCTGCACTGCCATCGCCGTGAAGCTTCTCTACCCGCCTTTCCAGGGGTTGCAAGAACCTGAATTCAGAAGGAGCGAGCACTGCCTGGGACCCCATATGGCTGATTCACGAGGTACCGGTTTCGGTGTCATTACCGCCCAGGGGAGGTCATGGCATGTGTAAGCGACGTGGAAATAAGGAATGGTGGCCACGGGCTCTGCAGGATACAGAGCAGAAGGAGCGTCCATGTAACTGTATCGATCTTCGCCGGAGTTAGTAACCACGTGGAGGTATGTATAGTTGCTGGTTAATCTGACGGTAGAAGATGCTTCTATCGTCTAACATAGATAATCGATGGTCCATAATCGTCCACGGTAGCAGCTGGGGGTGTTGATTCCAGAGGGAACGCCTTACGGCCTAAAAATATTTTAATTGTAATGATTAAGGGTACTCATAGCCAAAAGTTGTGCATGTGGATCTTAGATTGTTTTTTTTCCAATTTGTTTTGGGTTATTGAAGAGTGTATTACGAGCTTAGATTCATCTTAGCTCTCGTTCTATAAACTGATCAAATCTCTCGAGGTGCAAACATTTTCACAAATTTTTCACTCAAAAAAGAGGTTTGCACCTCGAGAGATTTGATCTCTCTTGGAGTTTGATAGATCCAACCATTTTTTTGAAAAAAAATATGAAATTGTGGCCTATGTAGACAACACTTTTTACAATTATCCACGTTACTTGTTAACATAAATCCCTCTTGTATCTACCATTTTATAACTATCCATGTTACTTGCTAACATAAAGCCCTCTTGACTAGGTGTCAATAGTAAAATTCCAATTGAAATATTACTTGCTAACATAAAGCCCTCTTGACTAGGTGTCAGTAGTAATCTTCCAATTAAAATATTACTTGCTAACATAAAGCCTTCTTGACTAGGTCTCAGTAGTAATATTCCAATTGTAATGGTTTTTGGTTATTAAAGAATGTATTACCAGTTTAGATCCATCTTAACTCTAGTTCTAGGAGCTTGATAGATCAGAGTTAAGATAGATCTAAGTTAGTTTAATTATTAATAATTAATAATTTAATTTCTATTTTTATCTAATTTTATTGAGTCAAAAGATTTTAATTAATATATATATTTTTAATTTAATTATGAAAAGGCATGTAATATTGATAAGCAATGATACTGTAGCAAAACACGTTCACAACTTAATAATATCTATCATAAAGTGGGGGTGCATATCCATAGTTAAAAATCTTGTTATATTGTAAGTATTAAGCTTTTATGTACTCATTAATGAATTTTAAATATAGCTACAAAATTATTATTTTAACTTATATGGTAAAATGGATCTTAACTAATAGCTACTATATATATCTTATATATTGATCTTAATTAATAGCTACTATATATATCTTATATATTTTAATGTGATAAGGGGTTTAGATATAGCTTAAAAGTAATTATATATATATTTTTTCCTTTTAGATTTAATTAAAAAATGTTATAAAATTAAATTAAATTAAATTAAATATTTATAAAACATTTTGATTGTAAAATGACAGACTGTTTTTGGGCATGTTGTATTGAAGCCACAATATTGGCCAATGGTATTGTAATAAAGCCTATTTACGAGTTCATAATATCTTTGGTAAAGTTAGCATCCATGGTTAAAAATATTATCATATTGTAAATAAAATCGATCTTAACTTATAAAAAATTGAATTTTATTACTTTTAACTTTTTAAAGACACTACAACATCTCTCCATATTGGGCTCGATATTACTTTTAATCTTCTATTATGATTTAATTGAGCCGACATATAAATTTTTAAAAATCATACATCTACATATCTCCCCTATACTAGATCCCTTTCGACGCAATAACAGAATTCTATAATTATTTAACATAACATATAAAGTTAGTTATATATATATATATATATATATATATATATATATATATATATATATATATAACTATAGTTCATAACTATATAACTATATAAATATCAATATAACTATATACATTTAACTATTATAAATATTATAATATCACATAGCCATCTCTCTCTAGTTTATAGAAATTTAACATAATATAACTTGTTATTTAACATCTAGTCTATATATAAAACAAAACAAACCATAATATTAACTAGATATAGTTTATAATATAATTATATAACTAGATATATAATTTAACAATCATACATATATTACTATTTATCATAACATAAAGTTATTTGACATAACACACACACACACACACACACACACACACACACACATATAACCTAATGTAACATGTATTGGGCATAACATAATATAACTATAACATTTAACATAATATATATATATATATATATATATATATTCATGTTTCAACAATGCATCATTTTTAGACACACTAAATTCATTATGAAAAATTCATTTGGTCTAGTGAATAAAAGTATTTAGGCTCTTTTCTAATTTGTACCATATTGTTTTATTATGTAGTGTGTTGTACAAAAAACATTGTCTTCATGTGCTTGCACCTAGTACTTGTCATGTGTCAAAGTCAAATATTAAGAACTTAAAGTCTATTGGAGTACTTGGTTGACATGAAATTTATTAGTTTTGTAAATAGGTTTATTTCAATTTTTTACAAATATATTTACATGTTTATGCGCTATGAATAAAACACATTATTTAGAAACAAGAAAAAGTGTGAAGGTAGATTTGATCACTTCCTTCAATTGTGTTTACATGGAACTCAATACTTTGGCCTATAAATTATAAAAAAATGGACTCTAAAGTTTAGGACTTCAAACTAGATTATTCTGCTCTAGTTTATAAATGGTTTTTTTGTCAACATTCTGTTATGAAACCAACTCACAAAAAGATAAAAAAGATAGATCAACGACTTAAAAATCAGCCTCTTCAAGGGGGCAACCTCCTTTACATTACACAAATGAATAATTCTTGGATGATACACATGACAATACCTTCCGGTTCTAATATGATCTTTCCTTCCTCGTCAAGTTCTGGAAATATCGTTTGAATTGGGATCTTCTCACCTATAACCTTCTTTAAGCATGAAACATGGAAATTTGGGTGCACTCGGGAAGATGCAGGAAGCTCCAATTTGTATGCCATAGTACCAATCTTTTGTAACACCTTGTACGAACCATAATACATTGTTGATAATTTATTATCCTTCTTAGCTTTATTGAGGGAAATTTATTTGTATGGTTGTAGTCGTAGAAATATCTAGTCACCTACATCAAAACTTCTTTTGTTGTGATGTTGATCTGCCTGTTGTTTCATTCTATTCTGCGTTAAAGTGTGGTTATCCTTTAACAATTTGAGGACTTGTTGTTGATGCTCGATGTGATCTTCCACGACTTGAACCTTAGAATTTTCTTTTAAAGATGATGTGATGGACGGTGGATGATATCCATAAAGCGCCATAAATGGGGTCATTTTTACTGCAGTATGGAAGGGAGTGTTATACCACCATTGAGCTAGAGGCAACCACTTGACCCATTATGTCTGTTTATCAGATACAAAGCAACGAAGATATCCTTCCAAACATTTGTTCACTATCTCAGTTTTCCCATAAGATTGAGAATGATAAGATGAGCTACGAGCTAACTGAGTACCTAAATATTCCACCTCTTGTACTCCAAAGAAACATTTGGTGCTTTTTTCATATAATTGTTTCTCCTCCAATATTTTGAGCACCCTGTCAACATGTTGAACATGATCCTTCCAAGACTTGTTTTAGATTAGTATATCATCAAAAAATACTAACACAAATTTTCTAAGGAAGGGTTTGAAAATAGAATTCATCAAACCTTGAAATGTAGAAGGTGCATTGGTAAAACAAAACGACATTACCAAAAATTCATAATGACCCTCATGAGTTCTAAATGTTTTTTTTGGAATGTCTTTAGTCTTCATTCTAATTTGAGGATATCGTGAATGAAGATCCAACTTGGTGAAGTAAATTTCTCCATGTAATTCATCCAATAATTCATCAATGACAGGAATGGGAAATTTATCTTTAATAGTAAGCTTGTTGAGCTCCCTATAATCCGGACAAATGCACCATGATCTTTCCTTATTGTGTACCAATACCACTGGAGTAGAGAAATAACTTTGACAAGGTTGAATTATACAACCCTCTAGCATTTCTGCAACCATACGTTCAATTTTACTCTTTTGGCCATATGGATATCTATAAGGCTTGATGTTTGGAGGAACACTTCCTGGAATCAAATGAATAGCATGATCATGATCACAATTAGGTGGGAGGCCTTTGGGAGTCTCAAATAGCTTAGAATGATTGTCCAAAACATTTTGGAGATGTGGAGAAATAGATGATTTTGATGTGGGAACCTCTATTGAACATAATTGTGCAATTACACCCCGTTGTTCTTTCTTTAGAAGCTTTGTCATGCTGTTAGAGCTGATTATCTTTCATGGTTTTCATTTGATACCCCTTAATTCAACTTCCTTTCATTCCCAAAAAAACTCGAAGAAAAGTTCTTGAAAATTAAAAGTTATCGTACCCGAAGATTGTAGCCATTGGACTCCTAGTACAACATTTGCACCACCCATTGGAATGGAAAGCATTGGACTATTCAAGACATATTCTCCCATGGATAGCTTGATATTATGGCACTTTCCAGAGAAATTTTTGGTTCCTCCATTTCCAACCATTACCTGACACTCTAGTGTTGGATATAGGAAGAAATTCAATTCCTTGGCTATCTTACAATGAATAAAATTATGGGCACTACTCGAATCAATCAACACTATTACCATTTTCTTCTTGATATTCCCTTCTATCTTGAGAGATTGAGGAGTGGTAATTCCAGTCAATGCATTACAAGATATGGTTAGATTCATTTCTTCTTTCTCTGGGATTGGTTCCTGGTTAATATCCTCTTCTTTTGACTTTTCTTGTTCCATTTCTTGTTCCTCTTCCTCATCTATGTAAATTAATTTCTTGTCAGCACACCTATGACCTTTAGTGTATTTTCTATCACAATTGTAACAGATCCCTTTTTCTCTTTTTTCTTCCAATTGTTGCAATGTCAACCTTGTAGGTGGTGAAAGGTTAGGAGAAAGAAAACTTCCATCTTTATAGTTGTGAGTGGTAGGATTCCTTGTTGCCGTAATTTTTCTTTTCGTTTTTCTTGCCAACCTGAATGCCTTCTCCAATGAATCAGGTGCCCAAAGGTGAACCTCATGTTGGATGTTATCATTTAAAGTCCCTTTGAACACATCAATCATATGCTCCTCTAGTGGAATATATTTTACCCTTATATTCAATTTTTGGAAGTCCTTAATGTACTCCATCATTGAACCCTTTTGTTTGAGATTTATAAATTGGCTAAAAAAGGTGTTGCTTTTTGTATCCTCATAATGTGCTATCATTTCTTTTGCAAAAATTTCCCAAGTGACAAATTGTTTACGAGAGCAAAGCCATCGATACCATACAAACTGATTTGGTTCCAAATATAAAGTTACAATGCGTACCTTTTGTGTGTTTTTCACATTATGGAGATCGAAATATTGCTCCATCTGTAGTATCCATGTTACGGGGAATATGAAGGGGAATTAATCTTAGCAGAAGGAGGCGTAATGTTTACTTGAACTTCTCGCTAAACCTTAAGGATAGGTTCCAACCTGACATGAACTTTTTGATTATTTGAAAATGTAGTTTTTGGTTCAAACTTGCTTCTAACTTGCTTCCAAATTCTCTTTTTCCTCAAAATGTGAGCCTTCAACTCTACCCATTGGGTTTGAACATGTTCGCCTTTGTAATGATTGAAACAATGAAATGAGATTTTCCAATAATCAATCTTATGGGTCTAGACTTTTTCCTTGTAAACTAATTCAATGGCCTTGAATATACACTCTTTGATATCTACTTTGACTAGAATCCAAACCTAATGCCTATTAATCAAAACATACCAATTAGGGTCCACTAAAATAAATCTACCAAGCTTCTTGCCAATAGTGTGAATGGCCTCCTCTGTCTAGAAGACAAGGGGAGGGCTGACAATATAGCCCAAAGTTGTTGCATCAATATATGTTTGTGAGCGAGATAAAAATCCACCAACCATGTTTCTAGGACTAGGCTCGATGGCCCCGAAACCCATTCTGTCTCCTTCATCTTATTATAGCCCACCCTCAGCCAAAATTGAAAGCCTATCCAACCACGAATAAATCCATGGAAATCTGACATATGACCCAGGGTTGACATCCAATTTTCCAAAACCCATGCTGTGAGAGATTCATTTTGCACTGTCTTACCATAAAATATTCCTACCAAAGTAGTTTCTAACAAGTTTGGGATATCCTCGAATCTGATATCCTTATCAATGATCATTGAAAAGTTATCTTGTTTCACTTTAGCATAGATCTTTGGCTTAGACAAAGCTCTAGAACCATGGGGGACCAAGAGAGGCTTAAAAAGCTTAAATGAAAGGGAGTTTGGATGAGACTTAGGGATATTTACTACCTCAAAGCTAGAATGAGAGCTTAGCTCTTTTGCACTACTATTTTTTCTTAAAATGAAAACAAGATTGGACAACTCATGCTCAAATTAAATGTCTACCTTGGAACACCATCCATCTTGGAAACACCTCATGATTTGGTTGGAGAGGATTTGTTAAGACAATGAAGTGTCACCTATAAATTCATACTAGAATTTGAATGCCTCCTGTGGACATGATTGGGCTCACAATTAACAATATCAATTTCCATTCGAAACTGTGGTGGGACGTAATTAATTATTGACAAGACCCACTGTCTAACAACCGAGACAGTGAAAACCCTTGGGAAAAAGAAAGAGAGTACACACACTTTACTTGTCGGAGAAAAGCACCTTCAACTCTAACCACTAGGTCTGGACATGTCCAACTTTGTAACAATTGAAATAATGAAATGAGATTTTCCAATAATCAATGTTATGGGTCTACACTTTTTCCTCGTAAACCAATTCAATGGCCTTGAATAAAATATCTTTAATATCTACTTTGACTAGAATCCAGGCACACCTTGGCACTCCATAATTTTCATTCCCTCATAGATAGCTTTAATATTTTTGCGACTTGGGAACCCAACCAAGTCATTGGCAAAACAGTGTTGTGCCCAACCCAAAGTCTCCCTTTGTCTGAAATTGGTTTGACCAACCCCTTATAATTGTAATCATATGCTTGCCTCCTACAATTCCTATTTTGACCTTATCCTAAAACACTTTGTCCTTGATACACCTGGAATTCATTGACACTCCTTGGCACACACACTTATTTGTTCATTTCCATGTATTTTGACCTAGTTCTCCCTTGTGATGCCCTAACACTCCTTAAAATTCCTCAACATGCATTGGAAATTTTCTACATGTGTTAGCATGCCCTTTCATTCATTGGCACGCCCTGGCACTCCTTATCTATAATGCCCTCACAACTACCATTACTTTTTTTGGGACTTCGGAACCCAAACAAGTTTTACCTCGACTACAACAACTTGACCAAGTTAGAGTTACTACAATTAGACTATGCCTTATTCACCTGAGAACTGAATACAACTCATCTTAGGCTACTCATGTATAATTTCAACTTATCCAACTTAACAAGCTAAAATTTACCATGTCAGGGCTCACATCCAACCGTGGCCATAAAAAAATTGAACAACATAGTTTACATCTTGACATGTCAGGGCTCACATCCAACCGTGGCCATAAAAAAATTGAGCAACATAGTTTACATCTTGACATGCCATAGAACCTGGCACATCTAACAATACCTTGGCACTATGTGGCACGTGTTAGCTCCTTCTACATTCCCTGGTATGCTTTGGCACTCCATAGCACTCCTTAGCACTCCTTGACATGCCCTGGAAATCTAGCTTGCGTTGGCACTTCCTAGCATATAACCTTGACACTCCCTCCTTAGCATACCTAAAACTCACTGACACTCCCTATCACACATTCTTATTCGTTCATTTCCATGCATTTTGAGTTAGTTCTCCCTTGTGTTTCCATGGCACTCCCTAACATTCCCTGACACTTGGCACATCTTGGCATGTCACCCTTGCACTCAAGCATTCCTTGGCACTACCTAGCATAACTTTTCACTCACTCCTTAACACACCTATAACTCACTGACACTCCTTGTCACATACTCTTATTCATTCATTTCCTTGCATTTTAAACTAGCACTGCACTCCCTAACACTCCTTGGCATGCATTGGTACACGTCCCTAGGACTTGGCACATCTTAGCATATTGTTTGCCTGGCCTCTAACATGCCTTAGCACTGCAAAGAATATCTTGTCACTCCCTCAACACACTTGGAACTCACTAATACTTCCTGTCACAAAATCTTATTCAATCATTTCTATGTATTATTTTTACCTAGTGGTCCCTTGTGTTTCCATGGCACTCTGTAGCACTTCCTAGCATGCATTGGCACACCCTGGCACCTGACACATCTCGTTTGGATGCTTCCCTCACACTCTAGCATGCCTTAACATTGTCTATCATACCATGTCACTCCCTCCTTAACACATCTGGAACTCACTGCACTTCCTGTCACGCACACTTATTCATTCATTTCCATGCATTTTGACCTAGTGCTTCCTTTTGTTTCCCTAGCACTCACTAGCACTCCTTAGAACACATTGGCACACCTCGAAACTTGGTACATCTTGGCATGCTTCCCTAGCATTGTAGCATGCCTTGGCACTACTTAACATACCTTGTCACTCCCTCCTTAGCACACTTCCTAAAATGCCTAAAAATGCCTTGGAACTGTCTATCATGTTTTAGTACTTCTTGACATTCCCTGTAACACCTTTACACTCCCGAGTTTTCATGACCTCATAGATAGCCTTACTTTTTTTGTGACTTGGGAACCCAACCAAGTCATTGACAAAACAATGTTGTGCCCAACCCAAATTCTCCCTTTGTCTGAAACTACTTTGTACACGCCTTATCACAACCATAAGCTTGCCTCCTACAAGTCCTATTCTAAACTTCTCCTAACACACTTCGTCCTTGGGACAACTAGAATTGACTGTCACTCCTTGGCACACAATCTTAT
The DNA here is from genome assembly GCA_031772625.1 of Pinus tabuliformis. NCBI lineage: Eukaryota > Viridiplantae > Streptophyta > Pinopsida > Pinales > Pinaceae > Pinus > Pinus tabuliformis. The sequence goes on from CM062804.1 coordinate 1,387,474,242, forward strand.
TAGTTCATTTCCAGGCATTTTGACTTAGTTCTCCCTTGTTATGCCTTGGCACTGACTAGAATACTTCACACTCCCTCCTTAGCACTCCTGGAACTCACTGAAACTTCATTTCCATACATTTGAAATGAGTGATCCCTTGTGTTTCCCTGGCACTTGGCCGTCACACTCGCTAGCATGCATTCACTCCACACTGCCTCTTTCTTTGAAGAAAATGTCTATGATGAGGCTCCTTTCTCAATATGATAAAATACTTCAATTATTCCTTCATGCTGCAACTAAACTAGTAAACTTCTTTGATGCTTGCTTCCATAATATTCTAGATTGCATCCATAAACTTCTAGTGGAATATACACTTTCCAAGATTCTTACATATATTGAAGAACCTTCTCATCAAGGATCCTTGTGATCCTTTCCTGCTAGATGACTATTTTTATAACTTGCCATGCCTACAAGAGGACATCTTTGAGGTGAAAAATCTTTGTCAATGTATCATCAGTGAGCAATTCTGCTTGTTGCAAATAAGGCAACTTCCTTGTCACTGCTACAGTGATATGAAACATAAATAAGGATCCTTTAAAAGGGAAAAATGGTGGCTGTTACCATCTCACATGGATATACACAAATTTGCTTGTCAAGGAACTTGTAATAATAGCACTGTAATTACTCACTGACACCAACACAATGCACATGCATATATTCCTTGGCAACAATCCAATAAAGAAGCCAACAAATGAATTTTAGTGTTGTGTTGAAACAAAATAAGATTAGGAATGTGGCATTGGCATTTGAATATCAGTTGGATGATTTGGAAAAGCAAATGGGTTTATGTTTGTAACCCACAAATTGCATTCTACTATACAATTTACACACAGAAATTCACCAACCAAAGCAAGCACACAACATTTAAATGGCCACATAATAGACATAAGGATGCTACTGTGAAATTCCAGATGGGAAACCATCTTTTGATGGGAATTTTATTTTGCTCAAGAAATTGCTAGAAAGGTTGAGATATGAAATCTAAACAAATTTTTTGGTGCATTCTTACACACTCACTCCATCTCACACACACGGTGTCTAAAGAGGCACATAAAGTGTGAAATATAGCTTAAGATATGTAATTGATTAGTAATTTTACCTGCTTAGGTTGTTGAAGAATTGGAAACTGAGTAAGTTGAGTTTTTGATTTTTTTAACTGCTTGCTATACACTAACAAGTGAAGATTCTCCAACTTGCTTGCTCAAACACATTAATATGGGAGGTCTATTGAAAATATGTTGACCTGGTTGAGGTCTCCTTCTCCATATTTGAGATGTATATTATGAAATGGAGAGCCTTTTAAGTGACATGGATTGTCCTATTCCCTTAGGACTTAATTTAATAGGGTCTAGGGGACCTAGAGGGAAGGTAGCAAAATAAATTGATAGGAGAACCCCCAATAGTGGTGATAAGGAGATTAGGAGTCCAATTATCACAAACCACAAGCCCTTAACCCATAACCACTAAATTCCCTATCCCCTTAACCCCCAATCCATAATCCCTTAACCCCTACACTCACAACTCATAACCCATAAACCCCTTGTTTCATTAAATCTTAAGACACTAACCCCTAACCTATAATCCATGAACCAACTTCTAAGTCATAACTCCTTATCCTCTTAACCTGTGGCCCTTAACCCCTAACTCTTCACCGCCTAAACACCTTAACTGCTAACCCCTTAACCACTAACACCTAAATCCCCTAAATCTTAAGTCCGTAACCGCTAAACTCAATTGTGTCAATGTAGAATAATATACATAAGATAAAATAAAATGATATTATCCATGCTTGAAATAACCTTAAATTAACCATGAGTGGTGAGCCAGGGGGTGAATGTGGGGCACTATTAAAGTTACGTCATGTTTAAATTCCTTTTACATTGTGAGGTTGTTCTCCAATTGGATTGAAGCATCAACAAATTCCTTTTCCTATCTCTTTACGCCACATTTTTGGGTACAAAAAATGAGGGAATATGGGTAGTTTGACCATTGCTGACTATAGTTTGACCGTAAAAAATTATAACAGTTTTTCTCGCTCCTTTCACCGAGTTTGATCGAGCTATTTTAGGATGAATTTGACCTCCTGATTAGGTTGAGTTTTGACTGAAGATGATTGATTGCTGATTTGACCAATGTTGACTTTCTGGTTATGATTGAAGTTTGACTACATAAATTGACAAGACTATTTTGACTTTGAATTGGGCAAGTCAATTTGAATTTTGTACTCTCTCTCTCTTTGTTGAAATTTTGATATAATAATAAGAAGAATTGATCAAAAGGTTTTCCAAATATTGGGGTTTTTCCTTGGCATTCACCAAATCTAGTGTCCTCTTGTCTTCTGCATATTGTTTTATGTTCTATCTACTTCTACTATCAATATGATTAATGGTTAATGTGATTACTACTGGAAATCTAAATTGAAATTGCTATTGGGCTGCTTAAGGAACATTGAAGTAATTGTGTTAAGCATACAACATACCATTGTTAACTAAAATTAATAGATTATCATCCCAACCCCTACGATTCCTGTCACATTGGTCATTTTCCATCTAAGGTATACAAATCTATATGTAATTAATGTATGTATCTTTGGTTTGATCACTCCTTGCCTTAGCCATCTAGGACATTAGGTGTAGGAAGAGCTTCCTTTAGCTACCACATTTAGTTGGATATGTATGATCCATATGTATATGATATTATGTCCAACGTGTACTATTTTTATTGTGTTCACTTAAACACTCTGTTCCAACTCTTAATGCTTTGGCTATAAGTTTTAATCTAAGTTGTTCCATGGTGTTTCATAATTTTGCTCATAGAAATGTGTCATCTTGATAGTTTGGGTATATTTTTCGTGATTTGAGTAGGTTCTATATATTGATCTTATTGTACCCCTTATTTCCTTTAGTCAAAATTTATCCCATGTCTCTCTTAACAACACATGTGAAGGCATTCTAAATTATGGCTAAATTTTAATAAAGTATTATTAAGCTCCAAGTGAACTTCCTAAAAAATAATAAGCTACTTATTTAAGTTTATTAATAGCATATTTACAAATTTGAGAATATCTTTCACTTCCTTAAAAATTAATAGATATTTCCCTCATGTGTAAATCTCGTTCATTTTCCCTCCTTATATGAACATACTTACATTTATTAAAAAGACATCATATAGTTTTTATCGATACCTCTTAATTAGGCTAACATTATTACTTATCTTCAACATCATTAGATATCTCTTCTATGTGACATGACCTCCTTTTGCTCAAATAAAAATAAACTTAATGAAAACCTAAGTGACCATAGAAATTGCTCTATAATATTTTACTACCTATTAAAGGCTTACATTATTACTTATCTTCAACATCATTATATATCACTTCTATGTGACATGACCACCTTTTGCTCAAATAAAAATAAACTTAATGAAAACCTAAGCGACCATAGCAATTGCTCTATAAGATTTTACTACCTATAAAAATCTAATTTGGTGGCTCCTCTAAAATATAAATGGACCTATTAAAATTTATTTTCCCGCCCACTATTCTCCCTTGTGGTTTGGGAGTCCCATCGCTCTTTCTCTACTCATAATCTTTATGATTTTGCAGCAGATTCCATACCCTTCTATGCTATTCAATTCTTGTTGCGCTATCAATTCAACTAGATTTTTCACGTGTATTTATTATATCAGATCTGGGTTCTCTCTTTTTCGAGCTTTAATTGAGATATCCTTCTCCTTATTTGGATTTGGAGGGAACCAGTAACAAGAAGGTAATCGGTAACAACCAGGCAATGGGTCTCAAGGAATCATAACAAGGTAATCAGGGTCAACTAAGATAGGCTATGACTGCCGGGCAATAACTCAGGCAATACTTTGGGGTAACTGTTTTGATCTCTCGTTATATGTGTCTATGTGGGAATTCATTCTTAGTCCTTTGAACCACCCATTTCATATTCTTCTCCTGATTTGGATTTGGAGGCTTTCGCTGCAATTTGGAGCAGAAAACATGTCGTTTGCATATGAAGATAAATGACAACCTTCGATAACTCTAAGGTGTATGGATACATGTGAAATTTTAGATCGTTGTCCCCTTACAAATTGATTTGCCACTTGTCAATGGTGCAATGTTATCATAAAACCTCAGATTAGAGAGCAAGTGGCAACGTTGGCCATTCATTTCCAGGCATGAAAACTCACTAGATGTCTGAACATTGAAGTGCTTGAGTTTATTTATACTTAGTGTTAGATGTGTTAGAGCATGGATCCACCTCAGGCTGAAGGGAGGCAACCCAAGGATAACTACAAAACACCCTTAACCTGGTAGCTAGCCCTACCAGATTGGGAGAGGGCTCTCTCCTTGTCAATCTCAGTAAAGATGACTGCAATTATGACTTGAGATTACTGAATTGAATATAGATTTTAGGCTAGGTATAGTAGCTCAAATAATTTTGGTGATTTTTGATGTTTGGTTGCTGGATCAAATGCAATAGGCAAGTTGGGTCCGGGAAATCAAATCAGGGATACAGACATGTTCTGTGGGGTGAGTTATACAAAGGATTTATGTACTAGAAATTGGTTAAGATGGTAGATTTAGACTACTGAGGGGTTAAAGAGGGCATGAGGAGCATGAATCCTCTTCAAACTGTTATGTTCTGTGGGGTGAGGTATACAAAGGATTTATGTACTAGAAATTGGTTAAGATGGTAGATTTAGACTACTGAGGGGTTAAAGAGGGCATGAGGAACATGAATCCTCTTCAAACTGTTGAAAAACATAGAAAACCAAATGCATTCCCAAGACAAAGCAGTGTAAATTAGTGTATTTTGTCTATTCACCTTGATTCATTTAGTTTAGAAGAGAGAGAGAGATGTGGATACATATAAAACATCCGAAAAACTAATTACAAAGAAGAAACAATACATAAACTAAATATCAAAAGAATCCCACAAACATAGTCGTGAAACCTGGTTTTATTCCTTGCCAACTACTGTAGAGATATACAATAAAGTTCAGAGCTTCCACCAGAGTCCAACCCTTACAAATGAATCAAAGAGTACATGATATAGGCAAGGAAACTACTCAAGCTAGCTATCAGGGGTCGAAACCATGAGAAGAGGAGTGGTTTCAACCATATCTAAACTAGGAACACAAAAGTAAGCAGTGGAACAACTTTCCTCTAAAACTTAGGAAACCAATTCATTTAGGATCCAAACCACTTGGAACTTGATGTATCTACCCTATGAGGTGTCTTTCATCCATATTTACATCAAATACATTACTTACCATGCATACATTTACCAAGGAATGAGGAAAAAGTCAACTTCCAAGAAAACTAGGAAATTTTTTGAAATTTAAGCAAAACTAGCAAAATCAATTTAATGCGCAGCGCCAAAAATTTAATGCACAGCGCCACTTCAGGGCCAGTTTTGGAGGCCTTCCTGGTGTCCAAATTAGGTACAAGTTGGTTTTTTGGAAAACCCTTCTTGTCTAGTTTCTGGAACAATTTTATTTTTCTGATTTTGAGCTCATTTTCCCCTCCAAAAGTTGATTCTCCCAAGACTGCGTCCTGTGTGGCAAAAAAGTGGTAGAGAGGACACTTTTTAGGTGTTTTTTTGCCCTTTTGGAGGCCAAGGCCTTATCCAAAACTCCTCAAACTTTTTTGGTTTTCATATTTTTCCATCCAGATTTCAAAAATGCAAACCATTTTGTAAAAGGAGGTCCCCATCAAAAGCGTAGTGCCAATGGTGCTGTGCACCTATTGGGTTTTCCTATTTTGACAATTTCTATGCACAACACCACAAATTTGATGTGCAACGCCTCTTTCAGACCCAATTTTGGAGGCCTTCTAGGTGTCCAAATTGGGTGTAGGATAGCTCTTTGGAAATTTTATTGACTCTACTTTCAAAAACATCTTGAATTTCTCAATTTGGGGTTGATTTGCCCTATCAAAAGTCAAATCTCCCAAGACTAGTCAAAATGTGCATAATGAGGCTGCCTAAATGCAGAGTGCTGTTGCAGTCAACTTTTTAAGGTCTTACTCAACTCCAAATTGAGCTCATAATAGCTCATTGGAAAGATACTTGTGTCTAGGTATCATTTGACTCATCAAGAAAGTCATTTGGCCAACTGGGCTAGGATAAATCGTGATTTTAGCAAGGTCACTCCAGAGGAGCAGCAACCCTCCTGAGGAAACTATACTTTTGAAATTTCTCTAAAACCATGACACTTGTGTAAAATATGAAGGAGGTTTTTCTTCCTTGGCATATTATAGACAAAAACCTCTCTCACTGTTTCCAAATTCATTTTTTCGTGCTCGAAAACATCACTTGAGTAAAACCTATCCCGATGAGTGGAACAGGGGATTTGTTGAAATGAAGGGAAATGAAGGGGATAATGGGCTTCTAAATTCTTAAGAAAATTTTGGAGAATAGGTAGGGATGTTAGGGAGTAGGGGAAAGTGGAATTTTAAATGTTGAGTGAGGGGAAGGGGTCCGAAAGGGCAAAACACAGGCCTAGCCTAGAACATTGTCAAATTGTAGCAACAAGCTAGGGTTTGTGGGAAAATGATGAATTTGAGGGATATCAATGATGGGAATAATTTAATAAGGTACATTAAGGATAGGGGAAGGTGTATGAGCATTAGGATACAAGTTTTGTTGATGATTTGACGATCCAAGAGAAATTACCTTCAAAACCCTAGGAGAGGAAAATGAGCCTTACCAAGGTACAACTGAAGCACAAATAAAGTGTAAAATGACCCATTGGAACCTGAAATGATGATAAAAACTTTTTGAATGATGGTACAGTCGCCCGAATGGTGATATGGACCGAAACTTGGAAAACTTTGAAGTGAGTGAAAACAAATCCTAAACCTAATACTTAGTGACCAACTTTTACTTGAAGACTCACTGAAATGACAAAATTTGACCTTGACACCTTAAAATCACTTTGTAAGAGCATATTTGATCACTGGTGGAAGGCTTCGAAGACTGACACTAACATTGGCTCCAACGGGGATGGTAGCTCCTTGGAGGTTCCAAGAACCGTAGATCTTTGGGAGAGAAGACCAGTGCCTTATCCATTGGGCAATATGGAATCAACATCTTGGCAACAAAAACATCAAAACTCAAGAATCAAGACTCAATACTCATAATTGAAATGACTAAGAACTAAGACTAACTCAAAACTGTTATAGACATTTTTGGGCACTGCAACCCCAAGCATAAATGTCCATAAACCAAGGGCTCCTAAGTCCCTAAAGGTGTTGTTCCAACCCCTAAAAGAACAAGGTCAACTGATTACAGCATCTCCCAGAAGTTCTCCATGAAAAACCACTCAGAACTGGTCAAAACTGGACCATTTCACCTGCTCCATAGGCAAAGTGTGTTGCATCCCACCTAAATACACACAATAGGTGCGTTGCATGTCAAAAAGCCCTTCTATGGGGTGCGATGGGCGAGAAGGGACAAATGGCAGGGTCAATCCGCAAGGTGGAGAAGCATGGAATCTTCCAGAAACTTCTCCTGTGACACTTGCCTCTCTGAATTCGAGCAGGGATGAGTAAGAGATCATCAATCTCCAAGTGGAATCAAGAACTATCAGAGGGGAGACACTAATCAAATCTCAAAAGCTCACTCACCTCCCTTGCAGACATCTATATATGGATCCCTCATCCCAGAGATCCAGAGGCTGGAATTTTGTATCTTGTAAGGATGTGCTGTTGGTTTATTGGTGCAATATCATAGTGTTGGGTGATCTAAGCTTTTCATGAGGTGAAGAAGGGCTTCTTGCTGAGAGGATGATGCTGGTTCAGAACAATTGGTTGTAATTCTCTTGGCTCTTTCTTGATTATCAATAAAGATATTCAAGTTTTCCTCCATACTCTTGTATGATTTATGTTTTATGCATTTTTATGGTCAATTTACATCTGATCCTATATTGTTTATGATAATAGATCTATGTTCTCGTATAGTGTTATGCTACTTTGATTCTACAGGTACTCTGTGAAGCTGGGTACACAAGAAAGCAAGTAGCAAAGGACTATCAGAAGAGAGAGGAATCGAGCAAGGAACCAAGTGCAAGACAGAGGTTGGTCTCCTTTATGCTTCTCTCATATATCTTTCATAAAGGAAAACGAAAGTAGTTTTAGTTTGTTTGTTTCTAAGGTAGCTACCAGCCTTAGTGGGATTAGCAGTTCTGCATAGACACTATTCCCGATAACAAAATGGCGACTCCACTGGGGAGCGAGTAGATTGTTTGTTCATCTACATTTGTTTACTTTATAAACTTACAGACAGAGCCTGAAGTCAAGCCAGCTAGCCTTCAAACTGCATTTGCTATGCAAGTGCAAAGTAGATCAACGCTGCTTCAGTCAATCTCCGGGTTTTGTTTATGAATTAAACAATTGATTTACAAGCTCTCTAATTGCCCTTGTGGTGGCTCTAGTAACCTCCTTAGATCTACCCTTGTGATTGATTTACTGATTACCACTTGCTCGGCCAAAATCCCTGAACTGAACTGCAAACTGTGACCTGGAACCCAATCAAAGTCTCATCCCTGGTCCAGCGCACTGCCTGTTCTGTGAACTTCAAATGCAGCGCACTTCCCGAGTGTAGTAGGTGCGTTGCATTTCAGTTTCACTGTGTTACAAGTGCGCTGATCAGACAAGGCCTTGTTCCTAAATTTTGGTTTCTGTGTTCACTCTTTTCAGATCTATTCAGGAGTTTTGCTGCCTGTAGTTAGTACATCTCTGTTTGAAACCCCTTTCCTTGCTATTATTCCGCCTCCATTGTGCAAAGAACTGTAAATGTTTTTATGTATTCTTTGAGTCATTTTCAGTGCTCCTTTACAAAGAAGTAGCGTAACTGTACTATCGTTTCTTGTTTTGAAAGTGTCACAAGTGTTGTTTTCAGTCCTAGAAGAGAATCTGATTGTTCTTGATAGTCAATTACCCTGTTACTATTGTATTTGATCTAAATTTGTAGTTTTTCTAGTGTCGAAAGCAAGTTTTCAATTCCAAATCACAAAGTGTTGTCATTGTCCTCATTTTGTTTTGAAAAGAAACTTGTTAGTAATTGTCGCTTTGAAAAATAATTCAGATTTGCGCTTAGCTTTCTTTTTATCATTTATACATTAAGAAGGTTGAAAAAAATACATGCATGTGCATTTGCATTTAGACTATTTGTTGGTTTGATTTAGGACAGTGCATATAGTGTGTGCTCTTTGCTCTTTGTTGAAAGAACGCCATCTCTCTTTCCTTAGTAGCTAAGGTTTTCATTTGCAACAAGAAGACTAAACGAATGTTTATCATCTTAGATTGCATTTTAGGAATTGTACATCTACATCACGCGGTGAACCTGAAAGGCAAATTTTTTAAGCAATATGAACTATAAAATAAATTTAATGAATCTAAAAATTCTTTGGAACCTAACGCACAACATCTAGAAGTCTAGACTAGAGACGTATTCCGGCGTCGTAAAGCCTGGTAACTGTTGCTTTCACTGTTGGTTGGGTGATTCCTCCACTTTGAGACGATAAGTGCCAGTACGGACTTGTGCTCCCACGTACCATTGAGTATATTTTGGGAGACCACAATAGGCTTAATCCTTTATCCATGGGAAGCCGTGTCTGCCGCCCTATCGATCGCAATGCACTGAACACAACATTCGGGAAGATTGACTGCCGTACCATAAAAAGTATTTTGCAGTTTTGCGATTGGTTTGGTAATCCCTCTGTCTGGATTTCCAGAGCAGTCCCTTTCGTTCCTTTTCAGACTCCTTAACGGAAAAGGTCCATCTGAGCACTTGCCACTTCAGGCTCATTAAAAATCGAAGGCGACTAGATTCATCTTTTGTTTTTTCTCGACTCTTAAAAATTGAAAAAACGAGTTGTGTCAAAGCGTCTAAAATTTATTTTAAACAGAATAATTATCACCTTTCCCTACGTTGGTCTTATGTTGAGGAAAATGGAATCCACCAACCAAGGAGTTCCCCTTGGAGGAAATCCTAGTCTCTTCTCCTCTTGGGGAGATGTTGGTGCACCCCATATGGCCACATTGTCGCTTCCAGGATTGACAATCGGCTTGCCCGTATGGCTTTTCTCAACCTCTGTCGTTCAGAACACCGCGATTCCTGAAAAATCAAGTCAACAACTAAACGATACCAGAGTTACCCCCCAACCCTCTACTTCGTCCATTTCTTCCTCTCCTCCTTCCTCTTCGCTTGATGAAGCTGGTAAAGCCGAAAATCAAGTACCTGAGAAGAAGAAGGAAAAGAAGAAGAAAGAGAAGAAGAAGAAGGAGCCGGCGAAAAGGGGCAACCAAGCATCGTCTAGCGAAAATCCACACACTGCACCGACCAGGCCTAAATCGCCATGTGTCATTTGCAAAGGAGACCACTATCATCGAGATTGTTCTTGCATTCCTCGGATCTTAAGGGACTGGTCTCCTCGTTTGCACAACCCGGTGTCGTCAACCTCTGATGATCATGTTGAAAGTTCACCATCAACTAGTGAAAGTGAAGCCCCTGGACAAAAAGGAACATGTAAATTTCCTTGTAAACTGTGTGAAGGCGATCATGCCATACATCGTTGTCCCTTCTTATATGAGGCTAAAAGAGTTTTGGACGACCGTCCGGTTTCACCGTTACGGCTCCCTCCTAGATATAAGAAACTCTTGCCGAGTCCGTCACTAGTTGAAAATCCGGCTGACCCGCCCTTGTGGTCAGCCGAAGCATCTATCATTGAAGATAAACCATCTGAATCCATACTAGACGAAAGTCAAAAGGTCGAGGCGGCAGTTGACACGGTCTTGCCTTCAGAGGTTCCATCTTCAGATGATACAGTCACCGAAGAGAACAAGGATGCCACCGTCCAAATTCTTTTCGTAAGCACAGACTCCGACGAACATGGGGGTAGTTTACCCATTCCTTTACTGCAGGAAGGAAGTTCGTCAGAGTCGTACTCGGCCGTCTATTTGGTCCCACCTCGAAGCAACCTAGTTGTTTCCTTTGACTGGAATCGACTAGGCAGACCCCATTTACCGGCTAGTGTACCATTCCGAATCATTGCTCAAGTATATAGAATGGTCATGGCTGGTACCATCATAGATGAAGGGGCTTCTGTGAGTATCCTTTCCTCAACTGCCTGGAAAGCGCTTGGTTCACCATCGCTTTTGCCTGAAATGAGAAATCTAACAAGCTTTGACAAAGGAACCAGTCGACCTTAGGGATCCTTCCCAATGTGCCCATTACATTAAGGACTTCAAATCATGATGAAAACCACCTGCCTACTGATGAAATATGTACAATCATGTGAAGTGGGCCTTCCAATGTAACCAATCCAGTAGATGGCTACTTACTGAAATTCTGCTCTCACTTTCGCCGAACAAGTAAAATGATGTACATGTAAGCAACTCACAATAACAACTGAAACCAAGGCTTATGCTAACAAACTAGGCAACATTCATCTTTTCTAATGCTTGCAAAAGAATTCCGAAGGGATCTTGAAAATCCTGAAGCACTAACTTGTCTTGAGATCTAGCAGCAAAACTACAAGTATGCCCTTCATTATGATTTGAAAAACAGTTAGTTGTTGTTTGATAGGAAGGCGTAAATAAGTATAAGCTTCTGCTATCTGAGTTTCGGCTGTAAATTCTTCTGACTTTAATTCTGGCATACTATGTCTCTTAGGTTCATACTCCTCAATTTCATAGTCAACCTTTCTTAAACAGAAAACAATCTTCAAGATTATCAAACATGACATACCTATCATCTTCATGAAGGAAAACATTATCTGTTCGCTGATCTATAAATCTAATTTCAAGACTGTCCTCATTTTCAAAAGTGGAAGAAGCTTCACCAACACCTTCTTGACCATGCGCACACTGCAAACCTGCATTAGCTTGGGCTGTAACATGACCTTTTAGGGGTTGATCTATCTCATCTTCAGACAGAGGAGAGAGTATTTTTTGTTTTCTTTTGCTAAAACAATAATTCTCTTCTTTGCCTCCGAAAGATTCACAAGGTTGTTGAATATCTTCATTAATTTCAAACAAAGGAGTATACAAATTTTCCTCATACTGCTGATGCATTTTATATGATTCCTGTTGACTATCAAGATGCAAAATTCCTTCATCTTCAAGCAAAGAAGAAGCGAATATATGCTGATTATGATCTTGTGTAACGAAGTTATTGGTTTCAATGATTTCCTCATCATCATGATCTAAATCTTCTTCATCATCACAATCTGAAACTAGATCTGAATTAGCCAAGTTGACTTTATCACAATCTGAAATTGAAACTTGATTTCCCTGCATACTGTCTTCTACTATGAGCAGATCTGAAATAAGACCTTCTCTTTCATCATTTTCCATTGAACTAACATCTTGAACTTGCTGCAAATTTTCCTAGAATCTTGACAAGTGTCCTCTAAGCTCTCTTTATTCTGCTGAAATGGATTTTCATACAGGGCTTCCATGATTTCATCATCCATGAAGTCATCATCTTCATAAACTTTCTCAAGGTTTTCAATACAACTATAAACATGTTTGCAACAGTTTTGAACTAAATTTAATAATAGATAAGATTCTTTATACCTTTCAAAGAACATGGTATGAAAATCCTTCAAACAGTAAATACTAGCAGGTGGCAAATATTCATACCAAGATCAGGCTTCACCTTCCAGAGTGGCCATGAATATATTCATCAAGCAAACTTCAAGAAAATCAACCTTCAACTTGCGAATATGCATGTGAAATCTAACTAGATGTAAAGCAGCATCATTCCTATCATCATCTTTAAACGTAGGTACCTTTGCCAATCTACCTTAGGAATTTTATTTGGAAAACCTGGAATGTGATCTCGGTTCATCGGAGCATACCTTCGAGCAAACAAATCCATTTTGATAGCAATGAATTGACCAAGAAATTCTTCAGGCCACTGGTTCTTGAAGAGTAGAGTTGCCATAAAAATTCTGAACCTTGGGATTCTTTGACATTGGACTTGCCAGGTGAATGATTTCAGCCTTCCGGTGTCTGATCTTTGTCCACCATCAACAATCAGATCTGAACTTGATACATTTTTCTAAGGAACATAAAACTACGTTCCCCAGTATGGTCACCACTATGTTAGAGCGTGGATCCACCTTAGGCTGAAGGGAGGCAATCCAAGGATAACTACAAACCATGCTTAACCTGGTAGCTAGCCCTACCAGGTTGGGAGAGGGCTCTCTCCTTGTCAATCTCAGTAAAGATGACTGCAATTATGACTTGAGATGACTGAATTGAATATAGATTTTAGGCTAGGTATAGTAGCTCAAAGGAATTTGCTTGATTTTTGATGTTTGGTTGCTGGATCAAATGGGACAGGCAAGTTGGGTCCGGGAAATCAAATCAGGGATACAAACATGTTCTGTGGGGCGAGGTTGACAAAGGATTTATGTACTAGAAATTGGTTAAGATGGTAGACTGCTGAGGGGTTGAAGAGGGCATGAGGAGCATGAATCATCTTCAAACTGTTGAAAAACATAGAAAACCAAATGCATTCCCAAGACAAAGCAGTGTAAATTAGTGTATTTTGTCTATTCACCTTGATTCATTTAGTTTAGAAGAGAGAGAGAGATGTGGATACATATAAAACATCAGAAAAACTCATTACAAAGAAGAAACAATACATAAACTCAATATCACAAGAATCCCACAAAAATAGTTGTGAAACCTAGTTTTATTCCTTGCCAACTGCTGTAGAGATATACAATAAAGTTCAGAGCTTCCACCAGAGTCCAACCCTTACAAATGAATCAAAGAGTACATGATATAGGCAAGGAAAGTACTCAAGCTAGCTATCAAGGGTCGAAGCCATGAGAAGAGGAGTGGTTTCAACCATATCTAAACTAGGAACACAAAAGTAGGCAGTGGAACAACGTGCCTCTAAAACTTAGGAAACCAATTCATTTAGGATCAAAACCACTTGAAACTTTATATATCTACCCTATGAGGTGTTTTTCATCCATATTTATATCAAATACATTATTTACCATACATACATTTCCCAAGTAATGTGGAAATGTCAACTTCCAAGAAAACTAGGAAAAATTTGGAAATTTAAGCAAAATTGGCAAAATCAATTTAATGCACAACGCCAAAAATTTAATGCGCAACACCAAATCAGAGCCAGTTTTGGAGGCCTTCCCGATGTCCAAATCAGGTAAAAGTTGGCTTGTGGGAAAGCCTTGCCTGTCTAGTTTCTGGAACAATTTGATTTTTCTGATTTGGAGCTCATTTGCCCCTCCAAAAGTTGATTCTCCCAAGACTGCTTCCTGTGTGGCAAGAAAGTGGCAGAGAGGGCACTTTTTACATGATGATTCCAAAAATGCAAACCATTTTTCAAAAGGATGTCCCCATCAAAAGTGCAGCGCCACTGGGTTTTCATGTTTTGACAATTTCTATGCGCAACACCACAAATTTAATGCACAACGCCTCTTTCATACCCGGTTTTGGAGGCCTTCCCGGTGTCCAAATTGGGTGCAGGATAGCTCGTTGGAAATATTATTTAGTCTAATTTTAAAAACATCTTGAATTTCTCAATTTGGAGTTCATTTTATCTGTCAAAAGTCAAATCTCCCAAGATTGGTCAAAATGTGAAAAATGAGGCTTCCTAAATGCAGAGTGCTGTTGTAGTCAACTTTTGAAGGTCTTCCTCAACTCCAAATTCAGCTCATGATAGCTCATTGGAAATATATTTGTGTCTAGTTATCATTTGAGTCATCAATAAATTTATCTGGCCAATCGGGCTAGGAGAAATATTTATTTTACCAAGGTCACTCCAGAGGAGCAACAACCTCTTGAGGCAACTATATTTTTGACATTTCTCTAAAACCATGACACCTGTGTAAAAAGTGAAGGATGTTTTTCTTCCTTGGAATATTATGGACAAAAACCTCTTTCACATTTTCCAAATTCATATTTTCTTGCTTAGAAACATCACTTGAGTAAAACCTATCCCGATGTGTGGAACAGGGGATTTGTTGAAATGAAGGGAAATGAAGGGGATAAGGGGCTTCTAAATTCTTGAGAAAATTTTGGAGAATAGGTAGGGATGTTAGGAAGTAGGGGAAAGGGTAATCTCAAATGTTGAGTGAGGGGAAGGGGTCCAAAAGGGCAAAACACAGGCCTAGCTTAGAACATTGTCAAATTGTAGCAACAAGCTAGGGTTTGTGGGAAAATGATGAATTTAAGGGATATCATTGATGGGAAGCATTTAATAAGGTACATTAAGGATAGGGGAAGGTGTATGAGCATCAGGATACAAGTTTTGTTGATGATTTGACCATCCAAGAGAAATTACCTTCAAAACCCTAGGAGAGGGAAATGAGCCTTACCAAGGCACAATTGAAGCACGAACAAGGTGTAAAATGACCCATTGGAACCTGAAATGATGATGACAACTTTTTGAATGATGGTACACTCACACGAATGGTGATATGGACCGAAACTTGGAAAACTTCAAAATGAGTGAAAACAAATCCTAGACCTAATACCTAGTGATCAAATTTTACTTGAAGACTCACTGAAATGACAAAATTTGACCTTCACACCTTAAAATCACTTTGTAAGAGCATATTTGATCACTAATGGAAGGCTTCAAAGACTGAAACTAACAAGATGCAAAGCTATGTCCAATGAAACCAAATCAAAACCTCATTTATGCTAAATTCAAATGATAAACCTTGAGAAAAACTATTAGCATGACCGGATCGAAGTTAAAAAAATTGAGCAAACGCAATAAATCTTATATCAAAGAAAAGGAATGCAAGCCAATTTGGAATGGGCCCCTTTTAAATGGATGACCTGTAGATAATATCATACAAACAACAAATAAATCTAGAGATTATGCTGTCTCTTATGATCGACCTGTAGAACAAAATCTGTTTGTAACAAAAGATGAAGAAATTAACTCATTGAAACAAGAAAAAGGAAACTTAGTTTTAAAGGTAAAGATACACAAGTCCTAGGCTGTAAGTAAAGAAAAGTTAAAGGAAAAACTCAAAGAGACGATTGGAAAAGAAAAGAAAAGGCCCTAAATGCCTCCACTGGGCATGGAGTCTTATCTTGACCCTCAAGCAAAAGTCCTTTTGTCTTGTATTTCTGAAGTTTCTACACATTCCCTGGTGAATGCTTGGAAAACATCACTCTAGGAAGATGGATTGTATAGAAATCAAAGAGAGGCTAGACTAATATTAGATCTAGCGTAAGTAATGCAACTAAAATAAAATAAAATTTCTAAGCTCAAATCTGAAGTAAAGAATTAAATTTTGAAAATAGTCAACCCCAATACTCAAAATTTAGCTTAAATTTTTTCACAATGAGACAACATAGAACACTCCATATCTTACTTGCATTTGTTGATGTTGCACTAGCTCCTTCCTTCAATGTAATGTGCATGCCCAAAATCCTTTCTATTTCTAACTTGGGACTAAATGATTAAGAGACAAGAAAAAATTCATACCAATAGTGAGAAAATGAGAGTTTTATTCCATTTCCAACCATGTACAAATGAAAAGAGTGCCATCCTATTATAGGAAGATAGGCCTCCTAAGCCATCATTACAAAACCATGTGCCATCATGAAATGGTGTGCTTAGTACAAGCGGTAAATAATTGACTCCCAACTAACTTCCTCACATGTGTGGCCCTCCCTTAGATGTTAGGTGGTGCACTCCAACCCTTTCCCACGCTTGAGGGTCAAAATAGTCAAACACAAGAGTGTCTTGCTCCTTTTGGCCAACAAGCCTTGTTCTTTCCCACATGTGAGGGTCAAGAAAGGGTCAAAGCATTAATGCCTCCACTATAGAGCTCATAAATGTGTACAAATAGTCTCCCACATTGGAGAGAGAGGAGAGAGAAGTGTTGAATTTCCATGATCTTGGGTCTAGGATAGAGTCTTAAAATCTATGCCGCTACCAAACCAAGAATCTCAACGGAATATAAACAACAGTAAATCACACATGCACAGAATATGGACAACCTCATATTGTACAATCGTCTAGGGCTCCCATACCAGGGATAATAATCCTCATACATCCACTATTACAAGATACAAAACTGGGACTTGGTGTTAGTCCATCGACAACCAATCTGTCCTCAACGAGATGTAGAATTTTCTCTACAAATCAGCTAGCTCACTGATATCATGTAGAAATTTCACTTGCAGATCCAACTGATATATGCAATGTACTAAAGCAAAATACTAGATCTACATCTACCATAAACTTAGCGGAAGCTTAGTTGAACATGAGCAACATCAAGCATGAACACACATAACTGATAAGAAGGAATCAATCACACATAACACAGAAGAATTTATCCGGGAAAAGCACCAGCCTAAAACCCCATCTCTGTATTATCAATCAAGTGGAAATCCTCAACAACATACAAAAAGGATCAGCTCAAAATTTATTCTGCTCTCTCTGTACTTTGATGATGTAACTCATGGAATATCTAGGCCTGTATATATAGGCTCCACAAGTCCTCCAAGCCCCTATTTCCTTATGCAGTTTTGATTGGGGTCCAATTACATAACATGTGTGAATTGGCCCAAATCATACCTGCTGTCACCTCAGGTCCAACTACGCAGTACTAGAAGGAATAATATTCCTTCCTCATGCAAGGAATATTCACTAGGAATATCCTAGGAACTGATAGTACACTATCCATCATCTGATCTCAACTGGGTCTATGTCTGAACTGACATGCATCAATTATCCATGAGTGAATACTCAGTTATTTGAAAATACCAGTTGTCACATGCATGCAAGCATCAACAAACTTAATCTCATTAATTTAACTTGTTAAATTAATCTAACTGGACTTGACTAAGTTAAACTAAGTCAACTAATCCTCTCAACATAGAACTTATCCTTAATTCCTCAATCAGTGGAGCAAATCAAGGACACATTCCCCAGTCAGTGGAGAAATTATTGCATGTTCTCACAAAGACTTCAAGTTTAATTTTCCTTAACTAATTAACTCAAACTGAATTAATTAATTAATATTTATACTGTTGGTAAGACCAAATTCGAATTTTACTTCCTATTTCTAGTCCAGGGACTAACTAAATAGGAATCCACATTGCACTGCTAAAAATAGAACTACTATTTTTAGCACTTCCATTTTTCATTCACTATTACCCAATCTAGCACTGATGCCCAAACTGCTATTTTTAGCAATGCTATCTTTAGCACTTCTATTTTTAGCAATTTCTTGTTGCCAATTTTCAACACTCCCTCTTAACAAGAAAGGCTTCCTCTCGAACTTGATCCTGTACCTCTGGAATGTTTTGCATGCAACACATCTACCAAGTGTGGTTGCTCCAGCAACTCTCGGAACAAAAAATTCCCAACTAACCTCTCTGTTGGGCTAGAAACATACTCTGATGCTGAAGCTCTACCTGCTGCTGACAAGTGCTCCCTTTCTGAACTCTGCGCTACTGCAACATCTCCATGCACCTCGCACTGTTGCACCCTTCTCTGTGCTGCCCTGCACTGTGCAACACACTTGTGCCTCTCGCATTGCTATAGGCTGCATGCTTTGTGCTGTCCTGGGATTCCCTGCACTGTAGCTCTCTCTGCCGCTCCATCCGCATTTGTCTCTACCCAACTAGTCAGTTCTGCTACTCCTCATCGGGGCTCCTGTAGCAAAGTCGAATCAAAGAGGTTGGGTACCTCAAGGATCTTGCCCCTCCTCCTTGGGATGATCACTCCACATCGCCCCACCTCATACCTGGAGGTATCGATGCATGTGATCCCTCTGCCCACCTGGCTCGAAATTTCCCCCTACTGGAGGTCTCTGCATGAGTAGATGTCTCTACTCGATCTCCTCTCAGCTTCTCTAGTTGTGGCTAATCTACAACCTCCTAAAGTTGCTTCACCAATTTTGGCTCCTCCACAATTGTCTGAGACTTCTTCTGGCACTGCATGTTGAGAGGTAATTTACTCTCCCTCTCAACCACCAAGTCTCTAACCTTTGCCTTGCTCCTCAAGACTTTGCATGCATTTTGTACCTCAAGTGCATACAGGTTCTTGGCTAGCACACCAATCTATTTCACTTGTCCTGCCATCATGAAATTTCCAAAAAAAGAGATGATTTTAAATCAGCGATATCTCCCTTATCCGAATTCCGATTTAGCCGTTTTTTTTTAAGTATTTTTCCACAAGGAATCTAGATATAGTATTTTTTTTTTTTTTTTTTTTAAATTTTGCACAAAAATTTTGAGATCTGCTCTGAAAACTCGTGGCCCAAAACTCAAAACTTCGAAATCTCCTCTAGTATATTGTTCTTCGCTTTGATCACCTTTGCTCTGATACCATGTAGAATTTTCTCTACAAATTAGCTAGCTTACTGATATCATGTAAAAATTTCACCTACAGATTCAACTGATATATGCAATGTACTAAAGCATAATACTAGATCTACATCTACCATAAACTTAGTGGAAGCTTAATTGAACATGAGAAACATAAAGCATGAACACACATAACTGATAAGAAGGAATCAATCACACATAACACAGAAGAATTTATCCAGGAAAAGCACCAACCTAAAACCCCATCTCTGTATTATCAATCAAGTGGAAATCCTCAACAACATACAAAAAGAATCAGCTCAAAAGCTATCTTGCTCTCTCTGTACTCTAATGATGTAGCTCATGGACTATCTAGGCCTGTATATATAGGCTCCACAAGTCCTCCAAGCCCCTATTTCCTTGCACAGTTTTGATTGGGGTCCAATTACATAACATGTGTGAATTGGCCCAAGCCATACCTGCTGTCACCTTAGGTCCGACTACGCAGTACTAGAAGGAATAATATTCCTTCCTCATGCAAGGAATATTCACTAGGAATATCCTAGCAACTGATAGTACACTGTCCCTCATCTGATCTCAACTGGGTCTCTGTTTGAACTGACATGCATCAGTTATCCATGAGTGAATACTCAGTTATCTGAAAATACCAATTGTCACATGCATGCAAGCATCAACAAACTGATCTCATTAATTTAACAACTTGTTAAAATAATCTTACTGGACTTGATTAAGTTAAACTAAGTCAACTGCTCCTCTCAATATAGAACTCATCCTTAATTCCTCAATCAGTGGAGCAAATCAAGGACACATTCCCCAATCAGAGGAGAAATTATTGCATGTTCTCACAAAGACTTCAAGTTTGATTTTCCTTAATTAATTAACTCAAACTGAATTAATTAATTAACATTTAAACTGCCGGTAAGACCAAATTCGAATTTTACTTCCTATTTCTAGTCCAGGGACCGACTAAAGTAGGAATCCACACTGCACTGCTAAAAATAGAACTTCTATTTTTAGCACTTCCATTTTTTATTCCCTGTTGCCCAATTCAACACTGATGCTGAAACTGCTATTTTTAGGAGTGCTATTTTTATCAATTTCTTGCTGCCAATTTTCAACACAAGATACTCTAACCATCTCGTTGTCGCATGCTCTCTCAACTCATCTCGGTCATTCCCTGTACCTTCTTAGTCGTTCAACTCCCGATTTGCAGCTCCTGCCTCTACCAATGCTCCAAGTCCATCTGGCCATTGAATCTAGGCTATCCAATCTGTTCACTAGTTGTGCCTTCATCCATCAAGGCCACAACACATCAAGACTCCTGTCGAGTTGTTCACAGCTCCACTTGTGAACAACTCTCAATCTGCCCACTGCTACTCCTTAGTTACTCAGGGGCTTCAGCCCACTATGGTCTTCCTGCGTTGTACCGATGAAAGCCAACACAGGGCACAGAGGGCTTCCACCTATCACTGCAAGATGTCCATCTCCCACAATGAACACGGGCTAGGAGGTTTGCCCATCATCTGTTGTATAAGTATTTCTCCACACACATGTCTCGAGCTCCACAAACTGCTCTTGGTTGATCAGACCCTTGAGCTCAACAACTACCTCTCTTGCAACCACCTTTGTCCATCAAGGTGTTGCTCATTGGGCTCCAACTTGGACACTATCACGCTGTCCTCTAGTAGGCCATAAGTGCCCAATCATGTCCACACTTGGTTTTCTCTCATGCTGCCCTCCAACAGTCCACGAGAGACCAAGTCCACACTATAGCATATGCACTTAGTTAGGTCATCCCCACACTTGGAAGATCCTTACACATGGCTGCCCACAAACTCCACCATTCCACCCTTTGCTCTGCAATAGAGGAGCTATTGCACAAATCTGGGCATCAACAACTTGTCCTCTCCTAGGACACCATCAACCATGCGATCTGCTCCTAGTTCGAGTTCCTTCATGCCTAAGGCAACTCCAACAAATGGCTTCGATGGGCTGCAAACTAATCAATCGAATACTGGTAACAAATTGTGACCCAACATAAGGCAAAACTAGAGAAATAACATACCTTTCATCTGTTGTTCATGGACTGAAGTCTGGTCACTGGTTAGGGCATCCTTGTAGCCCACAAAAACCTACCATCTAAGATCAAAACCTCCACCAAAGACTGCGGCCTCCTCAAATCTACAAGCCTATGCCACTCGTTGTCTTGATAGGCAACTACAACACCCATATTAGGCTTGTTTAGCCCTCCAAACAACCACCATAGGTCTGCATCCTAGTCTCCATAGGTCTATGATCTCCTTGGCCCGTTCTAGCACGAGAACCCACGTCAGCTAGCCTAGAACAACTTCCCTTGAGTGTGACTGTCCCTCCTTAAGAGGCCGAGGAACTTTTCTACTATCCTAGCCTCCAAACAAGCCTTGGTGTTCCTTCAAGTATTGTGGCTGCCCTAGATATCCACCTATAGGTTCGCGATAGCGTAGATTTGGACTTTTCCACCCTCAATCGAACCTTCAAATAGGCCCAATCACTTCTCCTTTCACCTGCATTCACACGTTGCCTTACTCAACCTTGCTTTGGCATGAGACAACCCTCCATGTAGTCAAAGAGGCACCCAAACTAGCCCTAATACCTCACGCTATTCTTTCCTCTTCTCTTGCGGCAAAATAGAGGTATCTCCCTCTTCACTGAGTTGTTGTCCCTCCTTCTTAATGTTGCCTTAATAACCTCACATATCACCCTATATTTATTTCCAAAAGAGGGGCTCCTTCCAACGTCACTCTAGTGTTGTCCAGTTGTCAAGGAGGCTTACTAAACTTAAGCTGACCTTAACTCATATGGTGTCACAACCAACCCAACATTAGACTTCAAAAATTCATAACTCCTCATCGACAACTCAGAATCAGATGATTCTCGTCACGTTAGAATCATCTCACTGAGATCTATCATCCTCATCCATCACCTGTTGAAGAATCATCATAGTTTTGGCTCAAACATCTATGGGTGAAAAACCCCAGGCTTGGGTTCTAAGCCCACAAGTCTACTTGTGGCTCTTTGACCTCCAACCCTCAAACACTACGCTTGGAGTACCTCTCAAGCTACACAAAAATTGGCAACTAGGGCCAAACTCCATGTGGGTCATCTTATTTATGGAAACTGATATTTTTCTTGGATTCCTCTCGTCGAAAGGTGTAGGATTGATCTAAAGATCATCTGATTCCGACATGTATTCATGGAGATATGAATTTATTTGTGTTATGGGACAATTCGTCAAGGTTGGCCAACAACCAAATTGCCCCCACTAATCCTCCACATTTTAGTATAAATAGAAGAGGACTTTAAGTCATTTGACACACTTACTCTTGTGATCTCTCTTCATTTTGTTTTGGATTTGATGAAGATGAGATCTAGAGGGAGTGCCCTAGGTGATACATTGCCCTTATAGGAGATGCCCTAGAAGTTGTGATGAAGAAGGCTCTACACAGTCATGGAAGGAGGTTAAATGGAGGTCCTATCTACTGGCCTTATTCTGCTCATATGTTGGAAAGAACACAACCCTAATGCTGCCCTATCAAACTATTCTAAGCCACAGTTTAAAGAGGGATTTTATGTTCCCTAACTACTGTAAGTACAAGCCCTAGCCACAATCCTATTGGGAGGACTATAGCCGCAGTCCTAGAAGAATCATGGCTGCAGATCAAAGGCCTAGATGTTATGGGATGACCCTAACCTTAACACAATCATCAAAAGGGTCTAACACAGTCATGAAGGAGGACAACCCTACATGCTGTCTTATAGGAGTCCTTTATACCCAGCAAGGAGAAGCATATGTATGTTGTCAATGGTTGCTCCAAAAAGGACACAGTCATAATGTGAGGATATGCCACAATCAAGGATATATATATTTCCTTAAGTCACAACAAAGGAAGCTTGGAAGCAATAATAAATACTATTGTTCTAAGGCATGACTTAGGCATGTTTGGGAGTAGCTGTCTCTATATTAAGGACTGAGGTCAAAGATTTTTACATGGACCTATTGAAGGACTCTGCAACTATAGCCTCGCTGCTCTGCTAGGTTGTAAGCCATAGCAAGCAACTAAGGCTAGTAGTATAAATAGTTGTAGCATATATGCAGTATATTGGGTGATATAATGAAGTGTAGCATAGTAACAATGATGCAACTTAATGATGTGATAGGTGACAACATGATGGCACAACATGGTGCAACACTGTAATGATGGCACAACATGGTGCAACACTGTAATGATGGACATGGATGTATAGAAGTGACACGATGCATTGCAGTAGCTTGTTAATGATGGGTACAACATGATGATGAGGTACTGCTTAGTGATGGGAGAAACATAGTGATGAGAGCAGCTCAGTGATTGGGTGCACCACAGTGTTAGGTGCAACAAGATGATGAGGTGCAACACAGTGATGGGTGTAGCATGGTGATGGAGTCAACTTGGAGGATCAGTTGAAGCAGTATGCCTTCACCTAAGTTCAAATCAGCTACCTCATTATGTTATCTTCATGGTGAAGATCTCTGCGCTTATCTTGTCAATTCAAAGTGTTGACTTCTGATGTATATGTACTATCTCTCTATTTGCTGAACTATTGGAGAACATAAGAGGAATTTATCAGAGGTTTCCCTACATTGGGGTTTGTCCTTGGCTGGCACCACATCTTGTGTCCTATTGTCTTGTCTTGTTTTCTATGATTTATGTTTATGTTCTATCTGCATTTTACTATCATGCTAAATGTAATTGCTAATCTGGAATTGATATTGAGCTAATATGGAAAATTGAAGTAAATTTTCTCTCAGCATAGAACATACCTAAAATTAACAAAAAATTCATAACTCCTCAACGACAACTTAGAATCAGATGATTCTCATTGCGTTAGAATCATCTCGCCAAGAGCTATCATCCTCATCCATCACATGTCAAAGAATCGTCATAGTTTTGGCCCAAATATCTATGGGTGCAAAACCCCAGGCTTGGGTTCTAAGCCCACAAGTCTACTTGTGGCACTTTGACCTCCAACCCTCAAACACTAGGGCTTGGAGTACCTCCCAAGCTACACAAAATCAACACTCCCTCTTAGCGAGGGAGGTACTTCCAAGGCTAGGAAGTAACCATCGTCATCTAACGAAACTAGCCCATCTAGCATCCATCACTATAGCATACCTTGTAAAATGAATCCGACAATCTCGTTAGTGCCTCCACCTCATCACATCCGAACCTGAAGATCCCAAACCTCCATAGGGGCTCCTCCCTCTGAGGCTAGACTCCCTATGAGCCTACACAATCTCCACTAGCTCACTCCTACAAGCACTGATCCTCCTGGATCAAATACCACTCATGCAAATCCCACAAATCTCGGACATGCAACATCACGATCCAATGAAGACTCTAGCCTGCCATCCTGTAGTCCATCACATGAAGCCATCTTGATCAACTTGATCTCGTCCATTCCAAAGAAACCCTTGACCTATCCCAACCATCCATGACAAGACATAGGAAGTCCACGATCTACAAACCACCACACGACACACTAAATTGCAATAGGTTCACCACCAATCCACCAGAACTCCTAGCCCATCTTATCATGTAGTCTATCGAGACCACATCTCCATGTCTTTAGCTGAACCCTTTGCTCCATGATCCAGACATCCACAACTCCCTCTGAGTTGCTTCGTTGTGCACACTCTGATTCACTGTTCCTCAAAGTAGCTCAGATATGCTTTGACACCATGTTGAATTTCCATGATTTTGGGTCTAGGATAGAGTCTTGAAATCTCTGACGCTACCAAACCAAGAATCTCAACAGTACTACTTTGCACAATGGAATATAAACAACAAAAAATCACACATGCACAAAATATGGACAACTTTTTACAATTCTGTACAATAACCCAACTTCGTTATATTAAACAACATATAATACACCAGCCTAGGGTTCCCATACCAGGGATAATGACCCTCATACATCCACTAGTACAAGATACAAAACTGGGACTTGGTGTCAGTCCATTGACAACCAATCTGTCTTGAACAAGATACTCTAACCATCTGGCTGTCGCATGCTTTCTCAGCTCATCTCGATTGTACCTTGTACCTTCTCGGTCCTTCAGCTCTCGATCTGCATCTCCTGCCTCTATAAATGCTCCAAGTCCATCTAACCACTGAATCTTGGCTATCCAATATGTTCACTAGTTGTGTCTTCATCCATCAAGGCCACAACACATCAAGACTCCTATCGAGTTGTTCACAGCTCCACTTGTGAAAATTCTCAATCTGCCTACTGCTACTCCTCAACTACTTAGGGACTTCAGCCCACTACAGTCTTCTTACATTGCACCGATGAAGACCAACATATGGCATAGAGGGCTGCCACCTATCACTGCAATATGTCCATCTCCCATAATGAATGTGGGCTAGGAGGAATGCCCATCATCTGTTGTAGAAGTCCTTCTCAACACAAAAGTCTCGAGCTCCACAAACTGCTCCTAGTTGATCAGACCCTCGAGCTCAACCACTGCCTCTCTTGCAACCACCTTTTTCCATCAAGGTGTTTCTCACCGGGCTCCAACTTGGACACTATCACATTGTCCTCCAGCAGACCATAAGTGCCCAATTATGTCCACACTTGGTCTTCTCTCACGTTGCCCTCCAATAGTCCACGAGAGACCAAGTCCACGTTGTAGCATCTACACTTTGTTAGGGCATCCCCACACTTGGAAGACCCTTACACATGGCTGCCCATAGACTCCACCATTCCGCCCTTTTCTCTGCAATAGAGGAGCTATTGCACAAATTTGGGCATCAACAACTTGTCCTCTCCTAGGACACCATCAACCGTGCGATCTACTCCTAGTTGGAGTTCCTTCATGCCCGAGGCAACTCCAACAAATGGCTCCCACGGGCTGCAAACTAGCTGATCCAATACTGGCCACAAACTGTGACCCAACACATGGTAAAACTGGAGAAATAATATACCATTCATCTGTTGTTCATGGACTGAAGTCTGGTCACGGGTTAGGGCATCCTTGCAGCACACAACAACCTACCATCTGAGATCAAAACCTCCACCAAAGACTGCGGCCTCCTCAAATCTACAAGCCTCTGCCACTCGCTGTCTTGATAGGCACCTAGAGCACCCAGATTTGGTTTGTTTAGGCCTCCAAACAACCACCATAGGTCTACGGCCTAGATTGTTAGAGAATCTAGGGAAAAGTAGTGATGTGGTGATTCTCCGAGACTTGATAACAATTTGTGAAGTATTGTTACTTTTTCTTAGTTAACTTATACTTCTTCCTTTTCTTATTAGTGCATATGTGTGTGCTTCATCAAACTGCTACCCAAATAAAATAACAAGAACACAAAATTTGGCTCTCTGCCAGGGACAAACCCTCTCCACTCTTGAGAGGGAAATCCTTTGTAAGTTTTCTCTTATTGAAGCTTCTTATTTGAACAACTTCCAAACCCTAGACCCTTGACTTGGATATCCTCCAAGCATGAGTCAAATCATTCCTCTTTCTGCACTGTCACTTCCGGCACATCTTCCAACACTTCTTCCAGCACTTTGTCTTCCAGCACTTTATCTTATAGGTTAGGAAACCCTAGAATATTAGGGCTTCTCTTCTTCTCTATAAAGAGATCCTTCTTTGCTATCCTTAGGAGATCTTATAGACCCAAATGCTCATCCGAATTAGGTCTCTTATGCTGCTGCCCTAAACTGCTATACTGTTGTCCCTAGTTAGGGCAAGTGCACGGTGCAACAACCCTTCATAAACCCACAAAACACCCTTCAAATAACTGCGGCTTAGTCAAGGTAAGGTGTTGCTTCTATGTGCTACCATTCTGGGCATATAATAGCCTCTCAAGCCTCCACATAGCCCTGTTTTGGTGTGGCTAGGCCTGTGGCCTACCACAGGTCTCTGCGGCACCCTAACAACCCTCCAAAATAGTCATACCTCACCTCTTTTCTGCTCTCAAACAGTCCGCAAACAACCCCTAAAGCTTCGGCCCTCTAGCAAGGAACTCAACCCTCCTTCTAGCTCTCGGATTCCTAAACTAGGCTTGAATTAGCCCTCTCCTCTTTCGTTGTTTGGTCTCCTTGCTACGCTGCCCTTTCAGAACCTTTATCTCCTCTTTTCTTCATCCTTATAACCCTTTCATGTATGCATATTTGAGCTAAGATGGTGTTTTCAAATAAGGAGTAGACAACCTCTATTTATAGAAGTTTGTCCCTCCTCCTTCAAGCCGACATGACTGTCCCTAAATCCAACTTGACAGTTCAACTTTTAAATTCATTTTTCTTCATTATTTGCTACTTGTAGTCTTCGTTGCTGCTAGGAGAGGATTTGACTTGCCTTGGAGGTGTTCCCATGACCTTGTATGACATCATACATGATGTAACATGCCCTCAAATGGTCTCATCATAATTACATTTTGACTTTGACTCCCTAGAAGCACTTCAAAATGTGCTTGACCTATTTTCAATGAGCAAGAAACTCGTTGACAAATAATGTCAAAATAAATTCTCTTTTCTTGAATAAGTACAAATATAAAAATTACATATATGAAGACCGAACCTAGTTACATTTTCTCCAATAGTCTCCACAGGTCTGTGATCTCCACGACATATTCTAGCATGATAACCCACATCAACTAGCACATAACAACTTCCCTTGAGTGTGGTTGTCCCTCAAGAGGATGAGGCAGTTTTCTACTGTCCTAGCCTCTAAACAAGCCTCAGTCTTCCTTCAAGTATTGCGGCTACCCTAGATCTCCACCTACATGTATGTGGCGACCTAGATTTGGGAATGTCCACCCTCAATCGAACCTTCAAATAGGCCCAATCCCTTCTCCTTTCACCTGCGTTCACACCTTGCCTTACTCGGCCTTGCTGTGGCATGAGACAACCCTCCATGCAGTCAAAGAGTCACCCAAACTAGCCCTAATCCCTCACGCTATTGTGTCCTATTCTCCTATGGCAAAACAGAGGTATCTCCCTCTTCACTGAGTTGTTGTCCCTCCTTCTTAAAACTACCTTAATTTTTCTCTCTTTGGATGTGTAATAACCTAACATATCACCCTCTATTTATATCCAAAAGAGGGGCTCCTTCCAACTTCACTCTAGGGCTATCCAACTGTCAAGGAGGCTTTCGAAACTTAAGCCGACCTTAACTCATATGGTGCCAAGCCAACATTAGACTTCCAAAATTCATAACTCCTCAATGGAAACTCAGAATCCGATGATTCTCATTGTGTTAGAATCATCTTGCCAAGAGCTATCATCCTTATCCATCACATGTCGAAGGATCATCACGGTTTTGGCCCAAACATCTATGGGTGCAAAACACCAGGCTTGGGTTCTAAGCCCACAAGTCTACTTGTGGCGCATTGACCTCCAACCCTTGAACACTAGGGCTTGGAGTACCTCCCAAGCTACACAAAAATCAACAATAAAGTGTGCCCTCTAGAAGCTCAAAGAGATCTCATGCATGAAAAGTGGGACCTCTCTTCCTAACTTCCTCACATATGTGGACCTCTCTTATATGCTAGGTGGTGCACTCCAACCCTTTCCTACACGTGAAGGTCAAAATAGTCAAACACAAAAGTGTCTTACTCCTTTTGGCCAACAAACCCTATCCTTTCCCACATGTGAGGGTCAAGAAAGGGTCAAAGAATTAGTTCCTCCACTAACTAAATCATAACTAGCTCATAAATGTGTACAAATAGTCTCCCACATTGGAGAGAGATGAGATAAAAAGTGTGCCCTCTTTAGAAGCTCAAAGAGATCTCATGCATGAAAAGTGGGTCAGACAATCAAAGCTCCCCTTCTAGAAACATCTAGAGGCACATGATGAGAGAGAAAGTGGAGCCTATTAATGTTCACATGTGTGATTGAGACATACTAGCTCAATAATACATCATACAAGTCCCATGTTTGAAAAATGGGCTCACATGTGCTAGATAAACCAAAATATAATTCCGTAAAGTACTCCCTGTGATTCCATTGTACATGATGTTGATGCACACCTGTCGTGATGATATGGTGTCCATATCATCATCCAAGTAAGTTGTCATAGATCCTAATGTAGGTACATGCATCCCAATGCATAGTGCTCAGGTTCCAATGTGTGGTGCCCAACGTATAATGAAGGATCATTCCAAAGATCCATTAGGCACATAATATAGGTAACCTCCCTTAACATTCATAGCATACGTTAATTTTACAAGTTTACCTAAGTTCACCATGGTGGTACAACTGTACCCTCATTACATGTGTCATTTTTGTAGGACACAAGGCTTCCTAAGTTTGTTAGAAATAGGTAAAGGTGATATAATTCTATGGAAGGGGAGAGGAAAAACTTTCGAAATGACCTTCAAATTCATAATAATGGTATGCTAGGTCTATAACTAGTCCAAATAGCCCTTAAAATCTTCAGTTAATTTTCTGCAAATCTTTGAGAGGGAGTATTTTTCTTTAATTTTACAGCTTTGATGCCTTATTTATTACCTTATTTTACTGCTTTATATATCATGCCTTATTTTACTTCTTTGAGTCTCAATGTGGCAGTGAATACTTTGACAGTGAAAAGTGCTTGCATATTGCTTGCACATATGTAAATATATTGCATGAATGAAAGAGTTTTGTTCACAAAATGCTGTGTATGCACATTGAAAGATACAAAGTGTTGCTATCAATGTTGGCATATAAAAATTTAGTGAATGGAACTGTAAGGAAAGAATTGGACTTCAATCCTCTGCTGGACTGTGATCTTGGCACCATAAGTAAACAACCCCAACAACTAGTTATTGAACCAAATTTGAATAGAGGACAAGAAGTGTGATCTCAGATTGTTCATGAATTGCGGCGAAATTACAATTTAGTTCCACATTCATAAATCTGGCCTTCATAAATCCGCTCCTTATTTTTAAGATTTATTAAGCAACAAACTTCCAATTACCAAATTGCATGCATGGGCAGTCTCTCTTACGTGGTCTGCCCAATCAACTAATAGACCATATGATGTAGGACATCAAGATAGGATTACATGGTTGAATATTACTGCCATCTACGCCATGCAAGGTTTCTCCATACCAATGATGCTATTATGACAATAATCCTAGAGGTTAGAGCCATGTTTAACATTCATCTAGTGTTAATACAACTCTGTTCATGAAGAAAGTTGTCATTAAGCAGAAAACACTTCCAGGTTATATAGTACCATAATTCTGAAATCCTCTGCTAACTAGCCACAACAAATATTTATTTGAAGCACAAGGTGTTTCATCCTTATATTTTCTTTAAGGATCAATATTTCTTGATTCATAGTCAATCTTGAATAAGGGTGCTTCTGTTGCAGACTTACAAAATCTTCAGTACCCACGATGTCTGAAGGTGCTGCTACCACTACTTTTGCATGCTGCTCTTTTCTGAGGCAAATGTGTTGCTCCAGAAACCCTTCAAATTTTGAACGAGAGATCCTTGACTAGATTGTAATGGTCATGATGGATTTTGAATGCTGTTCAATATCTTAGATTTTTATGCCTTTTATAGGATGAATGTCCTGTGATGAGAATGAATGTGATACTTTTATTCTTGAAATAGATATGTGACTTGGATGTCACAATTCTGACTTCTACCCATCCTTACACAGTCTCAATTGTTACAATAAAGTCATTCTACTGTCTAATGAATAAATTGATAATGATGAAGCTGTACACTAACTTCGGATGATGAAAATTCCTTCAACTGAGAAAAAACAGAAATCAAGCTAAGTTGATGTACCTCTGATGTCCTGATGATGTATGCTTTCTGCCTTGTCACTATGTAGATTCGAAGTTCAGGAGATGTTACTGCTCACTATTCATGTCCTTGGAGAGCTAAAATTTGAGATGGTCTTACTTGGGAACTGAGTCTTGATCAAGATTTCTGTTGAAAAACTCTTGGACTAGAGGAGACTACTCATTTTACATCAGATGTATAGTGAAATCTCCATGTATGAAATCAAGTGATTAGCACAAGCTAATGTGCATCTTTGACCCATCCAAGGGATAAGTTGAGGTTGGTAACTTGAGTTCTTTTTCAAATTGAAGCAAGAGAAGGTTATTTTGGTTGCCATTATCAATTATCATATTTTCTAGTTTGTGCTTGATTTGACAGTTCTATATACAAAGAGCTTCCTTGTTGCTGGTAAGGCTATATTTGGCCTAAATGTTTGACATTCCTCGTTGGAATGGGCAAGCTTCCTTTGATAGGTGCCATATTTCTTCTTCATACAATGGGTAGAGGATACAAAATTGGTTTCTCCTTTGTTCTACCCAATATTATTGGGCTGAGTAATTAGTAGAAATAAAATGAGTATGAAATTCCCTTCATCTAAAAGAATTGAATGGTCTTATGTAACTTGGCTTCGATAGTGGAACTAATTTGCAATTTTGCATAAAATGCTTCAAGGAGGAAATAGAAGAAACTCTAACTTATTTCTAATACTAGGGAACAACCCACAAAAGAATTTGGTGTAGAGGTTATATTTTGGGCCCTTTGAGACTCTACCTTGAGTTGGGAGAGAGATCCATATCTAGCTCTCCATTCCTTTCCTATAAAGATCTGGTCTCCTTGGGTCATTCTGGTCGAAGGAAATATTGAGACTTTTAGGCCACTTTTTTTCTTCATTTTGTCATTATCTCCATTTATTGACTCCCTACTTTATAGGTTCCCTTGAATTCTCCCCCCCAAGGTGTAGAATAATGAATCAATCAAGGAGGACATCTAATGGCAGTACATTCTAATAACCTAGTTTTCTCCCTCACAATGTCTTAGATCTAAGCTAGCATTTTATGCTAAGCATTTTTTGCAACTTAAAATTTAATTGTTTGTCCAACTACATATGAAGGCAATAATCCCATGGACTCAAGATTCCCATCATCAACTAAGATCATGCTCTCAACATTTACGTGTCAAGATATGTATCATTAGATTCCCTAAGAGGACAAGATTTGTAGACACTCCTCCTTCTAGGAGGTGGAGACTAAAGAGAACTTCATGTTTAAAGTGCCCCATCTTATACAAGATACTAGGGAGATTGCACTACTACTATAGAGACTCTAGCAAGTCCCTTGCGACCGTTTTTTTAAAACCCAAACCATAGATGCTTACCCCAATAATGCAAGTTGTAGTTACTAATAGACAATGTGCCATACAAGGACCTTCAAGGCCTACTTGGTTGACAACTCCACCTCTCAAACATCAAAGGATTGAAGAGACTGGATACATGGTTCACTTTTCCTTTTACTAGATCCAAGAATTTATTCTTTTCGAGGATGAGATCTATCCTCTTCTTCCATGCATTTTAATCAAATGATTCTTCTATTTTTTTCTCTTCCTTTATTGTGTTAGACGTTGTCCTTGAAGATAGTAAGCTTCTTTCCTTATAAGGTCTCCTTATATGATCCTTTAATCAAATTTTTTAGGTTCCTTAGATTGCTTTCAATAGATCCTTAAACTGTCTTATTCCTCCTTCTTCATCTTAGCTCCATTCTTCAACTTTAATGATTTTGATCCCACGCCTCTACTAGCTTTTATTATCTCTCAATTCCGTTGTAAGAGTAGCCAAGAACCCTTGACTTTTAACTTTATTGAATAAGTAGTAGAAGATCTTTTTGATACAACTTCCTGGAGTATTCAATCCCATTCATAGAGGGAGTAATCATTTACTTGAGAATTATGTTGGCTTCTTTTCCTTATTTGCTATATTATCTTTCATCAAGAAATTACAAAATTATGTGTGCATGAAGATCACAAAAACACAAGACAGAAGATGTAGGCACTCTGCCAGGGCAAAACCCCTATCTAGGGGAAACCCAGTCAAAATCGCTTTCTTCAATTGCTTTCCTTGAGACTCTTCAACCTAGACAAAACCTCCTCCACACCAAGCCAACATCTATTTCTTTGATCCAACCTTTGACCTAGTAGCAACACTTCAACCCTAGCAACTTTGATTTGGCAACTTCCAGCATCAACAACAGATTCGACTTGGTAGCTTTCGACATCAACAACAGTTTCGACTTGGCAGTTTCTGGCATCAGCAGCAACTTCGACTTTGACAAGGAGACTTCGATCTCCTAAACTATCCCACACGAAAGAGAGAGACATATATACCGAAACTTTGATTTTCTTTTCCCTTCCTCGACGAAACTCGCACTCCTTTTAGGCTTTTAGACTCTTCCTTCAACTTCGCACTTTTTCCCAACTTCCAGCTTCTAGATATCGAACTATGTGTGAGAGAGATGAGATGCTCAAATGAAGTCGAACTGCCTTGTATATATAGCCTTCCAATGAGGTCAAATTGCCTTTTTTGAGGCAACTTGGTGTGGAGGTTACATAATTCATTTTTGACTAAAAAATAATTCTTTTTATATCATTCGAAAGCCCAAGAAGGGTTTCATAACTCTAATGAATATTTATTAATCCTAAGAGTCCACAATGGGGAATTTGACTAATAAAATGATGACCCAAGCATGGAACTCCACAACCTTTCTTATTGGCATGCAAAATGAGATAAAACCCAGCCCAGATGTTGGGTACTTGCCATCATCACCAAGTTCCAGTTGCTTGTTAGTGTCTTGTTCCTCTGACCAGAAGAAGGCCAATATGTTTGCTCTCATACATCATAAGTCTCCACTATAAACATACAAACTAACACCCAAAATTGTGTTGGTGGAAAGGCATGACACCATTGCAAAGGTTGTATCAAGTTTGGAAATCGGCTTGTCCATGCCTAAACCTTCTACACTTCTTGAAAATTACTTATGCTGCTATAATACAACTGCAACCAATCTAGAGGATGAACTAAAGAAAACATTCCCTCCCATGAGAACTGCACCCTCTTTCTATACTGGAGACTTAACCATGTAAGTGCCACAGTGCATGCAATCGGAAATTGAACTAAACTGAAAGTTGAATTGAAGCAAACTGGAAATTGCTAAATATGGAACATCAGCGAACTGAATTTAACTTAAGGTGCCAAAACAGGAAATATGCTAATGCTGAAGGCATGTATTTTCACTTTGCATTCCTACATAATTGTGCCTCCCTCACATTGCGATGTGCATAAGAACCAATGCAAACCACTTCCATCTGCTGCTATATGGACTTGCAACAATAAGAGCACCTGATAGATGAGTGTGCCCCAATAGCCCAAGAAGGGTCTCATAACTCTAATGACTCTTTATTAATCCTAGGAGTCCACAATGGGGAATTTGACTAATAAAATGATGACCCAAGCATGGAACTCCACAATTTTTCTTACTGGCATGCAAAAGGAGATAAAACCTAGCCTAGATGTTGGGTACTTGCAATCATCACCAAGTTCCAATTGCGTGTTAGTGTCTTGTTCCTCTGACCAGAAGAAGGCCAATATGTTTTCTATCATACATCATAAGTCTCCACTGTCAAAATACAACCTAACACCCAAAATTGTGTTGGTGGAAAGGCATGACACCATTGCGAAGGTTGTATCAAGTTTGGAAATTAGCTTGTCCATTCCTAAACCTTCTACGCTTCTTGAAAATTACTTATGTTGCTACAATACAAGTGCAACCCAACTAGAATATGAACTAAAGCAAGCATTCCCTCCCATGAGAACTGCACCCTCTTTCTATACTGGAGACTTAACCATGTAAGTGCCACAGTGCATGCAATCGGAAATTGAACTAAACTGGAAATTGCTAAATCTGGAACAACATTGAACTGAATTTAACTTAAGGTGCCAAAACAGGAAATATGCTAATGTTGAAGGCATGCATTTTCACTTTGCATTCCTACATAATTGTGCCTTCCTCACACTAAGATGTGTATAAGAACCAATGAAAACCACTTCCATCTGCTGCTATATGGACCTGCAACAATAAGAGCACCTGCTAGATGAGTGTGCCCCAATAGCCCAAGAAGGGTCTCATAACTCTAATGACTCTTTATTAATCCTAGGAGTCAACAATGGGGACTTTGACTAATAAAATGATGACCCAAACATGGAACTCCACAACTTTTCTTACTGGCATGCAAAATGAGATGAAACCCAGCCTAGATGTTGGGTACTTGCCACCATCACCAAGTTCCAGTTGCTTGTTAGTGTCTTGTTCCTCTGACTAGAAGAAGGCCAATATGTTTGCTATCATACATCATAAGTCTCCATTGTCAACATACAACCTAACACCCAAAATTGTGTTGGTGGAAAGGCATGACACCATTGCAAAGGTTGTCTCAAGTTTGGAAATTAGCTTGTCCATGCCTAAACCTTCTACACTTCTTGCAAATTACTCATGTTGCTACAATACAAGTGCAACCCAACTAGAAGATGAACTAAAGCAAGCATTCCCTCCCATGAGAACTGCATCCTCTTTCTATACTGGAGACTTAACCATGTAAGTGCCACAGTGCATGCCATCGGAAATTGAACTAAACTGAAAGTTGAATTGAAGCAAACTGGAAATTGCTAAATCTGGAACATCAGTGAACTGAATTTAACTTAAGGTGCCAGAATAGGAAATATGCTAATGCTGAAGGCATGCATTTTAACTTTTCATTCCTACATAATTGTACCTCCCTCACACTGTGATGTGCATAAGAACCAATGCAAACCACTTCCATCTGCTGCTATATGGACTTGCAACAATAAGAGCACCTGGTAGATGAGTGTGCCCCAATAGCCCAAGAAGGGTCTCATAAATCTAATGACTCTTTACTAATCCTAGGAGTCCACAATGGAGACTTTGACTAATAAAATGATGACCCAAGCATGGAACTCCACAACTTTTCTTATTGCCATGCAAAATGAGATAAAACCCAGCCCAGATGTTGGGTACTTGCCATCATCACCAAGTTCCAGTTGCTTGTTAGTGTCTTGTTCCTCTGACCAGAAGAAGGCCAATATGTTTGCTATCATACATCATAAGTCTCCACTGTCAACATACAACCTAACACCCAAAATTGTGTTGGTGGAAAGGCATGACGCCACTGCAAAGGTTGTATCAAGTTTGGAAATCAGCTTGTCCATGCCTAAACCTTCTACACTTCTTGTAAATTACTTATGTTGCTACAATACAAGTGCAACCCAACTAGAATATGAACTAAAGCAAGCATTCCCTCCCGTGAGAACTGCACCCTCTTTCTATACTGGAGACTTAACCATGTAAGTGCCACAGTGCATGCAATCGGAAATTGAACTAAACTGAAAGTTGAATTGAAGAAAACTGGAAATTGCTAAATCTGGAACAACAGTGACCTGAATTTAAATTAAGGTGTCAAAATAAGAAATATGCTAATGCTGAAGGCATGCATTTTCACTTTGCATTCCTACATAATTGTGCCTCCCTCACACTGCGATGTGCATAAGAACCAATGCAAACCACTTCCATCTGCTACTATATGGACCTGCAACAATAAGAGCACCTGCTAGATGAGTGTGCCCCAATTCTGTGGTCAACACTAAGATCAACTATTGTAGGATTTCATGAATATGTGTGTCAATGTATCCAAGGAGGCAACAAGACTGCTGCAAATCCAATAATTGTAACAAACATTTTACTTATAGTAAAATGTGATACTGTCAAGCCTAGGTCTATGCTAGTGTTTGATGTTGCAAAATGCTAACATCGAGATGTAATTGCAAGAGTTATAAAAATAGACATCAAAACAAGCATCTCTCTATGGGGATTGATAATCCCACTTATATGGATAAGTAAGTACAATAAACAACCAAAAAGTGGGCCAATGGGACTATGAAGTACTGTCACTAGCATGAACAATGACAAATTATTGAAACAGAGGCCATCAACATGAGATATCATGAAACCACTTCATCCCATTGCTCTCCACATATGGCATAAAGGGACTACCACTCACCCTTGTTCCTAGCATAGAGGTCATGGACAGATTTTTGTTGCAACCTCCTTTAGGGATTTAGGAGGCTTGGATAGCACCATAGCACACTTGAAGCTTGAAGTGTGGTGGTTACTCTTGTAAAAAAATTTCATGACAGTCTTGATGTGGATGCGAACTGTAGCTCATCTGAGTTTGAGTCATCAATTTCTTCAAAGTGTCACTACCCTAGGAAAGTTGTGGATGACATGAAAAAAATTATATATGACAACCATAAGCGAATGTGTAATACAACAGTAGTGAATTCTTTCTATGCCGATGGTACAATTAAAAGTATTTTGACTACTTTTGAAGCAATAGGTCATTCTCTGTTGAAAATACCATTTATGTCAGAGCAAGGAATGGAAATAGAAAATGACAAGCTAGAGCATGTACCTTGGTTGTTAGAGGCATTACAAAGCTATTGCAGGATTTTGGAGTAACTTGTGAATTATTCTTCGCAGTTAACTGTACCCTCTACATCATAGTTAGTGCAACCATTTGTTGGAGGCTCTGTCACTGTTCCAAGGGATCCAAAGGTTTTTGTCCACACTCTACAAGCTCAAGTTCTCAATGTTGTTCTACCTATCTGGAGCAATCCAATGTTTTGTCATTGTAGTCCATCTTTGATTACCTTTGTTGTTTCCATTATTACCCATGTATACACTGCCATAGGTGATGTTAAAGGAAGCAGAAATAGTATTCCTGGAAGCACAGGTCAACGATTTAGACATCATCCACCTTATGAGGCTTCCATTTCTATGATGGTTGAAATGGGATTTCCAAGGTCCAGGGTAGAGGAAGCAATTGATTTTCTTTGGAAAATGCTCAGTGTACAAACTTGACTATGGTTAGTGACAATGGTGTGATGGAAGTAGGCACAGAAGGTGCTACTAAGATTGCAGTGGGAAATTTACAGTCTCCATTTCCATTCCCATTCGTGGCATGCCTAGAAAAACACTAAGCATGCCCCATCTTTCATCTTCAAATTTGCAACAAATCAGTAGCAGTAGTCTTGTAGAAAATTTCATTAGCACTGACATGCAACAAGGAAAATGGGAAGGTGTTTTTTTTGAAAATAATGGTGATGTTGGAGGATCATCTGATTATGGAACTAATGCATCTAAGCATCTTTTTCTGATAACAGAAGCAACTTCTTGTGCCCCAAAATTTTAAGTGCCACCTTCACTCCTAGTTACAACATAACCAAATTCTAATTCTATGGATCACTATAGTTATTAGTAACACTCCAAGTGTCATTTACTTATTTGATGATGACTAGAGCTATTGTAAAATATTTGTTGTTGAATACTTTTGCAGCTAATGCTAGAAAGCCTCCAAAGATTTTTTGTGATTGCTTGCTATAAAATCCTATTTGTTAGATTAAGAAAGTGGATAGAGATGTTGGAATTCCAAATTGCTAACAATTTCTATGTGAGGTAGCTACCAAAATTCTATATTCAGGTTTTATAGTTATTGGGAAAGTGTTGTTACAAACACATTGTCACCAAGAAATTGAATCATTTCATTTTTTGTGGATTAATTAAACGAGGCACCTCAACTTTGATGTTGATGTTGGGAACATGAGTGGATGTAGCACTAACAGGCTGTTAAGAAAGCTTATACATAGCCAACAGGGCTTGCTATTGTATGTGCCATCCCAAAGGCCTTAGAAACAACAAAGGCCACAAAGTTGTTGAAGGTGTTTTAACTGGAATGACCATTTAAAGGATTATAAGTTGAAAACATATTTTCCCTACATATTGAGACTCCGAGTAGTACTATATCTTATATTTAATGAAGAATTAGGGAGCATCATTACAAGGAACACTTAATTAGGAACTCTTGCATATGGAAGGAAATAAGGCTTATTGTGTAAGAATGGGGATTGAATAATTGTACTCAAAGGAAGGAATAGATGAAGGAAAGTCTAGAATTGATATTTTTTTGTGGATACTAAAAAAAGGTCTGCCAAAACCTCCTCACTTACATGGAATAAAATGTCATTAAGCTCACTTTGTTTTGCAAGTGATGAAACACTAATTGGTTTAGTTGTAGAGTCATCTAGAAGAGCCCTTGAAATGGCGAAAGTCAAGCCAGAGGATGTTGACTTGGTTCTCATTTGTACGTCTACTCCAGATGATCTTTTTGCTGGTGCTCCCTAAGTAAGTATAATATGATATTTATTCGATCTATAGCTGAATAATTATCATTAACTTTGCTATGACACTTTAATGTATTTGTACTCCATATTTTTTTGTTTTCCCATGTTTCTGCTTGGTTCAAATTGTTTGAGTTAATGTTTTCCATAATATGGGAGCTACTTGGACTAGAGATATTATGCTATATCATTAGAATTTTTATGGGAATTTATTAGTTATAGAATATATATCATGATGGTATCATATTTTATTGATGTTATAGCAGTTAACATGGAGTTTAGATGCATTTCATTGAGTGGCAAACACTTATTTTTTTATCATATATTGATTGGCTTGGTGAGCAATTGCATTTGTCCAGGCTAATCTCAATTCAGAGGTTTTGGATTTTCAAATTATACAATTCACAATTTTGTTGATATCAAAATTCCTCGTATTGCTATGTTTTTTGTTTTGAGATGATGTTTATAGCCAACATTTGGGCTTTGTTGTGACAATTTTTGTGTATAATTTGATATAAGGGTATGCCTTTAAATTTTAAACTCATTACCTTTGTTGCATTGATTAAAAGAGAAGAATCTTCCTAACCTAAAAATGAGCTTTAGTGACATTGAAGTTAAATGTGAAGTTCTGCGTGCATTTATTCTTTAAATTGTTAATGTTGGTTTCTGTTGTAGGGAATCGCTTTGATGTTGGCTTATTTTGTTATAATTACCATTTCAATGGCTAGAAATGTGTCTTGAATTCATGTAAGTGTTTCCTTGGGGTGTGTTGAAAATCCTTGGAAATAGGCGCATGGGGGAGCAGGTAAATGCAGATTTGATCAAGCTTATTCCTAAAGGAATAGAAAGGGATATGGTGAGAAATTGGAGGCCAATAATTTTACTTAATGTTTTGTACAATGTCAAGGTTTGAGAAGGTTTGATTTGTCATCATGTTCAAGGTTTGTTCTCAATGTCTATTCTACCCTTATGTGCTACAATCTTGGTCACTTCACTAACACTGTTATTTAGTCTTGCCATAGTCTTCAAGAAACCCCTTTATTCACCGTTGGTATGGACATGTGGATGCTTCTTACAAAAAAA
The DNA here is from genome assembly GCA_031772625.1 of Pinus tabuliformis. Taxonomy (NCBI): domain Eukaryota; kingdom Viridiplantae; phylum Streptophyta; class Pinopsida; order Pinales; family Pinaceae; genus Pinus; species Pinus tabuliformis. The sequence goes on from CM062804.1 coordinate 1,387,514,819, forward strand.
TTGTTATGAATTGCAATGTTCTCATGCCGAGATGGTCTTCAAAATTATTAATAGTCAATGGTGGTTATGACTTATCAAATTATCAGTTATAATACATGGATGGCTAATACTAACATGCATTAGAATTTTCTTTTTTGGTTTTGGTTATAAACTTGTAGTTTTACTCTTGTCATTCCTAAATGGTTTTGATTATTGATTGTTTTTTTTAATTGTCTCTCTTTATATATATTACAAAATATTTTTGTACTTGCTATTTTCCTACTATATCTGGATCCTGGCTTTTAATTTTTTGGCAAATCTGTGTCCAGATCCCTATTTGTATCCTGTTGAACTTAGATCGTAATTTATCTTTGCATCATGTCACCATCTAGCCATTCCTTCCCAAGCAACTTCCTCCATTTGTTATCAATGGTGGGCTAAGAACTAAGGGTGTTGTTGCTTGTTGGATACAAAGATTGAGTCAACTCTTTGGCTGTTAGGATTGTGTTCTTTGTGCCATAATCACCCTCATGTTTTGGATGGACTGGGATTCTAAAGGTATCCCTAACAGGATGAGTAGTGGAGTCTTCAGAACTATGGTTTTCATTATCATGTTCACTTCCATCTCTTCCTATTTATTCTTGCATATATTTTGCCTCGTGTTATAGCTTTCAATAGCAGCTTGCATGTCAGATTATAATTTGGCTAAGTTTTTAGATAAATATTGAATTTTCCCTAGTATATTTTCTAGGTGTTGTTTCGACTCTCAGTGTATGTATAACCACCAGCCCACCAATTTCCATGGGACAATAGTTGCATACCATTTCATCCCCAACTATTTGGCAATGGTTCCATGTAGGATCCTTTTTATGTTTGGGAGCCATTGCATTTTTTCTAACACATAAATAATTTGCAAATAAAGCCTTACAGTTAATTTCTATATTTTTTTAACAAACTCTCTTAAGAGAAATAGGGTTTGAAGAATATTTGTAAATACCTTTACAAGTTCCAAGTCTTCACTCTGAATCAGTTCTAGGAGTAGATCTAAATCAATTGCAGGAACAAATTGAATCAACATCTGGAATCGGCAAAAGAGTAGCTCCAAAAACCAGTGTTGCAAACATTGTGATTATCATGGTCCTGGTATTATTGCAATGTCACAAATTTTACCCCAGAACGATATTATTGCCGATAAACTGTGCAGTGTTTTCATTCTCGAAAATAGCATGAGAATATTCTAAATATCTCGATATTATCATGAGATGCATGAAATTATTTTCCCTACTCATCGATGGAGGGGCATAAAGTCAATTATTTGTGTCCTTGAATAATTTTGTATTCTTTAAATTTGCCTATATTTTGTGATATTTTCTTGATGTTGTCAATATTTTCTTTTCCTGATTCTTGGTGATATTTTGTTGACATGATGTTAACAACATTACCAAAAACAAAAGAATCACCCCAATCAAATCTTCAAATCAATACTCCAAGTCTTAATCCAAATCAGGTTTAGTAATAGATCCAAGAGACTCCCCAATCAAATCTTCAGTGCTCCAAATCATTGGATGAAACTCTCTGAATCAGGCCGGAAGCACTATGAATCAACACAAGAATATTGTTGAATCAACGCTCTTTGCTGCTCAAATGATCAATGAGAAGGTTGTGAAGCAAATATAGGGGGAATGATTAAATAGATGGGAAATGAGGTTTATGGCAGTTTTAGGATTTTTTGTAGGTTTATTTTTTCCTTTTTTCGAGGTTGGGGTTGCAATGGTACAAAATTGGTCAAACTGTCCAGTTTGATTAGTTTTTTCCTAAACAAGAAGTTTTCGGAAAAAGCGATCAATTATAGTTTCATGGGTGGGTTCTGACTGGAAATGCTCAAAGCAATACTAGAACTAGTTGCTTCTAGTTAGGATTGTCCATTTTCAAATTTTAGCAACACTGAGCTGAACATGGATCTAAAGATGTTTCCTACAAGTCGATAAAATGGTTGACATTATCATTTGCTATTCTTGCGATGGATTTCATTGGGGATGAAGGGACTTGCTGGCCATACTCGAGACATTCCTGGAAAATTTCAGGGACGTTCTTGTATATAGTTTCTCTTATATAGGGTAGGTGTTGTATATAATTTCTCTTATCAAAATTTTTTTGCTACATGCAAAGGAATCTATACATGTTGTGCAAATTTCTGACTTTTTAGAATTTGATTGTTATCCTAGTTTAGTCTGTTGCTTCTCACAAATAGTTTGTATTGCCTTGTGAAAATCATTCTGCTTTCTGAATGAACTTGTGCCTCCTATTTGCAAATCTATGAGTCAAAGATGATCATTTTATCATATTTTAGTATGTTACTCCTTGCAATTAGTTTATAGTGCCTTGACATAATATATGCAAAGCATCCTTATTTTCCACATGCTAAGCATCTCTATTTTCCTTATTTTATTAGCTTGCTTCTTAGTGACTGAAGAGACTTTTTTATAAAAACATCACTGTCAATATTGTCTATCCTTTTGGAGCATACCTGTATTTACCATTTATCCATCTATTCATGAATTTATTTGAGTTGAGTCTCACAGAAGTTCAAAATCCGATAAAAAAGTCATTAAGGAAATAACCTATAAGACGTATAGAAAAGAAGCATGTAATTGTTTTTTCATTCCCTAAGGAGACCTTGTCGTTCCCTTTTTTAAAGTTGAATTTTTTCTTGGATAGTGAAACCCTCATAGCTGAGAGCTGCCACTTGCTAGCATATCCAAAGAGGTTTTCAATACCTTTGGAGATCAAATAGGGCATGTTTATATCACCATATATAAATTTCTATAAAATTTATAGAATTTTATATATGGTGATCTAGACATGCCCTATTTGATCTGCAAAGGTATTGAAAACCTCTTTGCATATTGCATAAAGACAAAAAATTACAAATCGTTGAAACAATTGAGACTAGATGGAGGTTAGAACACATGAAAACTAGAAGCAGACCATAACCAAGACGAGAAAGTGAGCATATTTTTCATATGACTAACTAGACTAACGAACACAACATATGAAATATCATAGTTAAGAAGATTCTATTTTAATCATTCAACAGAATTTGATGGTCCTCTAACCCACATGTCCCATGGTTAGTAAACCATGCTTTAGTCAATAGTTAGGTTTAATGTTTTGAATTTTCAACAAATGAGCTTCCTTCAATGTTGTGGGCCTTGTGACTAAGGCTACATTTATTTCCTATGCAAGGTAGCAACCAATTTCAAATGTATTTATATAGACTTAATCAAAGAACTTTGGTGTAAGATTTTCTCATTGGGATACATTTTGCAATCACTTGCATTATTTGGTGTCTTCAAAACTTGTTCTTGTGTGAATGTGTGTATTATGTTTTTAAAAAATTGCTAGTTCTCTGTTAGTAGTATTTGCTTCTCACATATGTAATAAAATGGTACCACAAAGTATTCCATCTATATCAATAATTATGTTGGTATATGAACATTTTTTTGCAACTACATTCCTATTGGGCTTGAATGAAAATTGCATGCGGTAGCCACCACAAAGTGGATTGCCTCGTGATATCCAAATGAAAAGTAATTGATATTAATGATTGTGCATGTGTTGATTTTATGGAAATATATAATTGTTCCAGTTTTTAAATGGGATCCAACCAAGGGTCTATAAAATATTTTGTTTTCAACTCTCAAAAGTTCCAATTTTTTTGGATTTCATGTTATTGTTAGGATTAAGTTTTTACATGCTGACAACCTATGTCTTTAGGACATAACCTTTTTCCCCTTAACCATATTAAATTGATATTTTTTGTGTCAATTTGTATAATTTTAACAAATACAACACCTATACTTTTGGCGACGCCACCTTTGGTGACGTTCAGTTTTTGGTGACGAAGGCTCTTTTGACTGTCACCAATGAGTTTATGGTGACATTTTTTGCCCCTCACCAATGTCCTTTTTTCTTGTAGTGTTGGCATACAAATCTCTAACATTTCAAGTTGATAACGTATGTTATGGACTTGCATTAATTAACATGTATCGTTCCATCTCAAAACTTTTGCTGCAAATTAATGTTGGGTTTGTCTCTTGGAGGAATTTCCACTGTATTGGCCAACTATGTCGAATTGGGTGGTGCTGTCACAATTAATACACTGCATGTAATATACCATTATATGCTAATAACCAGTGTTGTAGTCGAATATGAACATTGACAAAAGTATTAACGCTGGCACAATATAAATTCATCTGAAAATGAATTAAAGTCACGTCATGCATAATATTAAATGCATGCGAAAATGAATTTTCCCATTCACTGCCATCTATCTGACATGCTTGTCCTTTGGATACATTTTAATGCATTTGCTGCAATCTTTTTGTGGTATCTGTGTATTAAACATGGTCATAGATCTTGGTTTTGCAAGTCCCTTGAGATCATGGTCTCCTTTTCTCAGCTATCAGATTTGGAGACTTGGATTTATATCTCCCTATAGTCAGTGAAAAATGTTTGCTTCTTGATAAATACTAGCATCCTCTTCTTCCTTACTTTTTTTTAAAAATCGTAACTGAAATACTTTTATGTTCTTGTTGCAAGGTTCATGCCATTTCTTCATATATAAAAAATCGAGCTTCATTCGACCTATTATTCTTCACCAAAATCTTGATAATTGTAGTATAAGAGATCACAGTGAAAAAACACTCATTACGCTTCATTGTCTCCCAGTTGGCACTTCAATAGCAGAAACACCATCAATTGGCTCCATAGAATCAGTGTCTAAAAGAACACTTCATTTATATAGATGCCCAAACTATATGTGCCCATTTTGTAGGATTTGTTGTTGGCTTGAGTGCACCACCACTTTTTCAAAAAATTGCACAATAAATATGTTCATTTGCTTTACCAAAAGCCTCACATTTTCTACAAAGCCAATCAAAGATTTGCAAACAATTTTATGGACCAACGTTCAACCTTTCATCAATCCCATAATAGGACTGATGCACAAAAATTGCACAACTCTTCTTGTCATTACTTGACACAGAGACTCCTTTTATGTTGTATCACTTCCCTTATACCTTTTATGTGATTCAGACCCTACGCCCTTTATGCAAAACCATGGATAACGAACTTACAACCCTCAAATATTTATTTATTTTTGTTCATTTGTTTAATTCTGTCGCAGATCCTTACTATAAAATCATAATCTTTGTTTCCATTGTATGTTTTTTCTCTGCATAATTTTTTTATACACATTTTTTTGGATTATTTATCTATACAAAATAACTTGTCTTTCATAGTTTCCCTAAATGGAGTTCATGCTCTAAATGGAGTACTGTTTGGGCTTCCTTTAATTAGTGATTTCTTTTATAAAAATTAATATGCACTCTTTCATTTTCTTTCATTTTTGATATATGGAGTTCGGATTGATACCTCCAAATTTCCATTCTGGATTATTTATCTATACAAAATAACTTGTCTTTCATAGTTTCCCTAAATGGAGTTCATGCTCTAAATGGAGTACTGTTTGGGCTTCCTTTAATTAGTGATTTCTTTTATAAAAATTAATATGCACTCTTTCATTTTCTTTCATTTTTGATATATGGAGTTCGGATTGATACCTCCAAATTTCCATTCTTAGGCCCCCAAGATCTTTAACTGCATACTGCAAGCATTATTTGATATCTTGTCAAAAACATTTATATAGAAAATTCCTTTGTCATAATTCAAAATTTTAGTCTCCTCATATTTGTTATTTCTCCAATGCATATTTGAATGTGCTCTCCCCTTGAAACAATGTTGCTCTAAGTCAGAACAAGTTTTTCATTTCTTCCATGAGTAGCTCCCCCTTAGACCAAGCTAAGTCACTAGTGGCTATTTATTCTTCCTCTTCCATACTTTAGTGGACTTCCTTCTACTTTCTGCATTTCTTTTTTATTCAATGTTCACACTGCTTTGATTGGCTTCCATCATATTCCTAGAGTTCTTTAGGGTATTAGCAATTTTCATTCTTTTGTTTTGTGGCCAAGATTTCTACATACACAACATTTTGTGTTGCCAATAAATGCAAGAAATGGTTTTCTCCTTCTTGAGTTCATGCTTTTCTTTACATACAATTTGCATTCAAACACTTTATGTCCAAATTCATGACACATATAACAATAGCCATAGAAAGAGTTTAAGTACCTGATTTCTGTATTCTCCTTTATTTTCTAGTTGGATAGTACCTTCTTATTTGTTGTATGTTTTGCTGAATAGTCTCGATCTTCTTGTACTTACCATTTGCTGCCACATGTCCATGTTCATGGCAAGAAAAACATGTGATGCTTTTCCCAAAGTAAATAATCTCCTTTGAGATCTTCTCAACTTGTTCAACTCATTCATTGGCTTTTGATATTGCTGCTTGTTTTTGTTTTCTTTACAAAGCATGTTGTTGTTAGACTCTTCTGATCCGAATCTTGGGGGGCGTCGGGCGGGGGCAAGATCTGAAAAATTGAAATTCCAGAAGAAAAGGAGGAGAACACCCAATAAACAAAACCACATAGAAACGTTTTTTTATTAAAACATATAATAACTATAAAGGTTACTTTGTGGCGGACAATTTGTCCTTTTACAAAATGCAACTTGTTACTTATAAATTTTTTTTGTTACAATACGACAGGTAAATTCTATGGGTGGGTAATACCATGGGTTAATGAATACCATGGGTGGATGTCATAATACCATGGGAAAATACCATGGGTGAATGCATACCATGGGTTGATGCCACTTACAATACCATGGGTGGATGCCACTTACAATACCATAGGTAAATTCCATGGGTGGATGAATACCATGGGTGGATGCCATTTTCCATTTGGATCATTCCTCCCTCCTTAAGAAGCAATGGTCTCCATTGCATGAAGTTCCCTCTTGCAAAGCCTTTGTTGAATATGAAGAGTCACTTAAGATAAGGGTTTTGTGTGGTTAACCCATAACCATGATGAACGAAGATCTGAGGATAGAGATACCCTGTAATGCTTGTGACCAATTGTGATACTGACAGTGTGCGGCCTAGAAAATGGACTTAGATGAAGTGTGGGTTTGTGGATGAACGATAACCATGACAAACGTTCATCTGAGGATATAAATACCATGTAATGCTTGTGACCAACTATAATACTAACAGTGTGCGGCCTATCAAATGGACTTCGATGACAAGGATTTTGTGTGGTTGACCCATAATCATGATGTTTATTGTTGATAAAGTAGAAAGTGCTTACATAGCCTGGAGTTGGAGGGAACGTCTCCAAAGAACCCAAGTCGGATGCTACTATGTTGAAATTGATTAATGTGAAATAGCTACCTACTAATTTAAAATGGATGTAATTTGTTCAATATAACACAGAACCTTTATTATAACCTAATTTTGGAAATACAATTACCATTTTGCATCTTCCTATGTGATTGGAATCCCTATCTGGAGGCTCTGGAAACTCAAATTCGCGCTGCAACTGTCCCGATGTCAAAAACGTTCTAAAAAAAATAGCTGATGTTAAATTAGCGATATCTCTCTCATCCAAACTCTTATAGGACCAATTTTTTTTTTGAAATTGGGTGTTTTTTCAAGATGATCTCAGATATGCAATTAGTTTTTTGAAATTTTGTATAAAAAATTCAAAAAATGATAGGAGGGTCGTCATCCATGAATTTTCATCAGAAAAATTTATGCAATATAGTTGATTTTAAATCAGTGGTATCTCCCTCATCTGGACTCCGATTCGGCCAATTTTTTTTGGAATTCGGGTATTTTTTTGTAAGTAATCCATATTTGTTATTTATTTTCATAAATTTTATACCAAAAGTTTCATATCTAATCTGAAAACTTGCTGCCCAAAAACATTTCTTGCAAAAAAATGAAGAAAGAAAAATTCTTCCCGCTTTGCCCAAGAAAGTGCTAGTGGATGCCGTAGCACGTGTTTGAATTTTGTTGAATATTTCTACAAAAAATTAAAGCTGAAATATGCATAAAACCCTCATTCTCATGGAACCATAACCTGAATCTGATGCCATTGATCTGAATCTTTGGGGGAGGCCCCCAAGATCTAAAAGATTGAAATGGATCTTGGGGGGGGGGTGGCGTGGGGCAAGATTTGAAAATTGAAATGACAAAATAAAAAGAGGAGAACACCCAATGAATAAAACCACATAATTTTTTTTATTAAAACGTATAATAACTATAAAGGTTACATTGTGGTGAACAATTTGTCCTTTTACAAAATGCGACTTGTTACTTATATTTTTTTTTGTTACAATACCAAAAGTACATTCCATGTGTGGGTAAATACCATGGGTGAATGAATACCATGGCTGGATGTCACAATAGTGTGGTAAAATACCATGGGTGGATGCCACTTACAATATCATGGGTGGATGAATATCATGGGTGAATGCCACTTACAATACCATGGGTAAATTCCATGGGTGCATGAATAACATGGGTGGATGAATACCATGGGTGGATGCCATTTTCCATATGGATCATCCTCTTCTGTAGGTCATTTCAGAGCTAATTCATTATCATCTTTAATGGTTTTCTTTGCTGAGTTCTTCATGGAGGCAAGGTCCTCTTCTAGCTGCTTACACAACATATTATTTTCTTCTAACTTACTTCTAGCCAAATCAACCTCAACTTCTAATCTTTTACATTGTAGACCTCTCTCCTTGAATTTACTGCTCATCACCTCTTCTAGTTTCCTTTCTCCTTCAAGTTGTGACTTCAAGCTCACAATTGCCTCCTTTCACTCACGCTCTTTCTCATCACATATCTGCGCCAGTTTCTTCAAACATTTGTTTTCATTCTTCAATTTTTCTATACTAGCAAATGATAAATCAAGCGTAGCTTAATTTTCATCTGTTTTTCTTCATGACAGTCAAGAATATTCACATAAGTAGAGGTTTCATTTATCTGAACACTTTAATTTTGATAGGTGCTTTTTTTCTTCCTCTTCCTCTTTTCATTTTCTGCACTGTTTTTTCTAATATCTCCTTCATGTATGAGCTCCAAACTTTCCCAAATTTCTTTTGCAGAATTTAGGTCTATTATTGTATCAAGATACTTATTATGAAGATTTTTATATATAACAAATTTTTTCTTAGCATTCCATTTCTTTTCTTGCACAGAGGGAGATACTTTACAGTAACCTTCGCATACAAGCTTCCATACACCAGGTCCATAAGCTATCATTTTGGTTTTAACCTTATCTCTCCACTCATGAAAGTTTGTTGCACTCAACACAGGTACACTTTGATAGTCCACGACTCGACTAGATCTACCTTCAAGATGTTAGGCTTATACAAAAGGAACTTGCTATGATACCAATTGATGAAAACTTGACTAAACTGAGAGGGTGGGGGGTGAATCAGTTTAGTATATTCATGGACATTAAATTATTTTTTCAATCTCACTAACTGAACCATTACATGATCATCTTAGAAAATGATGACCAACAAATTGAATATGTGAACAAAAATTAATAAGAGAACTAAAACATCATATCAACACATAATAATAATGCACATTGACACCATATATATTTGGAAACCCATAAAGGGAGAAAACCATGATTTTATTATTATTGTGATGCAAAGGAAAGCTCCTACTCCTTATTACATCCGATTTTTTGTGGGCCCCAACCTATAGAAGACTGTTACATCAATTTTCTGCAAGTTGCAACATGCAAGGAAGCAACTCCCATATGTTTATTATAGACTACAACCCATACGAGACTACTACATCAACTAGCTCCAACTGGATATTTATCAAGCCTCAAATTGAAAGGAGACTACCATCCCTTGATGCAAACAAGAAATAGCAATGTGTTGGTTTACCTTCTCATAAATTATACATGTCTCCATCTTCATTTTTGCATCTTCTTCCCTTGAAATCTTCTTCACATCAGCTTCATAAGTGTCAGGTAGCTAATGCATAATAGTTCAATCAACTCTCTCTCATTCTTCCATTCTATAACCTCTTATGCCTTCCAAAATCATATCTTTTAGAGAAATAGTTTGTTGGCTATTTTTATCGCACATAGGAATAGGAAGTGAATGGGCTTAACTCTTTTCCTTCCACTCATTCGTTTCCAAACTCTTCATATCTTGAATATTGTAACACAAAAATAAATAATCCATACAATATTAATTGCAGCCATGTGTAATGATTAAATGCATCAATATAATGTCAAAATCAAATATCAATATTTATCCTTAATGCATCAAAACAATCTTTGCAACATATTTTCCTTTGTCTTGGTGTCTTTCCTTTGCATTACAATGGATCAGCTCAAATAAAAAAATTCACATCACAACAAATTATTCAATATAGTAGTCTCTACAACATTGTCCAAGAATATCACAATTCCTTCATGTTTCTCCCTTGCTTGTTGCTCTTGTGTTGTTCCTTTGCTTTCTTTGCCTTGTTGCTGCTCCTGCCTTTGTTGGTATTGTGTTGCTCTTTTGGTTGATGCTCCTTGTGCTTGCTTATCCTTTTCTTTTCTCCTGCATACCTTGTTGCTCCTATTGTCATGTTGCCACTGTGTTATTCCTTTGCTCCTGCATACCTTGTTGCTCTTGTTGTCTTGCTACTTCTGTATTGTTCCTTTGCCATGAATGACAACAATTCCAATAAGATCCTACAGTGATTTACTGTGACAATTAGATTTGTATCAAACTCTCTGAGAATCTAGTTTTTCATTATCGGTCCAAGCATATCGACATCTGTTATCACCATCTACGAGATTGTGTGCAAAGGAGAATCATGTTGCTGGAGTACATTCCTATAGAGGAACAAGATGCAGACATCTTGACTAAGGCATTGTCAAGAGGAAAATTTGAGTTCAATAGAGGCAGGATTGGGGTATCTGATAATCTCTTTCTTGTTGAGAGGGAGTGTTGAAAATGCAACAAGAAAATCTTGATTTAATTTTCCCTTGAGTTAAATTAGGAGACAAATTGTAATTCCACATCATATGACAACTTGTATGAGTTAACTAAGTTAATTTGACTTGGTTCAATCAATTTGATTTGAAGGTCTAAATTGAATCATGTAGAGTGTCTCCTACTTTATAAGAGCACTAGTTGAGTTTATTTTGAGTTGTAATTATTTAATCCAGCTTAACTGAGTTAAAGTCAGTTAAAATAGTTCCAACTATTGTAGGAACTAGTAGGAGGTCTAGTAGTGGGGTACAACTTCAATGTTCAACCAGTTAACTGATAATATATCCATAAAAAACTCATGCATGTGTGATCTGTGAGTTACCTAGTTGAGACTGGAGTTCAAGGGTAGTGTACTATCATTTATATAATCATCCATATTGTTCAGGTGGTGCATGCAGTCAAAGGAAGGCCTATGATGGATTGTGCAATGCCAATTGAGGAATTTCCCTAATTAATAGGTCTAGTTCCCAAGGGAAAAATGTAAGGAAATAGGGATTTTGGAAAGCAAAAAATTGGTTAAGTATTGGCCAAGGCTTGTCTAGGAAGCTGTGAGGTAGATAGAGACAGTGGAGAGGTTGCTCGGGCTTGAGCAAAGCATTGTAATCTTCTCATATTTTATGACCAATGAAATATACAGATAGCATGGTTTTTAGCTATGGATTTCCCCAGGAAATCATTGTGTAATGTGTTGATTTAATTACTTCTCTTGTATGCTTTGTGATTTCTCAATCGATTAATTATTTCCGCTGATTAATAGAGTAGATTCAATTCTTTTTTTTAGCATATTACATAAGCAGTTTGAGTCTACAAGGAATTTCTACATTTTATTTTTAGTGGGTTTTATAATTATTTGTTTCTTAACAAGAGTTACAAGTTTTTTCTCTTCTTATCCTACTATAGATTAGGCTTCTTTTTCAAATTTTAAAGTTTCATCTTAGTTTCAGCAAAAGTTTGTTAACCTTCTCTTTTAACAAACATAACAATAGTTGATTATAAAGTTATAGTATAACATTCAATAAATACATTACCAAGTGGCTTAGTACCATCGAGAATTCTATTTAAATGGTTTCTAAAGCATTATTAAAATATTTGATTTTTTATTTAGGCATCATCTCAAATTTGGATAGTTTTAGTGCTAATGTAGTTGGATTCTTCCACAAATTTGATCAAACATTTGGTTTGAAAGGGATCCCAATTTGTGGTTGATACAAATGAAATTGTAAATTACCAGGTGAAGGTTTTTCTACAAAAAGTGTAGGGAAAGAGGAATCATACAACACCTTCATATTCAATGGTCATTAAATTAACATGAAGAATGAATTTATTAATATGATCCTCAGTGGTTTCTCCAACATTTTTATTAAATTTTGGGAGAAACCTTTCTAGGTTCTTAGGTAGGCCATGTATTGGCCTAAAAACATTAACTTCTCCCAACATTTGCCAAGTTCTTAGTGGCATGATTATGTGTGGACTAGGGGTTAAGGATGAAGAATCAGATGTTAAAGAATGGGTAGGAGGAATACTAGGAGGTAAGGGAGGAGTAGTAGCTAAGACTTCTTCTTCAAGAACTAGCTCATATAGCTCAAGAAATGTATGAGGATTTTTCACTTTCAAATGCCTATGTCTGGTAGAATTAGGATATTCGATAGGTGAGTGACCAAAATTCTTGCTTTGAGCTCTAGCTAAAACTCCACAATGTTTCCTTTTAGGAGGAATAGAGGAAGATTGTTCACTGGAAATAGATTATAACGATAGTTGACTAAAAATAGGTTTTAAAGTGGATTTTTAAAAAATGTCTTTAAGGGACTACTAGATTTTCAACCTAGGAGTAAAAGTAGAAGGAGCTTGGGTTTTGTTGTCACTCACTACATTATGAGTTTTTAGTTGTCCAAAGTGCCAAAGAGAAGTGAAGTTTGAAGCCATTTTCCAAGACGCATAATCTCTCAAAGCTAAATTGGATACTCCATTCCATAGTTCTCAGAACGAGCTTTCCAATGGTATATGGAAGTCTGAAAATGGACTTCTGGATCATAAGATATGGCATGTTGAAGTTCAGGGGTTCTATTGCCGTTGAAATGAAGGAGAAGAGCATATCTAAGGTCCCAACTCATCGCAAATTGCAATCAGAGTTTTCTGGAAGCAGAAGTCGGTGAGGTAAGAGAAAAATGGTGATGGAGCAATCACCAATATCGCAAAGGTCAGAACAAAATGGCAATGGAGTGATCATCGATATCACAAACCTCATATCGGGTCTAGGCCATATCGGTGATCAATGATCAGCATTGTCAAAATGTCAATATTAACCAGGTTGCGATCAATGAATTCCAATGTTGTTAAAGCGTCGGGAGGGATGAAAACAATTTAAGAAAGGATTTTAGTGAAAAACCAAGTATCGACAAGCCTTTTCTCTCTCTTCGGGGGGCCATGTGGCAGAATACTATTGGTTCCGGTGAATCTATGTGGTGTCTAAAATCATCGTGATGTGGCAGTATGGATGACATGTGGCATGCAGATCTAGAATTTTTAGGGATCCTATGGGGGCATATCTAGGTGACACGTGGCATTGATGACATCATTAATCGTCAATCAGAAATCAGAGGTAGCAACGCATTGTGCATCACAAGGAATTCACCAATTGCGAACTACCAATAAATAGGCTCTGATAAGGGTGCTGGCCTGCGGTCACATAAAGAGTCGTGGAACCAAGGGCTAAGCACTAAAGGGCTATCAGTGATCGACGATCAGCGAAATTGAAATGTCACAACTCTAAGATAAAATCCTCAATTGAAATCCGTCGATAAGCGATCTCCGATATAAGGGATGGCCCACCGTGAGTGGGAAATCAAAGATCCAAGGATGCGGGGCTGAGGCAAAGCACAAAGAGATATCGGGAATCGATGGATTTGGATGCCGCAACACTATGAATTTTGCGATATAGGACTTCTTTGACATTACATTGTGGTGAGACTATTGGGCATATTAGGCTCTCATAGCATAATACAGGGAAGGCTAAAGGGACGAATGAGTTGGAAGCTGTGCTTAGGACATGTTATGGCCATCATGGGTGATCACTCCCGGTTCCTGTAGGTGAAGAATTAATGTTGTTAAGACCAAAAGCAATAGGCATACTGGCCATATCATTGAGGCAGAGATGTGGCTTGAGCAGAGGCCATAACAGGGGCGTCTGGGAGATGTTTTCCTCCCATCATCATTTTGTTTTCCTTTTTAGTTTTATTTCTATAATTTCTATATTTCCAAGAATGAAATCAAATCCGAATGTAACCATTTTGGGCAGCCAGGCCTTCACATGCTGAGACAGTTGGAGCTCGAGATGATATATTTTGCAACTATTAATTCCAGCCCCCCCTATTCTTATAAATAGGGGGAAGAAACACTTAATAAATGTTCCGGAGTTTTGTACTCGCAGAGGTCAAAATTTTGAGATTCCACTTTTAGTTCTATTTGCTTGTTCCTGAGGGACTTGAGCGATATCTTGCTGAATGTAATGGACTGGTATGTTGGACTCATATTGGATTAATGAAACTCTTTGGTGATTCCAATCAGTCTAATGCGCAATATGTTTTCCCCCTCTGTAAATATCATTTCATATATGTTTTTCTTTCTCCAAAATTGTGTAATGAATTTGTTGGTCTCATCCTCTCATGGTTATACGTATGTTGCTAAATAGTGAACAATACCTGTGTATATTATAGATTTACTTGTTTTAGTCTATAACTTACAGTACCTGTGTATAAGACAGATTTACTTGTGTTATTCGATTAACCTACAGTACCTGTATGAGCACAAATTTACTCACGTTGTTTGGTGATAGCGGTACCCATGAGGTATACAACTTGAAACCTTAATTCACACTCCAATCTTTGCTCTCTTTCATCTCCTCAGTCTTCCATACTTCTGCCGAAATATTGTTGCTTAGGATTTTGTCTTGTTTACAACCCTACGCATTAGATTCCCCTCCTCTCTTTCCTCCTCTTCATTTTACTACGACGACAATATTGACGCTACATGTTGTTGTGTCAGCCACCAGAACAAGATATTTTTGTTTGAGGTTGAGCCGATTTACCCCCTTCACATTTGGATCCATGTATTGGCGTGATTTTACCTTACTGAAGGGTTATTGAACCAAGCCCATTTTGTTATCTTTCTAAACTTCGTGACAATTGGAGTGCAACCGAAAGGCCCCATTGATAATCTTCCATGCACTCCTTTATTCAAGATGTCCTAGGCACTGTTCTACAATCAACTTAGAGGTTGTCTCTAGGAAGCTTTCTATATCTCCTGAAGCACTTATGCCGAAGGTGCTAGAAAAAGCAAAAACATATTTTTGGCATTGTTGCCGGGGAATGGATTAGAATATTTTTCCTTGGGTATGAAAAAATTTCACATTCCCTCAGTTAGGTGAGAAAGGGAAGTGTGGGTTGAATATCTCTCACCTTAGTGACTCCACTGTTTCAATTTTATGGTAAACATCCCGACGACTCCATTGTCTATATCTTTATTTGATCATCCTGACTTTCAAGCAGCCTCATACTCACTTTGATACTAAAGCAATCGAAAATTTTTCCCACCTTTGAACTTGATCTCACCCACCTAAAGGGGTTTCAAAATGGCAATTCCTGCATTCTTGGCCAACCAATTTTCCCCACTTGATTTTTCTTCTATTGTTGGTTATCCCAATCATGTCCCTTCATTTCATGAATGGAATACGTATTTGACTAAATTCAGTGGGAACTTAGATAGAATGCCTAACCAACACCTCAAATATTTTTATGAATGCGTGGAGAAACAGGGTATTATTTTTGAAGATGCAAAAATGAAATTGTTCATGTACTCTTTAGAAGAGGATTTTGGAGTTTGGTATATAAAAATATGTCCCGGTAGCATAGCCTCTATAAAAAATTTTCATATAGCATTCCATCATTATTTCGAAATATTATACCCACCGAATGCTATGTTCGAAGATTTTTGCACACATTTTAATGTTGAAAATATCCCCGAGGGTAATGATCATGCAGAAGATGTTTGTGAGACTCCATTCCAAGAAGATATCTACTCACATCAGGAAGCATTCCCTATGGTTAAGAAAGAAAAGAAGGAAACATCATCGAGCTAGAAATAAACCCTTAGAGATCTTATTGAGCCGAATTTGATGATTCTCCTTCTTATGATGAGTATGAATCTGATGGGAAGTCAAGCAAATTTGAACTACAACAGTCTCAGTCATGGGTAGATGCACAAAAAGAAGAGGCTCCCGACCACGATTCCAAGCCTTCGCCTGGAGAACAAGTTCAAGAACCTCCTCCAACTTATGATTCATAATATATAGAGGAGGATGAGATGACCTTGGAGGTTCAAAGGGAGTTGTTTACCAACAAGTGGGGAGAAGGCTCCCAGCAACAAATTTTTCAAGAAAAACCCGAAGTTGAAGGACCAAGCAATGTTTATGATTACTTATTGCAGAAAGGTCCCTGCCAGGAATTCTCATTAGGCCATCCATTCTATGACTCTTACAGTTTAGAAACTGAAGATTCTATTGCATATTTCCAAGAGGGTTGGCCCGTTGAAAAATGGGTAGCAAAAGATCAACAACAAGCTTTTCTTGAAAATTCTAAGGCTAAGGAGTTGAAAAATATTTGTGGTTGCCCTGATCGAGAAGATATTGGTCAGCAGAATATTCATAGGAATAAGGCAACTGCAAATTCTTCTTGTTGGTCTTATGACCCTATAACTGATTACATGAGCACAATCTTTGGTCAGCATCATAGGTTGTTTTTGGAGTATGCATCAAGTTTCTTGTTTGAAGATTTTTCATGGTGCATGCTTAGTTTAATTTTTAAATTTCAGCAACAGCGAGGCATTAGTTCCAGCACCCAAATGTTGACCTATATCTATTGGAGGGTTGAACTCACTTAGGTGAATTGTGACCTATATGTGCATTGTGGTACGAGTTATATATAAATAAGCTCACTAACTGAGCATTTACTTTCCAGCTAGTAGAATTTATTTTTTCGCATTTCAGTTTGATTAGGAAAGGACTCTATGCGAATAAAGTTTCATGGAGATTTTTTGGTTATATAAGTTCATTATATTTTTAACTCCATGCCTAATGCTGAAGGCTATTGGTTTGTAGGTTCTTAGCACCTTGCCAACAAGGCACTGTCCCCAGTTGGAGCCAATGTTGTCACTCACTATATGTGAGTTTTTAGTTGTCCAAAGTGCCAAAGAGTAGTGAATTTTGAAGCCATATTCTAAGCCATAGAAGCTTTCAAATCTAAATCAAACTCACTCCATTTCATAGTGATCGGAACAAGCTTTCCAACAATTTATGGAAGTCTGAAAATGGATTTCTGGATCAGAAGATATGGCCTATTGAATTTCAGCAGTTCTATTGTGTTTGAAATGAGAGGAGCATATTAGAGGTCTCGGCTCATCACAAATTGAAATCAGAGTTTTCTGGAACCAGAATTTAGTGAGTTCAAAGAAAATGGTGATGGAGTGATCACCAATGTCGCAAAGGCCAGAGAAAAATCACAATGAAGTGATTGCTGATATTGCAAAGTCAGAACAAAATGGCGATGGAGTGATCGCTGATATCGCAAATCTCATATCAGGTCCACGCCATATAAGAGATCGATGATTGGCTTTGTAAAAATGTCAATCTTAACTAGGTTGTGATCAAAAAACGTTGATGGTGTTAAAGCGCTATGTTGTAGCAACTTCAACACCCTCCAAAATTTTGGCCTACATCTAATTTCATAGCCTCCTTTGAGATTTTTACACGATGACTGCACACACTCAGGTTCACTCTGTGAGCTCGTGCAAGTGCTCACACCCACCTTGCTTAATCATTCCACTGATAAATTTTTCATGTTGATGTCAATGTCATGCTTGCGACCATGTTTTGGTCATACACAAGGCCTTCATTTCGAGTGTACATGTTGTGTTTGCTATGAAAACATCTGTCGCACTCACACACAAAGTCATATACACTATCATGCGACCATTGTCATAGTCAACCTAACAATCAATCACAAGTGTCACGCTTGTGGCTCACACTGTCGGTCAGTCATGTTGAGCATATGTGTCTAGATGGTTTGATTCATCTCATCGTCAATTCATGTAAGTGTGTGTTTTTAAGATCACATGTACACCTTCTCACTCATTCGCACACTTAGTCATCTTGTTGAAGTTCTGATGAGCAGATTCCCCTCTGACATCTGGACCTTCACCCCACCATAGACTTGATCGATTGTCACCCATAACAGCGTAGAAGCACCAAGCAAGCTATTTCAAGTTGTGTTGCCTGCAAGCAGATCAATCATCCTTCATGCTGGTTAATCGAAGAGTTTGACCGAGCAGTCATCCTAGGACTGACTCCCTCAAAAATTGCACAGATGCTACAGAAATTTCCCGCTCTGTTGACTAAGAAAATTGTGTAGACAGGCAGAATAGACACCAAGTTACTGTCCTTTCTTCCTCAGAAAATTGCGTAGTTTTTCTAGCCAGGTCTCTAGTCAGTCGACTGGATGCTCACCTGGAAGGTTGCGCAGTTTTCATGAGCAAGCCCTCTGTTTCCCAGCAGTTCGCTCAACTCAGAAAATTGTGCATAGGTGATCAGTAGGCCAACCTCCCAACATCAACGTTGTTTTCCCCACCAGCATCTCCCAGTAGTTGACTGCCAGTTCCTTCCAGGAAAATTGCACAGTTTTTTCTGCCAAGCTCCAGCAGTCGACTATTGGTTCCCTCCAAGAATTGTGTAGTTTTTGCTGCCAATGTACCAACAGCTGACTGTCAGTTCCCTCCAGGAATTGCACAATTTTTTCTGCTAGTGTCTCAACAGTCAGCTGCCATTTCCCTCCAAGAATTGCGTAGTTTTGGCTGCCAGGCCCCCACTGCCTGCTCCTTCTAGAAATTGCGTAGATTTTGTCTACCATGCCCTCCCACAGCCCTAACTTCTCCTCTTAAAAAATGTGTAGTTTTTTCCTCCAGCTAAGCGAGACCCCTCAGACAGTCATTGTCAATCCAGATTTCCTGTATCCATCACCCAGTGACTTCAGTGTAATTTTCACTAGTAGTACTCGAAGTCTCCATCCCACCTTGCGACTAGCAACGTTGTATCCTCTCCCAGTCACCTACATCTGAAATGATCATGCATCATGGTAGAATAGGAGGTTTATGGATTTGATGTTGTCTTGTCATGAGTGCCTCCAGATATAGGTACATAAACAAACATGCTGCGATGACGGATGGCATGAACAAAGGGAGTACATGTAGAATTACATGTTCACCAACGGACTAACAAACGATGCATGCAAAAACATGTGCTCTTGAATGAACGATCATGCAAATATGTGTTCGAGGATGGATGAATGAGCGAACATGTGAGATGTGTTCATGAACGGACGAGCATGCACTTTCATGAATGGGCGAACCTGTCAAGCATGCCAACATGAAAGCAAGGAGAAATGTGCAAAAGCAACATCAAGCGAATCCAATGACCATCGAAGGTTCTATGAACTTTGCCATGCAGAGGTGAAGTTTTGACTCACCATGAGGACATCCATCGCCTAGCAACACTACAACTCGACATGGACACCAGGAAATACGGCATTTCCCTGAATCCCAAGAAGAGCGTATTCGCAGTGTCTGAGAGGAACCTTATCGGACACATTATTGAAAAATGTGGGATCAAGGTGGATCTGGACCAAGTTCAGACTATTACACAAATCCATCACCCAGCCAACAAGAAAGCCATGCAATTATTCTTGGGAAAGATAAACTTCCTCTGGAAGTTCATCTCGGATTATGTGCAGATATTCATCCCATGCAGGACATGATCAAGAAAGATGCGGTCTACAACTGGGGCAAGAGGGAAAAGTATGCATTCATCTGGATCAAGCAGGCAATATCAGAATTTACTGCACTCTACAACCTAGACTTCAAGAAGGATTTCTTGCTATACATCTTCGCCTCCGATAATTTGCTCGCTGGAGTACTCACTCAGAAGGACAAGATGAATAATGAACGTCCCATCTCCTTCATGAACGCAAGCATGCAGGAACCAGAACTCAACTACTCGGACATTGACAAGCAAGAATATGTACTTTACAAGGCGGTGAAACACTTCAGGCCCTAGTTTTTGAAGAACTATTGCATAGTCTACGTCCCTCACCCACTAGTCTGCACATTTCTTGTACAATAGGAATTGGGTGAACGAAGTGTGAACGGGATGAAAAGCTTGCAAGATTATGATCTTGAAATCAAGACGATTCACATGATCAAAGGACATGGGCTTTGCAAACTTGTAGCTGAAGCAGTACAAACCTCAGAAAGTCAAGAAGAGCTCGCCGACTGGGAGCAAGAAGTTGAGATGTATTATATAAGGCGAAAAACACCCACTGAAGACAAAACCTCTTGGTACATATATATGCACCAGTACCTTGAGCACAACACCATACCCTCTCACTTTCCAGCAGATACAAGAGGGCATTTCACCTCAAAGCTTTAGCATATCAGTCGGTGCACAAAGTGCTTTACAGGAAGCACATCAACAAAGTTCTGCTTAGGTGCTTGGAGGCACATGAATAAGAGAAGGTGTTACAAGATTTTCATGACGGACCTACCGGGGCTCAATTTTCGGGAAACATCACGGCACACAAATTTATGTGAGTAGTTTCTACTCGCCCATGTTAGTCAAGGATGCACATGCTTATGCCCGCAAGTGCTCGGTCTATCAGTGATGTGTCGGCAAAACACGAAGATCAGCAGCCCCACTGCAGTGACTGAACCGTTCCAACAATGGGGCCTAGACATCACTATGGATATTTTCCCACATTCATCAAAACAACACTGCAACATTCTAATATCAACATATTACTTTATGTGGTGGTTAGAAGTAGTTCAAGTTAAACAAATGAACGACCAGGAGGTCATCAGCTTCCTCCAGCGGAACATCATGTCACACTTCCGTGTTTTGGTATCAATTTCTTTTTGATAGTGCAACGTACTTTTCGTCTTTAAAAAATTATGATTTTACATTACAAAATGGTATTGTGTTGAAACAATCATCCAACTACTACTCGCAAGGAAATGGTCTAGCAGAATCCACAAATAAAAACCTCATCTGCATAATCAAAAAGATTGTTTTCTCTGAGCAGCGCAACTGGCATACCGCTCTGACAAATGCACTATGGGATGACCGCGTAACACCCAAACCTTCTCTGAATACCTCATCGTACTTCCTGGTCTATGGTAAAGAAGGCATCCTTCCAAATAATATCTACTTGCCTGCACTTCATCTATCCAAAGAATCCCAACGCAAGCATTTCTAGCTAGTTCAACATAGGATGGATACACTCCACAAGCTCTAGGAAGAAAGGATGAAAGAAAAAGAAAAATTTACACTCCACCAGAAGCATATCGAGAGATGGTTCGATAAGAAGTCTACAGGGAAAGCTAACTTTGATGTTGGTGACTTGGTTCTGAAATGGGATAAGTCCCATGAAGACAAAGGCAAGCATATGAAGTTCTAATCCATATGGATTGGTCTGTACACAGTCCATGAGAAGTTTGTCCCACACACATACCGTCTACAATTGCATGACAAGAGGATTGAAAACCTTCCTTTCAACGACCAAGATCTCAAGCACGACTTCCAGTAGGTGGAGTCGTGCCCCATGCCATGTACATAGTTTGCTTGCTGCTTGTTATTTTTATTTTATGTTCTTTACTTACTATTTATGTTTTGTTTATTCGTTCTTCTTACTGTTTTGGTCTATGTTTTGTTTTTCTTGCTTGATACCTTAGTATTTTTTTTTCCGAAAATAAGTGCTACCAACCACTACGTTATGGCTTTTGAATGATTATGTGGCTGAGATATGAAGAGACTTATGACACTACATCACTTGTCCAGTCTTGTGTCTGTCTTCTTTGTGCTTGGTTATAACCTTCGGCCGATGAAGTTTTGATGGAAAATATGAGTCATCTACAAGGGAAATTTTTGCCCAACCATGAACCTGTTTCCACACTAGGAAGCCCATGCCTATACTTAGTCTTTTGATCTATGTGTTCAAGCCCATCCAACTAGTAGAAACGGAAAAGGGGAAATCTAAACGAAAAACCCTATGTCAGGGGTCTTACATGCTTCTCTAAAGGAACAACCTCTTCTGCTCTCAATAAGTTGAGATCCATCTTCTGCCACAAAGATAAATAAGTTCCTATGCACAATCCTCTTAAAAAATACAAAGATGAAAGAAGAGAAAGGCTTCTTGTGCAGAGAGGTGAAGCATGCAACTCCACCGGGGTACAGACGGATAGACGAGCATGCACTTTCGTGAACGGGAAAACTAGTCAAGCATGCTAGCATGCAGGTAAGGATAAATGTGCAAAGGCAACATCAAGTGACCCTAACGACCATTGAAGACTGCGTGCACTTTGCCATGCGAAGGTGAAACTATGACACACCATGAGGACATCCATCACCCAGCAACACTACAGCTTGACATGCACACTGGCAGGAGCACGGATGCACCAGCACTGTCATGTCGAGTCTGGTCATGGGTCATGTCATCCACATCTCTATTGTGGGTGATACTATTAATCAATGTAATGTAACGTGGAAATCCAAGAGACCCACTTGTCATACAAAGATTCATGTAAAGTCAAAAGGTCATGGAAGTCAAATAGTCATGAGGGTAGTCGAACAACCACAAGGGTCACTTTCACCCTTGGCTATAAATACCCCCTCATTTATACATGTAAAGGAAATTTCACCTTAGCTCCTCCTACATAGCCTTGAGAGTCTATAATATTTTCTTTGAGGAGTAAGTAGTGGCTCCAATGCCCCGCCCACATGCTTAGTGATGTATGATGTAACGATGTGTCTTGGAACTTTCGCTTAATTCAAAAGCCTGCTAACATGCCAACACGTTTTCACACATGTATTGCAACTGTTGTAAGACTGATCTTGAACACTTGTAATGCATGTTGCTTTAACATGGGTTTAACACTTGAACTCATTCAATTGTTGTAATACATATATATTAATGAAACTGTGTTGTATGAGTTGTTAACATTGTTATGCCCGTGTTGGTTACCTTCCCGGACATTAGAAAGACCTTTCATGTAAACTTACTATAACAATCATCGCACCTGTGTGCACTCCTCCGGTGTGTGTTGTATGTGTTATCGCTCCTTATGTGTTGTGACTGCCGCATCTGTGTGGACTGACCTTCCAGAAGCTGTGCACATCCTGTTGTGTTGTGTGTTGCGGACAGAGTTGGGGCTTCCTCCCATCTGACTTGGGACTCACTCCCAAATTCTCCATTTACAGTGAAAGAACCATTGACACAAGTAACACTAGCAATCACCAGGCACGTGAACCTCACTACTCGAAGATAAAGAAGACCACTGTCTTGTGCTGACAAGCAAGAGCTGAGGCAAATCTTTAAGATAATGGAAAATAGGCCATCATACCGGATGGGAATCCCACACCAAATGGTGTGAGGTCTAGTTGGGACTTCATACTAGGGTGATCGCTTAAATGTTGGTGGGTCCAGCACTGTCAACACGATGGGAGGGCCGAAAATAATTTACCAAATTATTTCAGCGAAAAACCAAGTATTCGCGGGCCTTTTCTCTCTCTTCAGGGGGCCACGTGGCAGAATATTATTGGTCCCGATAAAGATACATGGAATTTGATGTCATCATGACGTGGCAGTACATAGGACACATGGCATGCAGATCTGGCATTTTCAGGGGTCTTATGGGGGGCATATCTGGGCGACATGTGTCATCACTCAGGAAGCGACATGTGGCACTGATGACATCATCAATCGGTTATCGGAGGTAGCAGTGCATTATGCATCACAAGGAATTCACCAATTGCGAACCACCGATAAAGGGTCTCCGATAAGGGCGTTGGCCTGTGGTCACATAACGAATCGACGAACCAAAGGCTAATCCCTAAAGTGCTATCAGCGATCAACGAGATTGAAATGTTACAACTCCAAGATAAAATCTTAGATTTAAAATCACTGATAAGGGAGCTCCGATATAAGGGTTGGCCCACGGTTAATGGGAACTCAAAGAACCAAGGACGCGGGGCTGAGTTAATGCATAGAGAGCTATAAGGAATTGATGGATTTGGATGTCACAACACTATGAAGTTTGTGATATAGGACTTGTCTGATATTGCACTGTGGTGAGACAACTGGGAATATTAGGCTCTGATAGCATAATACAGGGAAAGCTAAAGGGACGGATGAATTGGCAGATGTGCTTAGGACATGTTATGGCCATTATGGGTGATTGCTCCTAGTTCTTGTAAGCGAAGAATTAAACATGTTAAGACCAAAAGTGATAGACAGACTGGCTGGATCATTGAGGCAGAGACGTGGCCTAAGCAGAGGCCATAACAGGGGAATTCGGGAGATGTTTTCCTCCCATCATCATTTTGTTTTCCTTTTTATTTTATTTCTATAGTTTCTATATTTCCAATAACGAAATCAAATCCGAATCTAATCAGTTTAGGCTGTCAGGCCTTTGCACACCGAGATAACTGATCTATCAGATAGTTGGAGCTCGAGGTGGGATATTTTGTAACTGTTAATTTCAGCTCCTCCTCCTCTTATAAATAGGGGGAAGAAACACTTAATAAAGGTCCTGAAATTTTGCACCTGTAGAGGTAAAAATTCTGAGATTTCACCTTTGTTTCTATTTACTTGTTCCCAAGGGACTTGAGTGATATCTTGCTAAATGTAATGGACTGGTATGTTGGAATCATATTGGATTAATGAAACTCTTTGGCGATTCCAATTAGATCAATGTGCAGTATGTTTTCCCCCTCTATAAATCTCATTTCATATATGTTTTTCTTTCTCCAAAATTGTGTAATGAAACTGTTAGTCTCATCCTCTCATGGTTATACATATGCTGCTAAATAGTGAACAATACATATGTATATTACAGATTTACTTGTGTTAGTCTATAACTTACAATACTTGTGTACAAGATAGATTTACTTGTGTTATTCGATTAACCTGGATACCTGTATGAGCACAAATTTACTAATTTTGTTTGGTGATATAGGTACCCATGAGGTATACGACATGAA
This sequence comes from Pinus tabuliformis, assembly GCA_031772625.1. Lineage (NCBI taxonomy): Eukaryota > Viridiplantae > Streptophyta > Pinopsida > Pinales > Pinaceae > Pinus > Pinus tabuliformis. The sequence continues at coordinate 1,387,539,912 of CM062804.1, forward strand.
ACCTTAATTCACGTTCCACTCTTTCCTCTCTTTCATCTCCTCAGTCTTCCATACTTCTGCCAGAATATTTTTGCTTAGGATTTTGTCTTGTTTACAACCCTATGCATCAGATTCCCCTCCTTTCTTTTTTCCTCTTCATTTTACTACACCGCCAATACTGAGGTTTCCTGTTGTTGTGTATTGGCCACTAGAACAAGACATTTCTCTTTGAGGTTGCCCTGATTTACCCCCTACACATTTGGATCCATGTATTAGCATGAGTTTACCTTACTAAAGGGTTATTGAACAAAGCCCCTTTTATTATCTTTTTAAACTTTGCGACAATTGGAGTGCAACCGAGAGGCCCCATTGATAATCTTCCATGCACTCCTCTATTCAAGATGTCCTAGGCAGTGGTCTACAATCAAACGAGAGCCTATCTCTAGGAAGCTTTCTATATCTCTTGAAGCACTTGTGCCGCAGGTGCTAGAAAAAGTGACAATAGGTTCTTTCAGAAGTAGTTTCCTATTTGTTAATAGGTTGGGTGACTTCTTCAGAATGACCAAGGGTTTTTGAATATAAATATTCTAATCAGATACACGAGGACTTGACAGAGTACTTGGATTTGAGGATGTTGTAGATCTATTTGAATGAAATTTGATTTTGTGGGAGGCTTTATGTGCCATTCACCATTAAATTTTCCCTCCTTCTAGTGCCAATTTTTGACATGTGGGAAAATTCTAGCCTGCAAGGAAGAGTTACCACTCCATCAAAGTGTCAATTACACCCTTTCTAGTTTGGTGTGGTGGCACTTGTTGAAATAATTTTTTATTGATGTCAAAGGTTGTCCAAATGAAAGAGAAATTTACATATTCAAATAGTATATTTTGAAATTTTATTTCTTTACTGTTGATGCCTTATTTGGATACCCTATCTTTGAATTCAATTCCATTCCATTTACCTAGCTAAAATTGAACCATAACATATATGGTTGGAAATATTATTTCGAGGCCTTTCTAATGGTTTATGTAACTCCCTCTAACTCATCACGGTTGAGGATGAATGATTTTCAAACATTCACTATGCATTCGGCCAGTTGCACAAGCTATTCCAACCAGTGGACAAGTTGACCCAATTAGTGGACAAGTCAGCCCAATCTAGACTTTGAATTCACTATAAACAGGCATGAGAAAGAGCATTTCAAATCACTTCCTCAAGAAAGTTTGGATCTATTTAAAAAGCAAAGGAAAGGAGTTTTGAGGTTCATACCTCATGAATTAGAAGTGAAGAGAAGTTGATTTAGAGAGACTCTTTAGGGAAGGATTTTTGGCACATTTTTGTATGGTTTTTGTCTTATTTTGGAAATGTTTTTTGGCTTATTTTAGAACGTTTTTTGGAAAAATGTTTGAAGGTTTTTGGTCTTGGTTAGAAGGTTTATAAAAAAATTATTATTGATGGTCAAATTTTGTCCCTTTTGAAGGATGAATTTCCTATATATGTTAAGAGTAAGATTCTAGTGTGGAAGATTGAGTTTCAGGCCCATCCTAGGAACAATGACCTATCACTATTGAGGTTAAATTTAGGGACCGAAGTTCTGGTACAAATAAGGTCAAATTCATGCCTATTTTTAAGGCTAAATCTTGGAATGTTTCAAGTTGAGTTTCAATTTTGTTTTGAAAATCTAACACTATCCTTTATTGAGGAGGTCGAACCATGTGGAGGAGTCAAAGTTCTAGAGGCCAAGTCCTGCTAATAAGGAGGCCAAGTTCAAGGATCATTTTCTTAGGGAAGTTATGTTGCTAATAAGATTGTGTTTAGGGATTTGAATTCCCGTGTGAAGGAGAGAGGAGAAATTTCCAGAAGAACGGATTTGTTTTACTAATATTGATTCTTGTACAAGTTTTAGTGATGATAAATCAGGGAGTTGGTGCTTCCTTTCAGTTGGTGTTGATAAACTTGGGTGTTGGTGCTTCCTTTTAGTTGGTGTTGATAAACTTGGGAGTTGGTGCTTCCTTTCAATTGATGTTAATAAATTTGAATGTACTATTTACATATATTAAGCAAATCATTCCATGGTTTTCATGTAAAAAATTATAAGTTTTTATATTTATGTGCTTTGTTTTATACCTGTGGATGCATTTAAAAACGTTTGAAGTTAAAAATTGTTAATATTTATTCACCCCCCTCTTAGTAATGCTAAATATTACAACATTAGTATCAAATATTCCTTTAGAAACAATTTGACCATTGGAAGGTATATCTCAATTAAACTCATGGACAAGCAAGAAGAATAAACCAAACATGGTATGCCCTTTTTTGATGGATAAAATTATGTCTTTTGGAGCATAAGGATGAGATTATTCTTGCAAGCACAAGGAGTTGATGTTTGAAAAACTATTCTAAATGAATACAAGGTATTAACCTCTCCTCCAACATATCTGGTTGCAAGAAGACTCTATGAAATTAAGTCAGAGGCTATGTATGCCATTCTAGGAGGGTTGACAAGACCATAATTTGTCAAGGTTATGCATTGTGATTCAGCAAAGGAAATTTTGGACAAGCTCAATAATGTGTATCAAGGAGATGAAAAGGTAAAAGAGTCCAATCTTCAAACTTATAGAGGATAGCTTGAACACCTAAATATGAAGGAAGATGAAGAAACTATAGCTCAATTTCTCTAGGTTGATGAGGTCGTGAATACTATGAGAGAAATGGGAGATAAGATCATAGATAAAATCATTGTTCAAAAGATACTAAGATATCTCCTAATGAGATTTGATTCCAAAATCTCAGCTTTAGAAGAAAGACAAGATCTAGCTATGTTGAGAATGGATGAGATATATGAAATGAGGACAGAATAGGAAAACTCATCGAAAAGGGAAGTATCTTTTAAAGTCTCCAATAAGACAAGGAATAACAAGCAAAAGTAAAAAACAAGCTCTAGTTGTAGTGATGATTCAGACAATGAAGAAGAACCCAATTTTGTGAGAAAGTTGAAAAGAGGAACTCAAAAATATAAAGGTAAACTTTCTTTAAAGTGTTTTGAATGTGGTAAAAGTGGTGATTATGCTTCTAAATGTCCTTTTGCAAAGGGTTCAGATAGTGATGAAGAATAAATTTATAAGAAAGAAAATAAATATAAAAAAAGAAACAAAGGAAAGAACAAGGGAAAATTCTTCAAGAGGAAAAGTCTTTATTCAAGGGAAGATAGTATCTCATCCAATAAACATGATGATAGTGACTATGATTATGATAGAGTGATTTTCATGGAATTATATTCTCATAATAAGACTCTTGAAAATTATGATGGAAATCATGAAGAATAAGAAGGAGAAGTGGATGTTGATGCAAAATTGATTAGTACATTAAGTGATCTTAGAAGAACAATAAAGAAAAATCTCATACTCAAGGAAGAGGTAAATAAAATAAAAGAATGTTTAAAAAATCCTAATAGGAACATTGAAGAGACCAATCAAACTATCATAAATCTAAAAGTACAACTACAAGAAGAGTGATTGAAGAAACACTCGATAGATAGCTGGAAGAGAAGGAGAGAATAACCAGGAATCTAGAATTTGAGATAATTTCCTTGATGAAGGAACTATGGAGGAAGGATATCCATTAGAACTTTCAAAATATTACCAAAATAATAGATGAAATCATAAAGAACCATAAGCTATTCAATGGAACGTATGGTCTAGGTTATAAACAAAATAATATTGATAAAAGTTCAAGCTCTATGATGACAAGAAATGAAGCAAAGAAAGGAAGTTACATTGATGTGCTTAAAGGTCCTATCAAGAAGGAAGAATCTAAGCAGAGAAAGGAGGTCATACAACAACCAATAATGAAGAACATTCAAGAAGAAGATCATGGCTTCAGAAGGACAACACCATCAAGAATACCACCTACACTCATGTACCAAAATATTTCTCTTGGAGTGCGTTATTCTTGTAATAATTTTGGGCATAAGGTTATATACAATAGAACTTATAGAATAGGTAGAAATAGAAGAAATAACTATGAAAATGTCAAGAACTGTTATGAAGGTAGTTATGGTAGAAAATCTCATGAAAATTTCAACATAAATTATAATAGTTTTGGCTCTCTTATATATAAAACTGAATGTTACAAATGCAAAAAATATGGACACATAGTGAGAGATTGCAGAAGCAATTTGATAGTTCCTTCAAAGGAAACAAGGGAGGTTCCTATCCATCATATGGGGAAACAACTAAGAACTTGGAAAAAGAAGCATGAAGATTTGAACATTGATGAATGTGGGCTTGTATTACAAGCCCAAAGCAGAATAAGTCAATGGTATATCGATAGTGGATGCTCAAAGCATATAACTAGAGACAAAGACAAATTTTGTAAAATAGAACAAAAGAAAGGTAAGGATTTGTCACTTTTGGGAATGATCACTTTGCCAAAATTATAAAGGAAGGCACAATTATCCTTGGAAGAAAAGTGCGGTGGAAGAAAATGTTTCACGTGTTGAAGATATGAAGTGTAATTTGCTAGGTGTTAGCCAAATGTGTGATCAAGGATACACACTTCTATTCCATTCAAAGGAATGTGAAATAAGGAAAGAAGTGTTATAGACATTTTTGTGCCTTACAGCTTTGAGCATGAAATTTCCATAATCCAAGGGATCCAAAGTCCCTAAAAGTGTTGTTCCTGCCCCTAAAGGAACAAGGTCAACCATTGACAGCTTCTCCCAGAAGTTCTCCACCAAAAACCACTCAGAACTAGTCAAATCAGGATCAATTCAGAAGCTCCACTAGCTGCTTGCGTTGCAAAGCACCAAAATACACTGGCTAGGTGCATCGCAACGCACTTGAATGCACTACCCAGGTGCGTTGAGCGGGAAATGACAAGTGGCAGAGTCATTCAACGAGGTGGAAAGACCATGGAAGCTTCCAGAATCTTCTCCAATGACACTTGCCTCACTGAATTCGACCAAGTGATGAGTAAGAGACTCTCAGTCTCCAAGTGGAAGCAAGAACTGACAGAGAGAAGCCACAAGTCAAAACATAAGCTGACTCATCCTCTCTGCTTACATCTATATATGGATCCCTCATCCCAGAGATCCAGAGGTTGGAATTTTGTACTTTGCAGAGAATTGTTGTTGGTTTGAGATTGAGATTAGTACATTGGGTGATTTATGCTTTGTTGGAGGAGAGGAAGGGATTCCTTTGCTGGGAGGTAGATGCTGGATCGGGACTCACTTGGTTGTATCTCCTCTTGGACTTTATTACCATATCAATAAACTATTTGAGTTTCTCCTACATGTTGTGTATCAATGATGTTTTGTTATATTTGCATGTTTAGCTTAATCTGATCCTGAGCTTTTTATGAATGTATATCTATATCTTCATGTAGTTTCTCTCTCTTGTGATCTTGTAGGAATTCGGTGAAGCTAGGCCGGTAAGGGAGCAGGGAGCTGGGAGCTATTGAAGAGAGGAGCGATTGGATCAACAAACTAGCGAAAGACACAGGTTAGTTACATCCTTCCTCCTCATTTACATTTCATAAAGAAGAATACTCAAGTAGTTTTCCTTGTTTGTTGCTAAGGCACTATCACACCTTAGAGTGGGATAGGGGCATTCTGAATAGATACTTTTCCCAACAACAAATTTGCGACTCCGTTGGGGATCGTATCTAGTTAGTTTATTTGTGTTTCTATTGTTGTTCTCTTAAACTTAGGAGTGGCGAATCGAATTGCATTTGCCATTTACAAATGCAAAGTAGAGATCTGCCAGTCTAGTCCACTCACTGGGCCTATTTATGATCTGAACAAGCTGATCCACAAATGCTCTAACTGCCCTTTGTGATAGCTCTTAGTCCTCCTTTAAATCATCCTTCTAATTGTACCTTATTGATAGCTTTTATCCGGCCAAAAACCTCTTATCAAACTGCAAACCGTGACCCAGAACCCAGAGACAATTCTCGTTTCTGCTTCAGCGCAGGCTCTGTGAAGAGACTCTGCATTTCAACGCAGGTCCCGAGAGGGCTACTTGTGCTGCAATTTAGTTTCTCTGTGCAACAAGTGCGCTGATCAGCCTTTGCCCTATGTAGTTGTGGTTCTTTGCATCCTTGTGTTCAGTTTTATCTATGTTTTTTGCAGCCTGTTATCAGTGTGTGTACCTATCTGAAAACCCCTTTTCTCTGCCTTAATTCCGCCTCAGTTGTATAAAAGAAACTGTATTTTTTTTTGTGTATTTGTTACATCATTTCCAGTTTCCCATTACAAAAGTAAACTAGTCATACTGTCGCCTTTAGATCTAGACCTGTCGTAAGTGTCGTTTTGATCTTAGGAGTAAATTTGTTTGTTGTTGACAGTTGATTGCGCTTTTACTTTTGTCTTTCGGTTTGAATTTGTGAATTTCTAGTGTCAAAACAAGTGTTTACTTCAAAATCATAAAGTGTCGTAATCGTCTTTTTGATTTCAAAAAGAAACTTGTTTGTGTTTTCACTTGAAATCGAATTCAAATTTGTACAACAACTTTATTTTTAGGCATCAATATTAAGAAAGTGAAAACAAATACATGTATTTGTGCATTTGCATATTGATAGTTTGTATGGTTTGATTTAGGAAAAGTGCATTTACAGTGTGCTCTTTGCTCTTTGAGAAAAGTTTGTCTTTCTTTTCCCCTTGTAGCTAGGATTTTCATTGTTGAAAAGAGATAAAAGCTTGCTTATCATCTTTAGACTGCATTTAGGAATTGTATATACATCTCGTGGTGATCCAAAAAGGCAAACTTCTAAGAAAGATCAACCTAAAATAAATTGAATGAACTTAACAACGCTTTGTAACTTAACGCACAACATAGAGGTCTAGGCTAGAGACGTGTTCCGGCGTCGTAAAACCTGGTTACTGTCGGCCTCACTGATGGTTGGGTGATTCCTCCTGAGAGACGAAAAGTACTAGTACGGATTGTGCTCCCACGTACCGTCGAGTATATATTGGGAGACCCCTATAGGCATAAAACCTTTATCCATAGGAAGCCGTGTCGGCCGCCCTACTGATCGCAATGCACTGAACACAGCATTCGGGAAGATTGACCGCCCGTACCTTAAAAAGTATTCTGCAGTTTTGCGAAAAGTTTGGCACACCCTCTACCTAGAACTCCAGAGCAGTCCCTTTCGTTCCTTTTCAGACTCCTTAACAGAAAAGGTCCATCTGAGCACTTGTCACTTTAGGCTCATTAAAAATCGAAGGAGACTAGAGTCATCTTTTGATTTTTCTCGACTCTTTAAAATTGAAAAAGCAAGTTGTGTCCAAGCGTCGTTAAAATTTATTTTAAACGGAATATTCATACCCTTTTTCATGCATTGATCTTTAGGTTGAGAAAATGGAGCCTACCAACCAAGGAATTCCCCTTGGTGGAAATCCTAGTCCCTTCTCCTCTTGGGGGGATGTTGGTGCGCCCCATATGGCCACATTTTCGCTTCCAGGACTGACAATTGGCTTGCCGGTCTGGCTCTTCTCAACCAATGTCGTTCAGAACACCACTATTCCTGAACAGTCGAATCAGCAGTTAGACCAGTCCAGAGTTACCCACCAGCCTTCTACTTCTTCTAATTCTTCCTCTCCTCCTTCCTCTTCACTTGATGGGGCTGGCAAAGCCAAAAGTCAAGCTCCTAAGGAGAAGAAGGAAAAGAAAAAGAAAGAGAAGAAGAAGAAGGAGCCAAAAGCGACTGGGGGCAAGCAAGTGTCGTCTAATGAAAATCCACACACTGCACTGACCAGGCCTAAATCACCATGTGTCATTTGCAAGGGAGACCACTTTCATAGAGATTGTCCCTGCATCCCTCGGATACTAAGGGACTGGTCTCCCCGTTTGCATAATCCGGTGGCGTCAACCTCTGATAGCCATGTTGAAAGCACACTGTCAACTAGCGAAAGTGAAGTCCCAGGACGGAAAGGGAGAGCTAGATCTCCTTGTAAACTGTGCGAAGGCGATCACACCATCCACCGTTGTCCCTTCTTAGACGAAGCTAAAAGAGTTTTGGATGATCGTCCGGTTTCACCGTTACGACTTCCTCCTGGATATGAAAAACTCTTGCCGAGTCCTTCATTAGTTGAGAATCCAGCTGGCCCGCTCAAGTGGTCAGCTGAAGCGCCGGTCATTGAAGATGAACCAGCTGAATCCATACCCGACGAAAGTCAAAAGTTCGAGGCGGCAGTTGACCCGGTCTTGCCTTCAGAGGTTTTATCTTCGAATGATATAGTCACTGAAGAGGATAAAGATGACACCATCCAAATTCTCTTCATCAACACAGACTCCGACGAGCACGGGGGCAATCCACCCATTCCTTTATCGCAGGAAGGAAGTTCGTCAGAGTGATACCCGACCGTCTACTTGGTCCCACCACCAAGCAACCTAGTTGTCTCCTTCGACTGGAACCAACTAGGCAGACCCCGTTTGCCAGCAAGCATACCATTCAGAATTATCGTCCAAATATACAGAATGGTTATGGCTGGCACCATCATTGATGAGGGGGCATCTGTGAGTATCCTTTCCTCTACTGCTTGGAAAGCGCTTGGTTCGCCATCGCTTTTGCCTGAGATGAGAAATCTGACAGGCCTTGATAAAGGAACCAGTCGACCTTTAGGGATCCTCCCCAATGTGCCCATAACATTGAAAGGGAAGACCGTTCAAATGAACGTGATGGTCGTTCAAGGACCCTTGGATTATAACCTACTCCTTGGATGAGACTATAAATATTGCATGGGAGCCATCGTCTCCTCACTCTTTAGAGTAATTTTTTTTCCGCACAAAGGAAGAGTGGTCAAGCTCGTGGACCAGCTTTCATTTCCCGGATCACGCATCGCAAATAGTCATATACCATCCCTAAATGGTCTCTTCGCGCAAGAAATATCTCAACCCACGGTCCGTCCTCTCGATGAGCGTGAGTGATTCGGAAGGATATGACTGGAACCCAGGGGGCATGCGTCCTGGTCTGCTTCGGCATGAAAACTTTGGGTATAGGGTAGGTTTCCGCGGGAGAATATGACTAGTTCGTACCCCGTCCGTGATTGGAAGAGGGGTTGTTCTAGAATAAGATTCTTTTGTCAAAGTCATGTGAGTTGGCAGGCATCGTCGCTCACATTTGTTTATCTCGGTAGACATCGCCGAAGAAGTGTTTTTCTTGAAAGATTAATAGAACAATCTTTGGGTGACCTGAAAGAGGTAGACCTCTCTCGGTAAAACAATTGTTTTGGCGGAAGTGAAGTAGAGGTAACCTTGAAACTCTGTTTTATACCTGGGGGCATGCAAACCTTTTGGAGTGCAAGCAAAGAGCGATTATTTATCTGTTTTTGGGATTAGTCGTTTCCGAACTTGCACAACGAAAGGATGCGGGGCATAGCTTTGTGAGGCGCAAGCTCCATAAAAAATAGCATCTTACATGAGACATTATTATCATATGACTGGATTATCGAGCAGTTTTAGCACATAGTTCATGCTCGTTAAAAAATAAACATAAGATCGAGCAAGTGTTTCAACCCGCGTTTAAGCTCGTTAAAAATGAACTATCCTCTGGTAAATAACCACCGTGAATGTAACGTTATCAGCCATTAAAGCCTTGGTCGTGTTTGCACTGTCACCTCCACTTTTCCATTGGCTGATCATTCACCTCCATATGATTGTTTACCCATTTTGAGGAACAGCTGCGAAGAGTGATTTCACTAGCCATCCTTGTGACACTGTCGTGCTTGGAAAATTCCAACCTTACCTGGAATCAGCTACTACCCATTTTATCAATCGTTCCTCAAAAGACGAGTCTTCTTTAAGCTCTTTTCATTTGAATCGTAAAATATGAAAAGATTGCCGAGTTTTGGCCTTCCAGCTCGTTAAAGCGACCAGAAGAGCTATCCCTCCTCTAGATTTTAATCTTTTTGGACCTGAGGGATTATTGCACAAAAAGATCGAGCGCTTGTTTTGTTCGGCTCGTTAAAACTATCGAAAATTCATCCCTTCTGTATTGTTTTATACTTTTTCGAACTTAAGGGATTAGATGACGAAAAATGACTTTCGGAGTTAACTTTACGTACCTTTTCGGACTCTCTAAAAATGAAAAGGACCGAGTTATCTTTGTCGTTAGACTCGTTAAAAAGATTAATAGCAACAAACTTGTCTTTAGACGAGAACGAGTTTCACTATCGCTAGGCTCGTTAAAACATAGCGATGGGTTTGCCCGAAGGGCAAATTATAGAGCAAGCATATGTTATCCTCCTCAAGCTTGACAAAAATAAAGAGGTACTGGTCAGCAATGACTAGGGAAAAATTGGGAGGAAACTCAAAGAACCTTTATTGGTAGCAAGTCGCTCTTGAACATGACACTTCCACTCCGTGCCTGAGTCAGGTTGGGTTGTTTCATTCACCGGTCACATCACCATGGTCTCACCATACCATCCACCTTTGGGGTAAATGCTACCAATCCATCACATAAGTGTCGCCGATATGTTCAAGAGAAGTCATCCAGAGAAGTCAACCGTGTCCCATCCACTACCATACATTATACTTCATTCTTTCATGACTGCCACCTTGAACCATATATCATCAGATCGTTTTCACCTCCATCAAAATCATTTTCTCCGTTTCGTGTCATTGATGTGGGATTCATTAAGGCCCTCCTTTGACGGATCGCTTCTTGTCGACATCATCTCATTATCCAAGAAGTTGATCTAGGAACACCCCCTTCAGTACTTTGAAGCTTGCATGCCTCAATGGCAGGTTTCTCACTTCCGGCGACAGGTATACATCAATGACCTTCGACCGAAAGATATTGCGTGGTGTTCGATGCCAAGTCCTTTATTCACACCACGTGAATTGTACTACAGTACCTTGAGGGTCATTATCATTATCGGTGATTCCTCTCGCGCTTGTTAACAGTTTACATCATTGACTGGTAATCAAGCGATGTCTTTCCATGTTCGACTTCAAAACATTTCTCACATGGGTCGACTTGTACTTAGAGTGAAGATCGGACGAGATTGAAGACCCCGGATCTAGTTTCATCCATCCGGGCTGCGATATATATTCAGGAAAATAAAGACATTGACATGTATAGCACTGCAGAACAGATAATCATCCTACCAAAAGGATGATGATTTCATCAGAATCATCAGTCTACCATCAGAAGATTGTCCGTCCTATGTACATAAAATGAATTTATGAAGCTGAGCATGGGAATGCCCGCCTCAGCTAGATCATGAAAATAGTATGAAAAATAATGTATTGTATTGTATCTTATTACAGGTCTCCTCCCAGCATTGAATGAACTTCGGATCCTCCTAATAAAGCATTTCACTCGATAAACGACCTCATACTTTAGGGGGCAACTATTATAGACATTTTTGTGCCTTACATCTTTGAGCATGAAATGTCCATAATCCAAGGGATCCAAAGTCCCTAAAAGTGTTGTTCCTGCCCCTAAAGGAACAAGGCCAACCATTGAAAGCTTCTCCCAAAAGTTCTCCACCAAAAACCACTCAGAACTAGTCAAATCAGGATCAATTCAGAAGCTCCACTAGCTGCCTGCGTTGCAAAGCACCCAAATACACTGGCTAGGTGCGTTGCAATGCACTTGAATGCACTACCCATGTGCGTTGAGCGGGAAATGACAAGTGGCAGAGTCATTCAACGAGGTGGAAAGACCATGGAAGCTTCCAGAATCTTCTCCAATGACACTTGCCTCAATGAATTCGACCAAGTGATGAGTAAGAGACTCTCAGTCTCCAAGTGGAAGCAAGAACTGACAGAGAGAAGCCACAAGTCAAAACATAAGCTGACTCATCCTCTCTGCTTACATCTATATATGGATCCCTCATCCCAAAGATCCAAAGGCTGGAATTTTGTACTTTGCAGAGAATTGTTGTTGGTTTGAGATTGAGATTAGTACATTGGGTGATTTATGCTTTGTTGGAGGAGAGGAAGGGATTCCTTTGCTGGGAGGTAGATGCTGGATCGAGACTCACTTGGTTGTATCTCCTCTTGGACTTTATTATCATATCAATAAACTATTTGAGTTTCTCCTACATGTTGTGTATCAATGAAGTTTTGTTATATTTGCATGTTTAGCTTAATCTGATCCTGAGCTTTTTATGAATGTATATCTACATCTTCGTGTAGTTTCTATCTCTTGTGAACTTGCAGGAATTTGGTGAAGTTGGGCTGGTAAGGGAGCAGGGAGCTGGGAGCTATTTAAAAGAGGAGCGATTGGATCAACAAACTAGCGAAAGACATAGGTTAGTTACATCCTTCCTCCTCATTTACATTTCATAAAGAAGAATACTCAAGTAGTTTTCCTTGTTTGTTGCTAAGGCACTATCACACCTTAGAGTGGGATAGGGGCGTTCTGAATAGATACTTTTCCCAACAACAAGAAGGATCATGGAAACTGGTTGCAACAACAATAACAAATCCAAAAAACATATACATCATGAATGAGATTGGAAAGGAAAGATGTTTCCTGTGAAAGGAAGATGAAAGTTAGATTTGGCATAGGCGACTGGGGAATATACACTTTGACAATCTTGTCAAGATTAGCAAGAAGGGATCGGTAAGGGATATTCCTAAAATTACAAAGCCTTCAAATAATATATCCAAGTATTGTCAGCATGGAAAGAAAACATGAGTTGGGTTCAAAAGTAAGGAACATTCCACGACAAAACCATTGGAAGTTGTACATACTTATTTATGTGGGCCAACAAGAACAAAAGGACTAGATGGTGAACAATATTTCATGTTGCTTTTTGATGACTACATAAGGATGAAATGAGTTTTTTTCTTAAAGAGAAGTCAAAATATTTTGAAATTTTTAGAATATTCAAGGAACTTGTTGAAAGCGAAACCAATTTTTTGATCAAATTCTTGAGATCATATAATGGAGGAGAACTTCAATGAATTCAATTACAATCTTGAAGAACATGGAATAAGAAGACATTTCTCAATAGTTAGAACTCCTCAACAAAATGGAGTGGTTGAAATCAAGAAAATAACTGTGGAAGAGATGGCTAGAACTTTGTTGTATGAATCCAAGCTAAGTAATATCTTTTGGGTACAAGTTACATACAATTATTCACATTTTGATCAAAATATTGCGTAGAAGTAACAATGAAAAAACTCCCTATGAATTGTGGAAGGGAAGACTAGCTAGTGTCAAGCATTTCATAATATTTGAAAGAAAATACATAAAAACGGATGACCAGATGCAAGAAAAGTTTGACTCCCAGACAGATGAAGGCATACATGTTGGGTACTCATGTAAAATTAAACCATACAAGTGCTACATTGTTAGAATCAACAAGATAGTAGAAAGTGTTGGGAGTATGTTATATTCGTTCCATGACTAGCCCCACGTTGTTTGTTGCGTTAGGTGCAATAGGGGGTTTTTACGGGGAAGTATCCCCCTTCTACGGGGTCTGGGGCAACGCCCCAAGGAAACTTTTTTTTGACCCTATATTAGATGGACGAACCTACCTATGGTTTTTTGTGTGGTTTTCACACATGGTTTTGGGAATGATGGTTTTCTTCCCATGGTATTTTGTAGATCCGGTCAAGGGAACTATGAGTATGCTCTAATCCAAGGTTAATGGATTGGGGTTTATGGATGCTTCGTAATGTATATATATGTATTGTAACATTCAAAGGAATATAATGAAAAATCAATACGGCAATCCCGGTTTTGGGATTGAGGGGAGAATATTTACGTATATATGTTTTATGTTTTATGATCTCACCATTGTTTATTTTTTATTTTTAGAATTCGTATGCATGTAATTTATGTACGTGGTTAAAAAAGAACTAATGTAAAATTTGATGAAACAAACTTGCTGAAGACCAAGAAGGAAAGAAAAAATTCACACATATTTGAAGAATTGGAAGAGGAAGAACTAAATAAAATTGAAGAAAAAGAACAAGAGGAACACCAAGAAGATAAATAGTCAAGGGCAGAATAAGAAGAAGAAAACAATTAGCAAGATTTTCAGACACCTTCCAATAAACCTAAAATTTGGTACTAGAAGAATCATCCACTAGAATAAATCATTGGGAAGAAGAGTGCAAGGGAATATATCACTATTGTCCACAATTGAACCAAGTAACTTTGAGGAAGGTAGAAATGATGAACATTGGATCAAGGCCATGGAAGAAGAACTAAATCAAAATAAGAAGAATGAGACATGGGAACTTGTTCCAAGGCCCAAGAAAAAAATGTGATTGACACAAAAATGGTCTTCAAGAAAAAACTAAATGAAGATGGAAAGATGACCAGAAATAAAGTAAGGCTAGTGTGCAAAGGGTATTCCCAAGCTGAAGGGATATACTTTGAAGAAACGTTTACTATGGTAGACAGAATGGAAGTAATAATAATACTCTTGGCATATGCATGCTCCAAAAGAATCAAAGCATATCAGATGGATGTAAAATCAAAATTTCTTAATGGAGAGCTAGAAGAAGAAGTCTACATAAAACAACTAAAAGGATTCATATTATCAAAAGATGGAGGCTATGCTTGTAGATTGAAAAAAGCCTTGTATGGACTTAAGCAATCCCTTATAGCTTAGTACTAAATATTGGATAGGTATTTGCAATAACAAGGAACTAGAAGGGAAATGCAGATAATAATCTATACATAAAGGAAGATCAAGGAAATATGGTCATCATTGAAGTATATGATGGAATCATCTTGGAAAGTGATTACTGTTAGAGTCGGTATTGTCATCCCTCCATCAGAGATCAAATCCTCTTGTTGCACTTCATATTAGGTGTCCTGCCCAGTGATTTGCATTCCATTAGGCGCATATATCATCTGACGATAGTGGCATTCAACCACTTTCCCTCATGTTATCTACCTGCTGGCTCATGTTTGTTCATTTGGAAACATACACAATCTTCTTTTTATCTTGAAAATTGCAAAGGTTATCTTTAGGGTTTCATTGTCAAATAGGTCTAGGGTTTCATTAGGGTTTCGTCAAAAATGTGTTAAAATGTCCAATAATTTCCAGCAGGCCATGAGGAGGTTGCAACATCAATAAATTTTATCACCAAGCATTTGAAAATGTGTTTTTCCTCAAAACTTTGTTTTGAGGAAAAAATAGAGTATTTAGCATTTATTGTACAAAATCATGAAAGTTTTTGTTTTCCTCATTGTAAATCCATTCATCTGCATCTTGGTTTCTTTCCTTACCCCAAAAGCCCCAACACCTGCAAAAACAAGCAAGCTCAGGTCATTAAATTCATCACAAAGTGGAAAAAGTAGTGAAAAAGCTCAAAAATAGAGTTTAAAGATAAAGTCAAATCCAAAACATTATAAAAGTGGGTTTCATGAGCCAAAATTTCAAAAGTTCTTGGTTTCTAAGCAATGCCTTCATTGGTAAAGCTCATTTGCAAGAGACAAGTAAGGCAAAGTGATTTTGTTGAGCAAGAGGAAAAAATTGGGTGAAAATCGCTCTTGGTGATCGACACAGCACACTTGGCCGGAGGCGCGACGCATTGGTGAGGCGCAGCGCAACGGACCTCAGAACTCAGTGCATTTTTGCACAGGCACGATGCACTGGTGGTGCGCGGCGCATTGGGCGTGTTGTGCGATGCACATAGCCAAAGAGCTCGAAAAACTTCCAAACTCTCTCTAATCGCCTGAAATCGCTTGGAACAGTCTTGATACAAGTAGGTACAATCTTCAAAGCTGTATTTCATCTAAGTTTGACGATGGTTTGATGGTGTGTTTTTTATGGTGCTTGTGAGAAGCAATCAAACCCTACTATTTAAAAAAATCTTGCCACCTAGGGTTTGAAAACCTATTTTGTTACCAAGTTAATCATCCCTCCATTACTCCCCTATCCATTCATCCCTAAATTTCATTGTTCCCTAAGCCCCCCAACCCCCCTAAATTCACTAATCACCTATCCCAAGTTCCCTTTCCCAAAATCCTAATTGTAAAATACCAAACCCTAACCCTATACAAAACTCCCATAATATCCCAATTTTCCCTAGCTAACTCTGTCCCAACAGTCCCTAAATTCCCATTATTTTTCCCTCTCCTAACACTCCCTTGTTTCACTATTTTCCCTTGGTAGCAAAGGTCAAACAATCATTAAAGGCAATCCAACACAGTTTGACACATCAACACCTATTTCTCCAAGCCAATTTGTCTCTCAACAGTTATGGCATCTGATCCTTCATATGATTATGAAGAAGAGACCCAAAGTGATTCACCCATGGAGGAACATGCACTAGGAGGCCTCACAGAGGTGGTAGACATATCAAAGAAGAACCGACCACTCTTGCCGAGTTGCAGGCTTTCCCTCTTGCCATATTTTGTTTCCAGCACCAGTCATGTTATGAATTCTGCAAAAGGGTTGCTAATATTCAGTTTCATCATGAGTTGGCCCGCTTATTTGTGTTGCATTTGCATGGTGATCAAGCCACTCTTGCTGGTGTTACTTTCACATTAATACCAAAAACCATTTCATTAGCAACCAGCATACAAAACATTGGAGAACCATGGAATAATAGACAGAATATTGACCGGAAACACTATGAACCATACATCAAACCTGGTTTTCTGAGGCATCTTAAGAGAGTGTTTCCTTTTTAGTTTCTCAAGGATGAGTATGCTCCTTTAATGAAACTCATCATGAAGTATTTCACCTGTGAGAGTCGGTTCTCCCGCTTGTATGTTTATCACATTAGGCTGCTGATGCATTTCACTAAGGTATGGATGATGAACATTCCTTATTTCATATGCCGAAACATAGAAAGGATGACCACTCTTGTGGAACACAAGACCCCTCAGCAGTAGTTTAACAATCTTTATCATTTTGCTCTCATCAAAATTGTGGTCATTCATCAGCTTGGTTTACAGGGCATCACTTGGGATGAATTCATCTCTTGTGAGTTTTGCAAGCTTCACAGGGACCTTCAGAGGTTAGGCATGAGATAGGTGGACCTTCTTATCAGCAGGGCCATGAGGCCGCTAGTATGCTGGTGTTCATCTCCTATCAGAGGGGCACTAGATGGTTGTTTGCAACAACAAAGCGAGTGTTATCTCCACCCAAGGTGGAAGGGGTCTCACTTCCTCCATCAAAAAAGCAGGTTCAGGACTGAGGCAAGAGGCCTCTATAGGAGGAAGGACCATCAGGTGAGCGAGAGACTGATTTCATCCTCATTGATGGTGATGATACTAACATGGGCCCACAAAGTGAAAGCCTTAGACAGATCATGAAGGAGAAGCAGGCAGAAATTGATGCCTTGTCCACCAGCTTGGATAGAGCCCAGTGGACTATACAATATTTGGAGCAGAGGAGCAAGAAGCTTGAGGATCAGTAGGTGGTGATGGAGTTATAGAACATTCGGCAAAACCACCAAAGTGCCCGAAGGAGGAGGATAGAGTTCACTTCATTAGAGCAAGAGATCAATGATGATCGAGAGTCATGGCTTGAAAGAGTCAATACCCACTTGGAGAGGAAGCTAGAGAAGGCAATAAATGAGAAGAACATGCTTAGGAATTTTTCATATCATTATTTGTCCTGGAATTCGGTGTGGATTGCAAGAATCAGGAATTTGAAAGCTAAGTTGAAGAGAGCATCAAGGAGGAAAAAAGAGGATGAAGGACTTCAAATATTGGTTGAGGCTTCCTTGGCCCATCACAACACTTAATAGAGAAGAATCAACTCAAATTTCAAGAAATTTGGAGCAAGTTTTGCATTTTTGTAAATTTTTGGCACAAAAAACAAAGTTTTCCTCCCTATGCGCAGCGCCACGTGGCGTTCGCTTTTGCTAGAGGGATATAAATCACAAAAACTTTGAATTTTTGGATTTTTCATGGAAATTTATGCTTTCCTACCTGTGGCCAAGAAATTTGGGCTGGTTTTGAGCCCTCAAAAGGTCAAAAAACACTCAAAAAATGACCTCACTGTCCCTATTTTGACACACAGGAAGCAGTGTTGGGAGAATGGACATTTGGAGGGGAAAATGGAGGCTAAATTGAAAAGTTCCACTTGGGTTGGAAAGTAGACAAGCTGACCTTTCTAGCAAGCACACTTTGAGCTCATTTGGACATCGGGAAGGCCTCCAAAAGTGGGTCCAAACAGGCGCTATGCATAGAGAATCAGGCACGACGCATAGAGGAAAAGTTGCCAGTTTGACCAATTTTTGCTCTGTTTTTCGCCCAGTTTCACCTAGCTTGACATTTTCACTTTCCTAATGGTAAATGTATGATGTAATTTGATGAAATTTGATGGATTATGATGTAAATATGTTGGATTTTCACTTGTAGAGGTAGATTCATCAGTTTATAGGTTCTTTCAAACTGAATGGATCTGTTTCCTTATTTTTAGAGGCATGTTGTTATGTTGCCTAGTTTCTACTTCTCAGCTTAGAATCAGTTGGATCAGCTCCTAAACTCATGAGGTCAACCCCTAGAGGCAAGGAGGAGCTATGTTTGTCTATATTATGTTGTTTTTCAGTCATTAGCATGGTTGGACTCTTGAGAAAGCCTTGAGCTTCATTATATACTAATAATTTCATTTTGGCTAAGGAGTTGAGACCAGGATTTGCAGCACTCTTTGGGATTCATGTGGCAATTTTTATTGGTACAGTGCTTCTCTTTGTAATTGTGAGTGTCTAGTTTTAGCTTTTGAGAGTCTTGTTTCTGTTTTGGATTAGTCGGTTCAACTATGAGTCTTGAGTCAAAAGTTTGGTTTTGGTTTGTTGAAGTTATTGAATCTATAGCCCAATGGAAAAAGGCACTGCTTTCTTTCCCAGAGATCCATAGTTCTTGGAACCTCCAAGGAGCTACCATCCCCATTGGAGCCAATTTTAGAGTCGGTATTATCATCCCTCCATCAAAGACCAAATCCTCTTGTTGCACTTCATATTAGATGTCCCGCACAATCATTTGCATTTCATTAGGCGCATAGATCATCTGACTGTAGTGGTATTCCTCCAGTTTCCCTCATGTTATCTACCTACTGGCTCATGTTTGTTCATTTGGAAACCTACACAATATTCTTTTTATCTTGAAAATTGCAAAGGTTCTCTTTATGGTTTCATTTTCAAATAGGTCTAGGGTTTCATTAGGGTTTCGTCAAAAAATGTGTTAAAATGTCTAATAATTGCCAGAAGGCCATGAGGAGGTTGCAACATCAATAAATTTTATCACCAAGCATTTGAAAATGTGTTTTTCCTCAAAACAGAGTCAAAAAATGTGTTAAAATATCCAATAATTGCCAAAAGGCCATGAGGAGGTTGCAACATCAATAAATTTTATCACCAAGCATTTGAAAATGTGTTTTTCCTCAAAACTCTGTTTTGAGGAAAAAACAGAGTATTTAGCATTTATTGTACAAAATCATGAAAATTTTTGTTTTCTTCATTGTAAATCCATTCATCTACATCCTGGTTTCTTTCCTTAGCCCAAAATCCCCAACACCTACAAAAAAAAGCAAGCTCAGGACATTAAATTCATCACAAAGTGAAAAAAGCAGTGAAAAAGTTCAAAAACAAAGTTTAAAGATAAAGTCAAATCCAAAACATTATAAAAGTGGGTTTCATGAGCCAAAGTTTCAAAAGCTCTTGGTTTATAAGCAATGCCTTCATTGGTAAAGTTCATTTTCAAAAGACAAGTAAGGCAAAGTGATTTTGTTGAGCAAGAGGAAAAAATTGGGTGAAAATCGCTCTTGGTGACCGGCACGACACACTGGGCAGGAGGTGCGGCACATTGGTGAGACGTGGCACACTGGGCCTCATAACTCAGTGTATTTTTTCACAGGTGCAGCGCACTAGTGGGGCACAGCGCATTGGGCGTGCTGTGCAGCGCACATAGCCAAAGAGCCCAAAAAACTTCCAAACTCGCTCTAATTGCCCGAAATTGCTTGGAACGGTCTTGATACAAGTAGGTACAATCTTCAAAGCTGTATTTCATCTAAGTTTGAAGATGGTTTGATGGTGTGTTTTTTATGATGCTTGTGAGAAGAAATCAAACCATACTATTTAAAAAAAACTTGCTACCTAGGGTTTGAAAACCTATTTTGCTACCAAGTTCATCACCATCCATTACTACCCTATCCCATTTGTTGTGTGTGGAGCATGATTGTTCAGAGGTCTTTGTTTCAGCCGGATGTATACCCCAGGAAGTTTGTACACCCCTCCACGTTGGGGGGTGCGGGGGGAACTTGTCCCCCCCGTGGGGGTTCGGGGGCCAGCGGTCCCCCGGCGGGGGCAGCGCCCCCGAAGCTAAAAACAAATGTAAAATTGCCTTGTAAAAGTATAGTAATTTCTAGTCAATCTGGGCCGTTCATTAGGAAGATGATCTGACGGTAGAACTTATGTTTAGTTTAGGGTTTTTTTCCCTAGAAGGCAACCCCCTCTCTTTGTATGAGGGCATTGTATTTGAGGCTGAGATATAGATGTGTATTCTATGAGCGAGAAATAGAGAGGTGAGACTATGAGAGAAAACAGAGGATATTACAGCGGATTTGCTGTAGGTTGTGTCTCTTCATTTTGCTAGATAATAGAAAGGAAGGACTGGCTGTTCGAGGTGGACGTAGCCCAAACTGGGTGAACCACGTATATCTGTGTCTCTCTTGGTTTGTGCGTTTTCTGTGTTTATATTTCTGCAATATTTTATGTGTTCCATTGCTCCGTAATATATAATTTTCTAAAAACTGGTATCAGAGCCGAAGGTCTATTTGGCTAATAAACTCGCAGGAAAGAAGGGTTCCTGGTTCAAGTGGGAGCAATGGCGGAAGATGGTAAGTTTAGGGTCGAGAAATTTAATGGCCAAAACTTCTTGCTGTGGAAGATGCAGATGGAAGATTATCTGTATCAGAAAGATCTATACCTACCATTGGGCGGGAAAACAAAGATGCCGACGGGTATGAAAGACGAAGAATGGAACCTTCTTGATAGAAAGGCACTCGAAACAATACGGTTGTGCCTTGCTACATTAGTCGCCTTCAACATTTCGAAGGAAACCACGATAGAGGGTTTGATGCAGACGTTGTCGAAACTATATGAAAAACCCTCGGCCTCAAACAAGGTATTTCTTATGAAACGGTTATTTAATATGAATATGTCGGAAGGTGGATCCGTTGCAAACCATTTAAATGATTTTAATACAGTTACAAGTCAGTTAAGTTCTGTAGGTGTAAACTTTGATGATGAAGTTAGAGCTTTGTTATTCTTGTGCTCATTACCAGAAAGTTGGAATGGTTTCGTAATGGCCATTAGTAACTCCGTTTCTGGATCTAGTACTTTAAAGTTTGATGACGTTGTCGGTGCTATCCTTAGTGAGGAAATGCAACGGAAAAGCTCCAGTGAGACATCGGGAAATGCTTTGAGTGCAAAGTCTAGAGGAAGAAAAATGGAAAGAGGAAAGAGCTCAGGATATCGCAGTAAATCAAGGAAAGGCAGATCCAAGTCCAGATCGGGGATAGTGTGCTGGAAATGTGGAAAGAAAGGACACCTAAAGAAAGACTGTAGATCTCGAAAGGGAAAAGAAGGAGATGCACAACAAGAAAACAATCATGAAGAAAATGTGACAGGTGAGGTGTTACAAGATGCTTTGATTCTTTCTTTCGAAAATATTACTGATTCCTGGGTGGTAGATTCAGGGGCTTCATTTCATGCCACACTTGATAAGAAATACTTTCATGACTATGTTCAAGGAGATTTTGGACAAGTTCGTCTAGGTGATGATAAACCCTGTAAAATCGTTGGAATGGGTAAGGTTCTTGTAAAACAGCAGAATGGAAACCAATGGCTATTAAAGGAGGTAAGGCATGTTCCAGATCTAAAGAAAAATTTGATTTCAACAGGGCAGTTAGGCGGTGAAGGTTGTGTGACAACTTTCACAGATAAATCTTGGAAGGTCACCAAAGGAGCCCTGGTAATAGCAAAAGGCGAAAAGGTTAGTACATTGTATTTATGCAATGGTATTTCTAACTCTGTTAATGCTTTAACTTCCAAAGGAGCAGACGCAGCATTATGGCATCATAGGCTTGGACACATGAGTGAAAAGGGGATGAAGATTCTTCACTCAAGGAATTTGTTGCCGGGTTTGAAGAATGTTGATTTGGACTTCTGTGAGAATTGCATTTATGGAAAACAGAAGAGAGTCAGATTTCTCAGAGTTGG
Organism: Pinus tabuliformis; assembly: GCA_031772625.1. Classification (NCBI taxonomy): domain Eukaryota; kingdom Viridiplantae; phylum Streptophyta; class Pinopsida; order Pinales; family Pinaceae; genus Pinus; species Pinus tabuliformis. The sequence continues at coordinate 1,387,562,042 of CM062804.1, forward strand.
GAAAGAAAAGAAGAATGAAAAATTAGAGCTTGTGCATACAAATGTATGGGGACCTGCTCAGGTATCATCTCTTGATGGCTCTCGTTATTATGTTACTTTTATTGATGATGAAACTAGAAAAACTTGGATTTATTGTATTAAGAATAAATATGATGTATTTGATACTTTCAAGAAATGGAAAGATTTGGTTGAGATTGAGACAGGAAAGAAATTGAAGTGTCTTAGATCAGACAATGGAGGTGAATATTGCAGCAAAGAGTTTGATAGGTACTGTTCAGAGCATGGAATTCGCAGAGAGAAGACAGTTCCAAGAACACCACAAGAAAATGGTGTGTCAGAAAGGATGAACAGAACAATCATGGAGCGTGCAAGGTGTATCAGATTGCATGCAGGATTGCCTTTACAGTTTTGGGCAGATGTTGTAGATACTGTTGTTTATCTAATAAACAGAGGGCCTTCAAGTTCCTTGGATGGTGGTGTTCCATAGGAAGCATGGACAGGTAAAAAGGTAAACTACTCTATTTTAAAGCCTTTTGGTTGTGAGGCCTTTGTCCATATTGATAAAGAAAATAGAACAAAGCTTGAGGCAAAGTCAAAGAAATGTACCTTTATTGGATATGGTGTTAATGATTTTGGTTATCGCTTATATGATTACGAAAATCACAAAATCATTAGGAGTAGAGATGTAATATTCAATGAAAAGGTATTGTATAAGAATCAGTTGCAGGAAAAGAAATAGGAAAAGGAAAACAAGGAATACGCAGTTCTTGATGAAATCACTGAAAAAGTAAAGGTGCCTGAAAATAATAATAATCAACAACCACAACAACAACAACAGGCACCCCAAACACCTGAAAGTGGTGTTAGAAGATCTACCAGGATAAGTAGACCCCCTGAACGATACTCTCCTTCATTATATTATTTATTGTTGACTGATTCCGGTGAACCCGAATGTTATGAAGAAGCAATGCAGGTTGAAAGCAGGAAGAAGTGGGAGGTAGCCATGGAAGAAGAGATGGACTCGTTAATGCATAACCAAACTTGGGATTTAGTCAGGTTTCCTGTAGGAAAAACTACATTGAAGAATAAATGGGTTTACAGGCTGAAGGAAGAAGATGGAGGAAAACAGAGGTATAAAGCTACACTTGTGGTGAAGGGGTTTGCACAGAAGAAAGGTATTGATTTTGATGAAATATTTTCTCCTGTTGTTAAAATGACTTCAATCAGAACCATTTTAAGTCTTGTAGTAGCTGAAGATTTGCATCTTGAGCAGTTAGATGTAAAGACAACCTTTCTCCATGGGGATTTGGAGGAAGAGATATATATGCAGCAGCCACAAGGATATGAGGTGAAAGGGAAGGAGAAACTAGTGTGCAGGTTGAAGAAGAGCTTGTATGGCTTAAAACAGGCTCCAAGGCAGTGGTATCTAAAATTTGACAAGTTTATGTCTGAACAAGGTTATACTAGATGTCACTCTCATCATTGTGTTTATTTGAAAAAGCAAAATGATGGCAACTATATTATATTGTTATTGTATGTAGATGAAATGCTTGTTGCAGGATCTAACATGCAGGAAATAAATGTGCTCAAAAGAAAATTGGCAAATTCATTTGCAATGAAGGATTTGGGAGCTGCAAAACAAATCCTTGGTATGAGAATAACTAGACACAGGAAAAATCGTAAATTAACATTGTCTCAGAATGAGTACATGCAAAAGGTGTTGAAAAGATTTCACATGCACAATGCAAAACCAATTAGTACACCTTTTGCTAGCCATTTCAAACTTAGCAAGGAAATGTGCCTAAAGACCCAAGAAGACATGGATTATATGTCTAAAGTTCCATATGCATCAGTAGTTGGAAGCTTAATGTATGCAATGGTCTGCACAAGGCCTGATATTTCACATGTAGTGGGAGTTGTAAGCAGGTACATGAACAATCCAGGAAAGGAACATTGGATGGCAGTGAAATGGATTCTCAGATATTTGAAAGGTACCACAAATCAAGCATTATGCTTTGGTGGTTCAAACATCTCCTTACAAGGATATGTTGATGCAGATATGGCAGGTGACAGAGATAACAGGAGGAGCACTACAGGATATGTATTTACTGTTGGAGGAACAATTGTTAGTTGGGTTTCAAAAATCCAAAGTATTGTTGCACTTTCAACAACAGAAGCAGAGTATGTTGCTGCTACAGAGGCTAGTAAAGAAATGATTTGGTTACAAAGGTTTATGGGTGAATTGGGTAAGGAGCATGATATGGGCATGTTATACAGTGATAGCCAAAGTGCCATTCGTCTTGCAAAGAACTCAGCATTTCATTCTAGGACTAAACACATACAACTCAAGTACCATTTCATACGATCAGTGTTGGAAGATGGAGAGTTGAAGCTAGAAAAGATACACACTAGCCAGAATCTTGTAGATATGCTAACAAAAGTTGTAACCAGGGAGAAACTGAGAATATGCTCAGTTTTAATTGGTCTTCAAGGATGATGATGAAGATGAGAAATAGCCAGGTCCAAAGAGGAGTCATTGTCCAGTAAATGAAGCAGTAGTGGAGTTTCAACAATCATTCTCCAAGTGGGAGATTGTTGTGTGTGGAGCATGATTGTTCAGAGGTCTTTGTTTCAGCCGGATGTATACCCCAGGAAGTTTGTACACCCCTCCACGTGGGGGGGACTTGTCCCCCCCATAGGGGTCCGGGGGCTCGGGGGCAGCGCCCCCGAAGCTAAAAACAAATGTAAAATTGCCTTGTAAAAGTATAGTAATTTCTAGTCAATCGGGGCCGTTCATTAGGCAGATGATCTGACGGTAGAACTTATGTTTAGTTTAGGGTTTTTTACCCTAGAAGGAAACCCCCTCTCTTTGTATGAGGGCATTGTATTTGAGGCTGAGATATAGATGTGTATTCTGTGAGCGAGAAACAGAGAGGTGAGACTGTGAGAGAAAACAGAGGATATTACAGCAGATTTGCTGTAGGTTGTGTCTCTTCATTTTGCTGGATAATAGAAAGGAAGGACTGGCTGTTCGGGGTGGACGTAGCCCAAACTGGGTGAACCACGTATATCTGTGTCTCTCTTGCTTTGTGCGTTTTCTGTGTTTATATTTCTGCAATAATTAATGTGTTCCATTGCTTCGTAATATATAATTTTCTAACACCATTTATCCCTGAATTTCATTGTTCCCTAAGTCCACCAGCCCCCCCTAAATTCACTAATCCCCTATCCCAAGTTCCCTTTCCCAAAATCCTAATTGTAAAATCCCAAACCCTGACCCTATACAAAACTCCCATAATATCCCATTTTTTCCTAGCTAACTCTGTCCCAACAATCCCTAAATTCCCATTATTTTTCCCTCTCCTAACAGTCGCTTGTTTCACTATTTTCCCTTGGTAGCAGAGGTCAAACAATCATTAAAGGAAATCCAACACATTTTGATACATCAACACCTATTTCTCCAAGCCAATTTGTCTATTAGCAGTTATGGCATCTAATCCTTCATATGATTATGAAGAAGAGGCCCAAAGTGATTCACCCATGGAGGGACATGCACCTAGGAGGCCTCATAGAGGTGGTAGACATATCAGAGAAGAATCAACCACTCTTGCTGAGTTGCAGGCTTGCCCTCTTGCCATATTTTGTTTCCAGCATCAGTCATGTTATGAATTTTGCGAAAAGGTTGCTAATATTCAGTTTCATCATGAGTTGGCCTACTTATTTGTGTTGCATTTGCATGGTGATCAAGCCACTCTTGCTGGTGTTACTTTCACATTAACACCAGAAACCATTTCATTGGCAACTAGCATACAAAACATTGGAGAACCATGGAATAAGAGACAAAAGATTGACCGGCAACACTATGAACCATACATCAAACCTGGATTTCTGAGGCAGCTTAAGAGAGTGTTTCCTTTTTGGTTTCTCAAGGATGAGTATGCTCCTTTAATGAAACTCATCATGAAGTATTTCACCTGTGAGGGACGGTTCTCCTGCTTGTATGCTTATCACATCAGGCTGTTGATGCATTTCACTCGGGTACGGATGATGAACATTCCTTATTTCATATGCTGAAACATAGAAAGGATGACCACTCTTGTGTAGCACAAGACCCCTAAGCAGTAGTTTAACAATCTTTATCATTTTGCTGTCATCAAAATTGTGGTCGTTCATAAGCTTGGTTTACAGGGCATCACTTGGGATGACTTCATCTCTCATGAGTTTTTCAGAGTTTCACAGGGACCTTCAGAGGTTGGGCATGAGACAGGTGGACCTTCTTATCAGCAGGGCCATGAGACCGCTAGTATGCCAGTGTTCATCTCCTATCAGAGGGGCACTAGACGATTGTTTGCAGCAGCAAAGCGAGTGTTATCTCCACTTGGGGTGGAAGGGGCCTCACTTCCTCCATTAGCACAGTAGGTTTAGGACTGAGGGAAGAGGCCGCTATAGGAGGAAGGACCATCAGGTGAGTGAGAGACTGATTTCATCCTCATTGAGGGTGATGATACTAACATGGGCCCACAAAGTGGAAACCTTAGACAGATCATCAAGGAGCAGTAGGTGGACTTTGATGCCTTGTCCACCAACTTGGATAGAGCATAGTGGACTATACAGTATTTGGAGCAGAGGAACAAGCAACTTGAGGATCAACATGTGGTGATGGAGTTACAGAACATTAGGCAAAACCGCCAAAGTGCCTGAAGGAGGAGGATAGAGTTCACTTCATTAGAGCAAGAGACCAATGCTAATCGAGAGTCATGGCTTGAAAGAGTCAATACCCACTTGGAGAGGAAGCTAGAGAAGGCAATAAATGAGAAGAACATGCTTAGAAATTTTTCATATTATTATTTGTCCAGGAATTTAGTGTGCCAAGCAAGAATCAGGAATTTGAAAGCTAAGTTGAAGAGAGCATCAAGGAGGAAAAAAGAGGATGAAGGAATTAAAATCTTGGTTGAGGCTTCCTTGGCCCATCATAACACTTAATAGAGAATACTCAGCCCAAATTTCAAGAAACTTGGAGCAATTTTTTCATTTTTGTAAATTTTTGGCACAAAAAACAGAGTTTTCCTCCCTATGCGTCGCACCACGTGGCGCTCGCTTTTGCTAGAGGGCTCTAAATCACAAAAACTTTGCATTTCTAGATTTTTAATGGAAAGTTATGCTTTCCTACCTATGGCCAAGAAATTTGGGTTGGTTTTGAGCCCTCACTGCCCCTATTTTGACACACAAGAAGTAGTGTTGGGAGAATGGACTTTTGGAGGGGTAAATAGAGGCGAAATTGAAAAATTACACTTGAGTGGGAAAGTATACAGGCGTACATTTCCAACAAGCACACCTGGAGCTCATTTGGACATCGGGAATGCCTCCAAAAGTGGGCCCAAACAGGCGCTACGCATAGAGAATCAGGCACGACGCATAAAGGAAAAATTGCCAGTTTGACCAATTTTTGCTCTGTTTTTTGCCCAGTTTCACCTAGTTTGACTTTTTCATTTTCCTAATAGAAAATTTATGATGTAATTTGATGAAATTTGATGGATTATGATGTAAATATGTTGTATTTTCACTTGCAGAGGTAGATTCATCAGTTTAGAGGTTGTTTCAAACTGAATGGATCAGTTTCCTTGTTTTTAGAGGCATGCTGTTATGTTACCTAGTTTCTAGTTCTCAGTTTAGAATCAGTTGGATCAGCTCCTAATCACATGAGCTGGGAGAATGGGTTGGTTTTGAGCCCTCACTGCCCCTATTTTGACACACAAGAAGTAGTGTTGGGAGAATGGACTTTTGGAGGGGTAAATAGAGGCGAAATTGAAAAATTACACTTGAGTGGGAAAGTATACAGGCGTACATTTCCAACAAGCACACCTGGAGCTCATTTGGACATCGGGAATGCCTCCAAAAGTGGGCCCAAACAGGCGCTACGCATAGAGAATCAGGCACGACGCATAAAGGAAAAATTGCCAGTTTGACCAATTTTTGCTCTGTTTTTTGCCCAGTTTCACCTAGTTTGACTTTTTCATTTTCCTAATAGAAAATTTATGATGTAATTTGATGAAATTTGATGGATTATGATGTAAATATGTTGTATTTTCACTTGTAGAGGTAGATTCATCAGTTTAGAGGTTGTTTCAAACTGAATGGATCAGTTTCCTTGTTTTTAGAGGCATGCTGTTATGTTACCTAGTTTCTAGTTCTCAGTTTAGAATCAGTTGGATCAGCTCCTAATCACATGAGCTCGACCCCTAGAGGCAAGGAGGAGCTATGTTTGTCTATATTATGTTGTTTTTCAGTCATTAGCATGGTTGGACTCTTGAGAAATCCTTGAGCTTCATTGTATATTAATAATTTCATTTTGGCTAAGGAATTGAGACCAGGATTTGCAGCACTCTTTGGGATTCATGTGGCAATTTGTATTGGTACAGTGCTTCTCTTTGTAATTGTGAATTTTCTTATGTATGCCATCATCTATCTTATTTCTTTTGAACTAAACAAACAAGAGTGTAAGTAGAATTCATTGAAAGTGCAATGCTCTACTTGAAGTTTACTTTTGTTGTTTGATGTTTTTTAGCTATTTGGGGATGATTCATGATTTCCCTTGCCCTCTTCAACACCTCACCTATCTTTTCCCTCCATCTCATTAAAATTTAAGTGCCAAAATGATCACCTACCTTGCCCCATCGAGATCTCTACAGAACTGAGCCTCAATCCCCGCGCCCCAAAATTTTCTTTCCCCTTGATTCCAACAAAACCCCCAAAAAAATAAAATCAAAGCCTTGTACTTCATACCTAGCCTAAAATTAGTTTTTATTTATGTCATCTCAAGCCCCATCAATTATCTTCTGCTGAGATTGACCTGGAGAGAGCCCTATCCTGTCCTCATAGGGATAGCTACAAGGATGAGCGTGGTTTGATGTTGGCCCTGGATCCTACCTTTTTAGCCTTAGGTAAATCTAGGCTCTAACAATGATGATAGAAGAAGTTGGAACCTTACAAAATATATGAAAAATGAAGTTGAAATGTCTTTGATTTGGGATTTGGCTTTATTTTTGGGACTCCAAATATCTTAGCTAGATGGAGGTATTTTGATATCTCAAACCAAGTACATCAAAGAAATGTTCAAGAAGTTCAAAACGGAAGACTGCAAACTTGTGAGCACTCATATGGTCACTCGATGCAAGTGAAGCAAAGAATATGAACCCAAGGAAGTGGATAAAAGGATCTATAGAAAAATGATTAGTAGCCTACTCTATGTGATAGCTTCAAGGCCAAATGTAATGCAAGCAGTTGGACAAGTTACAATATTTAAAGCAACACCAAAGGAAACTCATGTTCTAGCTATAAAAAATATATACAAATATCTCAAAGGAACAAAAAACTTTGTATTGTGGTATCCAAAAGGAAAGGAATCGACACTAGTGTCTTACATAGATGCATATTGGGAATGAAATATAGATGACATAAGTACAAGTGGAGAAACCTTCTACTTGGGAAACTATTTAGTATCCTGATTGAGAAAGAAGCAATCTTTTGTATCCTTGTCTACAAAAGAAGAAAAATATATTGCAACAACAACATGTACTCAGGTCCTCTGGTTGAAGAAAACATTGGAAGACATACAAGTAAAATATGATGAGCCTATTCTGATACTTTGTGACAACACCAGTGTAATTCCAGTGATGCATTCCAAGACCAAGCATATTCCTATCAAGTTTGACTTTCTAAGGGAGAAAGTCAAAGAAAACAATATCAAGCTAGAGTATGTTGAGACAAAGGAACATATTGTAGACATCTTCACCAAACCACTGCCTAGGGAGACATTTGAGTATCTCAGACATAAACTGGGAGTAATTTCTTCTCCAAATTGATTCACATAATATTCAGGAAATAAAGACAAGTGAAGAGATAGATTCAAGGGGGTTACCCTTTTGATATCAAAGGGGGAGAGAAAGATAAAGAAGCATGAAGACAAGGGGAGCGTGATAACAAGGGGAGTATGATGGTTGTCATTAATGAAAAAAGGGGAGATTGTTGGAATAAGTTGTCATTGATGTCAATGGTTGTTCAAATGAAACAGAAAGTTACATATTCAAACAAAAAATTTTGAAACATTATTTTTGGATTTTTTATGCCCCATTTGGTTACAAATATCTGAATGAATTTTTAATCCATTTACATAGATAAGACGAAATCATATCATATATGGTTTAAAATATTATTTTGAGACATTTCCATTAGTATATTGCACTCCCTCTAACTCATATGGTTGAGGAGATATGATTTATCCAGTATTCACTATACATTCTTCCAGGTGCATAGTCTAGTCCAACTAGTTGAAAAGTTAGTCCAGTTTAGATCCTGAATGCACTATAAATAGGCATGAGAAGGAGAATCTAAATTTACTCACTCAAGCAAGTTCACATCTATTTGAACCTTAGTGAAAAAAAGGAGTTATGAGGTTCATACCTCATGAACCAGAAGTGAAGAGGAATTGATTTGGAGAGACTTTTTGGGGCATGATTTTTGGCACATTTTTGAAGAGCTTGTGGCTTATTTTGAAATAATTTATTGCATGATTTTTGAATGCTTTTGTTCCTGGTTACAAGGTTGATTGCATACATGTTCTTGAGGGCGGAATTTTGTCCCCTTTGAAGGTAAAATTTAATATATGTGTAGAGGGTTGAATTCTAGTGTGGAAGGTTGAGTTTCAAGCCTATCATAAGAGTAGTGACCTATCCCCGCTCAGGTGGAATTTAGGACCCAAAGTCCTATTACAGATATGGTTGAACTTGAGCTTGTTTTGAGGGCCAAATCCTAGTGTGTTTGAAAGTGATTTTTAGGTATTTTTTGAAGATATAACACTATCGTCTCTTGAGGAGGTTGAACTCTATAGAGGAGGCATAGTTCTAGAGGTCGAGTTTTGTTGATAAGGAATTTGAGTTCAAGGATCATTTGTTGAGGGAAGTTTTGTTTCTAAGAAGGTTGTGTTTAGTAAGTTGAGTGCATGTGTGAAGGAAAGAGGAGAAAATTCCAGAAGGGAAGATTTTCTTTGACTAATATTGACTGTTGTACAAGCTTTCATATTGATCATTTAGGGATTTGGTGCTTCCTTTTATTCAGTGTTGATAAATTAGGGAGTTGATGCTTCCTTTCAGTTGGTGTTGATAAATTGGGAATTTGGTGATCTCTTTCAGTTGGTGTTGACAAACCAGGGATTTTGTGCTTCCTTTCAGTTGGTGCTGATAAATTTGAATGTACTCTTTATTTATATTAGGAAAAAAATGTGGTTTTTTACATAAAAATATTTGAGTTTTGCATATTTATGTGCTTTTCTTTATACCAATGCGATGCATTTACATGTTTTTGAATTTAAAAATTGATAACACTAATTCACTTTCTCCTCTCAGTATTGTTGAATATTCCGATAGCACTCACCAGTAATGGCCCAATTCTTGTAACCAAAACTACCCTACAATAAATATATCACTTATTACCACTACTACTATTGTTAATACTCTAACCTATTTATCCTAAATACCTATTACTAAATCTATCTAATTTTAACTCCTCTTGGGTTGGTGTTTTGTAATACTTGTTGTTACCAATAGGAAGGAGGGAAAGAACTACCCAAATGCATGTTTCTTTAGAAACTATGAATGTTTAAACAATACTATTCCATGACTAATATGTGGGCTCAACTAGGACACATAATGAAATAGACACTAATGATAAAGCATAAAAGGAATATGGGTTTGGTTATTTTATGTTTTATTAATTGCAACTTGTAAATTATATTCTAAAAAAAACAAAACTATCTATATCACTAGTGATAATACAATTCAATTTTAAGAATGAACATTAGATAGAAAGATAATCAGTTTAAGCAATAAAAATAATATGAACATAAACAAATCAATAAGCTCAAATACTTATTTTAAATTATATAATTAAAATGAGTATATTAATACTCACGAAAATGAAACAATTAATTAAATATTGATTTGTATTCAACTAAAATCATATATGCATATAATAGTATATCAAATATTGGATTTGTTAAACAAAAAAGACTTTTTGAAAATATCGTTGGGTCTTCAAAACCCATAAAAATAGCTTATATATAATATCATTTTCATTTGAATACAAATTCCCCCAATTGAACATTTTCTTATTGAAAAGAGTCATATATATAAAAACTATTTTCCTAACAAACCAATATTGCTTGTTGTTTTAATCAAACTATTTATTAAATATTTACAACAAAAAATCTTTGTGTATAGCAAATCTATAGAACAGGTAAAATCAAGCTCTTAAAGTAAAAGTCTCATTTTTAAATTCATTGTTGAGGATGTTCTAATTAGCCATTAGTTGAGTTCTCCTTCAACATAATTAGATCTGCTCCAATTTTCAAGGGATGTGTCTTCATCCTTCTCTTTTTTCTCATTTTACATGCATAGAAAAATTTAGCAAATGTAAGAATTCAAGAAATTAAGAAATTTTTGCAACATACTAATCAACATAACTAAAATCTAGCAAAACTTTGTTGTAAATTGATTCAACTTACTAAATTGGGTTAAGCTTTGCTTGTTAACCTTCTATGGGTATTTGGGGTCCAAGATTTGGTAGTCGCAATATGATACTTTCTCCAATAATATGCCAGATTCCAAATATCATCTTAATCATCCCTTAAACATTATTAATTTCCTTAATTAGCATAATTTGATGATTAAGCAATCTTAAAATGAAATCTGGTCATTCGGTGGTGCGAGAGATGTAAAGCATTGTTTCCCTAAGGAAATACTAGATGGGAAGATTCATGATTAAGTGTTAATTAATTGTGATTAATTAAGCCTTAATTTAGTTATTAATTAAAGGATTAGGACTTAATCGAATATATAGTCATCTAGAGGGTGGAAGGTGTAGAGCTTATTGATCATTGCACAAGACCAGATGGGAAAATATCCTAGGAGCAAAGAGGGTAAATAATATCAAGCTTGTACACCTTCTTGGATGGGAGGATACACAAAGTGGATTCCAAATATGATACAAAAAAATGAAAATTAGCAATGGGTCTCATTCACTTCCAAATTGATGAAGGTAATCAGCCTATCTAAACATCCAGAGCAACAAAGGTCTATCACTCAGATGGATAGGGAAGATCTTGAAATGGAAGATCAACAAGGGAGGATTATAGACTTTTCAAGAAATGTAACAAAACACCTAAAAAATAAAAGATAATTTGGAATCTCATACAAAGTATTAAAACAAACTATCAATACTTTGTATAGGAAAATGAGAAAGGTAGAAAAAAAAAATTAACAGGGTCCCTATTTATTTTAGAAACAAACGGGGGTTTGTTCTATACATCACATGACCACCTAACCTTGTTGTATATGCCACCATATGTGCATAACAACCCATAAAATTCTCCAACTATGTCATTACTACTCCCTATACATAATCTGCAAGATCTTTATATAATATAAAAAATCATGATATGTATTGACTATGGGATATGAATATCCCTATTAAAAAGTAATGGAATGGATTTAAGTGGATTTGAACCCTATTATTCTCTACCAAAAAATGGTGCCTTGCCATTAGATCATGCACTTAAAGACTCTTATTAAACAGATTGAATTTTATTTGACCAGGAAGTAAATATAATGTTCTTTGTTGTGTGAAGAAGCCATTGATAGTTAAGAGACTAGTGCTACTATCCTCTTGGAAGAACACCAATGAACTTTTTACATATTGGAGGTCATTATTTGATGTGAAGAAGCCATAACGATGTATTTTGTATCATTTTAATGTATCAATTACTCTTTTGAAGGAAACTCAGAGATGTTTTCCATGAGAGAGAACTTTGTTATCAATTTGTTAAGTATTGTGTATAATTGTTGTTGTTTTATTGTCAAACTCAAATATTTAAATTGTTGATTTAAACTTATTAAGCCATTTTTTAACAAAACTGTAGGAAATTTGAGAATATTTGTATAAGAATTCAAATTAATGTAACAAATCATATTTAGAACTAATTTTGGATCAAGTTGGTTCCAAAGCAAGTTTTAATCAAGGATTTACACAAGAGTTGGTGTTGAATGAGAACTAGGTATAATATCAAGCATGGAGAAGCATCATTTAAAGAGTACAATATCGACATATGTAAGATACATGCATTCCAATGAAAAAATAATGGAATGTGAAGGGGAAAAAAGATTCATCAATTCTGAAAGGATGTCTCAACAAGATTTTATTGGCATGACATGGTGTGGAAGATTTATATAGAGAATGAAGAAAGAATGGAAAGAGACCAATTCAAGTAAATAAGAAGGAGGTGGTGGTGACCCTCCTCAAATTCCTCCTTCTTCATATTCTCCTCCATCTCCATCATACAAAATACAACCAAAGAAAATAGATTCTAATTTTCCTTTGTTTAGATATAAAATTCATTTTGTCAATGTATAGTGGACAAATTGATACAGAGAAATTGATTAATTGGATCAAGTAATCGAAGTGTATTGTAAGGTTCAAAATATTGTGGATGAACAAGAAAGAGTTCAGCTAGCCACTCATTGACTGAGAGGCATAGCATTGATCTCATGGGAGAGTAAGACACAAGAATATATTTTTAACAAAATGTAAAACTTTATATTCTTGGTATGGATTTATAGATGCAATAAGAAACAATTTGTTCCTTCATGGTATATACAACAAGAAATAATGGGTTGGAAAAATCTAAGGGAAGGAAAAGGATAGAATGTATAAAATTATACTTAAGAGTTTATATAGAGGCATTGTTGAGTGTTTTGCAAGTTGTTATCATTGATTCCAATCTCAAGGGGAACGTTTGGTGTTTATTATTGTTGATCTATTAGTAGTATGTTAAGCTTATAATGTCATTGATGTCTTGGTTTCTTACTAAGTATTGGCGGTCTAGTTTGTTTTTTGAACATTAGATGTCTAGCCTAGTAACCTATCTTTAAAGGCATGTTTTCTATAGGTACCTTATTTAAAAGAGCATGAAAAATTATTTGTTAGATATTCCTCTCCGAGAGCTTTCCAACACTATATGACACTTAGTTTAACTCCCTAGGAATGAAGTGAAACCTAAGTTTAAAGTGTTAGAGACTAGGCATGGTTCCATAGGATGACAAAAGTGCAATCATTGATCAACAAAGCACATAATCCAACGACATAGAGTGTTTTTGATTTGCAGAGCACATAAGCCAATGGTGGAGAGTGTTAATTTGTAGAGGGCATAATTGAATGGCAAAGAGTTTCTTTGATTTATGGAGTGCATAATCCAACGGTGGAGAGTGAATGAAGACCCCCCTCCCTAGGTCGATGTTGAGTGGGAGGGGGAGGGGACCATAGTTGGTGGTAACATTAATCCTCTCTTCAGAGACTAATGGTCCATATCTATTGTCCCCCCCCCACCATTTCTTGAAGTCCAAAATGAATAAAGGGGGGGGGGAACAATAGATATGACAGGTATATTACCCTGATATACCAGGTATATTGCGCTTGACATGTATATTACCCTAATATAATATGACAGATTATACATCTATTATCTGCAAGCAAGTAATATAAGCAATATGAAAGTAAAAGATATAAGCAATATGAAAGTAAGTTTCTCATTAATTTTTGCTTTTAGAGTTTTGGTGTTTAATTTGTAGTAATCCACCCATGTTTCTTTGTTATAAAGATAAAAACAGATTACTACCAGATTACTGAACTGAGTTGAGTGAGCAGAAAAAAGTGAACAAAGTTTCTATTTGATGTCATACAGGTCAATGCATTTTTGGTACATTCCATCACCAAACATTTAACTTCAACAAATTATGTTTTCCAACGAAAACAGTTGCACCAAACAAATCAATCTCAATAGCAGAAAGGGATTCAAACACATACCCAATCCAAGCATTCTACTGCATATGCATATTCTCAAAACATTTGCACCCCATCTAATGTTTCTCAGGATGTGGGTGTAGTCCCTATTATCATCTAACTGAACCAAAAACATATCCATGCAAATACTGCATTCAGATTTTCAAAAATGATCACATCCCAAGAAAGGTTTCCCCAGATTTCAATCTATCCCCTGCTACTATTATCTGACTACATTAAAAAAACTAATAACTAAGAGACTATTCATCTACCAAAATTATCATGAACTACACAATTCAGAGCTGACAAATGCAAACAATTAATGTAGGCACAGATCCTTGCTACTTCGTGGATACCATCACTGGACGTCCATTAGGAATAACTTCAGTTTCGGTAGCATGGTTGGCAGTGGGATTGAGCTCATCCCAAGCTTCGATCCAAGTGACCATTGCATCTTCCAGCTTTTGGAAATATGGATCTATTACTCCAAGTTTCTCCCTTACCTGCTTTGACAACTCAATGTAGCATTGTTGCACAAAAGTACATTCTTTTGGAAGTGTAACAGCTTGGAAAAATGGAATGATATCCTCCTGCCAAAATATTCCCTTGTACTCTTTCTTCAAATTAACAAAAGGGTTACTGGCCTTGCTGTGCCAAATGTATGGCAGCCCTGTCTTCACTCCCTATCCCAAGTGGTCGCAGATCACCTTGACACACCATCCTACCCACATATCGTCGTAACGACCAATAGGCTGCCCATCACCCATCAAGCCAAAATACATTGTAGGCCCGATCAAGTCCCGATTGAAGGCCAAATTCATGCCACACATGGGGAAAAGAGCACCCTTTGGTGTTGTTAAAACTGCATCAACATACCTGGTATTGCATTATGAAGGCTTGACAAGCTGAGTGGGGGCATCGTAGTTAGGGATATTCATCCAGAGGCCGTGAGAAACTGCAGTGGGTGTTCCATGGCGAAGGCTGAAGGGGTACCCACGAACAAAATTTGCGCCCTCTCTGTATGGATCATATAGTGTATTGAAAAAGAATGGAGTTGAGGGGGAAAGCAAGTTCGTAATGTGCTACTGGAGATCATTGATGTCGTTGTGGGAGGGATCCTTGGCAACAAAGTAGTCATCATCAATTGTAAAGATGTATTTTTTCTTGGAGACAATGTAGCCGAAACAATGACAAGCACTGTCCTTGAAGGAGATGCAGGAGGCCTTGGGTCTGAGGATCCGGTCGATATCGTTTCTGTTGTAGAGTTCATAGTCGAAACCCTTGGGCACTGTGATGGTCTTCGATGGTTCACCATCCTGCACAATGATGAGGTGATAGGGCTCAAAGAATGGCCTCCACATTTCCAGGAAATCCAAGTTCCGAATCGTGGGTATCACTATGTCTTGCTCGTCCTTCAAGATTAGGGTCGCAGAACTCGGACCTGCCATTGCCATTGTCACTTGATCAACTGTTCTAATTGCCAAAAAAAAAATGAAAAATGATAGAAACTGAAACCCACGGATCTAAAAAACGAAGAAATGAAATGCGCACAACCCAATCTTGCACAATTAGGACTATTGAATTGAATTGGTTATCTCTCGGTCTATATATATAGGTATGAAAGAGGTGTCCCGAGAGGGGATCCTGAAGAGATTTGTTATATGGGGATTCACACCCTTCCCCAATCTTTGGAAACCCGTAGTTGGATTCTGGCAGCTCGAATTTCGAAAGGAAGGGTGTCATAACTTACATGTCGTCCTAGACTCGACTCCTATGGGTGTCAACGTGTTATATCTCATGGTGAACATTAACTTCGTGTCAACGTGTCATATCTGGTGGTGCATATTAACTTGGTGGGTTTAATGGCACACTTTGCATTATGGTCTTAGTTTAACCAAAAAATATCGGTAAAAGGTTTAACTTAAATTTAGTAAAAATTTTGGGAAATTTAAGTTATAGTTGTTAAGTTTTAGGATTTTGGGTGCTCAAGAGTTTTTCATGGGGCTGAA
This sequence comes from Pinus tabuliformis, assembly GCA_031772625.1. Taxonomy (NCBI): domain Eukaryota; kingdom Viridiplantae; phylum Streptophyta; class Pinopsida; order Pinales; family Pinaceae; genus Pinus; species Pinus tabuliformis. Next base: position 1,387,577,938 of record CM062804.1, read on the forward strand.
TCTATTTCCACTATTAAAAAAAATGATTTAAACAGTCTTATAGTTAAACATTTTCAAAAAGAAAAAAAATCCTTGGATTCCTACTAAAAATAGCTTTCTTAGCAAAATTGTAGCCTGGAAAGACAACAGCTTTTATAACTATCCTTAACATAAAGCCCTATTGTTTCTACATTTTTACAACTATCCATGTTACTTGTTAACATAAAGCCCTCTTGACTAAGTGTCGTGGTAATAATCCAATTAAAATATTTTAGTTGTAATGGTTAAGGGTACTCATAGCCAAAAGTTGTGCATGTGGACCTTAGATTGTTTTTTTTTCCAATTTGTTTTGGGTTATTGAAGAGAGTATTACGAGCTTAGATTCATCTTAACTCTGGTTCTATAAACTGATCAAATCTCTCGAGGTGCAAACATTTTCACAAGTTTTTCGCTCAAAAAAGAAGTTTGCACCTGGAGAGATTTGATCTCTCTTGGAGTTTGATAGATCCAACCATTTTTTTGAAAAAAAAATATGAAATTGTGGCCTATGTAGACAACACTTTTTACAATTATCCACGTTACTTGTTAACATAAATCCCTCTTGTGTCTACCATTTTATAACTATCCATGTTACTTGCTAACATAAAGCCCTCTTGACTAGGTGTCAATAGTAATATTCCAATTGAAATATTACTTGCTAACATAAAGCCCTCTTGACTAGGTGTAAGTAGTAATATTCCAATTAAAATATTACTTTCTAACATAAAGCCCTCTTGACTAGGTCTCGGTAGTAATAGTCCAATCGTAATGGTTTTTGGTTATTAAAGAATGTATTACTAGTTTAGATCCATCTTAACTCTAGTTCTAGGAGCTCGATAGATCAGAGTCAAGATAGATCTAAGCTAGTTTAATTATTAATAATTAATAATTTAATTTCTATTTTTATGTAATTTTATTCATTCAAAAGATTTTAATTAATATATATTTTTTAATTTAATTATGAAATGAGATATGATTTTCGGGCATGTAATATTGATAAGCAATGATATTGTAGCAAAACTCATTCACAACTTAATAATATCTATGATAAAGTGGGGGTGAATATCCATAGTTAAAAATTTCGTTATATTGTAAGTATTAAGGTTTTATGTGCTCATTAATGAATTTTAAATATAGCTACAAAATTATTATTTTAACTTATATGGTAAAATGGATCTTAATTAATAGCTACTATATATATCTTATATATTTTAATGTGATAAGGGGTTTAGATATAGCTTAAAAGTAATTATATATTTTTTTCCTTTTAGATTTAATTAAAAAATGTTATAAAATTAAATTAAATATTTATAAAATATTTTGATTGTAAAACGACAGATGGTTTTTGGGCATGTGGTATTGAAGCCACAATATTGACCCATGGTATTGTAATAAAGCCTATTTATGGTTAAAAATATTATCATATTGTAAATAAAATCGATCTTAACTTATAAAAAATTGAATTTTATTACTTTTAACTTTTTAAGGACACTACAACATCTCTCCATATTGGGCTCGATATTACCTGTAATCTTTTATTATTATTTAATTGAGCCGACATATAAATTTTTAAAAATCATACATCTACATATCTCCCCTATACTAGATCCCTTTCGACGCAATAACAGAGTTCTATAATTAATAAAGTTATATATATATATATCTCTCTCTCTCTCTCTCTCTCTCTCTCTCTCTCTCTCTCTCTCTCTCTCTATATATATATATATATATATATATATATATATATATATATATATATATATTCATGTCTCAACAATGCATCATTTTTAGACACACTAAATTCATTATGAAAAATTCATTTGGTCTAGTGAATAAAAGTATTTAGGCTCTTTTCTAATTTGTACTATATTGTTTTATTATGTAGTGTGTTGTACAAGAAACATTGTCTTCATGTGCTTGCACCTAGTACCTGTCATGTGTCAAAGTCAAATATTAAGAACTTAAAGTCTATTGGAGTACTTGGTTGACATGAAATTTTATTAGTTTTGTAAATAGGTTTATTTCAATTTTTTACATATATATTTACATGTTTATGCGCTATGAATAAAACGCATTATTTAGAAACAAGAAAAAGTGTGAAGGTAGATTTGATCACTTCCTTCAATTGTGTTTACATGGAACTCAATACTTTGGCCGATAAATTATAAAAAATGGACTCTAAAGTTTAGGACTTCAGACTAGATTATTATGCTCTAGTTTATAAATGGTTTTTTTGTCAACATTCTGTTATGAAACCAACTCACAAAAAGATAGAAAAGATAGATCAACGACTTAAAAATCAGCTTCTTCAAGGGGGACAACCTCCTTTAAATTACACAAATGAACAATTCTTGGATGATACACATGACAATACCTCCTTTGTATATATAGGAGTTTAAGGGATCCCAATACAATCAGAGCCTACATAACAATAATATTGTAGGGGCACAACAATAACAGCAGTGGGCTTCTATTGGGCATAATAATAACAACATGGGGACTATATGGGCACAATAATACAATAAGGGGGTTGCACTAATAACAATAAGGGGTTACAATAGTAGTATAGGGACCTAACATGCCCCTCTCCTTCAAAAAGTGTTGTCCTCAATGCTTGAGTAATTTTGGATGCTTTTGTATAAAATTCTCATCCTCCCATGTGGAATCTTTAGGAAGTTCTTCCACTCGATGAGATACTCTAAAATTGATCGATTCCTTAGCTACCGATTTCTTGTTTTTGTGACTGCTTCCGGTTCTAATATGATCTTTCCTTCCTCGTCAAGTTCTGGAAATAATGTTTGAACTAGGATCTTCTCACCTATAAACTTCTTTAAGCATGAAACATGGAAATTTGGGTGCACTTGGGAAGATGCAGGAAGCTCCAATTTGTATGCCATAGTACCAATCTTTTGTAACACCTTGTACGGACCATAATACTTTGTTGATAATTTATTATCCTTCTTAGCTTTCTTGAGGGACATTTATTTGTATGGTTGTAGTCGTAGAAATATCTAGTCGCCTACATCAAAACTTCTTCTTTTGTGATGTTGATCTGCCTATTGTTTCATTCTATTCTGCGTCAAAGTGTGGTTATCCTTTAACAATTTGAGGACTTGTTGTTGATGCTCGATGTGATCTTCCACTACTTGAACCTTAGAATTTTCTTTTAAGGATGATGTGATGGATGGTGGATGATATCCATAAAGAGCCATAAATGGGGTCATTTTTACTACAGTATGGAAGGGAGTGTTATACCACCATTGAGCCAGAGGCAACCACTTGACCCATTATGTCTGTTTATCAGATACAAAGCAACGAAGATATCCTTCCAAACATTTGTTCACTATCTCAGTTTTCCCATAAGATTGAGGATGATAAGATGAGCTATGAGCTAACTGAGTACCCAAATATTCCACCTCTTGTACTCCAAAGAAACATTTGGTGCTTTTTTCATATAATTGTTTCTCCTCCAATATTTTGAGCACCCTGTCAACATGTTGAACATGATCCTTCCAAGACTTGTTGTAGATTAGTATATCATCAAAAAATACTAACACAAATTTTCTAAGGAAGGGTTTGAAAATAGAATTCATCAAACCTTGAAATGTAGAAGGTGCATTGGTAAAGACAAACGACATTACCAAAAATTCATAATGACCCTCATGAGTTCTAAATGTTTTTTTTGGAATGTCTTCAGTCTTCATTCTAATTTGAGGATATCGTGAATGAAAATCCAACTTGGTGAAGTAAATTGCTCCATGTAATTCATCCAATAATTCATCAATGATAGGAATGGTAAATTTATCTTTAATAGTAAGCTTGTTGAGCTCCCTATAATCCGTACAAATGCGCCATGATCTGTCCTTATTGTGTACCAATACCACTGGAGTAGAGAAATAACTTTGAAAAGGTTGAATTATACCAACCTCTAGCATTTCTGCAACCATACGTTCAATTTTACTCTTTTGGCCATATGGATATCTATAAGGCCTGATGTTTGGAGGAACACTTCCTGGAATCAAATGAATCACATGATCATGATCACAATTAGGTGGGAGGCCTTTGGGAATCTCAAATAGCTTGGAATGATTGTCCAAAACATTTTGGAGATGTGGAGAAATAGATGATTTTGATGTGGGAACCTCTATTGAACATAATTGTGCAATTACACCCCATTGTTCTTTCTTTAGAAGCTTTTTCATGCTGTTAGAGTTGATTATCTTTCATGGTTTTAGTTTGATACCCCTTAATTCAACTTCCTTTAATTCCCAAAAAAACTTCAAGAAAACTTCTTGAAAATTAAAAGTTATCGTACCCGAAGATTGTAGCCATTGGACTCCTAGTACAACATTTGCACCACCCATTGGAATGGAAAGCATTGGACTATTCAAGACATATTCTCCCATGGATAGCTTGATATTATGGCACTTTCTAGAGAAATTTATGGTTCCTCCATTTCCAACTATTACTTGACACTCTAGTGTTGGATATAGGAACCAATTTAATTCCTTGGCTATCTTACAATGAATAAAATTATGGGTACTACTCGAATCAATCAACACTATTACCTTTTTCTTCTTGATATTCCCTTCTATATTGAGAGGTTGAGGAGTGGTAATTCCAGTCAATGAATTACAAGATATGGTCAAATTCATTTCTTCTTTCTTTGGGATTGGTTCCTGGTTTATATCCTCTTCTTTTGATGTTTCTTGTTCTATTTCTTGCTCCTCTTCCTCATTTATCTAAATTAATTTCTTCTTAGCACACTTATGACCTTTAATGTATTTTCTATCACAATTGTAACAAATCCCTTTTGCTCTTTTTTCTTCCAATTGTTGTGGTATCAACCTTTTAGGTGGTGAAAATTTAGGAGAAACAAAACTTCCATCTTTATAGTTGTGAGTGGTAGGCTTCCTTGTTGCCATAATTTTTCTTTCCACTTTTCTTGCCTCCCTGAATTCCTTCTCCAATGAATCAGGTTCCCAAAGGTGAACCTCATGTTGGATGTTATCATTTAAAGTCCCTTTGAACACATCAATCATATACTCCTTTGGAATATATTTTACCCTTATATTCAATTTTTGGAAGTCCTTAATGTGCTCCATCATTGAACCCTTTTGTTTGAGATTTATCAATTGGCTAAAAAAGGTGTTACTTTTTGTATCCTCATAATGTGCTATCATTTCTTTCGTAAAAATTTCCCAAGTGACAAATTTTTTACAAGAGAAAAGCCATCAAATACCATACAATCTAATTTTGTTCCAAATATAAAGTTACAATGCATATCTTTTGTGTGTTTTGCACATTATGGAGATCGAAATATTGCTCGATCTGTAGTATCCATGTTATGGGATCCTTGCCATAAAACTTCCCAATATCGATATTTGGAATATGTTGGGTCTTCAATCCAATGTTAGATTCTATGAAATCATGATTAACATTTATTTTTTTCTGACCGTGATTTTCCTCTACTACCTTTTTGTCATTAGGAGGCCTTTCTTGTAGCAGCTTTGTCCCACCTTCCTTCAAACCTTCCACGTCTTTCTTTAAATATTCCACGCCTTTCTTTAAATCTTCTTCATACCATCGATATTAGCTTCCATGACACATATAAAACTATTTATCTTAGCTTTGATTGCATTCTTAAAATCATCCATCCAATTTTTCTTACTAGATGTTTCTATTTTCTCGATTCGAGTCATTATTTTTCTTGCTTTTAGGAGATAGATATTTAAATGACTTTAACTCTATAATTTCAGATCTTCAAGTTCTGCAAATTTTTCCTATGGTATCCCTCTGAGTCCTCTTTCTAACCCCACGAATTTGATCAATATCGGATTCTTCAATAAATATTTATGCCAAATCTCCTACGATGACCTGATTATTGGCTTGTTTAGTATAGTGAAATTGTACGACCTGCCACGTGTCACTGTTTCAACCTTCAGACCTAAACTCGATACAAAGAAAACTATAGTCCGTTCTCTTTATGTAACTTCTTACTAAATTTAAATCTAATGCTCAAAGAGAGAGTTATGATGATTTTCCCAAGATCACATGTTTGGGATGTAATTTGGGAGCTTGAAAAAACCCTAACTTACTTGGATCATATATCCGAAAACATAGCGCAATAAGATCTAAAATTTGGGACTGAGCTTCATCACGATTTTGTCTCAAATGGGTTTTAATTTCAGCTTCTTAACCTTCATAGAAAAATAATTATAGCGAAAATTCTATGATGACCTGTTTGCGATGGAATTCTGGAGCTTGCAAAAACCCTAACTTCCTCAGATCATATATCCGAAAATATAGAGAGACAAGATCTGAAATTTAGACTCAGGGTTCAAAACGATTTTGGCTCAAATGGGTTTTGTTTTAGCTTCTGAAACTTTGAAGAGAAAATGTTATAGTGAAAATTCCATGATGACCTGTTTGGAGCAATGAAACCCTGGAATCCAAAGCTCTCATACCAAATGTTATGAAACTAGTTCACAAAAAGATAGAAAAGATAGATCAGCAACTTAAACATCAGCCTCTTTGAGGGGGAAACCTCCTTTACATTACATAAATGAAAATTTCTTGGATGATACAAATGACAAGGCCTCCTTTCTATATATAGGAGTTTAAGGGGTCCCAATACAATCAAAGTTTACATAATAATAATATTGTACGAGCACAACAATAAGAGTAGTGGGCTTCTATGGGGCATAATAATAATAACAATAAGGGGTTACACTAGTAGCGTAGGGACCTAACACATTCTTTTTAAGTCAATATTTTTTTCTTGGATTAGTTTATATGTATTATATGTAATACTTTAGTCAACATTTTTCATCTATTAAAGCTTATATGTATTATATGTAATGTGTTGAGGCATCCCATATATGCACCCCAACTACAAGCCATCACAATGCAAGGCGGTTTGTTATACGTAGTTGGGCTCATGACATATCATTTAGCCCATCAAGAGTTCATTTTCCACTCATAGATCTTGCCTCTTATGCCAGTCGGTGTGTCAAAAGAAATATTTCTGTCTCTATTGATGATCATGCTACCTCTAGTGGACCTTCTTCGCCTATTTCAGGTACACCTCCTGCATTTTTAAATCCTCTTTAAAGTTTATGTGTTTATGACTTGAAATCATCTTTGATTTTTAATTTGTCTTCAATTGATGTGTATGAATTTAATGTATATGTTATTATGCTTCTAGATTTTTAATTATATATGTTAAATTATGTTTATGATTTGCAGGCCATCAACGGGTCAAAGATGAGGATCAAAGTGCAACATCGATCCCTTTGTGGGACGATGCTAAATTTCATATCACATTGGAGGATGTTATGGCCCATCATAAATGGATCATAGAAGAGATACGTAACATCGCTGCCAATTCACTGACTCATCATATTTTGTCTTTGATGTTGGATAGCATCAATAGGTTGAACGAGACACGCAGGAGGTCGGGCCCACAGAGCCACCACCTACAGTCCATAAAGAGGATTAGGAGGAATGAGGTTAGAGGTATAGATACTTGGGAGGTGGTGAAAGAGTCCACCAAAAACATTGATGTTCGTGGGGAGATGTTTGACATCCTACCAGATAGCTCTGCTAGAGAATGAGGTTTGATTCCACTAAAATATTTAGGAGTGTTGATGCAACCCCCTTTGTTTATGATAGATTCGTTGAAGCCTAGGGCCAATTCTCCCACCATGACCAGGTCATCATTTATTTTTCCAAACATTTATATGCAGGGTTCGTGTTACATATGAGGTCAATTACACTGATACTGAATCTAGTTATTATGGACCCATATTGAGACATACCTATGAGCGCAATGGGGTTTGTAGGGACCCTGGGCATGTACCACCACCTTTGAGATTCTTGCCACAATCGCCTCGTAGCTTGGTATTGCCAACAAAGCTAGAGAAGTTGTCGCACCTCGGTGGTGAGACCAAGGAGACTATTGCAAACAACATGTCGATTTCATTAGCCAGTGCGCGTGTTGCATTGGATGTGTTTTTGTCTGTTAGTCTTGTCAGTCACTAGTGATCAAATATTCTCTTACAAAGTTTTTGATAGGGTTGTACTACAAATTTTTATGGTTTCAAATAGGTTTTCAATAAAAATTTGGTCACTGGTTAGGTTAGGTAGGTTATAAATACTCTTTTCACCTTTATTATCAATGGACATCATCATGTTTAGGTCATCCCTTATTGAAATGGTGTCATAGTCATAAATGTCATCATTTAGCTCATTCATTCATGTAGTGTCGTCATTAGGTAATAGGGTCAAAAGCATGAAAATGAGTCATTTCACCACCAAAATCATCATTTGAAGGAGTAGTGATAGGGAAAAATCATCAATAAAGGTTCTAAAGTTATTTTATATCTCCATTATGATGTAATATATCCTAAAAGATTCTAAAGCTATAGCTTCAAAGTAAAATGTGAAAGGACATGGTGGGGCAACTACACCATCAAAAGAGAAAGATAAACTTGACTTTCTAGCTGAGGCCTCCCTCCTTGATTGAAATTTCATTTTAGAGCTTCATGGACCAAACTTGAATCAATTTTGAAGAAATTTTGAACAATTTTGAGTTTTTGTGACTTTTGGCACCATCACATTGTATGGGAAAATAGTAACAGAGGACGTAGAAGTCGTGGACAAGAAACTCGACTATAATCTGTTGTTGGGTCGCAGTTGCACATATGCCATGACAGATGTCGTATCCACTGTTTTTCGTATCATCCTATTTCCATTGGATGGAAAGGTCATTATAGTGGATCAGTTGTCTTTTTGCACCCCCGATTATTCACCATTACCAAGTGGCTCCGTAACCCTAGTAGGAGGTGGAACTGATAGTTATGTCAATATAGGTACCGGTCTATTATAGACCTATTTGGGAACTGCAACTCCAATCTCATATGTCCATAAACCAAGGGCTTCTAAGCCCCTAAAAGTGTTGTTTCATACCCTAAAGGAACAAGGTCAGCTGATTACATCATCTCCCAAAAGTTCTCCCTGAAAAGCTACTCAGAACTGGCCAAAACTAGACCATACAGATTGCTCAGTGCTAAGGGTGCAATGCATCTCACCTACTACATGCAGAAAGTGCGATGCATACTAAAAATCCCTTCTGTAGGGTGTGATGAGTGAGAGCGGACAAATGGCAGAGGCAGTTGGCTAGGTGGAAACCCAGAGAATCTTCTAGAAATTGCCCATTTGACAGTTGCCTCTCTAAATTCGCCCAGGGATGAGTAAGAGATCATGAAATATCCAAGTGGAACCAAGAACTATCAAAGAGATGACACTAATCAAAATCCCAGAAGCTGACTCACCCACCTGCAAATATCTATATATGGATCCCTCATCCTAGAGATCCAAAGGCTGGAATTTTGTATTTTGTAAGGAAGTGTTGTTGGTTTCTCTATGAAACATCATAGTGTTGGGTGATCTCGTTTTTCATGAGGTGAAGAGGGCTTTCATGTTGGGAGGATGGTGTTGGGTCAGACCAATGGGTTGTCATACTCTCTTCTTCTACTTCTATCAATAAAGATATTTGAGTTTTCCTCCATATTCTTGTATATCTCTAAATCTTGTATTGGTATATGCATTTGTATGGTTAATATACATCTGATCCTATATTGTTTATGGTTATAGATCTCTATGCTTTGATGGTATTATGCTGCTTTGACTCTATAGGTGTTCTTTGAAGCGGGATAAGTAAGGAAGGAGTGGCAAAGCTCTGTCAAAGGAGGGAGGAAACAAGAAAGGAGCCAAACGAAAGACTGAGGTTGGTACTCTCTGCTTCTCTCTCATATATCTCTCATAAAGGAAAAAACAAGTAACTTTAGTTTGTTTGTTTCTAAGATAGCTACCTATCTTACTAGGACTAGCAACTTTGAATGGACACTAGTTTTTTGAATAGAAAAATGGCAACTCCGTTGGGGAGAAAATAGTTTATTTGTTTGTTTCTATTTGTTTGCTTTATAAACTACAGACGGAGCCTGAAGTTAAGCCAGCTAGCCTTCGAACTACTTTTGCTATGCAACTACAAAGTAGATCAATGCTACTTCAGTCCATCTCTAGGTTTGTTTATGAACTGAACAACTCACTTGCAAACATCCTAAGTGCCTTGGTGGTAGCTCAATTAACCTCATTAGATCAGCCCCTATTCTTTGTGTTTACTGCCTATCATAAGATCAACCTAAATCCCTCAACTAAGCTGCAAACTGTGAGCAAAAAACCAAGCTCAGTCTCATTCCTGGACCATCACACTGTCTCTCATTGGTAGTCTAGATGCATTGCAACTCCTATGTGTTGTAGGTGAGATGCATCCCTATTTCCCTTTGTTACAGGTGTGATGATTAGGTGAAATTGTTTCTGCCTCCAGATTTTGGTTTTCTCTTCATTGTCTTTAGCTTTATTTAGTAGTTTTGATGTTTGTGATCAGTATATCACCATTGAAACTCCCTTCTGTTACATTATTCAACCTCCATTGATAAAGAATTGTGAATGTTTTTATGTATTTTTCATCATTTACAATTCTCCTTTGCAAACAATAGCTTAATCGAACTGTCGTCTTTTGATTCGAAAGTGTGGCAAGTGTCGTTTTTAGTCAAAGAAAAGAGTGTCGTAAAGTCTTCCTCTTTTTGATAGTCGATTACACTTTTTCCATTGTATTTGATTTGAATTAATAGTATTTCAAGTGTTGAAAGCAATTTTAAATTCAAAATCACAAAGTGTCGTCTTAGTCTCCCTTTCGATTTTTGAATTCAAAATCACAAAGTGTCATCTTAGTCTTCCTTTTGGTTTTTGAATTTGAAATCTCAAAGTGTCATCTTAGTCTTCCTTTCATTTTTTGAAAAGAAAGTATTGTCACTTTGAAAGAAAAATAGTTTGGATCTGTACTTAGTTTTCTTTTGTCATCCACACATTAATAAAGTAGAAAACAAATACATGCATGTGCATTTGCATTTAGACTACATGCAGAAATTGATTTGGGACAGTGCATCTTAGTGTGTGCTCTATGCTCTATGTTGAAAGAATTTCACTTCTCTTTCCTTAGTAGCTAGGATTTTCATTGCAAAAAGAAAGTAAACGACTGTTTATCATATTAGATTGCATATTTAGGAATTGTATATCTACATCACGCGTTGAACCTTAAAGGCAAACTTCTTAAGAAAGATCAACCGTAAAATAAAACTCAATGAACATAAAAATGCTTTGGCACCTAATGCACAACATCTAGAAGTCTAGGCTAGAGATGCATTCCAACATTGTAAAGCTTGGTAACTATTGTTTTCATCGTAGGTTGGGTGATTCCTCCTCTTTGATACAACAAGTGCCAGTACGGACTTGTGCTCCCATGTACCGTCAAGTATATATTGGGAGACCACAATAGGCTATATCCTTTATCCTTAGGAAGCTGTATTTTCCGCCCTATCGATCGTAATGAACTGAACACAACATTCAGGAAGATTGACTATCGTACCGTAAAAAGTATTCTACAGTTTTGTGATTGGTTTGGTAATCCCTCTGTCTATATTTCCAGAGAGGTCACTTTCGTTCCTTTTCAGACTCCTTAAAAGGAAAGGTCCATCTGAGCACTTGTCACTTCAAGCTCATTAAAAATCGAAGGTGACTAGAGTCATCTTTAGCTTTTTCTCAATTCTTAAAAATTGAAAAAGCAAGTTGTGTCAAAGCCTGATAAAATTTATTTTAATCAGAATAACGTCATTGTTCCCTCATTGGTCTTAGTTTGAGAAAATGGAGTCTACCAATCAAGGATTTCCCCTTAGGGGGAATCCTAGTCCCTTCTCCTATTGGGGAGATGTTGGTGCACCTCATATGGCTACATTGTCCCTTCCAGGACTTACAATTAGCCTGCCAGTATGGATTTTCGCAACCTCTGTCGTTCAAAATACCATGATTCCTAAGCAATCAAATCAACAACCAGATGATACTAGAGTTACCCCACAACCTTCTACTTTGTTTATTTCTCCCTCTCCTTCTTCCTCTTCGCTTGGTGAACCTAGTAAAACTAAGAACCAAGTAATTGAGAAGAAGAAGAAAGGGAAGGAGAAGAAGAAGAAGAAGCCAATGGCAAAAGGGGGCAGCCATGCATCATCTGGCAAAAATCCACACACTGCACCATCCAAACCTAAATCTCCATGTGTCATTTGCAAAGGAGACCACTATCATCGAGATTTTCCTTGCATCCCATGGATCTTAAGGGACTAGTCTCCTCGCTTGCACAATCTGGTGTCCTCAACCTCTGATGATCATGTTGAAAGTACATCGTCAACTAATGAAAATGAAGTCAATGGACAGAAAGGAAGATCTAAATTTCCTTATAGACTGTGTGAAGGCGATCATGCCCTCCACCATTGTCCCTTCTTGGACGAAGCTAAAAGAGTCTTGGATAACTGTCCTACGTCACTGCAGCGACTTCCTCCTGGATACAAGAAACTCTTGCCAAGTCCATTGCTAGTTGAAAATCTGACTAACACACCTTTTTTGTCGGTCGAAGCACCTATTGATCCGGATTTAAACAGGAACACAACAAACTACAGAGATAACCATATACACAAAGATGCAGCGGAAATAATACTTCATTTCATTAATGGAAAATACTGAAATATGCTTACAACCAGAAATGGAAATAAACCAGCTAGGGCGATGGTAGCTTATCTCTGAGAAGAGATGTGGTGGCTACATGCCTCTGAACTGTCTTACAATGAGACTCGAAGGCCTATTTATTGTTGAGAAACAATGGAAAACCCTTCACATTCCAAAACCTAACCCTAGGAGATGAAACACCAAACTGTGGGCCCTGTTTGGGTAAATTGGTACATCAACTTCCCGGGGTCGTAACTTTGGCATACGATCTCCATTTGACGTGTACTATAGATCGTTAGAAATATCTATCTGAGCACTACCACTTTGGGAAGGGAAACATGGGTCCATGGACCCATGTTACCTCCAGATTTCCCAAAAAACGTCGTTTAGGGCCTCAAAACAGCTCCAGAAGTTCAGGACCCGAAAAACTGCTAAAAATAGTAAGCTGTGCTACAATTAAGGAAACTGAAAATGCTGAGAGAAACAATGGTGGGGGTCCAGGTGGACTTGGTAGGTGTCCACCAATATCCACCTGGATCACCTATCATTGAAGATAAACCCTCTGAGTCCACACCAGACCAAAGTCAACAGGTCGAGATGCCAGTCGACCCAGTCTTGTCTTCAGAAGGTCCACCTTCAGATGATACAATCACCAAAGAGAATGGGGATGACACCGTTCAAATTATTTTTGTTAACATAGAATCCGACAAACATGGGGGAAATCTACTCATTCATTTACCACATGAAGGAATTTCTTCAGAGATTTACCCGACCATTTATTCAGTCCCTCCTCCAAGCAATCTAGTCATTTCCTTCGATTGGAATCTACTAGGCAAACCCCACCTACCATCTAACTTACCTTTCCAAATCATAGTACAAGCTTGCAAAATGATCATGGTTGGTACTATCATAGATGAAGGGGCTTCTGTGAGTATCATTTCCTCAACTAATTGGAAAGAACTTGGTTCGCCATCACTTTTGCCTAAGATTCGAAATATGATAGGCTTCAACAAAGGAACTAGTCGACCGTTAGGGATCATTCCAAATTTTCCTATAAATTTGAGAAGGAAAACCGTTCATCTAAACGTGATGGTAGTCCAAGGACCTTTAGATTACAATCTACTCATTGGATGTGACTATATTTATAGCATGGGAGCTATTGTTTCCTCACTCTTTCGAGTGATGTGTTTTCCACATGAAGGCAGAGTGGTCCACCTAGTTGACCAGCTCTCATTCCCTGGTTCAAACACAGCTATTAGTCAAATGCCATCCCTAACTTTTCTTTTTACACAAGGAATGTCTCATCAATCTCCAGTTCATCCACCTGATGAGCACAAGTTATTTAGTGATTGTGACGGAAACCCAGGGGGCATGCACCCTGGTCTACTTCAGGAGGAAAAATTTAGGTATAGTGTAGGTTTCCGCGGAGGATATATGACTAGTCTGACACACCTGTCCATTTAGGAAAATGGGATTAGACTGGAATAAGATTCCCACGTCAAAGTTATGTGAGTGGATGCATCCCACCATTCACCTTTGTCTATTTCTATTGACAAATCCAAGGAAGTGTTTTGTCTGCAAATGCGGATGGAGCAATCTTGCAAACGCGAGAACTTTCATATGGTAACCTAGAAACTCTACTTTCGTTTATACCTGGGGACATGCAAACCTTTTTCATGCAAGTGAAAAGTGATCTTTTGTTTCCATAGTTTGTAGGCTTATTTTCTTAATTTGTAGGCTCTCAACCCTTTAACCACATAGGTGGGTCATTCCTAGCTTGCATAATAAAGGCTCCAGAGCAAATTTTTGAATGGGGCAAGCTCCCTAAAAAATGAACCTATTGATGAGACATCCTTATTATACGACTGGCATGAGCAGGTTTACGCGAAGTTCAAGCTCGTTAAAAAATAAACTTAGCAATGAGCATATGTTCCCCCAGATTTTAAGCTCATTAAAAAATGAACCTGTTATCACTGAAAATATTTCAAAGGAAAAGGGTAAGGTAAGGGAGAATTGGTCTTGGTTATTCTCATACTCCTTTCATGCATAAGAAGCACTTGGAAAACTCAGGGTCAGCATACATTAGAGTTCTTTGAAGGCTCAAGCAAGGCAAGCAAGGTAATCCTAAATTTTGATATAGATTACATTTTGAAAGTTTTCCTTGAAGAATGGTGTTTATTATATTCAGTTTTGAACAAGCTTCATGACATGTGGAGAAAGCCATTTCAATAAAAATAAAGACTCAAAAAGGTTAAATTTTTGTCTTAAAGCTGTGTTTTGAAATTACACAGCAGTGTCGTAGCGCGCTACGAAACTGCTGTAAGTGATGCCTAATGCACAACAGTTTTGTAGCGCGCTACGAAACTGCTGTAGCTTCATATTGTGATTTGATGGATCATTTTTGTAAGACAAAAGGATATCTTTTTGAGCATGGGCAGTTGAAAGGGATTACTTACAAGGTATAAACATCAAGCAAAGGCAAAACAAGGACAGGAAGGACATTCATGAACTCTAAACTCTATGTTATGAAAATGGTCATTATCTCATAGTTAGTATTGATTCATAATGCTCCAGGCGCCATTAAAGAATTTTTGTCTTAGAACAAGTATTTGAGCAGGGTATATGGTTGATTTAATGCATTTCATGTGGTTAAAGAGACAGTATGGTCAGCAGAAGGATTCGAAGATGAACATAAGAATGAAACTCTAAAAAGGAGGAGTTTTGTTTCCTTGTTTTTACTAGTCAACTTCCAGAAGAGTTTCTGAGCAGTTGAAAACTCATCTCTGAAAAGTGAAAGAGGTTTTCATTCCTAAGATACTGAAGTACAAAAACCTCTTCTACTTTCTTCAAATAAATTATGATCAGGGAGAATTGAAGGACCAAAGTTGCGCTACGAAACTGCTGTAGGTGCAGTTTTTCATCTCCTGTTTTACACCTGTTTTTCAAGGACAGATTCTGAACAGCTGGAGGAATGTTTTAAACAACCAGGAGAGGTTTTGGTTCTAGACAACATGAGCTACAAAAAACTCCTTCAGTTTCGTAAAATGTGTCATGGATAAAGAGATAACGGCTCTGCAAGTTTTAAGGATCTAAACCTAAAAACAGGGAAACATGTTCCCTAATTTCTAGGGTTTGTCATCAGCAGTTGGGTGACCACGTGGGAGGCTTCATAAAATTCGACTTCATGGAGTGTTAGGTGTCAAAGAATGCTTTAAATGTTTAGATAAGGTTGTTGTAATCATAATAAGTAGTTACACTCCTAGTTGCATTAGGTCACTAGCACTCCTAGTTAACAGCTAGTTCTAATTAATGGTCTGTTTTATGGTTAGAATAGGTGTCACTGATGGAAAATTCAAATTCTCTTGATGAGGGATGATGGAATACTAATTGTAAATGCTTTATATAGAGCAAGAGGTCGAATTAGCAAAGGGTTGGAGACTTTTTGGCTCAGCTGCTGCTCTATGTGCAGACTGTGTATATTTTTAACCTAATGCAGATTTCTACTTAGACAACTCAAGATTCATGAAGAGTTCTTGTATTTTCTTGTTATGATGGCATCTTCCAATACTTACATTGCAGTGGTGTTTACTTATGATACTCAGAATTCATCACTGATGCTCTGACTTCCTTCATAGATAAACTTACTATGTTTCACTGTTTTGTATTGTCATTTCTACACTTGAACTCTATAATCCCTTGACTTCCATGCTAGGTAGAATGCTTTGGCTTCACTACTCAGGATTCATGAATGATTTCTTATATTCAAAATGTGTTTTGTCCTTTCCTTAGTTTTGTTTACAGTTGCATAGGTGTACAATCACTCAGAATTCACTGATTGTGCTCTGACTTCCTGTGTGCACTTATGAGCTGTGGTTCCATATGTGTGTTGTGTTCTGAATATTCAAATGTTGAATGCCCTGACTTCATGTTAAGCTGATCTTGTTGTGGTACTGAAACATACTTTGACTCCATAGCCCAATGGTAGCTAGCCTTCATCTTTCAACCTATAAACATATACAATTACAAACCATAGAGTTAGCCATCTATTCGTATCTTTAATCTAAATCATTAACCCTTTGAGAGAGCCCTCTCAGGCTGAGGAGGCTAAGCCTTAGTCTAAAGATTGGTTTGAAACAGTTACTTAGAATCGACCTAACCAGCAGCCTATCAGGGTCTGATTTTGAGATAACATTTTGGTGCGTCTGCCGGGAGCCTGAAGATTATTCATTCCCGAAATTATGAAGCTGAACTTCTGAAGGTAGCAGGAGCTTAGAAGGTTTTTGAGGCTGCAAATCTACCTTGGCGACTCCATTGTTAAAAAATTCAAAATTCATACATTCATGGTGATTCCACTGGAGTTATGAAGGACCCAGATGCTACCATTCTTATCTCAAGGTATGCATGCATAGATTTTTCAGGAATTCATGGTTTCCCAAATCATTTTCCCAAGGATGCATATTTTCTAAGGAATGGTCCAAAATTCAACGGAGAAGATCTGAGTTTAACTTTGAAGCGTATATCAGATTTTTGTGATTTTACAGAGCTTCTTAGAGTTAAGCATGAGGATGTTTGCATTATGTTGTTCTATGATTCACTTCAAGGGAAATGTAAACAATGGATTGAAAGCTTTCCTGCCAAATCCATTAAGTCATTTGAAGACTTTTGGCTTATGTTTTTGGAGGAATGGATAGATAGATCAGATGCGGTGGCAAAATCTCCTTCAATTCAAGGTTTCAAACAATGGAATAATGATCATAGTAATGGAGAAACAAACGAAAATTTTTCTTTGTCCTTGTCCTCATATCTAAAGTCATTTGAGTGTAAGGTAGAGGATAAGATGAAATTTTTGGATGAATTTTCTAAAGACATTGAAAAAGACATTGAAGGTTTACAAGGTCAAATTCAGGCATGTAGTTTTCATAATCATGATCATTATTTTCACAAGCTTTCTATGGCAGAACACAAGGAGAGAGTGTTGATTCCTTTCTCTTTCACGTTTGAGGAAGTATACACTGTTGTTGAAGATCAGTTTGCACAACTAGAAAGTTACAAGAATCATCAAGCTGATCAGGTATTCTGGGATCCTATAGCTAAATACATGGAAGAGTTTTACTCTCCAGTGTTTCAGTTTTTCTATGAAGATCAGAGGCAATTTCAGTGGCAGTGGTCATCACAATATCATTGTGGCTCTAAATTCCAATGCAGTCAAAAGACTCAAATATCAGATAAGACAAATCATTGGCTACATTGGAAATTTCACATTGATTGAGCTGAAAGAAGTTTGAATTGTTAGGGTAGGTAGGTAGGAAAATGCAAAGAAGCTCAAGGTTGACTGAGCATTTTTTCAGTAGTGGTAGATTTCTTTTTCCCACAGTGATCATCAAGTTTAAGCCCGAGGTGAAGGCCCAAGAAGCTTGAAATGGATGCTTGTCAAGCAAATTTTTGTTTGTCATAAATGGATAAGGCACTAGACCTACGAGTTCTTAGTGTACCACAAGGGCACACTATCCCAAGTGGAGCCACTGTTATCACTGAAAATATTTCAAAGGAAAAGGGTAAGGTAAGGGAGAATTGGTCTTGGTTATTCTCATACTCCTTTCATGCATAAGAAGCACTTGGCAAACTCAGGGTCAGCATACATCAGAGTTCTTTGAAGGCTCAAGCAAGGCATGTAAGGTAATCCTAAATTTTGATATAGATTACATTTTGAAAGTTTTCCTTGAAGAATGGTGTTTATTATATTCAGTTTTGAACAAGCTTCATGACATGTGGAGAAAGCCATTTCAAGAAAAAGAAAGACTCAAAAAGGTTAAATTTTGGTCTTAAAGCTGTGTTTTGAAATTACACAGCAGTGTCGTAGCGCGCTACGAAACTGCTGTAAGTGATGCCTAATGCACAACAATTTTGTAGCGCGCTACGAAACTGCTGTAGCTTCATATTGTGATTTGATGGATCATTTTTGTAAGACAAAAGGATATATTTTTGAGGATGGGCAGTTGAAAGGGATTACTTACAAGGTATAAACATCAAGCAAAGGCAAAACAAGGACAGGAAGGACATTCATGAACTCTAAACTCTATGTTATGAAAATGGTCATTATCTCATAGTTAGTATTGATTCATAATGCTCCAGGCGCCATTAAAGAATTTTTGTCTTAGCACAAGTATTTGAGAAGGGTATATGATTGATTTAATGCATTTCATGTGGTTAAAGAGATAGTATGGTCAGCAGAAGGATTCGAAGATGAACATAAGAATGAAACTCTAAAAAGGAGGAGTTTTGTTTCCCTGTTTTTAATAGTCAACGTCCAGAAGAGTTTCTGAGTAGTTGAAAACTCATCTCTGAAAAGTGAAAGAGGTTTTCATTCCTAAGATACTGATGTAAAAAAACCTCTTCTACTTTCTTCAAATCAATTATGATCGGGGAGAAATGAAGGACCAAAGTTGCGCTACGAAACTGCTGTAGGTGCAGTTTTTCATCTCCTGTTTTACACCTGTTTTTCAAGGACAGATTCTGAACAGCTGGAGGAATTTTTTAAAAAACCAAGAGAGGTTTTTGTTCTATACAACATGGGCTACAAAAACCTCCTTCAGTTTCGTAAAATGTGTCATGGATGAAGAGATAAAGGCTCTGAAATTTGCAAGGATCTAAACCTAAAAACAGGGAAACATGTTCCCTAATTTCTAGGGTTTGTCATCAGCAGTTGGGTGACCACGTGGGAGGCTTCATCAAATTCGACTTCATGGAGTGTTAGGTGTCAAATAATTCTTTAAATGTTTATATAAGGTTGTTGTAATCATAATAAGGAGTTACACTCCTAGTTGTATTAGGTCACTAGCACTCCTAGTTAACAGCTAGTTCTAATTAATGGTTTGTTTTATGGTTAGAATAGGTGTCACTGATGGAAAATTGGAATTATCTTGATGAGGGATGATGGAATACTAATTGTAAATGCTTTATATAGAGCAAGAGGTCGAATTAGCAAAGGGTTGGAAACTTTTTGGCTCAGCTGCTGCTCTATGTGCAGACTGTGTATATTTTTAACCTAATGCAGATTTCTACTTAGACAACTCAAGATTCATGAAGAGTTCTTGTATGTTCTTGTTATGATGGCATATTCCAATACTTACATTGTAGTGGTGTTTACTTATGATACTCATAATTCATCACTAATGCTCTGACTTCCTTCATAGATAAACTTACTATGTTTCACTGTTTTGTATTGTCATTTCTACACTTGAACTCTATAATCCCTTGACTTCCATGCTAGGTAGAATGCTTTGGCTTCACTACTCAGGATTCATGAAGGATTTCTTATATTCAGAATGTGTTTTGTCCTTTCCTTAGTTTTGTTTGCAGTTGCATAGGTGTACAATCACTCAGAATTCACTGATTGTGCTCTGACTTCCTGTGTGCACTTATGAGCTGTGGTTCCATATGTGTGTTGTGTTCTGAATATTCAAATGTTGAATGCCCTAACTTCATGTTAAGCTGATCTTGTTGTGGTACTGAAACATACTTTGACTCCATAGCCCAATGGTATCCAGCCTTCATCTTTCAACCTATAAACATATACAATTACAAACCATAGAGTTAGCCATCTATTCATATATTTAATCTAAATCATTAACCCTTTGAGAGAGCCCTCTCAGGCTGAGGAGGCTAAGCCTTAGTCTAAAGATTGGTTTGAAACAGTTACTTAGAATCGACCTGACCAGCAGCCTATCAGGGTCTGATTTTGAGATAACAGAACCCACCCTTCGGTAAATAACCATTGTGATCGCATAATTATTAGCTTTTGAACCTTGGTCATGTTCTTACCATCACCTCCACTCTTTTTTAGCTGATCATATGCCCCCATTTGATTGTTTACCCCTTTTGAGGAACAACTGCGATGAGTGATTCTATTAGCCACCTTCTTTACACTACCATGATTGAAAAGTTCCAACCTTACTGGGAAACAATCGCTATCCAAAAACATCACTCGTTCCTCAAAAAATGAGTCTCCTTTAAGCTCTTTTCATCTGACTCGTAAAATATGAAAAGGTTGTTGAGCAATTGACCTCTCTAGCTCATTAAAGTCATTGGAAGTGCCATCCCTCCTCTATATTTTAATCTTTTTGGACTTGAGGGATCATTACACAAAAAGATCAAGTGCTTGTCTTGTTCGGCTCGTTAAAACTATCGAAAATTCATCCCTTTCATATTATTTTATACTGTTTTGGACTCACGGGATTATATTACGAAAAATGATTACTGGAGTTTCCTTTCCGTCTCTTTTCAGACTCTCTAAAATTGAAAAGGACCGAGTTATCTTTATCGTTAAACTCGTTAAAATAATAGCAACAAACTTGTCCATGCAGACAAGAGCGAGTTTCACTGTCGCTAGGCTCACTAAAACATAGCGACAGGTTTGCCTGAAGGGAAAATTATAGAATAAGCATATGTTATCCTCCTCAAGCTTGACAAAAATAAAGATGTACTAGTCAGAAATGACTGGGGAAAAATTGGGAAGAAAACTTGAAGAAACTTTATTGGTAGCAAGTCGCTCTTGAACATGAAACTTTCACTCCATCACCATGATTGAGTCGTGTTGGGTTATTCTGTTCACTGGTCATATCACCATTGGTCCTCTGTACCATCCATTTTTGGGGTTAAGGCTACCAATCCATTTCAGTGTCACCGATATGTTCAAGAGAAGACGCTTAGAGAATTCACCAACCTAGCTTATGTCTCATCCACTACAATACCTTCGCGCTTCATTCTTTCATGACTACCACCCTGAACCTTGTATCATCAGTTCGTTTTCACCTCCACAAAATCATTTGCTCTGTTTCGTGTCGTAGATGTGGGATTCATTAAGGCCCTCTTACGATGGGTCACTTCTTGTCGACATCAACTCATTATCCAAGAAGTTGACTTAGGAACAACCCTTTCAGTACTTGGAAGCTTGCATGCCTCAATGGCAAGTTTCTCACTTTCGGCGACAGGTTTACATCAATGGCCTTCAATCGAAAGATTTTGCATGGTGTTCGACATCGAATCATGTATTCGCACCACGTGAATTGTACTGTAGTACCTTGAGGGTCATTATCATTATCGGTGATTCCTCTCATGCTTGTTAATAGCTTACATCATTGACTGGTAATCAAGTGATGTCTTTCCATGTTCGACATTAGAACATCCTTTCACATGGATCGACTTGTACTTCGGGCAAAGATTGAATGAGTTTGAAGACCCCAGATCTAGTTTCATCCATCTGGGCTGCGATTTATTTAGGAAAATAAAGACATCAAATTTACATCATAGTTGCATAGATAATCATCCAAGCTAAGGGATGATGGCTCTACCAGAATCATCAGTCTGCCACACAGACGATTTTCTGTCCTATGTACATGAAAATGAATTTATAAAGGTGAGCATGGGAATGCCCGCCTTAGATAAATCATGAAAATATTATGAAGATAATGTATTATATTATATCTTATTATGGGTCACCTTCTAGTTCGAAAAACCTTGGATCCTCATGATAAAGCATTTCACCCGACATCAGAAGATTTACAACCTCATGCTTTAGGGGGAAACTGTTATAGAATATTTGGGCACTGCAACCCCAATCTCATATGTCCATAAACCAAGGGCTTCTAAGCCCCTAAAAGTGTTGTTTCATACCCTAAAGGAACAAGGTCAGCTGATTACATCATCTCCCAAATGTTCTCCCTGAAAAACTACTAAGAACTGGTTAAAACTGGACCATACAGATTGCTGAGTGCTAAGGGTGCGATGCATCTCACCTACTACATGCAGAAAGTGTGATGCATACTAAAAATCCCTTCTGTAGGGTGCGATGAGCGAGAGCAGACAAATGGCAGAGAGAGTTGGCTAGGTGGAAACCCAGAGAATCTTCTAGAAACTGCCCATTTGACACTTGCCTCTCTGAATTCGCCTAGGGATGAGTAAGAGATCATGAAATCTCCAAGTGGAACCAAGAACTATCAATGAGATGAAACTAATCAAAATCCCAGAAGCTGACTCACCCACCTAAAAATATCTATATATGGATCCCTCATCCTAGAGATCCAAAGGCTGGAATTTTTTATTTTGTAAGGAAGTGCTGTTGGTTTCTCTGTGAAACATCATAGTGTTGGGTGATCTAGATTTTCATGAGGTGAAGAGGGCTTTCATGCTGGGAGGATGGTGCTGGGTCAGACCAATGGGTTGTAATCCTCTCTTCTACTACTTCTATCAATAAATCTATTTGAGTTTTCCTCCATATTCTTGTATATCTCTGAATCTTGTATTGGCATATGAATTTGTATGGTTAATATACATCTAATCCTATATTGTTTATGGTTATAGGTCTCTATGCTTTGATGTTATTATGCTGCTTTGAATCTACAGGTGTTCTTTGAAGCGGGACAAGTAAGGAAGGAGTGGCGAAGTTCTGTCAAAGGAGTGAGGAAACAAGAAAGGAGCCAAACAAAAGACTAAGGTTGGTACTCTCTACTTCTCTCTCATATATCTCTCATAAAGGAAAACACAAGTAAATTTAGTTTGTTTGTGTCTAAGATAGCTACCCATCTTAGTGGGACTAGTAGCTCTGAATGGCAACTAGTTTTCCTGATAACACTGTCAACTAAAGTCTTCTTCCCTTATGGGTTTTTTTCCTCTTTAGCCACCCCAGGTTTCACAATCGGTCAACATGCTTTCATCAATTCCTCATGAACTGACTAATCCCTGGATCCTAACGGCTCCTTCAGACCTTGACACATTCGGAGACCAGATGCCGCTATCACCAGCTGAATCAGCCTACCAAGGCATTCAATCCGCATCCACATCTCTGGTCATGTTGGTTATCGCTGATGGTACCACCGCCCTTCCCATAATCGTTCCTCCTTTAGATCCATTCAAACAAATCATACCTATGGACGAAGCTGTTCAAGAAATTATGAGTTTTGGAGAGAACGATTGGGAGGATTGGCACCATCGTGTCCCGATATCTGATTTAAACATGATGCAACTTCAAAACCTGTCCTTTGACTTACCAGAAATTGTTTCCTCACCATACGCAATCTTCCAAACTTTGGAAGTGGAAGGAAACATGGGCGACACTTCCAAGTCATTGCCCATAGATATTTCAATCACGATAGGCATCGTGGAAAACAGCCAAATGTGAGAAAATTGCAGTCCTGAGGAAATTGCGAGCTCCACCTGCATATATGAGGAATTCCATGATGAATTTTTTTGGTCTCACAAGGAAATGCCTGACTTTAATCCGTCATTTTTTGCACATGAGATCCAACTTTACAATGAAGCAAAACAAAATGGGTGGCCGATCCCTTCCCTAGAAATAGCCGTTGAACCCATGCCCGACCCTACTGCCAAAGAAGAATGCCTACTACACCTTAAACAGCTAGATAAAACTGATCAAGATGTCGATTTGGCACTTGCAGCTCAGAAGGAGTGAGTACAATCCCAATTTGCAAAAGAGGTTAGGTTTTTTTCTTTCCAAAAGGGCGACTTCGTATCGCTCTATCATCCAAAAGATAACCTCTTGGAGGCATGCACACTTCAACCAATTTGGCTAGGTCCCTATGTCGTAACGAAACTCCTCCGCATAGGGGCATATGAACTGCAAGACCGGGAAGGAATCC
The DNA here is from genome assembly GCA_031772625.1 of Pinus tabuliformis. Lineage (NCBI taxonomy): Eukaryota > Viridiplantae > Streptophyta > Pinopsida > Pinales > Pinaceae > Pinus > Pinus tabuliformis. The sequence goes on from CM062804.1 coordinate 1,387,602,228, forward strand.
CACTCAAGGAGCACAAATATGGGCTCTATCTGAAAAAGTATTGTGCTTAGTATTACACCGGGCATGTGCTTTGTAATTTTATGTATTCATAAGTTTTGCTTACCTTTTTTTGATGTGATTGGATTGTTTTGTTATTTAGTGGAGTACTTGTCTCATGCATTCTTCTTGCAATGCAGATGTCGTCATTCCCCTTAGCATACGTAGGATATGCGAATTGTGGCAATTGTCACACATGGCACATTGCATCAGCTGCTTGGGTCATCTACACACCTGAGTCGGAACTATTTTGCTCCAAGGGGTCTTTCTTGGTACCGCCACCAACAATATTTCCGAGTACACATCCATCGTTTCGCTTCTCATGGAAGTGTCATCAAGGGGCATCTCCAATTTGGTGGTCAGGTTAGACTCCCAGCTAGTCATTATGCAATTAAAAAACCATTATCATGTTCGTAATCTAGCCTTGTTATGTAACTATCTAAGGGTGCGACTCTTGGAATGTCAATTTGAAATCACATATGAGCATGTTCCTCGAGAATTAAAGACAGTTGGTGATTTGTTAGCTAACTATGTATTGGATTGGAATTTGTATCATTCTTTATAGCATCATGAATGAGAAGTAAAAACATTTACTAAAGTTAAAAATTTGTTACAAAAAAAAACATTTAAAAACACATATACACCACCAAAATACCAAAAATATCTGGATATATCTATATATATATATATATATATATATATATATATATATATATATATATATATATATATATATATATATATATATATATATATATATAGATATATATATATATAGATCGAAATCTAGTTTTTTACATCAAAATATTCCAAAACTTGGATGATTTAAGTACAAAATGGCTCAAAGCCCAGCTACAAGCACTCATATGGCTATGCCAAAACACCTGCTAAAAAGAGCCTATTGCTCCAGAAAAGCTAAAATAGCTCTAGCTACCCTTCGAAGAGGAACCAGAAACCGCTCAGGTACACCAACGGTGTGCTACTACATATGAGCAGGAATCTCCCTCATAGGAAGGGGGGGACACCCATAGTTAAACCCTCTAGGTTCCTTAGAACCTCGTAGAGACTGTCGGCATCACCCCCTCCAGCAAGTAGTTGGCTGCCTCATCGCACATAGCGAGGTTCGCCTGTAGGTTGTACTAGTGCCACATTTGTGTTAAGCATAAAAGTTTCATGTCAGTTCTTATTTCACCTTTAAAAAACATTGCATATACATTCGAAAGCGTAAAAATACTTAAGTACCATTAATATTATTCTCACCTTGAGGACCCCAATTGGTCCTGGGCGGTAGCATCAAGTCTGGGTCACTGGTAAAGTCCATGCCTTCATAGGCATAGTCATCAACAATCACATTTTGGCTACAGAGCCACTGGAAGAAGTCTTCGTCAAAGAAGTGCCGGAGCGGTCCTCCTCCTATGCGAGGATCGAGTGATGACCAGTGACCCTGCCTTGGCTCCCTCAGGTCAAAGGGACCTAAGCTCATCCGTGGGCGCATGACAAGTACCCTCTCAAGGAAAAATGAGAATATGATAGTACCGTACCCAAAACTATGTTGGGTACGGGTCTTGCATGCTGTTAATTCTACCTTCAACTGGCAAAGCACTGCTTCACACCAATTGAACATCTGTGGCTGGACATAGTCAACCGCAAGCAACAGTTGGGTCTTTATCGCTACGTGGGTACTTTTTGACCTCACCAACTGAACAATCAACCATAAAACTACCCTCATAAATCGAGATCGAATCCTCTCTATAGGGACTCTGTTGCTGACTAGTCCACTCTCAGGGATGCAGTAGATCTGTACGAGCTCTGAGGTAGATCGTGGATCTGACCTGCCACTGGTGAGGTTTGCTTGTGCCCCACAACACGACAAACCAGTCAAAAAGTAAATGTCATCCCATTCAATCGTCAGCACCTAATCTCCAATCCTGAACACTTGCTCATGCTCATCCCAGTGTTGGATGATCCATGTCAGTAAATCCTCCTGTCCTTTCATCAACTCTAGCTTTGCATACTTCAATAAACCGTAGCGGTGCAATGCAAGTATGCGTGCTAGATCATTTCGCATCAAAAATTCCTCATTGTCGTGGGCCTGTTCTCTCCGTAGGTGAGCCATTTCAGCCTGAAACCTGCACAAAATAACCCTAAAAACAGTTAAAATGGGGAAAAATCACTTAAATAATCCATGCATGAGGGTTTTCGCTGTGCCCTACAGCCCTAACGCTACCCCCAGTGCTGCATAGGGATGATTAACGTCCTCCAGTGGCTCGTACAGAGCGTTTAATGCTCCCTACTGGCCATCTGGATGGCGTTAGTGCGCAAATAAGGCTTTAGAGCACCTCAAATCTACAAAATTCCACCCATAAAATTGTTAAGAAAGGTTTTGTAACGCATAAAGCAAGGTTTTATCTCTCACTTGGGACTGACAGCATGTCGAATGGTTGCCCAGATCTCTTGCAATGGTCTGTGGAAAATCTGCTCCTCTTTAGCTCCAGCAAGCTCTCACAAACTTCAAAATAGTGAAAATGATACATGTGAAAGCTCAAAGCATCTCCTTATATAAATTTGAGAGACATGAATTTTTGAAAATCATTAAAGAGGAAGTAGTCCATTCTCCATGATTTTTTGTCATGCATGAACCTAGATAATAGGAATTGCTACTTTTTTATAAACTTTTTACCACTTTTGATGAAAGTACTTTTAGGAATGAAAAGCAGTAAAAGCTACATGCAATTCTCAATAGAGCACTTTTAGGGATATTTTATTGCTCTTTAAAAAATATAAACATCTCCGAGTTTTTATCATTGAGCTCATTAAATCTATGCAATGATAGTCAGAGCACTTTTTGTGACATTTTATTGCTGTTTAAAAAATATAAACATCTCTGAGTTTTCATCATTATGCTCGTTAAATACATGCAACGATGCTCTCAGCAACTCTTTTTTGATCTTTTTCCAGCTCATAAACTGAAAAATACCAAAGGAGCATTCTTTTTAGGCGCTTTTTCTCACTCTTTAAACTAAAAAAATCTCCAGCTATGTCTTTCGGCTCATTAAAACTCGATAAAGATCACCCGAGCATTCTTTTAGGTACTTTTCTTGCTCGTTAAAACTGAAAAATCCTGAGTTTTTGTTACTGGGCTCATTAAAAATAGATGGAAGTAGCAAGAGCACTTTCTTTTTTGGGACCATTTCTCACTCTTAAATAGAAAAATCCCCAAGTTTTTCCCCTCCTTTGAGCTCGTAAAACTATGAAGAAGGGATGAGCCATTCTTTTCCCTCTTTTTCTCACTCATTAAACTGAAAAAGATACCCTGAGTTTTCTTCATCTAACTCATTAAAAAATTTGATGAAGGTATTGAGTTTTTCATAGCATGACTCATTAAAAATTCACGACAAAAAACGAGTTTAGTCTATCGCCTCGTACTCATAACAAAATGAGGTTGACATCTATTGAAAATACGTTTCTCTTTATCAGGGTTCAATAGATTAAAAGATGGAAAAGTAACTGATCTGGGTATACTATTAACCTTTTGTTGCACCTGGTTAACAACTATGACAAAGGGACCACCATGGAGTCTCTCTTTACAATCTTTTCAGACTCTCTAAATATGAAAACACCACTGTGTTGTCTAGTCTGGACTCTTTAAATTACACAAACAAGATATAGAGTCGTTCTTTTTATCATACTTTTGAGACTCTTAAAACATGAAAAAGTCGACGATTTTTCCTGTCTGGACTCATTAAACTAATCAGATAGGACAAATATTCATTCTTTTTGCAATCCTTTTCACACTCTTTAAAAATGAAAAGATCGATTAGTTTACCCGTCTGGACTCATTAAACTAATAAGACAGGGAAAGTGGACAATACAATTGTATTCCATATTCGAAAGCATTGGTTGGCAGCAATCATTCCATTGAACATGGCACTCCCTTAGATAAGCCTTCATTTGATGGCCTCTCAATATGAACCCTACCAACCTATGAGTTTTAGCCTATATATTATAGACATTTTTGTGCCTTACAGCATTGAGCATGAAATGTCCATAATCTAAGGGATCCAAAGTCCCTAAACATGTTGTTCCTACCCCTAGAGGAACAAGGCTCACAAACCACGGCAATTCACAGAAGTTCTTTACCAGAAACTGCTCAAAAACAAGTCAATTCAGGATCATTTCAGTGGCTACACTAGCTGTTTGCGCTAAATGTCAAAGCCAACACTGGCTACCTGCGCTGAACGAGAATGGACATGTGGCAGGCTCATTTCTCAAGGTGTCAAAACCCAGGAAGCTTCCAAAATGCACTTGCCTCAGGGAATTCGATGATTTTCCTGTCTGGACTCATTAAACTAATCAGATAGGACAAATATTCGTTCTTTTTGCAATCCTTTTCACACTCTTTAAAAATGAAAAGATCGATTAGTTTACGCGTCTGGACTCATTGAACTAATCAAACAGGGAAAGTGGACAATACAATTGTATTCCATATTCGAAAGCATTGGTTGGCAGCAATCATTCCATTGAGCATGGCACTCCCTTAGATAAGCCTTCATTTGATGGCCTCTCAATATGAACCCTACCAACCTATGAGTTTTAGCCTATATGTTATAGACATTTTTGTGCCTTACAACATTGAGCATGAAATGTCCATAATCTAAGGGATCCAAAGTCCCTAAACATGTTGTTCCTACCCTAGAGGAACAAGGTTAACTAACCACAGCAATTCACAGAAGTTCTCCACCTGAAACCACTCAAAAACAAGTCAATTCAGGATCATGTCAACTGCTCCACTGAGCATCTACGCTGAATGTCAACTGCTACACTGGCTACCTGCATTGAATGTCAACTCCAACACTAGCTACCTGTGCTGAGCGAGTTTGGACAAGTGGCAGGCTCATTCCTCAATGTGTCAATGCTCAGGAAGCTTCCAAAATGACACTTGCCTCAGGGAATTCAACTGGTGATGAGTAAGAGGTTCCAAATCTCCAAGTGGAAGCAAGAACCTCCAAGTGGACTCAAGAACTAAGAGAGGGAGAGGACACTAGTCAGATCTCAAGCTGACTCATCCTCTCTCCAAAATAACTATATATAGATCTCTCCTCCATGAGATCTAGAGGCTGGAATTTTGTTATTGCAAAGAATTGGTGTTGGTTTGACACTGGAAACATTGGGTGCTTAATGCTTTGAAGGGAGTCGAAGAAGGAATTCCATTCTGCTGGGAAGGAGATGCTGGATTGGAGCCCTCTGGGTTGTATCTCTTCCTGAACCTTGTTATCAATCAATAAAGCTATCTTGGTTTTCTCCTATATACTAGTGTATTTGTATGATTGCATTAGTGTATTTGATTTACTTCTAATCCTGAATCATTTGTGAATATGAATATCTGCCTTTGTGTTGTGTTCTTCTCTTGTCGCAAGTAGCTGTTCTCTTGTCACAGGTAGTTGTTCTCTTGTGATCTCGTGGGAATCAAGTAGCTGTTCTCTTGAGCAAGCGAGGAGGCAAGTAGCTGTGAACACCCAAAGAAAAGAGGATCTAGATCGAGGGACAAACGAAAGACAACGGTAAGTCTATCGATCTCCCCTCTTTCACATTTCATAAAGGAAGAAACCAGAATAGCTGTAATTGTTTGTTGCTAAGGCACTGTCACACCTTAGGTGGATAGGATCGTCCTGCATAGTCATTTTTCCCCACAACAAATTGGCGACTCTGCTGGGGAGAATTTGTTTATTCATTTCATTTGTGTTTCTGTCATTTGTTTACTTCATAGAATTGACAGCAACAATCGAACTGCATCTTTCCTGGATGCAAAGTAGAAAGTTGCTGCTTTGATCCAGTTGCTGGACTTGTCTATGATCTAAACAATGGATCCACAAATGTTTTGATCATCCTTGTGATAGATATTAGTAGCCCTCAAAGCATCCCTTTGATTATACCTTGCTTGTGTTTCTGATTTGGCCTGAAACAGTTGATTTTTGAGCATTTTATGACCCATAACCCAAGGGAAACGAGAGTTTCTCCTTCAGCACAGACACTGTGAAGGCAGTCTGCATTTCAATGCAGGTCCCGTGAAGGCTACCTGCACTGAATGTCAACTCCATAGTCTTGGACTTGCGCTGAACCCGTTTAGCCTTGTGCAGCTGGGGTTCTCTACTGTCTGTTGCCCTGTTTTGATCTCTGTTTTTTGCAGCCTTTAACCAACATAGGTACCAGTCTGATAACTCTTTTTCTTTGCTTAGATTCCACCTCCTTTTGTACAAAAAGACTGTGAATGTTTTTATGTGTTTGTGGCGTCATTTACAGTTTTCCTTTGCATGAGTAAAGTAGTCATCCTGTAGCCTTTGATTCAGATCTGATTGATTGTGATCTTGGAAGAGAGTTCATTGGTTGTTTGCAGATTGATTATAGATTTACTTTTGCTTATTGGTTTGAATTTGTCTCTTTTAAGTGTCAAAACAAGTCTTTATTTCGAAAATCGTTAAGTAGTGTAATCTCTTCTATCTTCTCTGATTTCGAAAAAGTGAACTTGTTTGTATTGATCATTTAAAAGAAAATTCAAAGTTGTACAAAAAGCTTTCTTTGTAGGCATTAATACTAAGAAAGTGGAAAACAAACACCTGCATTGTGCATTTTTCATTTGATAGTTTGCATGTTAGATTTAGGAAAAGTGCATTAGAGTGTGCTGATTGCTCTTTGAGAAAAGATGGTGTCTTTCTTTTCCCTCAGTAGATAGGATTTTCAAAGTTGAAAAGATAATAAAGCTTGCTTATCATCTTTAGACTGCATTTAGGAAGTTGTATCATACATCTCGTGGTGAACCTTGAAAGGCAAACTTTAAAAATATCAACATAAAATAAATTGAATGAACCTAACAACGCTTTGTAACATAATGCACAACATAGAGGTCTAGGCTAGAAACGTGTTCCGGCGTCGTTAAGCCTAGTGACTGTCGATCTCGTGGAAGGTGGGTGATTCCTCCTGAGGGACGATAGCGCTAGTACGGATTGTGCTCCCACGTACCGTCGTGTATATATTGGGAGAACCCGATAGGCATATAAACTTTATCCTTAGGAAACCGTGTCGGCCGCCCTACTGATCGCAATGCAGTGAACACAACATTAACGAAGATCGGCCACCCGTACCCTAAAAAGTATTCTGCGGTTTTGCGAAAAGTTTGGCACACCCTCTGCCTAGAACTCCAGAGCAGTTTCTTTTGGCCTTTTTCAGACTCTATAACAGAAAAATTCCATCCGAGCATTTGTCACTTCGGGCTCGTTAAAACATCGAAGGAGACTAGAGTCATCTTTAGCTTTTTCGCGACTCTTTAAAAGTGAAAAAGCAAGTTGTGTCTAAAGCGTCTAATAAAATTCATTCAATTCGGAAACAGCAATTTCCCCTTTTTGTATTTTGGTTGATCAAGTAATCCGCAATCGTGGAAGAAAGTCAATTGATACCCCGTCGTTCTCGGAGGCTTACGAGTCAACCGTCTTTGTCTCCGAAATCGAAAACACTATGGACAAAGCGAACTCGTTTAACCGGTTCAAAATCTCCTATCAAAGTTAGAACAAGTGTTCCAACTACATCTGAGATTCCGGTTACTCCAAACATTTCTGGAAACCCTGCCTCTATAGAAGAAGTTCAACAGCCACAGAGGGACAGTAATACTGATCCTAGTCTGGGGGCAAATACTTGCGTTACTGAACTAGTTACATCTGTAACTGGTTTAGAGAGTCTTGCTCCCCAAACAACTGTCACTATCGATTCAACCCCTTCTTCGGCACCAGAAATATTTTACGGACCTGACGGTCTTCCTCTTCCACCAGGTCAAGTACTCCAACCCATTTTGGAGTCGGGGTCACTCTATTTCCTTCATCAGAAGTTAATCCACCACAAGTGGAAGTTCCTGTAGAATCGCTAGGCAATCTATTGGATAGACTTAAAATGTCTGAACAACTGTCAACATCTAGGACTGTGTCGAACGACACAGCGACAGCAGAAGCCCCTGTCGTCACTCTGACAATGTTTGTCGGCATACCATCTGTCCCGACTAGCTCACAACCGCTAGAAGGAGTCCACCAAGGGATTATTTCGACAGTGTGGTCTGTTCCAGTTTGTTCATCCGGAATAATATCCGGCAACCCTTATGTTGAGACTCGCCAGATTGATCCTTTTGGAGGTCAGTTTGGGCAATCCAGTCCCCAAGGACAAACAATCCCCTTGAGTTCTGGATTGCTACCGTATGGGGGGCAGTATGCCCTTTCATTACCCCCTCCGGGAGGGTATCCATATGGGAGTTCACAACAGTATTCAGGTTATACTGGAATTACATCGAGTGGTTGGGTACCTATGATACCTCAACAACCAAGGGTTGTATATACTATGCAACAGTGTGTACCTATGACAAACATCCTGAGCACACCGGCTATTGTAACAGTGTCACAAGTTCAAGCGATGCCTGTTGCATGTCAACCTCAGATTTCTCAGGTTGTAATGCAACAGCCCCTTGACCCTGGGTCACAACCACAATCGCCAACTGGTGGGGCGACACAGGTCCAAACAGGTACAATTACTCCACACCTTGGTCCAACGGTTAGCATAGCGCAACAGAACATGGCTTCACAACCGTGGCTAGTGCAATACCAACAACCACAATTCCAGCAAGTGTACCAAGGTTCTGAGCAGCAGATCTTTGCAAACAGTGGACAACCGTATATTCAAAACGGTCAAAACCAACCGCTTTACAGTGGTCAAGTCCACCAACCATATCAGTCATACCAACATCAATTACATTGTGCTGGTATGCAAAGGCCCACTGCTCAAGCGATTCCATCGTACCTTGGTTATGCTTCACCTAACCTGAATCAACAGTTACCATTTGTGGCAACTTTAGAGTTACCCAATTTACACCGGTTAACCAACGATCCGATTGCTTACGCCCCTTGGTGGCCAGCGATTCCTCACAAACTTCCATCTGACATTCCTAAATTCAATGGAAATCCAGGTGAAGACCCATCGAATCACGTGATGACTTTTCATCTGTGGTTTTCATCGAACACCCTAAATGATGATTCGATAAGGCTTCTCCTTTTCCAGAGGACGTTAACGGGTCCAATGACAAAATGGTATATTGAATTACCTAGAGCCTTGTTCGACAATTTTAGCTCCCTAGCCACGACTTTCTTAACCCATTTTCAATTACCGATAAGGTATGAAACGGGAATCGAAATATTAACCAACTTCAAGCAGACAACTGCCACTCATATATCTAATCATATACATGAGTGGCGTCGTCGACGCAGGATGGTGAAAACATACGTTCCCGATCAACTGTTAGCTGAATGGTTTATAAAGTCTTTATTTCCAGCTATAACAGAAGATGTGGCAAAGGGAGGAGTCGTAATAGAGGAGCAAGTTATTGCTCGTGCACAATATCTAGACTTAGTTTATACTCAGTCTGGCACGCTCTACGACAAAATACCTGACGCCCCTAGACCGGAATTTTCAATTCCTCCTCCTCCTAAATCAAATAGTGACTCTCATGCCGGCGATGGCGTGATTGGCACGGCAAACACAAAATCGACAAAGGCTTCGTCTAAGAAAGCCCGTAAGAATTCAGATCAAAATGCAAAAGATGAAATTCTTGCTTCGAAATTAAATGTCGTATCAGCAGATAAAGGCAAAGAAACCAATCAACCAGGAAGCAAGAAGAAGCAAAACAAAGGGAATAAGAAGAAACAGGGTGAGTCATCTCCTGGAAAAACTTCTTCAAACCCTCCTACGAAAGGGAAACCAAAAAGTCCATGCATGATATGTGACGAGGATCATTGGACAACCGATTGTCCATACAAAGCTGAGCTTAGAAGATTCTTTAAAAGTTTGCAAACCTCAGCTGTGTTAACTGATCCATTTCCCAATCCAGGTCAAAATCTGGTTGATAGTGGAAATGCTTCCCCGTCGCAAGTACTTATGTTGTCGGTTTCAAAACAGCAGAATGATGCTTTGATTTTGACAAGGAACAAAGATTACGGGAATCCGCAGCTGTCGAACGACAAAGGTAAAGATCAACCAAGTAGTTCAACAACAACTTCGACAGAAGTTGTATCGCCCATCATTCCTGAATTAACAATAAAACCACCAAAGGGAGTAGTACACAAGTCGACATTTAATCCTCGCGCCAGGGCGGCGCAGCATGTTGAGAATAATACTGAGAGGGGGGGTGAATCAGTATTATCTAGCAATTTTAATAAATCTTCCTTATTTGATCTTAGAATTATTTTTGCATGTCAGTACCATAAAATAATGAGCATGAACAAAGAAAACAGATAGTCACACCAAAGAACACAAGATGTAAGGTGGAAACCCAATGTGGGTGAAAACCACCTGCTGCAATATGTCTCTATCTTCTTTCAAATTAGAAACTTCTTTTACAATGATTATGTACTGGTGCAGTCCTTTACCAGTACGCAGGCTGCAACCCGCAGAGAGCTACAACTCTCTCTCGTTTTCCAGTCTACTCCTGGAAGGGAGCTACAACCCCCTACTTCTTTTCATAAAGCATCAGATGATCAACAAGTACATAACAGTTACAGATCACTACAGATATCAGATCAGCAATAACAGAATTAACCCAGAACACCTTATCAACAGAGAAATATAATCAACAGATCATCTTAAGGCAGGGACGCAATTTTCTCTTCTGTGGCCTGCGACTGGACGCAGTTCACCTTCTGCTGCTCAGCGTGCCGACGCACTGTTCCTTCAACTGCTCTGCATGCCGGCGCACCCAACACTACTATCGCGCCGCGTCTTTCGCTTCAGAGATGCACCCAATAACACTATCGCGCCGCGTCTTTCGCTTCAGGGACGCACCTGAACCCGGTCTGCTCTGCGTCCCCACGCAGGTCTCTTTCTACTATACTGCGTCCCGGCGCACTTGCCCTTCACTGTACCTGCGTCCTTCAGATATAAATGATATTAAGACTTCAGAAGTAACCCAGACAATCAGATCCACAGATCTGAACATGCGCCAAGAGATCTCGGTCCATAAATAGATTTGCCTTGATTAGATCTAGACCAGATCTCACCCAATAAGATATTCAACCAAAGACATTGCTCAAACCAAATGATCTCCTTTGCTTTATATAGGCAAGCTCCTCCTCAAATCAAGGAACAATACCACGAGCCGATACCATAAAAACACAATACCGTCGGCTAGATACCACACAAGAAACCCCCACGTGCTTTTCTCTGCCTTGAAGTGTGTGCACTGGGTGGACGCACCCCCTGAACGGCTGGCCTGCGTCCCTGGACGTGGGTGCTGCATGATTTACCTGCGGGGACGCACTTTCTGTAAGATGTACCTGCGTCCTTCACAATTTTTCAATAAAATGAGAGCTGATCATCAATCTTTGCTGCTGACATGAAGAACAATGATCTACCACCTGAATGGGTTGCCATCAAGGACAACACCTGAATCATAATGCCAACAATCTCCCCCTTTGGACTTGATGGCAACCTTATGATCTTCAGCTTCATTCTCCCCCTTTGACATCAAGGGCAAAGGGTATGCTCCCCCTAAGCTCATGCTCCAGATCTGCAACAAATAACCAGAAATCCACCATGAAAGAGATAGAGACATATTGCAGCTATTTCCAAGATCTCCTTCTGACCATCCTCCATAATGCCAACAATGCATTATGTGCTCCCCCTGAGCCTGTATCACCAATAAGAAGAGGTTCAACAATAAGATGATGCATCAACAACCCCCAGCTTTTGCCTGAGGTATTCAAAAGTGTCCCTGGGCAATGGTTTGGTGAAGATATCAGCAACTTGTTCCTTAGAAGGAACATACTCCAACTTGATCTTCTGTTCAAGTACTTGTTCCCGGAGAAAATGGTACTTGATTGGTATGTGCTTGGTTTTTGAATGCATAACAGGATTCTTTGAGATGCTGATTGCACTTGTGTTGTCACATAAGATAGGGATTGGTGGTGTACAAGTGATTTGAAAATCCTGCAAAGTCTGCATCATCCAAAGGAGTTGGGTGCAACAAGATGCAGCAGCAACATATTCCGCTTCAGCTGTAGACAAGGCAATTGAACTTTGTTTCTTGCTGAACCAAGATACCAGTCTGGAACCCATAAAGAATGCACCACCACTTGTGCTTTTCCTGTCATCCACGCTTCCGGCCCAATCTGCACCTGTATAAGCATGAAGTGTAAGATCTGTATCTCTAGGATACCATAAGCCATAATTTTGAGTCCCTTGAAGATATTTGAAAATTCTCTTCACTGCCTGAAGATGAGTCTCTTTCGGATTTGCTTGAAATCTTCCAACTATTCCAACTGCATGCATGATATCTGGTCGGGTACCTGTCAAATAAAGTAAACTTCCAATCATAGATCTGTAGGTTGGTTGATGTACTGCTGCAGATTCATCATTTGCACTGAGGCTACATCCTGTGACCATGGGTGTACATACTGGTTTTGCATCTTCCATACCATATTTCTTCAAAATCTGTTTGAGATACTTGGTTTGAGATAAAAAGATTCCTCCTTTTTGTTGGATTTGCAAACCAAGGAAATATGTCAGTTCTCCTAGCAGGGACATTTCAAATTCTTTCTGCGTGACAGAGGCAAAGTTTTGACTCATAGCTTCTTCATTGCTCCCAAAAATAATGTCATCTACATATACAACAAGTATTAGCAATTTGTCATTTTCAACTTTTATATAAAGATTGCTATCTGCTGATCCTTTTGAAAAACCTTGTTGATGAAGATATTTGTCCAAACGGTAGTACCAAGCCCTTGGAGCTTGTTTGAGACCATAGAGAGCCTTTTTCAATCTGCATACAAGATTTGGATCATTTCCAAGAATGAACCCATCTGGTTGTTCAATGTATACTTCTTCTTCCAAGTCTCCATTCAGAAAGGCTGATTTCACGTCCATTTGAAATACTTTGAAGTTTTGAAAACTTGAGAGAGCAAGGAACATTCGGATGGCTTCAAGTCTTGCAACAGGAGCAAAGGTTTCTTCAAAGTCTATTCCTTCTTGCTGTGCATACCCTTTACAAACAAGTCTGGCTTTGTTTCTAATTACTTCTCCATTTTCATTTAATTTGTTTTTGAAGACCCATTTTGTCCCGATAACATTCTTATCTTTTGGTCTAGGAACCAGCTCCCAAGTGTTGTTCTTTTCGATCTGCTCAAGTTCTTCATCCATTGCTTTCACCCAACATTCATCTTTGCATGCCTCTTTCACATTTTGTGGTTCAGTAGAGGAGAGTAATGCCAAATAGCTTGAAGCTTCTGCAACTGTTCTTCTTGTTTGTACACCTGCTTCTTTCTGCCCCATAATCTGAGATTCTGGATGATTCTTCTGAACATATCTGGATGGAGTCTTTTCTTCTGTTCTTGTTTTCTCTTCTGGTTCTTCTTGAGGTTCTTCTTCTTCATCATTCTGTCATTGGGGGTAGCCTTCATCTTCTTCAATGTCTTCATGATGTACTTGCCTAGGAATGTATCCCTTCTCATCAACCACTACATCAATGCTGTCAACAATTCTGCCAAGTCTTTTATTGTAGCATTTGTATGCTTTGCTATGTGGAGAGTAACCAAGAAGAATGCCTTCATCTGCTCTAGGTTCAAGTTTTCCAAGCTGCTCATCAGTATTTTTGATATAGCATTTGCTCCCAAAGATTTTGAAGTGTTTTACCGAGGGAGTCTTACCACTCCAGAGCTCATGAGGAGTTTGAGTACTGTTCACCCGGACATTTGTTTTGTTGAGAATAATAACCGCAGCATGTGCAGCTTCACCCCAGAAAGTTGCGGGAGTTCCTGATTCATCAAGCATAGCACGAGCCATTTGTTGGATTGTCCTGTTCATTCTTTCCACAACTCCATTTTGCTGAGGAGTTCTTGCTGTAGAGAATTCTCTTCTTATCCCATGTTCTTCACAGAAATCGAAAAATTCATTTGAAGTAAATTCCCCACCTCTGTCGGATCTGAGGCACTTAATTTTGTGACCTGATTCATTTTCAACCAAAGCTTTGAAGGATTTGAATTTTTCAAAAGCTTCATCTTTGTGCTTCATAAGTCCTAACCAGGCAAACCTGGAGAAATCGTCAATAAATAATATCAAGTATTCCTCTCCTCTAGGTGTTCTTTTCCTGAATGGGCCACATGTATCTGTATGTACTAGCTCAAGAGGCATGCTAGCTGATCCTTCTTTCTCTGGAAAGTTAGTCCTGGTTTGTTTTCCAAACTGACATGATCTGCATATGGTGTTGTCAGGAATTTTAATATCTGGAAGATCGCGAACTGCCTGATATTTGCATGCTTTCCTTATTTGTGAGAAGCTTAGATGTCCCAACCTTCGATGCCATAACCAGTGCTCTTCATCCTTGCTCAGATAGCATTGTTGTTGTCCTTCTTCAAATATGTACAGATTATTTGGAGTTCTTTTGCCCTTGAGTATTGTTTTACCTGTATCAAGATCACGAACAAGACATCCATTCGATCTGAAAATAACCTCGGTTCTTTGATCACACATCTGGCTGACACTTAGAAGATTATGCTTCAATCCATCCACATACAAAACATTTCCAGCCTTGACATTTTCTTTTAAAGGAGCAATACCTTTTCCTTTTATAGTTGCAGGAGTATCATTTCCAAAAGAGACTTTCTTTCCCTTTTCTATCGTAGAATAAGACTCAAGTTTTTCTTTTTCACCTGTCATATGCTTCGAACATCCACTGTCAATGTACCATAGATTTTCCTGTCCCTCTGCATAGAATGCTATCCCACATCTTTCTGTTTGAGGTTCCTTTATTCTCCATGTTTTGGTGCTTGAGGCTTGTTCCTTTTTCCGCTCTTGTTCCTTTCTCTCCTGAAACCTGCTCCTGCATTCAGAGTCTTCATGACCAAAATTATTGCAAATGGAACATTCAACTTCATTTTCAAGAGCCGAAAAGTTGTTATAGGTCCCTTTTGTAATCCCTGTCATGCTTCTTTGTTTTTGAGCTTCCCTAGTCATGATTGTTTTATATGCAACACATTGAGCTGCTTTGTGACCAAAATTATGGCAAGAAAAGCATTGTCCATTGAAGAAGCTTCTGCGGTTATTTAATCTTCCTGCCAACTGATTGTAATTTCTATTTTCATCTATTCTTGAACCAAACTGAGAAGATTTTACCTGTGGCTGGTTGTAGCTTTTGTTCACCCTTAAGCTGGATTGCCCTTGATAGCTTTTGTTTGTAATTTGTCCCTGCTTTACCTGATGATATTCATTATTCTTTTGCTCATTTCTTCTTGCTGCATCAAGATAACTCTTTGAGGTGGATGCTTGAGAGGTTTCTCCATTGTAGCCCAGACCTGTCTTGTTTAGAGGAGACCGCTGCACATTGATAATCTTATCCAAAGTTTCAGATCCTTTGACAAACTTAAGATTAATAGCTTTTGTTTTCTCAATCTCTTTTCTAAGACCAACAATTTCTCCTTCTAGTTTTTCAAGATGTTTTTCCTTTTCATCAATTTGAAATTGTAGAGTATCAATGATCACATTCTTTTCTTCTATACATCTCTTGAGTCTAGTGATTTCATCATAAAGGTTATCCACATCTATAGCATCCATATAATCATCATCTTCAAATGCCATTAATAACTTATATTCATTACCTCGTTCATCTTCATCACTGTTTGATAGACCATCACTATCTTCATGGGTGTAGTAGCTTTTCTTATATGCACTTTGTTTCTTGTTCCATTTAGCAGGTTCCTTTCCTTTATCCTTATAAGGACATTTTGCAGCATAATGACCTACTCTTCCACAAGCAAAGCATTTGAAAGGTAGCTTACCTCTGAACCTTCCAGAACCCCTTTGAAGATTTCTGACAAAATTTGATTCTTCTTCCTCTTCTTCTGGAACATGGCTTGCTTCATAGTAATCTTCTTTGCCTGATGCCTTGAAAGCAGCTTCCCTTCTGTCTGATGGACCTCCCTTTCTCATTTCATAAGCAGTTAGAATTCCATGTAGCTGAGACATAGTGAGAACACGGAGATTTTCCTTTTCTTCTATTGCAGATACTTTAGATTCAAACTTGGGGGATAATGATCTTAGAATCTTTTCAACTACTATAGCCTCTTTTATTTCTTCACCCAAATTTTTCATACAGTTAACAATCTCATCTACCCGAAGAAAATAATTAGCCACACTTTCATCATTATACATTTTGAGAGTCTCATACTGAATCCTGAGAGTTTGAAGTTTAGCTCGCTTTACCTGTTCATCTCCTTCATAGCTCGAGACCATTTTGTCCCATATCTCTTTTGCTGATTTGAAGTGCATTACCTTCATGAATTCTATTTGGGATATACTTCCTAATAGAGTACTGACTGCTTTTGCATTTGTTTCATACTTCTTTTTCTCAGCTGGATCTGTAGGAGTAGCTGAAGGAAAAGCATAGTCTATTTCTACAATGTCCCAAACTTCTGTACCAAGAGATTGAAGATATGCAGTAACTCTTACCTTCCAATAATTGAAGTTTGTCCCATCAAAAATCGGTGGCCTGATTGATGCTTCTCTCTCGTAGTTGCTCATGATGAACGATCTACCTTCAAGCGATCAAGCTTCTCTGAAGGACCTGCTCTGATACCAATTGTTGAGAATAATACTGAGAGGGGGGGTGAATCAGTATTATCTAGCAATTTTAATAAATCTTCCTTATTTGATCTTAGAATTATTTTTGCATGTCAGTACCATAAAATAATGAGCATGAACAAAGAAAACAGATAGTCACACCAAAGAACACAAGATGTAAGGTGGAAACCCAATGTGGGTGAAAACCACCTGCTGCAATATGTCTCTATCTTCTTTCAAATTAGAAACTTCTTTTACAATGATTGTGTACTGGTGCAGTCCTTTACCAGTACGCAGGCTGCAACCTGCAGAGAGCTACAACTCTCTCTCGTTTTCTAGTCTACTCCTGGAAGGGAGCTACAACCCCCTACTTCTTTTCATAAAGCATCAGATGATCAACAAGTACATAACAGTTACAGATCACTACAGATATCAGATCAGCAATAACAGAATTAACCAAGAACACCTTATCAACAGAGAAATATAATCAACAGATCATCTTAAGGCAGGGACACAATTTTCTCTTCTGTGGCCTGCGACTGGACGCAGTTCACCTTCTGCTGCTCAACGTGCCGACGCACTGTTCCTTCAACTGCTCTGCGTGCCAGCGCACCCAACACTACTATCGCGCCGCGTCTTTCGCTTCAGAGACGCACCCAATAACACTATCGCGCCGCGTCTCTCGCTTCAGGGACGCACCTGAACCGGTCTGCTCTGCGTCCCCACGCAGGTCTCTTTCTACTATACTGCGTCCCGGCGCACTTGCCCTTCATTGTACCTGCGTCCCTTCAGATATAAATGATATAAAGACTTCAGAAGTAACCCAGGCAATTAGATCCACAGATCTGAACATGCGCCAAGAGATCTCGGTCCATAAATAGATTCGCCTTGATTAGATCTAGACCAGATCTCACCCAATAAGATATTCAACCAAAGACATTGCTCAAACCAAATGATCTCCTTTGCTTTATATAGGCAAGCTCCTCCTCAAATCAAGGAACAATACCACGAGCCGACACCATAAAAACACAATACCGTCGGCTAGATACCACACAAGAAACCCCCACGTGCTTTTCTCTGCCTTGAAGTGTGTGCACTGGGTGGATGCACCCCCTGAACGACTGGCCTGCGTCCCTAAACGCGGGTGCTGCATGATTTACCTGTGGGGACGCACTTTCTGTAAGATGTACCTGCGTCCTTCACAATTTTTCAATAAAATGAGAGCTGATAATCAATCTTTGCTGCTGACATGAAGAACAGTGATCTACCACCTGAATGGGTTGCCATCAAGGACAACACCTGAACCATAATGCCAACACAGCATTATAACATAGTGGAAGATTTGGCCCAATCGCCATCCGCTATGTCGACTCTTGAAGTATTACAAAATTGCCCATCCCAAAGGCAAGCCTTGTTATCGGCTATTGGTGGGGTTGATCCTAAGGATTCCAATCTTGTATCCTTTGATCACAAAGGATACGATCCTCAGTTACCAGCTCAACTAGCTTTCCTTATTCAAGTGAAAGCCCTCAACAAAACTGTTCACCGAACAATTATTGACGAGGGGGCATCTACATGTATTATGTCGATGAGTTGCTGGAAAACTTTAGGATCTCCAACCTTGTCGCGATCTTCGACGACATTAAAAGCTTTCGACGGAAGGACTTATACCTCGTACGATATCCTTAATAACTTGAAGGTTGAACTGGGAGGAAAAATAGTGGAAATTGATGTTGAGGTCATCGATGGGAATCTTGACTATAACATCCTACTGGGAAGACCATGGATATATGCCATGGCGGATGTAGTGTCGACTTATTTTAGGAAGATCGCCTTCCCTTTTCAAGGAGGGATTACGGTCGTCGACCAACAGAACTTCCTCCCTAATGGTTCACAAGTTATAGGAAGCATTCCCATGATCCATGAGAGCAACCATTCGCTTCAAGATATCAGAGTAGGCCTACTGAAAGACCCCACAATGATGGGAACTTTCGCGCTTCCACCTCCTATATACATAAGAAATATAGCATTAGTAGCTACCTGCAACATGATATCTTCCATGAAGGTCGCAAAAGACGATGTCGACATGGATCATGCAATGGTTTTGCCCCCAAGCCCTATAGAAATATTGTAGCAATCAATGTTTCGGGCATGGGAGGCGAACCCAAATCAACGCTCATCAAGCATTTGGGTAGATAGGTCTAGAGAATATGGTACCCCATTAGATCCTTGGTCGAAAGTACATGGGACTGACGAAGGAATTCTACAATCAATGTTGATTGAGGGGGCACCATGGAATGATTGCCACCATCGTTCCCTTCTTCAGGAGTATGAAGAAGATACTCAACATGACCTTTATCACCCTTCAGGTTTTGAATTCCTATCAAATACTGTAAATACGGTGGATTCCGAGCGAAACTTATCCAATATTGAAGAGACTAAAGCCATAAATATCTCGACTAAAACAAATGTTGTAGAGAATATTTATGTCGGCAAAGGTTGTTCTCCTTCAGAACTGGAAATATATAACGCTCTTTTTCGCGAGTTCAGAGATGTCTTTGCTTGGTCATATGATGAAATGCCAGGCATTGACTCGAGTATTGTTGAACATGAAATTAAAATGTATCCTGATGTCAAACCAGTAAGACAACGGCTTCGGCAGGTGCACCCCAAGAAAGCCGATGCCATTAAGGCGGAAATTGAAAAACTTCTCCATGCTGGATTCATCTACCCGGTTCCTCTAACCGATTGGGTATCAAATATTGTCCCTGTTATGAAGAAACAAGGGACGATTAGAGTGTGTGTCGACTATAGGGATGTAAACCAAGCTTGTCCGATGGACAACTACCCTACACCCTTCATCGACCAGATAATTGATGAATGCACCGGATGTGAAATCTTTTCATTTATGGATGGATTTTCCAGGTATAATCAAATAAATATCAGCCCACAGGACCAGTCAAAGACTACATTTATTTGTCGGTGGGGCACATTCTCTTATCGAAAATTACCCTTTGGTTTAAAGAACGCAGGGGCGACGTTTCAGGGGGCAATGAATTATGTCTTCCATGACATCAAGAACATCGTTCAACCATATCTCGATGACCTTCCGGCTCATTCGCGAAAGCGGACTGATCATCCGCAGCATTTAAGAGCAATATTTCTACGTTGCCGACACTACAAGATAAGACTCAACCCACACAAATGTGTGTTTTGCATCGGTTCTGGTCGCTTACTTGGCTTTGTAGTCTCTAAGGATGGGATCCGTCTCGACCCTTGCAAGGTTCAGGCAATCATTAATTTGCCTCCACCTTCAAATTTGCTTCAGATTCAAAAACTCCAAGGGAAAGCAAACTTTCTGAGGAGGTTCATTCCAAATTACGTAGAACTTGCTAAAGGTTACACTCGTCTTTTGAAAAAGGATGTACCTTTTGTCTGGGATCAGGTGGTGCAAGCTTCCTTTGATGCTCTGAAAGATTCTCTAGTAAAAGCATCATTAATGTATGCCCCAGACTATCAAAGAGATTTTAACCTGTATCTAGCTGCAGCGGATACGACCATTGCGATGGTTTTAGTTCAAGAAGTCGATGCAATTGAACATCCTATATATTATTTAAGTAAAAACTTGAATGATACAGAAAGCAAATATTCTTATGTTGAAAAACTAGCGCTTGCAGCTGTTCAAGCGATTCAAAGGTTTCGACATTATGTCCTCTTTCGGAAAACTACCATTTTATCAGATTGCAACCCCATGACTTATATACTGTCGCGACAGTTGCTGGGGGGAAAATATTCAAAATGGATAGTGATCCTTCAAGAGTTTGATCTGGAATTTGTAAAATCCAAATCAAAGAAAGCTCTAGTTTTCGCAGAATTATTATGCGATCTCCCATCGTCGTCCAACGATGAAACCTCCGAAGAATCAATCGTGGACGAGAGTTTGTTTCTGATATCTACAAGCGATGAGTGGTATGGGGATATAATAGTTTATCTCCAAACCCAAAAGTTCAGGCCTAACACCTCTCACGCTGAACAGAAACGTATACGATACCAAGCTAAAGACTACATGATCGTCGGTGATACGCTTTATCGTCGTGGTATCGATACAGTTCTGAGGAGGTGCCTTACCATGAAGAGGCCGAAAAAGTCCTGAATGAGTGTCATTCAGGCGCGTGTGGGAGGCATCAATCTGGATATGCAACAACACAAAAAATATTACGAGCAGGATACTTCTGGCCAACCATGTTCAAAGATTGCATAATCGTAGTCAGAAGTTGCCATGCTTGTCAAATTTTTGATAACAAAACCAGAAGACCACCCACACCTTTACAGCCAATAGTTGTTGTTGGGCCTTTCGCCAAATGGGGCATCGATTTCATGCAATGTAACCCCACCTCGACCGGGGGCATGGGTATATTATAGTCGCTGTTGACTATTTTACCAAATGGGTCGAGGCGATGCCTACATTGGATAACACTGGTGAAACAGCTGCCCTTTTCTTTTTCAATCATGTAGTCACCAGTTCGGCGTACCACAGGCTATAGTTACAGATCGTGGATCGCATTTTCGCAATCACATGATGGTTGAATTAGCTGCCAAGCTAGGGCTATCTCAAGACATCTCTACCCCGTATTATCCACAAGCCAACGGACAAGTTGAAGCAATCAAATAGGTCCTGAAGCGTATGTTGCAAAGGATGATCGGGGTTCACAAAAGAAGGTGGCACCTAATCCTGTACTCAGCCTTGTGGGCTTACCGAACATCGGTAAAGAATGCGACTGGGTTCACACCTTTCCAACTGGTGTATGGCCTGGAGGCAGTCTTACTAGTCCAGTGTGAAATTTCGTCTCTTAAACTCGCAATTGATCTCCTCCCCGGAACTTCAGAAGAAGAGGCACGTTTCTTGGAATTAATCCAATTGGATGAAACCCGTCGTGATGCCGCGTTGGCTAACGAAGCCCATAAGAAACGAGTCAAGGCGCAGTTCGACAAAAATGTCAAACCCCGTGTCTTCTCAGAAGCTGACTTGGTCTTGCTTTACGACCAAGAATTCGATAAATTGGGAGCAGGAAAATTTAATTCTTTATGGATGGGCCCCTATATTGTTAAACGAGTGTTAGCAAAAGGAGCCTACGAGTTAATGGATTATGACGGAATTCCACTGGCGCAACCTCGCAACGGGTTGTACCTCAAGCGTTACTATGCTTAAATAGTAACCTGTATGATTTTGTTGTATTTTGTTTTCGCTAAAGTGTTTGTTTTCGTTGAGTGATCCACCTTTTTTCATTTATTGCAGATGTCAAACCTTCTAGAGACATGTGTTGGATATGCCGACGGAGCGAGTCGTAGTTCGCGGAACCTATCCTCCGCAGCTTGGGCCATTTTCGATCCAAGCGGCGAGTTAGTAAGTTTCAGAGGTGTGTGTATTGGGCAATCAATGAATAACATCGCTGAGTATAGCGCGTTGATAGAACTACTATATGATGCCATCACCCATGGTATACGCCGACTAATTGTCAGGCTAGACTCACAACTCGTAATACTACAACTCAATGGTATATATTCCGTTCGCAATCCAGCTATTTATCACATGTTCTTGAGGGTTAAGATTTTGGAAAGACAGTTTGATTCAATTCAATACCAGCATATTTCAAAAAACTTGAACACATTAACCGACTCATTAGCAAACTATGTGTTAGATAGACATTTGCGACATTTATAAAAAGAGACACATCATCAATGATTGTACATATGGATCATTTAACTCAACCGGAATAAAACTCGAAAATCAAAATATATATAAGTTGTTTATCGTTCATACATAATGTTCTGTAACAAAGACAAAATCGGTCATATGACCCAAAAACTCAAAAGTGCTAGGGGGCACCCTAGTCTAGTGATGCTCATGATAGCACGTCACGGCCTGTGCAATCATGCGCAAGAGACGAGTCCATCGTCTAGGCACACCAGTAGTATGCAGCTGCAACTGTAAAGGTAACTCATCAATCCTCACATCGGGAATGCCGAGAGTAAGGCTCTCAACCTGCTCGTGCACAGCTGTAAGGGTCTCGACTACATCAAGGTCGCGGAGAATAACTCTCCCAGCAGTCTCCCCTGCTGGGGCAGCAACTGGCACTCTCGGGCGAACTGCTGGACGAACAGGACCAACATCTGCATGCACACATGAGTTTGATTAAAGTCTTGATAGAATAAAGCACAAGGACATTATAAATAAGAACAGTAAACAGTAATATGGTCGAAGATTTTACCAATAGCGCCCCACTGTTCGCCATCCGGTAGTACCAAGTCCGGATCACCTCGGAAATCCATGCCAACATATGGGTACTCGGAATAGACAATCTCCTGGCGCTCGAACCACCTGAAGTAGGTATCAGTGAAAGTAATCTAAGATTGACCAGCATGCCTAGACATGTGGTCAACCCATCTCTGCATGCGTGGCTCAGTAGGAGAAGGCAAGTCGAGTGCAATGTACTGAGGCTGCATCAGTGGTATTTTCTCCAAGGCGAAGGCAGTCAAAATAGAACCAAATCCAAAGTTCTTCAGCTTCCCGTCCTTTACCTTGGTCAATTGACTTTTCATCTGAACAAGTACTGCATCACACCAGTTGAATACTTTCGGTTGGAGACACTCCAAGGCGTGCTGTACGTAAGACCTGTTGGCAACATGAATAGATGCACTACCGGCCATCCTACCGATAGTATACAAAATGGACCTGAGGGACCTATCAGTAATCTCACGGATAACGAACTTGCCGTCTCTGCTCGGCTGGGAACCTTCCCTGCAATATGACGGACATAGCCTCTCACGGAGTCATTCCCCCGGGCCGAACCTGACAAAGAAATGGGGGCACCCTGCCTTGACAACCCAGTCAAGAAGTAAATGTCTACAATGGTCAAGGGGATGTATTTTCCCCTAATCTGGAATACTTGGTTGATGGGATCCCAAGCATCAAGCATATACTGCAGTAAAGAGATCTGTGCTCTCATGCTAGAGATACGGAAAAACTTCAACAGGCCACAGTTCCGCAGCGCGTTCACCGTGACAGGGTCATGGAGAGCAATCATATCTTCTTCTTCATGTTCTCGTTCTCGCCATGTAAGTGACATTTTTCTCAAAGGTCCCTACAAAACAAACAAGAGAATGAGTAAGATCCTGTATTTGATGAGAAAATAGCAAAATTTCATCAAAAACTGTGCCACAAAATCAGTTTTCTAGTCCCAACGCAGGTAGACAGTGTTCCACCTGCATTGAAGGTCAAGCTGCCTCAAGGCAGCTTGACATTCAACGCAGGTTTCGAGTGGACAACCTGCGTTGATGACAGGGCACCCTGGCAAAACCCCAGGTGCTCACAAAGACAAAGAAACAGGCACAGAATGGAAAAATGAAACCATGAAAAGAAAGAGCTAGGGTTTAGCTCCTACCTGGTCTAGACAACGCCGAGAATCGTCCACAGAATCTCCCGAAATCAGCTGGTGAAAATCAAGGGGAAAGAGGCACCTCCAAAGCTCCAACAAACCAAGTTCAAATGAAATGGTAAAATGAGAGGTAAAAACACTTTTTAATTGCTTTTTACGTAGTTCAAAGCGAAATATTAGGGTTTTAATCTCATTTTCAAGCAAATTTTATTCATTTCTAACTACGTTTGATGCAGCAATTGAGAATGAAGTACTATCCTTGAGAAGAGAAAAGCTAGTTTTGGTAAAAAATCAAAATTTGACTATATAATCGAGCAATTTTAGCATAAAGTTCATGCTCGTTAAAAAATAAACGCCAGATCCGAGCAGTTTTAGCACATAGTTAATGCTCGTTAAAAAATAAACATAAGATCGAGCAAATGTTTCCACCCGTGTTTAAGCTCGTTAAAAAATGAACTATCCCGGTAAATAACCACCATCAATGTAATATAATCAGCCACTAAAGCCTTGGTTGTGTTTGCACCTATCACCTCCACTTTTCATTTGGCCGATCGTTCACCTCCATATGATTGTTTACCCATTTTGAGGAACAGCTGTGAAGAGTGATTTCACCTAGCCATCCTTGTGACACTACCGTGATTGGAAAATTCCAACCTGTACCTGGAATCAGCTGCTATCCCTGTTAATCACTCATTCCTCAAAATACGAGTCTTCTTTAAGCTCTTTTCAACTGGCTCGTAAAATATGAAAAGATTGCCGAGTTTTGGCCTTCCAGCTCATTAAAGGACAGGAAGAGCTATCCCTCCTCTAGATTTTAATCTTTTTGGACCTGAGGGATTATTGCACAAAACGATCGAGCGCTTTTTTTGTTCGGCTCGTTAAAGCTATCGAAAACTCATCCCTTCTGTATTGTTTTATACTTTTTCGGACTTAAGGGATTAGATGACGAAAAAGGAATTTTGGAGTTGACTTTATGTACCTTTCCAGACTCTCTAAAAATGAAAAGGACCGAGTTATCCTTGTCGTTAGACTCGTTAAAATCATTAAATAGCGACAAACTTGTCTTTAGACGAGAACGAGTTTCACTATCGCTAGGCTCGTTAAAACATAGCGATGGGCTTGCCCAAAGGGCAGGTTATAGAACAAGCATATGTTATCCTCCTCAAGCTTGACAAAAATAAAGAGGTACTGGTCAGCAATGACTGGGGAAAAATTGGGAGAAACTGAAGAAAACTTTGATGGTAGCAAGTCGCTCTTGAACATGACACTTTTCCTCCGTACCACAATCGGGTTGGGTTGTTTCATTCCCCGGTCACATCACCACGGTCTCGCCATACCATCCATATTTGGGGTAATGCTACCGATCCATCGCATCAGTGTCGCCATATGTTCAAGAGAAGTCGTTCAGAAAGAGTCAACCGTGTCCCATCCACTACCATACATTATCCTTCATCCATTCATGACCGGCACCCTGAATCATATGTCACAGATCGTTTTCACCTCCATTAAAATCATTAGCTCCATTCCATGTCACTGATGTGGGATTCATTAAGGCCCTCCTGTGACGGATCGCTTCTTGTCAACATCAGCTCATTATCCAGGAAGTCGATCTAGGAACAACCCCTTCAGTACTTTGAAGCTTGCATGCCTCAATGGCAAGTTTCTCATTTCCGGCGACAGGTATACATCAATGACCTTCGACCATAAGATTTTGCGTGGTGTTCGACGCCAAGTCCTTTATTCACACCACGTGAATTGTACTGCAGTATCTTGAGGGTCATTATCATTATCGGTGATTCCTCTCGTGCTTGTTAACGGTTTACATCATTGACCGGTGATCAAGCGATGTCTTTCCATGTTCGACTTCAGCGCAATTCTCACATGGATCGACTTGTACTTAGAGTGAAGATCGAACGAGTTTGAAGACCCCGTATCTAGTTTCATCCATCCGGGCTGCGATATATATTCAGGAAAGATAAAGACATTTGACATGTACATCATTGCAGCAGATGATCATCCTACTCAAAGGATGATAATTTCGCCAAAATTATCAGTCTACCATCAGACGATCGTCTGTTCTATGTACAAAAATGAATTTATAAAGCTGAGCATGGGAATGCCCGCCTCAGCTAGATCATGAAAGCAGTATGAATCATAATGTATTGTATTGTATCTTATTACAGGTCTCCTCCCAGCAAATGGATGAACGTCGGACCCTCCTGGATAAAGCATTTCACCAGATAAATGGCCTCATACTTTAGGGGGCAACTGTTATAGACATTTTTGTTCCTTACAGCATTGAGCATGAAATGTCCATAATCTAAGGGATCCAAAGTCCCTAAACATGTTTTTCCTACCCCTAGAGGAACAAGGCTAACTAACCACAGCAATTCACAGAAGTTCTCCACCTGAAACCACTCAAAAACAAGTCAATTCAGGATCATGTCAACTGCTCCACTGAGCATCTGCGCTGAATGTCAACTGCTACACTGGCTACCTGCGTTGAATGTCAACTCCAACACTAGCTACCTGCGCTGAGCGAGTTTGGAAAAGTGGCAGGCTCATTCCTCAATGTGTTAATGCTCAGGAAGCTTCCAAAATGACACTTGCCTCAGGGAATTCGACTGGTGATGAGTAAGAGGTTCCAAATCTCCAAGTGGAAGCAAGAACCTCCAAGTGGACTCAAGAACTGAGAGAGGGAGAGGACACTAGTCAGATCTCAAGCTGACTCATCCTCTCTCCAAAATAACTATATATAGATCTCTCCTCCATGAGATCTAGAGGCTGGAATTTTGTTATTGCAAAGAATTGTTGTTGGTTTGAGACTGGAAACATTGGGTGCTTAATGCTTTGAAGGGAGCTGAAGAAGGAATTCCATTCTGTTGGGAAGGAGATGCTGGATTGGAGCCCTCTGGGTTGTATCTCTTCCTGAACCTTGTTATCAATCAATAAAGCTATCTTGGTTTTCTCCTATATACTGGTGTATTTGTATGATTGCATTAGTGTATTTGATTTACTTCTAATCCTGAATCATTTGTGAATATGAATATCTGCCTTTGTGTTGTGTTCTTCTCTTGTCGCAAGTAGTTGTTCTCTTGTCACAGGTAGATGTTCTCTTGTGATCTCGTGGGAATCAAGTAGTTGTTCTCTTGAGCAAGCGAGGAGGCAAGTAGCTGTGAACACCCAAAGAGAAGAGGATCTAGATCGAGGGACAAACAGAAGACAATGGTTAGTCTATCGATCTCCCCTCTTTCACATTTCATAAAGGAAGAAACCATAATAGTTGTATCTGTTTGTTGCTAAGGCAATGTCACACCTTAGGTGGATAGGATCGTCCTGCATAGGCATTTTTCCCCACAACACCTTGTGATAGATCTTAGTAGCCCCTCAAAGCATCCCTTTGATTACACCTTGCTTGTTGCTTTTATTTGGCCTGAAACAGTTGATTAAGTAGCAATCTGTGACCCAGAACCTGAGGGAAACGAGAGTTTCTCCTTCAGCGCAGACCCAGTGAAGGGATTCTACATTTCAACGTAGGTCCCGTGAAGGCTACCTGCGCTGAATGTCAAAACCCCTGTGTTGAGGTTGCGCTGAACCAGTTTGTCCTTGTGAAGCTCGGGTTCTCTGCTCTATTTTGCCTTGTTTTGATCTCTGATTTTTGCAGCCTGTAACCAGCATAGGTACCAGTCTGATAACTCCTTTTCTCTGCTTAGATTCCGCCTCCTTTTGTACAAAAAGACTGTGAGTGTTTTTATGTGTTTGTGGCATCATTTACAGTTTTCCTTTGCATGAGTGAAATAGTCATCCTGTAGCCCTTGATTCAGATCTGTTGATTGTGATCTTAGGAGAGAGTTCATTGGCTATTTGCAGTTGATTATACATTTACTCTTGCTTATTGGTTTGAATTTGTCTCTTTTAAGTGTCGAAACAAGTCTTCATTTCGAAAATCGTTAAGTGTTGTAATCTCTTCTACCCTCTCTGATTTCGAAAAAGTAAACTTGTTTGTATTTGTCATTTAAAAGCAAATTCAAAGTTGTACAAAAAGCTTTCTTTGTAGGCATCAATACTAAGAAAGCGGAAAACAAACACCTGCATTGTGCATTTGCATTTGATAGTTTGCATGTTGGATTTAGGAAAAGTGCATTAGAGTGTGCTGATTGCTCCTTGAGAAAAGATGGTGTCTTTCTTTTCCCTTAGTAGCTAGGATTTTCAAAGTTGAAAAGATATAAAGCTTTCTTATCATCTTTAGACTGCATTTAGGAATTGTATCATACATCTCGTGGTGAACCTTGAAAGGCAAACTTCTAAAAAGATCAACCTAAAATAAATTGAATGAACTTAACAACGCTTTGCAACATAACGCACAACATAGAGGTCTAGACTAGAGACGTGTTCCGGCGTCGTTAAGCCTGGTGACTGTCGATCTCGTGGATGGTGGGTGATTCCTCCTGAGGGACGATAGCGCCAGTACGGATTGTGCTCCCACGTACTGTCGCGTATATATTGGGAGACCCCTATAGGCATAAAACCTTTATCCTTAGGAAGCCGTGTCAGCCGCCCTACTGATCGCAATGCACTGAACACAGCATTCAGGAAGATCGACCGCCCGTACCCTAAAAAGTATTCTGCGGTTTTGCGAAAAGTTTGGCACACCCTCTGCCTAGAACTCCAGAGCAGTTCCTTTTGGCCTTTTTCAGACTCTATAACGGAAAAGGTCCATCCGAGCATTTGTCACTTCGGGCTCGTTAAAACATCGAAGGAGACTAGAGTCATCTTTAGCTTTTTCTCGACTCTTTAAAACTGAAAAAGCAAGTTGTGTCTAAGCATCGTTAAAAATTTATTTTAAGCGGAAAAATCACCCTTTAATTCCTACGTTGATCTTTAAGTTGAAAAAATGGAGCACACCAACCAAGGAATTCCCCTTGGTGGAAATCCTAGTCCCTTCTCCTCTTGGGGAGATGTTGGTGCACCCCACATGGCCACATTGTCGCTTCCAGGACTGACAATTGGCTTGCCAATCTGGCTCTTTTCAACCAATGTCGTTCGGAACACCACCATTCCTGAACAGTCGAGTCAACAGTTAGACCAGATCAGAGTTGCCAACCAGCCGTCTACCTCATCTAACTCTTCTTCTCCTCCTTCCTCTTCGCTTGACGGAACTGGTAAAACAAAAAACCAAGTTCCTAAGGAGAAGAAGGAAAAGAAGAAGAAAGAGAAGAAGAAGAAGGAGCCAAAGGCGAGTGGGGGCAAACAAGTGTCGCCTCACAAAAATCCACACACAGCACTGACCAGGCCTAAATCGCCATGTGTCATATGCAAGGGAGACCATTTCCACAGAGATTGTCCCTGTATCCCTCGAATACTAAGGGACTGGTCTCCCCGTTTGCACAATTCGGTAGCATCAACCTCTGATAGCCATGTTGACTGCTCACCGTCAACTAGTGAAAGTGAAGTCCCAGGACAGAGAGGGAAAGCTAGATTTCCCTGCAAACTGTGTGAAGGTGATCACGCCATCCACCGTCGTCCCTTCTTAGACGAGGCCAAAAGAGTTCTGGAAGATCACCGATTCTACGAGCGCAACTTCCTCCTGGATATCAAAAACTCCTGCCAAGTCCTTCACTAGTTGAGAACCCGGCTGGCCCACCCAGGTGGTCAGCCGAAGCACCTATCATTGAAGATAAACCGTCTGGATCCATGCCTGACGAAAGTCAAAAGGTTGAGATGGCAGTTGACCCGGTTTTTCCTTCAGAGGCTCTATCTTCGAATGATACCATCACAGAGGAGAATAAAGACGACACCGCCCAAATTCTCTTCATCAACACTGACTCTGATGAACAAGGGGGCAATGCCCCCATTCCTTTATCACAGGAAGGAAGTTCGTCAGAGCAATATCCGGCCGTTTATTCGATCCCACCACCAAGCAACCTGGTTGTGTCCTTTGATTGGAACCAACTAGGCAGACCCCGGTTGCCAGCAAGCATACCATTCAGAATTATCATTCAAATATACAGAATGGTGATGGTTGGCACTATCATTGATGAGGGGGCATCTGTGAGTATCATTTCCTCTATTGCTTGGAAAGCGCTTGGTTCGCCAGCGCTTTTACTTGAAATGAGAAATCTATCAGGTTTTCATAAAGGAGCCAGTCGACCTTTAGGGATCCTCCCCAATGTGCCCATAACATTGAAAGGGAAGACCGTTCAAATGAACATGATGGTCGTTCAAGGACCCTTGGATTATAACCTACTCCTTGGACGAGACTATATATATTGCATGGGAGCCATCGTCTCCTCACTCTTTAGAGTAATGTGTTTTCTGCATGAAGGAAGAGTGGTCAAGCTCGTGGACCAACTTTCATTTCCCGGATCACGCATCGCAAATAGTCATATACCATCCCTAAATGGTCTCTTCACGCAAGAAGTGTCTCAACCCACGGTCCGTCCTCCTGATGAGCGCGAGTAATCCGGGAGGATATGACTGGAACCCAGGGGGCATGCGTCCTGGTCTGCTTCGGCAGGGAAACTTTGGGTATAGAGTAGGTTTTCACGGAAGAATATGACTAGTCTGTACCCCGTCCGTCTAGGAAGAGGGTTATTCTAGAATAAGATTCTTTTGTCAAAGTTATGTGAGTTGGTGGGCTACGTCGCTCACCTTTGTCTATTTCGGTAGACATTGCTGAGGAAGTGTTTTGTTTGAAAGATTAACGAAACAATCTTTGGGTAACCTGAAAGAGGTAAGCCTCTCTCGTTCAAACAAATGTTTTGGCGGAAGTGAAGTAGAGGTAACCTTGAAACTCTGTTTTATACCTGGGGGCATGCAAACCTTTTGGAGTGCTAGCAAGGGGCGGCTATTTATTTTTTAAATTTTTAGGACCTATAACCCTTTAAACTCGTAGGATTAGTCGTTTCCGAACTTGCATAATGAAAGGATGCGGGGCAAAGCTTTGTGAGATGAAGCTCCATAAAAAATAGAATCTCAATGAGACACTCTTATCATATGACTGGGTAATCGAGCAGTTTTAGCACAAAGTTCATGCTCGTTAAAAAATAAATGCAAGATCCGAGCAGTTTTAGCACGTAGTTCATGCTCGTTAAAAAATAAAACATAAGATCGAGCAAATGTTTCCACCCGCGTTTAAGCTCGTTAAAAAATGAACTATCCCGGTAAATAACCACTATGAATGTAATATCATCAGCCATTAAAGCCTTGGTCGTGTTTGCACTGTCACCTCCACTTTTCCATTTGCCGATCGTTCACCTCCATATGATTGTTTACCCATTTTGAGGAACAGCTGCGAAGAGTGATTTCACCTAGCCATCCTTGTGACACTGCCGTGATTGGAAAATTCCAACCTGTACCTGGAATCAGCTGCTAACCCTGTTTATCACTCGTTCCTCAAAAGGTGAGTCTTCTTTAAGCTCTTTTCATCTGACTCGTAAAATATGAAAAGATTGCTGAGTCCTTGGCCTTCCAGCTCGTTAAAGGGACAGGAAGAGCTATCCCTCCTCTAGATTTTAATCTTTTTGGACCTGAGGGATTATTTCACAAAAAGATCGAGCGCTTGTTTTATTCGGCTCGTTAAAACTATCGAAAACTCATCCCTTTTGTATTGTTTGATACTTTTTCGGACTTAAGGGATTAGATGACGAAAAAGGACTTTTGGAGTTAACTTTATGTATCTTTTCAGACTCTCAAAAAATGAAAAGAACCGAGTTATCCTTGTCGTTAGACTCGTTAAAATCATTAAATAGCGACAAACTTGTCTTTAGACGAGAACGAGTTTCACTATCGCTAGGCTCGTTAAAACATAGCGATGGGCTTGCCCGAAGGGCAGGTTATAGAACAAGCATATGTTATCCTCCTCAAGCTTGACAAAAATAAAGAGGTACTGGTCAGCAATGACTAGGGAAAAATTGGGAGAAACTAAAGAAAACTTTGATGGTAGCAAGTCGCTCTTGAACATGACACTTTTTCCTCCGTACCACAATCGGGTTGGGTTGTTTCATTCACCGATCACATCCATGGTCTCTCCATACCATCCATATTTGGGGTAATGCTACCAATCAATCGCATCAGTGTCGCTACATGTTCAAGAGAAGTCGTTCAGAAAAAGTCAACCGTGTCCCATCCACTGCCATACATTATCCTTCATCCTTTCATGACCGCCACCCTGAATAATATGTCACAGATCGTTTTCACCTCCATTAAAATCGTTAGCTCCATTCCATGTCACTGATGTGGGATTCATTAAGGCCCTCCTTTGACGGATCGCTTCTTGTCAACATCAGCTCATTATCCAAGAAGTTGATCTAGGAACAACCCCTTCAGTACTTTGAAGCTTGCATGCCACAATGGTAAGTTTCTCACTTCCGGCGACAGGTATACATCAATGACCTTCGACCGAAAGATTTTGTGTGGTGTTCGATGCCAAGTCCTTTATTCACACCACGTGAATTGTATTGCAGTACCTTGAGGTTCATTATCATTATCGGTGATTCCTCTCGCGCTTGTTAACGGTTTACATCATTGACCGGTAATCAAGCGATGTCTTTCCATGTTCGACTTCAGAACATTTCTCACATTGATCAACTTGTACTTAGAGTGAAGATCGAACGAGTTTGAAGACCCCGGATCTAGTTTCATCCATCCGGGCTGCGATATATATTCAGGAAAGATAAAGACATTGACATGTACATCATTGCAGCAGATAATCATCCTACTCAAAGGATGATAATTTCATCAAAATTATCAGTCCACCATCAGACGACTGTCTGTTCTATGTACAGAAAAATGAATTTATAAAGCTGAGCATGGGAATGCCCGCCTCAGCTAGATCATGAAAGCAGTATGAAAAATAATGTATTGTATTGTATTGTATTACAGGTCTCCTCTCAGCATTGGATGAACTTCAGATCCCCCTAATAAAGCATTTCACCTAATAAACAGCCTCATACTTTAGTGGGCAACTGTTATAGACATTTTTGTGCCTTACAGCATTGAGCATGAAATGTCCATAATCTAAGGGATCCAAAGTCCCTAAACATGTTGTTCCTACCCCTAGAGGAACAAGGCTAACAAACCACGGCAATTCACAGAAGTTCTCCACCAGAAACTGCTCAAAACAAGTCAATTCAGGATCATTTCAGTGGCTACACTAGCTGTTTGCGCTAAATGTCAAAGCCAACACTGGCTACCTGCGTTGAATGTCAAATGGAACACTGGCTACCTACGCTGAACGAGAATGGACATGTGGCAGGCTCATTTCTCAAGGTGTCAAAACCCAGGAAGCTTCCAAAATGACACTTGCCTCAGGGAATTCGACTGGTGATGAGTAAGAGGTTCCAAATCTCCAAGTGGAAGCAAGAACCTCCAAGTGGACTCAAGAACTGACAGAGGGAGAGGACACTAGTTAGATCTCAAGCTGACTCAGCCTCTCTCCAAACATCTATATATGGATCTCTCCTCCATGAGATCTAGAGGTTGGAATTTTGTTATTGCAAAGAATTGTTGTTGGTTTGAGATTGGAATCATTGGGTGCTTAATGCTTTGAAGGGGGTGAAGATAGGAATTCCATTTGCTGGGAAGGAGATGCTGGATTGGAGCCCTCTGGGTTGTATCTCTTCCTGAACCTTGTTATTCATAAATAAAGCTATCTTGGTTTCTCCTATATGCTGATGTATTTTTGATGTACGAATGCATTAGTATGTTTAGTTTATTTCTAATCCTAAACTAGTTATGAATGTGAATATTTGTCTTTGTGTAGTGTTCTTCTCTTGTCGCAAGTAGCTGTTCTCTTGTGATCTTGTAGGAACCTGTTGAAGCTGGACAAGCAAGAAGGCAAGTAGCTGTGAACTCCCAAAGAGAAGAGAGACCGGATCGAGGGACAAACGGAAGACACCGGTAAGTCTATTGATCTCTCTTCTTTCACATTTCATAAAGGAAGAAACCAGAATAGCTGTACTCATTTGTTGCTAAGGCACAGTCACACCTTAGGTGGATAGGATCGTCCTGCATAGGCATTTTTCCCCACAACACTATATACCCTGATGAATTGCATCTCCTTATCCTAACACTTTGTAGTGTTTATGAGTCTAGTGTTGTTTGGTTAAAACCATTGTTGTGCCTTCTATTGTTCAAGGTTTCCCATTTGTTTCCTCTATCAACTGATCATACATTTCCTTTCATCATGCCCTCTGTTGTTCAGACCCAAATGCTAAAAAGATTCCTCAAAAAAAAAAAATTATTGTCCAGAATTGTGTCGACTGATGTAGGATACGTAATTTCTTACCTTTTGACAGGTTTCTTCCTGTCGACTTCAACACTCTATCTAGGAAGATAACCCGGAAACACATTCATTGCCTTGATACTTGTAGACATCAGTGGCAGGTTACCTTGTGTTTGATCATAGGTTTTCATTATTGGCTCCTGGTTAAGCGATTCTATGAGTGTTTGATGACAAAGAAATATTTCATGCTTGCTAGTTTGCACCGTTCACCTTGGAGACCATCACCATTATCGGTGGCCTTCCTCACATCTGTTAATGGTCTCCATTATTGACTGGTAATCAGATGATTTCGTGCATGTTCGATATCAACACATCTTATCACATGTACCAATTTATGCTGTTCGGTGAAGCGGAAATCATGACCTTGGGTAGAGGCTTGCATCATTCAGCATTGTTCCCTCTCCCAAGCTATAGATATTGTTCTTTGGAGATAGCTATTTCAGGATGATCTATTATGACACTGGATCCACTTTGCGCTTATCAGCGGCCAGCATTGTTATATATTAGAAGAGAAAATTACTCTGACATAGCTACTGAGCATGGGAATGCCCAACTCAGGACATGATTTTAGCAGTTTATATATATGTATATGTGTTGCATCAAGTTTTCCTTGCCGCTCGAAACTTCTCTCTCTCAACAAAAAATTTTGATAGAAAATTAAAGTTTTAGTAAAGTGTTTTGGCCATCATTTATGCCTATGATCTCACACTTTAGGGGGCATCTGTTATAAGACAAAATGACCTCCTCATCAACTCAGAGGTGAAAGACAGCATGACTGAAGCAAAGACCACAATTGCAGGCCTTGATTCCACACTAGCACTCTTTGCACACTACTAACCTACTTTATAAAGCTTGTTACCAAGCATAGAGGAGCGTTAGTCACCCTGCTAAGTCAAGTTGTTAGACTAGGGGGAGCATTAGTGAAACTAATAGATGTTCAGTGGGTCAAGCCAACAAATCTTCTCACAAATATCTAGATATTTATCACTAAATTTGCTCAAGAAAAGCAAGGAAA
This sequence comes from Pinus tabuliformis, assembly GCA_031772625.1. NCBI lineage: Eukaryota > Viridiplantae > Streptophyta > Pinopsida > Pinales > Pinaceae > Pinus > Pinus tabuliformis. The sequence goes on from CM062804.1 coordinate 1,387,637,632, forward strand.
CTCCAAAAATCAAATTATTTGGGGAAATTCCAATCTGAGAATGAACGAAAATGGTAAAAAGCTTGAAAACAGGACAGGTTCATTGCTTTTTCCCTAATGAACTCTAGGAGGAGCTTGGCAGCCCTAACTCGATTGCTACATAAGCAGTGAGAGGGCCATTGTGAAAGAGGTCAGAGCATTTGGAAGGATAGCCCATTAAGATGTTGTGAATTGTCATACACTTGAAGAAGTGAGCTGAAAGAGAGAGAGAGAGAGAGAGAGAGAGAGAGAGAGAGGAAGAAGGGGCAAGGGAAGGCTGATACAATGGATGGTTGTAATCATTCTTCCATTATAGATATAGAATTGTAGTTGTATTCCCTACTCCATAGTTTCGGTAACATTGTTCATTGAGTTGTTCATTTCAATACTTGTCGAGTTGAGTAGTTTAAGTTGTATACAAGTATATGTTCATTGTGCATTCTTATATTAGCTTTCTAGATTGTATGCTATGATTGTGTTTGCCTTTCCTTTGTGCAGGAATTGTCTTGGAGCCAGCTTTGGAGGAGTTCTTCTTGGTTGCATTGAGATCTCCAAACAAATCTAGAATGAGATTTGAGGTAAACACTCTTTCCATACTTGGCTAACTTATATTTGATAGATGAACATGTGTATAACTTTGTAGCTTCTGCAGATAATCTTACAATATGTCAAAGGTCTCGAGAAGGCCTTTGAGGGTAGTTTTCATTCTACATACACCATGCATTTAACCCCATAGCAGTCGCTGGAGCATTGCACAAACCAAAAGGAAGGACCCAGTATACAAAGGTACCCCAAGGACAAGTGAAATGGTATTATCTTGGTCTTCTGGGCTGATTTGAATTTGAATGTATCTGCTAAACCCATCTAGGAAGGGAAATTTTTTTTTCCCTACTAGACCATCTAACACTTGATCTATGAAAGGTAAAGGAAAATGGTCACACAGATTCTCCACATGCCATTTTTCCTTGGCACTAGCACTAGAGGAGAGACCCATTCACTGTCAGAGATGGGATAGATGAATCCTGCATCAAGCAATTTTTGCGGTTCTTCCTTAACAATATCTTTAAGTGCTGGATTAATCCTCCTTTGAGGTTGCCTGACTAGTTTGAAATCTTCCTTAATGTATATATTATGAGTAGATACTGAAGGGTGCATTCTCTTCATCTCCTAGGCGAAGGCATCTAAATGTTTTCTCAGTAAGCTGCACATATCTTTCTCCTGGGAAGTGGATAGGGATGGACTGATTTTCAAGGTTCTTTCTGGGCTGAACTCTATATTATTAACATGGAGAGAGGTCGGGTCGGCCACACAGAGATCAGTTGCGGGGTTGTTTTAGGTTTCTCTCACTATGTCCTCTAAGGGTAATACACTGGGAGGTGGATTCTGAATCAAATTTTCAATCATATCATCCTCATCTTGCAGTTTTCCCCCCGTGAGAGTTTCTAATGCATAAAGTGGTGTAGAATAGACTTCATCCTCATCCTCCTCCTCCAACCAGAGAGGTAGATCATGTTCTAGCAAGGGTTGGGTAGGAGGGTATATGATTAACTGTTTGGACATATGCCCGTTCTTTATGGCCATGTTCCCAGCTCAACAACTGATGTAGTCATCGGCGGTTGCCAACCAAAGCCTTCCCAGGATGAGAAAATACCCAGTGAGCTTTGCCTTCGGCTGAAGAACTAAGAAATCAACAGGGTACTCCCAAGAATCAATGGAGACCATCACATTTTCCACAATCCCTTCAGGGGTCATGGTGGAGCGGTCTGCTAGCTGCAGTACTGTCATGGTCTTCCTCAAGGAGCCATAGAGGTTAAGTTTGAGCATTTTGTCCTTTATCATCACATTAATGCCAGCTCCCAGATCAATCAAGGTATGTGGGATCATGGTTCCATTGATGTGGACATCAACTACTGGGTTTCTAGGGTCCAGATATTTTGGATAGATTACCTGCCCCAACATCAGGTTGGACAGTTTTCCTCTGACATTGATGGTTGGGGCATCTCTCTTTCACCTTCCTGGATGCCTAAAACACTTCTCTTTGATCAACCTATTGTAGATAGGCACATCTTTTATGGCTCGGAGAAGTGGTATCTTCACAAATAACTGTTTCAATTCTCCGAAAAGTTTAGTTTCTTCTCGGGTAGGTTGTGTTGTCCCAGATAGTCTCTCAGGAAAGGGTGGAATTGCTTTAGGTTCACTTCCCTCTTTATCTTCTTCAACCTCCCTGGGTGGAGGATGGCTATCTGGGAGAACCTTCCCAGATCATAGGTTAATCTCTTGAATCTCCACAACATAAGTTGGGCATGATGGTTCCCCACTATACACCTGTTGAGTCTGTCTGTTGTTCGGGTTTGGGTTTGGCTGGGCAGGAATTTGGGGTTGCCTTGGTGGAGCAGAAGGTAATGGTTGTGCTTGAGTGGGTAGTGGAGGCAAAAGAGCGGGAGGAGAGTTATACTAGGGCCTCCACCCCTGATGAGATGCATTCCACTGAGGTTGTGGCTGAGCATAGGATTGAAATGAATGAGTGGTTGGTTGGGCATGATATTGAGATGTGAAGGACCAAGAAGGAGACATGGACCAGGAAGGATGAGTAGGAGGGCCCCAAGAAGGTATGTAATTGACTTGCTTGGGGTGGTAGTATGCCTAAGATGTCCCTTGCATCCCCTACTGGTATGGTCTAGGTCCATGCGGTCTCCTTCGGTTCATGAAATAGAGTGGTTTAGTGGCTCCTTCAACCCCTTGGTATACCGCTTTAAGTTTGGGCAAGGAAGGGAACTTATCTGTAGAATGATCTTCTTCACAGATTGAACAAACTTCTATAGATTTCAATGGACATTCATTCCTAGGATGCATCCTGGTGCATCTAGGACAAAAGATGGCCAAAGCCCTCTTTATTTCCTTTTGTTTTCTTTTGATATGTAAGGTATCCATTTGCATTGCAAGAGTCTGCAACATCTCACTCTTGAAGTCTTCCAGCATGTTTCCAATTTTTCCTTTAATGGATGAATTGGAAGAAGAGGTATTGGCTATGGGTTGACCCCCCCTACCTTTCTTTCTAGCTACTCTAGAATGGTTTCTAAAAATGGTCTTTATGTCCTCATAAGATAGTTGGTAAATGTCTCTCCCGGCCAGCAGATGGAGGGTGTCTAGAAGGTCTTCCGGAATTCCCCTAACCAGTACCAACTTCAAAGATTCAGGGTCAAGTGTACACCTGGCCCTTTTGTAACTGAGCTGAACCTCTCTTCATAATCTTCCAAGGATTCATCACTTCCCATGGTAATTCGGAAGATTTCTTCTTTGGTATCTTTTGAACTACAATAGTCTCGATACTTGTCATTAAATAACTATTGCATCTGAGCCCAAGTTGTGATGCTATTTCCAGGTAACCCCATGAACCAGCACAATGCTGCATCCTTTAGAGTGGAAGGGAATAGTTTCAACTTTTGCTCATTTTCTGCATAGTCATAGGTTCGACAGATAACAACAAACTCAAACAAGAAGGTGTTAGTATCTTCTGTAGTTAGATCATGGAAATGAGGTAGGGAAGAAGGGCTTATATTCTTCATTTTGGTGTCCCCATTAGTCTCCCGAATGGGAAAGGTACCCTCTATTCTCTCTCCATTTCCCCTAGCATTTCTGTTTTCAGCCATTGACTCAGGAGGGATGTTTTCTTCTTCTTCTTCCCCTATAGGTTTTTCAAATATGTCTGGTTGTTCTCCTAAGGGTTCTTCTTGATCGAAGTCACCGAAGAAGAGAGAAGGTTGGCCTTGTGAAGTAGTGGGGGTGTTGTGAAATTTTTTTCCTAAATTATCTCTATTCCTACGAGGCATGAAAGAAAATATTTTTGGTTGGTTTTTGTTTCTTTTTCCCCACAGTGATGGTACCTACTGTTAGCTATCTATATCAATAGGCTTCATATTTCATGATTGGCAATGAAAAGGTCCAAATATGCTCTGCTTTGATGATGCAAAGATCACATATTTCCAAGAGAAGATAAGCTGTGCATATAGCTTGATATAGACTCAATTTTGATGGATGGTCCAACAGCCTAATCTGGATCATGCCATGTTTTAAATTTCCAGTTGTAGAATAGAGAAAGAAGTCTGTCCAAACTATTTGATCTTGGCAGACAAGTAGCTCAGGTAGAGAAAGTAAGGCTCCCAACTGTTTAATCTGGGACCTTGGAAGCAATAAGGGTAGCAGTAGATAGAAAATCAAAAGGAAAAATCCAGAGAAAAGAAAAGGCAAATAAGGGTCTGCAAGTCTAAGTGCACCCTCCAAGAAGAAACAAAAAATGCTAGGCAAATAGATGGGTAGGCAGATGGGGTTGCAGAAGTGTCATTCCTTACAATTGAAGGTGTGCTAACCTATTTCACAAAGCAAAGTCAATAGATTGAGAAGTCCTTCTTCTCTATCAGGTTGCAGCAAAGCAAAGAAACATGTCTAACTTCCCAAATTTTCCCCTTTTTCATTCATTACTAACATCCCATCATCAGTTGAGATTCATGGAAGAATTGGTGGTTTTATGGTGGTCCTTAGTCCTTTAAAAGCCACATTTCTTGTCTAAAACTCTTTTCATTTTGATCTACTCCCTAAGCTAAGTTATTTTCAAATAAACTTAGTAATATCACCCCTCATCCACTCTTTCACCCACATTAATTTCTAACTTTATTATATAAACCCCCTATGTTACCCTTTCCCTAGTATTATAACACCATGGTGTATAAACCCCAAACATTGTATAAATATCCCTCCCCTTGGCATTATAGCCATATGTTCTCTGTCAGGGATCAAAATGACATCTGGTCACTTTGATAAACCTAAGTCTAACCCCCCTCCCCTCTTCTGAGTTCATTTGGCCCATTAAAACCTTCATTTGCTGAGAAAACCTTATAAGAGACCCATTTCTACCCATACCCGCTTTAAATTGCAAAATAACATCAAAACCCACTTTTATTCGCTTATCCAAAGTGTCGGGGCTGCATTATTTTTACATTGGAAAACATTACAAAACACCATATCCCAAAGGTTTTCTGCCGGGCGTAGACCCCGAAATATATATTATTTTAATCCTTCTCCGCTGTCGTATCAACCGCACAACTCATCAACCCGTCAACCGTCCGATCGAGCGCTTTTGATCAGACGGCCACTATACATATCGGGTTGGGCCCGACGTCCGACATTTAGCACCCGAGAAACTGTCAGAGGGTGACGTCAGGCCTCTGCCACGCGTCGCCCTCACAATTTCTCGGGTTGCCCTCTGACAAAACCATCGTCGTATCGTAGGCGGTCCGAGAAAACCATTACGGCCTTTGTTGTTTACCACCAGTTTTGTCGGGCCTGCGTCATCCCCATGTCAGAGCCACGCCACTGCCACCCCGCCGCCGCATCAGCTCCTTCGTCCGCCCCCGCGCTGATATGTTTGCCACTTCATCATATCCGTGGACCAATCACAGCCTGCCACCTCACCCGATGACGTCATGCTGACGTCATCCGACCTCGACCCACCTGATGATGTCATGCTGACGTCATCCCAAAAATGCGCCAATATGCCAAAATCCATATATTGGCCAAAATTTCATGTTTTTTCCACTTTTGCCAAAAGAAGCTGTTGTTATTTCTGCATGTTGTTTACATTCAAACCAACGCCAACCTGCCAAATTTGATTCTGAAACCGTCGGCGCCTCCATTGTACCTACAGTTGCAACCTGTTATCGGCCATTTGCAAGGTATTTCTCAAGATAATTCCCTGTACCTGGTTTTGTCATATTTCTGCAAGCAAACTGTTTAAGAAGCCTAAAAACACTGATTTCACCATCAATTACCCAGTGACCTGCACCTATTTCAAACTGGTGGAACAATAAACCTTCTGCAGAGCCCGCATTTGACAAATTGACCTGAACTCACAGCTAGTTCGCACAGTCGTGAACTAGAAACCTCAACTGACTAAATTCACCATAGAAACACTCATGTCAGTCCTGCTACTGTTTTAATCAGTTCTTTAAACAATATTTCAATTGTTGTTTTCTCAGTTTACCCTCTATTCCTTGAAATTCACACTTCCATTGCATAGAAACTCCTCTGTGTTATTCTGCTCACTCGAACCAGTTCATATACAATTCAGAAGCTTCATTAGCCATGGAGACACCAATAGCCCTAAATGTTCAACCTCTGAATGCCCCTCAAAGGGAAATAGAATGGAAAGCCCTGGGAGACTTGGATTATCAGATGTTAGACTGGTTCCCAATGAACTCTAAGTTTAATATTCATATGCTCAATGAACTAAAAGCCCAACACCTTAATGGAGCTGATATTTTAGGGATTTGGGACTCAAATTTGCCCATTTACAACCTCCCTTAAGTCAATCCCCTTCCAGACTTGATCCATAAATGCCAGGAATGCTATGATCCTTGCCAGAGAGTTGTTCTCAGTCCTACAGGCTCAGTTTTGTTCTTCATCACCCCAGAAACCATAAATGAGATGCTGCATTTCCATACTGCAAGGCCATTAACCCCTCTTTCCATGTTGGATTTAATAAAGAAGGGGAGTAATTTGTCAAGTGCCCAGATCATTAAAATTAATCAGTTATTCATGCAGCCAAGCTCTGAAACTGTGAGGACTCCTCCCATTGGATATCACTACCTGAATGACTTGGGCAGAATGCTAGTGGATCTGATAAGCTACGTTCTGGGGTACAAGGGAATTGAGGATGTTGATGACACTATAATGGCAATGTTGTCCATATTTTCTCCTGGAAAGCCTCCAGCTGTACACTATGACTATGCTACCTATATTGCAGAAAAGATCCATGAACAACTAATGAATCTGCAAAGGGAAAGGGTGTTCAGATACACCTCATACATTTACCATCTGTTCTTGTTTTATCAACCAGACAGTTTCTCCATTCCCCTCAAGAAACTTAATGCCCAGGGGAATCCAAGGTCAGTTGTGTTTTGGACCTCAGTTTTCCATAATGTTTCTCAATCACCATACACATACTGTGAATTTATAGACTTGTTCATTCACCCAGCTATGACATTGTTGTATGGTGTCCCTCCTCCAAGGTTGACCGATGACATGCAGAGAGTTATCCATCTCTCCAAATCCTACAGCATTGGTAATTGGTATTTTTACCAACACCACACAGTAATTAGAATATATGGCTATGAGTTGGACCTTTACAGGCTGCCAAGGTATGTCCTTATGAGACTTTTTGCCCTAGAATACTTCAGGCAGTTTGGACATGCAGACTGCTTCCACTTCCAAAGTAGGAATAAGAAGGTGCAGCTGAAGGTAAGGAACCAGCTAGGCCCTTTCCTATACAATAAAAGAGAGGAGGGATGGAAGGAGGCAGACATGATCTTAGAGGGCTTCAAATTGCAAACCAGTTTTAAATGGATACCTTATGACCCTAATCATTTTATCTCCCTCAGAAGGATAAAATACAAATTGGGTAACTATTCACATGTTAGGCTACCTCATATTGAAAAGTATGCAAATTCTTTAAGCTGGAAAGAGGGCACCCTAGAAGAGCCAATCTCTAGAGAGCAGATGCTAGAGAGAGAGGCTAGGAATATGCAAAAAGAAGCTGACTTGGAAACTTGTGGGCAGGTTTCCTTATCATATCAAGGGCAACTTGGAGCAGCTGCTTCTTCTTCAACAACACATCAGCAAGCTGCCATGGGCACTCAACAGACATCCAGCAAAGGCAAAGAAAAGCAGGTGGAACAAGAGCAACCACCTCCCATGACTGAAGAGCAAACAGAAAAAGAGGTGGAACAGCAGGAAGTACATCATCAGCAGCAACAGCAAGGAAAAGAAGAACAAAGACAGGAGCAGCCTGTACAACAAGAGCACACAGTGGAAGCCCCAATTTTCACTGAACAACAGGCCCAAAACACAGTGCCTCCTAGGCCAGAAACATCAGTTGAAGCATCAATCCTCCAAACTCCACAAAAGGAGGATATAAGTAGGTAAAGGGACAGAGAGACTCCCTTAACCACATCAATAAGTCATGGGGAGAAAAGACAGAGACTGAATCCTTTCTCTGAGGAGGAAATGCCAACAGGGCAGTCTCTGGGCATGGGCCCACCTAGCAGAGAAGCATCGGCTAGCTCATTTCAACAGGGACAAGACAGAAGAATAGGAGGAGAAGTCAGCTCCTCAAGCCACCAAAAAGAAGCTGAAGGAGGAATCAAACAGCAGTTCATAGACATAAAGAAAAGGAATGAGCCCATAAAAATACAGCTGTATAACCATTTGTTGAAAATGGCTCCCACCAACCAGCAGTGACTAATGTCTGCATATGATGTCCAGGAGGGCAAGATGATCATGAGCCACTTCATGCCAACTACTTTGCAGCCACAGTCCCCTTCAGATTAGTTGAGGACCAATCTTGAGGTCCTGGCCAAGGACATCCACCCAATGGACAAAATTGAATTACACAAACAAACATGTGAGATGGTCTATGCTTCCTTGGCAGACAAAACATTGGACAATTATAGGCTAGAGAATAGCCTTCATAATACAGCTGCCCAACTTGAGTTGGAAAGGGCATCCTCTCAAGCTACAGAATTAGGTCCTTAGAAGATATAATCATAGAAATTGGGCATGATCCCAAAGATATCAAGGGCATACAAGAGATATTGAAGTTGAGGGATGCAGACATGGCAGCTTTGAGGAGAAAGATCAAAATTCCAGCCACAATTCACCCTCAAACAGATGAAATTGTCCAGCAGAGGCATGATCAAGATGCCACAGCTTTGTTGGTGTCTCTCTATAAGCAGCTTATCCAGACACAAGAAAAGCTGGGAGAATCAGAGGCTGCACAGGTAGCATTACAAGCAACTCTGAAACAAAGAGAAGAAGGTCGGACCTCCCAGCCTCCTCCTCAAATCATTAACCTTGAGGAAGCTGCTCCAACTACTATTCCTCCTCCTCAATCAACTGAACAAGCAGCACCATCTACTTCAGCACCACCAACAACAGAGCAGGCCCCTAGCTTGGATATGCAAAAGCTAAGAAATGAGATTCAGGCCCTGGAAGCTCAAATGACAGAACTGAATGAGACCAGGGAGAAATTGGCCAAAGTAAATGATAGATACGACAAATCCAAGCAGGCTGTGGCAGAAAAGGGCAGGGATATAAAAGCCCTCAAAGACAGGATCAAAGAGCTAGAGAATGAGCTCAAATTAGATAAGGTTGTGGCTCAGCTTAAAACAGTGATGTGGGCTAATATTGGCCAGTCTATTACTGACCAATGGAAGTATATTGAAACAATCCATGAGCAGTTAGAGCTCATTCCAAAAGCACATACTGAAATTCAGAGATCAAGGGCTGCTTTAAGCAATATGCCTGAAGTTGCCACCAGGTTGATTAATGTGCTTAACAATAGAACAAGTTCTCAGTTGGCTACCATGGGAATTTCAAACAGAACTGAGACCATTCAGTTAATCAAGAGGGTTCTTACACTGAGAAACTTGGTGCAAACATTAGAGAGAAGAACCCAAGACATGCAGACTGAGGTAAACAAGTTTATGGACAAATTTCAGGTATTACAAAACAGGGGGCTCCCTAGCTTACTGAACAGCGCAGGGAGACTGTTCACACATGAGCAGTATGCCAAGAGAGTCAATGCATTTGCCACAAGTCAGATCAGTGAGAAGCCCAGCACCTCAGAGGAAACAGGGCCAGCCACAGGACAGACTCTCTACAACCGAGTAGAAAGTTTATTTTTTATAATGAATGAAATTAAACACCTATTTGAAGTGCCTCCCAATTTTTATAAATATACAGAGGCAGAGGAGACTATGGATGCAATTCTCAGGCATCAACTACCTACACAAGAATGGTGGACTAAGGAAATACAAATGATTTTATAAACAGGAAACCATTTAATAAATTTTGTTCATAGAAAATATGAATTGTCATGCACAACACAGTTTAAAAGAATCAACATGCATTAAAGATAAAAGTTGAGCCAACTCAGCAGAACTTACGGCCAACAAAGCAAGATGAGAAGCTACAGGTGTCCAGGCCGAGAAGCTACAGCAGAGCAGATCCAAAAGTGCATTTTCCAGCATTAATGCAGATCACTCCAATCGACTCCTTGGCTTCCAAGAGCCAAAATATTTTCTGACAGATAGAAAGATGCATTTATGTTGTATTAAAGGCAGCAATAACTTCTTATCTGCTGTTCTGTACAAAGTTGGTGAAATATTCATTTCTCAGATGACTCAACGCCTTAGATATTTTGTAATACTGTTTGTATATATTTTCCCCTCGCACAAGCTTGCGGGGGTTGTTGTTGATTTCTCTTGAAGAAGTTCTTATGCTGTAATCCTTTCAGAGTTTAATAAACAAAGTGATGGAATTTCTCAAAGTTCTGAAGTGTTGAATGCGTTCTGGTGTCTGTTGAAAACTGCAGGATTCTTGTGTACTTCACAATACAATAAGTTTTTTGTGACTCTCTTTGTTATGTGTTTCAATCTTTTACAATCCATATATGTTTCTAATTTCTAAGTATTTAGCAACAAAGAAAAAGAATAGCCTTCAGGATTTATTCATGCAATACCCTGAGCTCAATCTGTGTTGTTAATGAGTGTTTTCTTCAGCTATAATCTTGATAAGTGTAATTCTTAATTGCTACACTATCAGAATATATCTTTCACAGTGACCTTTGTTTCAGGAATTCAAGTTTGCTCCTGAGCAACATGTTTCACTTTCACATCACCAGCTTAATGGAGAATTCTTAATTGCTTTCTGTTGGCTGACCATACATCACCACTTAAGTTTAAATTTTGTTTGTTGAGATACCCAATAGGCCCTGCAGTCTGAACATTCTCACTTCAGCATCTCAAAACAATTCACAGCTCTAGACTCCATTGCCCAATGATATACTACTGTCTGAACACTACATCTTAAGCACTGAAAGAAGTCCTTCAACCAAAACATAAACCAAAAACCTGAGCATAATAGCTAGCCTAAAACACTATCAAAACAGAGACAAATCATAAAGAGAGAGCTCTCTCTGATTACAGTTTGGCTAGATACTGTAATCCAAATATTGGTTAGTGGTTACCCCGGCCGTATTCCCTTGGGAGTCATAGGGAACAACCTGGGTGTTAACACCTACAAAACTGAAATTGATAGAACAAAATAAATTACAACTAACTGAAGTGAACTTGCTATAATGAAATTTGTAGAATTGAAAAGGAGAGCAGGGAAATGTAGAATATGAAGGAAAAGAAATGACTAGTCTACTCTTGCTGAAATAAAATTTGTAGAATTGAAAAGGAAAGCAAGGAAATGTAGAACTGAAAGAAATGACTAGTCTACTTTTGCTGAAATAAACTATTAGTAGAATATTGCGATAGAAAATAGAAGAAAGCAATAATTACAAAATACTCTGACACTTCCCTGACAATGGCACCAAAAAGTGGTGAGCACCAGTATTACAGCAATAATGCTGCAACTCCTGGGCTGCCTACCTTACTCTTATCAACTCGGTAGTTCGTAACAAACTTGGAAGTGACGGTGATGTATGCACAAGTACTAGTTCTTACTGCAGGTTTTCACTTGGTTAGCCAGCGCAAGGTCACTAGGAGCTCAAGCCAACTTCTATGGATTCCAGAAGAAGCTCTATATGTGATGAAAGAAGAGATTACTCTACAGAGGCTACTCTAATTGCAGAAAGGAGAAAGACTGAAATGCAAAGCAAACCTAGTAAACCCTAATTAACCAAATAATCCTACTTTTGCAGAAATCACTATCAAAACTATGAAATGAATGCCATTACCTATTCAAGGAAGTAAAAAACATCTACTCAAAATATTTCTAGAAGTAAATGAGAAAAAAACATCTTTTTGGATTTCTATGTATTTTTATGTTAATTTTACATGCATGTATTTTATTGTGTGTGAAGGTGAAAGCGAATAAGTGGGGTCGAAGGGTGACTTTGGGACATGAGAGGATGTAGAATGGTGTGGATGGGTCCTAGGAAGTCTGAGGTGGCCTTCTGGAGGCTTTTCCCGCACTCAGCCTTCAAAAGAAAGCCTATAGGAAAATCTATAGGAGGGCACAGGGGGTCTACTGGAGGTCTACAGGAGGAGGCCGAGAGTAGTTTTCATGGTTTTGAGGGCATGAGATTGGGTGGAAAAGGTATATGAAGGTTGGAATGAGGTTTTAAGGTGCCTAGGGTCTATCAAGAATCACCAGGAGAGAGAAAGATGATTGGGTTTGCTCAGTGAGAGAGGAAGAAGTTCTATGGAAAAATGCAGAAAACTAAGGCAGAATTGAGGTGAGCTTTGGGCGACCTGTAGGGCATGGATAAAAGAGAGGATGTGATGGCTGATAGGCTGTCCTATTGTTAGAAGAGATCTGCTGCAAAAGAACTGACAGTCAACCAATAAGATCAAACAAGCAATGAAATGAGTGCATCTAGAAAAACAGAATTTTGCATCAAGCTAGTCTAAACTATGATCTATGAAAGCAAATGTTGAGAAATGCTACAAGAAAGAAAGCATGGAAGAAGACTTATTGCAAATAAAGAAGTGAGCCCGGTGGAAAGTATCTAAGCAAAGCATTAACCTTCTAACAAATTGCAAACATTAGAAGTCCTATGAATGAGGATTTGTGTTTTTGGGGCAGCAAGAGGGTCTTTGCCTCAATTCATGGTCCCAAAGGGAGGAAGAGAGGCCAAGGCACTATTGCTAGCCTTTTGAATCTTCTTTTTATCACTGCTTAACCTGCTATAGAAAGCACAAATGGAAGCAAACTCCTAAATCATCAAAAGAAACCTATTCTTAACCATGAAAGAGATACATCAAACAACAACTAATCTACAAACTGAAACAAAGCATATAAATACGAATAAAGAGGATCTTGGTTGCTTGGATTGGACCCTAACCCAAGAGCTTCAGCCCTCTGAGGTAACTCAGTGCTAGCTCAAAAAGTATTCCATCTTTATTATCAAAACAATAACAAGATTACATGAAACTGTCACAAAAATAAGCTCGAAGTTTAGCAGAGTTTACATAAGAAAAAAGCCAACAAAAATCAGACCCTAGTGAAGCCCTAAGCCTCTCTACTTATACAACTAAAGCTACCAATAGCTTCCTTAAAATCAGGTTGGCTTAGCTCTCAAAACTCGAGATAATCATTAGTTATCCTCCACTTGCTCTGATGCCTCCTAGTGCATTGATTTGGCTGTTTGTACTCCAAGCTAAATGAAGGGGAATTCGAAGTGGGGAGTAATAAATGAGGGGGATTCCCACCTATAAGTCCTCTCCTTTGTCTACTTCTAGTTATTGCTGCCCTTTGTCCACTGAATCTTTGACTTTGTCTTCAAAATTCAACAATAATCTGCATTAAACACATATTAGACCACATGGCATAATAACTAACTCAACTCACTCCGTAAGCATAAATATAATAAAAAAACATACAATAAGCTAAGAGAATGGTTGATTTGACTATGTTAGGAGGTAAAATGAGCCCATATAATTACCCATTTATGGGGCTCATCAATGTGAAAAATTGGTTATGGGAATCCATTGATGTCTGGGGTTGCGCAGAGCGGAAGAGGTTACCAAGGGATCGAAGGATCAGAGAACAGTCCCCTGATTTCACCGTTGCGAGAAAGCGAGGAGGAGATCACTGGGTTCTCTCCAAGAATTGCGGTCCAGTTGATAAAGTAGTGCATTCCACTGTTACCAACTCCATCCATGCCACCTCCCACTTCACCTACATCAACTCCATCTTCACCTACCCCACCTCCACACCCTCCAAGGGTTGGAATGGCGAGTGCAATCAAGTTAGCCATATTTCGAGGTGTAGGAAATGAGGAACCAGATCAGTTATGGTTCATGGTAAAGGTAGTATGGGAAGCCCAAGGCGTTACAGATGATAACATCAAAAAGGATACTTTGGTAAGCATGCTGCAGGATCGCGTGTTGACGTGGTATATAAAGCACTCTAGCGATCATCCAAATGTGGGAATAGTGGAGATCTAGGATGCATTGAGTAAAGAATTTAGCTGGCCAAAATCAGAGACACAATCGATCATCGGATTCAAGGAGATCATAATGCTACCAGGTGAAACCCCTTGGGATTTGGATTAGAGACTGAAGATTACGATCCGAGAGGCTAACATGACACTGACAGATGCGCAACACCGTGCATGGTTTGTGGCGTCTTTGACATCACATCTGAGGACGACATTGTCACAGCAAAAGATCTCAAGCCAGGCTGAAGCATTAGAGATAGCGATGAGGTTGCATGAAACTCTAGTATAGGAGCCAGGGTTGGGAGTTCAGCAAATTCACATGCAACTACAAAACCTATGCTTAGAGATGCAAAGTTTGAAACAAGATAAGGCACCCTTGTCAAAGGCACATGAAGAGGTGTGGTGCATAAAATGTAAAGGCGAGGGCCACAATAAGGATCATTGTCTGATATTCGAGAACTATTTGGTGGGGGGGCACCAATGCCATTGCGACTAGAGGCACAGGTGGGGCCAAGCGCGGCACCTATACTCTAGTGCGTGATCTGTCAAGTGGGAGGAAAACACACAATGCACAACTATCATCTATTGCAGAAATTTATACCATCCCCCCAACAACCATTTTGCAATTTTTGTAGATCGGTGGGCCATGAAAAATGAAATTGCCAGAGTTATGATTTGATGATGGATCAGACACCTGCTTACAAGATGCAGACTGAGGCGCAAGGTCAAGATCTAGTTGCAGCCATAGTGTGCGGTGGATTCCAAGGATGCAAATGAGGACAAGGAGGAATGGGACCCAGACAAGGGCACAGACAGTTAATCTACTACAATTATGGAGGACCTGGGCACTACGTGCGTGACTGCACGAACCCAACCAGACCTTGTTGCCATTACTGTTACCAGTTTGATCATGAAGCGGTAGATTTCCCCACACTAAATGCACAGATGCATGAAAAAAGGGTGCTTCAGTCTACTCCCACACAGAAAATCCAAATGATGAAGGCTGAACCACGGGAAGAGGACCCTAACGTGAATATGGTGCTCAGAAGTGGTGTGACTACAGGAGAGGATAAGGGGAAACAAACTGAGGAGGATACATGGGTTCGCAAGGGCCCTTAAAAGCAACCTGAGTTTGATTTGGAATGTGCGAAGGAGACATTTATGGAAGCTAAGAAGAGCTTCACATAGGCCTCTACTTCAGGTAGCAAGGATCAAATTGAACCATAAATGGATCCTTCTATGCTAACTACCTTTTTAGATACATGCATGAAGCTACTACAGGAAAATAAAGTGGTTAAGGGATTGCAAGAGCTGATAACTAGGTGCACAGGGTCAGGTGAACTGCACATGGTCTGGAAACCAGGCAAGCATGCTTTGCGTACCAGGCGGGAAATGCGGTTAACTGCACAGATTGGTGACTATGAGATGGATCAATTCTTTCTGGAATTGGGATCAGATGTGAATGTGCTACCTAAATAGACCTAGGAACACATGCGTAGGCTTGCACTACAATGGTATCCTATTCAATTACGGATGGTGAACCAACAAAAGATCTTGCCCATGGGGAGATTGCAAGGAGTTACAGTAGACATCGAAGGCGCGAGCACACAAATAGATTTTGAGGTAATAAAAATTATGGATGACAGTAACCCGTACCATGCATTGTTAGGGATAGACTGGGCCACGGATATGAATGGAGTCATCTACCTAAAGAGACGAAAAATAATATTTGAGAAAAAGTCTCTATGCGTAGTGGTTCCGCTGGACCCAGTCAAAGGAGCATGCTATACTGAGCCTGTGCACGATGAGGACAGTGATGATGAACTAGACTGCATCTACCAGATCATAGCACAAGATTAGGATCAGGTGAATTCGACAGCAAACGGGAGAATCTCATGGGAACGTGATAGTTCCTGCACGTCGGACTCAGATGAAGAGATTGAACGATGGCAGCAATGCTAAATTATAATATGATGGTTAGATCACTACGCCACATAACGATAGAAGAAAGGGAACTACCAACAGATGCAGGTGCAAAGAACGTGGAGGAATCTGTAGACCGCTGTGCAAAGGAAATTCTAGAACAAAAGCAGCAAGGTGCGCAAACGAGGGCGTTGTGTGCAACAACAGCACAAGGGTGGAGTACACGCCAAAAGACTAGGAGGAACTGGCGCAAATGTAGAAGGTAGGTGTGCGTATGGTTTGGAGGAAAAAATCAGGTAAGTGTCCATCGGCAGCATAGGATGCAGGTGTATGTTGTGCAACTGCCTAATCGACGAAGAATAAAAAATTAGAATTCTCCACAGCGATTCATTCCACCAGCAGTTCGTGACAAAGTCATCAAGAAAATAGGTGGGAGCATGAACAATGTTCACCTGATAAGATGACCCAATGGGAATCTGCGGGTACCAGGTATTTAATGGGCCTATAAGACCATCAGCAAAAGGAGGGGGGCGAAGGTGATCTTATCAATGGTGAGACAAGATGGAACCAAGAAGACAGAAGAAACTCCCCAGACTGCAACCTCCGCAGTTCGGACTACACGCGAGGTCCTGGGCAAAGGAATTCGGTGGTTGCAGGAAGCCATTTGGTGCGGCAGCAGAAGGCTTCGTGAAATCGATGAAGAATGGGCATGGCTAAGGAGGAAAAGCATGATGTTGGATGAAGAAATAAAAAAAATGAAAATTAGCGTCGCACAAGCGGGCCGTGCAAATTTGAAAATAAGGGAACTAGACCTTGCCAGTTCTACCTCAGTACTAGAATGAGTTGCGACCCTACTATCATGGCTGTGACCACACCAATGGAGGAGTGTACTATATACAGTAGAGCGCGATGGGATAATGGATACTAATTTGAAAATCACTAGTGAGTGATCTCATTTAATTAATTAACAAATGAAGGTATTACAGACTCATGTGCTGGTGTGTGTCTATGTTATCTTAGGCAACAGATCCATCAGATTGCAAAATACACAGACAATGGAAAATGGAAAACAGTAAGAGAAACATAGTAAGCAAATACATGAACACAACAAATTAATAAGGAGTTCATCCAATCCTCCTGGGCTATGTCTCTGGTACAGCTTTCAATGGTGGCCTTCTTTTATTGTGTCTTTAAAGCAGAGTTTTACAATGAGGAGCTCAACTTGAGTCTCCTGAAATAGATGATGTTTGGTAGGGTGGTCCTTGGATTCCCGAAGCCTCAGATAGCTGCACTAGTTTTCCCACAATAGGTTTTTCCGAGGACATTGGTAAAAAAATAATGGTGTCATTTGGTGTGATTGTTTTTGTTTCCTTCAGTTATTGCTCTGTAATATGTTGAGCATGCACTAGTGTTTATTTTTAGTATTTACATTGTCAATAACTTGTTAAGTAATAGAACAAGTAGGTAGGAATAAATTAGATAAAGTGCATGGAGGGTTTCTAACTAGTAGACTTAGAAACTTCAACATGGTATTAGAGCATGATTGCAGATCACAGGAGGACTAAGGACATTAGCCAAGTGGAGCAATAGCAGCAGAAAACAGTTGTCCTGAGGTGACAGAAGTTGGTTCTAGCAAAGAAGCAATAAGAGAAGGGTGATGTAGTGCCTGTGTCATCAAGGGTGAGCTAGGAAAAGGCAGCGAAGAGGTTAAGGAAGGCAAAGGGAGCCTCACACAGTGCCACATAGAAGCTAGGAGGGCTATTGCAGTTGGATGAGGAGGTCGGGTTGTTGGTGCCAGGATTGCGCAAAGCCTAGGAGCTCTCACCTTCAGGTTGCTAGTTTTAGAAGGTTGTGGGAACATTATAGAGTGGAGCTAGTGAGGTACTACTGTTAGAACATTACCTGATAGGGAAAGGCCAAGAGGAGGGAGTTTCTACTGATGGTTTATAGCCGATAAACCCAGATCAGTGGTGTGATTGCATAGATGATCAGAGTAGGGGGCATCTCAACATCAGCAGAAGGATTTCCAAGAGGGAAATCGAGACTCATATGGAGTCAAATCGATACTTCTAGGAGGGAAGTAGAAGAACATCACGACACTACACGGAGTAAGAGACCAGGATAGACTGGATTTTGCATCGAACTTCGCAAACTGGAAGGCCAGAATCTTATCTGTACTTGAAGAAATCGTGTCAAGAACTTTGCCTTGAAGCTTATAGTTATCCCAGTCAACCGAAACAATAATGACAAGTAAGAGGAGGCAATGGCAAGGGCCAAGAGCATCATCCTTGATGGGATCAAGGACCATGTAGTACCACACATTGTTGAGAAGGAAATGACATATGAGATGTGGGAGGCCCTCAAGAAATTATACCAACATACTTCTGTGTAGATAAGAATGTTACTAGAGAATAATCGAGGTCATATCAGATGAAGAAGGGAGAACTGATTGACAACTTCCTCAGAGGACTAAATGAGATTCGAGCTCAATTGACTATTATAGAAGCCACATCGGATCAAGAATTGATGACGAGGACAACCCTGAATGTTGTCTCAGAAGGCTAGGAGTTGTTTGTCCATATTATACTGGGCAGAGGGACACTTCCACCTTGGGATGAGATGTGGGCTTCTCTTCACCAAGAAGAGATTAGATGGCAGTCAAAGATGGGTAGCGGCAATAAGGGGTAAAGTCAAGCAAGATGAGGAAGATGTTGCCCTAGAATTTGAGGGAAAGTAGGAAAATCGAAAGAAGAAGGATCTCTCTAAGATCAAGTGCTTCCACTGTGGGGAGTTGGGTCATTATGCGACCCAGTGTCCATGGAATAAGAGTAAGGGAGAGTGTTCTGAGACTAAGGTAGCACCAGCAAGGGTAGAGAAGGAAGTGTTGACAGACGATGAATGTGCCATGAGTGCACATGCACCACTTGAGAAGAAGTAGGGAGACATCGAGCTATAGCCAGGCAGACTACAGGCGATGAAAGGCAACATCCTCGAGGTACCCAGCCTCTTGGATTAGACCTTGCTATGGGAGCCCTAAAGAGGAGTAGCAGGACTGACTGAGTCGGGTAGAGACAGATGCGAATGAAGCAACAAAGAGAGCTACAATGTAGGAGTCTTGAGATAGTGTGAGGCTAGTAGGCTACAACAATGCAAGAGGCATGGGAGTGTTGCACCAGTGAAGGATGGCACAAAGAGGTGTGTAATGGTGCAATATGCAGGGAGTTGTTGTAGCAACGCAAAGTTTAGATAGGGAGAACTTGTCAGCAGCAGAGGGAGCTTAAGCATTAGGAGGGTCTCTAGCCCAACAGAGAGGTCAGAGTTGGAAGATCAGTTACTTACTTCTTAGTAACTGAGTTGCAGCGCAACAGTGGGCAGCATGATGCCACGTGATGAGAGGAGGTGCAATACTGATGCAATGCTAGGAGAAAGGACCAACAACAACACGGATGCAGAGGGAGCTATCATACAAATGCAACAGTGGTAGTGGCAGAACCATGGGTAGCAGTATAGGATACAACAGTGCAGAGGATGATGGGCAGCAAGCCTAGCATCAGCACAGGGACCGATGCTGGATGATCAGAGTAATAATCAGTGAGGAGTATTGCTAGAGCATAGTCCTTGCTAAGAGGGAGTGTTCATTTTTGGTAGCATTGGATGTGCTCTAGCTATGAAATATGGTGGAGAGGTTGGGACACATGAGATCTCCAATACTCAGAAAGGGTTTGGGAAGATTCTAAACAGTTCAAGAGATATTAAAATAATTAATATTTTTAATGGAGTCCCTAAGTCTAAACTTAGGGAAATTAAAATATTAATGTTAATTAATATGAAACTATGTTAGAATGGTCCAAAAGACATGGATCAAGACAGATCTAATCTTAGCTGTTGATTAGGGACTTAATCTCATTTGTTGATATGTCAATGAGAAAAGTATAAGAGGAGGCTTCAGGGTCACTTAGAGAATACACTAGAGTGATCAATCATTCTATTCTCTAGAGAGGGGTTTGCTAAGAGAGATAGAATCAGTGATCGGAGTTGCAGCTGAGGGGAATTGAGCACAGAGAGACATAGAGGTAGAGATAATGCCAGGAGAGCAACACAGGAGCCAGAGAGTGTGATGCAGTAGCAGCTAGGGTTCACGCAGGGCCACACAGAGGCAGTCAAGAGTTTTGCAGAGCCTCAGAGAGGCCAGCATTGCTCACGCAGAGGGCCAAAAGGCTAACACAGGGCCTCCTAAGGCTAACACAAACCCATTTAGGGTGACGCAGGGCCAATGCTGGGCAGAGAGAGGCTGACGTGGTATAGAAAGGTAGATGCTAGGGTTTCTGGGAAAATTGGACCTAAGGAGTTGTTGGAAGGATTATCTTGGATTTGAGCTAGGAAATTTGTCTTAAACTGATAGGTATTACTACTAAGGAAATTCTCTATTTGGTAGGTTGCTTTTGGCACCCAGATTGTACTTTGATATTTCTTAATAAGAAAACCCTCAGATAGTTGCACTGGTTTTCCCACATTGGGTTTTTTTGGGGACATTGGTACAAAAATAATGGTGTTATTTGGTGTGATTGTTTTTGTTTCCTTTAGTTGTTGATATGTAATATGTTGAGCATGCACTAATTTTTATTTTTAGTATTTACATTTTGAATAACTTGTTAAGTAACAGAACAAGTAGGTAGGAATCAATCAGATAAAGTGCATGGAGGGTTTCTAACTGGTAGTCTTAGAAACTTCAACAATCCATGATCGGATCATCATCAATGAGAAAAACCTCCCCTTTCTTTCTCAGGACTAGTTCTGACACTGGTGGTGGTGGAGACTAAGAGGTGACCTTTGGTGCTCGTGGCATAAGGTCAATGTCTTCGTTTTGTGGCTCTCACTCCAACTCCATGTTTGTCACTTCAATTACTTGTTGAATCTGCTAAGAAAGCTCTCAATCCTGTATCTATTCACCATCTTCATCAGCTGCTAGTTGTTCCAACTCCTCAACCTATATGGGTAGTGTTTTCTCCGTCATTGCCCCTTGCATTTCTTATTCCTCATGTTTCTCCTTCTCTTTCTCTCCTTCTCGGCTCCTGATATTCCTTCAACTTCTTCTCCGTTTCCTACAACTTTAGTTCTGCTTCATGCAACCTTTTCTTTTCTGTCTTCCTTTGCCCTACTCTCTTTATTTGTTTCTCCCTCTTTTCTTCCAATTCCAACACTGCTTTCTCCATGATAGGATCTTCCCTCTTCTTGCAGCTTTTCTCTACTTCTGAGTTCTTGGAAATATTCCTCTTTCCCTTGTCCTATGCTTGATTGCTTCTTATTTATGATGTTGTTGTTTCTTCTTGTGCTTCTATTTCTTGCAGATCAACCTTCCGAGTTGTGGCTATACTAACCGGCTTGTGGAGCTTGGATTCATTGTAACAGAACCTCCAAGGGTCCTCCTAATGCTAGTGAAATGTACCGTGGATCCATGGATATACACCTTCACACAATAGTTCTTGAAAATACCATGGGGATCATATAGATTAAATTCTTTGGTGCTGAACTCGAACTTCAATATCTCCTTAGCTTTGACATTTGCATCTTTCAAGCTCTTAATCTCATATAATCCAATCTGCAAAAGGAAGAGCGAGCCATGGAGCTTTCTTCTTCCTATGGATTCTTGCTAAAAACTCTATGGAGAGGTGATATCAGGCCTCTTGCATGACCAACTTGTCTATGGCATACCTTGGTAGAACATGTGGAGGCTTCTCTCTGCCAAACACTCTGATGAAGATGGCATTGTGTGATCTAGGAGGATCCATCAATCTAATTGCATAGGTGTTCAAAGTGTCATCATCAAAGTTCATGGGTATCGTTCAATGTCATCATCACTTTAGTTCAGCTTCGACAGATTGACATTGTTGGTTATGATCAAGCTGTTCATGTAATGTTTGCAGTAATGTTCATGGCATTCAGTTGATGTGGTCTTGTACCTGGCCGTAGACTAATTTTCATCGACAGTTCCCCAGGGTTTGGTCGATGACATGTGTTTTATCATTCGACTTTGCAGGTTTGATGTGTCGACATCAATGTCATCCATGGCATAGGTTCATTGTCTGGGTTGTCATTGCAAAGACAGCTGGAGTCAATGATGTGCATGGGTTTTTTTGTCACAGGTGGTTTTACATCAAATTATGATGAATGATTGTAAAAGGGTTTTTAAAAATTCTAGACCTAAACCCTAATCCTACATCTAAGTCCTAATGACTAAACCTAAGTCCTAAAACCTAAATACATCATGCCTAAAATCAAATCCTATGCTAAAACACTTTTTCTAGCACTAAACCATGTATCACATCCTATACTAACACCAAAATCTATGTGTTAATACCTTACCTAAGCTCTTACCTTAATGTTAATACATTAAACTATGTATTAATGTGTTGCACACCATTAAACCCTAAGCCTAATGCTCTCGGCCTATTTCAGTGTTTAAAACATTACAAATATATATCAAAACAGTCCCTAACTGCCATCATAGACCGCAACAAAAACGTCGACATGTGAACGAAGCTCAAGTCAGTTGTTGGGTTGGCATGACCATCAGGTGTTAACTGCTAGCTTGTAACCATGTCATAGGTCAACTGTCATGTAAGCAGTTTGGTAAGCCATCGGGGCTTGGGAACTATGGGCATTAACTGCATGGGTATGGAAACCACGGTGGACAAGGCATGTGAGCAGGCCATCGGAAGTTGGAGTTAATTGCCAGTTCTAAACCGACTACGGAACCACCGGAACTTAAACCGCAAAAACAACACCAGTCACATGGACCATTAGCACCTCTACTTGGTTTGGCTAACCACTTGCAGTTTCAGAGGTTCACCAAAGTTTATTATGGGTTTTTATTGTTAATTTGTTTTTTTCAATTAATTCGATGACCTTAATAAGCCCTAAGGTGTCCCCTGAGGTGGCTAAAATCAAACCAACTCAACCTTGAAGTAAGCTTATTCACCCCAATTTGAGTCAAAGAACTTTTAATATACTTGCAGGCCTATAAAATGCAGATTTGCTCATTGAGGAAGAGGAGAGTGGTTTTCAGCTTTTGTATGCAGGTTCTAGAGGGATAGAGGTGATTTTGTTTTTAGTGCTTTAGGAGAATCCGGAATCAGATTTAGAAACTGTAAGAGGCGTTGGAGAGCTGGTTCAGAGACCTATATGATGAAAGAGGTTGGAATTTCCTGTGTGCAAGTTCATTCTTTCCAAATCACCGTGTAATCGACTTCTTCTTCTCATTCCTAATAAAAATGGTCACCCATCTTAAAAGCGGACCTGGAGACGTAGTCCATCAGGAATGAACTCTATAATCAATCTTGTTTGTCTAGTATAACCATGTTTTCACTATTTTCACTTATTTTTTGCATCTTACTTATGGTTTATCAACTGTCGTAAGGTGTTTTGTTCAAGCAGTTTTCCTCGATTTTTCGTGCTTTTAGTTAACATTCAAACTCATTAAAAGCTAATTAATTCTACATCATTTTTTAGTATATGGTTATTTCAGGTCATATAATTTGGTATCAGAGCACGTTCCATTTGTATAATGTGCCATTGAATGTTAACCAGGTTTAAGTCGCAACGAGGAGAAGGAATCCTTGAGATTGGAAAGCAACGAGTCGTTCAGAAATCGACCATGTCAGGACCAGATGCAGGTGAAAACACTGAAACAAAGATGAGTGAAAAACAATTTCAGCAAGCATTCTTAACCATGAAACAGATGTTGGGAGAATTGTACGAAGACAAGAAGGAGAGAGATGCCACTTCTTCTTCAAAGGCATCGAAGAAGGACAAAGGTAAAGGCAAGGCTGATAAACCTCCTTCACCTCCATAATCTCCATCATCCTCTTCTTATTCTTCTTCTTCTTCTTCTTCCAATGAAGAACCTGAGATGGAAAAGAAACCTAAGAAAACATCTCTTTTGAAACTTGATGTTAAATTTGAGTTACCTGTTTATGATGGAAAAATGAATCCTGAAAAGTTAGATAACTAGATAAAGCAATTAGAAGTGTATTGTCTCATTCAAAAAATTTCTAAAGATAAAACTAAAATTCAGTTAGCTACACTTAGAATGGGGGGAACAACTTTAATATGGTGGGAAAGAAAAACTCAACTAGATGTCAAGCGTAAAGCAAAAGTCATCTCTTCATGGTCTAAGTTTCTCAAAGCTCTTAGGAAATAGTTTTATCCTTTAGGATACATGCAGTAGGTTGTTATTGATTGGCAGCATCTGATGCAAGGTAAAGGGTAGAGTGTTCAGGAGTTTACTCAAGAGTTCAGAAAGAAAGCATTGGCACTTGGTATTTCATTGGATACATGTGAAACTTTGTTAAAATAAATTGGCAGTTTACATTCATATTTATAGCAGACTTGATTTGAATTGGATCCATAGAAAGATTGTCGAGAACCATGACTGAAACAGGTCTAACAAATCTCTAAATAAATCCAAAACAGTATCAAAAACACCCAGAACCAGTGGCCATGGCAGCCGACGTGGAACGACGAGGACCTCGGTCAAAGCGCACTGACTGAGGCCCATGGAGACTGTGCAGGAGGACGAAGTAGCCCCTGGGGGCTCCGAATCAGGGAACAGAGGTGGATTTTGATGGGTGAACAAGGCCAAAATGGAGAAATTTTGAGCAATTGGTCACGTTTGGAACCAGAGGACCACAGGCGAAAAAGGTAAAAGTGCTAAAGTACAAAGGCAGGACCCGCGCTCTGGAAACCGACAGTTTTAATCGGGGCGCCCTTGAACGGTAATAGATTTTGGACAAGAGTGGAGCGATTCAATACACTGATCTATGCATGGAAGGCGGAGGTGAGAGAAAACTGCTATTGATCGCGCGCTCTCAGTCGAGCAAGTTAACCACGCAAAACGTGCATATGGCGTGGGATCTGGATGGCCCAGATCGGACGGCTCAGATTGCACCCAATGGAAAGAAGCGAAATCAACAGGGAATTAAGCCGCGCCCTAAAGGGATTTGGAATCTATTTGACCACCATGGTGGAGGAAAGATTCATCCACAGTGTAACTGAAGAAACGAATCGATGAAGCATGCTGATGCCATTTAGGGGAGGATAAGTGGCCACTTCCTGAGCATTCATGATGATGCCGAACACAAGGAACTCCAAGCATAGCTGCAGAAGGTGAATCGACACAGGTGGAAGAGGAACTGAACAGGTGTAGGGATTGAATGGCTAAAGCCATGAACAGAGACAGTCGAACCAGTCAGAGTTGATTTGGAGTCAGAATTGAGAGGAGTCCAAGTGACCAAGAGAGACAGTGAACAATGAACCCTGAGAGGAGGACTGAACACAAAGAACAATAAAGCCAAGTAGAAGAGATAGAGGGCCGAGTTGACCACAGGCAACTTCAAGCACCAGAGAGCTTGAAGATTCAAGCCTCCCCATAGAGGAATCTGTCTGGACTGAACATCACATTTGACTCTTTCCACTGTAGACCAAGGGTCACAGAGCTGGTAGGAAGAAGAAGAGTCTGTGTACTCCAAGTGGCTTGGGGAATCCAAGAACCACCATGCCAAGCAAAATCTGCTTCAGGAGAACTCATATTGAGTCCCTGTATTATAATTTCTCTGGCAAAAGACACAATAAATCAAGGCCACCATTGAAGCTGGACCGGAGATGTAGCCCTGGAGAATAGGGTGAACTCCTTATTCAAATCGTTTGTGTCTTTATGTTGCTTACTATATTTCTCTGTTCTCTCTCCATTTTATTATTTGTGTATTGGCAATCTGATCGATCCGTTGTTTCAATAAAACAGAACACACACCAGCACATGAGTCTGCAATACCTTAATTTAATAAATCTTTAACTGATGGCACTCATAGGGTGAATATCAAATCAAGTGGTATCAGAGCTTTAAGGTTGTAAGGTTAGACAAGCTTGTGTTGGTATAGCCATGAATGCTCACAAGATCAAAGCTCAAATTAGGAGAAGGAGAGTTGGTGGAAACTAATCCTCAAATTGTAAGAGTCTATCCTCGAAAGACTATGTCAGAAGAAGGTTCTATGGGCCCAGACCTTCAATTCATACAAAGTTTCCTAGCTATAAAGTCTATGGTTGAAGAAATGTACAAAGACTTTAGAAAGCAAAAGGTGGAACATGCATCAAGCTCTAATCAAGAGAAAGAAGACTACGAGTCTCACTTCCATGACAACTCGAAAGGAAAGGGGAAAGAGGAAAACTTTCACACACCTCCTAATAGCCCTATATATAATAAGAAAGCATATTTGATTAAGTTAGATGTTATTTTTTATTTGCCTATCTATGATGGAGAGCTAAATGTTGAAAAATTGGACAATTGGATTAGAGAAATTGATGTGTATTGCAAGGTACATAACATAAACTTAGACAAGAGTAAGATTCAACTGGCAAGCCTACACCTAGGAGGCACTGCTAGATTTACAAATACCATTGAGATCCAAATTGATGCCAGTGACTATGCCATGGGAGCAGTGTTGACACAACACAGCAAACCCATATGTTATCATTCTGAGACTTTTAATCCTGCAAAAGTTAACTATCCTACATATGATAAAGAATTGTATGCACTAGTTCAGAGTGTGAAAAAGTGGAAACATTACTTAATTGGCAAAGAGACAGTAATACATACTAATCATCAGCCACTTCAATATCTACACTCCCAAACTAAGCTGCAATAGTCAAGACATTACTGATGGATGGGTTTTCTACAACAATTTCACTTAGTCATCAGATATAAAAAGGTCATACATAACAAGGTTACAGACATGTTATCTAGACCCATTATGAATGCATCTACCATACTTAAGCATAATTTTGTGGTACATGAAAGCTACATAGAACAATATGCTCAGGAGATGGATTTTAAAGATGTATATGCAACTTTGAGTCAAGACAAAAGAGTAGAAGAATTGGACTGTCACATAAGGGACCGACTCTTATACCATTGTGGGAAACACTACATTCCACAAACTGAGAGGATAAAGATAATTAGCGAAGCACACACTTCTCCGATATCAGGTCACTTTGGAGTAAGAAAAACAGTTACACCACTGCAAATATTCTGCTATTGGTCGAAAATGAATGAGACAGTTTCTAGATATGTAAGAGGGTGTGCCATGTGTGCTAAAAGCAAGCCCAACAATAGAAAACTAGGCTTGTACACTCCACTGCCAGTTCCTTCTCACCCTTGGGAAAGTGTTTCCATGGATTTTGTTGGGGGACTGCATAAATCTAGGAAACGTCATGATTATCTATATGTTGTTCTAGATAGGTTCAACAAAATGTGTATTTTGATACCTTGTAGTAAACAGATCACAATTGAAAAACTGCAAAATTGTTCTTTGAACATGTATGGGTTTATTTTGGATTACCCACTTCCATTGTATCTGATTGAGACACCCGATTTGTGGGGAAGTTTTGGTCTAGTTTTTGGGAACTGATGGACACCAAGTTAAAGAAAAGCATGACTTTTCATCCACAAATAGATGGCCAGATAGAAGTAGTAAATAAGACTGTGATCTAGTTACTGATAGGTTATTGTAGTAAACATCCTAAGTTTTGGGATGAACACTTGTTTTATGTGCAGCATGATTACAATAGAGACAAACACTCTTCGACACAAAGATCTCCTTTTGAGACCTTCTTTGATTTCACACCAAGGTCTCCTTTGGATTTTGTCTTTGGTAAAGATACCATGGTTGATGAACACGGTGATGTGGACAAGGAAAATAGGTTCATTGAATAGATCTAGGAGATCCATCAGGCAGTACACGAACAACCGGAAAAGAGCTAGGCTAAGTATAAGGCTAGGCATGATAAGAATCAGATGGAGGATAGTTTTCAAGTTGGAGACCAAGTCTGGCTGTATATCAGCAAGGAAAGGATGCAAGGTGAAGCTAAAAAGCTAAATCCTATCAGGTATGGACCTTTTAGGATACTTGAGAAAATTGGTGAGAATGCTTTTCGCCTTGATCTACCAGCTTACATGCACATCTACTCAGTCATAAATGTAGATCGTTTGAGATTGTTTGAACCTTCAATGATTGAGGACCCTGAAGAGTAAAGTCAATTACCTTCTATTGATGACCTGCTACTTGAATACCTCAATGAATTGCAGGAAGACACCATGTTGGACAGGAAGGTGAGGACAATGCACAGGGGAGAAGTCGAGTACCTTAGGATTGGGCTCAAAGGTTCAAAGCCGAGCAGCGCAAAGTGGATTGAGATTGGACAAGTGAAAAAACGGTATCCTCACTTAGTTGATGCTTGAAAACCAACTTTTGGTGGTCCAAAATCTTTTTCGTTAGGAAGGTTATGATCCGAATTGGATCCATAGAAAGACTGTCAAGAACCATGACTGAATCAGGTCGAAAAAATATCTAAAGAAATCCAAAATAGTATCAAAAACACCTTGAACCAGTGACCATGGCAGCCGACGTGGAATGATGAGAACCTCGGTCAAAGTGCACTGACCGAGGTCCATGGAGATCACATAGGAGGCTAAAGTAGCCCATGGGAGCCCCGGATCGGGAAATGGAGGTGGATTTTGATGCGCGATTAGTTCATCGCTGGGTGAACAGGGCCAAAATGGAGGAAGCTCGAGCACTCGGTCGCATTGGGAACCAGAGGATCGTGGGCGGAAAAGGTAAAAGTGATAAAGTAAAAAGACGAGACCCACGCTCTGGAAACCAGCAGTATTGATCAGAGTGCCCTTGAATGGTAAGAGGTTTTGGATGAGAGCAGAGCAATTCCATACACCAATCGATGCGTGGCAGACGGAGGTAAGAGAAAACCACCGTTGATCATGCGCTATTAGTTGAGCAAGTCAGCCACATGAAATGTGCATATGGCATCGGATCTGGACTACCTAGATCAGATGGCTAAGATTGCACTCGATGGAAATAAGTGGAATCAATAGGGAATCAAGCCACGTCCTAAAGGGATTTGGAATCCGTTTGACCGCCATGGTGGAGGAAAGATTCATCCACAGTGTAACTGAAGAAAAAAACTAGCTAAGCATGCTGGCGCCATTTAGAGGAGGACAAGTGGACACTCCCTAAGCATTCATGATGATGCTGAACATAGGGAACTCCAAGTGCAGCTATAGAAGGTGAATCAACATAGGCAGAAGAGGAACCGAATAGGCGTAGGGAACGAATGGCTAAAGCCATGAACAGAGACAGTCGAATCAGTCAGAGTAGATTTGGAGTCAGAATTTAGAGGAGTCCAAGCGACCAAGAGAGATAGTGAATAGTGAACCCTGAGAGGAGGACTGAACACAGAGAATAGTAAAGCCAAGTGGAGAGAGATAGAGGGCCATGCTAACCATAGGCAGTGTCGAGCACCAGAGAGCTTGAAGATTCAAGCCTCCCCATAGACGAATCTATCGGGACTGAGCATCACATTTGGCTCTTTCCACTATAGACCAAGGGTCATAGATTTGGTAGGAAGAAGAAGAGTCTGTGTACTCCAAGTGGCTTGGGGAATCCAAGAACCACCCTACCAAGCAAAATCTGCTTCAGGAGAACTCATGTCGAATCCCTGTATTGTAATTTCTCTACTGAAAGACACAATAAGACAAGGCCACCACTGAAGTTGGACTGGAGACTTAGCCCTGGAGAATAGGGTGGACTCCTTATTCAAACTGTTTGTGTCTTTGTGTTGCTTACTGTATTTCTCTGTTGTCTCTCCATTTTATTGTCTGTGTATTGGAAATCTTGTAGTGCCCGCTCTAGTTGACTGATAGTGATATGACACAAACATTTATTTAGCCATAAGGCCCACACTTTATTCTTTGAGGACCTCAGGTTGAGGATCCGAGCACTTGACACTATTATTAGTGATTGAGATATTCAGGGTTGTGATGTTTATAGATGTTTTCTGTTGATATTATGATAACATGAATGGTTATGTATCTTATCTATTGGTGTCCTGATGATTACAACATTAAATAGTTTATGTATCTTATCTATTGGTGTTCTGATGATTGCAACATTAAATAGTTTATGTATCTTATGTGTTGGTTTTCTGATGATTGCAACATTAAATAGTTAAGTTGGGTCTTTAGTCGAATTTATGATGATAAGGGTAGTAAAGAATATGTATGCTCTCTACTAAAAGCATGATGATGAAAAATTTGTTGGTTAGGTACATTTCTAATTGCTGTTACGATGTTGATAGATTAATAAATATGTATTCTTCCATTGATGTTTAATGATGATAGCCATGATGGATGTGTACCTACTTCCTTTAGTTCAGGCTTACAACGGACAATAATGTGAATGACTAGGAATTGTCAATGATGCGATTATGACAATGACTAACATTGAGAAACCTTGTTACTGATGATTATTGAGTATGGCAGGAAACCATCAGAGGCACTCGCATACGACGAGTTGATGACAGCTGGTTTGATGAAAATTCATACTATTTTATATTTGAAAGTCTAAGTCGAGCTTGAAATCTGCCATATATGTTTAACTATATTCTGGTGATATCTTAATGGTTGCAGGCACAGACTAGTTGCTTGAACGAATGACTCACATATGGGTGATGGGGTTGTACAAGTGGATGGAACTATATGGGATGGGTGGGACAGAGTCCCTGATCTCACCCACTAGCACTCCTGCTGTGACTTGGGTTGGAAGGGTTGAAACACCTTCGCCTTGAAGATCACGATGCCATGAGGGTAGGTCCCAAAGTTGGGTCGCTCATGAGGACTTTACCGGGGGGTGTGCATGAAGGTGGATCCCTTGATCCCCGACACCATTAGTCTCACTATAGTAGGCAACATAAGAGATGATAACAGTCTATGACGTTGCACTATAATTTCCCCTCGTAGTCACTGGATGCTTGAAGGGCAAGTGGTGTGGCACCCTTGGAACTTCAGGGGAATTTCTTGAAGGGCATGACCAACTTGGCACCCTTGGCATCACAAATAAGCTATTAGGTATGGCACCCTTGGAACTTCTAGGGAAGTTCTTGAAGGGCACAACCAAACTGTCACCCCTGACATCACAAATAAACTATTAAGTGTGGCACCCTTGGAACTTCTAGGGAAGTTCTTGAAGGGCACAACCAAACTTGGCACCCTTGGAATCTTTAAAAAAATAATAAATAATAATAAATAAATATAAGCAAGGGATGAAAACTAGGGTAAATGATGATTAGAAACCAATGTAATTAAACCAAAAATAAAACTTGGAATAAGGAGGATCATAGGAAGAATTAAAATAGAATACCTTAAAATCTCTATCCTTCCCACGTTGGAAAGTACTAGGAAAATTATGTGGTTTAATTGGGAAAAAGGGGCAAGACAAACATAATTGTAAGGATAAAGAGTAATCCTAAACTAAATTAAACCTACTTAAGAAAAGATGAAAGTGAATTAAAATGAGAATAATAAATTAAATTTAGAGAAATGTAGAGAAGCTCCATGTGTCAACAACCAACATAAGAATATCCATCTAGGAGATAACCTGAGTTAAATTAGGGAGTACATTGGGGATAAAATTTTGACTCATTAATTGACTTCAAGTAATGAACACAAATTAAGGAATAAAAAGGGGGAATAAAGAGATAACTAGGAGAAGAAATAGGAATCTTGTTGAGGTGAGGAAAATATTAGTTTTAAATAAAAATTTAAGTAAATAATCTTGGGAGACCCTTGATGTGAGAATGACAGATGGGTGGGTGAATAATCAAGCTATTAAATTATAAAAAATAATTAATTATGCATGACATGACAAGTGTCACCTATGAGGACTCCTATAAAAGAAGGGGCAAGCCATGGGAGAAAGGATTTTTTTTTGGGAACCCTATTGTTGGATGGATGAGATGTTGTCAGAGCAGTGATTACGAAGCTATAGTGAGCTTGGTGAGGTAGAGGTTTTAGAGAGGGGACTCTTGAGCTAAGGTGTGCTCTCCTCTACTAGCTAGTTCTTGTCTCCATTGTACAACCCCATTGCAGCTTGGGGGTCCGCGAGCAAGAAGAGTACCCAAGGAGTAGGCTGGGAGGTTAACCGGTGGGTCTTCGCATTCAGATCAAGTGCGTCATCATTCACTCGCAGAGGTGACCATCTACAAGGGAATACCAGTAACAACAGAGCAAGTGGAGTCTCGTCTTCTGGTGAACGATACATATGTGTTTCATTACTATTGATCTTAGTTAAAAGTATGAAAATGTTATGATAAGTTTCCTGAAATGTGTGGCAGGAATGTGTGTTTTAAATAAATTTGAACTCCAATGCATTTGTTTTCTAGTTGTTTTGTTGTTAACAAAAAAAATAAAAATGTATATAGTCTAGATATGGTCCTTAGAAATCTGATCGATCTGTTGTTTCAATAACATAGAACACACACCATCATATGAGTCTGTAATACCTTAGTTTAATAAATCTTTAATTGATGACACTCATAGGGTGAATATTAGATCAATACTTTATTGATGTTTAATCCTGATGATTTTGACGAGGTGTGTGTTCAGGCCATACATATTGAAACAGGTGGCAAACCATTCAAGTTGTCATCTCAGTCATCCAAAGAGTTGGAAACCAGAGATTCTAGTGATAGTAAGGGGAAGAACATTTCGAAGAGAAAGAAATCAGCGATCGTTTAGAAGGAAAGACCTACTTGTTCTCATTGCCAGAGAATCGGTCATGATGAATCAAAGTGCTAGAAACTTCATCCAGAACTTAAGCCCAAAAAGTTCCTTAAGGTGAAGGATGAAAAGAAGGCCATTACAGCAGTCCAGCAAGATTTGGGTTCAGATTCAAGTGATGAAAGGAGGATAACTGCCAT
This sequence comes from Pinus tabuliformis, assembly GCA_031772625.1. NCBI lineage: Eukaryota > Viridiplantae > Streptophyta > Pinopsida > Pinales > Pinaceae > Pinus > Pinus tabuliformis. The sequence continues at coordinate 1,387,670,399 of CM062804.1, forward strand.
GGTTACGACAGGTAAAACTTCTTATACTAGTCCAAGTTTGAAAATTAACGTATCTTATTCGAACATAAATCCTCCACATGAGGATAAAAGAGTTGAAATCTTGCACATAAGGATAACTTCTAAGCATACAAAGATTGACACAATGTTTGACAATGGATCACAAGAAAATTTAATATCTGAACATATAGTTAATCAATTGGGATTTGAGACACAGAATCATCCAAGACCATACCCATTAGGTTGGATTAATAAATCAACTCAGATACATGTCACAAAGCAGTGTCGGTTAAAATTTGTAGTTACATCTACGTACATTAATGAAATGGAATTAGATGTGGTCCCAGTAGACATATGTGGAGTTTTCTTAGGAAGTCCTTATCTTTATGATATAGAAGCAGTGTTTTACAGAAGAGAACATAAATATCACCTAAAGAAAGAATGGGTTGAATTTATTGTTAGGGCACATAAAGTCAAATCAAACTTGAATTTAATTGTTACAAATCAAGTTAAGAAGTTAATAATTTCAAGTAAATATGTACTCATGTTAATTAAGGAACAACATAAGGTTGATTTTTTGAGATGCAAGATTTAGTTTATAGATCAATTGGTCAAGGTGGTTAATTCTTTTCCAAGAAATCTTATTCGTAAACAGGATGAGCAACATGAGATACATTTAATGTCCTATGAAAATATTCTTAAGGACAGAATGAATCTCAATTCATTCATTCAACTAAAATCTAGAAGCTATCATCATCAACAATGTATTGTAGGGAATGGTACATGTGACTCTAATCAGAGCCTTGTTTCAGATGGTATATTTATTTTCATTTTCAGGGGTGCAGTTCAGTATTGGGGAAAGTCAGTGTTACACTTCTTTGGTATTGCATCATAATTTCATGCTTTAAAAGGTAATGAAGCCTCTTTTCAAGTGGAGAGGAAGTCTATGAGTTTTCATGACAAAGCATTTTCGAAAGAAGATCTAAAGTTTCCTTATCATGATTTGAAACCTAATGCATTAAGTGAAAGTGTTAGTCCATGTAAATATCAATTAATAGATGAAGAAATAGTGATTCAAGTAAATCAACAATTACTTAGATACTTTCAAAGTCAGACTAAGTTGCAGCAGTCTTTACATCACAGTTGGATGAGTACTGTGAAACAAGTTCACTTAGTAATCAGTCAACAAGAAATTAAATCAATTCAAGTAATTGATATGAATTCCAAATCAAAGGAGTCTTTGAATATTTCAATTATTCCGGAAAGTAGATTGTTAATTCCCATCAGATGTATTAAAAAAAATTCTACAAATACTATTTTCAAAGATGTTTCTGAATCACTAACTCATCATTCTTCGTGGAAATAATTAAATTGCCATGTTGATAACAGGTTGTTTGCCCATCGTCGCAATTTTTTCATACTGTGGATGGAAGAAATGGGTCACTGAATCAAAAGGTATCATGGTCAACATCATCAGAGTCATCACATGCAGGTGATTAATCGAATGCATTGGTACATCATCAGGTGAAGGTGGAAAGAGAGGGATTTCTACCCTCATCGACTAATTGATTAGTCAAACTTTTGTGGTCCAAAAGCTTTCAAGTGGAGAGGAATGATCTAGGAGGATCCATCGATCTAATTGCATAGGTGTTCAAAGTGTCGTCATCAGAGTTCATGGGTATTGTTCAGTGTCATTGTCGCTTCATTTCAGCTTCGACAGATTGACAGTGTTGGTTATGATCAGGTTGTTCAGGTAATGTGTGTAGTAATTTTCATGGAATTCAGTTGATGTGGTGTTGTACGTGGTTGTTGACTAATGTTCATCGACAGTTCCCCAAGGTTTGGTCAACGAAATGTGTTTTGTCATTTGACTTTTCAAGTTTGATGTGTCGACATAAGTGTCATCCATGGCATAGGTTCATCGTCTGGGTTGTTGTTGAAAAGACAAATCGAGTCGATGATGTGCATGGGTTTCATTGTCCCAGGTGGTTTTACGTCACATTATGATGAATGATTGTAAAATGGTTTTTCAAAATTCTAGACCTAAACCCTAACCCTAAACCTAAAATGGTTATTCCAAATACATTATGCCTAAAATCAAATCCTATGCTAAAACACTTTTTCTAGCACTAAACCATGTATCACATCCTATATTGACACCAAAAACTATGTGTTAATAACTTACCTAAGCTCTAACCTTAATGCTAATACATTAAACTATGTATTAATGCATTGCAAACCATTAAACCCTAAGCCTAATGCTCTTGGCCTATTTCAATGTTTGAAACATTACAAATATATGTCAAAATAGTCCCTAACTACCATCATAGACCGCAGCAAGACCATCGTCATGTGAACAGAGGTCAAGTGAGCTGTCAGGTTAGCATGACTGCCATGTGTTAACCGCTAGCCTATAACCATGTCGAAGGTCGAATGTCATGTGAGCAGTTTGGTAAGCCGTCGGGGCTTGGGAACCACAAACGTTAACCGTGCGGGTATGGAAACTGCAGCAGAAAAGGCATGTGAGTAGGCTGTCGGAAGTTGCAGTTAACCGCCAGTTCTAAACCAACAGCAGAACCGTCGGCACTTAAACCCCGGAAAATAGTGTCAGTCACATGGACCATTAGCACATCCACTCGGTTTGGCTAACCACTTGTAGTTTCAGGGGTTCACCAAAGTTAATTATTGGTTTTTATTGTTAATTGGTTTTTTTCAATTAATTCGAGGACCTTAATAAACCATAAGGTGTCCCCTAAGGTGGCTAAAATCAAACCATCTCAACCTTCAACTCAGCTTATTCACCCCAATTTGAATCAAAGAAGTTTTAATGTACTTGTAGGCCTATAAAAGGCAGATTTTCTCATTGAGGAAGAGAAGAGTGGTTTTTAGCTTTTGTATGCAGGTTCTGGAGGGATAGAGGCGATTTTGTTTTTAGTGTTTTGGGAGCATCTGGAGTCAGATTTGGAAACTATAAGCGGCGTTGGAAAGCTAGTTCAGAGAGCTACCTAATGACAAAGGTAAGAATTTCCTGTGTGCAAGTTTAGTCTATCCAAATCACTGTGTAATCTACTTATTCTTCTCATTCCTAATAAAAATGGCCGCCCATCTTGAAAGTGGACCCAAAGATGTAGTCCATCAGGGATGAACTCCGTAATCAATCTTGCTATTTGGTATAACTATGTTTTTGTTGTTTTCACTTTTGTCTTGATCTTACTTATGGTTTATCAGTTGTTGTAAAGTGTTCTATTCAAGAAGTTTTCCTCGATTTCCATGCTTTTAGTTAACATTCAAACTCATTAAAGGCTAATCAATTCTACATCATTTTTTAGTATATGGTCATGTCAGATCATTGGGTGAGGCATACCAATCTGCAATGCTTAAGTATCACCTCCATTACTTCTCGGGACATGCAAGGTAGATTATGCTCAAATAAAAGCTTATAAAATGGGATCATGATGAAATGGTCAGTTAGCCTTGCCATTAATATTCAGTAGCTATAGCTGGAAAGAAAATTGTAAATTGTAATAAATGTTGATGATAGTCTCTTTCGGTGTCCATGTCTAGCTCATGTGAGGAAACTATTACTCAGAACAGATTGCATCCAGTAAGTATGCAGACATGTAGAATCTCACTTTCTCATCCTTGGGCGATTCTGGGTGTTCATAACATGGATTTTCAACTGATGAGGAAACAAGTTTGACTCGTTTATTGGTCTTCCATCACTCACCCTCTGGTCCAATACAACTACCAAACCTTTAGGAAAGGTTTATGTTCTCTCTTGACCATATATTTAGCATGCAAATATGATCAAGAACTTGTAGGCCTTCCTCAGAGACTTATCTTGTAAACATGGTTGGGTGTATGTCTGAACTTTGACGGCTCTTTCAACCAGCGCTTTACTGTATCTCTCATGTTCATCTAGCTATGGGTGGCATAGAAAATTGTGTCCATGCGCCTCGCCGACTAAGGTAAATGATATGGATAATGAAATTTCTTTGAACTACTCAATGTCATAGTCTCTAGATCTGTGTGTGATACTATCAGCTGATAATGTTTGTACATGGGAAGGTGGGGTACCTGCATGCAACCTTATATAAGCCTGACTACTCGATGCTGATATATACCTACTGGTCCTCTAATTCTTCCTTGAATTCCTCTGTGAAAGTATCCTTGATTTATTGCCATGTCAACTTTGTGCCCTTTTCAATGACAACTGAGTGTTTGCATAAACTGGTAGATTAACTGACATCTTCTCAATTGCTTCCCAAGTACTTCTCTCGATAATGTTCTTTGATGCATCTCTATTGGAGGCCATGTTAACTGTAACTATGAGAGAGATGCTCAACGACCACTGTACTTGTAGACAAAGAGGACACTCATGGTAGGCCAATATTTACTTAAAACCAAAAGCAACTTCAAGATAAAACCAAGAAACAAACCCGACTTATGATGGGAAAGACTCCGTAATTCTGGTTCGCAAAGGTCATTGGATGCTTTCTGGAACTATGCATTATGCAGTCCCAGTAGTCAGTGGGGAAGGCTTGCTAACTAGAAATGTACAACGTGAGGTTCATTCTAGGCACACGCTAGAAGAGACTATGCATTACGCAATCTCACTGGCCAAGACTAGGAGGCTGGCTCCTAGAACTACATAGTGCAAAATTGGAGGTAGGCTAAAGAAACCTCTTTGCAATTCTAGAAGCCAAGGTGGAGGCCTTGAGCTCACAGAATGCGCAGTGCATGCAAGGGAAAGAGAGATCCGGTTAAGGGGAGCCTAGATCTACCCAAGGGGAGTGTGAAATTGAGAAAATATGAAGGATGGCATGATGTTGAGTGTAGATCTGACTGAGTGATGATGCATGCAAGTGAAACAAGTGCAGGAATCAATCAAACTAATAGAAATCGAAACATGTGAAGAGAGTCACCGCAATGGCGACTATTAGCACCAAAACGGGTAATGCATGCAATATTTGGGAAAGGCAATGAAAAACTTGAAACAACACTCCTACAATCTAAAACAAGTTAAAAATCCCACATTCATTCAAAGAAACAAGTTAGACAACACTCTCAGAAGCTAAACAAGCAAAAGAGACATAAAAAGTGAAAAAAAGACTAGAAAAGAAAAACTTACTCGGAAAAGTGACGACGATCACACCGAAGGTTCCTTAATCTCCTCGAGAATGCCAGAGCTCCAAGATTGAATATGAAAATGAGCCTTGGTACCATCAATTAAATATATTTGGTCAATTTAGGCTTTATGATGTGAAGGCCAAAAATCAACGAAAAAAGCGATACTTGGCAACAGTTTCCAAAATAACTCAAGTTCCTCCTTCGAGCTACTAAAAATAGATCCCTATTTTCTAGGGATTCTTTTTAATTTTTTTTTCTTTTTGCATGAAAATTTGGAACGAATTTGTCGAAGATATTACACAGTTCTAGGGAGAATCGGGAAACTCTTTGGTTCATGCACTGGGTAGCTTTTGAGCAGAAGGCTTCTACGAAGTTTCTTGGTTGAGTGGCTCTCGGCTGCCTCTCATGCTCTGTGGAATTTCCCAACTGAATGTTGGCTGTCAACTATCACTGTGACATGCATGAGATCAAGACTCACTGTCAACTTGGATTGTGCAATACCCGAGAGCAAGGTTGGGTGTCCTCAAGGATTGTACAGTTCTCTAAGGAAATCCTAGAACTTGATGGAAACAAAGTCAAGAGATTGGCTTGTGGGTTGGACAGTAAACCAAGTAAGAAACACAAGACAATTTGCAAAGGATGAGGCTCAATAAAAGGAAAAGTGCATGGACTAGTGCAAGATGAGTTACTATGATTTAGAAGGGAGGCTCCAAAATGAACCATGGGAAAAAATTTAGAGGGTGGTTGTAACTGTTACAACATTGGTGACACACTAGTAGAACTCCAACTCTCTATATGGACCTTGTCTCATGAAAAGCGAGTCTAACTCTTCTATAAGTATTGTTCGACTCTTCGATTATCATAGCTTATTTACTATCTTGGGTTAAATATGTAGTCCCTAGTATTCTCTTTATCAGCAGCGCACATACCAAGCAAAGTCAAACTAAATTGTTTCGATTCGGGATGAGGGGTATATAAATTCACAAGTAATATGGATTGTCAGAGTTTTAGTTTCATCTCTGGTGTTGCTCTGCTCCCAGCAGGCCTTAATAGTACCTCGACAGATTCACTTTAGAAACATAAGCATTGCTTTGCTCCCACTCAGCCTGAATAGTACCCTGGCAGAGTTACTTGCTTCACCTCCCAGTGGAGGAATCCTTTCTCGTCTTTCGCCTTTATTTTTTTTTTTCATTTTTTTCATCTTTTAAAGAATTTTGCGTAGGAACTTGTTTATTTCATGAGGCGAAAGAGGGATCCTAACTTATTGATAGCAGAAGAGGCTTTCCCTTTAGATAAGGATATTTGTATATACCTCTGACATACTTGCTAAGGTTTTCCCCCTCTCCCTACTCTACTTAACTTAGTTGAAAAGGGTTGATTGAATATAGAAAACTGATTAGAGTAGGTTGTACTAGTTAAGAGTGCAAGCATCGTGATTTCACTATGACTCTCTTTGAAAGAAACGTATTTATCATCAGGGTATCATTGACTAGAAGAAATGAAAGATTCACATAAAGAGAGGGAATAGACAGATAAGTAAGTTTTGATAGTTGTACAAGCTCCTCTTGGATTTCACCCTACTTTTCTGAGAAGGAAAACATTGTTTCATGCATAAACTAACATACAGATGCAAAAGGAAACAAGGAAAGGAAAGAAGCAAGACAAAGAAAAAAAAAATTAAGCAAGGAAAGCAAACACTACTCCTACTGGTAACCTAAGTAGAGCATGGTCCAAATCACGTGAAGTGATACTTCCAAATGCAACCGTCAACACATTTGTTGGCCCATGTAGGAAAGAGCATGATTTACAAGAAAACCAAGCAAGAAAGTTAGAACAATGTAAACCAAAATGCTCGAAGCTTGAATGCATCTGTAGAAAAGTAAATACGGAAAGCACATGAAAGGCACGATGTGGACGTATGATGGTTTCCTATCACATTAGGCATGGTAGACAAGCATTTACACACATTCGAACTTGGCAAACGATCAAACATAAATAAACAAGAAAACTTTCATTTGACAATAGTGCTTGCTACATATGACTCCTCCAATGCATGAGCATTAGGATCATGCGATTCTGATGGAGGATGTGAACGCTATGAAATAGATTGATTTTTAGTTTAAACAACAGAGTGATGAGGAGCTTGGGGAGATTCAACATATTTCTAATTGGAAGTGGAACTAACCTTAAGGCTACGAGATCCTGACATAACCATCAGCTTGGGTTAAAGTGCCTTAGCAACTTGAGGAGTTTCCAATTCAATAGGAGATGGATCATCAAAGACAGGTTTCCTAGAAAGATCAATAGTAGAAAAATCATAATCTTGATGGGATGAATGAATGAAAAGGTCATGATAGCTATGATCTGAAAAATCAAGATGATGGCTAGCTACATCCTCATGATCTGACGAATCATAAAGAGGGAATGATGAAAAATGAGAAGTTTCACCCTCTATGTTTCTGGAAATGTAAGATGAGAGATTGGGTGGATTAAGGAAGATAGATTTATCCTCTCTGAAATCGGATGAATAACAGACATCCCACATGTTTTGTGAATGATTAGAAATAGAAAAATATGGAAATTTTAGGATAAAGAAGACAAGGTGTAGACAGAAGAAGGTCACCCTCCACCGTAGATTCTTGTTTATACTCCCACACATACTCATAAAAAAATTATAGCACAGGTTGGTTGTTCAACACTGTTATCGCTCCAAATATCACTCTTATGGTTTGTGATGCTACACTCATGGCCTAGGGCAACCCCCCCTTCTAGACCAGGTCCTAAAATTTAAAAAAATAGTGTTTTATCCCTTATACGTGACATTGCCCTGAGTTAAACGTGTGTATACGCGGGTAGGCATATACCCAACCCGCGTATATGTATTAAAACACTTCAGAAAATATAAAACTCCTTAATTTTGGGCAGAGATCGCGGGTTTTACCTACTGATCACCTATTAGTGCTGGTGGCCCAACTTTTCCCAACCAACTCCCAACTAAAAAACTACTTTGGGAGAGGTATAAAAAGACCTCAATGGGAAGGCCTAAAGGAGGAGAGAAGAGAGAGAAAGTTATTATCCTGAGATTTTTCCCTTGACCAGGTCTGAAGACCCTTGTGCCTTTTGCACTTCCCCCATTTGTACAGGAAACCCTTGTTTCCTTGTGTGTTGATGTTCATCCACTACTTGTGACATCATGGAGAAATTCATGGAAGGAGTTTGTTAAAGGCTTGAGGTTGGACGGATCTGGAAGGAAGCTTTTCTTGGAGCCTGCGAAAGGTGACTCAGGTGAAATTATTCCTCTTCTATACTTTATTTGTCTATAATAAAAGAAACACATGTCTTGGTTCCTGATATAGATATTCTTTATGTTTATGATATTCATGTTGGAATTCATATGTGAATGGTTGTTTAAAGCTCCTAACTAACTACCTTTTCTTTATAACATGAGGATGATTTCTTTGTAAGGTTTTGTCCATATATTGTTGTGTTCTTTGGAATTGGTTGTTTTGCAGGACAAAGGAGCAAAAGGAACTTGAAGAAGGGTTTGGACCCTAAAGGACCTTCTCAAACGTAGGACCTAAGGTACACCCCCTTATCATAGAATTTGCCTATCATAGCATAATGGCTGTGTGAATGTGTGTTTCTCTGTATAGACAACTTTTGGTCTACTAGGGTTTCAACCCAAAATCCCTAGGCGAACATTTCCCTTAATAGAATTGGCGACTCCACTGGGGACAACACTCTTGTTATTCCTAGTTTGGGTGTTTTCAAGCCAATCAGGGTTCAACTGCCTTTTTGTTTGTTGTTGTTGTGTGGTCTATTCTTGAATTCTAAGTTTTTCCAGTTCCTTCAGTTTCTTTTTTATTTTTCTTCAAATCTTTTATATACACTGTTTTTCTTAGTTACAGAAGTGTATATACATATGTTTCCTTAAGTGAACCCGCGTATACGCAGGTTTCCTTAGGCACAATCGCGTATAGACGCAATCTGTACATAAGTATAGTCGCGTATATCTTGCAATTTTCAAGATTTTTAAATCTTTTTTGTCTCTGAAGGTCTGTATGGTGGTTTGATTCAGTCTGAAACAGTCACTTTCCAGTATCAGTTGTTTGTTTTACAGCAAGTATCTTGTTCCAAATTCTCTCTGATTGTAAGGAGTATTGGTCTTGTTTTTGTTGTTGCAAGCGTCATCGCTTTTTGCTAAAGAACACAAGGTTTCTTGCTAGGAATCTTGGCTGCTCTGATTCATCAGGGCAGGAAGATTGATCTCAATCTTTCTGTTAAATCTTGCTTTTGGTGACTTTTTGTTTGCTTGACAAAACCACTTTTTGTGACCATCCACTTCTTAGTTTCATGGAAGTTGTTGATTGATACTTTCTTGAAATTTGTCTTTTTGATCTTTTTGGTTTTTGTTGCAAAATCTTTCATTGTTGCTTTTGATTGTTGAGAGCATCCTTAAACACTTCTCTTTTTGTTGAGTTTTTCATCCATTGTGGGGTGTCAAATTGCAAAAGTGTTTGTTGCCTATTTTTCAATCACAAAGATTCAGTCTTGTTGAGAGAATTTTTGAAAAGACTTTTTTGTTGTTATTTTTGAAGAAAACTTTTTGAAAAACTTAGTTTTTCTTTCTTGAAATTTGTTTTCATTTGGTTTCCTTTTAATGAATGAACGTGCTTTATGTTTGTCATGAAACTAGTTTTTAGTGTTTAGACAAAATGAATGGTAGCATCTCATATTCCATCTAGACATTTTAAGTGGCAAAATAAAAATTGATAAGGAATCAACTTTCATTTCTCATTTTTAGAGTAGTTTTAAATCTTGCATCAGCATATATTTGTTGCATTAGGATAGATTTGCATATCTTTTTAGGCATACATAGCTTTGTTAACTTTTGTGAGTGTGAAGCGTTAATTAATGAAAAGAAAAGAAAATTTGTTTTATTAGAAGTTCCTCTGAACCCTGTAGAAATTGCTTTTCATCGAAAAACAAAAACAAGTGCATGTGCATGTAGTTAGGTTTTTATTAATTTCTTTTGCATCGAAAAACACCACTAGTTTCACTTCCGTTATCCCATGACTTAAAGAACAACCTATTTTAAAATCAAGCACTAATTAAAATTCACTAAATTTTTTTTTTTAAGTTAGATACACCAACAATTTTTAGGATTTTAGGGCCTTGGATTAGGCGAGTGGAGAGTTAACTCTCCAAGGCCATTTAAATGTCAAACATAGGAGTCTGAATAGCGAGTGAAAATCCAATAGCATTAGGAATACCAGGAAATCTTTGGATTTGGGAGTTAAGCACGAGGGTCTGTAAGACAAGGAAGAGAGATACCCCCTCTCCTACTTGTCTGAACTTACCTCACGACTGTTCCGCCTGGCTTCTGCGACGAGTTGGTATCCATAGTTGCTACTCCTAAGGATCTACATAGGTGGCTGCGGAGGGGAATCCCGTGGCACCTGAGGTCGACGTTGCATCACTCTCAACGGTACTACTGGAGGGCACCCTTTCAAAGCTTGGGGGCTTGCACCGGTGCAGGCTGTTGTTAGGAGGTCAGCGTAACTTCCTCTGTTACCTTCGTTGATAGGACTGGGCCCTCATCATCCCAGACTATCTTCGGAAGGCCCCTTAATTCACTTTCTTGTATTTTGGTGTCCGGTCCTAATCACTTGGAGTGGAAATACTTGGAATTTGTTTGACTAGCTGATATCTTTAGGGACTTTATAATGTGTGCTTTGTGCTCTTAGTTGGCCTAGCTTTCAATTTTTTGAGTCTTTAGTTAGATCATAACAAAAATTCAAAGTGGTTGACCGATCTCCTAAACAGTCTCGAAGACTTCGTGTTCTTTCACCACCAAGTTTAGAGCCTTCTCCTAGAAGGCGTAGAGGTAATACTGCTGGTGGGTTTCGTCCCATGGCAGTTGACGCATCGGGGATTGATCCTCCTCTCGGGGGCATTAGTGTTCAAGCAAGGCCTGGAACTTCCGCGGAACAAGAGAGGAACACTCCAGTTCTTTCTCAAGTTCTCTTTCAAGCGGAGAATACAATAGAGGTAGAAGAACTCTCAGAGTCGTTAGCAGCTCCGAATTCTCCCCTACCATCTAGTCATCCGGACATATTACAATAAGTTGGGACTCTGACGCATATACTATCAAGTCCAGGTTACGCTACGCGCTTACCATTGATGACCACTACTGGAAGCATGACTTTTAATACAAGTGCTACAACTATGCAGACTCCAACATTGGTGCAAGGGGGAGGAACGATTTCCATCTCCTCTGCTTCTTTGTTTGGATCTTTTGCTAGCACATCTTTAGTTGGGTCTACCTCCATTCCATCCACGAGTGGAAATTCCCAAACCAATGCTTTTGGTTCTAGATTCTTCCCATTTGGCACCCATTCACAGGGTATTCATCAGTTTCATTTAGTGCCGCCACGTCCATGATGGGCAGATCGGCTTCATTCCAGGGTTTTCCTTTTAGAAGTGGTCATATACCACATTCCAACCCGACGATAGGATCCATGCCTTTTTCTTCTATAGGAAAAAGTAGCAATCCTTTCCAAGGTTGGACTAACCCTGGGGTTAGTGGTGCGGGGACTGGGAATCCGTTTTTCGGCCAACAAGGGAATAGGCTGTACTCCATAGTTAGTTCGTTTCAAAGTATTCCTCCCTTAGCTTCGGCTTGGAATCCGTATAAGGGGTTATCAACTCCTTATAATACTTTAGGAGGAAACTTTGCTGGTTATGGAGGCTTTGCGGCCGGCGTTGGTCAAACTCCAAATTTTGCTGGATCATAAGGCTTGCCTTTTGGTTCAGCCAGTTCCATTGGTTACTTTGGGCAGCCTGGTGCCTTCCGAAATCCAGGCCAATCTTTTCAGAACTTTGGGTGTTCCACCCAGTCTGGGTGGAATCCCCAAGGTCCTCCTAGGCTTCTGTTTCTAGCAATGTTGAACTTGCCAGATCTCACTAAGTTAAGAAACGATCCAATCAAGTACAATCTGGCCTGGCCTCTAGTCCCAACCAAACTCCCTTCGGACATTCCAAAATTCGAAGGGAAGAGCGGTGAAGACCCAGGCGACCATGTAACCACATTCCATTTGTGGTGCTCATCTAACTCCCTTATCGATGACTCGATTAGGTTGAGACTTTTTCAACGCACCTTGACTAGTAATGCGGCCAAATGGCATATAGAGTTGCCAGGGGGCAGCTTTACATCTTTCACTAACTTAGCCAATATTTTCTTAAATCATTTCCAATTGCCTATCCGTTATGATGCCGGAACTGAACTTCTGGCCACTTTTCGTCAGGATAAGGCAACTAACATTTCTGACCATATTCAGGAATGGAGATGGAGAAAGAGGCTCATTAAAGCCGAAATCCCTTCGAAGTACCATCTCGAATGGTTTTTGAAATCTTTATAACCCGAGATCTCCAAGGATGTCTCCATGTCTGGAGTCTTTTCTGAGGAGCAAGCCATTTTTAGGGCCCAACAATTAGAATTGATCTACTCTCAGTCTGGGATCCTACAAAAATACTTGCCAAATGCTCTTGGATCTAAGGTTGACATAGCTAAGTCGAAGACAGTTCCCCACGCGGATGATATCGTTGGGTTGGTAGACACAAATGCGGTGAACTTGTTAAACCAATTGCAGCAGTTGTCTTTACAAACTGCTTCTATCAACCAAGTCACATCGTCTAACCCTCCAGCTTCCCAAACCTCTTTGATTAATGTCGTCCAATCTGATAACCCCAAAGGAAATCAAAATTCCAATGGGAAAAAGAAAGGATGAGGTAAGAAAAAGAATCAGGATGGGAAGGCTGATGCAAATAAATCTGGAAATAATGCTGGTGGTGGTAGAAATGAGTCTAGAAATAAAGTCAAGTTTCCATGCAAGTTGTGCGGTGGAGACCATTTAACTCACCTCTTCCCTAATATTGAATATGCTCAACGATTTTTAGGGCAGCAAGGGACTTCTAGTTCTCAAGCTGTGTTAACCAACCCTTTTCCCCAAGGGCAACAACTTCTTGCTGGCGCGAGTTCAAATCCTGGTACCTCCGCAGGGGGCAACTAGGAAGGGGAAAAATCATCAAATGCTTTCATGATGGGTTCTAACGTCCATGTGGCTACTCGGTCACGTGATTATCGTGAAGCTGAAACTTCCAAGGACAAGACTATTCCCGGAAATACCGACCTTCATATTGAGTGACCCCCTGTCGAGACTATACCACGGATACCAAAAGGTTCTGCTAAACACGAGACTATTAATCCTAATGCTAGGGCTACCCGGAATTACTCCATCATTGAGGATTTGGATTAGAGTCCGTGCACCATGTCCGCTTTAGAGGTTCTCCAGTAATGTCCGGCTCAGCGAAGTACTTTACTTTCTGCGATTGGGGCAGTCGATCCAAATAACTCTTTAGTGCTCACTTTTGACATGTTAAATGTCAAAAAGTGACTCCCTCATCATATGGCTTTCCAAATAAAGTCTACATATCGAAAAACTAACATTTTTCGTACCGTTATCGATGAAGGAGCTTCCACGTGCGTCATGTCAATGTCATGTTGGAAGGCCATTGGATTGCCTTCGATTGTTCCTTCACCTACTGTCTTGACTGCATTTGATGGTCATTCTCATAAGCCACATGGGATTATCCTGGCCTTTCCTATATGTGTTGGGGGGAAGGTCGTCAATATTGAAGTAGAAGTCATAGATGCTAACCTAGACTATAATCTTCTCTTAAGAAGGAACTGGGTATACGAAATGGACATCATTGTTTCAACTCTGTTTCGTGTCATTTGCTTTCCTCATGAGGGGAAAATCGTTAAGGTTGATCAATTGGATTATTGTCTAGTCGATCCTCAAGCATGATCTGACTCTACTGTTCCCTTAGTGGATAACCCTCATCCTCCTACTGAGAATTTAGGAGTGGTGATGTATTCCTCATTGATGGCTACCTTTGATCTCCCCTCTCCTTTCGCTAAAATCCATGCCGTTTCATCATCTAAGGAGTCTCCTCGAGAAGAGTTCTTTCGAACTCATTATTTTTTAGACCCTTGGACCTTGCCTTCACCTATGACCAAATTAGTGGAAGGACAAGTAAATGGAATGGCATTCCCTATATCTGCAGCTGAGCTTAGATATCAGTCTATCATTAACTCTGCAGATGACCACTCTACTCCTTTTTCCGAAGAGGAGTTAGATGGTGATGTGGCCCTGGCCTGGAGCCTTGATTCTACCTCTGCCTTGGACTGCTTAGATTCAGTTTTACCTTCTGAAGAAGCAATCCTCGAAGCAATGATGGGTATAGATCGACCTTGGGAAGACTTACACCATCGTTCATACTTTCTTCCTCCATTGCAGGAAGTAGAATCTAGATTCTCCGAGCTCTTTAATAGTGATGTTTGTACTGTGTCAAATCCTTTGGCTCCAATGCACATTCGTGCCGAAGGTAATATGTTGGTGATTTCAAAAATGATACCTATAAACATCTCTAGGGACCCTAACGTGATCGAGAATCTCTTCATCGGAATTGAATGTTCCCCTGAAGAAATTCAAATCTACACCGACCTGTTCAAGGAATTTTGAGATGTATTTGCTTGGTCATATGAAGAAATGCCTGGCATTGATCCTTCTATAGTTCAACATGAGATCAAGACGTATGAAAATGCCAAACCGGTTCGTCAAAGGCTTTGGTCGGTTAACCCTAGGAAGGCAGCAGCTATCAAAGCTGAAGTTGAGAAGTTACTAAAGGTGGGTTTCATATACCCTGTTCCTCTTACTGATTGGGTTTCTAATCCAATTCCTGTGGATAAAAAGCAAGGAACAATCCGAGTATGCATCAATTTTAGGGACCTAAACAAGGCTTGTCTGAAAGATAATTACCCCACTCCATTCATTGATCAGATTATCGACGAGTGTGTGGGTAATGAGATTTTTTCCTTCATGGATGGTTTTTCTGGTTATAATCAAATTTCTATTCATCCTGAAGATCAACATAAGACAACCTTTATATGTCCCTGGGGTACCTTTGCATATATAAAGATGCTTTTTGGTCTTAAAAATGTTGGAGCCACTTTTCAGCCGGCCATGTCATATGCTCTCCACGACATCAAACATGTCATCGAAGCATACTTGGATGATCTCGCTGCTCGTTCTCGAAAGAGAACTGATCACCCTAGTCATCTTTGAATGGTTTTCGAGCGATGTCATTTTTATAAAATCCGGTTGAATCCCAACAAGTGCGTTTTCGCGGTTACGTTCGGTCGGTTGTTAGGGTTCATTGTGTCAAATGAAGGGATTCGGGTTGATCCCTTCAAGGTTAAGGCAATAGTTCAGTTGCCTCCCCTGTCCTCAATACGACAAATTCAAAGTCTTCAAGGGAATGCTAATTTCTTAAGACGGTTTATAGCAAACTATGCCGAGATCACTAAAGGGTTCATGCGTTTGCTACGGAAAGGAGTTCCATTTGTGTGGGACGACTTTGCGCAGTGGTCGTTTGATGCTTTGAAAAAGGCATTAGTCTCTGCCCCACTTTTGAGTCCATCGGATTATGGTAGAGACTTCCTTTTATATCTCGCCGTAGCAGAATCAACCATTGGTAAGGTTCTCGTTCAGGAGGACGATGCTCTCACCGAGCATGTGATTTATTATTTGAGTTGAGGTTTAATAGGTCCTGAACTTCACTATTCTCTGGTTGAGAAGTTGGCCTTAGCAGCTGTCCATGCTGTCCAGTGGCTCCATCATTATATCCTGCTATGAAAAACTTTTGTCTTAGCGGTGGTCAATCCATTTCAATTGGTCCTCAGTAGGCGAGCGATTGGGGGAAAATATAATCGATGGATAGTCATTTTGCAAGAATTTGATCTCGAGTTCTTGTCTACCAAGTCTAAGAAATCCATGGTTTTCGCGGAGCTAATTTCTGAGCTGCCTTGTGTAGAGGATACTGTTTATGAGGAAATTTTTCCCGATGAACATTTATTCCTCATCTCTTCACTTGACCCTTGGTATGGAGATATCATTTTTTATCTCCAGACTTCAAAGTTTCCCTCTACTTTCTCCAAGGATGAATGTCGAAAATTATGTCACCTGGCTAAAAGTTATGTTATCATCGGTGACACATTATACCGTCGAGGGGTTGATTCAAGCCTTCGACGTTGTTTAACCTTAGAGGAAGCAGAGTCAGTGCTAAATGACTGCCACAGTGGAGCTCGTAGTGGTCATCTATCAGGGCTTGCTATAGCCCAGCGCATCTTACGTGCCGACTATTTTTGGCCTTCACTCTTTAAAGACTGTGTGGAAGCGGTCAAACACTGTCACCCCTGTCAAATTTTTACTCGGAAGATGTGCGTGCATCCAACTCCTCTTTTTCCCGTTGTCATCTTCGGTCCCTTTACTAAGTGGGGTATTGATTTTACGACTTGTAATCCGCCTTCAGTGGCAAATCAGAGGTACATTATCGTGGCTGTAGACTACTTTAAGAAGTGGGCCGAGGCCATGCCCACTTATAAAAATGATAATGACACGACAGAGTTGCTCCTTTTTAATCAGGTTATCTCAAGGTTCGGTATCCCGAGAGAGATTGTCACTGATCATGGCAGTCATTTCCAGAATCAACTGATGTCTGAATTGACCCTCAAATTGGGTTTCTTGCAGGAGAATTCATCTCCTTATTATCCTCAGGACAATCGATAAAAATCGTCCAATTGGTACGTTATGTTGTATTTGGCTCTTTGGGCATACCGAACCTCCATAAAGACTGCTACTGGTTTTACTCCTTTTCAGTTGGTTTATGGGATGGAATCTATCTTTCCGGTTGAATGTGAAATTCCATCTCTTAAGTTAGCTGTTGAGCTCCTTCACTTGGAACATCTCGAAGAGCACCTCCTTCACTTGGAACATCTCGATGAGCAGTGTTGAGATGCCGCTATGATAAATGAGGCTCATAAGAAAAGGGTTAAAATGCAGTATGATAAATATTTCTGCCCTCGAGTCTTTTCTGAAGGTGACCTTGTCTTGGTCTATGACCAAGATGAAGACACCTTGGGGGCAGGCAAGTTTAAGTCTGTGTGGTACGGTCCTTTCATTATTAAACGAGTTTTAGAAAAAGGGTTGTATGAGTTAATCGATTTTGAGGGAAACAAGCTGGCGAAGCCCCAAAACGGGCTCTACCGAAAGAAGTACTTTGCTTAAGTAGAAGTTAGGCAATGGCTTCTTTGTACATTATGTATATTTGTACATATATCATCGAGAGTTTTTTGATATCAACACTTTTTGTTCTATTGTGGCAGGTGTTGATGGATGACTTGGTCTATTTTGGGTTCGCCGATGGTGCTAGTCGGCACACTCGGAATCTCGCTTCCACAGCTTGGGTACTCTATTATCCAACTGGTCAATTAATGGTATCAAGAGGCGTATGCGTCGGTCCTGCTTCAAACAATATGGCTGAGTATACTGTCGTTATTAATTTATTATCCGAGGCAATCTCTTATGGGATCGACTCATTGGTAGTTTATCTTGATTCTCAATTGATAGTGTCACAATTAAATAACATTTATCGGGTAAGGGATCCATGTTTATATCGCTAGTATTTAAGGGTGAGGTTGTTAAAAAGATCATTTACTTATATTCATTATTTGCACATTCCAAGATATCATAATTGGTTAGCTGATTCTATCGCTAATCAAGCATTAGACTGGCACATCAATCATTCATCACAATAAAATCAAGCATCCAAAAGTTGAACTGTATATATATATATATATATATATATCATAAAGCATCTCGAGTGTACATATGTTTGTCGAAAAATATACAAAATTGGGACTCAAATGCCCATAATCATGTCCGGCATATCTAATGCCCCGGCTCAGAATGAGTGGCTAAGTAGGTAACTATCCCATTGGCCACACGCCGAAAAGTGCAAACCCAGTCACGTGGCATGCCAACCACATGATGTTGCATATCCTCAGGAAGGTCCTCTATGGCAGCCATCGGTACTCGGCAACTCAGTCTTGCCAAGTGTCGCTGGACGTTGTGTAGAGTTCGTTTTGTATCAGCAGCCGCCTCTTCGGCTCCTCGACCACGCCGTCCATGCCACAGGAACCCATCTGGTCATACCGGCCCAATATCTGGAACATGATCATCATATTAGTCATTTGAATCCCATCAAAAATATTTTTCAAAATGCATCATTATATTTGAAAAATCCAAATAAAATCATTAAATAAAAAAATTCTTACCAATATTACCCCATGCTACGTTTGATGGTAATGCTAGATCAGGATCTCCTCGGAAATCCAGCCCAGCATAGGGGTAGTCATCTACGGCGATGATCTGCTGATCCCACCAGGTGAAGAAGTCATCGTCAAAGGCAGTCCTTGGGACCTCCCCACCCCCAGACGTTTCATCAGGTCAGCCCACCGGCCCATGCGTGGATCTCGTGGGGTGCTGATGGAAACTGCTACCCTGGGGCGGAGTGCGGGAACCTTCTCGAAAAAGAAAGTACACAGGATAGTCCCATACCCAAAGTTTTTGGTCTATCCCCTCTTGATAGAAGTGAGATGGCTCTTCATGTTGGCTAGAAGAGGAGTACACTAGTCGAACACAGTAGTGAGATAGTCAACTGCCATGCTGATGGTTAGCCGTGATGCCCGATGCAGAGAGGACAATCCGTTCACTCGAGCTATGGTGAAAAGGATTATCCTCAGTGATAAACTCGCCACATGTGTGATGGAAATCTGGCTCCCAACCTTCTTGGGATGTCTCGGGCAATATATCTGTACGTAGTCCTCTATCGTGAGACTGCTCTGTGTCTTGGCTCGGGAATGTACTACCTCTCCCCTTCGAGAAAGGCCCATGATAAAATAGATAACCTCCACTTCTACCCTGAGTGGCATCTGGTCAATCATAAAGGCTTCCTCCTTGACGTCCCCATAATTAATGAGCATCTCAAGCAGATGTCTGTTTTCTTTCATATTTGGCAGTTTGAAGAATTTAAGAAAACCGCATCTCCGTAGGGCATCCAAACCTTCAGGATTATTCATGACTTCATTATCCACCGCTGCATGCTCTCTCTCTCGCCACGTGACCAGCATTCTGAGCAAAAAATTATTCTCAACCGTTATTTTTTTGGTTAAAAATGTTTGCGGCGTATACGCGGGTCCCTGTGCACATAGTCGCGTATAGGGCCCGCGTGTACTCGGGTTTCATACTACCAACCCGCGTATATGTTGCGGTGAAATTTTTGGCAAAAAATTCAATGGTGAAACATTAATTAAAAATCTTAAAACGAGTCACAATCAATTGCAAGCTAAGTATAAGACTTACCTGGAGGTTTTTGAATAATTTTAACAGTTGAATTTGGCGTACAGGAAGTTTGCTCCTTTTTCTCCAACTCTTTGCTCTCAAACTCAAATGCTAAAAATGGTGAGTCCAAAATCCCTTTTATAGGTTTTGAAAATGCAAAATTTTTTCAAAATTTTATTTTGTTTGGCCTCATGTGACTTTTAACTTGGGAGCTTGGAATGTCGAGAATGGTTTGTTTTTCAGGACATTTTGGACGTTTTTAGACAGTTTTGAGATGGTTCCATGACTGCTGACCCATCATGGTAGGTATCGTTTTCTCACTGGCATATAGGTTAGGGACACCATTTTTTTGTTACATTATGCATACTAGCCTCCATTTGCTGATACATCTGCCATACGGTCGACCCCATCGTGTTATGGTTCGTAAGCCATCTTCACTCGCCGATTATTTAAATCATGACACGATGGTAGAGCCATCCTTTACGTGGGCATCGTAGTTAGCAACTCACTGACATTTGTTGCCCATTCTGCTCCAATTTGAGTAGGCTCAAGAGTCCTCTGTAGTCCCGCCATGACTTATGCGTTGAAGACTCATTCCTCTTTGCTTCTTCGCTTCGTTCTAGCCTTATACCCTAGAGGCTCCTTTGTGTCGATTTGTACTACTGCATTGCATGTTGACCACTTGATCCTTTTGGCCTAGAGCCGGCTTCACTTGGACTCGTGTTTAAGCCAACTTTTGACCACGACGACTGCAAAATCAACCTTGCATACATTTGACTTTTGTAGCTTGACACACCTTGACCCGTGGAAGGAACACACCTTTGAGTGTCACTGACCAGTTTTCACCTCCCTGCATTGAGCATAGGAACGTTCCATTCCCATGAACTAGATCACCTGTTTCACCGACACTCGTTCTTTCCACTATACCATAGCATTCTTTTATTCTTTTTCAAGATTAACAGAAAAAAGACAAAAAAATTAAATATTCCAAAAAAGAGCAAGAATGGGACAGTATTTCCATTTATTGTTGGCAGCTAGAGTCAGTCGTGTCGCCCTTGAACAAATCACTCAAAGCAAAGTCTCCTCCGTTTGGGTGGGATTTAGTTTGACTTAGGTATGTCGTAACCTCGTTATTGAGTCAGTTCTCCCCCGATTGGTTATCTCTTCCAATCATATGGAGGGTTCATTCGTGCCTCCTGCATGACGAACTTATACAGAGTCATCATATGCTGCCACATAGTCACATTGAGTCGTGCTTTTGTTCAAGGGAAGTTAGCCAGAGTTCGACTCTCTGCGGTGTCTCTTGACTCATTTTTCAGTCGGCCATCCCTGGTTGTCAGTATCATGTCTATCATCGCATCAGCTACATTGGTCCTTTACTCGTGCCGGTTTGAGAAGGTCCCCATTGACTTCTTGCTGGTGGGTCTTGTCCTTATTGACAACGACACCTTGCTCTAAGGACAGGCCTAGAGCTGCACCTTGGCCCTATTTTCATTATTGATAGGTCACCTTGTGCTCAGCATCGATCAGTATCATGGGTCTTTGATTGAGTGGTTTCCCTTGTGTTCGACATCAGCTTACATTATCACACATTGGGATTCGTGCAGTACCTTGGTTTCCATTTGACCCTATTGGTGGATACCTCTCCTCTGTGTCAGCTTTCATTATTGGTTGGTTCAGAGGGTTTCTATCATGCGCTAGCCACATCTTGTGTATGCCAGAAACATACTTCGGTTGGGTTACTACATCTCTTTCGTCTGATTCCTTCCACATTATTTGCCTACGGGTTACACTCGTGCTAGATTGATGAAGGATGCCTTAATGCCTTCCTTCTAGCAGATCTTTCCCTATCGACTCCAACTCATTGCTCTGGGGAAAAGATCTAGAGTCCATTTGGCAGTATCTTGGGGTTTGCAGTCATTTGTGGAAGATCCCTCGCTATCGATAGTGGGAAACCATCATTGTCTCCTGATCGATAGATTCTTACAGGTGTTCGACTCCAGCTCATCTATTCACACTTGTTAGATTGTACTGGGTACCTTGATGCTCATTATCATTATCGGTGAGTAGTCTCACGCAAGGATAATTTTAGGGGCGAATGTTCGCCCTTTGGCGAAATTAAGGGGTTTTAAATTTTTAGTGGGCGAATATTTTGTATCATAGTACATTTTTACAAATCACCTCAAATAGCCACCTTATTTTAAGGGAGAGGGTAAAAAAAGTAAATTTAGCCCTTGAAATTAGGACTTACAACCTTCCATTCGCCCATTTTCAAGAATAGGTTTTACTTAAGTGAATCTATTCGCCCATTTTCAAGAATAGGTTTTATTTAAGTGAATCCTATGGGCCAAATACCATATTTATAAAAGAGGTATGGTAAATTAATAAAAATATAAATAAATGAGAGGTATCGTAAATAAATAAAACATTTTTTATATTTACTCCATAACTCACCTTATATACATGTAAGGGTGTAAAAAAATAAAAATAAGTAAAGTGGAGGTATGGTAAATAAATAAAACGTCTTTTTATACTTACTCAAAAGGTATGGTAAATAAATAAAAATATAAATAAACTAGACATATCGTAAATAAATAAAACCTATTTTTATATTTAGTCCATAACCCTCGTTCTATTTATGAAGGCTCAAGAAAGAGGTTTTATTTAAGTGAATCCTATGGGCCAAATACCATATTTGTAAAAGATGTATGGTAAATTAATAAAAATATAAATAAACGAGAGGTATGGTAAAAAATAAAACATTTTTTTATATTTACTCCATAAGTCACCTTATATTTACGAACACTCAAAAAATGGGTTATATTTAGGTGAAACCTATGGCCAAAATACTGTGGGACAAATACCATGGACTAGATTGTTATTAATACCATGCAAAAAACCATTATTAACCCTAATATTAGAATTAATAAAAATAAAAATTGCACATGGTATTGACCCATGGTATTCACCAAAATGGCACATGGTATTGACCCATGGTATTCACCTGGAATGTAGCCTATTTAAATGGGTGAATTAAACCAGCATGTAGTATATGCTAAGATTCACTAGGACTTTACAAAGTTTTATTATTTAGTGAAAGACTCGCCAAGATCTTACAAGATTTTATAATTGAGTAAAATATTCGCCATGCCTCATGAGTGATTCGCCAAAAAATTATATATACATATTATATTATTGATAAAATGGCCTTTCATTTTTCATATATACCATGGAGATTCGCCCATTTATTATATTTATAAATTTAGGGGGGGTTCTTAAAATTTTCCCTGGTCTCACGTTTGTTAATGGTATACATCAATGACTGGTAATCAAACGATTTCTCACATGGTCGACTTTAGATCATTTATTCCCATGGTGTAGAAATGTACCATGGCGGTCAGTGAAGACCTAAGGTTGTATCAGCATTCATTGGTTCACTTGACAGTTGCTCTAGTTGCTGCTAGTTGATACCGCTCTACCTTATATGTTGCAGTCAGTCATGGTGACATTCTATATGCTGGCACCTGAGTTTGCAGTGTAGTACCATCCTATTCCATCATGTTTAATTGGTACCTTTTGGGATCAGTCTTTGATATCAGTGATTCGTTGCATCTTTCAGCATCATTGGCAGTCTTATATGTGATATTCAGACATGTACTTGTTCATCATGATCATATGATCCATTATGTATTTTCCAGTCATTTATACTTGTATACTTAGTGGATCCACTTGTATTTGATATGCAGACATGCTTTACTTTTTCTGAGCATGGGTATGCCTGCCTCAGACAGTGTTTCTTTCTGATCTCCTTTTGTGGCTTGGCAGGCTGAATTCTGGTGAAGTCCTCCTCAGCTTTTGACAGATTTCCTTTCCATGTACTTGCTTAATACATTTCGGCCATCATGTACCCCTTCTCACCTCATATATTAGGGGGCATCTGTTATAGCTCCAAATATCACTCTTATGGTTTGTGATGCTGCACTCATGGCCTAGGGCAACCCCTCCTTCCAGACCTGGTCCAAAAATTAAAAAAAACAGTGTTTTATCCCTTATACATGACATTGCCCTAAGTTAAACACGTGTATACGCGGGTATGCACATACCCAACCCACGTATATGTATTAAAACACTTGAAAAAATATAAAACTCCTTAATTTCGGGTGGAGATCGCGGGTTTTACCTGCTGATCACCTGTTAGTGCTCGTGGCCCAACTGTTCCCAACCAACTCCCAACTAAAAAACTACTTTGGGAGAGGTATAAAAAGACCTCAATGGGAAGGACTAAAGGAGGAGAGAAGAGAAAGAAAGGTTATTATGCTGATATTTTTCTCCTAACCAGGTCTGAAGACCCTTGTGCCTTCTGCACTTCCCCCATTTGTACAAGAAACCCTTGTTTCCTTGTGTGTTGATGTTCATCCACTACTTGTGACATCATGGAGAAAGTCATGGAAGGAGTTTGTTAAAGGCTTGAGGTTGGACAGATCCGGAAGGAAGCTTTGCTTGGAGCCTGCAAAAGGTGACTCAGGTGAAATTATTCCTTTTCTATACTTTATTTGTCTATAATAAAAGAAACACGTGTCTTGGTTCCTGATATAGATCTTCTTTATGTTTATGACATTCATGTTGGAATTCATATGTGAATGGTTTTTTAAAGTTCATAACTAACTACCTTTTCTTTATAACATGAGGATGATTTCTTTGTAAGGTTTTGTCCATATACTGTTGTGTTCCTTGGAATTGGTTGTTTTGCAGGACAAAGGAGCAAAAGGAACTTGAAGAAGGTTTTGGACCCTAAAGGACCTTCTCAAACGTAGGACCTAAGGTACGCTCCCTTATCATAGAATTTGCCTATCATAGCATAATGGCTGTGTGAATGTGTGTTTCTCTGTATAGACAACTTTCAGTCTACTAGGGTTTCAACCCAAAAGCCCTAGGGGAACATTTCCCTTAACAAACACCAACTCTGTCCAAAAATTGATCCTCATGAAAATCACATGTGAGATCCAAGACAGATGAAAAAAACACACCAAAATCCAAAGGATCAAAGGAACTAAAGGATGGAGGTTGAGAAGATGATATCACGTGACAACTATCAGGCTTACATTCCAAATCTGCGTAGAAATCCTAAGTCGGTAGGGTAGGAGGAGATGGTGACAAATCAATAGGTGGATTCTCAACTTCTCCTACCTAAACCTACAGAGATAGAGTTGTTTGACTAGTAGGGGATGAAGGATCACTTGGGACAAAAACCTTGTCCATCACAGGTTTAGAAGATCTAACACCGAGGTATGTTGGGATAGGTTCAAAATATTCTAACTCATGTGGATTCTTAGAAATGTGACCAAGATATTGAAATATTTCCTCCAAAAATTTCCAGTCAACTTCATCTTCAGGAAATTCATAACAGTAATGAAGAAAATGGTCATGAAAGTGCTCAAGAGATTCGTCAAGTGATTTTCACAATTTTTATTTTTTTATTAAGTTGTTTACTGTCAAATAGAATGAAAACACAATATAACTATCTAAACATGTGATGAAAAGAGTGTATAGAAGTTCAAGGCAATGTGTGACAACATTTGTTTGCATGCCCTTTGAACGTGAAAGTGAACAACCTACAAGAAATGTCATCCAAGGGGACATCATGCCTGTCACAGAAGCCATCAAAGGAAACTATGTGTCTGAAAAGGGGTGTTCTATTATCACCATTGAACTTATATTTGGAAAAGTCATCTATAATGCTCGCCAGCACTTCAAAATCAATAGCATGAGAGAAATATGTAAGGGCAATGATTTCAATAAAAGTCATGAAATATGTACAAAGATTCAAAATGGAATTTGAGGGCTTAGTTTGTCATCTAACCCTCCTTCTAGCGCCAGAAATGTTGATGGTGTTGGACCCGCAAATATTCAAGGGACCTCCTCGATAAGAAGTCCCAACTAGACCTCGAACCCTTTGGAGTAGGAGTCCCAACAGTGGGTGGTAGTGTAATTCCTTGACCGTAGTAGTGCATTGTTACACAGTATTTTGTCACCGACCCCGTATCCCCTGATCCTGGATAGAGTTAGTCCCTGAATGGCATCTGCTTTGTGGCATACATCAAAATATGTGTCCACATCTTCCATATCACTAAAGAATATTAACCATGCTCATTAATCTTGAATTTGGCCCTTTTTACCTACGTTTCAAGATCGTCGTAGCACATTAGTATCCTGTCTGCGATGATGGACCAGAGTGAACGAGAACCTCGCGACATCGTCGCAAGAGTACATATGTTCTCAGTGATTGTTATAGATATTTTTGGGCACTGAAACCCCAATCAAACATGTCCATAAACCAAGGGCTCCTAAGCCCCTAAAATTGTTGTTCCATCCCCTAAAATAACAAGGTCAGCTGATTACATCATCTCCCAGAAGTTCTCCATGAAAAATTACTCAGAACTGGTCAAACCTGGACCATCTCACCTGCTCCATGGTCGAAGTGCGATGCATCCCACCTAAATGCACACAGGAGGTGTGATGCATACTGAAAATCCCTTCTATGGGGTGCGATGGGCGAGAGTGGACAAATGGCAGAGGTAGTATGTGAGGTGGATGATCATGGAATCTTCCAGAAACTTCTCCTGTGACACTTGCCTCTCTGAATTTTCCTAGGGATGAGTAAGAGATCATCATTCTCCAAGTGGAATCAACAAATATCAAAGAGAGGACACTAATCAAATCCCAGAAGCTGACTCACCCCCCTGCAAACATCTATATATGGATCCCTCATCCCAGAGATCCAGAGGCTGGAATTTTGTATCTTCTAAGGAAGTGTTGTTGGTTTCTTGTTGGAATATCATAGTGTTGGGTGATCTAAGCTTTTCATGAGGAGAAAGAAGGGCTTTCATGCTGGAGGATGACACTGGGTTAGAACAATTGGTTGTAATCCTCTTTGCTATTCTTGATTCTTAATAAAGCTATTCAAGTTTTCCTCCACATTCTTGTATGTTTGATGATATATGCATTTGTGTGGTCAATATATATCTGGTCCTATATTGTTTATGATTGTAGATATTTATTCTTCGATAGTATTATGCTGCTTTGATCCCACAGGTGCTCTTTGAAGCTGGGTAGACGAAGGAGAAGCGGCAAGGATCTGTCAGAAAGGAGAGGAATAAAGCAAGGAACCAAGTGCAAGACTGAGGTTGGTGTCCTTCATTCCACTCTTATCTACTTTTCATAAAGGAAAACGAAAGTGGTTTTAGTTTGTTTGTTTCTAAAATAGCTACCAGTCTTAGTGGGACTAGCAGATCCGAGTGGACACTAGATTTCCCGATAACAAAAATGGTAACTCAGCTGGGGAGCGAATAGATTGTTTGTTTGTCTATATTGGTTTGTTTTATAAACTTACAGACGAAGCCTAAAGTTAAGCCAGCTAGCCTTCGAACTGCATTTGCTATGCAAGTGCAAAGTAGATCAATGTTGCTTCAGTCTATCTCCGGGTTTTGTTTATAAATTGAAGAATCGATTTGAAAAATTTCTAGTTGCCCTAGTGGTGGCTCTAGTAACCTCATTAGATCAGCCCCTGTGATTCCTATTTACTGTACATCACTTGCTTGGCCTAAATCCCTGAACTGAGCTGCAAACTATGACCTGGAACCCAGTTGAAGTCTCGTCCCTGGACCATCACACCTTCTCCTCTTGGTAATTTGGATGCATCGCACCTCCTGTGTGCAGTAGGTGTGCTACATCACACTTTCCCTGTGTTGCAGGTGCACTGATCAGACAAGACCTCTTCTGCCCTCAGATTTTGGTTTCTGCGTTCACTCTCTTCAGCTTTATTTAGGAGTTTTTCTATCTGTGATCAGTATACCACTATTGAAGCCCCCTTCCTTTCCATCATTCTGCCTCCATTGTGCAAAGAACTGTGAATGTTTTTATGTATTGTGTGCCATTTTCAGTTCTCTTTTACAAAGAAGTAGCATAATCAAACTGTCGTCTTTTGATTTGAAAGTGTCGCAAGTGTCGTTTTTAGTCAAAGAAAAGAATTCTATTGTTCTTGATGGTCGATGATATAGTTACTCTTGTATTTGATTTGAATTAGTAGTTTTTCAAGTGTCGAAAGCAGTTTTAAATTCAAAATAGCAAAGTGTCGTCATTATCTTCCTTTCGTTTTGAAGAGAGATTTGTTAGTACTATCACTTTTAAAGATAATTCAGATTTGTACTTAGCATTCTTCTTGTCATTCACACATTAAGAAAGCTAAAAACAAATACATGCATGTGCATTTGCATTTAGACTACTTGTTGGTTTGATTTAGGACAATGCGTCTAGTGTGTGCTCTCTGCTCTATGTTGAAAGAATATCATCTCTCTTTCTTTAGTAGCTAGGATTTTCATTGCAAAAAGAAGATTAAATGATTGTTTATCATCTTAGATTGCATTTTAGGAATTGTACATCTACATCAAGCGGTGAACTTGAAAGGCAAATTTCTTAAGAAAGATCAACTATAAAATAAGTTTAATGAACCTAAAAATTCTTTGGAACCTAATGCACAACATCTAGAAGTCTAGGCTAGAGACGTATTCTGGTGTCGTAAAGCCTGGTAACTGTCGCTTTCACTGTTGGTTGGGTGATTCCTCCTCTTTGAGACGACAAGTGCCAGTACAGACTTGTGCTCCCATGTACCATCGAGTATATATTAGGAGACCACAATAGTCTATATCCTTTATCCATAGGAAGTTGTGTCTGTCGCCCTATCAATCGCAATGCACTAAACACACCATTCGGGAAGATTGATTGCCGTACCGTAAAAAGAATTCTGCAATTTTTCGATTGGTTTGGTAATCCCTTTGTCTAGATTTCCAGAGTAGTCTCTTTCATTTTTTTTCAGACTCCTTAAAGGAAAAGGTCCATCTGAGCACTTGTCACTTCAGGCTCATTAAAAATTGAAGGCGACTAGAGTCATATTTTGTTTTTTCTCGACTCTTAAAAATTGAAAAAACAAGTTGTGTCAAAGTGTTTAAAATTTATTTCAATTGGAATAACACCACCTTTCCTAAGTTAGTCTTAGGTTGAGAAAAATTGAGTCCACCAACCATGGATTTTTCCTTGGAGGAAATCCTAGTCCTTTCTCCTCTTGGGGAGATGTTGGTGCACCCCATATGGCCACATTGTCACTTCCAGGATTGACAATCAGCTTGCCCGTATGGCTCTTCTCGACCTCTGTCATTCAGAATACCATGATTCCTGAGCAATCAAGTCAGCAACTAGATGATACTAAAGTTACCCCCCAACCTTCTACTTCATCTGACTCTCCCTCTCCTCCTTCCTCTTCGCTTGATAAAGCCGGTAAGGCCCGAAACAAAGTAACTAAGAAGAAGAAGGAGAAGAAGGAGAAGAAGAAGAAGAAGAATAAGGAGCCAAAAGCGAAAGGGGGCAACCATGCATCGTCTAGCAAAAATCCACACACTACATCGTCCAGGCCTAAATCGCCATGTGTCATTTGCAAAGGAGACCATTACCACCGAGATTGTCCCTGCATCCCTCGGATCTTAAGGGACTGGTCTCCTCGTTTGCACAACCCAGTGTCATCAACCTCTGAGGACCATGTCGAAAGGACACCATCAAATAGTGAAAGTGAAGCACTTGGACAAAAAGGAAATTGTAAATTTCCTTGTAGAATGTATGAAGGAAATCATGCCCTCCACCATTTTCCTTTCATGGACGAAGCTAAAAGAGTTTTGGATGACCGTCCAGTTTCACTGTTACGACTTCCTCCTGGATATAAGAAACTCTTGCCAAGTCCGTCACTAGTTGAAAATCTGAATGACACGCCATTGTGTTCAGTCGAAGCATCTGTCATTGAAGATAAACCTGCTGAACCCACACCAGACAAAAGTCAAAAGGTTGAGGTGGCAGTCGACCCGGTCTTGTCTTCGGAAGGTCCATCTTTAGATGACACAATCATCGAAGAGAATGAGAACGACACTGTCCAAATTATTTTCGTAAACACAGACTCCGATGAACATGGGGGTAGTCTACCCGTTCCTTTACCGCAGGAAGGAAATTCGTCAGGGTCATATCTGACCATCTATTCGGTCCCACCTCCAAGCAACCTAGTTGTTTCCTTCGATTGGAACCTACTAGGCAGACCCCATTTACCGGCTAGTGTACCATTCCGAATCATTGCACAAATATACAAAATGGTCATGGCTGGTACCATCATAGATGAAGGGGCTTCTGTGAGTATCCTTTCCTCAACTTCTTGGAAAGCGCTTGGTTCACCATCGCTTCTGCCTGAAATAAGGAATCTGACAGGCTTTGACAAAGGAACCAGTCGACCGTTAGGGATCCTTCCCAATGTGGTGATAAAATTAAGAAGGAAAATAGTTCACATGAATGTAATGGTAGTCCAAGGACCTCTGTATTATAACCTACTCCTTTGACGTGACTATATTTATTGCGTGGGAGCCATTGTCTCCTCACTCTTTAGAGTAATGTGTTTTCCGCACGAAGGCAGAGTGGTCAAGCTCGTAGACCAACTGTCGTTTCCCGGCTCACACATAGAAAATATTCAAATACCATCCCTAAATGGTATTTTCATGCAAGGAATGTCTCATCAATCTCCAGTCCGCCCGCCTGATGTGCGTGATTGATTTGGGAGGACATGACTGAAACCTAGGGGGCATGCACCCTGGTCAATTTCGGCAGGAAAACCTTGGGTATAGGGTAGGTTTCCTCGGAGGATATATGACTAGTCTGACACACCCATCCGTTTAGGAAAATGGGATTAGATTGGAATAAGATTCCATCGTCAAAGTTATGTGAGTGGATGCGACTGCGCCACTCACCTTTGTCTATTTCGGTAGACATCGCCAAGGAAGCATTTTGTCTGCAACGTGGATGGAGAGCTTTCATATGGTAACCTAGCAATTTTTCGCTATACCTGGGGGCATGCAAACCTTTTTGCATGCAAGCGAAGAGCGACCATTTATTTTCTTAGTTTGTAGTTTCTAAACCCTTTAAACTCGTAGGATTGGTCGTTCCTAACTTGCATAAAGAAAGGATCCGAGGCAAAGCCTTGTAAGGTGCAAGCTCCATAAAAAATGGCATCTTAGATGAGACATCCTTATTATGCGACTGGCACGAGTAGTTTTAACGCGGAATTCAAGCTCGTTAAAAAATAAACATAAGCAATGAGAAAACGTTCTCCTAGAGCTTAAGCTCATTAAAAAATGAACCAATTCCCGGTAAATAACCATTATTAATGCATTATCATCAGATTTTGAGCCTTGGTCATGTTCTCATCATCACCTCCACTCTATTTAGCCGATCATTCACCTCCATTTGATTGTTTACCCCTTTTGAGGAACAACTGTGTAGAGTGATCCTGTTAGCCATCCTCGTGACACTGCCATGATTGGAAAATTCCAAACCTTACTTGGAATCAACTACTACCCGAAAATTATCGCTCTTTCCTAAAAAACGAGTCTCCTTTAAGCTCTTTTCAACTGACTCGTAAAATATGAAAATATTTCCAAGCAATTGGCCTCTCCAACTCGTTAAAATGACTGGAAGTGCTATCCCTCCTCTAGATTTTAATCTTTTTGGACCTGAGGGATTATTACACAAAAAGATCGAGTGCTTGTCTTGTTCGGCTCGTTAAAATTACCGAAAATTCATCCCTTTTGTATTATTTTATACTTTTTCGAGCTTAAGGGATTATATGATGAAAAAGGATCATTGGAGTTTCCTTTACGTCCCTTTTCAGACTCTCTAAAACTGAAAATGACGGAGTTATCTTTGTCGTTAAACTCGTTAAAACCTAATAGCGACAAACTTGTCCGTACAGACAAGAACGAGTTTCACTGTCGCTAGGCTCGTTAAAATATAGCGACGGGTTTGCTGGAAGGGAAAATTATAGAAAAAGCATATGTTATCCTCCTCAAGCTTGAAAAAAATAAAGAGGTACTAGCTAGCAATGATTGGGGAAAAAATGGGAGAAAACTTGAAGAAACTTTATTGGTAGCAAGTCGCTCTTGAACATGGCACTTTCACTCCGCATCCGAGTCGGGTTGGGTTGTTCCGTTCACTGGTCATATCACCATTGGTCCATCACACCATCCACATTTGGGGTTAATGCTACCAATCCATCATGTCAGTGTCGCCAGTACGTTCCAGAGAAATCGCTTAGAGAATTCACCTATGTCTCATCCGCTGCAATACATTCACACTCCATTCTTTCATGACCACCACCCTGAACCCTATATCATTGAACCGTTTTCACCTCCAAAATAATTTACTCCATTCCGTGTCGTAAATCTGGGATTCATTAAGGCCTTCCTACGGCGAGTCACTTCTTGTCAACATCAGCTCATTATCCAAGAAGTCGACTTAGGAACAACCCTTTCAATACTTTGAAGCTTGCATGCCTCAATGGCAAGTTTCTCACCTCTGGTGACAGGTTTACATCAATGGCCTTCGACCAAAAGATTTTGCGTGGTGTTCGACGCCAAGTCCCTTATTCACACCACGCGAATTGTACTGTAGTACCTTGAGGGTCATCATCATTATCGGTGATTCCTCTTGCGCCTATTAACAGCTTACATCATTGGCTGGTAATCAGGCGATATCTTTCCATGTTCAACTCCAGAACATCTTTCACATGGATCGACTTGTACTCCAAGTGAAGATTGAATGAGTTTGAAGACCTTGGATCTAGTTTCATCCATCCAGGCTATGATATATTCAAGAAAATAAAGACATCAAATGTACATTGTTGCTGCACAGATGATCATCCAAATCAAAGGATGATGATTCTATCAGGATCATTAGTCTCCCGCACAGACGGTTGTCTGTCTTATGTACATAGAAATGAATTTATAAAGCTGAGCATGGGAATGCCTACCTCAGCTAGATCATGAAAAATATTATGAAGATAATGTATTTTATTGTATCTTATTACAGATCGCCTTCTAGCTCGAAAAGACTTTGGATCCTCATGATAAAGCATTTCACCCGACATCAAAAGATTAACGACCTCATGCTTTAGGGGGCAACTGTTATAGACATTTTTGGGCACTGCAACCCCAATCAAACATGTCCATAAACCAAGGGTTCCTAAGTCCCTAAAAGTGTTGTTCCATCCCCTAAAAGAACAAGGTCATCTGATTACATCATCTCCCAGAACTTCTCCATGAAAAATTACTCAGAACTGGTCAAAACTGGACCATCTCACTTGCTCGATGGTCAAAGTGCGATGCATCCCACCTAAATGCACACGGGAGGTGTGATGCATACTGAAAATACCTTCTATGGGGTGTGATGGGTGAGAGTTGATAAATGGCAGAGGCAGTATGCGAGGTGGATGATCATGGAATCTTTCAGAAACTTCTCCTATGAAACTTGTCTCTCTGAATTCACCCAGGGATGAGTAAGAGATCATCATTCTCCAAGTGGAATCAAGAACTATCAAAGAGAGGACACTAATAAAATCCCAGAAGCTGACTCATCCCCCTACAAACATATATATATGGATCCCTCATCCCAGAGATCCAAAGGCTGGAATTTTGTATCTTGTAAGGAAGTGTTGTTGGTTTCTTGTTGGAATATCATAGTGTTGGGTGGTCTAAGCTTTTCATGAGGTGAAAGAAGGGATTTCATGCTGGAGGATGACGTTGGGTCAGAACAATTGGTTGTAATCCTCTTTTCTATTCTTGATTATTAATAAAGCTATTCAAGTTTTCCTCCACATTCTTGTATGTTTGATGATATATGCATTTGTGTGGTCAATATATATCTGGTCCTATGTTGTTTATGATTGTAGATCTTTTTTCTTCGATAGTATTATGCTACTTTGATCCCATAGGTGCTCTTTGAAGCTAGGTAGATGAAGGAGAAGCGGCAAGGATCTGTTAGAAAGGAGAGGAATCAAGCAAGGAACCAAGCGCAAGACTGAGGTTGGTGTCCTTCATTCCACTCTTATCTAATTTTCATAAAGGAAAACAAAAGTGGTTTTAGTTTTTTTATTTCTAAGATAGCTACCAGTATTAGTGCGACTAGCAGATCCGAGTGGACACTGGATTTCCCGATAACAGTGATGGTTAGATTTTAGGGATCGTCGCAATTCATTAGTATCCTGCCTGCGACAGTATCCCAGAATGAAGTAATGCCTCGCGACGTCATATTTGATTCTCAATGTTTGACCCATGACTATCTTTGAGTCTCAGTGTTTGGCCTATGACAACCCAAATATGGAGAATTAGTTTAAACATAATGCTTCTAGGTGGTTCTGGAGCTGGTTGTTGGGT
Source organism: Pinus tabuliformis (assembly GCA_031772625.1). Classification (NCBI taxonomy): domain Eukaryota; kingdom Viridiplantae; phylum Streptophyta; class Pinopsida; order Pinales; family Pinaceae; genus Pinus; species Pinus tabuliformis. The sequence continues at coordinate 1,387,704,123 of CM062804.1, forward strand.
CAAAGAAGTTTTCCTCTCCTCATTTGAGATGGTGGTTCTACCTTTTAAGTAACCTTGCATGAGGATAAGCTTCATCTCCCCTAATTTATTGAGGCTCCTCCTCTTATAAAAGCATCCTCCATGACTATGATCAGCTAGTGCTAGTTGAGTTTTTGGAGTGTTAGTTCTTAGTTAGCTAGTTCTTGGTTTGTTGGATTGATAGCTTATAGTTTGTATTTCTGATAGCCTAGAAATAGCTTGTGAGATATGAGAATAGGCTTCCATGTTGTGGATTGATAGTGTGAAAGGGTTTTGTAAGAAGGTAGCCTTGTTGTGATTGCCTTAGCTTCATACTTATGGTTGTGGGTGAGAGAGAGTCATCAGTCTTTCTTGGAGACCTTTGAGAGTGAATGCTTATGGAGACATACTATTGGACCCTTCAAGGAAGCTTGCGACGTCAAGGCATGGTGCAAGATTTACTGTTGTTTACATTAATACAATCAAAGGTTATTTCCTATATCATGTATGAAATGTATGTTGATAGCTTATGGTTCCTTGACTTTATAAGTAGATAGTTCGTTGTTGTGCTATATTATTTTTTTTGTTGTTTTCATATGTTGTTTCAGGTGAATCATTTATTAAGGAGAAGATAGTGATAGCTGGAGCGACGTGATGAAGACTTCATCAAATTTCGGTATAACGTAGGCCTCTTCAACGATAACTATTTCAAGAATTAGCTATTGTCTTTGTCTTGCTATGACTAGACCCACTATAGGGCTAGAGGTGTCTTTGTCCGTAGAGGGAGCTTACCTGCATCACGCGCGCAGAGATAAGTAAGATAAATTTGGGTGAGAGAAAGTGTGTGACCTTGTGGAGAGTCAACTGTGATGAATGGGGGTTATAACACATGGAGGGGAAAAGGAAGTGTGCCCCTTAGAAGCCTGTAATAGTATGCATATTGAAAAGAACACATGAGCAAAATGACATCACAAGCTAAAATGTGAAATAGTCCATGTTAGAGTCCTATAATGATACGATTCATAATTTTTAATTGGCTAAGGTTAAGCCTTGTAATATTGTACATACCTTTTCTTTTTGCAAATGTTTTCCATATTAAAAATTAAAAAAATGTAAAGAGGGTGTGTCCTAAAATAAATATCAGAGGACAAAAATAATAATAAAAGATTAAAAAAATGAAAATATATGAACCCCAAACACAAAAATAGATCATGAAAGTGTGCAAGTCTAAATGCCACTACTATTTTACTTCTTCTACAAATTATGGTTGTGTGTAGCTTGCGATACATGCCACAACCCATGGTAGTCAAATTGCTTAATCTTGACTATTTCATGCTTTGAATTTTATGTTTATAGTTAGAGAATAAAATCTGACCAAACAACTTAATATTGGCAGATCATTATATAGGTAGAGAAAATTTGTTTTATAAAAGAAAAAGAATAATAAGGGTCTGCAAGCTTAAATGCACCCAAATAAGTGAAGAAAAATAAAACGTTAGGGTAAGTAATGGGTAAGTAGAAGAAATGTTGCTGAAGTATAAAGTTGATTGGACAAAAGCACATTTATCATGCTTAATCATAGGTTTCAATGTGCATGAGAAATTAAGAAAGCAAAAATAGAGGTTTACAAGTTGATTTAATTGACTCCCCCTCATTCATTTCATCCCCATACTTGATAATTTCCCCATCCACAAGTATGTTATAGTACTAAAAATCCTTCAAGTCATAAAGGCTCAGAGCATTTCTCTGACTTTTGGTGGGACCTGACCCTCAGCTTAATGACTTATGGACATCACCTGTTAGAATTCCCTTCATAAAAGTCATTTCCCTTCATTGCCCTAATAAAAACCCTTTTCCTAAGTGTTAGTGTCAATGTCTTCACACTGCCATCAGTGATCAAAATTTACTCTTTTGCATCTCATGGTAGGAGTCCCATACTGCTGAGTCATTCCATTAGGTCATGGATCTACTGATGGTAGGGCTTACTTCAGTTTTTCCCTCATGATATGTATTTGTTGATCTTCTTTCATAACTTTTAGTCATGTTTCGTGTTCATTTTGCAGTCCATTTCATCAATTACATAGCGTTTGGTCTCATTAGGTCTTAGGGTTTCTTCCATGGTCAAATTCAGTGTTTATATGTTAATAAGGGTGAGCAAACACATGAGGAGTTCAATAATCAGTGTTAAAATCATAATTTATCAGGTTGAGAAGCTGAATGTAGTTCTCACCTACAAACTTGTTTTGAGGTGAAAACAGAGTATTATGTTTTATCCTTCATCATGACGTAATTTTATTGTTTCTATATGTAATATTTGTTCTCAAGCTCCTCCTAAATGTTGTGATGCTACCAAGTACATGCCACTACAAAATCAAGTGATTCTAAGCATCAGTCCACTTGCCAATTAAAATGAAACAAACATGAAAAACAGAGCATTGTAAAAGACAACTAGACATTATAAAAGTGGGTTTTCATAAATAAAAATAAAAAGGTGAAGCTATATAAGGCCATCCTCCTAGTTTTCATCCCATTGTGTTATTGTTGAAGATCAAACTCCCATAAGGAGATCAAAGGTCGAGTTTCAAGTGTCATTGAGCAAATATAGTGAAGTTGTTGCGTTTTTTCAAGATTTTGGTCGGCACTGCGCTTTTGAGGAAGGCACTACACTTTCAAGGTGGCACTTCACTTCTAGAAGCATTTCCCAGTGCAAAAATACATGAGCACTGCGCTTTTAGGCCAACGCTGCGCTCTTATAGGTGGTGCTGCGCTTTGCCCAGTAGAGCCTCAAATCGCCCCAAACTTCCTCAAAACTTACCGAATCACCTTCAGATTTCCTCTTGAAGGTAAGTACTGTCATTTTATTGTTGTTTAGGGTGCTTTCATGAGAATTTGCTTGTCTTTCCTCCTTTAAATTAAAACCCTAATTGTTGTTGTAAACCCTATTTTTCTTATTGCTATCACTCATTATTGATATCAAACCCTCATTCCCTCTATCCTATTACACTCCACTCACTCTCTCCCTAAATCCCATTCCCACATATATTTTTCCCTAAATCCCATTCCCACATACAATTTCCCTAAACCCTACTCACATCCCTGAAACCTACTCATATCTCTAAACCCTACTCACATCCCTAAACCCTATTCACGCACACATTTTCACACTCCCTCCTCCATACACTCTGCCCATTCCATTCCTCCACCCTATTTCCACACTATTATCCACAATTATCCATATACAACCACATTGTTCAAAACCAAAGGAAAACAATGGAAAGAGACAGTGATTATGAGTATGAGGAAGAGACATTTAGTGACAGCTCCAGGGAGAGAAACATACAACAAAGGAAGCCTCATAAAGGAGGAAAAATCATCAAAGAGGAGCCCACTAGTTTGATAGAGTTACAAGCTTGTCCACTTGCAGTTTCTTATTTTAGACACTTGGCATGTTTTTAATTTTGTGAATTGGTGGAAAGAGTATAGTTTCACCATGAGTTGGCCATACTATTTGTGACTCATTTGCATAACAATGAGGTGACCCTTTCCGGAATAACTTTCACAATATCATAAGATGTCATTTCAGAGGCCACTAGAATTCCTAATGTGGGTGAAAAATGGTACAAGGGTCATGATCTTTATGAGGATTACTATGAGCCTTATATCAAGGTTAAATATAGAAATCAAGTGAATAAGTTATTTCCCTTTAAGTTTTTGGAAAATAGGTATGTGCCTTTGATGAGGATTATTTTCAAGTACTTCACTTGTGGAGGTAGGTCCTCCCAGTTGTATGCCTATCATATTAGACTCCTCATGCATTTCACTAGAGTAAATATTCTCAATCTCCCTTACTTCATGTTTAGAAACATTAAGGAAATGTCACATATTGTACAGAGGAAATCATACCCCCAACAGTTGAACAACATATACCATTACAATTTGATTAAAATCATTTTTGTTACACCAGCTTAGCCTTCTTAACATTCCATGGGACACTTTCATTGCTCATGAGATGTTCAAAGGTCCACAGATCCCTTCACTAGTGCATCAAGAAGAAGGTTGGCCTTCTAGCCATGGAGAAACAAGGGAGGAAGCCAAGGGAACCAAAATTGTTGAGGTGCCAGTGTATGTAACTTATCAGAGAGGCACAAGGATACTTTTGCAGCTACTAGGCAAGTCCTTGCTCCACAAGCTATGGAACGGGCCTTGCCTTCATCATCACTCCATAGGAAAATGTTTGCTCCATAAGGTGTGGAAGGGGCTTTGCCTTCGTCATGAAATAAAATAGGTGCAAGTTGAGCAGTTGAGAAAAGGCAAGGAAAAGGTGCAAGAGGATGATCTTGATGATGAGGAGGAAAGAGATTTTGATCTCAGTGAGCATGAGGAGACATAGTAGCATTTTACTCATCATGGAGTTGACATCATTCACCTGGAAGCTCAGGATGAAGAAATTGTCAAGGACATCATTATTCAAGAGAGGGAAGCTCAAATAAAATCCTTGGCTGTTAAATTAGAAAGAGACAAGTTCATCATCAGATATTTAGAGCAAGAAAACAAATAATTGAGTGGCAAGCAAGTCCTCATGGAGCTGCAAATGATCAAAGAAAACAAGCAAAAGGCCAAAGAGGCTCATTTCAAGTTGATTCCCATTAGGCAAGAGATTGAGAATGATAGGGAAACATGGATTGAGAGGGTCAACATACATCTCAAATGGTTGATTGAGAAGGCCAACAAGGATAAGAATATGCTTCGCCACATGGCCTACCATTACATGACCCGTAACAAAATTTGTAACATGAGGATCAGGAAGCTTAAAGCTAGGTTGAGGAAGGCTTTAAAGAGAAAAAAGGAGCAAGATAAGTTGAAAATATTAGTTGAAGCCTCACTAGCCCATCAAAGCAGCTAATGGTGGTGTCCCATGCCAAATCTAGGCAAGTTTTGAAGATTTTTTTGTTTTTTCAAATTTTGAAATTTTTAACATAGGAAATTGACCTAGAAGCGGCGCTGTGCTTTTCCCTGCAGCATCAGATGAACAAAAGGCTTACATATTTGGATTCAAGAGGATGATAACATGCACCCTGGAAATTTTCAGAAGTTTTGAAGAAAATCTGGGTCACCAAAAGGTCCAAAAACTACCAAAAAATGACCTTTCTGCCTCATTTTGGACACATAGAAGCAGTCTTGGGAGATTCAAGTTTTGAGGTGGCAAATGACCTCCAAATTCAAAAATTCTAGTTGTTCTACAAACTATACTTGAAGAATTTTCTAATGAGCTAACTTGGGCTCAAATTGGTTAAGGGAAAGGCCTCCAAATTAGGTGGAAGGCGGCGTTGTGCTTTTGACTAATGGCGTTGCGCTTTTGACCAATTTGTGCAGAAATCCAAAATTTTGCCTGTTTTCACTATGGATTCACTTTGTCTCTCCTTATGGTTGTTTTAATTATGTAATTTATGACACGGTATGTAATTATGATGGTTAAATAGTTTTATAGGTTAAATTCATTAGTTATAGGTGGTTTTGAGGCTAATGAATCAGTTTCCATGCTTATAGAGGTAAGTAGTTTGACTTTCTATATTCCTAGTCCATGTTTGGAAATGGTTGTAACATCCCCTCTTCTCATGGATTTGACCCCTGATGGTTAGAATGAGGTTTGGTTGTCTATATTATGTATTTTCTTCCTGATTTGCAAGGGTTGGATACACTTGGATGCTCTGAACAATATTGTACATCATTTGTAAGCAGTTGGCAAGGAAATTAATAGGATTTGTAGCTATTTTTATGGGATACTTGTGGTATGGTGATTTTTCATAGTTTCTTTTTTTGTTATATTTTCACATGTTTTATGTATGCCACAATCTAATTCATTTCTTCTAGCTGAATGATATCAAGATAGATAGGTAGAATTCATTGTTTACAGTGCTCTGCCTTGGGAAGCCATTCCGAATTCTATGTTTTCTATTGTTTGAGAAGGATACATAATCTTTACATGTTGTCCTTAGCTCCTCACTAGTCTTAGACCTCTCATCTCACTCAATTTAAATTTTAAAAGCCTATACCTACCTTACCCCATAGAACACCCTGTACTCTAACCTAATTTCGCAGACCCAAATTACCTAGCTCCATCTGATCCAGCACAAAAACCAACAAATTCAATAAAAACCCCCTGAGCTACTATACCTAGCATAAAATCTTGATTCATGATCTAGTCATCTTGATGGAGATTCAGAAGGAGAGAGCCCTCTCCTGACCTGGTAGGGCTAGATCTAGTCATCTTGCCTTCCTTCAGCCTGAGGTCAATCTAGGCTCTAACATAGTGGCAACCATACTGGGGAAGAAAATATCATTATACCCCAGCACTACTAAGAAGTTCTAAACTTTGGATGATAAGTTTAGAATCATTGGGTTGAAAAGTGGAATGTTGTAAAGCAATATAAAAATCTTGAGAACTTTGAACACACTGTCTTCAAGAAGATACACAAGGTCCAATCCTGATCTAGATCTTCCTCCCGTATTTGAAAATCCTAATCTCATTTTTTGGATACTCAAACAAGAAAGTTCACCAAGTCCTAGACCTATTTTTAGATCTAATTCATGCCCTATTGAGTGGTTGTTCCTTGAAGATCTCCCTTTTGACTAGCATTTTGGTCTCTCTCTGTTTAGAACCACATCTGATAGTGAGCTGCTAGACATAGTCCCAAATCCAGAATTCACCAGAGAACTTGAAATTCAACGAGCCAACTTGTCAAGTAACTGAAACCTTCGAAATTCTCCTCAGTCATCCCTCACCACTGATAGACTCCCTGAACTCTCTGAAACAACCTCAACATCTTTTACCTCACCATCATTTCCTTATATTTTTGAAAACCATCCTTCATCTCCATTAAGACCTTCATGCCCTCATCAGCTTATCACTACCCCTCAAACACCCATCACCTTTGTTACATCAACTCCCCTTGTTATCCCAAATCCCACAGCTACCCAAACACCAGTTTCAAATCCACCTCGAGTCATGGCTGCCATATATGCACCCCTCATTATGCCTCAAAATATGGATGATATGCCTGCTGATTACCAAAGCAAAATACCTCTTTTTGATGCCACTCAAAGTATTACAGCTCAGCAGCATGTTGATAGAATGAATGACTTCTTTGACCTTCATGAGGTAGATGCAGAAAATGTGTCCATGAGATTATTTTTATAGAGTTTTGGAGGCGGGGTTCAAAAGTGGTTCAGAGCATTACCAGCGACCTCTATCAATACTTTACCAGTTCTGCATACACAGTTCTTGGACATGTGGGAGGTAAAGAAGAACCCACTCCAAATTCTATCTGAGTACGAAAATATCAAAAGGAATGTGGGTGAAAGTGTGCAAGATTACTATGTAAGGTTCAATTCAGTTTATAATTCTATTCCAACTAACATTAAACCACCGATGGGGTTAGCATTGATCAAATTTCTAGACAGTTTCAATGTTGATATGGCATATCAATTACGAGAAAGAGATCCTACCACACTTGAGGATACGCAGAAGAACATTGTGAGTGTAGAGGAAAATCTGTTGGCCAAAAGAGCAAGGATGAAAACTGAAAAGAAGGTGACCATAAAGGAAGAAGCATCTTCCTTAAATGTTAAGGCAGATAATCTACTCCAAAAAATTGAGAAGATGTTTGATCAGTTGATAGTTGCAGATAAGCCTGAAACAACAATAAAAAATCCAAAACTTCAGAGGACAACAGCAGCCCCAATTCAGGATTAAACAAAGGGAGCAAAAGGCACAAGATCAGTCATCACAACAGCAACAGGTCAAAACTCCTTTACAACAAAACTATGTGCATGGAATAGAGGATGAAGATGATGATGATCCGGTGGTTGAGGTAAACCATTTATTTACTACTAATGGTTTGCCCATTTTTCTCATGGAAGATGAAGAATATTTGGAGGTCCCAGATGCCCAAAGGGATTAAGACTACATACTAGCAAATGAGGCAGTTTTGGAGGATGAGTCAGATGATTATCAATGAGGATATATGAATGCATTGACAACACAACATAAGCAATATTCATTGAGAAGTAGAGATGTTCCAATCAGTCCAATTCACAAAATGAAGGAAGCACAACCCAAAAATGACTCCTCAAACATTCAGAAGAAAGGGAAAGATCCTGTCAATCCAACTTCTGTCAAAGGACCATCCACAAATAGCATTGCAAACAAGAAGAACAATTATCAAAGTGCAACATAAGAAAGAGTCGAAAATAAGGACCTTCCAGTCAAAGAGGTAGATAGTGTTTCCACTTTTAGTTTAGAAAATGAGATTTCTAAATTAAAAGTTTCAATTCCTTTGACTGAGTTGATTAAGAATAGTAGCTATAAACACCAGGTGTCCAAAATTTTGCAAATAGATCCTTTATTTGATATGGTCAATGTAGAAGATGATCGCCCTGAGCTCATTTTTGGCCCTACCGTAGAAGGTCAGTATGAGGATAGTGAAGTTCCTTCCATTTTATATAAGCCTTAGACTACACGAATATGTCCTCCACAATGCCATGTTTGACTCCGGAGCTTCCCATAATCTGATGCCAAAAGCCATTATGAAGAAACTGGGCCTTGAAATTACTCGAAAATATCATGACCTATACTCTTTTGACTTTGGTAGGTGTAGAGCTATAAAAAGGGTCTCTTTCACCTCTAATTACCTCACATTAATATGTCAATCCGGGAACATTTGGTTATTTCAAAGAGTGACTTAATCCGAGGCTATTTGTCAGAGTAATGCTCGTAGTACAACGTCCTACAAAACACAAGATTAAACTGATGCTTATCTATAACTAAGTTCCTTCAAATGACTAAAGCACACACTCTTAAAATTAAGCAACTTTATCAGTCAAGGGTTCGACAGCAGTAGTCCATCCCTTTGGAAACTGATGGAAAAGAAACTCGAGCATGGATCATGGGTCTGGGAGCAAGGCAGTAAATGCGGGGGCTCACTACAGCCATAGATCGTCTCTCACACCAACTGCAAGTAAATGAAACGGCAGATAGAAATGGAACAGCAAATAGGAAATTAAATAGTAAATCTAGAAAGGAACAGCAATGCTTAAAATGGAACAACAATTCTGAAATGGAACAACAATCACTATAACTAAACCTCGCGAGTAACAATCAACTTTATCCTGTCAACTCAAAAGCTCTTATTGTAATCAAAACTCTAATCTTTCATTCTCCAAGAAAATCACACAACCAACTAAAGGAACAACAATGATTCTCAATTATGGAACAGCATGTGAAAATCATACACACGTAACACTCTAAGGAAGTAATCTGATTTAATACCAACCATCAACAGGAATTATAATTGTGTTTCAAAATGGAATAGCATGAATCCTGAATCATAAAGAACACATCTTTCAAATAATTACCTTAACACACATACTTAGCATAGAAGCTTCATAACACAAGGATAACACTGTGCAGTTGAGTCTAATAAGATTTCATCCACTCTGAAAGTATTGATAATATAATGCAGAGTCAATGGAAAGAACATTAATGAATGAATCTTAGCAGAGCATGTGATGTAACTTATAAAGCATATCAGATTACCAACTAGTGACGATAAGCAAACCACGCAAAAATCAAATCGTAGTGATACAAAAGCAAGTGTCCTCCGAGGCCGGGCCCTTAGCCTCAAGGGTACACCGCTTTAAGCTAATCCAGACGCGAAGATGAAATAATCACCAAGTTTATATTAATGCATAAAACAGAAAGTACAATGCGCCAAGTTCAACGAGACTTGATGATCAAAGTTAAGTCTTTAACAAAAAGTTACATAAAAGCATCTCTTCTTCAGACTAACAGTGTCGTCCCTTTATATAAGGGTAATGGTAGAGATGTCTAAGTGATAAGATAAACAAAGCAGCGATCCTCAGGATCGAAGATCCTGAGGGATTCACAAAACTGTTAATCCCTAATCACTTCTTTCTCTTCCGCCGAACTGGTGCCTTTTCCTCCTTTTCCGGACTGGTTTGCTTCAGCGTGCTTTTCCTCGTCTGCACTCGGTCCTTCATTAAAGGGACAGCAGTTACCCTGTTCTTATCTTCTTCTTTGGAACAACAGCTCCTCGTTTCTACCCTTTCCTGCACAGGAGAATGACAACTATCAGCGGATAAGTCTTTGCATACTAATTCCACGTATTCTACCACAATTCTTTATTGTTTTCCTCATTCATGATGTAAAAGATTCATAAGTCCTACTAAAAATCCACCAAAATGATCATTAAAAACATACCTTTTTAGTACTCCACAGTAGGGTCCATTGTATTGGTCTTATCAAAGACTTGGTGGTATCTTTAGACCAAATCCCGGCCAAGAATGTTCTGATGGATGTGGTTGTTGTGGACATTCCACCATGGTTTGGTATGCTTTTTTCCAGATCGTGGGGTGTGAAGCTTAAAAGGACTTTACAACTAGATTTCTCCTATGCTACCATTCCCGTGTTTGGCCAATTGAGAAAACTATACAGGGAGAAGAAAATGAAATACATGATTACAAGCAAGCAAAAACTGCTTAATCATCCAATTAATGTTGTACATACAGATTTAGAGTCATTTGTACTATATTCAGATAGTGGTTTGAATGATTTTGATAGTCAGTTAGTTGAAGTGGAAGATGTTCCAGAGATTTCAGAAAATTTTAGGGAATCCCTTGATCAAGAAAGATATAAAATTTTAAGTACTTCTAAATAGTCTACATACCAACAGCAAAAAGATAGTGAACAACAAAAAAATGAGGAGATCAGTCAAAGTAAGAAAGAGAAGGAAATAGAATTTCAGCATCTAGAAGAAGAGGCAGGTCTTTGGAGCATGGATTTTGATGGAGCTGTGGGTAAGGATGGTGCCGGCATAGGGATTTGGATTCGCAACCCTACTTTCCAGCCGAATAAAGTTCCCAGTAATGTTAGGATATGTTCATACAAATTGGCCTTTGATTTTTCTAACAATGAAGCCGAGTACGAAGCATGGATTGTAGGCTTGAAAATTATGAAAAAGTTGAATGCAAAAAGGATATCAGTTTATGGAGATTCAGAGCTGATAATCAAGCAAGTCAAAGGAGAATATCAAGCTAAACACCCGCGAATGAGAGCCTATAGAAAAGAAGTTTTAGATATCTTATGAATGTTTCCACATTATACTTTGACAGCAATGCCTCACGCTCAAAATTTTATTGCAGATTCACTCGCCACTACTGCAAGTAATTTGAAGATTTCGATGAATTCCAACAACAAGTTTGAGATCCATGTCAAACACTACCCTATTGTTCTGGACAATTTAAGGTGTTGGCAGGTGTTTTGGGATGATAAGGAGATCAATACCTTCTTGTAGAATGAGGGAAACTACAAGGATGCTTCCATAGATGTTGACTATGATACCGATGAACCAGAAATTGAGGTGAATCAAATGGAAATATTGCAGCTGAAATACAACATTGTTCCTAAGGGTCTTATACCTTTAGAAGAACTTTTCGATCAAGATAATGTGGCTAGAAAGCCAAGCTAGGTGCCTACAGACAAAGGTGTTGAGGATGTTAATCTTGGAACAACAGCGAATCCCAACCTTGTGAAATTGTCAAAAACATTGTCTCCTGAGGTAAAGTCTAAATATGTTAGATTGTTATCAGAATTTTCGGATGTGTTTGCTTGGGATTATTCAGATTTGAAGGTGTATGACAAAGATATAATTTAGCACACTATTCCCATCAAGCCAAATCAAAGCCGTTTAGAAAAATTCTGAGAATAATCAATCCCAAATTATTGCCTTCCATTGAAAAAGAGGTAAACAGGTTATATAAAGGTGGTATAATTTTCCCAATCAGACTTTCTGATTGGATTTCCAATCTTGTTCCTGTACGCAAGAAGACCAGGGAGATTAGATTGTGTATGGATTTCTAGAACCTTAATAAGGTATCATTGAAGGACAACTACCCACTACAAAAGATGGATCATATCCTCCAAAGAGTGGTTGGAGCATCGTGTATGTCACTACTCGATGGATATTTAGGGTATAATCAGATCCTAGTGCATGAATATGACCGAGATAAGACTGCATTTACCATCCCTTGGGGAACATTTCATTATGCTAAAATTCCATTTGGATTGAAAAATGTTGGAGCCACATTTCAGCGTGCAATGGACATCGCTTTTTCCAATGAAAAGTATGTATTTCTGGTTGTATATTTAGATGATTTAAGAGTGTTTTCAGGTTCTGATGATGAGCATCTTCACCATTTAAGGATTGTGTTTCAGCGATGTAGGAAATTTGGGATATCACTCAATCCAAAGAAAAGTCTCTTTGCCATGGATGAAGGGAAGCTGCTTGTTCATATTATCTTAAAGGAAGGAATTCACATTGATCCTTCATGGGTGGAAGCAATTCAGCAGATAGATTTTCCCAGGAACAAAAAAGAGATACAAGCTTTTAATGGTAAGATGAATTTCTTACGTAGATTTTAACCCAATCTAGCTGAGCATTTAAGAGAAATTACTAATATGTTAGAGGATGCTATGAAGTCATTCAATATGGTAAAGTCTTCTTTATCTACAGCTTCAGTTTTGATTAGTCCTGATTATACGCAAGAATTCATTTTATTCTCATTTGCATCTGAGCATACCATGGCAGTAGTTTTAATGCAAAAGAGAGATTAGCTGGAAAAGCCCATTACATTTTTCAGCAAGACCATTAGAGATGTGGCTTTGCAGTACAACATAATTGAAAATTAGGTTCTTGCTCTAGTCAAAGCTTTGAAGGATTTCAGAGTGTATATTCTGCACTCACACATCATATCATATGTTCCTAATGCAGCGGTCAAGGATGTGCTGATATAAACCGATCCAAAAGGAAAGTGGGGAAAATGGATTGCAACAATGTTGGAATATGATCTGGAGATCAAGCATACAAAGCTGATCAAAGGACAAGGCCTGACAAGGTTAATGGCGGAATCAAATCTGCATGCTTTAGATATAAATCTTATCGTAGCCATGTTAGAAGATGAAGAAGAAGGCTTTCTTATTCAAGTGTCTGAAATGTTCCTTCAGTCACCATGGTATTCAGACATAGTGTATGTACTTTAGCGCCTCTCACCACCTCGGGGGATGACAAAGAACAAAGGTAGATCTCTCAAACTTAAAGCTGCCAAATTCTACATTTTGAATAATGCCCTATATTGGAAGGATCCAGGAGGTTTTTTACTGAACTGTTTAATTAAAGATGAAGCCCAGCAGGTAATGAATGACTTTCACAAGGGTGATTGTGGCTATCACTTGTTCTGGAAGACAACAATAAACAAAGTATTGAGAGAAGGCTAGTATTGGCCAACTCTATTTTTTGATGTTTACAAAACAATCATGAGCTGTCATGAATGTCAGATATTTCAAGTGAAAATAAAATGGCTACCTCTTCCTCTGAAATCGGTTGAAGTCAATGCAAAATTTCAGCAGTGGGGACTCAATTTTATCATGGAAATCCATCCAACATCATCGGCGCAACACAAATGGATCCTAATAGCAACCGACTACTTTACCAAGTGAATTGAAGCAATTCTGACTAGACAAGCCACAAATATGGTAATCATTCAATTTTTGGAATCAAATATTTTATCTCATTTCGGTTGTCCTAGTAAAATCATCACAAATAATGCAGCCGCATTGAAATCAAAGAAGATGATTGATTTTTGCAGCAAGTATAAGATTACTTTGGGTCATTCTACAGCATATTACCCGCAGGGAAATGGTCTGGTTGAATCATCCAATAAGTCATTGATGAACATCATCAAGAAGATGTTGGAAACAAATAAAAAAGATTGGCACAGAAAGTTAGTTAATGCCTTGTGGGCGGATAGAGTGAGCCAGAAGAAGTCCATAGGTATGTCGCCATTTGAAATAGTTTATGGAATTGACACAATTTTTCCAACATCTCTTGCAGTTCTGGTTGTGAAAATTTTACAAGAGGCTGGCAATGAGGAGGATGACTTTCAAAAAATAATAAATTAGATGATTCATTTATAACAAACACGGGAGGAAGTTTTCCAAAACACTTTCAAATTGTAGGAAAAGATCAAAAAGATCTATGACTGGAAAACAAAAGCAGATAAATTCCAGCTCGAGGATGTAGTGTTGTGGTGGGATGCTAGGAATGAAGATAAAGGCAGCCATGGTAAGTTTGAAAACTTATGGAAAGGACCCTATAAGATTGTTGCATATAGAGGACAAAATGCATTCTCGCTAAAGGAAATGGATGGACAAGATTGTTCAGGAGGGCCAGTCAATGGTAGGCTCCTGAAGTGCTACTTCTTCTAAGGTGATTTCTAAAATCATGATGTGATCATTGTATATACCATTTTCCTTTTCATTGAAACATTTCAAAGGTACACAGTCATTTCATCTTTGGGCCCGAGGTGAAGGCTATAAAGTTGAGTGATTTTTATGAGTTTGTGTGTTAAATTCAATTTCTAGTCACAGTTTGAGTCTTGAGTCAGTTTTTATAGTGTCAGTTTCAGTCCTTGAAGTGTCTTGACCCTATTGCCTAATGGATGAGGCACTAATCTACATGTTCCCAGATATCTATGGTTCTTGGAACCTCCAAGGAGCTACCATCCCCATTGGAGCCAATGTTAGTGCCAGTGTCTTCACACTGCCATCAATGATCAAAATTTACTCTTTTGCATCTCATGGTAGGAGTCCCATACTACTGAGTCATTCCATTAGGTCATGGATCTACTAATGGTAGGGTTTATTTCAATTTTTCCCTCATGATAAGTAATTTCTGATCTTCTTTCATACCTTTTAGTCATGATTCATGTTCATTTGGCAGTCCATTTCATCAATTACATAGGGTTTGGCCTCATTAGGCCTTAGGGTTTCCTCCATGGTCAAATTCAGTGATTATATGTTAATAAGGGTCAGCAAGCACATGAGGAGGTCAATAATCAATGTTAAAATCATAATTTATCAAGTTTAGAAGCTAAATGGAGTTCTCACCTCAAAACTTGTTTTGAGGTGAAAACAGAGTATTATGTTTTATCCTTCATCATGATGTAATTTTATTGTTTCTATATGTAATATTTTTTCTCAAGCTCCTCCTAAAGGTTGTGATGCTCCTAGGTACCTGCCACTGCAAAATCAAGTGATTCTGAGCATCAGTCCACTTGTAAAAACAGAGCATTGTAAAAGATAACTAGACATTATAAAAGTGGGTTTTCATAAACAAAAATAAAAAAGGTGAAGCTATATAAGGCCATCCTCCTATTTTTCATCCCATTGTGCTATTTTTGAAGATCAAAGTGCCATAAGGAGATCAAAGGTTGAGTTTAAAGTGTCATTAAGCAAATACAGTGAAGATGCTGTGTTTTTTCAAGGTTTTGGTCGGCCCTGCGCTTCTGAGGAAGTCACTGCGGTTTGAAGGTGGCACTACACTTCTAGCAGCATTCCCCAGTGCAAAAATGCATGGGCACTGCACTTTCAGGCCGGTACTGTGATCCTGTAGGTGGCACTGCGCTTTGCCCAACAGAGCCTCAAATCACCCCAAACTTCCTCCAAACTTACCAAATCACCTCCAAATTTCCTCTTGAAGGTAAGTACTATGATTTTATTGTTGTTTAGGGTTCTTTCATGAGAATTTGCTTGGTCTTTCCTCCTTTAAATTAAAACCCTAATTATTGTTGTAAACCCTAGTTTTCTTATTGATATCATTCATTATTGATATCAAACCCTCATTCCTTCTATCCTATTACACTCCACTCACTCTCTCCCTAAATCCCATTCCCACATATATTTTTCCCTAAATTCCATTCCCACATACAATTTCCATAAACCCTACTCACATCCCTAAAACCTACTCATATCCCTAAACCCTACTCACATCCATAAACCCTATTCATACACACATTTTCACACTCCCTCCTCCATACACTCTACCCATGCCATTCCACCACCCTATTTCCACACCATTATCCACAATTATCCATATACAACCACATTGTTCAAAACCAAAGGAAAACAATGGAAAGAGACATTGGTTATGAGTATGAGGAAGAGACATTTATGGACGGCTCCAGGGAGAGAAACATACAACAAAGGAAGCCTCATAAAGGAGGAAAAATCATCAGAGAGGAGCCCACTAGTTTGATAGAGTTACAGGCTTGTCCACTTGCAGTTTCTTGTTTTAGACACTTGGCATGTTTTGAATTTTGTGAATTGGTGGAAAGAGTACAGTTTCACCATGAGTTGGCCAGATTATTTGTGACTCATTTGCATAAAAATTGGGTGATCCTTGCTAGAATAACTTTCACAATATCATCAGATGTCATTTCAGAGGCCACTAGAATTTATAATGTGGGTGAAAATGGTACAAGGGTCATGATCTTGATGAGGATTACTATGAGCCTTATATCAAGGCTAAATATAGAAATTAAGTGAAGAAGTTATTTCCCTTTAAGTTTTTGGAAAATAGGTATGTGCCTTTGATGAGGATTATTATCAAGTACTTCACTTGTGAAGGTAGGTTCTCCTAGTTATATGCCTATCATATTAGACTTGACATGCATTTCACTAGAGTGAAGATGTTGAATCTCCCTTACTTCATGTTTAGAAACATTGAGAAAATGGCACATATTGTACAGAGGAAATCATACCCCCAACAATTGAACAACATATATCATTACTCTTTGATTAAAATCATTGTTTTACACTAGCTTAGCCTTCTTAACATTCCATGGGACACTTTCATTTCTCATGAGATGTTCAAAGGTCCACAGATCCCTTCACCAGTGCATCAAGAAGAAGGTGGGTCTTCTAGCCATGGAGAAACAAGGGAAGAAGCCAAGGAAACCAAAACTTCTGAGGTGTGAGTGTATGTAACTTATCAGAGAGGCACAAGGAGACTTTTTGCAACTACTAGACAAGTGCTTGCTGCACAAGCTGTGGAAGGGGCCTTGCCTTCATCATCACTCCATGGAAAAATGTTTGCTCCACAAGGTGTGGAAGGGGCTTTGCCTTCATCATCAACAAAACAAGTGCAGGTTAAGCAGTTGATCAAAGGCAAGGAAAAGTTGTAAGAGGATGATCTTGATGATGAGTAGGAAAGAGATTTTGATCTCATTGAGCATGAGGATCCACAACAACATTTTATTCGTCATGGAGTTGACATCATTGACCCGGAAGCTTAGGATGAAGAAACTATCAAGGACATAATTATTCAAGAGAGGGAAGCTCAAATAAAATCCTTGGTTTATAACTTAGAAAGATCCAAGTTCATCATCAGATATTTAGAGCAGGGAAACAAACAATTGAGTGACAAGCAAGTCCTCATGGAGCTACAAATGATCAAAGAAAACAGGAAAAAGGCCAAAGAGGCTCATGTGAAGTTGACTCCCATTGAGCAAGAAATTGAGAATGATAGGGAAACATGGCGTGAGAGGGTCAACATACATCTCGAAGGGATGATTGAGAAGGCCAACAGGGATAAGAAGATGTTTTGCTACATGGCCTCCCATTACATGACTTGCAACAAAATCTGTAACATGAGGATCATGAAGCTTAAAGCTAGGTTGAGGAAACAAAGGAGCAAGCTAAGTTGAAAATATTAGTTGAAGCCTCACTATCCCATCAAAGTAGCTAATCATGGTGTCCCATGCCAAATCTGGGCAAGTTTTGAAGATTTTTTTTGTTTTTTCAAATTTTGAAATTTTTAACACAGGAAACTGGCTCGGTGGCACTGCGTTTTTCCTTGGAGCATTAGATGAACAAAACGTTTGGATATTTGGATTTAGGAGGATGAGAAAATGCATGCTATAAATTTTCAGAAGTTTTGAAGCAAATCTGGGTCAACAAAAGGTCCAAAAACTACCAAAAAATGACCCTTCTGCCTCATTTTGGACACACAGTAGCAGTCTTTGGAGATTCAAGTTTTGATGGGGAAAATGAAAGCCAAATTCAAATAGTCTAATTGTTACAGAAACTATACTTGAATACCTTTCCAATGAGCTATCGTGGGCTCAATTTGGTTAAGGGGAAAGCCTCCAAAAGCAAGTGGAAAATGGCACTGCGCTTTTGACTAGTGGCACTATGCTTTTGACCAATTTGTCCAGAAATCCAAAATTTCGCCTGTTTTCACTATGGATTCACTTTATCTCTCCTCACGGTTCTTCTTATGATGTAATTGATGACATGGTATGTAATTATGATGGTTAAATAGTGTTAGAGGGTAAATTCATTAGTTAGAGATGGTTTTGAGGCTAATGAATCAGTTTCCATGCTTATAGAGGTAAGTAGTTTGACTTTCTATATTCTTCGTCCATTTTTGGAAATGGTTGTAACAACCCCTGTTCTCATGGATTTGACCCTTGACGGTCAGGATGAGTGTTTTGGTTGTCTATATTATGTATTTTCTTCCTGATTTGCAAGGGTTGGATACACTTGGATGCTCTGAACAATATTGTACATCATTTGTAAGCAGTTGGCAAGGAAATTAATAGGAGTTGCAGCTATTCTTATGGAATACTTGTGGTATGGTTCTTTTGCATAGTTTCTTCGTCTTTTATCAATTTTTCACATGTTTTATGTATGCCACAATCTAATTCATTGCTTCTAGCTAAATGATATCAAGATAGATAGGTAGAATTCATTGTTTACAGTGCTCTGCCTTGTGAAGCCATTCAAAATTCTATCTTTTCTACTGTTTGAGAAAGATACATGATCTTTACATGCCCTACTCAACTCCTCACCAGTATTAGACCCATGGAAAATTTTAGGGGCTAATGTTCGCTCAGTGGGCTAATTTTCCATGATTTTTCCAAAAAAAAGATTCGCCAATTTCCAATTTTATAAAAGAAGATTCGCCCAAATTTTAGAATATAAAATTATTTTACCTTAAAAATCGCCAACATTATAGAGAGACTATATATAAAATAATTATAAATTTGATTAATTTTACAAATATATCAATAAACATTTATAATTTGCATATTAGGGATTAGTGAGATTCGCCAATGTTTTAAACTTCAAGAAAATTTTCCATCCTTAAAATTTTCCTTGATTAGACCTCTCACCTCTCTCAATTTCAAGTGTAAAAGCCTATACCTACCTTGCCCCATAGAACACCCTGTACTCTA
The DNA here is from genome assembly GCA_031772625.1 of Pinus tabuliformis. Taxonomy (NCBI): domain Eukaryota; kingdom Viridiplantae; phylum Streptophyta; class Pinopsida; order Pinales; family Pinaceae; genus Pinus; species Pinus tabuliformis. The sequence goes on from CM062804.1 coordinate 1,387,723,272, forward strand.
ACCTAATTTCCCAGACCCAAATTGCCTAGCTCCATTTGATACAGCACAAAAACCAACAAATTAAATCAAAACCCCGTGAGCTAATATACCTAGCATAAAATCTTGATTCATGATCCAGTCATCTTGATTAAGGTTCATAAGGATAGAGCCCTCTCCCAACATGATAGGGCTAGCTACCAGGTTAAGCTTGGTTTGTGGTTATCCTAGGATTGCCTTCCTTCAGCCTGAGGTCAATCTAGGCTCTAACACTAAGGTTAAACTCGATTTGCCTATGAAAATTAAAAATCCCAGTTTCATTTCACTCAAAATAACAACAAAAAGTTTTTATCCTAAGTATAAGTGTATGTGAACAAAATGCGCAAATATTACATTATGCTTAGTAGTATTTTCACTCCGCTCATTTCAGATCATATTAATTTCTAACTTAGTAATATAGCTCCCGATATACCTTTTCTCATATGTAAATATATCCCATATATAATAACCCTAACCTTAGTTTAACTATAAACTATAATTTTATCCCATGCCCCTCAAAAAACCTTCTTAACTCACCGATTCTCGGTAAAGTTAAAATAATCCCTTCATTAACCCCATCCAATCACTTAATCTCATGTTTAACCCTAGAATAATTACAAACCACCATTAATTAAAGCCCTAGGCCCCTGAAAACCTTTTCCCATTTCATCCGTGCTAATCTGTCACCCGACTGTCAGTACCCAAATCCAACAGTTCACAGCCATATCAGGTTCACCAGATATCCGACCTTTACCCACCTGATAAAATGGTATTGCCCAGGCCCCCATCTGCTATGTGTCAAGCGTTAAGGTAGATCGAGTGACCTCACCAAAATACCGCCTCCTCCAATAAAGCGGTGTGAAGGCTTGGGAAACCACCTCCCTGCCTAACCTGAAAAACCACCCACTACTCGTTCATAATTTATGCGCCAAAAGAAAACCATTGTTAAATAAAAAGGCTGAGAAGCCTATTCAGCCTTTTTCGACCAATTTCTTTGTAAAAACTCTACAAGCCATTGCGATACCTTCAAACCCTAAAATTACTAGTTGACCTCAATTTCACTCCTGAAGAAGTTGGAGAGAACCCATCAAGATCTCAGTCCGTACCAGAGCCCATTCAAACTTTTGCAGTTGCTGAGAACACCAATTTGAAGTTAATTCACCCAAATTCCAGGTATTAGAAGAGAAATTACTAGACACCCTTTCAATTTGAAAATGTTCATTCTTTAAAGTGTTTAAATTAAGTAAAGTTAATTGAAATTACTTTAAAAGTTAAAGTGTGTGCCTGACTAAAATACCCAAACCCTTCTGGAAGCTTCCAAATTACCTTCAAACCTCTGATATAAACCTGTATAATTCAAATTCAAATCCACAAGAACTGAATTGTGGCTGCCCCCATCACCATGGATGTCAGACCAATGACAACCCCCAATTTGGACCTTGACCACCTTCCCCTAGTGGACAGGGATTTTTAAATCAAAGACACAAGTGCCTATACACCCTTGCTCAGCATTCATTGTTGGAGTAAGGACAGATATTTAAACCATACTGATGACATTGGTGTTTGGGAGTCCAATTTGCCAAAATATTAGTTTCCACAAGTACATGTATTTCCTAAGATTGTTCATCTATGCCATGCTTGTTACATTCCCAGTGAGAGAGCTATAATGTCCCCAGACCAAAAAGTTTTTTTTACTATTACAGCTGAGTCAATCAATGAAATTTTGCAAGTCCAACCAGGTCCAAACCTGACCCCACTCTCCATTGGGGATTTTTTAGACGAGTACACCAAATTCAGTCCATCTAGACTGGCCCAAATATTCCAAACTTTCATTGTAGAGGAGAAACACACTCCTACAGATGCCCTCCATATGTTTCTGCATTTTCTCTGAAGGGGAAAGAAAATTGTAACCATGATATCATGTATTTTGAGCTATACCACAGATGAATACATTGATGAGCTCATCCTGGCCTTCATGTCCACTTTCACCCTAGGATAGCCTCCTGCTACTTTGTACAATTATGCCCAGTTCATAGCTGAAAGGATGCGTGAACAATTTACTAGAATGCACAATGAGAGAGTATTCATGTACTCATATATACTTTACCACATGTTTTTGTATTATCAGTCAGACAGATTTCCCTTGACCATCCAAAAGCTACATACCAAAGGCTAGTCCGGGTCTGTTATATTTTGGACACCACCATTCCATAGGTATTCATCACCATACACCTACACAGACTTCATTGACTCTTTTTTCCATCAATTCATGACCATGATGACAGGAAACCCTCCACCCAAAATAAGCCAAGAAATCAAAATATTGCTCCAATTGCCCAAACAAAGTAAGGTGGGAGATTTGTTGGAAATAGCAACAAGAAATGCTAAAAATAGCATTGCTATAAAAATCATTTCAGGTACCAATGTCGGACATAGCAACAAGGAATGAAAAATGGAAATGATAAAAATAGCATTGCTATAAATAGTATTTTGGGATAGATTCCAATTTTAGTTAGTCCCTGAACTAAAATTGAGAAGTAAAATAAAAATTTGATCCTAGCAACTATTTGTAAAATAATTAATTAATTCATCTTGAGTTAATTAGTTGTAGGAAATCAAACATGAAGCATATGTGAAGACATGCAATAGTTTCTCCATTGATTGAGGAAGTTATCCCTTGATTAAAGGAGATCAGGATGAGTTGTAATTAGTTAGCTCAGTTAACTGGGTTAAGTCCAGTTAGATTAGTTCAAATAGTTTGTTGAACTAATTGTGAGTTCAGTTAGTTAATGCATGCATGCATGTAACTGCTGCACTTTAGATAACTGAATATTCTCTCATAAATAACTTATGCATGTCAGTTCAGTCAGAGACCCAGTTGAGATCAGAGGAAGGGATAGTGTACTATTAGTTGGAGGAATTTTCCAATATAGGAAACTCATCCATGCAGAAGGAATTATCTCCTTTAGGATTGTGCAATTACTTTTGAGTTTAGTGAGCAGTGTGAGAGGTATATTCACACAAGTGGCAGCATTGGATCCCAGGAGAAACTGCACAAGGAAATAGGAGCCTTGGAGGGCAGAGGAGAATGTTTGTGAGAATCCTTTGACTGTCTATGAGCAGTATAGGGATTGTACTGAGAGCTAGATAGCTTGTGAGCTAAAGCTTTGTGTAATCCGAAGATATTTCCACTTGTATGATAATACAAAGATTGGGGTTTTTTAGTTGAGGCTTTCCCTGGAGTATTCTTCTGTGTTTCACGTGTGATTGATTCTACTTTTTTGTTATATGTGTTTTGATTGATCTAGCTCAAATTGATTAAGCTTCCACAAAGTTTGATTGTAGAAGTAGATCTGGTATTTTGCTTTAGTATATTGCATTATCAGGTGATCTATAGTGGGAAATTCTACATGGTATCAGAGCTAGCTGATCTATAGATAAATTTCTACACAGTATCAAAGCCAGCTGATCTATAGAGAAATTTCTACATGGTATCAGAGAAAAGGTGATCAAAGTGAAGAACAATATACAAAGAATGGAGAAGTTTGAAGTTTGAAGTTCTTGATTATAGAATTCGAATTCTTATCACATCTCAAATTTCAGCAATGGCATTCAACAGTTTAAGACTCGAGTATCCCCTTAATGGTAGCTCAAATTATATAGCCTGGAAGGATCGCATGGAAGCAGTATTAGAGGACAATGGTCTAAATGAATTCATTGATCAAGAAGTCCCCAAGCCGGCAGTGGTTAATGCTATAGAATTGGTGGAATGGAAGAAATGTGTGGCTAGAGCAAGGAGAATCCTTTTGGAGGGAGTTCAAGACCACATAATCTCAAATATCCATGGGAAGGAGACAATGTTTTCAATGTGGAAAACATTGAAAGATCTATATCAGAACAATAATGATTAGAGGAAGCTTATGCTGAAAGATAAGCTTCGGAAAATCAAGTGTGAAAAGGGCGATACGATCTCTACATATCTTAACAAACTCACCACCTGTAGGGATGAGCTTGGAAGTGTAGGGATCATGACAGTCGATAATGACATGGTGAGCCTTACTCTCCTCGGTCTTCCTAAGAGTTAGCATAGCTACCAAGACTCGGTAAATGGGAGAGAGAAACTGCCAGATTGGGAACGACTTTGGTCAAATCTGATGTAGGAGGAGATAAGAAGAAGCACCAGAGATGGTTCTTTATCCAAGGAGGATAAAGAAAATTGTGCCTTAGCGACTAAGGCGAAGAAAGGGAAGGAGAATGTTTCTCATCCCAAATTGAGTTCTTCCCGTGGTCGGAAGAAGTTTGACAAATCGAAAGTGCGATGCTTTCATTATCATAAGGTGGGCCATTTTGCAACAAATTGTCCATTGAAGAAATCTAAGATGGGATCCAAGGAAGGAACTGAAGGTGAGGCATTGGCCTCACAGTTTGAGTTGGATTTCACCCTCTTCGCATGCATGGTTTCATCCATGATGGGATGTGGTTGGTTTCTTGATAGTGGAGCTTCATTCCACATGACTGGTGATAAGAGTTTGTTCAGTACCTTGGAGGATAAAGATCTCTAGATACTCATAGCAATGGGTAATGATGAAAAGTATAATGTCTCAGGAGTAGGCACAGTTGTTTTTTAGAGGGAGCATGGAGCTCGCATTACCTTGACTGATGTGAAGTATGTGCCAGGATTGAATGAAAAATTGGTATCGATCACAATGCTGGAAGACAAAGGCTATGATGTAGTCTTCAGTAAGGGAAAGGTTTTCCTTAGACACGTCACCACGAGATAGGTGAAGCAGATTGGTTCATGAATCAAGAACTTGTATGCTCTTGAGGTTCAAGATGCATGCAAAGCTTTGAGGAGCAAGGCAACTATTGGAGACTTGGTGGTTGAGAGGGAGAGTACATTACCTCTCAACATGCAATGCCAGAAGAAGTCTCAAACAATTGTGGAGGAGCCACAATTGGTGAAGAAGCTTTAGGATTTTGTGGAGAATCCAAGCGGAGATCGAGTGGAGGAATCCACTCATGCAGAGACCTCCAGTAGAGGGAAATTTCGAGCCAAGTGGATAGAGGGAACACATGCACCCATACCTCTAGGTAGGAGGTGGGGTGATGTGGAGTGACAGTCCCAAGAAGGCTGGAATAGGAGCAGGATCATTGAGGTACCCAACCTCTTTGATTGGACCTTGCTACGGGAGCCTCAACGAGGAGTAACAGGACTGGCTGAGCGGGTAGAGATAGATGTGGATGGAGCAGCAGAGAGAGCTACAGTGCAGGAATCCTGAGACAATGTAGAGTTAGCGGGCTGCAACAACGCGAGAGGCACAGGAGTGTTGCACCAGTGCAGGATGGACAGAGAGGTGTGCAATGGTGTGAAATGCATGGAGTGTTGTAGCAGCTCAGAGGTCACAGAGGGAGAAATTTTCAGCGGCAGAGGGAGCTTCAACATCAGAGTGTGTTTCTAGCCCAACATGGAGGTGAGTTGGGAGATGTTTTTGTTTCTAGAGTTGTTGGAGCAACAACACTTGGGAGAAATGTTACATGCAGAACATTCCAACGGTTCAGGATTGGGTTTGAGTTGAATTCCTTTCTTGTTGAGAGGGAGTGTTGGAAATAGCAACAAGAAATGCTAAAAATAGAAATGCTAAAAGTAGCATTGCTATAAATAGCATTTCAGGTACCAGTGTTGGACATCGCAACAAGGAATGAAAAATGAAAGTGTTGAAAATAGCATTGCTATAAATAGTATTTCAGGATAGATTCCAACTTTAGTTAGTCCCTGAACTAAAATTGAGAAGTAAAATTCGAATTTGATCTTAGCAGTTGTTTGTAAATAATTAATTAATTCATCTTGAGTTAATTAGTTGTAGGAAATCAAACATGAAGGTTATGTGAAGACATGCAACCGTTTCTCCATTGATTGAGGAAGTTATTCCTTGATTAAAGGATATCAAGATGAGTTGTACTTTGAGTTTTAATTAGTTAGCTCAATTAACTGAGTTAAGTCTAGTTAGATTAGTTCAAATAGTTTGTTGAACTAATTGTGAGTTCAGTTAGTTAATGCATGCATGCATCTAACTACCGCACTTCAGATAAATGATCATTCTCTCATAAATAAGTCATGCATGTCAATTCAGTTAGAGACCCAGTTGAGATCAAAGGAAGGGACAATGCACTATCAGTTGGAGGAATTTTCCTATATAGGAAACTCATCCATGCAGAAGGAATTATATCCTTTAGGATTGTGCAGTTATTTCTGAGTTTAGTGAGTAGTGTGAGAGGTAAATTCACACTGGTGGTAGCATTGGATCCTAGGAGAAACTACGCAAGGAAATAGGAGGCTTGTAGGGTAGAGGAGAAGGCTTGTGAGAAGCCTTTGACTATCTAGGAGTAGCAGAGGGATTGTACTAAGAGTTGGATAGCTTGTGAGCTAAAGATTTGTGTAATCTGGAGATATTTCCACTTGTATAATAATACAAAGATTGGGGTTTTTTAGCTAAGGATTTCCGAGAGTATTCTTTTTTGTTTCATGTGTGATTGATTCTACTTCTCTTTTATATGTGTTCTAATTGATCTAGCTCAAATTGATTAAGCTTCCACAAAGTTTGATTGTAGAAGCATATCTAATATTTTGATTTAATATATTGCATTATCAGGTGATTTACAGTAGGAAATTCTACATGGTATTAGAGCTATCTGATCTATAGAGAAATTTCTACAAGATTGGTACCTTTACCAAAATCACACTGAAATTAGAATCCATGGTTGCTAGCTTGCCCCATACAAACTGCCCAAATACCTCCCCATGAGGTTATTTGATCTGGAATATTATAGGCAGATAATGAACTCTGATGATATCAACTTTGCCTTTTTCAAGAAAAGGACTCAGTTCAAGATCAAGAACCAGCTAGGCCCTTTCATTTGCAATTCTAGAGAGGCAGGAGAGGAAGCAGATTAGATTCTGCAACAAATGAAGTTTAAGAACAATTTCATGTGGAGGTATAACCCTCAAGGGTTTATAACCAAAAAAAAAAAAAGGTAAAATTGGGACCTTACATTCATCACCCTATAATAGAAATAGAGAGATATGCCAACCAATCTGAGTGGTTAGAAAACACTCTCATAGACAGGGATAGTACAAAGGTAGATGTTGAAAATACCTTGTCTGATTTAGAGAAACAGCTTGATGAAAGCTCATTCGTGCAGGTACCAGAGCAAGAAGGAACCATGAGTACCCATCCTATTTTGCATACTCCTCAGAGTGAGGACAATAATTTCAAAAGGAACAGAGAAGAAGGCTCCAGCTCAGGTACGGACACTTCCAATGTACAGTATGAAGCTAGCCAGAGCAAAAGGCCTAGGCTCAATCCTATTTCAGAACAGGAAGACACAGAAGGCTCGGTAGAAATAACTAATACTGAGTTAGACATGAGAAAATGTTCAACTCCATGTGGAGAAATACAGGACCCATCTACATCAAAAACTAAAATTTGAGAAAGGCAGTGCGGTGTAGAAGTCTCCTCATTCAACAAGCCTACTGATAAAGATAGGGACATTAAGGACAGGTTCAAGGAGATTAAAATGAGAAATGAGAAACTGAAGGTGGAATCCTATGAACAATATTTCAAGATTACACCTCCTAATCAAAGTAGGTTTATGTCAGCTTTTGACATCAAGGAAGGAAAGATGAAAATGTCCTTCATAAAGCCAACTATACAACAACTGAGAACATCAGCAGATTTCAAGAAGATAGACTTTGAAGTATTGGCAAGGGATATTCATCCCATTGACCAAATTGAATTTCACAAGCAGGTTGGAGAAATGATTTACTCCACCCTTACAGGAAAGGCCATGGTTGCACATCAGTTGCAGAATTCACTAAATAACATGTCGGCCCAGTATCAGTTGGAAAAGGCCTCCTCACATGCCAAAGATACTAGAATCAAGTCTTTGGAATACTTGATAATTGAATTGGGACATGATCCCAAAGACATTAAGGCTACTAAAAAAATTAATCAAAAAGAAGAATGATGACATTGTAGCCCTCAAGAAACAATTGAAGATACCTCAACTGCAGCACCCCCAGACACAGGAAATCTTGGAAAGCCAAACTAAGCATGAAGAGTTGATGGACTTAGTCCTTAAACTCAATGATCAGTTGAGGGAGACAGAAAAGGAATTGGATAGCTTAATCCAATTAAAACAAATTGATCTTGGCACTACCTCGGTAAATGTCATCCCAGCAGTTACCACGGTTGTTCCTTCCACATTGGCAGTCTCATTGGCTCCCACAACTCCAAGGGTCACAACACTACTGGTTTCAATAGAATCTACATCGGCAATAGGTACATCAGGTGAATAAGCAACAAAATTGGTTAAAGCTATGGAATAAATGTCCATACAAACCACAGAGATGAATAAGCTCAAAGAAAAAGTGACAAGCTTGGAAACTGATTACAAGCTTGCCAAAATCATGCACAAAGAAGAAGTGCAAAAGGCTACCAGGATGAGTGAAAGATTGAAAGCCCTGGAAAAGGGCTTAACACTGAAAGAACCCCTTGGGTAGGCTAAGGAACAACTATGGGCCAATATCATTGACTCTGTCAATGATATTTAGCCATCTATTCAGGTGATTTTCGAGCAAATAGATTTGATAAAGCTAGCTACAGAGGCCATCCAGAAAGTAAAGGTAGAATTAGGACAAATGCCAAAAGAGGCTACAAGAATTATCCAATTCCTTAACCCCGAGAATAAGTATGAACTGCAAGAATTGGAAATAGAGGACAGAACAGAGACAATTTTAAAGGTCAAAAAGGTCCTCTCCAAGAGGAACTTGATGCAAAATTTGTACGATAAGTGTCAAAATATGTAGCTATCCGTTGACATACTTATGGCTAAGTTCCAGATTTTGATATAAAAGGGATTACCCAATCCCTTAATGATAAATGATAAGCTAATTACACTGGAGGATTACAACAAGAAAATAAGAGAGGTAGCAAAATATCAGGTAAATACATCATCAATGAAGGCATTTCCAACAGGAAAAGCACTCTACCAAACATTTGAAAACTTGTTTTACCTCCAACATGAGGTAAAACACTTGTTTATCAATAAACCTACTTTTTCGAAATACACAGAGGCAGATGAAACATATAGAAAGATTCTAAAAATCCAATTCCCTCATGCTAAAACATGGGAGAAATTAACTGATTTACTATAGAAGTATGCAGTAAAAAGGTTAATGTACAGTAAAAATAAAAAAACATTGTAAAAGGATGTTGACAGATCAGCAGAGTCAAATTGTATCAGATGAAAGTGTATCAGATGAAAGGCTAAAGTAAATGAAGCATCCAGCGTGAAAGATCAAACAACAAAGCAGATTAAAGGGCAAAATATCAAAGCCAATAGAACCAAAATAGGGACAATATGAGACAGTTCAATAGCTATCTCTATCTTCTTGCATGAAGCTATTTCTTTTTTCCTAAATTAGTTCTGAATACAGTTTCAGATATTTTGTAACTCCATTAGTATAAATACTTCAAAATTCAAAGTATGTAGTGTGGATTCTATTAGACATTTCTATAAACTTTTTGATCAGAGGACCGAGAAGGTTATTGTATCATTTGCTGAGCCAGCAAGCTAGATTGATATATAAAGATCAGATATTTCCAAGGATTCATGTGTTGAGGTAATTTCAGACAAGTATTTTCATGTGTTATTATTATTTTTCTCAAAGTTATTCAAAATATTTAATGTGTTTCTCAATATAAATGTTATAAATGGAATAATACTTCATAACTTGTTTCATTACACTCTATTTTAACAGTTATGCATTTAAATGTTTTCTTCTAATATCTAAATTAAATAATTCTTAATTGCTCTTTGGTTTAGATTGATTTCTTAAATATCCAAGTTAAAGGATTCTTAATTTCCCTTTGATCTTGATTATCCCATCATTCTTCATTCATTATCCGAGTTTGAGAACCCTTAACTACTCTCTCACCCTGAGTGAAACCCTTTCACCCCTCTGTCTCAAAGATCTGAAAAACACTCTGCTATCTTGCCATTGGAATGCTCCCCTTAGTGAGTTAATCTAGTTTTGCTTCCTTACTATTTGAATCCATAGTCCAATGGTCTAAAGACATCATTTTATCCATCTGTCTAAGCAGATCCCACCACCCAATATCAAAAACAAATCAAAAACCCCTTTGAACAATCATAACTAGCTTAAAAACATCTTAACTAAAACAAAGTTAAATTTTAAAGAGAGAGCCCTCTTTGAGCATCAAGAAGGCTAGGTCCTGATCTCCAAAAGCAGTTTGTGGTTACCTTTTTTTCTTTCTTCATTTTTTCTTCAAAAGAATTATTAGAGTGATAACAATCCACAAATTGAATTGAAGGGTTAATCCAACAACACACATTCAACAGGATTCGTACAATTTCATACAAAGTAGTTCATAAGAAAATGTGTAATTTAGAAAACATACATTTCTAAAGCAACCATAATAGTCTAACTACACTAACAACATATGCATGAAATCGTGTTGCCTCTAATATTATTATTATTATAAGTGAAATTGCCATCCATGCGTAGACCAAGAGCGACCACTAGCCCCAATAGTGGAACATTACAGTCAAGAACATCTGCTCCTCCAAAGAAATATACTCTCTCTACGCTGTGGAGAAGCCAAGGCTCATCACAATACTCCTAAGCCTTTTCTAAGCCTAAGCCTAGCCAAATGCTTGGCTCCCAAAAGCCCATGCTATGAGTTATGAGGTTCTATTTATAGCAAAGGATGGGGTGACCCTTAACATTCCCCTTTGTGACTCTTTGACTACCCTCATGAATCTTGAACTTATTTACAAATAACTTATTACATAACATGATGACCTTTCACATTCTACTAATGACACTTGGAATTCCACTTACACATATTTACATATAATATAACATTTTTCACATCTACCCATGTGAGACAAAATAGGCTAGAGATAGCCTAACAAGACAAAACACTATGAATCTAAAGTTTGGGGAAAGACCAAATCGACTACCTCCACTTGGTGCTTCTTGGTCATGTATTAATGACAAGCCTCGTACTGTGTGATGATGTCCCCAAATTGCTTGATGGTGTCTTTCTTATAGTGGACTCTTGCCTCCATAGCTTCCGTGTATAAGGTCTTGGAACCTGTATCCAACTTTTTTTGAAGCATGTGGAGCATGGTGTTGACTATGACAGGACCACCAATGTACTTCAGCATGTTATGTGTGCTTAGCTCCAAGTCATGCGTAGTGGCCTCTTGCCTTAGCCAACTCCATGTACCCATCAATCTTTAGCTGGACTTGGTTCATGGGTCTAGCCTCGGTGAGGGAACTGATTGAAAGGATCCTATGTGTTCTCACCATGACATCCAAACTCTTGAAGAGATGTGCATATGAGGCTTGTATGTTGCTAACAAATGGGACAAGATACCCATAGTTTTGGATCAACATCTGAACCTTTTCTTTCTCTAGATCTACTTGTGGCTTCAACTTTGTTGGCAAGTGAAGCGGGGCCACATTGTCCACTCTTGCACATGGGTGATGCTAACATGTATATTCCTAAGATTTTGAACAAACTCTTTGCTTCATTTTTGTAAGCAATGCTCATAGAAAACTTCTTTATGCATGGTGAAAAATCCATCATAAAGCTTTTGCATGGTAGCCTCAAGTGTTGATAGTTCAAAAAGTATCTCTTTCCTCATCTCTCCCATCGTGGCAACTCCAATCTGCTCTCTAAGTTTTTCTTCCTCTTGCTTGGAAGCCTGCAATTTCTTTGTCATTTGTTCATTCTCAGCCAACAAGAAAACATTTGATCTTATGGCTCCTACATAGGCCAAGCTGGCATCGGCAAGGGTAGTTGGATGTTTTCTGATGTCTGGCACTATCACCCTTTCCTTCATGAATGCAGGTGATTCATGATCATCTAGAAATTTCTTCCTCCTTTCCTGTACAATCCTCTTTTGCAACTCATTAAATGATAGATTGTACACATCCATGACTGGATCATCATCAAGGAGAAAAACCTCTCCATGCTCGCTCAGGATTGGTTCTGACACTAGAGGTGGTCGAGACTAATAGGTGACCTTTGCTACTCATGGAATATGGTCAGTATCTTCGTTCTATGGCTCTTGCTCTAACTCCATGTTTGTCACTTCAATTAGCTGTTTAATCCACTGAGCAATCTCTCTATCCTAGAATTTTTCCCCATCTTCCTCAGCTACTGGTTGTTCTGACTCCTCAACCTATATGGGTGTTGTTTTCTCTGTCATTGTGCCTTGCCTTTTTTCTTCCTCTTGTTCCATCTTCTCTTCTCTTTCTCTCCTTCTCATCTCCTTCTCTTCCTTCAATTTCTTCTCTCTTTCCTGAAACTTTAGTTCTACTTCCTACGGCTCCTTGGTGATACCCTAGGTTTCTAGGGGAGATTCCGAGAATCGACCCTAACATTAGGCCAAGAATGGTCGTGGGAAATTCATAGAATCGACCCTGTTCGATTCCCGAAATCGACCATGTTCAATTCTTAGAATAAACCCTTGACAATTCCTGAAATCAACCCTGGGCATGGGTGCCCTAAGCCGATACCCGTAATCAACCCTAGGTGATACCCAGAATCGACCCTAGGCAATACCTAGAATTGACCCTAGGTGATTCCCAATATTGACCCTCGGTGATTATCGGAATTGAAATCGGGCGATTCTCGAAATTAAACATGGGAATCTCTTGGAATCGAACCTGATAGATTCCCTAATCGACCCTAGGAAATTCGCAAAATCGACCCCGAGCGATTCCCAGAATCGACTCCTGGCGATTTCCAGAATCGATACCCTCGGTGATTCTTGGAATCGATCTTAGGCGATACTTTGGGCACCTAAGGGTGGTTCTTGGAATCGACCTTGGGTGATACCCAAAATTGACCTTGGGCGATTACTGGAATCGACCTTTCTGGAATTGACCATGGGAGATTTCTGGGATCGACCTTGGGTCATTCCTAAAATCGACCCTAGGAAATTTCCAAAATCAATACCCTAGGTGATACTTAGAATCGACCCTGGACGATTCCTGGAATCGACCCTAGGTGATTCTAAGAATTAACCCTGGGAGATTCTCGGAATCGACCCTCACCTTGGGCACCCAATGGTGGTTCCCAGAATTAACCTAGGTGATTTTTAGAATTGAATAAGGGTGCCCAGGGTCGATTCAGGGAATCAGACCTGGGTGCCTCGGGATCTGAGGCTATGGGTCTCGGAAAGGGCACCTCACTCTTCCCTACCGAAGTGCCCCAGGAACTTAGGGGCTATTCGAGAAATCAACCCTAGGTGCTCAAGGCCCCTAAGCTATGGGATTGGGCAGGGCCCCTAGGGGGGGCACCTCGCCTTCTTGTGCTTAGGCTCGTAGCTAAGGGTCGATTCTGGGAATCACCCTAGTTGTCGAGGGTTGATTCCCAAAACTGATCCTAAGCGCCCAAAGCCCCTGCACTACAGGCCTGAGTGGGGGAACCTCCCCTACCCCAGGCCCATGACCCAGGGTCCCACGGGCAAGGCGCCCTTGGTCAAGCTCGCAGCTCCTAGGGCCCCTTAGTCGTAGGCGAGATAAGTTGCCTTAGGATAAGATATGAAAAGAGCTATACTTTAGCCTTTAAAATAAAAGTTACTCTTAGAATAATGACTCTTTCATTCAAGTATTCATTTTTTAAGATTTTTTTATTCATATAATTTGTTCATATTAACATGGTTGAAATATGTTGAAAACTTAAGGTTTTTTGGTCCCATTATTTTATCTTTAATGCCTTTGCTAAAAAAAATGTTAAAATTGTACTCATATATATATATATATATATATATATATATATATATATATATATATATATATATATATATATATATATTCTAATATCAACACTTTTCAATTTCAGTGTGTTTTTTAATCTATTTTGCACGAAAAACTGGTTTTTATTGCCATTTTTAAAAAATGTTGAAAATTTACCCTTAAAAAAAAATCATTCTGGAATACACACTTTTCATTTTTGGGTTGCTTTCATGTTTTTTGGGGATTTTTTGGTTGGAGTTCTTGTTTTGAGTTTACAGTGCCCGTTTGAAAGTTTGCATTGTTAAAAATTCAGATTGAAAGATATATTCCACACTAGGCGGATAAGGGAGCAACCTGCAAGAACAAAAATAGGAAGCACAAAAGTGTTGACCAAGGAACTGATAGGATGAAGTAAGAAGAAAGCAAGTGTAAAAAAAAAAGCAGACATACAAAACCATATTCCTGTAATAGGTGGTGATTTGAACTTTGATGCGATTCCCACCCATAGGGTCGAATCGATCTCAAAATAGAAGCTGAATAGTTTGTGAAAAGGAAGTAAATTTTTTGTGGAATAGACCTAACGAGAATCTTGTTGGCTTAAAATTCTTTAGAAAGAGAAATGCTGAGGCAAAAGAACAAATGAGTTGCAAAGTAGAGCAGAGTAAGGACAACAAGGTAGTTTAACGAAATGCCAAGATGAAGGAATGAATGCCCTAAACCTTTCGAATCCTAATTCTCTTCACCATTGGATTGGTTTTGGGAGATTTCCATCATTCTATCTTTGAGCCACATGGTCACAGTGAGGTGGAAGGTTGTCGATGAACCACGTGGAGTTATTCAAGACCCTTTTCTAGATCAAATTCATACTACAACATAAATATGCTAGTGGAGGATTTAAATATCAAACTAATATAAATGGTCACACGCCTTACATGAAGATTTCTAAAGTATCAAAGAACTTCGAATAAAATTCATGGCGGTGATAAAGTTTCAAGTTAAGAGTAATAAGGTATTATTATACCCATCGCATAAAATAAGGCAAGTCTGGCGAGATGCCAAAAACATTTTATATATTTAGTGAGATGATTGTTTTTCCATTAGAAATCAAGCATTTTGGAAACTACTTACAGCGATGTTGCCAAAGTTTTTTTCTAGAGTCAAAATAAATCAAATGCATAATGGCTAGTGAAAATTGTAATAAAGGATAGGGGATAGACAAGGTCCAAATTAAATAATGCTATCTTTTAATTGTCTAAAATATTACGCACTTTTCTTTCACTACTCTATTTGGATAAATGTGATCGTTACATTTTCACTAATGTAAACAATGAAGGGTGATGATGAATGTTTTGTTTTATGCTTCTCATCATTTTCTTGTTTTTTCTCTCCTTTTTTCTCGAATGTGAAACCTTCAAACTCCATTTCTAGTTCCATTGCCATTCCATTGGCGTTTCTAATTTCATTTCCATTTCTCATTTCTAGTAACATAGGTGCAATGGACTACTTCATCAGATAATTATTCTTGCAATTTTGAGTAATGTTTTGATTGAAATGAAACTGGGTACTGAAAACTTGTACAAATAGTATAATAAATAGAACATGACAATTTCCATTCATAGAATTCAAACACTGAATCATTCCTTCTCTACCACTTTGAACTTATTGATTTCAAAGTCTACTAAAGCTTCGACTCAAAATTTGACTCTTTGTAGGTTGGGGGCTTGGACTGGCTTAAGATCACCAACATGTATAACAATGATCCTATAAATACATATAGATAGAACATTCAATTTTCCATTATTATAATATAGAATATCTATGTATTCTTATAATAGAGGAGGGACACCATTACTAGTGCACCCTCCCTTCCACAATGGCAATCGACGTGGACCTGACACAATTAACCATATGCCACATATTCTTTGTACACTACCACTTGTCGCAGTTGGTGGGAGTTATAGATTTTTTCATTAACAGAGGGTCTAAGGTTTCTTCTGGCCTATTTTATTTGATGTGTTTCCCACCCTATGTTATCTTGTCAGAGACCAGTGTATAGGCATTTCACTCCGCTGATGATGGGTCTATTCGGATCCATTTCATGTTCGCCTGGTCCACCATTGTAGCATTGTTTGGTCGGAAATGTTGTTTGCAGAGGTTGGTTTTGGGTTTATTGTTTCACCTTTGTCTATTTACCTGGTTCGCCATTGTAGTGCTAATCAGCTGACATTGTTGTTTCTAGAGGTTGGTTTTGGGTTTATGGTTGTGCCTATGTCTATTCGGTCAACTTCATGGGGGTTAAACAATGACCATGTGTTTATTCGCTCTTCTTCATGGGGGGTTAACCAACATCTTTGTGGTTGTTCGTTCGACGCTTCTTCTTGTTTTTTAAGGATCCAATGCAAGATTCGAGCAAGTTCGGTGGTCGACATGCAGGTTCATAGTTTACAATTGAATTTATTGACCCAGGTGGATGTTCGTGGCCACCCACCTATCCCATTTAGACCCCCACAACTGTCTCTTTCAGTTCTTCATTTTCCTTAATTATAGCACAATTTACTATTTTTAGCAGTTTTTTCGGGTCCTGAACTTCTGGAGCCATTTTGAGGCCCTAAACGACATTTTTTGGGAAATCTGGGGCAACAAGGGTGCATGGACCAATGTTGCCCTTCCCAAGCTATAGTGCTCGGATAGATCTTTCTAATGAGCTATTGTACACATCAAATAGAGATCGTATGCCAAAGTTACGACCCCAGAAATTGATGTACCAATTTACCCAAACGAGGCCCACAATTTGGCATTCCATATTCTAGGGTTAGGTTTTGGGATGTGAAGGGTTTTCCATTATTTCTCAACAATAAGTAGGCCTTCGAGCCTCATTGTAACATAGTTCAGAGGCATGTAGCCACCACATCTCTTCTCAGAGATAAGCTACCATTGCCCTAGCTACTTTATTTCTATTACTGTTTGTAAGCATATTACAATATTTTACATTAATGAAATGAAGTATTATTTCCGCTGTATATATGTGTTTATGGTTATCTCTATAATTTTTTGCATTCATGTTTAAATCTGGATCAGTGGTATCAGAGTGGTCTGCTTTTTCTTTGTTTTTATTTGCATGTCCCCAGTGATGTCAGGATATAAGGAGTTAGGGTTTGAACTGGTCGAACCTTTGCAAGACCAGCCTCGCAAATCCCGACGGCCTCCCATGGCAGATGAGAAGAAAGATGATGGGGCAGGAGATCCTATCAAAATCTTGCTCGAAGAAGCCCTCGAGCGACAAAGGAATGTGATGATGGATAACTTTGTGCTGATCCTTCAGCGGCTACCTAGAGGCAATGCATCGGCTTCCAACAGCTACTCTAGAAACACCACACCATTTAAGGTACAAGTTAATTTTGAAATCCCCATATTCGAGGGTCAAATAGATGCAGATGTCGTAGAAAAATGGTTAAATCTACTAGAGGGTTATTTTTCTATTCATGAATTTTCGAGTCGGGAAAAGATTGTCTTCACTCTTCTCAAAGCAGCCCCCCACGTCAAGGACTGGTGGGAAACCTACTGCGAGTAGAAGAATGAAAGCACAGGTTCACTATTTTCAGCCGCACCCACTTGGGATTCATTTCGGGATGCCATCAAGGAGCAGTACTACCCTGTCAAAAGCTACGAGGACAAATACATAAAGTGGACTACGCTATGACAGGGAAGGGACCAAGATGTGCTAGAGTTCACCAACATTTTTCATACCCTTCGCACACAGTTGGGTATCAAAGATTCTAATCTGCATCTGGTACTCAAATACCATGGCTGCCTATACAGATACATCCAGGAAGAGATGGATTTCTTGAACATATCCTCACTCGGCACGACGTATCGATACTCTGTCAAAATCGAGCAAAAGTTCAAACAGAAGAAGCAAGACTTTGGATCTGCAAATCCAAAGACCAAAGAATAAAGGCAAGGCAGAGTGAGCCAAGACAACCTGTTGAAGCCACAAGAAAAGAAAAACACCATGAAGTTGAAGAAGGACATAGGAAAGTGGTGTGAGTTCCACAAGAGCCCTACTCACAACACAAGTGAGTGTCAAACCAAGAAGTCGCTGGTGGCCGAGTTGAGGCTTCCGAATCAGATGCATGTTCTTACCCTAAGCCAGAACCCGATAAGGGGAATGGCAAAGGGAATAAGATCATTGATGCGGATCCCAGTGCCACAGTTGCCATCACCAAGATCCAGAAAAATGAACCCGAAGATCCAAAGGAGGGGGAACATCTTTTCCACTGACAGATGTGGGTGGAGGGTTCACCGCTACAATTCATTGTCGACAGTGGCAACCAAAAGAACCTTATTTTAGCAGAGGTTGTGAAGCGGCTGGGTCTACTAACTACACCACACCCGCAACCGTACAGTATCGGATGGATTCATGAAGGACGAGATCTCAAAATTCACCAGTAGTGCCACCTTCCCTATAGCATCAAGCCCTTCACAGATGAGGTATTGTGTGATGTTACACCTCTAGATGTTTGCGATGTACTATTAGGCTAGCCATACTTGTGGAGGTGACATGTTGTGTATGAGTCAAGGCCTCGCGCTATCATTATTTCTTTGGATAATTCATTATACAGGATATCAGAGGTAGCCCCACCTACCACCACCTCTTTGATCTCTGCTAAGAAAGGCATGAAGCTCATCTCCCAGATTAGGAAATTCATTTTCTGTCTAGTTCGCTCCGAAAGTAAGGGGAAGATCGTCACCACATTTGTGACCCCCACAAGGGGTTCCTCTACGCAATAGTAGCAGTAGAGGGATATAGTCATGAAAGAAAACAAGAACAACTTCTCCTCACCCACAGGGGTACCACACAAGTTTCAGGTGGGCAACAAATTCTGGTTGCATCGACAGAAATAACGCCTTACTAGAACCCATCAGAAGCTCAGACCACTCTGACATGATTCTTACAGCATTACCAAGGCCACCAGAAACAATTCTTTGAAGCACAACAGTCCTCCATTCCTTCACTTGCACCGAGTGTTCAATGCGGAATGCCCTCGACCATGCTTCCCACCATTGCTAAACACATCAGACATTGCAGAACAAGTTCAGCAGATGGAAGAACTCAACACAATGGGGACCATTTCTCCCTAAGGGGGGAGGAATGATCCAGGTGGATGTTGGTGGCCACCCACCTATCCCATTTGGACCCCCACAACTATCTCTTTCAGTTTTTCAGTTTCCTTAATTATAGCACAATTTACTATTTTTAGCAGTTTTTTCAGGTCCTGAACTTCCGGAGCCGTTTTGAGGCCCTAAACGACGTTTCTTGGGAAATCTAGCGAGAACATGGGTCCGTGGACCAATTTTTCCCATCCCAAAGTTGTAGTTCTCGGATAGATCTTTCTAACGAGCTATTGTACACATCAAACAAATATTGTATGCCAAAATTATGACCCCGGGAAATTGATGTACCAATTTACCCAAACAAGGCCCACAATTTGGCATTTCATCTTCTAGGGTTAGGTTTTGGGATGTGAAGGGTTTTCCATTATTTCTCAACAATAAATAGGCCTTTGATCCTCATTGTAACACAATTCAGAGCCATGTAGCCGCCACATCTCTTCTCAGAGATAGGCTACCATCGCCCTAGCTGGTTTATTTCTATTACTGTTTGTAAGCATATTTTAGTATTTTACATTAATGAAATGAAGTATTATTTCCGCTGCATATATGTGTTTATGGTTATCTCTTTAATTTATTGTGTCCCTGTTTAAATCCATATCATTTCTAGGTTTTTTTTGCAAATTTGGCTGTAATTTTTGTGGGTTTTATCGCAAATGTTATTTTTTCTTTGTTTTTGTTGCAGGTAATTTGTATCATTGACGTTGAAGAGGTCTGGTGACATTTAGGGTGATATTTGGATGTGGTGGTGGATTTTGTGGTTCTTTGGTAGGATTCTAAATCCTACTAGTCACTCTATGTTTTTAACACATGAATTTGTTGTTAGGAATTTAGCTCTGGCTACAGTTTTATGTTTTTCAACACTTCAATTTGTTGTTTGTCTTGAATTAGTTGTTTGTTGTTTGTCGACTTGGGTTTTGTTGTAAGGTTTAGGGTCTGTAGGGTTATTGGATTTGGGTCTTACTGTGTAATCATATATGAGTTTTCCCTCTATTATAGTTGAATTGAAATTGGGGCTTGTCTCTGTTTGGAAAATGCATTCTGAATGGGTTTTGATTTGGGATTTAAGGAGTTATTACAGTTTCTTGGGTTTTTGAAGTTAATTTCAAAGTTGAGGCTAGTTCAGCTGCTTGGGATTTGCAGTTTTTTTCTTAATTGAGGCTAGAATCTATCTGCAACTTTTCTTTTACAATAGGATTTGAGATTGATGTAATGTTTTTTACTAAAACAATTTACACATTATTCAATTTATATAATGGGAATATGGAGGAGGAATAAAATTATAAGCATGGAGAAAATAAGCATGCCAAGATATTAGTGTCATTTATGACAAAATATCAGAACTATTATTTGAGTACAATGAATATTATAGTGCTTTTTATTCTTTTATTAGTTAATCAGAGAGATGAACATGCGATAGTCATTGTAAACCCCTAAGAAATTATCAATTATATATAAAAATTCACATCCAACGTGTAATTCTAATTTTGTACTACTAGATTATGAGTTTCTTTGCCTCTACAATGTTTAATTTCTACTACTACATGCAAGTGATCTTTGAACCTCATAGTGTATATTCTCTTTGGTTCCTTCGAGTTTTTTCTTTTTTGCAATGGGGAAGAAATTCAAAATTTATTAAAATTGATAATGGGTATTGGCAATAGAGCTTGAATTTATGACATCAATATGAATTTTCCGATTTTCTAGTTTGTTGTCTTTGAAGTAAGGTTTGTTTTGATGGCACTCAGAGTGGATGAAAATGCATTTTGAATGGGTTTTGATTTGGGATTTAAGGGGTTATTGCAGTTTGATTCAGAGCTAATTTATGCATTGGTTTTCCAGTGTAGAATGTGTCAAGAATGACACTTTCTTGGGCTTGATTTGGGATGTGACATGTTCATTTAATTATACTCTTGGCTTTTTGATGCATTATTTGGCTTAGTTTAGTAGAATTCAGTTTGGTTTTCATCCTTAGTTTGACATTAGAAGTAATGAGAATATTTCCCAAGTCAACTATTGATATATTCTTCAGTAGTATGATGGCTTGATTTCTATCTTAAATTTTTAAGTGTAAATTACCATAAGAAAACACATATTTTTGCAAGTACAGATCCCAGATGTGATGTTTTGGATTGACATGCAGTTTTTGGTCCTTGAAATGAGTTATTCATAATTGTTGCTAATATCTTTGTAACACCTTTTTAAATATTAATGTGAAAACTATTTTTCTTTCTAGTTTGTAATCATCCTTGGCACTACTTTAAAACTTTTGACTATCGTTTCTGTGTTGTTAGCTGAGTTACGTAGTGTTTGTGAATGCAGTGGTAATAATCCATTTCCTTTATATTGCATCTTCTTCTTTTTTATTAATTTCTTCTTTTATAGAGAAAAATTTTTGTTGTTATAGTTTGTTGTCTTTGAAGTAAGGTTCATTTTGATGGCACTCAAAGTGGATGACAATGCATTCTGAATGGGTTTTGATTTGGGATTTAAGGGGTTATTGCAGTTTGATTTAGAGCTAATTTGTGCATTGGTTTTCCAGTCTAGAATGTGTCAAGGTTGACACTTTCTTGGGCTTGATTTGGGATGGGAAATGTTTATTTAATTATTGTCTTAGATGTTTATGCATTATTTGGCTCAGTTTAGTAGAATTTAGTTTGGTTTTCATCCTTAGTTTGATATTAGAAGAAATGAGAATATTTCCCAAGTCAGTTATTGATATCTTCCTCAACAGTATGATGGCTTGATTGCCTATCTTAAATTTTTAAGTGCAAATTACCATAAGAGAAAATATATTTTTGCAAGTACAGATCCCAGATGTAATGTTATGAATTGACATGTATTTTTTTTCCTCAAAATGAGTTATTTCTAATTGTTGCTAATACCTTTGTAACACCTTTTTAAATAGTAATGTGAAAACTACTTTTATTTCTAGTTTGTAATCAATCTTGGCACAACTTTAAAACTTTTGACTGATATTTCTATGTTGTTAGCTGAGTTATGTAGTGTTTGTGAATGCAATGGTAATAATCCATCTTCTTTATATTGTGCCTTCTTTTTTTTATTCATTTCTTCTCGTCTAGAGAAGGATTTCTGTTATTATAGTTTGTTGTCTTTGAAGTAAAGTTTGTTTTGATGCCACTCAAAGTGGATGAAAATGCATTCTGAATGGGTTTTGATTTGGGATTTAAGGGGTTATTGCAATTTGATTCAAAGCTAATTGTGCATTAGCTTTCCATTCTAGAATGTGTCAAGGCTGAAACTTTCTTAGGCGTGATTTGGGATGGGAAATGTTCATTTAAATATTGTCTTGCCTTGTTGATGCATTATTCAAATTAGTTTAGTAGAATTTAGTTTGGTTTTCATCCTTAGTTTGACATTAGAAGTAATGAGAGTATTGCCCAAGTCAACTATTGATATCTTCTTCATGTTAGGATATTCCGACACATAGGAAATAGTTAAGTACAACTTGGTCTAGTATAGAGTTAGGTATAGAGTTAGGTAAAGTGTTTTTCTTTACCGTTGTACATTTTGTAACTTACAATCTGACGGTCACGATATGTAGTGATCCGACGGTTCATTCTCTCCTCGGTATTACCAACACTTGATCCGTGGCTTGACACCCGATTGGTCCATGAATTCTATTTAAAGCGCATGGAGGGTCATTTGTAGGGAAATACGTGCATGAGAGAAACATATGTCAATTTTCATTCTTTTATTAATAAATTGCCTGAAGTGGCCGCGTTGGCTCAGGTCGTGGACTGTTTCCCTCTTTGAGGGTTTTAACCACGTCAAAATACTAGTGTATTGATCTGCAATCTGGTTGTGAGCGGTGTCCTTTTTGTTGTTCTGTTTGAGGAACTTACCCTGTAAATTCCTACATGGTATCAGAGCTATTTTAGGGCCGCGTCCGTTGGTGATCCAAATCTGAAGCCGGTAGAACTGCATCTGACTGTCGTTTCCTAGATCTGTTGTTTCTGACTGCTTTCGGGCCGAGAGGACTGCTCTGTTGTGTTGGGAGCATCTGTTCCAGTGAGGAACGCCTTTCGTTTCACGCGAAAAGGTTTCCGGTAGCCCTAGCTGCGTCATTTTTAAGATCTGGAGGTATACAGTGTTTATTTGCAGTTTACTGTTATTTTCTCTCTGTTTATTTTGGTTTCGGTTTATTTAGCCTTTTTATTACCGGATCTATACCTTTCATTTCTGCGTATGCTCTTTGCCCTGCGACTCTGTGCGATCTGGGCAAATCAGAAACAAAAAGGAAGGATTTTTCTCATGCGTATGCTCTTTTCCCTGCGCCTTAGGGTGATCTCGGAAAATCAGAAACATTGAGGAAAATATCTAGTTTCCGGCCAAAGCTAACTTTGAGCCACAAGGTTCATTTTTGAAAATATTTAGTTTTTTGGCTAAAGCTAACTTCGAGCCATAAGGTTCGTTTTCTTTGCATGTCCGTGTTGGGTTTTGTGTTTTTTCTTTTGTAGGGAAAAAGAGCTTTCTCAAAGCAAGCACGCAACCCAAAGCACCCCCCCCCCCCCCTCTCTCTCTCTCTCTCTCAAATTTTTTGTATAGATCAATTGGTTCAAAGCTATTTTAAGAGATTAGAGGTCTTGGGTTCAAGTCTCCATTTTGTGGGGGCGGACTTTTTCATTTCCGCACATTCCCGCACTTCGTCGGCAACTTCAACAACTTTTTTTTCAAAAAGCCATAACTTCTTCATCCGGAAGCCGTTTTTTTTAAACCAGCCTAATTTTTCGAGATCTATCCATTGGAACACTTATTTTCAGCATCTTTAGCTTCAGTTTCCATTGAAATGGAAATTCAATACCAAGTTACCCTTGACAGCACCAACTACTTCCAATGGTTGGCTTACATTGAGGATTTACTTAGAAGTAAAGGTCTCTACAGAATAGCCTCAGGCCAAGAAAAGAAACCGAAGGATGAAGATAAGGCTGCTAAATGGGAAAATAGGCAAGATCAAGCACGTGGATTGATAGGGATGTCTATTTCTCCAGATCTTAGATTCCATATTACAGAAATTGATACTCCTGATGAAGCAATGAAACAAATCAATAAAGTTTTTGGGTTAAAAAATGAAATTAGAGCCCATCAACTAGAAAATGAGTTGCTTACATTGGACCCTAATAATTTTTCTTGCATTGAAGACTTCTTGTCCAAGTTCAAGACCCTTAGATATCTTTTGGAAGGTGTTAAAGTTAAGAAAGAAGATAGTAACCTTATCTATTCCATTCTTACAAAGTTGGGACCCACCTACTCTGTGTTTGTTTCCACCTTCCATTCTACAAGAGAAGCCTTCATTTCTCAAGGAACAGACTACAAGCCCCCTTCCTTTGACTCTTTTTGTGATTCTTTAATAAGAGAACAAGAAAAACTCTTACACCTTGGTCTTCTTAATCTTGGAAACTCTTCCAAGAAAGCGTTAGCCTCCCACTAGCAACCAAATTCAAAGAATCCTAAGAAGTCATATCCTAAAAATAATGGTCCTAAACCAAACAAGGGTCCTAAGCAATTTCAACCCCAAAATGAAAAATCATTTCAACAAAATGATAAGACAAATAAAACAAAGGGAAGAAGACTGATAGACATTGCAATTTTTGTAATCGAGATGGCCACTTAGAATCAAAATGCTTTAAGAAGATGGAAGCCTTGGAAGCAGCAATGAAGAAGCATAACATCCATTTGGGGCAATCTTCAACTTCAACTTCATCTTCAGGAATGGCACTTTCTGCATGTGGTTGTCAAACATCTCGGTCTGGCTATGCATTAAATGTATCTTCTTCTTCTCATTCTCATGAGTGGCTCATTGATTCTGGAGCTTCTTATCACATGGCCAAAAACAAAGCCTTGTTTTCTTCTTTAAATGATTGTTACACCAAAAATATATATGTTGATGATGATAGATCTCTTAGTGTTGTAGGGACTGGAACTGTTCATCTAGACAATGGTCAGTTTAATGATGTATTATGTGTTCCAAACTTATTCTGCAACCTTCTATCTGTATATCAGATAACTCATTCAGGTGAAGGTAAAATCGTTGAATTTTCACCTCATGATGTTGTAATCAAGGACTTAAGAGATACTAAACAGATTTTGGCTACTGGCATTGCTGGTGATTCTACAAGGTTGTATAAGTTTCACAACTTTGGGTCATCAAATCTTCCCTCAGTATTTGTTGCTCATAACGATGAAGTGAGCAAACTTTGGCATGAGCGATTTGGTCACTTAAACTATCGCTCCCTTCAGCATCTATGTAAAGAAAATATGGTGATAGGTCTTCCTATGGTATCTTGCAGAGATGGTGTTTGTTCCGGATGTGTACTCGGAAAACATCATCGGGACAGTTTTGAAAAACATGCCTCTTGGCACACCTCAGCCCCTTTACAGCTTGTGCATAGTGATTTATGTGGTCCACTTCCAGTTGTGTCATTCTCTGGCTACAAGTTTTTCTTAACTTTCATTGATGATTTCTCCAGGTGCACTTGGGTATACTTCTTAAAACTCGAGAGTGAAGTATTTAACACTTTTTTGGCCTTCAAGGCCTTTGTTGAAAAACAATCTGGACATCAAATTCTTAAGTTAAGATCTGATAATGGTGGAGAATATGTTAAAAACACATTCATCAACTATTGCACTGAGAATGGAATTCAAATGCAACATACTGTTCCATATACTCCACAAAAAAATGGTGTAGCTGAAAGGAAAAATCGCACCTTAAAGGAAATGGCTAATTGTATGCTACAATCTAAAGGACTTGGTCTTAGTTTTTGGGCAGAAGCAATTAACTGTGCAAATTACATAATAAATCGCACTCCTACTGAGGCTTTAAAGAATATCACTCCAAAAGAAGCATGGAGCTCAATCGAACCAGATGTAAGTCACTTTCGTGTTTTTGGAAGTGAAGCGTGGGCCCATATTCCAGATGAAAAGCATAAAGCTTTAGAACCTAAGAGTGAAAAATGTACTTTTGTTGGATATTTTGAAGATGTCAAAGGCTATAGACTTATTCCATTTAAGTCCAAAAATGTTATCATTAGAAGAGATGTAAAATTTGATGAAAATATATCGGCCTGCGAGCCTAGTCCAGTGGTTGTGCCACCTCTCCCTATCTCTTCTACTTTTGAAAACATTTTTTCTTCAGATGATGAAAGTGAGGATGAAAATCCTCCCCCACCATCTCAGGATCTTCCTTCAGCTCCTCAGCTTCCAAAATGGGTTTGTGCTACTCGAGATGCGGTAGGTGATCTTGCCGGTGATCCTACAGATCAACGACGTACACGTTCTCAGTTCGAGAGAGCCTCTTCTTTACTGGCTCAAGCTCCAGTAAATTATGATCCTGACACCTTTGCAGAAGCTTCAGGCCATCCAGATTGGGAAGTAGCTATGAATGAAGAATATCATTCATTGTTGGCAAATGATACATGGGATCTTGTTCCTCTACCAAAGGGACGAAAACTTGTTAGATGAAAATGGGTTTAGAGAACCAAGTATGGACCAGATGGGAAAGTTGATAAACATAAAGCTCGTCTTGTTGCTAAGGGTTTTTCACAGGTTGAAGGCATTGACTACACTGAAACCTTCTCCCTTGTTGCCAAAATGAACTCTATCCGCCTTGTTCTTTCCCTTGCTACCTCTTTCAAATGGGAAGTCCATCAGATGGATGTTAAATCTGCCTTCTTGCATGGGGACTTGCATGAAGAAATCTATATGGAACAACCCATTGGCTTCATACAAACAGACTCCAGCCTTGTATGTCGACTTAAGAAATCCCTTTATGTTCTCAAGCAAGCTCCTCGGGCTTGGTATGCCAAAATGGATAGCTTTCTTTTAGAATCTGGCTTTTCTAGGTGTCATTCTGACAATATTGTCTACACCAAGAAAGTGGGCAACTCTCTTATCATCCTTGTTCTTTATGTTGATGATCTTATCCTTACTGGTAGTGATCCCAACCTTATAAACCATGTGAAGTCTAGCCTTAAAAGGAAATTTGAAATGACAGACTTAGGACACTTACACTATTTTCTCGGTCTTCAAGTCTTGCAATCCAAGGAGGGTATTTCCCTTTCCCAGTCCAAGTATGCTTGTGATATTCTACGTCATTTTCACATGGAAGACTGTAAGCCAGCCCCTTCTCCCTTTCAGTCTGGAGTCAAAATTTCAGTCACTTGTACTTCTCCTGAAGTTGATGCTACCTTATATCGTCAACTTGTAGGAAAACTTTTGTATCTAACCCATACTCGTCCTGACCTTTCCTTTGTTGTTGGCCTTGTTG
Organism: Pinus tabuliformis; assembly: GCA_031772625.1. Lineage (NCBI taxonomy): Eukaryota > Viridiplantae > Streptophyta > Pinopsida > Pinales > Pinaceae > Pinus > Pinus tabuliformis. The sequence goes on from CM062804.1 coordinate 1,387,750,583, forward strand.
CTTGGTTCATGCAAAACCCCCATGAAAGTCATTGGAAAGCAGCTAAAAGAATACTTCGTTATGTTCGAGGTACAATTCAATTTGGGATTCATTACAGTGCCGAAGCATCTCCTTGGTTGGTTTCACTGATTCCGATTGGGCTGGTGACCCTGATGATCGGAAGTCTACTACCGGTTATGTGTTCACTCTTGGTTCAGGACCTATTACATGTGCTTGCAAGAAACAAGGTGCCATTTCTCTTTCATCAGCAGAAGAAGAGTATCGTGGTGCCGTAGAAGCTAGTAAGGAAGCCTTGTGGCTTCGTCAGATGCTATCAGAGTTTGGCTTCGAGCAGCAGCATCCGACTACACTTTGGTGTGATAATCAAAGTGCCATTCAGCTATGCAAAGATCCAGTCCAACATCAGCGCAGCAAACACATTGAACTGCACATGCACTTCATCAGAAAGCTCATTCACAACCATGTTCTTGAAGTGCAATATTGTTCAACAGATGATCAAGTTGCAGACATCTTCACAAAGGCTCTCACAGAGGCGAAGTTCACTAAACTTCGATTTATGGTTGGAGTTCAGGAAGTTGTCACTAAGGGGGGATAGGCTCTAGTGCCTCCTTCCTTCTCCTATTGTGTCATATTTTTAAATCCTTCAATCCTATCCCAAGTTGTTCTTAAGGGGGGATGTTAGGATATTCCGACACATAGGAAATAGTTAAGTACAACTTGGTCTAGTATAGAGTTAGGTATAGAGTTAGGTAAAGTGTGTTTCTTTACCGTTGTACATTTTGTAACTTACAATCCGACGGTCACGATATGTAGTGATCCGATGGTTCATTCTCTCCTCGGTATTATCGACACTTGATCCATGGCTTGACACCCGATTGGTCCATGAATTCTATTTAAAGCGCATGGAGGGTCATTTGTAGGGTAATCCGTGCATGAGAGAAACATATGTAAATTTTCATTCTTTTATTAATAAATTGCCTGAAGTGGCTGCGTTGGCTCAGGCCGTGGACTGTTTCCCTCTTTGAGGGTTTTAACCACGTCAAAATACTGGTGTATTGATTTGCGATCTGGTTGTGAGCGGTGTCCTTTTTGGTGTTCTGTCTGAGGAACTTACCCTGTAAATTCCTACACTTCAACAGTATGACGGCTTGATTACCTATCTTAAATTTTCAAGTGTAAATTACCATGAGAAAAAAAATATTTTTGCAAGTATAGATCCCATATGTGATGTTCTAGATTGACATGTATTTTTTTCCCCGAGATGAGCGATTTCTAATTATTGCTAATATCTATGTAACACCTTTTAAATACTAATGTAAAATCTGTTTTTCTTTCTAGTTTGTAATCAATGTTGTCACTGCTTTAAAACTTTATACTTTCATTTCTGTGTTGTTAGATAGTTATGTAGTGTTTGTGAATGCATTGGTAATAATCTGTTTCCTTTATATTGCGTCTGCTTTTTTAATTCATTTCTTCTTGTATAGAGCGGGATTTTTGTTGTTATAGTTTGTTTTCTTTGAAGTAAGGTTTGTTTTGATGGCACTCAGAGTGGATGACACTACATTCTGAATGGGTTTTGTTTTGGGATTTAAGGGGTTATTGCAGTTTGATTCAAATCTAATTTGTGCATTAGTTTTCTAGTCTAGAACCTGTCAAGACTGACACTTTCTTGGGCTTGATTTGGGATGGGAAATTTTCATTTAATTATTCTCTTGGCTTGTTGATGCATTATTTGGGTCAGTTTTGTAGAATTTAGTTTGGTTTTCATCCTTAGTTTGAAATTAGAGGAGATTAGAATATTTCCCAAGTCATCTACTGATATCTTCAACAATATGATGGCTTGATTTCCTATCTTAAATTTTCAAGTGCAAATTACTGTAAGAAAAAACATATTTTTGCAAGTATAGATCCCAGATGTGATGTTTTGGATTGACATGTATTTTTGGTCCTCGAAATGAGCTATTTATAATTGTTTCTAATATCTCTATAACACCTTTTTAAATATTAATGTGAAAACTATTTTGCTTTCTAGATTTTAATCAGTCTTGGCGCTACTTTAAAACTTTTCACTATCATTTCTGTGTTGTTAGCTGATTTATGTAGTGTTTGTGAATGTAGTGGAAATAATCCATTTCCTTTATATTGCATCTTCTTTTTTATATTAATTTCTTCTTATCTAGAGAAGGATTTTTGTTGTTATAGTTTGTTGTCTTTGAAGTAAGGCTCGTTTTGATGGCACTCAAAGTGGATGACAATGCATTCTAAATGGGTTTTGATTTGGGATTGAAGGGGTTATTTTAGTTTTATTCAGAGCTAATTTGTGGGTTGGTTTTCTAGTCTAGAATGTGCCAAGACTGACACTTTCTTAAGCTTGATTTGGGATGGGAAATGTTCATTTAATTGTTCTCTTGGCTTGTTGATGCATTATTTGGCTTGTTGATGCTTCACCACACATGCACTCTATTTTTTTCTAAGATAACTTACAGTAAATGAGGTTTCATATGAGGTGTGAGGTTTGGTAAGTTTATTTTTCATTTTTTTATGGAATTTTCATATTAAAACAAGTTCACTTAATGATTCCATTATTCACTCATTTGTCATTTAATTAAAAACGCAATTTTAAATGCGTTGTTAATGAATTGGTGTGTAGAGGCATAATATAAGTTATTATTTTCATTCTCATGTCACTGTGTCAGAATTCTCCATTATAATAGACTATAAATGTTCCTTCTAAGATCGATTTTGGTTACAATGCCACATACAATATGAAATAAATCTACATAGATTGTAAGCCAAAATATTCATGTGACAAGAAAAAGAGACAAACCATCCAAAATCCACATCATAATGTGGTTACAACCAGAAACATATGACACGCCTATTCTTTATGGCCTTGAGAACCTTCAGTGCCAAAACTCCTTGAGTTTCCTGCTTGAGCCAAGTAGGTTGGACTACCTTAAAATGGTTGATTATGATGTGGTTTATTGTTTCCATATGATTGAGTCCAATTTTCCCTTTCCAACCATGGAGGAATTGAGTACCCATACCCCACATTTGCGTTATTAACCACTGCCTTAACTGGAGGTGTGTGATGAGCATATATAGAATTGACACCTCCTCTAGTAGTAATAAGGCAGTGGGTAAACCCCCATTTTGATAGTGAGTGACTTGAATCTTATGAGGTCTTGGAATAAAGGTGTATTATCTGCAATATTGTCCAATTTGTTTGACATAATCCTAGTTTCATCAACTGTGCTTGCATCATTGTCAAACATATCAGTCATCCCTTGTTCCTTTTCAAGCATTTGTTTATCATTTCTTGCTTCCTTTTCTTGTCTTACCATTTTTTTCGTTGTTCCTTCTCTTTCCATACTTTCTCTCTATTAGCTCTGCTATTACTTTCAACATTTGAAGGTCAAATGCAAGCTTGATCGGGTTGTCTATGATCAAAAAGGGATTTTCAGCAGCCATCCCGCCCATTTCCCTTCACTCTGCTTACGCTCTTATAAACTCACCTATCTCCGTTTTTCCTCTAAAACCCTGTGTAAGCCCCTTTTCCCTCAAGCCCCTCAGCACTAAGGTTTAATCCCATATAACCGCGCGCCTTCGCAAAAGGCGCTACCCGCAAGGTATCTCCCTATCACATCAGTCAAAAAACATGTGAAGTTAAACCGCACTATCCGATCCTCCACCTCGCGATCCAACGACATACACTACTCCTGACCCCATGAACCGCCCGCACGTTAACTCGTGGGGAAAGTGGTTTTCCATCTATCACATCTGCCATGTGTCATGCGATAAGTGTGATCGCAAGCCCATGTATAAATACCACCGCAGCTCCAAAGGCGGTGCGATAATTACCGCTCACCACCAAAACGACCCTTCCCGCTCATTATCTCCCACATAGCTTCTGCCCCCGATCACCATTGGATCTTACCGTGTTTAACCCAACGGCCCTCATTCATTTCGCCCTTATATCTCCTGTTGAATTCTGCAAACGAAATCGCTGTCGTTCATATGTTTCATCCAATAGCCTGCGATCGTCTTCCACCTTACTTTCCTGATAGCCCCTGTTGTGCTGTATCTGCCATTGATCTACGCAATCCAATGGAAAACCTCATTCCTCCGTTCACTTTGTCCACCCGCCATGAAGCCCACACTCCTTTGACTGTTCTGTGCCCCGAAGGACAATGACGATAAACTACCAGTACCTTGTGTAGTTACTCCTCAAAGAATGCATTTAACAGGAAGAATGGCCGAGAGGAAAAAGGACAGCCTCGAGTAGATTACAACATTTACCAGTTATGGAAATTCTTCCATACGACACTCCATCTGCTCGAGAAGGATAGCAGAGTATCTCAAAAGGCCAATTTTGTTCATTAAAGCACACAGTTTGCAGCAAAGGCCCATTTTAGATAGTTAATGTGGTTGGTGGTCCATTATGACCCCTCCACGCAAAGAATAGCAGAGCATTTTTGTAATCAACCTGTATATATGTCCAGAAGACAAATGTAATGGGGGTTTATGGTTGTAGTTTTGATGTAAGGTTCAACTTCTAAAGATTGTAACTACTGTGATACTTGCAGCATCTGGTCTTCATTTTCAGCTAATACAAGCTTCTTTTGCTGTTAATTTCCCACTTTCCATTTCTACTCTATTCTAGTTTGTTCCTGTTATGTATTTTTCATGTGCTCTTGATATTTAGCATTAGAGGGGTTGTCATCCCACCTCTGTGTTAGGATCTAGTATGTATCATTGAATGTGCTATGCAGGTTTCTGTTTACTTAGTGCCAGAGAGATGTCATCCTGTCTGTGCATTAGGAAACAGATTTGCAGACCTCTTTACTAGTTGCAGTCGGCCATCACATGGTCGTGTGCATCTGATGGTGTGGTTAGTATTCTCCATGTTCACCTAATCCTCAAGCTGTGAGTAATTGGTGGTCTAAAGTCTTGTAGTCTGGTGGTGTTCACCCATGTCTGGAGTTAAGCATAGTAGAAGTGGTTATCTGGATTGAATATGCATCATTCCTTCCATTCATCCATTTCCAACATTTTTTTGAGTTCGTAATGTTCCCGAGCATCTCTGAGATACAACCTAGGATAGTTTCTTGGGGTGATAACATTAATTGGCACCATTGCCAGGGAGAATAGGTTGAAGCTCAGCTTCCCTGGGAGACGACACAGTTCCAGATTTTTATGATAGACAAAGTCTAGGCACATTTCTGGTTGTAATCATCTGTCTAGCGACTCCACTAGAGGAATACCAACCTTTGACGACTCCACAGTATAATCCTGGCTCAGTTTGTGAGACACACTCAAAGAAATCCTCAAAAATCACCAGCTATTCTAGTGCCTAACCTTGAGAAGATTGTTAAACCGAAGAAAACATCACAGAATGCGGCACCAGGATCAGGTAAGCCTAAGAAAACTTATGCATCTATGAAAGATAAGGCTGTAATTGAGAATATATAGTTCGAAGATTTAGAACCTAGCACTATTGGTAAAGAAATTCTTTCAGAGATTAATAAAGCTCCTTGTCCATTTAGTCCCCCTTTGAATCTCAATCCAAAGAAAGCCTCCCATTCAGTCCATCAATTCCCTTCATTTCTGTCATCTATTCCATTACTTCCTATTATTCAATCTGCCAGTATCCTTCCACATACCCCAGTCATGGTAGGCCAACAAGAACCTATGAAGATAGAAAGAATTGTAGCTGCCAGGTATGGACCTCTGGTCTTACCCGCTCCTTTGAATGCCATGCCTGCAGGAGAGTGTCAAAAATATATGCCTAAATTCACTGGTACAGAGGGACTAACTGCTGAAGAACACCTTGAAGTTTTTTATAGTTATGTTGATAACTTAGACATAAGTGAAAATGATGTGTGGATGAGAGTTTTTGTACAGAACCTTGATGGAGAGGCTAGAAAGTGGTTCAGAGAATTTCCCCTTGGACCTATTGCTGATATTTAAGCCTTAGATGATGCATTTTTGAAGCACTGGGGAGATAAAAAAGATTTGCTATATTATCATACTAAGTTTGGTAACCTAAAGAGGGAAAATGGGGAATCTTTGCCTAATTTCAATAAAAGATTTAACCGTATGTATAGTAAGATACCAGCTGAGGTAAAGCCTACCCCCACCTCTGCCAAACTGACTTATGCCAATGCTTTTGACTTTGATTTCTGCCTGCTTTTGAGAGAAAGAAGATGTGCTACTCTAGTTGATATGCAGGATGCAGCCCTAGAAGTAGATTCTAATGTTATGGCTGCGGAAAAGATCAAAACACATGCTGATAGAAGGAGGAAGAGAGGTGAGGCTTCTTCTTCCTCTACCTCATCTTCAGATCCTAAATTAGATAAAATGAATAGAATGATAGAGTCATTGGCTGTAGAAATATCTAAGCTGAAGGTTGAGCAGAGTTTAGGAAAGACAAGGCAGAAAAACACATTTGCTCCAAGAAACCCAAATCCTTTTAGAAGAGAAAATGAACAATTGCAAATCATTCAGAGGGGAAAAGAACCAAATGAAGAACAAAAGGTTAAAGCTCCTTTCCAGAATGTAGTCATGGAGGAGGAACAGTTTGAAGATGAGGATGAAATTCACTGCATGGAAGATAAAGGTAGTGCTGCATTTTTTACATTGGCTGCATATGAAGAACCATTGCTGCAAGAACAAGACAGTCAAGAGTGGGACACAAAGGCTATTTTGCAGACTGGTGAATAGCAAAGGTACAATCTGAGGTCAAATGCAAAAATGTCAAGGAGAACCCTGCCCAAAGAGCTGTTGTCCAAACAGAGCCACAGAATATCAGGTAGAGAAGATCAACAGCTGATCTAATCATCCTCAAAGCTCCAGTTCAATAGGTAATAGGTTCTGATAAGTTACCTTCCTCTTTCAGCTTTGAGTCAGAAATCCAGAGATTAAAAATATCTGTGCCTCTGGTAGAGTTGGTAAATAGTGAATTATTTAGAAAGCCTATCCTTAAAGCTCTTGAGCTGGAAACCACATAAACCTCCACTGACTTTGTCAATTTGCAAGATGACAAGCCTGCCATTGTGCTTAGCCCCATGATTTAACCTATTGATAATAATTCTCCATCATTTTATGTCTCCTTGACCATTCATGACAAAATCCTCCACAACTTCCTGCTAGATATAGGGGCCAGCCACAATCTAATCCTTAAAGCTGTCATGGAAGAGTTAGGCCTTGATATCACTAGACCATATCATGATTTATTCTCTTTTGATTCAAGGAAAGTGAAATGCCTAGGATTAATCAAAGACCTGGCCATTACCTTAACTCAGCTGCCCATGAAGAGTATGATGATGCATATTATGGTAGCAGATGTCCCTCCTAAGTTTGGCATGCTACTATCTAGAGGATGGATTAAGAGACTAGGTGGGACATTACAGAATGATATATCTTATGCCACTGTCCCAGTCTTTGGGGGAGAAAGCAGGAGATTACACAGAGAATCACAACTGTCATACATCATCAGTGATGAGAAGAATCTTACTAATCATCCCATATATGTTGTGGACACTGATTTTGGAGCATGTATCCTCCAAATAGAAGAATCGCAGAAGACCTCGTTGCAACTCAAGAAACCAATTTTTTAGGCCGAGGAAGAGCAAGGAGGTCAGGTTTGGGAAATTTTCTTTGATGGAGCATGTTCCAGGGAGACTGCAGGAGCAGGGGCGGTGCCGGTATCTCTAGAGCAAGAAAGCACACATCTGTCTTTCAAGTTGGCTTTTCAAGTCACTAACAATATAGTAGAGTATGAGGCTCTGATATTGAGCCTTAATGCAGCAAAAGATAGAGGAGTCAGGAACATAAAGGTGTTTGGAGATGCTGATTTGATCATTCAGAAAGTAAATAAAACATTTGAAGTGAAGCATCCAAGGCTGAAAGCATACAGAGATGAGGTATGCAGACTCAAATATTCCTTTGATAATTTATGTATTTCATATATCCCTAGAGCCAAAAATCATCTTGCTAATTCCCTTGCTGTGTCTTCTAGCATGTTTATCCCTCCCATGCCTCCCAGACTAGTTTATGAAGTCCAAATGAAATATAGGCCATCCTTGCCTAATAATGTCCAGCATTGGAAAGTTTTTGAAGATGATGATGAAATAAATAGGTTTCTGCAAGTCATTGATGAGTTTTCTGAAATGAAAATTGACCAAGAAAATGAAGCTTTAGAAGAAAACCCCCAATCCCAGCTTAGAAATAAAATTGGCAAAGATAGAATTGTCTAGCTTCCCAACAATCATATTCCTAAGGGTTTAATTCCTTTAGAAAGACTGTTTGACCAAAATGATGTTCCTTACAAGGTTGTCCAAAAAGAAGATCAATCTGCAGTCTGTAAGCATGATATAGGGAGTCCAGGTCGGCCTAGATACATAAATTTGTCCACTCATCTGTCTGTTGATCAATGTTTTGAATACTGCAATTTAATGAAGCAATTTGTTGATGTGTTTGCCTGGGAATATAGTGACCTGAAAAGCTATAATAAAAAGATTATTCAGCACAAAATCCCTCTAGAGAAAGACACCATACCTTTCAAATAGAAGCCGAGACCAATAAATCCTATGCTCATCCCTCTGATTGAAAAAGAAATTAAAAAGTTGCTGGCTGCCAAGATCATAGTCCCTCTTAGATATTCCAAGTGGGTAGCCAACCTAGTAGTGGTGAGGAAGAAAAGTGGAGAAATGAGACTGTGTGTTGATTTCAGAAACTTAAACAAATGCTCTAAGAAAGACAACTACCCTCTACCTAAGATGGAGCATTTGCTGCAGAAAGTCTCAGGAGCTAAAGTAATGTCTTTCCTGGATGGATTTTCAGGGTTTAATCAGATTGTTGTACATCCAGATGACCAAGAGAAGACTGCATTCACCACTCCTTGGGGCACTTTTATGTATGCCAAGATGCCTTTTGGGTTGATGAATGTTGGAGCCACCTTTCAAAGAGTTATGGATATAGCATTTGTGGGAGAGAAGGATAAATTTTTCCTTATCTACCTTGATGACATAACAGTATACTCCAACATCCATCAAAACCATTTGCAGCATTTGAAAAAGGTGTTCCTGAAGTGCAGGAGGTTTGGGATTTCAGTCAATCCTAAAAAGTCACAGTTTGCTGTAGAAGAAGGCAAGATGTTAGGACATGTTATTTCTACTGCAGGTGTCCGGATTGGCCCAAAAAGAGTAAAAGAAATACAATCCCTGTCTGTCCCGAGATCAAAGAAGGACATCCAGTCCTTTCTGGGCAAGATTAATTTTGTGAGGAGGTTCATACCAAATTTTGCAGAACTGGTGAAGCATATTACCTCCATGCAAAAGAAGGGGTTGGAAATCAAATGGGTTGATTCAGCAAGAAGATCCTTTGAGTCCATTAAGAAGGATGTTATGGGGCCTCCCACTTTAATAAGTCTGGATTACAGCAAGGAGTTCCATATATTTTCATTTTCCTCTTAAAACACCATTGCAACAGTTTTATTGCAAGCAGATGAAGAAGGTTCAGAGCATTCGGTGGCATTTTTCAGCAAAACACTAAGGGATGTTGAGCTGAAGTATGATATTATGGATAAACAAGTATATGCTCTTGTCAAGTCTTTGAAAGCTTTCAGAATTTACATCCTGTATTCCAAGATAATTGCATATGTGCCCTCTGCTGCAATAAAATATGTCCTAACACAACCTGATGCTGATGGAAGAAGGGCTAAATGGATTGCAAAATTAATTGAATTTAATATAGAGCTAAAACCCACCAAACTTGTCAGAGGTCAGGGTCTTGCCAGATTGTTAGCTAAAGAAAATTGCAGAACATTGGACATACATTTCATGGGTACAATTATAGAAAATGGTCAGGCAGAAGAAGAAGAAACAACTAAACCAGAAAAGAATCAGACATTGGCAAAAAATCTAGCTTCTTGTGATTGGTATTCTAAAATAGTTAAATTCTTGCTGAAGCTAGAAATCCCTCTACGCCTGACTCAAAGTCAAGCCAAAACTATTAAGCCTAGGGCAGCTAAATATTGCATTAATCAAAATCTGCTCTACTGGAGGGATCCATCTGGAGTGCTTTTGAGGTGTCTAGACAAAGAACAGACAATGGAAGTTATGCAGCAGTTTCATTCCAGCATGTGTGGAGGCCACCATTATTGGAAGACTACAGCCCATAAAATCCTCAGAGCTGGATATTACTCGCCCTCCTTATTTTCTGATATATTTTCATTTGTTAAATCTTGTGACAGGTGCCAAAGATTTGAAGGGAAACAAGAATTGAAGTCCCTGCCCTTAAAACCAATACATGCAAAAGGACCTTTTCAGTAGTGGGGCTTGGATTTCATTGGAGAGATCAATCCACATTCAAGTGGCCAACACAGATGGATATTAGTAGCCACTGATTATTTTACCAAGTTGATTGAAGCAATCCTGACCAGGAAGGTTGATCATAATGTGGTCATGAAGTTTTTGACAGAGAATATCTTTACCAGATTTGGTTGTCCACATAAATTAGTCATAGACAATGCAACAGCCTTCAGGGCGAAAGAATTGGTGGATATGTGTGATTCAATGGGCATTAAGCTAGTTCATTCCACCTCATATTATCCCCAAGGCAATGGTCTAGCAGAATCTTCAAATAAGAGTCTGATAAGGATAATTAAGAAGCTGCTGGAGGACAACAAAAAGAATTGGGATTCTAAGCTCAAGTATGCATTGTGGGCTGACAGAGTAACCATTAAGAAATCTACAGGGAACTCTCCATTCAAGCTGGTATATGGCACTAAAGCTGTGTTCCAAATTCAGTTAACTCTCCCTGTGGCAAAGCTCCTGCAAGATGAATGTAATGAGGAAGAATACATGGAAAAAAGAATTACTGATTTAGCAGAGGTACATCAAATCAGGGAATAGTTGGTTGAAAAGGCTGCAGCACATCAGAGAAAGATCAAGGATGCTTTTGACAGGAAGAAAAAGACAGATAATTTTTAGGTTGGAGACTTGGTTCTGAAGTGGGATGCACTGAAAGAAAAGAAAGGCAACCATGGGAATTTTGATGCTTTTTGGACAAGGCCTTTCATCATTTCTCAAATCCAAGGGAACAACACATTCATACTAAAAAGTATGGGAGGAGAGGCAGTTTTTGATGGCCTAGTTAATGGGCGTTTTCTAAAAATTTATGTGATTTAAGGTCTTTTGGCCTTAAAATTGTAAATATTTGATTTTATCAGTCTTAGTGTAGGTTCAGTTAGACTCCATGCCCAATGGAACACTAGGAATTTTGTTAATTGGTTTTCACTAGAAAGGCATTGATCTGCAAGTTCTTGAGACCTCACAGGGAAGATCACATCCCCAGAAGGAGCCAGTGTTAGCTTTGCTATTAATTTCAACATTTGAAGGTCAAATGCAGGCATGATCGGGTTGTCTATGATAAAAAAGGGATTTGAAGCAGTCATCCCGCCCATTCCCCTTCACTCTGCTTACGCTCTTATAAACTCACCTACCTTCATTTTGCCTCTAAAACCCTGTGTAAACCCCTTTACCGTCAAGCCCCTCAGCGCTAAGGTTTAAGCCCATATAATCGCGCGCCTTCGCAAAAAACACTACCCGCAAGGTCTCTCCCTGTCACATCAGTCAAAAATCATGTGAAGTTAAACCCCGCCATCCGATCCTCCACCTCGCGATCCAATGGCATACGCTACTCCCGACCCCGCGAACCGCCCGCACGTTAACTCGCGGGGAAAGTGGTTTTCCGTCTGTCACATCTTCCACGCATCATGCGATAAGCGTGATCGCGAGCCCATGTATAAATACTGTTGTAGCTCCAAAGGTGGTGCGATAATTACCGCTCACAGCCAAAACAACCCTTCCCGCTTGTTATCTCCCGCGCAGCTTCCACCCCCGATCACTGTTGGATCTTCCCGTGTTTAATCCAACGGTCCTCATTCGTTTCTCCCTCATATCTCCTATTGACTTCTGCAAACCAAATTGCCACCGTTCATCTGTTTCATCCAACGACCTGCGATCGTCTTCCACCTTACTTTCCTGATAGCCCCTGTCGTGCTGTATCCGTCGTCGATCTGCGCAATCCGATGGACAGCCTCATTCCTCCATTCACTATGTCCACCCACCATGAAGTCCACACTCCTTTGACTGTTCTGTGCCCCGAAGGACAACGACGATCAACTACTAGTACCTTGTGCAGTTACTCCTCAAAGAATGCATTTAACAAGAAGAATGGCCGAGAGGAAAAAGGACAGCCTCGAGCAGATCACAACATTTACCAGTTATGGAACTTCTTCCATACGGCACTCCACCTACTCGAGAAGGACAACAGAGTATCTCAAAAGTCCAATTCTGTTCATTAAAGCACGCAGTTTGCTGCAGAGGTCCATTTTAGATAGTTAATGGGGTTGGTGGTCCATTATGACCCCTCCACACATAGAATAGCAGAGAATTTTTGTAATAAACCTCTATATATGTCCAGAGGATAGATGTAATGGGGGTTGATGGTTGTAGTTTTGATGTAAGGTTCAACTTCTGAAGACTGTAACTACTGTGATACTTGCAGCGTCTGGTCTTCATTTTAAGCTAATACAAGCTTCTTTTGTTGTTATTGCTCACTTTCCATTTCTACTCTGTTCTAGGCTGTGCCTGTTATGTATTTTTCATGTGCCCTTGATGTTTAGCATTAGAGGGGCTGTCATCCCACCTCTGTGTTAGGATCTAGTATGTATCATTGAATGTGCTATGCAGGTTTATGTTTACTTAGTGCCAGAGAGCTGTCATCCTGTCTGTGCATTAGGAAATAGATTTGCAGACCTCTTTACTGGTTGCAGCCAGCCATCACATGGTCTTGTGCATCTAATGGTGTGGTCAGTATTCTCCATGTTCACCTAATCCTCAAGCTATGAGTAATTGGTGGTCTAAAGCCTTGTAGTCTGGGGGTGTTCACCCATGTCTGGAGTTAATCATAGTAGAAGCGGTTATCTGGCTTGAATATGCATCATTCCTTCCATTCATCCATTTCCAACATTTTGTTGAGTTCGTAATGTTCCCGAGCATCTATGAGATACAACCTAGGAGAGTTTCTTGGGGTGATAACACTCTCTTTCAATCCTTTCATTTTATCGACATTGTGTTGCAACAATCTTTGTTGCCTTCTTCTCCTTTGCTAGATCCTTCTTTTTATGTTTTAATTCCTGATTTTTTTTTTCAAACTCAACTAATAGGTTTATACAGTCTTCTGAGGTGAGTAACTGTGAAATTTTGCCCAAACGGAGACTACCCAATGTTCCTTTCTTTTTTTTCATTGACACTCTCTCTGCTGGTAGCTTTAAGAACCGACCAAGTAACTTCTCCACCCCTCCCACCTGCATGTCATTTCTTGGCACTTGACTTTCTGTATCTTAGACAACTGATTGAAATATATTGTTACATTCATCTATGCCTCATTATATGCTTCATCTTATTCCATTGATTTATTCTCCACAAAAAATTAACAATTTCATTGTTCAATTCTGTTGGTTGTGAAGGAATGCTCATGCTTTGTTCATTAGTTCTTGGGACACTATGATAGTTCAAATTAATCATGGCTTCTGCCAGCCATGATGGTGGCGTTACTTGGTTTGGCAATGTCAATTGGTCATTGTTTCTTCCTAGTGCAATATCAACAATTTCATTTCAAATACATCTTCATTGTCAAATGCATGTTCAACAATGCCATTAACAATATTAGTAGCAGAAGTTCCATGTGCTTGAGTTGGTAGAACAACCTCCATGTTACTTTCAATTTGTTCATGATTATACTGTGTTTCACATAGATGTTCATCATCATCACCATATAAGTGTCCTTGAGAGAGGGAAATCATATTATTAGATGCAACCACATCATCATGTTCATCTACTTCTTCTTGTGCTTCAACACATGTTTGGACATGTTGTTCTTTCTGACCATCCACATGAAACGTTTGGTTACAACCAATATCATGCGTAAGAGCATCATAATTTAGTGGCAATATTCTTGTCCTCCTAAATCCAGCCTTGATATTTGATGGTGTCAGAGCCCTTTAAGCGCTTTAGTTGCAAGCTCTTCTAGCTTGAACCTTTTCACCTCAACCCTTGGATTCTTTCCCATCCATGCAGCACACTTTGACCTTAAATAGTTCTTTAAAGGGACAAACAAACTAACATCAAGGGGTTTCAATCTGTGAGTGGTATGAGCGGGCAATGTTAAAAGCCAAATTGTTTTCTTCCTTAATTGTTTGTACAACAATGTGGCTTCCATGGCCATCTAATATCAATAGGTGTCTATTATTAGGTGAGACACCACTTGGTACAGATGCAGCAAAGTGACAAAGCTAATTAAAAAAAATTATTAGTCATCCATGCATGGGGATGTGCAGCCATGCGTGGGGATGTGCAGCTATGCGTGCACCTAGTTCATAGTTTTGTATATAGATTGATTTTTACCTTTAAATAGATAAAATCTTGGAATTGAAGCACCAATTGCATTGACACAACATAGAATAGTTATTCACTCCCTCCTATTAGGAAAAACCTTTGGCACATTTCGTATCCCCCTCTTGGAAATTACCCGCATGCCACAATTCCTTCCTTCTTGTAAACTTGTTTCATCACAGTTCCATATATGTCTGCACCATAAGAATTTTTAATGTATGCACTAAAATGAGTGTCATAGAACTTACATACAACTGCAAGGTGCAAATTAATGCTTTTTCTCTATCAAGGCCCTTAGTTGTATGCAATACAAGGTCTATATTCCTTCTTCTTAACTCAAACCCCCGTGATTTACCAGAAAACCCATATTTTAATGGGCTTGGCCTCCCTTGATAGATTTGAGCAACTATGGATTTGAGTTGTATCAACTCTATCCCATGTCCCAATTGGGCCATCTCTTTTCACCACTCAACCACCTCAGCCTCCTCCTCTTTAGTCATAATTGTAAGAGGGCCTCTACATTTTGTATGAGTGAGCCCATTTATCCAATAATGTATTGATGAGGGAGGAATACCACGTTTTTTTGCAGATGCCCAAAATGAATATCCATTAAACTCTACATCGTCAATTGTAACTAACATTTGTTCTTTTTTCAAACCTCTTATAATGTTGGTGTTTTAGTTGAACTTGCCCCTTGGGCTATGGTTGATGGTGGGTTTGTGGGTGATGGTGTGACAACATCAAATTCAGTCACATGGTCATCCTCAACAACATTGCTTGGAGCATTTTTGTCATTCACATCACCTGTCTTGTCCTCATCTGATGAAGGGCATCGTAGTTGGGCATCCCTGATCACTCTTGTGCCATTTCTCCTTATACAACCAACATAACTAACTCTTGCCATACATGCAACTACTTGCAGAATTATTTCATGCATTTAGTTAATAATAATTGAGAATTATGTTTTCATACAAGCCAAAAATATTTTTTCTTTATTACAGACAATTATCAACATGTATGTTAGTAGCAACTTAAGAGATTTTCATACATATGTCGTTTTGATAGTATCGTTGAAAAATCAAACCAACAGAAGGAATTTGTTGCATGTCTTCAAATATATTAGTGATTGTTGTTTTGATAACTTGTTTTCACAATAAAAATACCATGACTGTATTTGTACTTGGAAAATTACTACCAATGTGTTGAAATTGACCTGGAATTGGTTGTAGGTCTTAAATTATATCAATATATGTTTTGGATAAAATGTTTTTGTTGGCATTATGAGACAAGTGTTGTCCTTGATGGCAAATCAAGGAGATGACAGATCATAGTGCAGTAGGTCAGCAGCAAGGATTTGATAATCAGACTACAAGAATGAAGAGAAAACATATATACGCACTTTCAGTGAAGCGAAGCCGCGTATACACGCGAGTTCTACATTTCAAAGGTGCGTATGCGTATACACGCACTTTCATGCAAGGAAAAGCACATATATGTTGGAGAACTTACCTTTGGTCCGTGGTAGTTAGTCCTTGGTATTTGAACCTATGGTTTTGGACCATGGTACCTCGTCAGACGTGTTGATCCCTAGTATTGGGTCCATGGTATTGGTTTGTTATGGTTTTGGACCATGGTATTGAGCAAGGCCTAAGACTATAAAAGGAGAAGAAGATCATTAGGCAAGGGCATCCGAAAAGTCTTGAATATCTGAGGTAGTATGAGATCCAGCATGCAAGTTATGGGTTGATGATGCATTGCTTGATCTGAGCTAAGGAGGGATCTCACCGGTGGATGGAGAACAAGATCTAAGGATAGATCGGGATCAAATGGTTTGAAATGAACTATCTCTATATGATTGATTATGTTTATTCTAGATCTGTATACTGACGCATGTAATGATCAGAACTGGGTATAACTTAAGTTTGAAATCGCTGCAAGTCATGATTGAATATTTATAGATCTGTACGTGGGTTGGCTTTGGTGTAAGCGCGTATGTACGCAGGTTGAGTTCATTGTAGTGGTGTATACCTTTTGAGCTATGATATTTGAGGTTACAGGTGGTTCTGGTTGTTGAAGGGTTCTGATGACAGTTTAAAGGTGTCAGTATTCTGCATATCTTCTTTGGTTGATTGTGTTTAGCTTCAGTATTGATGGATGAGAACTAATATTGGATCAGGATCATAATGACTCATATTTATGATATCTGATGGACTGGATCTGGGTGCTAACACATATATTATCCTTGTATATATAATGTTTGAAGTCAGGAAGTGCAGCGAAGTTATGAAGAAGTAATTAATGACATATACGCTGGCTCACCTTGATGAAGTTGTGTATACACACAGGTTCGGCACTTCCAAGTAGCGTATGCACTTTGATGCATAATTTTGATGGTACAGTTGGTTCTGATTGTTGTTGCAGAGTTCTGTTACCTACTCTGTGTTCTGGTGACTGTGTTGTTGACAGGGTTTCAATGTTTCAGAGATTCAGAGATTGATGATGCTAGTATTGATTGTTTTATTTATGGGTCCAGTATGAAAATTTGATGAAACGTGGCCTTCAGATTATAGTTTTGTGCTTGAGGAGTATCCAGTCTAAAAATGTATGAAATGTGGTCCCTGGAGGGTGAAAGGAGATTGTAGGCCGGCGCCTACGTACTAGTACATCATCTAGTACAAGAGCTAAGGGGGTTGTAGCTCCCATCCAGGAGAGTCTAGAAAACGAGAGAGGGTTGTATCCCTCTGCAGGTAGAAGCCTGCGTACTGGTAAAGGAATGTACTAGTACAAAATATTGTAAAATGAAGTATCTTATTGAAAGAAGATAGATATGACTTGCAGCAGGTGGTTTTCAACCACATTGGGTTTCCACCTTATATCATGGTGTTCATGTGTGCTTCTTGTGTGTGATGTTCTATTCTGTTTTACTGCACCTGCTTACTGTTCATATGGTTAATGAAGTTCTGGTGCACTAACTAAATATCAACAGTTAATGGATTAACTGAATCATAAGTATTTTGGATATACGCTAGTTGCTTTAGACACAGTTGCGTATACACGTCGGTTCCTTTGAATGAAGTAGTGTATACATATCTAAGTATGGAAATGAAAAAGTTTTATTGATCTGATAATACTGATTCACCCCCCCCCTCTCAGTATTATTTCCAACAATTGGTATCAGAGCAGGTCCTTTGGTAGAAGCTTGATCGCTTGAAGGAGACCCATGGAACTATGGGAAAGAAGCCTAAGAAGAAATCACCTAAGAAGAAGAAGACATCTCAGAAGAACTATGACAGTGGGAGAATCGATTGGGGATTAGGTGTAAGAAGCTCTTCAGATTTAGAATTAGATTCAGAATCATTTCAGAATGAAGATGAACTATCAGGTATGAATTTTCTATCCTCTGATGTTCCGGCTATCTATCCATTTGGAAAAGATGAAAGTGATAGCAAAACAACTGAATTTTCTCTTATGGGTGAACAAGAAAGATATCAAATAGAGGCAGAATTTAAAAGGCTTTCAGATAAAATTAGAGATCAACAAGAGATTCTATTGAACAAAATGGAATGTGACTTGAAAGAAGAAGCTACCAAACTAAAGGCCCAACTAGAGGAAGGAAACAAGGTAAGGAAGTTATTCAAGGACAAATATCAAAAGTTGCAGGATGAAGTAACATCACTAAGAGATGAAGTCAATGAAAGAAGCACAACCATCAAGAAACTCATAGATAGATCCAGTTACTATGAAAGTCTTGAAGCAACGATCTGCTCGCTAAAGGAAGATCTTGAAGCATCAAAGAAGTAGAATAAAGATCTACTCCAAGCTATTGAAAAACAGGTAAACGAAGTTATCAGCTTAAAATATCAGCTGGAATGTGCCTTCAGAATTCATCAAATGCAGTAGGATCTGAATGAAGAACAAGAAAAGGAGATTCTCAAACTAAGGCAACAAATGGAAGAAGGAATAAAGTCTGAAGAAATCTTGAAGAAGCAATGTCTGGAAAAGGAAGAACAACTTCAGATTGAGGTAAATATCTTAAAAGGTAAATTAGAAGAAAAAGATAAACTATTGCGATTTCAAGATAGTACTAAAGCCTTGGATGATATTCTTAGTAGTCAGAGGTCTCCTGCTATCAAGACTGGTCTTAGTTTTCATGAATCAGTTGAAGGTGAATCTAGTTCACAAGGTGAGGCAAGGAACTCTAAAGAGAAATATAAAATGATCAAAAAGGAGATAAGAGAGATGAGAGGTCAACCCCATCAACAATAAAGGAAAGAGATTCTTCAAAGAAAATATTTTTCTCCTAACTATGGAAGTAATAGTCGGCCATTTACTCAGATGAATAATATTGAATGTTAAGAATGTCATAATCTTGGACATGTTGTAGCTAGATGTAGAATAAGAATGGTTCAAGATCATCACACAAAAAGATCATCACATTCCAGGTACTTTAATGGATATTGCTTTTCTTGCAATATGTTTGGTCACAAAGCGGCTAATTTCTACAGGAGGAATATGAAACAAGTAAGATGTTATGCATGTAACAAGCTTGGACATATAGAAAAGGAATGCAAGAACAAAGGACGGACATCACACCAAAAGGAGAAAACATCATCACACTTGAAGATATGGAAGAAGAAGGAAATACAGTCAGAAAGATGTGGCACAGCACAATGTACTGAGACACAGCACATCACAGACATAACAGACTCAGGGGGAGCTGAAAGTGAAAAACTTCAGTGTCCTGATTCTCATACGCAAGTTTCTTAAAGGGAAGTCGCGTATATACGTGAGTTAGACACTGAAAATTCGCGTATATGTCAGTCTGAGAAAAAGCAGTAGGGACAGGTTCAGAAAAAGGGTCTAATATGATTCAGTCCATTATTTTCTCTATTGGATTAATAGTTACAGTCTACTGAGGATGTGTGGAAATATTTTTGATTCTTGTAAGATTTTTAGAGGAGTTTTGATCCTAACTTGATGATGATGATGTCTTGATGCTTATTGCTAATTTATGCATGATCAGATCTAATAGTAAACAAATGGCACAGGTTGAGGGGGAGCATATGCCTTTAATAATGCATTGTTGGCATTATGGTTAATAGTCCTTGGTGATGATGTTATATGGCTAAATGTTATATCTTGCTATGACGTGGTTATGAGTTGTCCATGATAAAATCTCATATGATTCTTGGGGTTACATAGTAGATGTTCAGATCAGATTTATGGTTGATTCTTTGATGATGCATATATGGTGCTTACATGGTGATCTTCATAAGGATAAGGAGAAGTACAAAGCTTGACTTCATTACTTGATGATGAGTCACTCATATGCTAGTACAGTTATAATGCAGGATTCCTATAGTTCTTGGTGCTCATAGTTGATGATATAAAGAAGTTTTGACAAATGGGTTTGAGCTCAAGATACATAGTGTTGATACATGGATGACTACTCAAAGTTGCTTGGTTGGAGACATGATGGTTGCTGATCTGGAATTGGTTGTACGTGAGTTTCATAAGGAGTATCCATGTATATACGCTAGTTTCTGTGGATACAGTCGCATATATGTTGGTTTGAATAAAATCAGTGGGCCAGAATCTGGGTGAGAAGAGTCTGATATGGGTATGACAGAGACCATCTGGCACAGGTTCAGGGGGAGCAGATTAACTTCTAATAATGCATTGTTGGCATTATCTTAGAAGCTTTTGGTTCTAGTTCAAAACTGTTGTTGGTTTCAGGTGGAACAGAGGCAGAGGAAGAACAGAAGGAAATCTTGGTTGCTGATCTGAATGGTGATTGACATATGCTGTTGCTATCAGTTATTGGTGACTTTCATAAGTCTTGCTCTAGATATTTCGTCTCTATGTCATGTATCTCTTTTATGGTGTCAAGGTCATGTAACGGCCTATATTGGTTTCCCCACTATGCCTGGGATGAAGACGTAATGTTCTTGTTTTATCATGTGTAAACTTTTGATGTATCCCCACTTGGTTGGGTGGATGAGTCAATTCTAGTATATCCCCACTTGGTTGGGAAATGGATGTATGTATGAGTCCTTGGTGATAGGAAGGTCATTTATGATAGAGTCATGTTCTTCTTATAAAACATCTTTTTGCAGACCTTGCTTACAGTCAGGGGGAGCATGAACTTCACTCTTCAGCAGAGCAGAAACTTTAGCATGTACTCAAAGGGATCATGGTTAGATTGGTACACCTTGGAATATACAAAGGGGGAGCTCACTCAGAGATTTCAGCAGGTGCTCAAGGGGAGTATGGACAGCGGAATGTTTACCAAAGAAAGAGAATATCTTGGTCCGCCCTTTGCCCTTGATGTCAAAGGGGGAGAGTGATTTGGTGTTGTTTCCATCAAGTCCAAAGGGGGATATTGTTGGCATTATGATGCATGAGTTGTACTTGATGGCACCCACTCATAGAAGAACATCTCACTTAGTTATAACTAGATGAATCTTCAGGAGAGATATCAGATGTGACTGAATGCATGGGATGCAGGACAGCTCAAAGGAATCAGATGATAGTTCTAAGTGTGACAAGTTAGCTTTGCCATCAAGTCCAAAGGGGGAGATTGTTGGCATTATGAGACAAGTGTTGTCCTTGATGGAAAATCAAGGAGATGACAGATCATAGTGCAGCAGGTCAGCAACAAGGATTTGATGATCAGACTACAAGAATGAAGAGAAAATATATATACGCAGTTTCAGTGAAGCGAAGCCACGTATACATGCGGGTTCTACGTTTCAAAGGCGCGTATGCGTATACATGCACTTTCATGTAAGGAAAAGCGCGTATATGTTGGAGAACTTATCTTTGGTCTGTGGTAGTTAGTCCTTGGTATTTGAACCTATGGTTTTGGACCATGGTACCTCGTCAGACGTGTTGATCCCAAGTATTGGGTCCGTGGTATTGGTTTGTTATGGTTTTGGACCATGGTATTGAGCAAGGCCTAAGACTATAAAAGGAGAAGAAGATCATTAGGCAAGGGCATCCGAAAAGTCTTGAATATCTGAGGTAGTATGAGATCCAGCATGCAGGTTATGGGTTGATGATGCATTGCCTAATCTGAGCTATGGAGGGATCTAACCGGTGGATGGAGAACAAGATCTAAGGATAGATCGGGATCAAATGGTTTGAAATGAACTATCTCTATATGATTGATTATGTTTATTCTAGATCTGTATACTGACGCATGTAATGAACTGAACTGGGTATAACTTAAGTTTGAAATCGCTGCAAGTCATGATTGAATATTTATAGATCTGTACGCGGGTTGGCTTTGGTGTAAGCGCGTATGTACGCAGGTTGAGTTCATTGTAGTAGCGTATATCTTTTGAGCTATGATATTTGAGGTTACAGGTGGTTCTGGTTGTTGAAGGGTTCTGATGACAGTTTAAAGGTGTCAGTATTTTGCATATCTTGTTTGGTTGATTGTGTTTAGCTTCAATATTGATGGATGAGAACTAATATTGGATCAGGATCATAATGACTCATATTTATGAGATCTGATGGACTAGATCTGGGTGCTAATACATATATTATCCTTGTATATATAATGTCTGAAGTCAGGAAGTGCAGCGAAGTTATGAAGAAGTAATTAATGACATATATGCTGGTTCACCTTGATGAAGTTGCGTATACACGCAGGTTCGACACTTCCAAGTAGCGTATGCACTCTGATGCATAATTTTGATGGTACAGTTGGTTCTGGTTGTTGTTGCAGAGTTCTGTTGTCTACTTTGTGTTTTGGTGACTTTGTTGTTGACAGGGTTTCAGTGTTTGAGAGATTCAGAGATTGATGATGCTAGTATTGATTGTTTTATTTATGGGTCCAGTATGAAAATTTGATGAAACGTGGCCTTCATATTATAGTGTTGTGCTTCAGGAGTATCCAGTCTAAAAATGTATGAAATGTGGTCCCTGGAGGGTGAAAGGAGATTGTAGGCTGGCGCCTACGTACTAGTACATCAGCTAGTACAAGAGTTAAGGGGGTTGTAGCTCCCATCTAGGAGAGTCTGGAAAACGAGAGAGGGTTGTAGCCCTCTCTAGGTAGAAGCCTGCGTACTGGTAAAGGACTGCACCAGTACAAAATATTGTAAAATGAAGTATCTTATTGAAAGAAGATAGAGATGACTTGCAGCAGGTGGTTTTCACCCACATTGGGTTTCCACCTTATATCATGGTGTTCATGTGTGCTTCTTGTGTGTGATGATCTGTTCTATTTTACTGCACCTGCTTACTGTTCATATGGTTAATGAAGCTCCGATGCACTAACTAAAGATCAACATTTAATGGATTAACTGAATCATAAGTATTTTGGATATACGCTAGTTTCTTTAGACACAGTTGCCTATACACGCCGGTTCCTTTGAATGAAGTAGCATATACATATCTAGGTATGGAAATGAAAAAGTTTTATTGATCTGATAATACTCATTCACCCCCCCTCTCAGTATTATTTCCAACAGTTTTATGTGTTATAGGAGGAATTTCAACTAAGCAAAGTGATATTTGACTTAAAATATTTAGCCTCATGTTTGTCAATATTATTTAGTTTCATGACAGTCAATAGAAGCTCAATAGAATCTCTTTAGGGAATGGTTATGAGCTTGTCAATACTGTTGTTATTCCTATAGATAACACTCTTCAGACATGAAGGAATCTCTAGGAGGAATTTCAACTTAAAAAATGACACCTTGTTCCATTTCTGGTTAAGATGTTGATATGGTAGTTTCTATTTTTTGAATTTGTTTAGCCTCATTTTTGTCATTATTGTTATTCATAATCATCACAATCTCTAAGCATGGAGGAATTTGTAGGCTTGCCTTACTAAAGAACTTTTGCAGCTCAATAGAAGCTCTATACTTGCCTTAGTAATGGTTAGTGATTCTCCTATTGTGGGAATGGTTCTGATTTTGTCAAATTTATTATGGGAATAGGTCTAAGTTTTTCAACTTTATTGTCGGAAAGGTTCTGAGTTTTCCAATAATGGTATTCCTATAGATATGGTGTTGATCTGGTTTAGTTAATGTTGTTTGTCATTGAATTGTTTAGCCTCAATTTTGTTAATATTGTTATTGTTAATCATCACAACCACCTGGCATGGAGGAAGTTGTAGGCGCCCTCCCTTCCACACTGACAATCAACGTGGACTCCACATATTCACTCATATGACACTTGTCCTTTGTATGCTTCCACTTGTCGCGGTTGGTGAGAGTTATAAATTTTTACATTAAGTGGGGGTATAGGGTTTCTTATGGCCCATTTTCTTCGATGTCTTTTCCACCCCGTGTTATCTTGTCTAGGCCCACTATGTGGACATTTCACTATTGTGGAAATGCTTATGAGTTTTTCAAATTTATTGTGCGAATGGTTTTGAGTTTGTCAACTGTATTGTCGAAATGGTTTTAAGTTTGTCAATATTGGTATTCCTATAGATAAGATGTTGATCTGGTCTAGTTACTGTTGTTTGTCATTAAATTGTTTAGCCTCATGTTTTTCAATATTGTTATTCTTAATCATCACAACCTTGAGGCATGGACAAAGTTGTAGGCTTTCCTTGCTATAAGATTTTAGTAGCTAAATAAAATCTCTAGTCTTGCCTTAGTAATGGTTAGTGATTCTCCTATTGGGGTAATGGTTATGAGTTTTCCAAATTTATTGTGGGAATGGTTATGAGTTTTCCAATACCCTTATTCTTATAGATAACACTCTTCATGCATGAAGGAATCTCTAGGATGAATTTCAACTAAAAAAGGTGACACCTGGTTCCTTTTCTGGTTAAGATGTTGATCTGGTCTAGTTACTAATGTTTGAATTAAATTAAATCCTTAAATATTGACAACTATAAAGTCTTGATTTAAATTCTGACAAGGTTTGAGACACTCACATACATACTAGGTTTGGATTGGGAAGACATGATAATTTTGCAAGTTGTTTGGCTGCTAAGGGTAGCCTTAGTTGTGTTCTTAGACCTAGTTATAAATTGCATTGCCTTATTGTTGTTTAAATTAAATTAAATCCTTAAATCTTAAAAATTGTAAAGTCTCCAATTAAAGTTTGACAAGGTTAGAGACACTCACAAACATCGTAGCTTTGGATTGGGAAGACATGGTAATTTTTCAAGTTGTTCAGCTACTAAGGGTAGCCTTATTTATGTTCTTGGACCTAGTTATAAAGTCTGCTGCCTAGAAAAAGAAGTTTTTGTTATAATATAGTTAATTTTGTTATACAATGGCCCTTTATATGGATTTGGAGCACTAAGTCATAGGCCTGCAATAGGATTAAGATATAATTTTTTACAAGGTTCAAATATATCAAATTTAAATCCTATTGTATTTAATATATCAAATTTAAAGTCTATGGTTAGGCCAGAGACCTATCATGTTATGTAGATGTTCAAACTTATAGAGAATTGAGTTGGTCCCTCATATCATATCCTAGATGATTTAGTGAAACCCAACTACACTCATATGTATCAGAAAACCCTTGCAGACAGATATATGGGTGTGAGAAAAATGCTTACCAAAAATTTTACTTCAAATAAATTACACATGCTCTATGAATAGATGGTAGCCAAAAAGAATTAGTAAGGAAAATTTGCCAAAAATTTTCACTCCCATTAGACTTGATCTCTCATCAATGGGTTGTAAAAAAAGACATAATGGTCAGTTCAATATTTTGATGTTAATTTTCTTGGTGATGTTTTTGAAGAGCATCATAGTGACAAACTTATTGTACTTTATTTCCATTTGAAGATGTCATAGTTGATGAAGGGAAGGATAATGTGGGTTTAAGAAAATCTGAAAGACGGATGAAGTATCTTGAGCATTTGAATGCTAAGTAGGTAAGTAGGTTATAGAGAAACATAGTGATTATGAAAATGTTACAAGGGAAAACAATTGAAAAATAATTGATAGAGATTTCTTGTTTAAACGCAACTAAGAGAAATGACAAAGAACACTGCATGTTCTAAAAACGACAATGATCTTCATATTATTCACTAGAAATTTAATCTAGATTGGTTTCATGTCTCAACAAATATGACAAGTACTGGAAGAAAGGGAAGCATAAAGGAGTTTCTATGTCTATTTTTGCCATTCCAAGTTTGTCACTGATAGCTAGTTGAGCATATCAGAGAGGTTGGAGAGGTCCACTTGCCATAAAAATGGATCCTGATTTACTATTTCATCTTCTATATCACATCCTTTTGATGCTCCTTGTTGCTATGGAAATATTGCTCTAGTTTGCCGTTTTGTGCATTTTTGAACATACGTACTTGATTTGGTATATGAGATTGTCTATCACACGTTGATTTTGGATTCCATGACACATATTTTCTTTGCATGGTCACTTTGTTGTCTCTATGGACTATCCATTTACACTCAGATGCATGTACTGGTCTTTAGCTAATACAAGAAAACCAACCTTTTTTTCTTCTCAAAAAAGGAATTGATGTCATTTATCGCTAAATTCTTTGCCACTGTTTATTTCCGCATGTCACAAATTTATGCTAAAGTCTAGACAACCTTTTGAATAAAAATTGTGGAGCCTCCTTGTTAATTCAAGTGGTCATCTAGTTATTATTAAATTGTATCTAGGAGGCTCATTTTCCAATTAAGTCTCATTTAGGAACTAGTTTTTATGACATTGTTTTGGCTTTGGGATGGATGTGTAGAAATTTAGATGAAGTCCTTCCCGCTTGGAATTTGTACTGTAGAAAAGGATTGATGTTCTCTGCATTATGGTTGTTTTTTAGTCAACTTGAAAATGATTCAAAATATAGAAAAATAGAAAAAAATATATATTTTCATGAAAATAAAACTGTAAGAAAACTTAAATAAAAGCTATGAGAAATGAAAATAAAATTGTAAGAAAATTGTGCTATAATTGAAATAACTGACCTGAATATACTGTGAAATATGAGAAATGAAAATAAAATTGTAAGAAAATTGTGCTATAATTGAAATAACTAACCTGAATATACTGTGAAATGTGCTAATGTTCTGTGATGGTTTGTGTGATGGTTTGTCTCTAGGGATGGTGAATAGTTTGAATGTTAAACATGCATCTTAGAAGTGGTTGAACTTCTTTTATAGTTTTTTGCACTTGAATTTAATTGGTGGCAAGGATGGACATGGTTTGTAATGACTTCATTTTTGTGAGCCAATGGCTATGAATTTATTTTTGTTGATCCATGTGCTTTGATCTGTTTTAATGGGAAATAGAATGGGTTGGGTGTCATTTATTGAACATAATGGGTTTAAATGTTGAATAACACAACATTTATGACTGATATGCATTTTGGGATACATCACAGTTATGATCGGTGGCGGTTACATACATTAACTTTTATTATGTGAAGGTATGGATATGCATTTTGAGGGTTGAAGTGACTGTTACTTTGTAGTTCTGGAATAGACCATTTTGGAAGGATTTATTATTTTATTTGTCTCCTAGTTGACACAATATGATTTGTACTCTTAATACTTAAGAGACTATTTATGGAAAGTGTTGGGGGTCTCGTCAATGTTTTGGGATAATTTGGACATAAATTAAAAGGTATTTGCACTTAATGTTATTTATTTTTGTTTAAATATTGGTTGCACATATCTCATGGCTTGGTGGGACCACTATAACAATTACAACATTAGACACCTCTCCCCTATCATAGTATTGAAAGGTAAAAATAGTTTGTCCCAATAGGGGTCATTACTTGGTAGACAAGTTCTTTGGTAGGTGTGGCTTCACCTTCCTCTACAAGTATTGTAAACTTCCCACACAATGTAGGCCCAAATTCTTCTTATAATTTTGATCTCTCAATGAGAAATGTTAATTAAAAATAGTAATATTTCTTAAATTCAAATTTATAATATTTTTAAAATAAATTTTATTTTAGTTTAACTTATATACTAAATGGTTTTTCTCGTTCGACATAGATTTTTAAAAACTTGAATTTAAATTCCGATTTTAGTGAATGAAATAATAATAATATTAATAATTAGAAAAAAATCAGAATAAATATAATTAAGTGTACAAATTTAATTATTAAATACTATTTTCATATATTGTTTAAGTGAAGGATTTATTTTTTTAGTAGTTTCAATTATTTTTATATATAATAATGATGGTTAATTTGTATTTGAAATTAAAGTTAGTTTTTCTCTTTGTTTAGTCAATACTTTAGCCACAAGTAAAAATCTAAATGTATAGAATTACAGAGTTTTGGTGTTTAGAATAAAAATCTAAATGTATAAAGTTATGGAGTTTTGAAATTTGGAATCCATTTGGGCAGGCACACTACAAACCCAAAATTTAGCAAGAAGTAAGAATCTAAATACAAGGAATTATTAGTTAAATACAAAATCCTTATTTAAATCCTATTGTATTTAATATATCAAATTTAAAGTCTATGGTTAGGCCAGAGACCTATCATGTTATGTAGATGTTCAAACTTACAGAGAATTGAGTTGGTCCTTCATATCATTTCCTAGATGATTTAGTGAAACCCAACTACACTTATATCTATAAAAAAACCCTTGCAGACAGATATGGATGTGAGAAAAATACTTCCCAAAGCTTTTACTTCCAATAATATTATACATGCTCTATGTATAGATGGTAGCCAAAAAGAATTAGTAAGGAAAATTTGCCAATTATTTTCACTCCCATTAGACTTGATCTCTCATCAATGGGTTGTAAAAAAAGACATAATGGTCAGTTCAATATTTTGATGTTAATTTTCTTGGTGATGTTTTGAAGAGCATCACAGTGACAAACTTATTGTACTTTATTTCCATTTGAAGATGTCATAGTTGATGAAGGGGAGGATAATGTGGGTTTAAGAAAATCTGAAAGACGGATGAAGTATCTTGAGCATTTGAATGCTAAGTAGGTAAGTAGGTTATAGAGAAACATAGTGATTATGAAAATGTTACAAGGGAAAACAATTGAAAAATAATTGATAGAGATTTCCTCTTCAAATGCAACTAAGAGAAATGACAAAGATCACTGCATGTTCTAAAAACGACGATGATCTTCATCTTATTCACTAGAAATTTAATCTAGATTGGTTTCATGTCTCAACAAATATGACAAGTACTGGAAAAAACGGAAATTAAAGAGTTTCTATGTCTATTTTTGCCAATCCAAGTTTGTCACTGATAGCGGGTTGAGCATATCAGAGAGGTTGGAGAGGTCCACTTGCCATAAAAATGGATCCTGATTTACTATTTCATCTTCTATATCACATCCTTTTGATGCTCCTTGTTGCTATGGAAATATTGCTCTAGTTTGCCTAGTTTGCCGTTTTGTGCATTTTTGAACATACGTACTTGATTTGGTATATGAGATTGTCTATCACACGTTGATTTTTGGATTCCATGACACATATTTTCTTTGCATGGTCACTTTGTTGTCTCTATGGACTATCCATTTACACTCAGATGCATGTACTGGTCTTTAGCTAATATAAGAAAACCAACCTTTTTTTCTTCTTAAAAAAGGAATTGATGTCATTTATCACTAAATTCTTTGCCACTGTTTATTTCCGCATGTCACAAATTTATGCTAAAGTCTAGACAACCTTTTGAATAAAAATTGTGGAGCCTCCTTGTTAATTCAAGTGGTCATCTAGTTATTATTAAATTGTATCTAGGAGGCTCATTTTCCAATTAAGTCTCATTTAGGAACTAGTTTTTATGACATTGTTTTGGCTTTGGGATGGATGTGTAGAAATTTATATGAAGTCCTTCCCGCTTGGAATTTGTACTGTAGAAAAGGTTGATGTTCTCTGCATTATGGTTGTTTTTTAGTCAACTTGAAAATGTTCAAAATATAGGAAAATAGAAAAAAGTATATATTTTCATGAAAATAAAACTGTAAGAAAACTTAAATAAAAGCTATGAGAAATGAAAATAAAATTGTAAGAAAATTGTGCTATAATTGAAATAACGGACCTCAATATACTGTGAAATATGAGAGATGAAAATAAAATTGTAAGAAAATTGTGCTATAATTGAAATAACTAACCTGAATATACTGTGAAATGTGCTAATGTTCTGTGATGGTTTGTGTGATGGTTTGTCTCTAGGGATGGTGAATAGTTTGAATGTTAAACATGACATGCATCTTAGAAGTGGTTGAACTTCTTTTATAGTTTTTTGCACTTGAAATTAATTGGTGGCAAGGATGGACATGGTTTGTAATGACTTCATTTTTGTGAGCCAATGGCTGTGAATTTATTTTTGTTGATCCATGTGCTGTGAATTTATTTTTGTTGATCCATGTGCTTTGATCTGTTTTAATGGGAAATAGAATGGGTTGGGTGTCATTTATTGAACATAATGGGTTTAAATGTTGAATAACACAACATTTATGACTGATATGCATTTTGGGATACATCACAGTTATGATCAGTGGCGGTTACATACATTAACTTTTATTATGTGAAGGTATGGATATGCATTTTGAGGGTTGAAGCGACTACTACTTTGTAGTTCTGGAATAGACCATTTTGGAAGGATTTATTATTTTATTTGTCTCCTAGTTGGCACAATATGACCATTTTGGAAGGATTTATTATTTTATTTGTCTCCTAGTTGACACAATATGATTTGTACTCTTAATACTTAAGAGACTCTTTATGGAAAGTGTTGGGGGCCTCGTCAATGTTTTGGGATAATTTGGACATAAATTAAAAGGTATTTGCACTTAATGTTATTTATTTTTGTTTAAATATTGGTTGCACATATCTCATGGCTTGGTGGGACCACTATAACAATTACAACATTAGACACCTCTCCCCTATCATAGTATTGAAAGGTAAAAATAGTTTGTCCCAATAGGGGTCATTACTTGGTAGACAAGTTCTTTGGTAGGTGTGGCTCCACCTTCCTCTACAAGTATTGTAAACTTCCCACACAATTTACGTCGAAATTCTTCTTATAATTTTGATCTCTCAATGAGAAATGTTAATTAAAAATAGTAATATTTCTTAAATTCAAATTTATAATATTTTTAAAATAAATTTTATTTTAGTTTAACTTATATACTAAATAGTTTTTCTCGTGATCATTTTAATCAAAATCCAACATAGATTTTTAAAAACAACTTGAATTTAAGTTCCGATTTTAGTGAATAAAATAATAATAATATTAATAATTAAAAAAAATCAGAATAAATATAATTAAGTGTACAAATTTAATTATTAAATACTATTTTCATATATTGTTTAAGTGAAGGATTTATTTTTTTCATAGTTTCAATTATTTTTATATATAATAATGATGGTTAATTTGTATTTGAAATTAAAGTTAGTTTATCTCTTTGTTTAGTCAATACTTTAACCAGAAGTAAAAATCTAAAGTTTTGGGGTTTAGAATAAAAATCTAAACGTATAAAGTTATGGAGTTTTGAAATTTGGAATCCATTTGAGCAGGCACACTACACACCCAAAATTGAGCCAGAAGTAAGAATCTAAATATAAGGAATTATTAGTTAAATACAAAATCCTTACCTCTAAATTAAAAAAATTAATTTGTGTATTTTATATATCAAATTAATTTGTCTATTTTATATATCAATTTGCAGTTTATAATAGCAGTAACTTTTTAAAATAAATAAAAACCTACCTTTCTTTTTAATTAAAAGCTGACAACGTTGTCCTTCCCTACAAATATAATTTAAATTATAGCATACTATATACGTCAAGCAACGACATTTAATGTTAACCAACTGTATTTCAATTATTTAACGGAAAACGAAGACGGGAGACAGTGCATACGGAGTGTCAGTTTTAGTGCGTAATATCGGTGATTACAGTTACTCCCATCATCCATGTCTTGGCGCTGTTGCCCGCCCATTCCATCCTTTCAAAATAATACTCACAGGGATAAACAAATCCATTTTCGACATTAAATCAATTCCAGGAATTCTTCACTGGATGAAACGAATCACAGGCGAAAGGAAGTGAGAGTTGCTTCCTCAGCTCTTTATCCTGTAACTGTTCAGCCTAACCACATTAAACATTCATAATTACAGCGGTATTTAACCTAAAAAACCCTTAGATCACAAACAAAATTTCATCTGAACATTGCCCTCAGAATGGATCGAAATAAAATCGATTAGAGCTTAAAGAGAAAAAAATAAGGTATCGCTTTAAATTTTTTCAGTAAGTCTGCGCGAAATCCAAATATACAAAATGTTATGGATCTGCTGCGGCATACAAGCAGGATCAGTGCAATTGGACCTTCAAAGAAGTGTCAAACAATCGAGCAACTGGATTAATATAACTGCTCTATATACAGTACAAAAATTTAAGAAAATATGCAGAAGCTTTAACAGTATCAACAATTAAAGGTAGAAAGAACCTCAGAAATCAATAAGAATTACAATGAGCCTTTGGCAGCGGCCAACATTTGGTACTGTTCTACAGTTCCCACGCAGAGCTCTTCACTGAGAAGCTTACTCTGGATTGAAGGCGAAGTGGCGAGAATGTGAAGCATTTCCTGAGTAGATAGGGTTTTCAGCTTACTCTTTGAACCCTGCAAATTACAGGACCTCTGCAGCGCCAACTCATTTGTGAAAGAATTCATGTTCCAGCTGCCGCTTAAGCTGCCACAGCTAACTTTGTCGAAAGCATTTGATATCATGTTATCATTGGCGCCAGGAATCGATGTTCCCGCTGATCTGAAATCTTCAAGTGGAGATGTAGCCATGCATTCAAGAACGTGCACTTGTGCTTGCATAGCTTTAACATATTTAATGGCTGCTTCCAGCATTCGAGCAGTATCGAGCTTGGCACTGGCTACGGGGACGAGTTTCTCCAGGCAACGAATTTTCTCGCGAATTTTTGTTCTTCTGTGACGCGCTGCAATGCTCTGAGGCTCCACTGAAATGTAATCAGTTTTCCGATACGGGAGATGGTTCTGTTTCTCACCGGAATCCTTTTCCAGCGAAGATGATGCGCCAGAGCAAGAAAGCCTTGGGGACGATAAGCTCATATCGGAAGAAAACTGAGAAACGGCTGTGGGCGAAATATTCCTCGGCGAGCTCTCGTTGCTCCGTATGGTCTGCAGGCCGAGGGCAGCACCTCGTGGTAGTTTCTTGAGAATGTCTTCCAGAGTATAGCAGCCGGAGATTCTTGGACGCTTAGCAGGAGGTTCCTTACCAGAGGAGGCATATGATTCCGAGGGATTGGACAGATTACGCCATGCTGCTGCTGAAGGCTTCAATTCTGAAAGTGTAGAATTGTTCAGCGGGGCTGGGTGAGGCGAAACGGAATTGCAAATAGGACGCACCGGCATTGCAATTAGGGGCTGCTGGTAGTTACCGCTCTTCGGGAACTGGTCCCCATTGCGAATGCTGAGGTCCGGCAAAGAATCATAATCAAGGATCTGGTTAGTAATGGCACATTGCCACCCGCCCTCCGCACCGCATGGACCCGATGTTAAAACCGCTCCTCGATCTTTCTCTCCATTCTGCTACACCATCACGGAGCTCGACGAGGGCCTCACAGATGAGAAGTCATGTACAGAGGGTCCAAAACGATGGTTGAAGTGCAAAGAATTGCCATAAGTACCAATTGTTTCCTCCTCAGGCTCCGTCTTGATATTTTCCCCTTGAAGGTTTATCCCGTGCACAACAGCTGGCAAATATTTATGACCGTCTTCAAGTGGACGTTGCACATGCACTGGCTCTTGCCCCTGCTCGTCTTGCACAGTCTCATTCCCGTTACAAGACATTCCTCTGCCGAGAACCTCCGCGACCAGGGCGGCTTGACGCTCTTCAAAGGTTGACAATGGAGCAGACATTCCTCCTTTAGACTGCACTTTGGCAGAGCACGGCGGTGATTCGAACCCGGGCATTGCTGCAACATTAAGTGCCGCTGCCAAAGCCGGTCGCAGAGCACGAGAGCAGCAGAATTATCAACAATCTCATGCCAAGGTAAGCATGAATTGTTATTTTCCGCTCCAAGTTCTTCTCGAAGCAGACTAATCGCATCCATGGGAAGCTCGTATAGATTTGCAGGCTTCACACCCGCAGATGCAGCGTAAAGGGGAGCAGCATGATTATAACCATTATAATCGAGGCTATTGCTCAGTCCCCTCCCTTGATCCTCCAACCCTCCCATTCCCATGCACAAGTCCATGGCAAATTCAAGAGTAAGAACAGCGATCGATCCACGGTAACCTCAGCTAAGCTCAAAGCCAAAACACCAGATCAATTCTGAAATCAAGAAACCTCTTTAAAGCCGGTACATTCTTTCACAACCAGAAGGCCATTACCGGGCGTTTGAGAGCCGTGTAGTTGCGACCACGCGGAGACAGTGATGGACCACCGCCGGATTAATTCCCAACTAACTAAATGGCAGAAAACTGAGCGATGGACCAAACCCTTCTTAACTAATTTGGCAGAGACCTCAGCTATCTATTCGTTTCTCTTTCTCCTGAAATCCAACTGGTGCATAGGATGAAAGAAATAACCCGAGGCGGAGATTCACGGCTAGGGTTCGAATCACATAAACGGAAAAACATATCCCTCGTCACATATTCAATGCATAATATTAATTTATAGTCGCTGCCCGCGGGGTGGCGTAGAAGCATGCACCTCCATTTCTGTCGTTGTGAATGACGGCGCACGTGAAATTTTTTAATGGACTAACGGAACCCTCGTTCTGCCTGTGCGACCCCTGCCGTCGATTGGCCCACTCACGTCACCACCACTGTACAAATACAACACGTCTCTTTTTGAAAAAAAAGTGTAAACCACATGTTTATGAAACTGACCGTTATCGGATCCTCAGTTTACCGTTCCGTCATGCCCGGTACCTGTCCGCCTCACGCCCGTCGACGGAACGGTCTTTCAAATGATTACGCAGTCTCCACCGCCTAAGGCTTCCAGTCCCGTTCCGTCATACCTGGAACATGTCCGCCTCACGCCCGTCTACGGAACGGTAAACGGAGGATCCAATAATTTTCCCACGCCACCACTACGGTTTATGCCGTTTATACGCGTGGGCCTTCCTCCGTCGCCGCCGCCGCCCCTTGGCATTCGTGCTTTAACTTTAATGTTAATTTTAATATGCCGTATTTAATCCCTAGAAATGATTGAGGCGTTTTTCGGCCTTTTCATGGGTGGGGCTGTTTTTTATGACGTCAGCGAGTTATTATTTCCCATTAACACACTGCTCTTAGGATACTGGAGACTGGCGTGCAGGCATGGAAATTTGACGTTCATGTTTTCTGCCAAAAACGTATTTTGCAGTTAGTTATAAATTTGCCAGTGACAAAAAATGATCAAACGGTCTATTTCATAATTCGACGTCGTTCTGTGGTTTAGGTAACTGTCATAATTTTTTTTTATAGGTATGGTAATTAGTAGGGAGGTTTTTCATGTTATGGTGATTAAATTGCGAAGGTAAGTTTTTCATGCTATGGTGATTAAATTGGGAAGGTAAGTTTTTCATGTTAGGGTGATTAAGACGTCGTTCTGTGGGTTAGATAACTGTCATAATTTTTTTTATAGGTATGGTAATTAGTAGGGAGGTTTTTCATGCTATGGTGATTAAATTGCGAAGGTAAGTTTTTCATGCTATGGTGATTAAATTGGGAAGGTAAGTTTTTCATGTTAGGGTGATTAAGACGTCGTTCTGTGGGTTAGGTAACTGTCATAATTTTTTTATAGGTATGGTAATTAGTAGGGAGGTTTTTCATGCTATGGTGATTAAATTGCGAAGGTAAGTTTTTCATGCTATGGTGATTAAATTGGGAAGGTAAGTTTTTCATGTTAGGGTGATTAAGACGTCGTTCTGTGGGTTAGGTAACTGTCATAATTTTTTTATAGGTATGGTAATTAGTAGGGAGGTTTTTCATGCTATGGTGATTAAATTGCGAAGGTAAGTTTTTCATGCTATGGTGATTAAATTGGGAAGGTAAGTTTTTCATGTTATGGTGATTAAATTGAGATGGTTGTGATTTGAGACTTTAGTTATGGAATTAGTTTTTAGAATTTTAATTTAATTACCGAGAATTATTAGTGAATGATATTTGAACGTATTTATTGAAAAATATATTTTTATACTTATTTATTTATGGAACTCGTTCATAGAAATGAATCGGGACATTTCACTAACAAAGATACCAATTAAATCAATTTCCTAAGTACTTTTTTTATTATAAAAATAAAATTGATGTCCATAAACCTTTTCTAGCCACTTGATTTAATAGCTGCCCTAATTAACTAATATAGTGATTACTAAAATAAAAGTATTTTCATTTTTAATTAAATTTTTTGATTATATAAAAATAAATTGAATAATAAGTAATTTTATTTTTATTTCGAATTTTTATTTATTATAGTTATAGTGTATTTGTTATATATTTTTGAACATTTTCAAGTATATTTTTTGGTTGAGTTTGTTCAAAATATGATAAGGAGTTTGTTACAATAACACATTAGAATTATGAACTGTTCACAATCTAAATAACTTATAAAAAAATTCAGAGAGTTAAACTCTCATATATATATATATATATAACTCATTTTAAATAATAAAAAATCAAATTTTAATTTAAAAAATATTTTACAAAATTTCAATAAAACACTCTAAAACATATAATAATTAAATAATACATTTAATAAACTTTTACTATTTTTATTTTCCAAATTATCGATAATACATCACTTAAAAATATCATTTTTTTTAATATTGTCTGGAAAAACGTATTTACATTTAGTTATTTAGTTATAAATTTGTAGTGACAAAAAATGATGAAACTTAACAAAAAAAAATGATCAAACTGTGTATTTGATATTTGCGAGTGACAGAAAATGATCAAACTGATATTCGGCCGGGACAAAAAAAAAATTGATCAAAATGTCTATTTGATATTTCGACGTTCTATGGTTTAGTTAACTCTCGTAATTTCTTAATTTTTTTTTAATAAGAGTGGTAATCAGTAAGGTAACGTTTTCATGTTAGGGTGATTAAATTGACATGGTTGTGATATAAAGTGTTAGAAGTTTAATAAAGCAAATGTGATTATGGAGGTTTAATTATCGTATACAGTTATTAAGTGGATGATATTCAAAGATATCCATTCAAAGAGAGACGAACTTTTGTCGAATTAATTATATAACGTGATTTTGAGAGTGGGTTGAGAAATGAACTAGCCACCTTTTAATAACCCAAAAAAATGTTTTAAAGATGGGGATTGACCAATTGAGATAATTTTGAAGGCATTTTATTTTTATAATAATATTATTAATAATTATAATAATGTTTATCAATATTTACTAGTTATTTAATTTAATAGTTGCTCTAATTAACTAGTATAGTGATTATTAAAAAAATTAGCAATTATCTCTAAAGGTGCAAAAACACTGAAGGAATTGAACATGCCTATGATATTACTGAAAAAATATTGCAGCAAAGGAAAGATAACAAACCTAAAAAGTGGAGGATGGAGTGGAGGAAATGTGTTCACGCAAAGGAATTGAACATGCCTATGATGTTACTGAAAAAATATTGCAGCAAAGGGAAGATAACAAACCTAAAGGGTGGAGGATGGAGGGGAGGAAATGTGTTCAAGCTTGTAATAGTCTCACACTTGTGCTGATCCTTGACATATGTTGCTCGAACTACTTGGCTAAATCATTTTTTTCCAATCATAGCACTATGTCAAAATACTATATACATATTATATCCAAGCTATAACATGCAAGGTAATGAGGAGAAACATTACCATAGGTCCTCGTGGGCACTGACACACAAAAAATATAATTGCAGAGAGCAAATGACTAAAGTGAGTTTGGGTTGATAATGAGATTAAATAAAGAGCATCTTTTACTAGAGTGGCCTTCAGATTCCATGATATTCTGCAATCAACGTAAAGAAAGGGGTTTGTTTTAGAATTTTAGCTATCTCTTTTTAAAAAATTTAAATTATTTTGGTGCCATTAATTTTAGTTTTAAATTTAAATTTAAATTTTGTGCAAATATTTATTGGAATTGCAAATTTATGTGGTGGATTTTACACAATCCAAGTGTCCAAATAATCTTTAAGGCATTGTATTCACTTATGCATTCAAAAATATAGTTTTAAAAATGAAAAGTTACACATGCTATATGCATATATAGAACCAATATAGATCCATTTTGAAGAGGATTAAATCTCTTGAGGTGCATACTTTTTTAAGTTTTACACTCTAAAAGAAGTCCATATGCTATATTTAGCCTTGTAGACATTAAATTTTTCTTTCTTTCTTTCTCATCTTTCCAGAAGTAACTACAGTTGTATTTGCATAGCTCGTGTGGGTCCCAAATAACGAGTGACCATGTAAGTTAACCGTAGTTAAGAAGCCTTTATGTCAAGGATGGCCATACCTAAATAAAAAATACCCAATAACCTCTGTTGAACATGGTTTAAGGTGGGACTTTATCATAATTAGTTAAAAAAATTTTGTGTGGGAGTTATCTTAAGAATCCCCAAAGCTGAAATTTCTATATGAACTTGACCAAATATTTACATATTTTCTATTATATAAAAAAATTGGTTAGGTTATGATCTAACTATAAATTGGTTGAAAAAGTCAAAATTAAGCCCATTTAAATTTTCAATTAAATATTTTATATCATTCTACCAAAAAAAATCCCTTAAACACCTAAAGGAAATATTAAAAAATACACAATTTAATGTAAATCTTATCATATTTATTAATATGCTAGCATCAAGAATAGTGTAAAATCCCATCCTGAAAATGGCTTCTTTAAATCAAATTTAATTTAAGTTGTCTGTTCCCCACTACATCATAGGTATCATGGATTTTGAACATGAAGCTTCATAACCACCTCCTAAAAATAAATATATTTAGTTTTTATTTAATTCATTATATTTTAACTCTTTTCTTGTAAAAGTTTTTATGACTTTTGTAATTGATCTGTTGCATATTTATATTTGATTTTCAATGTATATTATAGTGATACATATTTATTTCTTATTTGTTAGTAATTTAAATATGTAATATAATTGTAAAAAGTAAGGTTATAAAGTTTTTTTTGTTAATATAAAGATTTAAATGTGATTTTTTTTAAAACAATGCTAATTAAAAGTGATTTTGATTAGAAAATTTTTTATAAATAATTTTAAAAAATAATTATATTTAAAAAATAAAATAATTATAATATTTTTTTTAAATGGAAATATTTAGTTTAAATAAAAGTGAGTTATTTAATTGATGTGATAATTTTTCCATCACTTGAATGTTAACATTGTTAATAATTTTGTTATTATGCTTTACTTTTCTTTAATAATGAGTGAGTAAGCATTTTCCCCATTTTTAATTTGAAACAATAAGTAAACACACCTCATTTGAAGGAATATCTACTAAGTATATGATATGCATTTATAGTTTGGAAAATTTTCACATTATTGAATTGTTTATTTTGCATATATTTGTTTTGTATGTGGAATTGAGAAAATATAAATCTCAATTTCATATTAACAAAGTATAAATATAAATGAAAGAAATATATATATATATATATATATATATATATATATATATATATAGCAGTTAAGAGTATGTATTTCTTTGGTAAAATGTTATAAGTTCAATTTCAGAGATGATTAATATATATATCTTTATAAACTTTAAATGAGCACAATATCCTTATGCATCCATTCCACATGTTGGGTGTAGCTGGCGTATTCAATGGCTCTCTATTCAATGCTATGCATGGTTCTTTGGTAATGTCCAATTTGATCAAGGAAACTTCTGAGAATCAGTCCGTAAATGCACGTTACAAATTTGGTCAGGAGGAAGTGTGGTTGCTCACAGTTATTTCAGCCGATTGATCTTCCAATAAGCTAGTTTCAACAACTCTCGTTCTTTACTTTTCTTCTTAGTTTCTTGGCCTGTAGTAGGTATCTGGTTTACTTCTCTAGGCATAAGCACTATGGCTTTCAACCTAAATGGATTCAATTTCAAGCAGAAAGGGAGTAGGGAGGATATTTCTCCCACCCAATATTGAGAAAATATCCAATGAATAATGCTGATGGATATTACATAATAGGATTAGATTAAGGTATTATCTTGCTCTTCGAGAAGGGGATATGGCAGAATTGTTAGATGCTATGGACTTGATCGAATTGAGCCTTGGTATGGAAACCTACCAAGTGATAGCTTCCAAATCCAAGGAACCCTAGGATATTTTGAATGGGTCATCTTGAGCCAAATCCGGTTCATGAAGACAATGTTTCTTATCCTAAGATAGGAAGGGGATAGGTGCAGAGACTCAATGAAAGCTATTCTTACGAATGAATCTCATTTGGTCCAATACTGTAGTTATAGAACACTCTATTTACACCTCAAAAGTGGAGAGAGATGTTATATAACATAAAAAAAACTGGTGATCAGAACTTGAATCATTCCAAGCATTTTATTCATAAGATAGATGCCAGATTCGAGTTGAAGTACTGATTTGACATTAAGTAATTCAATTATGAACTTATCTACTCTAGTGGAGAATTGAATTAGTTTTTGGAATAAACGTATGGACGAGGATAAAGATAGAGTCCAATTCTACATGTCAATGTCAACAACAATGAAAACTGCAGTAGGATGAAAATCCGTTGGCTTTGAACCACTCCCCGAATCTGGTCAAATTATAACAGTTGATGAGGAATCTTTAGTCATTAGATCAACTAAACCTTATTTGGATACTCGAAAAGCAACTGTTCATGGTCATTATGGAGAAATTCTCGACAAAGGACATACATTGATAACATTGATATATGAAAGGTTCAAATCTAGTGATATAACTCAAGGTCTTCCTAAAGTTGAACAATTGTCAGAAGCCTGTTTGAATAATTCAATATCAATGAATCTGAAAGAAAGTTTTGAACATTGGACCGAGGATATGACAAGATTTCTTGGAAGTCTTTAGGGGTTATTCATCAGCGCTAGGATAACTATGGAACACAATCAGATTCATTTGGTCAATCAGATTCAAAAACTTTACCGATCCCAAGGGGTACGAATTGGTGATAAGCATATAGAGATTATTGTACGCCAAATAACATCGAAATTCTCAATTTTAGAAGATTGAATGACTAATGTTTTTTTAGCGGGGGAACTCCTTGGATTATCATGAGCACAAAGAATGGATCGTGCTATGGAAGAGGAAATATACTATCAAACCATGTTATTAGGAATAACAAGGGCATCTCTAAATACTCAAAGTTTTATATCCGAAGCGAGTTTCCAAGAAACTGCTTGGGTCTTAGCTAAAGCTTCTCTACAAGGTCATATCGATTGGTTGAAAGGCTTAAAGGAAAATGTTATTCTCAGGGGGTGTTGAAAATAGCAACAAGAAATGCTAAAAATAGAAATGTTATAAATAACATTGCTATAAATAACATCTCAGGTACCATTGTTAGACATAGCAACAAGGAATGAAAAAATGGAAATGCTAAAAATAGCATTGCTATGAATAGTATTTCGAGATAGATTCCAATTTTAGTTAGTCCCTCAGCTAAAATTGAGAAGTAAAATTCGAATTTGATCTTAGCAGCTATTTGTAAAATAATTAATTAATTCATCTTGAGTTAATTAGATGGAGAAAATCAAACATGAAGTCTATGTGAAGACATGCAACAATTATCCCTTTGATTGAGGAAGTTATCCCTTGATTAAAGGAGATCAGGATGAGTTGCACTTTCAGTTGTAATTAGTTAGCTCAGTTAACTGAGTTAAGTCTAGTTAGATTAGTTCCAATAGTTTGTGGAATTAATTGTGAGTTCAGTTAGTTAATGTTATGAAACCAGCTCAAGAAAAGATAGAAAAGGCAGATCAACACCTTAGAATTCAGCCTCTTCGAGGGGGCAACCTCCTTTACATTACATAAATGAACAATTCTTGGATGATACAAATGAAAATACCTCCTTTCTATATATAGGAGTCTAAGGGGTTATAACATAATCAGGGCCGACATAACAATAATAATGTAAGGGCACAATAATAACAATAGTGGGCTTCTATGTGGCACAATAGTAACAATATGGGCACTACATGGGTACATCAATATAATAAGTGGGTTATACTAATAACAATAAGGTGTTACACTAGTAGTATAGGGGCCTAACATGCCCCTCTCCTTCAAAATGTGTTGTCCTCAACGCTTGAGTAGTTCTTGATTCTTCTGTATAAAATTCTTGTCCTCCCATGTGGAATATTCAGCGGGTAAGTTCTTCCACTTGATGAGATACTCTGAAATTGATCGATTTCGTAGCTGTCGGGTTCTTGTTTCTGTGACTGCTCCAGGTTCCAATATGATTTTTCCTTCCTCTTCAATTTCTGGCAATATTGCTTGAATTGGGATCTTTTGCAACTTATGAATCAGTGGCCATACTTCTTCGTCCTTCTTCCATTCATCCCTTACTTTGTTTATCCAATCTGGTTGGATAATATAAATAGCACAAAACAATGCTTCCACATCCTCATCCTTGAAGAGTCTTCCCATTCGGTAAGGTCGCCATTTTTTAAGTGCATGTAGTATTGCCAACATTTCCTTCTCATAAATAGCTTGTTTGAGATGTAGCAGTAAAAATATCCAATCACTTACATCAAAACATTTTTCACTACGATGTTGATCTACCTGTTGTTTCATTTGATTTTGCACCGAAGTGGCATTATCCTTTAAAAGTTGGAGAACTTGTTGTTGATGCTCGATGTGATCTTTCTCTGCTTGAACCTTTTTCTTCTTGATATGTCCTTCTATCTTTTGAGGAATGGTAATTTCTTCCAGTCCTTTACAAGATATGGTCAGATTCATTTCTTGATGCTCGATGTGATCTTTCACTTCTTGAACATTTTTCTTCTTAATGTGTCCTTCTATCTTGATAGTTTGAGAAGTGGTAATTTCGTCCATTGAATTACAAGATATGGTTGGATTCATTTCTTCTTTCTCAATGTGATCTTTCACTCCTTGCACCTTTTTCTTCTTGATATGTCCTTCTATCTTGAGAGTTTGAGAAGTGGTAATTCTTGCCAAGGCTTTACAAGATATGGTCTGATTCATTTCTTCTTTCTTTGGGGTGGGGTCCTGGCGTATATCTTCTTCTTTTGTTGTTTCTTGATCCTTTTCTTCCTCCTCTTCATATTATATGTAAAATAATTTCTTCTCAGCACACTTATGACCTTTAGTGCATTTGCTATCACAATTGTAGCAAAGCCCTTTTTCTCTTTTTTCTTCCAATTGTTGTGGTGTAACCCTTGTAGGTTGTGGAAGGCTAGGAGAAAAAAAACTTCCATCTTTATAGTTGTGAGGGGTACACTTCCTAGTTTCCATAATCTTGCTTTCAACTATGTCACAAAGCCCTTTTACTCTTTCCAATTGCTGTGGTGTTGTTCTAAAGAAGTTGTTGCTCTTTGTATCCTCATAATGTGCTATCATTTCCTCCGTGAAAATTGACCACGTAACAAGTTGTTTACGAGAACAAAGCCATTTGTACCATAAAAATTGATCTGGTTTTAAATATGAAGATGCAATACATACCTTTTGTAACAGTTGTACACCATGTAGATCAAAATATTGCTCCATCTGAAGTATCCAATTTACCGGACCCTTGCCATCAAACTTCCTCATCTTGCTTTTTCTTGATTTTAGGAGCTCGACCTTGAAATGACTGTAACTCTATACTTTCAGATCTTTAAGTTCTGAAATTATGACCTGTAGTAGCCTTCTATGTCCTCTTTCCAATGCCACTAGTCTGATCCAAATTGGATTCTCCAAGAAAGAGTTATGCACAATCTCCCGCAGTGACCGGATTATATACTAGTTCAGTAGAGCGAACTTGTATGAAGTGACACGTGTCACTGTTTCAACCTTTTACTTTGAA
The DNA here is from genome assembly GCA_031772625.1 of Pinus tabuliformis. NCBI lineage: Eukaryota > Viridiplantae > Streptophyta > Pinopsida > Pinales > Pinaceae > Pinus > Pinus tabuliformis. The sequence goes on from CM062804.1 coordinate 1,387,793,954, forward strand.
AAATATAAAAAAAAACAAACAATTTGTCCTATTTTTGTACCTTTTTACGAAATTTCAATCCGATGCTCAGAAAGAAAGTTATGACGATTTTCCCCAGGTCACCTGTTTTGAGTGTAATTCAGGAGTCTGCAAAAAGACCAACTTCCTCAGATCATATCTCCGACAATATCGCGCCAAAAGCTCTAAAATTTGGAGCCAAGGTTCAACGCAATTTCTTCTCAAATGGGTTTTTTTGGCAACTTCTGAAACGTCACAGAAAAAAAGTTATAGCGAAAATTCCACGATGACCTGTTTGGGGCAGCGAAACCCTAGAATCCAAAGCTCTGATACCAAATGTTATGAAACCAGCTCAAGAAAAGATAGAAAGGGTAGATCAACGCCTTAGAATTCAGCCTCTTCGAGGGGGAAACCTCCTTTACATTACATAAATGAACAATTCTTGGATGATACAAATGAAAATACCTCCTTTCTATATATAGGAGTCTAAGGGGTTATAACATAATCAGGGTCGACATAACAATAATAATGTAAGGGCACAATAATAACAATAGTGGGCTTCTATGTGGCACAATAGTAACAATATGGGCACTACATGGGTACATCAATATAATAAGTGGGTTATACTAATAACAATAAGGGGTTACACTAGTAGTATAGGGGCCTAACAGTTAATGCATGCATGCATGTAACTGTTGCACTTCAGATAACTAAATATTCTCTTATAAATAACTCATGCATGTCAGTTCAGTCAGAGACCCAGTTGAGATCAGAGGAAGGGACAGTGTACTATCAGTTGGAGGATTTTTCCTATATAGGAAACTCATCCATGTAGAAGGAATTATCTCCTTCGAGACTGCGCAGTTACTTTTGAGTTTACTGTGTTGTGTGAGAGGTAAATTCACACAGGTGGCAACATTGGACCCCAGGAGAAACTGCACAAGGAAAAAGGAGGCTTGGAGGGCAGAGGAGAAGGTTTGTGATAAGCCTTTGATTGTCTTTGAGCAGCAGAGGGATTGTACTAAGAGCTAGATATCTTGTGAGCTAAAGTTTTGTGTAATCCGAACATATTTCCACTTGTATGATAATACAAAGATCGGGGTTTTTAGCTGAGGCTTTCCTCAGAGTATTCTTCTGTGTTCATGTGTGATTGCTTTCTCATTCTCAGTTATATGTGTTCTATTTGATCTTGATCATATGTGATTAAGCTTCCGCAAAGTTTGTTGTACAAGTAGAACTTGTATTTTGCTTTAGTATATTGCATAATCTATTGATCTACAACGAGAATTTCTACAGAGCAAAGGTGATCAAAGGAGAGAAAAATATACAAGAAGTTCGAAGTTCGAAGTTTGAGGTTCCTGAATAGAGAAATCGAGTTCTTATCACATCTCAATTTCGCCAATGGCGTTCAACGGTTTAAGACTCAAGTATGCCCTTGATGGCAGCTCGAATTATATAGCCTGGAAGGACCGCATGGAAGTAGTATTAGAGGATAACGGTCTAAAGGACTTCATTGATCAAGAAGTCCCCAAGGCCGTAGCAACTAATACTATAGAATTGGCAAAATGTAAGAAATGTGTGGCTAGAGAAAGGAGAATCCTTCTGGAGGGAGTTTGAGACCACATAGTCTCAAGTCTCCATGGGAAGGAGACAACGTTTTTGATGTGGAAAACATTGAAAGATCTATATCAGAACAACAACGAACAGAAGAAGCTATCACTGAAAGACAAGCTTCATAAAATCAAGTGTGAAAAGGGCGACACGATCTCTCCATATCTAGACAAGCTCACCACTTGCAGGGATGATCTTGGAAGTGTAGGGATCACAACAACCGATGATGACATGGTGATTCTTGCTCTCCTTGGTCTTCCTAAGAGTTGGCATAGCTACCAAGACTCGGTTAATGGAAGAGAAAAACTGCCAGATTGGGAACAACTTTGGTCGGATCTGATGCAGGAGGAGATAAGAAGAAGCACCAGAGCTGGAGAAGGATTCTCATCCCAAATCAAGTTCTTCCAAAGAAAGGGAAGGAGAAGGATTCTCATCCCAAATCGAGTTCTTCCTATGGTCGGAAGAAGTTTGACAAATCGAAAGTGTGATGCTTTTGTTGTCATGAGGTGGGCCATTTTGCTACAAATTGTCCAGAAATCTAAGATGGGATCCAAGGAAGGATCAGAAGGTGAGGCATTGGCCTCACAGTTCGAGTTTGATTTCACCCTCTTCGCATGCATGGTTTCATCCATGGTGGGATGTGGTTGGTTTCTTAATAGTGGAGCTTCATTCCACATGACCGGCGATAAGAGTTTGTTTAGTACCTTGGAGGAGAAAGATCTCCAGATACTCATAGCGGTGGGTAATGATGAAAAGTATAGTGTCACAGTTGTTTTTCAGAGGGAGCATGGAGCTCGCATTACCCTGATTGATGTAAAGTATGTACCGTGTCTGAAGAAGAATCTTGTGTCCATCGCTATGATGGAAGACAAAGGCTATGATGTAGTCTTCAGTAAGGGAAAGGTTTTCCTTAGACACGTCACCATGAGACAGGTGAAGAAAATCAGTTCACGAGTCAAGAATTTGTATGCTCTTGAGGTTCAAGATGCATGAAAAGCCTTGAGGAGCAAGGAAATTGATGGAGACTTGGTGGTTGAGAGGGAAAGTACATTACCTCTCAACATACAGTGCCAGAAGAAGTCTCAGAAAATTATGGAGGAGCCATAATTGGTGAAGCAACTTTAGGAGGTTATGGAGCAGCCACAACTGGAGAAGCCGAGAGGAGACCAAATGGAGGCATCCACTCATGCATCGACCTCCAGTAGGGGTGGAATTTTGAGCCAGGTGGGTAGAGGGATCAAACGCAACCATACCTCCAGTTCAGAGGTGGGGCGATGTGGAGTGACAGTTCCAAGAAGGCTGGAATAGGGGCAGGATCATTGAGGTACCCAACCTCTTTGATTAGACCTTGCTACAGGAGCCCCAACGAGGAGTAGCAGGACTGGCTGAGTGGGTAGAGACAGATGCAGATGGAGTAGTAGAGGAAGCTTCAACATTAGAATGTGTTTCTAGCCAACAAGGAGGTCAGTTGGGAGATCAACTACTTACTTCTCAATAACTGTGTTGCAGTGCAGCATTGGGTGGCACGATCCAACATGATGAGAGGAGGTGCAGTGTGGATGCATGCTGAGAGATAGGACCAGTAGCAGCACGGATGCAGCAACAGGAATCAGTGTGATTGATGCAGTAAGAGATCAATGTGACAGAGGCTAGAGTAGTCAGATACTGAAGAGCACATAGGTGCAAAGTTTTCAGTCGACAAAGGCAAAAGCAGCCATAGATTTTGATCATAAAGGCATCATTCTGATTCACGTTGGATATTTTTTGTTTCTAGAGTTGCTAGAGCAACAACACTAGGGAGAAGTGTTGCATGCAGAACATTCCAAAGTTTCAGGATCGGGTTTGAGTTGAATTTCTTTCTTGTTGAGAGGGAATGTTGAAAATAGCAAAAAGAAATGCTAAAAATAGAAATGTTATAAATAGCATTGCTATAATTAGCATCTTAAGTACCAGTGTTGGACATAACAACAAGGAATAAAAAAATGGAAATGCTAACAATAGCATTGCTATAAATAGTATTTTAGGATAGATTCGAATTTTAGTTAGTCCCTGAACTAAAATTGAGAAGTAAAATTTGAATTTGATCTTAGCAGCTGTTTGTAAAATAATTAATTAATTCATCTTGATTTAATTAGTTGGAGAAAATAAAACATGAAGTGTATGTGAACACATGCAACAGTTATCCCTTTGATTGAGGAAGTTATCCCTTGATTAAAGGAGATCACGATGAGTTGTACTTTGAGTTGTAATTTGTTAGCTCAGTTAACTGAGTTAAGTCCAGTTAGATTAGTTCCAATAGTTTGTGGAATTAATTGTGAGTTCAGTTAGTTAATGTAGGCATGCATGTAACTGCTGCACTTCAGATAACTGAATATTCTCTCATAAATAGCTCATCCATGTCAGTTCAGTCAGAGACCCAATTGAGATCAGAGGAAGGGATAGTGTACTATCAGTTGGAGGATTTTTCCTATATAAGAAACTCATCCATGTAGAAGGTATTATCTCCTTCAAGACTGCGCAATTACTTTTGAGTTTAATGTGTTATGTGAGAAGTAAATTCACACAAGTGGTAGCATTGGACCCTAGGAGAAATTGTGCAAGGAAATAGGATGCTTGGAGGGCAGAGGAGAAGGTTTGTGATAATCCTTTGACTGTCTATGAGCAACAGAGGGATTATACTGAGAGTTGGATAGCTTGTGAACTAAAGCTTTGTGTAATCCGGGCATATTTCCACTTGTATGATAATACAGAGATCGAGGTTTTTAGCTGAGGCTTTCCCCAGAGTATTATTCTGTGTTCATGTGTGATTGCTTTCCCATTCTGAGTTATATTTTTTCTATTTGGTCTTGCTTATATTCGATTAAGCTTCTGCAAAGTTTGTTGTAGAAGTAGATCTTGTATTTTGCTTTAGTATATTGCATAATCTGTTGATCTACAGTGAGAATTTCTATAGGGGGGTGATACCTTCCGGTAAAGGGAAACATATTCACCGTTCAGGGAAACAAAACAGAATATATCCAAGAATAGGGAATAGGAATCTATTTAGCAACAAAGTGAAGGACATTTTATTTCATCATGACAAAGTGTCTTTTTTTCCCATTCAAGAAAATTCTCACAATATATTAAAACAACGATTAAAATAGTCTTGAGAAATAGATTTCTTGTTATGTTCATGAATATCTCTTCTATAATAGGAAGAATATCAAATATTCTATGGGTGAGAACATTTCTATCACGTGTTAGACAGACAGGCAATCTTTGAGATGTAATTGATTCCATTGGAATAATTAGATATTGCGATACATGTTATTTCGCTATTTTGGGGAGGAATTCTTGTGCAGCTTAGGTGGAGGGCAAAGAAGGCCCCCTTCCGAGGGGGGTGCTGAGCCACCAATGAGATACCACTTTGGAAGAGCTAGAATTCTAACCTTGCGTCAGGATCTACAGGCTAAGGGACAGTCTCAGGTATATAGTTTCTATGGGGCACAGGCCTCCTAAAAGGTAACGAAGGCGTGCAAAGGTTTCCTCGAGCCGGACGTAAATCAGTCCTCGAGTGCAAAGGCAGAAGGGAGCTTGACTACAAGACCCACCTATTGAGTAGGGACGAAAGTCGACCTTAGTGATCCGATGGTGCCGAGTGTAAGGGTCGCCGCTTAACGGATAAAAGTTACTCTAGGAATAATAGGCTGATCTTCCCCAAGAGTTCACATCGACGGGAAGGTTTGGAACCTCGATGTCGGCTCTTCGCCACCTGGGGGGTAGTACGTTCTAAGGGTTGGGATGTTCGCTCATTAAAGAGGTACGTGAGATGGGTTCAGAACGTCAAAAAGCCATGCCCTGGAGTTGTTTCGGTCAATCCCAAAACCTTTGCCAAACACGCATTTTCTAAATCAAAGTTTCATTTCTACGTGTTTCGATAGGTATGATCCATCTAGGTTCAATAACTTGAATTTTTCTTTATTCAAATATCTGATTTCATGTAGTGAAGGTGATTCCATCTATCCAAACAGGGAGGTGGCAACATAGCTTCTAGCTTTTGGGCTGGTAGGTATAGCTCTTACAGGAATAACTGGAATGGGATGGTCAGATTCGATGGCTAGTGCGGTTGGGTTGTTAGGCAGGGTAGATTACATATCAGGGAAATGAGAAATCCTCCTATTTTTGTGAAGGAGGGAGGTCACCAGCTCCCCAAAACGAGGGAACTATTCATGTGAAGACATTCTAATCTTCCTACTAACGTGGCTTATCCTGTCATCAATCACTAGGTCCTTTTGTTTGGTTCATTTATTTCTATTTGGATAACAATGCGAACATCCAATTGTAAATGAAAAAAATATCATATATCAATTTAATATCTAATTTAACCATAATCTTAAAATTAAATTATTACTATTACTATTATTATTCTTTTTCTCAAGTTAAAGTTGACCCATGCCAAATGGAGATGAAAAAGGTAGACAATGCCTAACCTGACCAATTTCAAAAAGGGACACCTTTGGTGTAAAATTAATTTCATTTTTAATTAAATTTTTTATTATATAAAAGTAAATTGAATGATAAATAATTTCATTTGTGTATAAATTTTTTAGTTATTATACTCTTAGTCTACTTGTTATACATTTTTAAACATTTTCTAGTATATTTTTTTATTTAATTTGCTCAAAATAAAATAAGGGAATTGTTGAATTTAAGTTGTGAACTCTCCACAATCAAAATATTCTAATTTTTTTTTAAATATTAAACCTACGTATATATTATCAAAAACTAGTTTTAAATAACAACAAACAAAAATGAAATTTTAACCCCGAAAAAAATAAAATAATAATAATAATAATAAATCTATTTGAAAAAACAAATGAGATGTGAAATTCCAAACCTATTCGCATGACTAAGGTATTTCATTCCCCATCGATTGATTGATTAATTATCTCACTAAAATAAATTCGTGGTTATATGAGAAGCGGAATAAGATTTGGAGTAATATTCGTGCTTTATTCAGCTATATTTTTAGTTTTTTGGACTCCAAAGACGTTGCCTCTTTTCTTTTCATATGTTGTATTAGATGTTAAAGGGTCTACTTAATGTGGGATCTGATAGGATTGTCATGATTTAGTTGATGATATTAATATTGTAGGTATGTATTGGATTTATTAATATAATTTTAGTGTTTTTTTGAAAAAAAAAAGAAAAATTAAATCAACAAAAAATAAATTTTTTAATAAATTTTTTTAAATTAATTTTTTTAATAATTTTATTATAATTTTTAAAAATAAATTATATATATATCATGATGGAATAACCTAACACGATCAAGAATTCAATCCATGTTTTTCCTCATTTTCCTTCCTTTTATATTAATAAGGCTTTGATCTCCATGCCATCCTATGTTTAAGCATGTTAAAATGTTGGACTAAGTAATATATTTTAAAGTGAAAAATTGATACTTTCAGTAAGGATTCCTATTTTTAATTTTAATGTTTTGAGAAAATATTAAATATTATAGTATTATTTAAAGGATTTATGTAATCATAATTTTATTATTTAAAAGTTTTATACATTTTATAAATTAAGGAAATATTATAAAGATGTGATAATAATTCATTTTAAAAGTAAGTGATATATAAAAATGGAAAATAATAAGTTTTAATTACATTATGCGATAATAATTTATTTTAAAAGTGAGTGATGTATAGAAACCGAAGATAATAAGTTTTAAGTGGATTATTATATATTAAGTTTATGAGTATTTATATATGGGTTTTGGTTGTTATTATTGATGTGAATATAAAAGGGATGCATATTTTAAAAGAGAGTTTGAATGTTTATAATGAAGTATTTAATGTGAATAAAAATTAATGTGTTTTTAAAATCAAAGATATATTATTTTGAAAAATGTAAAAAGTTTGGGATGGATATAGATTTTGAATGTAAGATTGAGGTTACGAATTCATTTCAGTAGAAATGAAAGGTTGAGATAATGATCAATACAAAATGATCTCTAGAACATGATTTTTAGGTTAATCCATTGCAATTCATAATTATAGAGTGAGGGTTTGATTCGATAGACATTTCAAAGATAACTTGGCATATTAGAACATGAATATTATACATGGTTATGCACATGATTACATGACACATTGAATCATGAATCATATTTAAAGGCATGTCCATGGTGTACATGAGGGTAAGAAAATCAATTAAGGGAGATCTATGACATTGAAATAAAAAACATTACATTGATATGAAAAAGCATGGGCCCTCAATAAGGAAAATTTGTGTGATAAGGCATTTAACAAGTCATGGAGGAAGAAGGAATCAAAATTGTTGAGGAGTTTGTGAAGATGGGTTGTGAAGTGATAAAATATTCTACATGTAAAACTTGGTTTGAGAGAATGATGAAAGGAACCTCTTGAAAGAAGATAAGGTTAACTAGAAATTCTAATTTTTGGGTCCAGAAATTTCACTAATATTAAAGATCACTTACCTTATCCTGTGTCTACTCACATAGGATTTCTTATAGTCCTTCCCTTGTAACAAGGGTGCGTTCTTGAATCACAAATACTTAAAAATTCTAATGCAAGGTTTAACCATTATGAAAGGAGAACCCATGTTTTAAGGATACCACACATGTAAAAGGAAATCATAAGGGACATATGAGGAAGGAGATTAGAGCCAACAAGTTAACATAATAAATGATGTTGCAATAGAGAAAAAAGAAATGGATACAATAATCCCACCATGACCAGAAAAAGAATTTATGGTTAATAAGGAGGGCTTATTTAAGTTGAAGCACATAAAATGGGGCTACTCTGATGTCCTTAAGAAGGAAGGTTCTGAAGTATCTATCTTATAGCTACCACTTGAGGGATAATTTTTTTAGAATTGATATCGATTTGATGGTATTTTAAGCATCGTAGGTTTAGAAGAGATATAATAGAGAGAAAATTTTAATCTATCTAATAATAAACCAAATATACCAAGAAAGTAAATGGTAATAGACCATGTTTATGATGTAATGTAACTATAAATAATTATATATGAAATATAATTAATGAGATAAAGCACCTAGATCTATTGGGGTGTCATAATCATGTGGAACTCTGAATTTTATGGTTGATATCAATGCCACTAAAAGGAGAAGTGCTACTTGACCCAAAAGAAAAGTAAGCATGACAACAAACTAATATGTGCACCTCTATGGAATTGTCATCCAACATGTATGAATGTGAAACCCTCTAAGAGCCTGATTGTGTTAGTAGCGTCTACACTCCAAAAGTGTTTTACTCCAAAACAACCTTTAAAGCATAGTTGAAGAGGAGAAAAATCCAAAAATGAAAGCCAAGAAAGCTATATAAGGAGTTGTAGTTCTAGTTGTAGAGGGCCTTTGTAATTCCTCAACAACAAAATTAGGGGTTCTATGTGCCTTTATTTCCTTCCAAAAGTGGCCAAGTCATATGTTATAGCTAGATTGATGGGATCTCATTATCTTTTTTGGGAAAATAAAACTCCACTACTAGTAATCCTTTACTTTGTCTAAGAAGGAAAATATTATGTTCTATAGGAAATACAATTTAAATCTGATTAATGATTAAAGTTCACTAAGTGTGAAAAAAGTAAGAATTGTTAATGTTTCTTCTCTGTTATATTGTGTCACATAGTTTTCTTATTATGGGTACTTCACTTATCACTCACATATAGGTAGAAAAATATTTCACACAATTTTAAATTATAACAAAACATTGAAAATATATCTCTCTATGAAAACATGCATTCTATAAAACTAAGAGTGCTAAAAGAAACATGAATAATGGATTAATCAAGTAAAGGAAAAACCAATAAGAACATTCAAAGATGAAATTTTGGAAATTAAGGGTTATGATAAGATCAAATACATCTTAAAATGAGTAGCTGCTCCTTAAAACATGTATACATATGTATATACACTTGACTTATATTTGCATTGCATAATAAATTTCAATATTTATCATTAAACATAAAGCTAATGAAAACATGCCACTTCTAAATGTACTAGTTCCTTAACACATTTCAAGGATTTTTGATGCAGGAGCACCAGAATGAAGAGGCGAGAGCTGGGAGTTGGTTCTTGTTTGTTGTTTGTTTTCCCATTCTATTTTGACAAATAGAGAGGAAACATCTCAAATTTCTATTTTATTTAGTTTCATTTTGTGTTATTGTAAATAAAGGCTAAATCAGCCATTGTTAGTTTTGATTTAGACAAGATAGGATTAGATGGGAATTAGTTGGGACAACTGTCTCAAAACTGAAAAAACATTTCCTCAACTGCAAGAGGAACTGCCACTGATGTATTAAAAAGGACACAAGAATGTAGAGTAGGAGGTTAGCCAAATTGAGGAAGGTTGTAAGCCTATGGGAAAACTGTGAGGAAGGCCACTGGTGTGAGGCGAGCAGACCACAGAGAGAGTTAGAGTCTAAAAAAATACTTTCTGTGTTTCCTTTTCTTTTATGCGCAAAGTCCAATTTAGAAATTGTGTATTTGTGTTTTCAAATGGTTAAAAGACTAAGATTAATATGAATCATAGCCTGTATATATATATATATATATATATATATATATATATATATATATATATATATATATATATATATATAGAGGTGAATTCAACATGACTAAAGAGGTGAAAAACTTCCAAAGAAGAAACTTGTTCGCAACGCGGTAGAAGCATGAAAAAGGCCTGAAGATAGAGGAACCAAGGCTAAAGAAGTGACACTCGGGGGCCATTGGATCCAACAAATTGACAGGGAGGATTAGATCAGCGGAGTTTTTATGTAATTTTGGGCCGCAGGCGGAAAACCCAAACTACATTGAAAATCGGTGAAAAATGGAGTCAAGATAGACCCAGACTCAAAATTTTATGAAGCATATTTAAGAACCTATCGGGTCTGAGAGGTTAATTGCATTGGAGATTTATAGAGGTGGGGTATCGACCTTAGGATATGCCAACTTGCAATATTGCCACAGAGTGATACCAATAACCAATAATCGACGATCGGGCATCGGAGGGGTCGGAGAGTGGAGGTCGGTGCCACGGACCCAATGTTAACTACAAAGTGTGGCTTATAAAATTTTAAGTCTGGCTTTGTGTTCCGACAGGGTTTACCCTTGTTCAGAGTATGTTTCCTGTGTAAACAGGATAACAATGATTTAAGCACCGATAGTATATCTTGGAAATGATAGTCGCATATCGGAGGGGCGATGATATATGTATGTGTGACACGCGAAGGGAACGATGCCAATCAACGATAAAGTTAGCCTCGGTAAGTGTGCAGAGGCCATACTAAAGGCCGAAAGGAGTGTTTGCATGTGTATTTCCTTATAAAAGTTTTAATAAGGTAAATAGCACCGATACGTGGTTTCTCTCCACGTTAACCAAAGGTTAAGAGGTTTGTATATATATATGTAACTTAAGAGGTTAGGTAAGGGGTTCTCAAGGGACTGAAGAATTCCGATAAAGGAAAAGAAACGCTGCAAAAGTTGAACTCCTGTGCGAGGCCATAAAATTTAAGTTTTAGAAACTAGCACCTTTTGTTAATCGACAACATCATTTTTGGTATTAGAGCAGGTTTTTCCTTCCTCTCAGTAAAGATGGATGTAGGAACAAGGGGTCAAGGAAGAGTCATCAGAAGAGAAACAAATGGAGGATTAAGAGAAGAGATTAGAAACCTGACTGCACATTTGGCAGCGTTGGAAGCAGGGAGGTGTAGAGAGCCGGAAGATGGAGATGATAGTGAAGAGGAAAACGTGGTTATGACAAATGGGTCAGATGATGAAGGGCCATAAATTAAGCTCTTAGAGTCAGTTTTTTTGGCTAGCAATAAGCCAAAGCCGGAGCTCTCTAATTATGATGGCAGTTTGTCCACAGAGGCACTGTTAGACTGGATAAATGGAATAGATAAATATTTTGAGTATGAAGAAATCAGTGAAGATAAGAGGATTAGGTTTGCTGTCACCAATATGAAGGGACATGCAACATTATGGTGGGATATGGTATAGGTATAAAGGAGGTGATTAAACAAACCCTTGATCAGAAGGTGGGATAGGATGGTTGCAAAAATGAAGAGCAAGTTTCTGCCCAAAGATTATCAGATTTCCCTTTACAAATAGGTGTAAAACCTAAACAGAGAATGATGACTGTGAAGGAATATATAGAAGAATTTTATAAAATTAACCTGAGAGTTGGTTATGTTGAAGATACTCCTGAGAAAATAGAGAGGTTTGTAAATGGCCTATGGATGGAGATCTTGGACAAAATTAGCATTCTTTCCCCTAAAACCATAGATGAAGCTTATCAGAGTGCTCTGAAGGTAGAAGAAAATATTGCTAGGAAATCGAATGCCAGGAGAGGACGTGGTTTTGGTAGAGGTCGAGGACAGAAATTTGGCAGAGGTAAGACTACCAGCAGTAATGAAGAGGGTAGCGGTTTGAAGACTTTGGTACATAGTGAAAGGGAAGGTAACACCAGAGGAGGAAGGCCAGATCAGTGAGGAAGAGGTAGTGGTAGAGGCAGAGGAAATGCCTTTTAGTGTTACAAGTGGGGACACAGGTCCTTTGAATGTCCTAAAGACGAATAGACTGGGTAGAGGGGAGCATATATTGCTCAGCCCAATGAAGCAGAGGCACCACCAGAGGAGGTGGAGGATATGCAAAAAACTAGGGAAGCCTTGGTATTGAACAAGGTGTTATTAAAACCAGCCAAGGAAGTAGTTGATCAGACACAGAGGAAAATATTATTCCGCACTGTATGCAAGTCACACGGAAAATGCTATAAATTGATTATTGACAGCGGGAGTACCGATAATTTGGTAGATGTAGAGATAGTGGGGAAACTAGGTTTGAAGAGAGTAAAATACCTAACTCCATACAGGGTGTCGTGATTGTAGAAGGGACACCACTTGTTAGTTGATGAACAATGCGAGGTAGATTTTCAGATAGGCAAGTACAAGGATAAAGTGACTTGCGACATAATGCTGATGGATGTGTGCCATATTCTGCTAGGCAGACCATGGTAGTACGATAGAAAGGTAGTCCATGATGTAGTGACAAATTGTTATAGATTTGTTAAGGATGGGATAAAGCATACCTTGGTACCTATGAAAGAATCCAAGGAAGGAGAGGAGACAAAAGAAACAAGCGGAACGAAAGCATTACTGCTAGGAGAAAGGAGTTTCTGCAACAGATTGAAGAGAGTGAAATGGGTTATGCGGTTGTTAGAAGACCAAGAGCAGTATTAGTACATACCAACCTTATTGATTTACCAGAATAGATACAGAACATGCTGCAAGAATTTAGTGATATTGTGGTAGATGATCTACCGGACAAATTACCACCAAAGAGGAGCATTAGTCACCATATTGATTTTATTCTGGGAGCCAGTTTGCCAAACAAGGCTGCCTACCGGATGAGTCCAAAGGATAATGAAGAAATCCAGAAGCAGGTGCAGGAGTTGTTGGATAAAGGACTAATTCGAGAGAGTTTAAGCCCTTGTGCAATACCGACTGTTTTAGCTCCCAAGAAAGGAGGTGAGTGGAGAATGTGCACGGATTCCCAGGCCATTAATAAGATTACTATCAGGTATAGATTCCCATTACCTCGAATGGATGATATGATGGATTGTCTGAGTGGAGCAGCATACTTCTCAAAGATAGACCTGAAAAGTGGCTACCACCAAATCAGAATTCGAGAAGGTGATGAGTGGAAGACAACTTTCAAGACAAATGAAGGCTTGTATGAATGACTGGTTATGCCATTTGGATTGAGCAATGCTCCTAGTACATTCATGTGGTTGATGAATGAGATGCTCAAGTAATTCATTGGGAAATTTGTGATTGTGTATCTAGATGATATACTTATATTCAACAAGACGAAGGAGGAACATTTCCAACACGTGAGGTATGTATTAGAAAAATTGCAGCAGAATAAATTGCTGATAAATTTGAAGAAATGTTCTTTTTTCAAGAAAGAGTTAATTTATTTAGGATTTGTGATTGCTGAGAATGATTTGAAAATGGATCCAGAAAAGGTTGCAGCTATAGAAAGATGGCCATCCCCCAAAAGTTTGTTTGAGGTATGGAGTTTTCATGGATTGGCGAGTTTTTATCAGAAATTTATTAAAAATTTCAGTGGGATTTGTGCACCTATGCTAGACACCATTAAGAAAACAAATCAACCTTTCCATTGGATAGAAATGACAGAGAAGAGCTTTCAGCTGCTCAAAAAGAAAATTATTGAAAGACCAATTTTAAGATTATCAGACTTTAACAAACTTTTGCAAGTTCATTGTGATGCTAGTGAGATAGCCATTGGTGTAATACTCAGCCAAGAGGACAAGTCAGTAGCCTATTTCAGTGAGAAACTAAATGAAAGTAGGAAAAAATACACATCCTATGACAAGGAATTTTATGCAGTGGTTCAGGCACTAAATAATTGGAGGCATTATCTGTTGGCAAATGAATTTTTCTTATTTTAAAACAATTCTGCATTGCAGTATATTATGCAGCAACATAAGTTGAACCATAAACATGCGAAGTGGGTGGAGTACTTGCAAAGTTTTACATTTGTGTTGAAGCATATCAGCGGTCAAGCCAACATAGTGGTAGATGCGTTAAGCAGGAGGAATCTGATCCTATAGGAAAGTACCATACAAGTGTTAGGATTTGAACATCTTAAGGACTTGTATGAGGCAGATGAAAATTTTAAGGAAGCTTATGAAGCTTGCCAAAATCCATTGTTGAGAGATAGCAGTTCATGGCTAGACTATAACATGCAAGAAGGATTGTTGTTCAAAGGAGGGCAGTTATGTATTCCAGAATGTTCTATGAAAGAGAACTTAGTCCAGGAAAAGCGTACTGGAGGTTTAGTAGGGCATTTTGGCAATAGACAAGACATTGGATCAGTTGAGCCACTTTTACTATTGGCCGAAGATGCACAGAGATGTACAAATATTTGTAGCTAGATGCAAAATGTGTCAACTTGCCAAGGGACACTGCCAAAACGCAGGGTTGTATGCACCCTTACCCATTTCAAGCAGACCATGGGACTCAACCAGTTTAGAATTTGTCTTAGGTCTGCGAAAGACACAACGGGATTCGATTCCATCATGGTGGTGGTGGATCATTTCAATAAAATGGCACATTTCATTCCATGTAGGTAAACCAGTGATTCCACACATGTAGCTCATTTGTTCTTTACCGAGATAGTCAGATTACATGGCTTGCCAAAGTCTATTGTTTCAGACCACGATGTTAAATTTACAAGACATTTTTGGCGAACCTTATGGAAGAAGTTAGACACCAAACTAAAATTCAGCTCAACTTATCATCCATAGACCGATGGCCAAACTGAGGTTGTGAACCGGAGTCTAGGAAATTTGTTGAGGAATTTGGTTGGAGAAAATTCTTGACAGTGAGATCGTGTGCTTGCACAAGAGGAATTTTCTTATAATGATTCGCCCAACCAGAGTACAGGCAATATTCGTTTCCAGATCCTATATACAGAATGCACCCACGTGGAGTGCATGAGTTACGGGATTTGGGACAGTTGGAGTGTAGAAGTGCTGATGGTGAAGACTTCGTAAAGGCAATCAACGATCTTCATGAACAGGTGAAACTAAAATTACAGAACAACAACCAAAGATACAAGAAAAAGGAATATTTAAAAAGGCGGGATGTGCAATTCAACGTAGGAGAACTGGTATTAGCACACCTACACAGAGAGAGGTTTCCTAAAGGTAAGTACAACAAGTTGAAATGGAAAAAGATTGGGCCTTACAGGATTCTCCGGAATTTTTCTGCGAATGCTTACGAATTGCAGCTATCCCAAGGTATTAGAATTTCACCCATTTTCAATATATCATACCTATACAACCACATTGCGGCAGAGGATGAAGACAGTTCGGAAAGACGAAAACGGGACACCCAGGAAGAGAGTGACATGTGGATTAAACAAATGCCCCCAACAAAGCCTCTAGAGATCGAACAGATCTTAGATACCCAAGTGGCTAGACAGACTCGACGGAAGGAATATCTGCAATACCTAGTCAAGTGGAAGGGTCATCCTGTTGAAGATAGTTCTTAGTTAGATGTTGGCCAGATTCAGAACATTGGGTACTCTATTGAAGAGCTCATGGATAGGAGCCATGATTTCATTCACCCCGAAAGCCTGATGTAGGAGCACCCTAATGAAGAGGCGAGATCTGGGAGTTGGTTCTTGCTTGTTGTTTGTTTTCCCATTCTATTTTGACAAATAGAGAGGGAAAAATCTCAAATTTCTATTTTATTTAGTTTCATTTTGTGTTATTATAAATAAAGGCTAAATCAACCATTGTTAGCTTTGATTTAGACAAGATAGGATTAGATGGGAATTAGTTGAGACAACCATCTCAAAACTAAAAAAATAGTTCCTCAACTGTAAGAGGAACTGCCACTGATGTATTAAAAAGGACACAATAATGTAGAGTAGGAGGTTAGCCAAATTGAGGAAGGTTGTAAGCCTATTGGCAGATTGTGAGGAAGGCCACTGGTGTGAGATGAGCAGACCACCGAGAGAGTCAGAGTCTAAAAAAATACTTTCTGTGTTTCTTTTCCCTTTATGCGCAAAGTCCAATTTAGAAATCATGTATTTGTGTTTTCGAATGGTTAAAAGACTGAGATTAATATGAATCATAGCCTCTCTCTCTCTCTCTCTCTCTCTCTCTCTCTCTCTCTCTCTCTCTCTCTCTCTCTCTCTCTCTCTCTCTCTCTATATATATATATATATATATATATATATATATATATATATATATATTTGCAGGTGAATTCGGCGTGACCAAAGAGGCGAAAAGCTTCCAAAGAAGAAACTTGCTCGCAACGCGGCGGAAGCATGAAAAAGGCCTGAAGACAGAGGAACCAAGGCTAAAGAGGTGACACTCAGGGGCCGTTGGATCCAACAGATCGATGGTGAGGATTAGATCGGCGAAGTTTTTATGTAATTTTGGGGTGCAAGCGGAAAACCCAAATTACATTGAAAATCAGTGAAAAACGGAGTCAGGATAGACCCAGACCTGAAATTTTATGAAGTGGATTTAAGAACCTATCGAGTCCAAGAGGTTAATCGCATTGGAGATTTATAGAGGTGGGGTATCAGCCTTAGGATACGTCGAATTGCGATATCACGATGGAGCAATACAGATAGTCGATAATCGGCGATCGGGCATTGGAGGGGTCAGAGAGTGGAGGTCCATGCCACAGACGCAACATTAACTACAAAGTGTGGCTTATAAAATTTTAAGTTCGGATTTATGTTCCGATGGGTTTTACCCTTGTTCAGAGTATGTTTCTTGTCTAAACAAGATAACACTGATTTAAGCGCCGATAGTGTATCTTGGAAATGATAGTCACAGATTAGAGGGGTGATGATATATGTATGTGTGACACGTGAAGGGAGTGATGATGATCAGTGATAAAGTCAACCTCAGTAAGTGTGCAAAGGCCATACTAAAGGTCGAAAGGAGTGTTTTCATGTGTATTTCCTTATAAAAGTTTTGATAAGGTAAATAGCGCCAATACGTGGTTTCTCTCCATGTTAACCAAAGGTTAAGAGGGTTATATATATATATATATATATATATATATATATATATATATATATATATATATATATATATATATATATATATATATATATATATATATATATATATATATATATATATATATATATATATATATATATATATATATATATATATATACGTACCTTAAGAGGTTAAGTAAGGGCTTCTCAAGGGACTGAAGAATTTCGATAAAGGAAAAGAAACGCTGCAAAAGCTGAACTCCTGTGCGAGGCCGTAAACCTTAAGTTTTAGAAACTAGCGCCTGCTATTAATCGACATCATAAATTTTCCTTCAATTTCCTTGAGTAACACAATTCTCTTACTTGATCCATCCATTTTCATTTTCCTAATCAAGTTTGTTGAAAGAATTGATAGTTTATCTTGTCTTTGAATGTCGTTCTTATTTTAATTAGAATAGTTGATTTCATAATACTATCTCAAAGCATTTTTCCCTAACTTTCCTTGGATAACACAATTTTCTCTCTTGATCCATCCATTTTAGTATTTTACTAATCATGTTGAATGATTAGGTATAAACTAGGTGGATTTATTAACTGGTAATATGATAGATTTAATAAAATTAGTTACCATGCCCATTTACTTGGTTGTTTGCATGGTCGATTTCAAAGTGAAATATATTAATTAAAATTCACCCATGCACTAATGAAAGTTTATTTTCTTAAAATCGACAATAGAATTAAGACTATGTTAAAGACCATGATTTAGTTACATAAGGCCAATTCTAAGAGAGGCATTTATTAGGACTTACATATACAACAACATTGTTGTGACCACCAAAATGGCTATATAACTTGTTAGTTCTATTGTTGCATAGAATTGAGTTGATCAACACAAACAAAAAATATGGGTGATCAAATTTTATCAGTATAGTTGTGAACCTACACTAGAATAAGTGATAAAATTTGACTAATTTAGTGTACACACTAAGCAACATAATTTTGTGTACCACAACAATGATCTACAAAGAAAAAATCACTAAAATCCAATAAAATTTTCTTTAATTGAAGCATTGAGAATCCATTTATTATATACATATCATTTCATACTTCATTTTTAAATCTCCTAAATATTAGATCATAAGTTTCTATTCATTATATATTAGGATACTTATCTTTCACAACCCCCAACCACAAGTAGGGAAAATTTTATGGATGGAAATGTATCATAAAGAGTATAATCTTTGGTGATTCTTAATAGTATTTTGTAAAAATATTCAAATTTCTAATGATGTTATATACTATATATGAAATGTTTTCACAATTTTTAAAGTAAAATAATTTTATCCTACCAAATTTGGGAAAATCATTTCAATAAAATAAAAATTGACACATTTTATTTTGAAAAAACATGTAACTTTAGCTCATCTTCGAAATCTAATGCATAAATTCTTTCCTAACCACAAAGTTAAATGTCGCAAATGAAATTATTATACAATCCTATCATCGCAAATCATAATTTTGTATAGCTTGTAATAACATTGTAAATATTATCCATGTTGACAACTCCCTTTGATTTTTGAAAAAAATAATGATAAAAAGGCCCCATGTAAAATTTGAAAATATTGCCTTTGTTTGCATTAGATTTTGTTTGTTTTTATGATTGATTATTTATGTTTCATAATTTCCCAGTTTTGAGGTTTCCATCATATTTTACCTTTCGAGATATTTATGATGATACAATATTTCCTCATTTCAAGTTCTCGATGAAAAGTTATGGCCCTTTCAAGTTTTGCATTATTATCATGTTTGATGATGTGGCATGCTAACATGGTAGGTGACGTAGCAACTAGCATAAATGATGAAGTGGTAGGTTGACTTGGCATACAAACTAAGAACATGATGTGTCCCCTAGATCCACGTGACAACTCATCATAAGGAATGAGTTGATGTGGTAAATCATATAGGTTGATGACATGTCTTTTCATTTAACTGATATGGTTGTTGATGTGGTAGATGATGTGTACTAATGAGGTGCATTTTCATCCAAGCATTTGAAGGCGCATTAAGCTAGTGTACAATTTTGCACTTGGACTCTTATATGTGCTTGTGTTATTTATTTTTATTTTTTACATTTATGAATTTTTTTTGTTTTAATTAATTAAGTTTTTTATTTTTTATATATCAACTTCAACTTGTTCCACAGGATCCACATTTTATGTCCTCCATAGCATGGGAAGAAAATTACATTATAAACCCTTAAAACTTATCTTCCACAGTGCATGTGGGATATTGATTTTGCATTTAAATCAATGGATGTGATTAATCCATGGGCTTGATCAATGGTGGTTGAAAATCAGTTTTGGGAGGCCATATCTAGAGTTCTAGAAGGCTAAATTAAGCACAAAATAGCTCGTTGGAAAGATAAAAATGTAGAGAAAATTTTGAGAAATATAATATTATCAAATTAATGAGAAAATTTCCTAAAAAATTGAGAGGAAAAAGGCCATGAATTTAGTAGAAGATCATTCAGATAATTCCACCTAATCGCAGAAGTATTATGAACACAAGACATTGATTCTGTTTACATAAGTGAATTTATTTTCCAAAAATCTACACTAACATATCATAGAAAGATAGGAATGAATATCTTGAGATCACAAAGCTAAGATATACTAAATTGTAGTTTGTCGAAATGAGCCTATTTTTAATAACACCATTTACTTAGTGTTAAAAGGAACACAATCAAATCATGGGTAATTTTGTTAAAATTTTCACCAGATCTCAATAAAAAGTCATCCTTTGCTTAATTAATCACCAAAAACACCATGTGATCACATCATAATTAGAAACGTAAGTCATTGTTCAAGGAAGGAGGTTGCAACTACTATGTACTGCAGAGACAAGAAATACCTAAAAACGAGAAGCAGTGAATGTATCAATTTATTTATTATAAATTCCACCCTTCATTTTACTTTTCATAATAATTTACAGTAATTCTAGTATTAAATTACTTTTTATTTAGTTTCAATATTTTAGTTTAGTTTACTTTTAATTATTTTGATTTTCAATTTTAATTTATTATATTTGGATTTTAGTTTATTTTCATTTATTCCCTCATTTTGCTCAAAATTTATATTAGATTTGATTTTTTTCTTAAATTTTATATTGATTTTTTTGTCTAATCGAATATAATGTTTACTTAAGTATTTAGATTTAGATTTTAAGATCATATTGCTTTTAATAAAAGTTTATGGTTCATATTCTGTAGAGATATTTTAGAATCAAAATCATATAAAGGAAAACAAACTCCCTTTATTATAAAAGGAGGATGGAGATTCAGAAAAAGGGGTTGTGCTACCATGGAAAATTGAAGGAAGTTTCAGTCAGTCATGTTCATGATGAAGAATTCTAGGCATTGTAACTATTATTATGGATGAAGGAAAATTCTTCTTGTGATGTAACTAAACTATTATGGTATTTGCAAGGACTTGTTTTCTTTTGATGTTACTAATTTTGAAATGAAACATGTGTATTAATACGATTGTTTCAATTGAGGATTAACAATTTTCAATCGTTTAGGCTTATTCAAATAATATACTATTTTCAGTTTTTATTATGGATTAAAGGTATGATTTTCTTTGGAAAAACATGTCCAAGTGAATGTTAAATTATGTTTTTAATCTTCTCATGTTAAAAAAAACACAAGAAGAACCCAAGACCTAGAGGAAGAAAAAGGAAGAAAAGAAATAAGAATGTGGCATTGTTTTATATGCCCAAATTAAGTGAGTCATTGGTATGTCGACAATGGACATTCTAAGCATATGACTGGAGATAGAAGCAAATTCTTTTCATTGAATGAAAACATGACAGGAAGTGTCATTTTTTGCAATGATTCTCCAGGAAACATCAGAAGAAAATGAATAGTGAGCTTAGACAATGGAAGAGGTAAATCTCAAAATGTAATTTTGTAGATGGGCTCAAGCACAATCTATTAAGTGTAAGCAAAATGTGTGACCAAGGGTATTATGTTACCTTTTGTTCCAAAGGTTGTGAGATAAAGTCAGAAAAAAACAACGAAGGTAATAGTAACATGTGTGAGAACCTTGAATAATGTGTACATACTTAAGGAAGAAAGTGGGAATTATTATTTATGAAGCTTAATGAGAGCTGATTGTGGCACAAAATATTGGTACATTTCAATTTTAACCATATTGTGAAGCTCAACAAAAATGGAGTCGTAAGGGACTTACCAAAAACTTATAATCCAAGCAACACAATTTGTAAATCATGTCAAATTAGTAATCAAATCTTATTTCCTTTCAAGACCAACGAGAATTCATCCATAAAACCACTACAACTAGTTCGTATAGAATTATGTGGGCCCGAAAGAAGCGAGACTCCAAGTGATGACATATACTTCATGCTGATTATTGATTATTATACTAGAATTATGTGGGTTGCATTTCTAAAAGGAAAATTTGAAGCATTTTAAAATTTCAAGATCTTCAAAGCCATGGATAAGAACCAAATTGATTGAAAAATAAAGTGTGTAAGGTCAAACAAGGGTAGAGAGTTCACTTCAAATGAGTTTAATAAATTCTATGAAGAACATGGCACAACAAGATAATTCACTATTGCTAACAACCTACAATAAAATGGTGTAGGTGAAAGACAAAATATATCAGTGCAACAATTGGCAAGAGAAATGGTGGATAAAAGATATATTCCAAAAAAAATGTGGGTTCAAATTTTTCATACAACAACCAATATTTTAAATAAATCTCACCTTGGGCCAAAAAATGACAAGACTCTATATGAGATGTGGTATGGAAAATCGGTCACAATTAAACACTTTAGAGTCTTTGACAACAAGTGCTACATCAAGAATACCATGACAATATGGGTGAGTTCGATGAAAGGACCAATGAAGAAATACTTTTAGCATATTCGGCCAAGAGAAAGGGATATGGATGTTACAACAAAAGGTTATGAAAAATAATTAACTACATTGATGTAAAGGTGGATGAGGAGTTACCTTTCAAAATACAGTAGGTAAGATTTATCAGTCCACCTAATTAGACCAATAATAAAGATGAATCAAAACAACTTGAAGAATCAAGAGAAGAGGAAGAAGAAAATGTATAATTATCTCACCCAAAACTCCCTCAAGGTACATACAATAGAACCACCCTACAAATCAAATTGTTGGTGATAAGGAAATAGAATTTCAAACTCAAAGAAGATTAATGAATACCTCTAGTCAAGTGCATATTTCTATGTTGTCTATAATTGAACCATATTTTTCTCATGAAACCCAAAATGAGAATTGGATAAAAGCTATGAATGAGGGACTAGATCAAATTTAGAAATATCAGACTTGGGAATTGGTTCCAAGACCAACAAATAAAAATGTCATTGGCACAAAAATAGATCTTGAGGAAAAAATTGGATGAGAATGAATGAGTTGTAAGAAACAAGAATAGATTGGCATGAAAAGGCTATGTTGAATTTGAGGGAATATATTTTGAAGAGACTCTTCACCCCTATAGAACAATTAGAGGTTATAAGGGTGTTCCTCACATTTTCATGTCACAAAATTTTTGAAGTATATCAGATGGATTTAAAATCAGGTTTCTTAAATGGCGATCTTGAAGAAGAGGTTTATATAGAACTTCTTAAAGGTTTTCAGTTCTCATAAAATATTGAGAAAGTGTGTAGATGAAAAAGGAATTGTATGGACTTAAGGAAGTGCCTAGGGCATGGTATTCTAGATTAAAAAAATACCCGCAGTAATAAGGATTCAAAATAGGAACAATGGACAATAACTTGTATATAAAATATGAGAATGATAATATTTTAACTATTGTTGTTTATGTTGTTGACATTATTTTTGGTGGTGAAGCAGATTCACTTAGCAAAGCAATTATCAAGGATATGAAAATTGAATTCGCGATATGCATGCTTCGGGAGCTGTAATTTTTTCTTGGATTGTAAATTAATAAATCAAAAGAAGGTATATTCATCTCCTAGAGCAAGTACATCAAAGAAATGTTGAATAAATTTGGAATGAAAGAGTGTTCTCATGTCATTACTCCTATGGTTACTATATGCAAGCTTGACAAAGATGGTGAGACACCAAAGGTTAAAAAAATGTTGTATAGATCAATAATTGGTATCCTTTTGTATCTAACAGCCTCATGACCAAACATTATACAATTTTTGGTGTAGTTGCAAGGTATCAATTAGCCCCCAAAAAATTCATCTCTTAGATACCAAGAGGATTTCCAAATATTTAAGAGCCACAATGGACTATTGTCTATGGAATCCAAAGGGTTAAAAGTTTTCATTAACCGCATATGCAAATGTTGTGTGGGTTGTGTTGGGAGGCCAACCACCTCCCCTCTCATCCATTGCTTAATGACATGGGCCCCTCTCTTGTTTGCTTCTTCGATACCTTGTTTTTAGTTTGATTTGGCTTGATTGTATATATGTTGTATGCTCACCTTTAGTCTCTAACATTTAGGAGTTTATTATTTATATATTTTCTTTGATGATTATTTCACTCTCTTATGTTTCTCTGCATGGATCTCAAGTGACTCTTGACATTGTATTGGAAAAAAAGATAGCTATTGAAGGGTTTTCATTATGATTTTGCATTAGAATGTTAGCAAGAAAAAAGGAAAAGAAAAGGTTGCCACAAAATTTCAAAGTTTACCTAATTCTTTTTGTTCTCAAATATTATGCTTCATTCAAATGTATATAATTTTAATTTTACCCTATATTGTATATGTTTATCGGTTGCTAATTCAATTTTAGGATCCTATCTATCTATTCATGTCTCTCGAACTTGATATATATTTTTCAAACCTAATTTTATAACCTTGGTCTTACAATAAAACATGTCAAAAGTTATTGATCCTCAAGTTGATCATTCGCAGGAAAGGTAGGTCTAAAGGTGCCATTGTGATAATCTGTCAAAAGGACTTACAGTCCTAATTGCCTCCACCTGTTTTGATCCAATGGAAACCCGTGTTTAAGCTTGTCATCATTGTACTCCATATTGATTTCTCATCATTATTCTTTCCTCAAGACAAACGATCAGGGACTTTCCCCATTCTGATCTATCTTAACTTTTTCATTCTCTTCCTTCTTCTTCACTATCGAGAGTGTTGGTTAGAGATTAAAGGGTTTCGTTTGGCCATATGTATTTTTGTTGGTTTTTACCTTTGTTTCTTCCATCTATCCTCCATGTCACAAGTTACCTGAACTCAAACTGTTGGTACTGACTTGCTTGAGGCTTATGATGAGGGTGTGGAACTCTTTTGAACCACTGGTTGGTTTGAGTTCTTGCAACTCTTTTAGGGTTTCAACCAGAGTGTAGTTGAGTCCTTTGTTGCTTCATTTGATGGCCATAAAGTTAGGGTAAGATATTTGGAGATGATAGTCAATGTTAATTTCATTATTGAAGCCACCCATCTCCCTATTGATGTTGAAGTTTGGTCTAAAAATTGAAGGGTTTCCAATATCTCATGGAGAAAGTTGTTGGCAAAGAAAGGGTATGTGTATAACATTAAAAGTATGCTTGTTTCCTACTTGAAACCTCAATGACAGAATATGTTATTGTTTTTGAAAAGATATGTTACCTGTGAAGGTCGTTTTAATCTGTTTTTTATATACCACATACGGTTGTTATGTTGAAAATTGCAACAATAAATGTTGAAAATGGCATCAAGAAAATCCTAATATAAATTTTTCCTTCAATTAAATTAGGAATAAAATTGTAATTCCACATCACAAGACAACTTGTATTAGTTAACTAAGTTAGATTGACATAGTTGGATCAGTTAATTCAAGTTGAGTGTCTAACTTGATTCATGTAGAGTGCCTCCTACTTTATAGGAGCCTTGGTTTAGTTGATTTTGAATTGTAATTAATTAATTCATTTTGACCAAGTTAAAGTCAGTTAAACTAGTTCCAACTATTGGAGGAACTATTGGGAGGTCTACTAGTGTGATGTTGTGTGCAATGATCAACCGGTTAACTGATGATTCACTCATAAATAACTCATGCATGTCAGATCTTAGAGTTACCCAGGTGAGATTGGAGTTCAAGGGCAGTTGTTGCTAACAGGTCTCCTAGGGGTCAATTTTGTGTTAAACACCCAAGTTTTGGGGCAGAAGGCCTGAATTTTGTGTATAGAAATGTAAATTCTCCACATTTTGTGGTCACGGAGCGCAAATATGTTTAAATATAAAATGGTTTTCCGCCCTTAGTTTAGATAAGTTGTGTCGGCTTTGGAGATCTACCCATGGTCCGCGGACCATGGGATTGTATAAAAAGGAGAGTCTTAGAGAGTCTAAGGTAGTTCATGAGTGAAGAATGAATGTAATGGGTCATTAGAAGTGAACAGGGAAGAGTCTTAGAGTAGAAGAGAGGCTCTACAGCTGTGTGCGTAGAGTCCGCAGCTAAGTGCATAGACCCTTATAGATGAGTGCGCAGGGTAGTTTGAGTTTGTAAGAAGATTTGAAGCATTAATAAAGAGATCATTCCTTAAATATCTGTGTTTTGTCCATTTTAATTTTGTTATGAATAAATATGATTTTGTTATGATGAATAATGGATTTATGATTTAATTTTGTGTTGATGTGTGAATTTGTATCTTTTACATTTTTATATGGACGCAAGTCATAATATCTATTTACATGAAGAATATCTTAATGCACATTAAAGTTATCAGATACTTAAGCCGATCTGGATAACCATAGACTTAGGAGTGATTACAGAGATGCGTAAGTTATAGATTCACCTGTTTAAGGTCCATGAAAGATAGTCGTGGACCTTCGAGAAGGTCTAAGGGTGATTAAAAGAAGTATAACGATAAGCCCTAAAAGGCTTATTGATCTGCGCAAAGGCAGAGTTAGGGCATAAAATGAGATCATAACCATCTCTGGGTGTGGAAACTTGTTTCCTACACCCCCCCATACTGCTTTGGGTGAGACTTCAGTTCGCACTTCCTGGATTGATGCCGAAAGCGATAGTATTGTAGGGATTTGTTTGGCAAACTTAACTCCGAACCTGGATCAAGACCCATCAAGCCAACAAATGGTTCCTTTTCTGGGACCAGGATCTGCATAACAAGATGTGTGATGTCGTATCATTGGAATCCAACTCAAAAAGAGATCGAAACCTGGTTGGATAGAAAGATCCACGAATTCACAGCGCAAGAAAACAAGAATCCACGATTGACAAAGAAATAGTGGTTGGATAGATACCTGTACACAGAAATACATGAAATATTCTTCTGTTCCTTCCTGGTTGAGTTATACAAGTAGATTGTGAAGTTGGCAGACGACCAAGGAAGGTGGAGGCTTGACAATCCGATTGTTTGAACACCGGAGTTAGTAAGGAGATTGGAAGCTTCTGAAGATAAGATCACGCACACTATTGACCATTGGCTTGACCGCATCTTAGGAGGATTTGTGATGAAGTTCGCGGTCGATACCTTTGTCAATTACAATGAAGTAGAGAACTACCTCTTTAAAGGACTGTGAGGTAAGTATTTAAAATCACTAAATACTTGGATTACGATTCTCTTGTGTGAACAAAGGTTTATGCAGTCACCTTGATGTTTGTAGCTACGTAAAGCAGAAAGCCTTTCAGGGATGGAGGAAGAAAAGGTCCTAAGTATAACCCAATGATCGGACCTCCTTTAAGTGTCGACAAAAGAGAACCACATACTTATCCCCTGAGCGCTAGTCAGTTGATAAGACAAGGGTTTTCGTGAATACCTACACCGCCTCCACCCTCATCCCATCTATCTCACCGCCTCCATCCTTGCCTCCACTGCTGACCCCATCAACCATACCACCACCACCTCCACTGTTCAATATGGAAAACTCCATAAAATTACCTGTATTCAAGGGCATAGGAAATGAAGATCCGAACCAGTTCTGGTTTGTTGTGAAGGCTGTGTGGGAAGCCTAGGGTATCACAGATGACCAAATGAAGAAAGGCACACTGGTTAGTGCTCTATAGGACTGCGCACTAATGTGGTACATTAAGTACAGTATTGATAACCCAATGTCTACGTTGGTAGATATCCAGGATGCATTGAATAGAGAATTCACTAGACCTAAGTCTCAAGCATAGTTGATTGTAGGATTCAAGGAGATCATGATGAAGCCAGAGTAGACGCCCTTGGATTTGGATCAAAGACTAAAGTGTACAATCCATGAAGCCAACATGAACCTAACTGATGGGCAACACTGTGAATGGTTTGTGGCCTCACTCCTACCCCACCTAAGGGTTGCGCTATCACAACAGAAGATTGGGACCTAGGCAGAACCTCTGGAAATACTGATGAGGCTGCATGAGACACTG
This sequence comes from Pinus tabuliformis, assembly GCA_031772625.1. NCBI lineage: Eukaryota > Viridiplantae > Streptophyta > Pinopsida > Pinales > Pinaceae > Pinus > Pinus tabuliformis. Next base: position 1,387,821,534 of record CM062804.1, read on the forward strand.
ATGCAGGATGCTAATCTGGGGGTATAGCAGATTCATGCACAATTGCAAAACCTTTGTCTCGAAATGAAAATTCTAAAGCAGGACCGAACAACTCGACCAAAGGCGCGCAAATAAGTTTGGTGCCTAAAATGCAAGGGTCAGGGGCATGACAAGGATCACTACCCAGTCTTCGCGAACTATGTTGCAGTAGGAGGACCAATGCCTCTATGAATGGAGGCTGCAGCAAGGCCAAGTGCAGGGTATACGCTGTGGTGTGCTATATGTGAGGTGGCTAGGAAACATGCGACTGATAGTTGCCATTGGCTACAGAAATTTGTACAAACACCACAACAACTCTTTGGAAATTCTTGTCAATCAGTAGGTCACAATGAGCACAATTGTCGTAGTTATGAATTGATGATGGGCAGGACACCTGCATATAGGGTGTATACAAAAACGCAGCCTCTAAACCAAGGCATTGGGGGAGCGTGAGGTTAGTATCAGGGGCGCAACCGATGCTGAGGTGGAGGAGGGCTTGGGAGAGGCCGATGACAACTAATTTTTTACAATTGTGGAGGCCCAGGACACTATGTGAGGGACTGTCTAAATCCAACATGATTCTCATGCCACTACAATATTTAGTTTGACCATGCGACTGAGTATTTCTCAATATTATTGGCTAAGATTTGCGAAAAGGGGGCGCAGCCTCCACAGTCAATCTAGAACCTCCAGATGATGAGGGTTGAGCCCCGTGAGGAAGAACCTAAGGTAAACATTATGCTAAGAAGTGGAACTATGACGGGGGATGGTAAAGGTAAGTAGCCTGCAGAAGGTGAATGGGTCTGTAAAGAACCAGAAAAGGAGAATGGGTTTGATCTAGAGCGCACAAAAGAAACATTTATGGAAGTAAAGAAAAGATTTGCAGAGGCCTCTACCTTACAAAGTCAGGAGAAACCAGCTGAAGAAATGGACCCATCCATGATTACCACATTTTTGGAGACCTACATGAAGCTACTCTATGACAGTAAGACTATGAAGGGCCTGCGGGAACTAATTAGTCTATGTGCTGGTAAGGATGGCACTACTAGTGAACCGCACATGGTCAAGAAGCTTGGCAAGCAAAAGGCAAGGACTGGGTGATGAGCCCCAGAAATGGGTAACTATATGGGCTCATTATACCTATTATTTCGTTTTAATCCACCATTCTTAGTAGTTTTGTGCATGTTTCTGAATATATTTATGCCAATATAGTGAATTGGGACAGTCACTTTGCCATGTAGTCTAATGAGTGTTTATTGCAGATTCTTTGGACAATTTTGGACAAGGACAAGGAATTTATGAGCACATGGCAGCTAAACTCGAGAAATCAAGGAAGATAACTTGTAGGAGGGGTGTCTCCTTCATTAATGACCCCTTTCCTCGAATCCTCCATCAGCAACTCAGAGTACAGAGGCCCACATTAATGATTCCAAGGGGCAGCCGAGCAAGTCAAGTAGGACCGTTGTTATCCTCAGTTCTAGGAAGCCGAGTTCCTTAATTTTAGGAGGACTATTGGGAGTCCCCATTTGTATAAATAAGAAGGCTTCGAGCCTTATTAGGTTAGCTAGTTCATAGTATATTTTTTCACTTTTGTGCAGCATTGTACTCAACTCATTTTCGAGCTCTTTTTGAGAACAGTTTATCTAATGTAACTACTATTTTATGATAATGAAGATGAACCAAGTTTTGATCCAGTACTGATCTTTTCCAGAGGGTTGAAGCTCTTGGGTTAGGGCCCAAGCCAAGCTACTCAACACCTCCTTTGTGTATTTATATGTTTTGTTTCCATTCATGAGTTAATTTCTGCTGCATATACTCCTTTTGCTTCATTATATTAGGTTGCTTTTGATGGTTAGAATCATTGTTATTGTATCAGTTATGCAAGTAAGTTTCTGAAATGATAAAATAAGATTCATAAAAGCCATAACATGCCCTGATCTTCTTTCTCCCTTCTTCGGATTATGATCTGAGGTCAAGGCACTACTCTTGCCACCAAAAACATAGTTTTTGCTCTTTCATGCAACTGTTAGTGTGATACTTTGATTTGGAAAAGTTGATATTGGTTCAGATCCACTTGCTTAGGTCATTTCCTATTCATTTACCATATTTCTCCCGCATTCTTTTCTGTTCATAAGATACTGTTCAACATTTTCTGGTTTTAGGTCAGGAATTATGTTAAGCTAGACAAAACTTTGTTTTTCAGTTCTTGCTTTGGTCAATTTTGAGAAGTAAATGTGCAGATCTCTTGTAGGACATCCTAGCTCATCGTTCCTCCATAGAACAACTGGCACCAACTCACCTCTCATATATCCCCCAACTCATTCACAACATTTCGCAAATCTGCCCTAATTTCTGTGTTTTTTCATAAAGTTGCTTTCTTTCCCTTTGAACAAATCCAACCATATCATTCATCCTTGACCTTCCTTGATAGGTTCTAGACCCCTCAACACCTTCATCCAGCATTCATTTCCCTTTTCCCATCATTTCTCCACGTTCAAACCTCCAAAAACCAATTTTGGCCTCCTCCTGTAGATCCTCCTGTAGAACCTCCTGTAGATCCCCTGCAGCCTCCTATAGAATTTCTTGTGAGTGATTTTCGAAGTCTGATCACAATGGAAGTATTCAGAGGGGTACTAGGGGCTTCTTAGGACTCCTCCACACCTTCTTAACCTTCTACAAAAGCCAACTCCATCTTCCTTTTCCACCAAACCTCTGCACAGTCACAACCAGTCAAATCACAAGCATAATAATTCCACATAAAAATACTCAAAAGTACAAAAAGATGATTTCTTTCCATTTCTTTTTAGAAGTAGCTTGAATAAATGCAATTTACCTTTTTAGTAGTGAATGACACTCACTTCATTAGTTTCCATCTCTTTTCTTGCAAAATTAGGGTTAGTGGGTAAACTAAGGTTTGTTAGGGTTTGCATTTCATTTTAGTTTTCCTTCACTTTCTACAAGTATAATAGCCCCTGTAGAGTTAGTTTTCTTCCATCATAGTTAAAAGCTTCTTCTGAGAACTCATAGAAGTTGGCTTAATCTCCTAGCGAACTTGTGCCAGCTGATCAAGTGATAGCATGCAGTAAGAGCTAACCATCTCTTCCAAGTTTGTTACGAAATACCAGGTTGATAAAAGTAAACAAGGAAACCCCAGGAGTTGCAGCATTATTGCTGCAATACTGGAGCTCACCACTCTTTTTGGCGCCATTGCCGGGGAAGCGTCAAAGTATTTTGTGATTACTGCTTTTCTTCTATTTTCTATTGCAACATTATGCTAAGTAGTTTATTTCAGCAAAAGTAGAGTAGTTGTTTCATTTCCATTCTACAATTTCAATTCTGCAAAAGTAGATTAGACATTTCCTACTTTCATTTCAATTCTGCAATTTCATTTCAGCAAGCGTAGACTAGGAATTTCCTGCTTTCATTTCAATTCTTCAATTTCATTTCAGCAAGTGTAGATTAGGCATTTCCTACTTTCGTTTCAATTCTACAAGTTCATTTCAGCAAGCGTATATTAGTCATTTCCTGCTTTCATTTCAATTCTGCAATTCCCATTCCAACAAAGTAGATTAGTCATTTCCTGCTTTCATTTCAATTCTGCAGTTTCCATTTTAGCAAGATTCATTTCAGTTAGTTGTAATTTGTTGTTTCATCCATTTCAGTTTTGTAGATACAAGCAGACAAACAAAAATCACCCAAAAAGAGATTTCCTTTCATGCCTCGTAGGAACAAAGATAATTTAGGAAAATTCCTACCCAACACCCCCACCACATCACTAAGTAACCCTTCTCTCTTCTTTGGTGGCAGTGATCTCTAAGAACCTATAGGTGAACCTCCAGAGATATATGAAGATCCTATAACGGAAGAAGAACAAGAAACCATTCCTCCTGAGACCATGGCTGAAAACAGAAACGTTAGAGGAAATGGGGAAAGAATAGAAGGTGCCTTTCCTATCTAAGAGACTAATGGGGACACAAAAATGAAAAACATAAGCCTTTCAACTTTACCTCACTTCCATGGATTGACTACCAAAGACCCTGAGACCTTCTTGTTAAAGTTTGTTGTTCTCTGTCGAACCTATGACTATGCCGAAGACGAGCAGAAGTTGACACTGTTTCCCTCTACCCTCAAGGATACAGCATTGTGCTGGTTCATGGGGTTACCTGGAAACAATATCACAACTTGGGCTCAAATGTAGCAAGCCTTTAATAAAAAATACCGGGATCACTATAGGTCAAAGGATACCAAGGAATAAATCTTTCGAATGACCATGGGAAGTGATGAATCTTTAGAAGACTATGAAGAGAGATTTCAACTCAGTTATAAAAGGGCCAGGTGCACACTTGACCCCGAACCTCTGAAGTTGATTCTTCTCAGAGGAGTTCCTAAAGACCTTCTAGATACCCTTCATTTGATGGCTGGGGGAGACATCTACCAACTACCATATGATGACATAAAGACTATGTTTAGAAACCATTCTAGGTCAGCTAGAAAGAGAGGTAGGGGAAGTCAACCTTCAGCTAGTACATCCTCATCTAGTTCTTCCCTTAGAAACAAACTTGAGAATCGACTAGAAGATTTCAAGAGCGAGATGAGGCAGACTCTTGCCATGCAAATGGACACCTTACATAACAAAAGGAAACAAGACGAAGCCGAGAGGGCTTTCGCCATATTTTGTCCTAGGTGCACTAGAAAGAATCCTAGGAATGAATGTCCATTGCACTCTATAGAAGTGTGTTTAGTCTATGAAGAAGACCATCCTACGAATTAGTGCCCTTCCTTACCCAGAATTAAAGTTTCATATCAGGGGGTTGAAGGAGCCACTGAACCACTTTATTTCATGAACCAAAGGAGGCCTCATGGACCTAGACCTTACCAGCAGGGAATGGAAGGGACATCCAAGACTTATTACAACCCCAATCAAGCCATTTCCATGCCTTCTTGGGGTCCCCCTGCTCATCCTTCCTAGTCCACACCCCCTCCTTGGTCATATCCTCCTCAATACCAGGCTCCGCCTGTTGCTCATTCGTTTCATTCTTATGCTTAGCCACAGCCTCAGTGAAATGCAGCTCATTAGGGGTGGAGGCCCTAGTATAACTCTCCTCTTTCTCTTTTTCCTCCACCACCTGCTCAACCACAACCATTACCTCCTGCTCCACTAAGACAACCCCAAATACCTGCTCAACCTAACTCAAACCCCAATAACGGACAGGCCCAATAAGTATATACGGGAGAAACATCATACCCAACCTATGTTGTCGAGATTCAAGAGATTAACCTACGATCTGGGAAGGTTCTCCCAGATAGCCAACCTCCTCCTAAGGAGGGAGAGGAAGAAAAACAAGAAAGTGAACTAGAAGCCATTCCACCCTTTCCTGAGAGACTAACTGGAACCACACAACCGACCCTAGAAGAAACTGAACTTCTGGGAGAACTAAAACAATTATGTGTAAAGATACCACTTCTCCAAGCCATAAAAGATGTACCTATCTACAACAAGTTGATCAAGGAGAAGTGCTTCAAGCACCCAGATAGGCACAGGAGAGATGCTCCAACTGTCAATGTCACAAGACAACTGTCCAACCTAATGTTGGGGCAATTAATCTGTCTGAAATATCTAGACCCTGGGAGTCCTATAGTCAATGTCCACATCAATGGCACCGTAATCCCCCATACCCTGATTGATCTACGGGTTGCCATTAATGTGATGACCAAGGATACTATGCTTAAGCTCAACCTTCAGGGTTCCGTAAGAAAGACCACAACAATACTGTAGTTAGCAGACCACTCCACCGTGACCCCTAAGGGGATTGTGGAAGATGTCATGGTCTCTATTGATTCCTAGGAGTACCCTGCTGATTTCCTGGTTCTCCAACCAAAGGCAAAGCTCACTGGGTAACCTCTCATCCTGGGAAGACCCTGGTTGGCTACTGCAGATACCTACATTAGTTGTCGAGCTGGGAATATGACAATCAAGAACAGGCATATGTCCAAATAGCTATTCCTATATCCTCTTGCCCAACCTCTACTAGAACATGATTTACCTCTCTGGTTGGAGGAGGAAGATGAGGATGAAGTCTATTCTACACCATTGTGTACAGTAGAGGCTTCCATTGGGGGCCCACAAATCTTGGATGATCTTATTGAGAACTTGATTCAGAATCCACCCTTCAGTGTGTTTCCATTAGAAGAACTGGTGGAAGAAACCCAAGCCAATCCTTTCGTTGATCTCTGTGTGGCTGATCCAACCTCTCTCCGAGTTAAGAATGTGGAATTTAGCCCAGAAAGAACCTTGAAGATCAACTCATCCCTATCCACCTCTCAGGAGAAAGAACTGTGTAGCTTATTGAAAAATCACTTGGATGCTTTTGCTTGGAGCTATAAGGAGATGAAGGGAGTCCACCCTTCAGTCTGTACTCATCACATTTACATTAAAGAAGATTGTAAACCAGTCAGGCAGCCTCAAAGGAGGATGAATCCAGCCCTTAAGGACATTGTCAAAGAAGAACTACAAAAGTTATTGGACGCAGGATTCATCTACCCTATTTCTGACAGCTAATGGGTTTCTTCTTCGGTGCTAGTGCCAAATAAAAATAGGAAGTGGAGAATCTGTGTAGATTATCGGGAGCTAAACAAGGCCACCAAGAAGGACCATTTCCCTTTTCCTTTCATAGATCAAGTGTTAGATGGCCTGGCAGGGAAGAAGTTCTTCTCCTTCCTAGATGGGTTTAGTGGGTACAACCAGATCCAAATCAGCCCAGAAGACCAAGATAAGACCACTTTCACTTGTCCTTGGGGTACTTTTGCATACCAAGTCCTTCCCTTTGGGTTGTGCAATGCTCCCGCCACTTTCCAGAGAGTAGTACTAAGCATATTTGCTGAAATGGTTCATGATTCAGTGGAAATCTATATGGATGACTTTACCCCTTATGGTTCTAAATTCCAAGAAGCTTTGACTAACCTGGGAAAAGTTTTAGCCAAGTGTATTGAAATTAACCTATCCCTCAGTCCTAAAAAATGCAAATTCTTGATGACTGAAGGGACTGTGCTAGGTCATACAATTTCTCAGAAAGGATTATAGGTGGATCCCAACAAGATTGCAATCATCCAAAGGGTCCCACCTCCTCAAAAGGTAAGATATGTTCGGAGTTTCCTAGGCTTAGCAGGATATTATAGAAGATTCATGAAGGATTTTATTAAGCCAGCCTCTCTATTTTTTGGTCTTTTGGGAAAATATGTTGAGTTCATATGGATTGACGACTGTCAAGAGGCTCTGGATACCTTGAAAGGTAAATTGGTAACTACCCCAATTTTGAGAGGTCTAAACTGGGCCCTACCTTTCCACATTCACATAGATGCCTCGAACAAAGCGATAGGAGCAGCCTTAGGATAGGTTGATGAGAAGCTGCCTTATGCCATATATTTTGTTAGTAGAATATTGTCCAAGGCAGAATTAAACTACATTGTAACTGAAAAGGAGCTCCTAGCTGTAGTCCATTCCCTAAATAAGTTCAGACACTACATCACCGGCTATCAAACATTCGTACGCACTGATGATGCTGAAATTAGGTATTTGATTAATAAACTGGATGTAAATGCTCGTATTATTAGATGGTTACTTTTATTGCAGCAATTTGATTTGACCATTGTTGATAAACCAGGAAAGGAAAATGTTGTTGCTGATTTTTTCTCTAGACTAGATTTGCTTGCAGGTGAATAAGGAATGGTGGATGATCAAATGCCAGATGAACACGTATTTCTATTTCAGTACTCTCTCCATGGTTTGTTGATATTGCAAATTACTTGGTTTCAACATAGTTTCCACCACACTTGTCCTCAAAAGAGAAGAGCAAGATCATGAGGAAAAGTGCCCCATTCACCTGGATTGGGGGAAATCTTTTTAAGCTTGGCTTAGATCAGATTTTGAGGCGATGTGTCAGGGAGGAGGAAGTTTTTGACATTTTCCTAACCTATCATGATGGGCCCTAGGGGGGCCATTTTGTAGCAAAGAGGATTGCCTTCAAAATTCTGCAAGCAAGTTACTATTGGCCCACTCTTCATCAAGATGTCAAGAGATATATCAGCCAATGTGACTGATGTGAAAGGATGGGGAAACCTATTCCAAGGGATGAGATGCCCCTGCGACCTCAAGTGGCTTTCGAGCCATTTGAGAAGTGGGGCATGGAATTTGTGGGTCCTATCAACCCTCCTTCAAAACAAAAATCTTACATCATTGTGTGTACTGATTATCTGACAAAATGGGCAGAAACAAAGGCGATCAAGGAAACAAGAGAAGAAAAAGTAGCCGAGTTTTTGAGGGAAAATATCTTCTACAAGTTTGGGTATCCAAGAAAGTTAGTCACAGATCAGGGGAGTTGGTTTACCTCCAATTTTATTGAAGACCTACTCACACATCACAAGATTAAGCACAAAACCTCCACCCCTTATCATCCGCAAGCAAATGGATAGGTGGAAGTCAGTAATAGATATTTGGAAGGGATTTTGACTAAGGTAGTGAGCAGCAACATAAGAGATTGGGCAGATCGATTGGTTGAGGCCACCTAGGCCTATAACACCACATGGAAAACCACCACATGGTTCACACCCTATTCAGAGCTAGTCTATGGGAAGAAGGCTCTACTGTCAATAGAATTTGAATATAACACATTAAGAATGGAAGCTCAGTTAGACCTAGATCTCAGCCATACACAAAAGGAAAGGTTACTTCAGCTAAATGGATTGGATGAACAGAGATTGCAGGCCCTTCTCCACTCAGAGGTAGTCCAACTTCAAAGAAAAATATGGCATGACAGACACCTCAAACAAAACAATTCCAGGAAGCAGATTGGGCGCTACTATATGATTCAATATATAAAGATTTCAAGGTCAAACTGAGGACAAGATGGTCGAGACCATACACAGTAGAAAAATGCAATGACAATGGTTCAATTTGATCCGGACCATCGATGAAAGAGCCATCCCCATGCTCGTCAATGGGCATAGGTTGAAGATCTACAGGAAGCCCCTTTCCAAGTAGGAATTCATTGAGAATCTGGGTAAAACAATGTTGGTAGTGGAGCAGGTCTCTACCTCCACTCCACCCACACCCTAAAAAAGAAAAAATAAAAGAAGAAGAAGAAGAAGAAGAAGAAGAAGAAGAAAAAAATAAAAAAAATGAATAAAAGATCCCTGGGTGAAACCCTCTTGGAGGCGCCCAGGGTAGGCAGTGAGGGTGAAAACCTCCTGGAGGTGCCCCAACTGTCTCATTAAAAAAAAAAAAAAAACAGAGAAAAACTAACTTCTTTTGAATGCATTGTAGATTGCAGGAGGGTCACAGAGGGAAAAGGACATGGCCAAGATGCATACACCCTGGATATCCCATTCCTCCATCGCCATTATATTTTCCCAGGCCTTGGTCTCACTTATTCTGAAAATTTCACATCCTACAAGAAACTCTGTGCATTCTACAAGAGGCTCCTATAGAAACTATAGAAAGCTCAAAATCGAGTTTAGAAAAAGAATTTGAGGGCTAGAAATTTGTCCAGAAGGCTTGTGGACCTCCCTACCACCATTTATCCTCCTAATTCTCCATTCCATCCCTGCACACTCACATTTCCACTCATTTTTTCTTCCCTGCACAGAAAACAAATAATTTTGTTTCTTTTGTTTAAAAGATTATGACGAATAAAATAGCATCATTCTTCACTTGTTTCTTACCCAATGCATTCCAACTATTATTCCTTTCATTCAGAACCTTCTTCAGATGTCTCTTCAATCCCTGCTCAAGCATCAGCCTGAAATTTTAGAGGGAGAAGCAGCGACAGGAAATCCTGTAGGATTCTTGTAGCAACTGATCCCTTTAAAAAACAAGCTCCAGAGGCAGGGTCAGTGTAGCCAAGATGTATCCAACGTGCAAGGAGTGGTGCCTGATAAAAAATCACCAGCATAAGGCACCAATTCAGAGGCTATGAACACTAGCAATAGTAGCAATAAAAAAATGAAGTGCTAAAGTCCGAGCATGCAGAGCATGGCAACGACTAACAATTAAGTGGCTAAACCCGTTCCTCTGTTGAATGAATATTATTTAGGAACTACATGAACTTTTGAGATGGTCACGATTAAATGGAATCGATGGCCAGCTAACTGGACACCCTTGTTTAGTTCAAACCACCCTCATTGAATTCAAATGAGCCTCGTCTAATTCTAACAACAGTTTAGAAGATGCAGTCAGCACGCGTGGCCCGTCAAATCGGGAGAAAAAAAACTCAGAACCGGTAGTGGTGGCGGCGTATAACAGGAATGATGGAAGTGATGGTGGGCAGGCGACATGAAAAACCATAATGACATTGGAGTAGGACCAATGGTCTGGATGGGGATAATGTACCCATCCTACCACCTCACCTCGTCACCGCAGATCATGCCATCAGCTTAAGTACAGTGCAGTCGAAGCCTCCACCACCTTTTGTTTTCATTTGCATCGACGAGTTCTCGACTGCAGCAACTCACCTACCACCTTCATAACATCGAACTAGTCGTTCTCTGACAGGTTTTCAAAACCCTCCCGCTTATTAGGCTCTACAGGAGCACTATCGCATTCTATAGGAGCGGGAACACCATCTACAAGAGCCTTTCTACTGGAAGGCTAGAGAGCAACTCTACAGAGGAAAAATTCGGAATTTTTTCCAAATTCGAGTTTGAAAGGAGGTAGGCTCAGAAACCCACTCTGCATGTGATATATCTACACAAGGTAGTGGGATTAGAAGCAATGTATTTGGTTGAAAAAGGAAAGGAAAGTGAGCACAAAAGTCTGCCTGTGTTTTTCTGAATTCTATAGTCTCCCCATTTTCTTCTCTGCACTAAAAATATTTTTTTCTTCCTTGTATTCTCCTGTAAAAAAAAAAGGATGCAACCATAGAAAATCAAGCCTGTGAAAAAAACGAATTTACATTGGGAAGTTTGTTTACTCTGTGAGAAAGAAAAACTCTGTTTGATATACTCTCTGTTATGTCAAAATATTGATTTCCTCCAAAATCCCAAGAAGTAAATACAGGTTGAGAATAGGGTTTGAAGGGAGGGAGAAATTTGCAAATTGATGTTGTGAAAAAAGAATAATACGAAAAATTCCCTCTCTGGTTCTAGGAAGACAAACCTCAACTATTCCTCTGTTTCCGGTTTTGAAAGTTTGTTGCCTTCCCCCTCACCTGAATGTTCCAACAGTCACTAAACACCATGACATGAGGTTTTATGACAAAGGAGCCTTTGAATTCCAACAAATTGCATGAACACCCAGAAGTGGTAGTCGTCTTCACCAGGGCAAACTGGATGCCTTTGTTTGAGAGAATTCATGGATATGATGAGGAGGTGACAAAGGATTTTTTAATGTCCTTAAGACCACATTCAAAAACCCATGCTACAGTCAGTTTCAAGGGTTTGACCATAGAGCTTACACCAGAATTCATCAGTAGAGTCACAGATCTTCCACTTGGGCTCCCCTAGAGCAAAGAAGAAAAACCATTAGGACAGGTTGCTAAAAAGACATTTTTCCAGCCTGATGAACGTCCTGTAGAGGATAAGAATGGGGTTAGAATGACAAGGATACCTCATCCATGGGGTGAGGTCAGCTACCAGATCATGAAATATATCTCCCGTGAAGGGAGATACAGTATAATCTATGGTTATCATTTCATGTTATTGCATGAATTAAGATATGGAATGGACCTAGCTGCATCTAGAAAACTCAGTCTCCCATATTTCCTCCTTCAATATTTGATAGAGTGTGGCACCAAGTTGAATGCAGGTGTTCTAGACCAACTAGCCCACCATGGGCTCATCAAATTGCTGGTAGAGGATTCCCTCCACACATACACCGTCCCTATAGCCTGGGAAATTTCAGGAACATGTCTAAAGAATATGAGATCAAAACTCTTACTGATGACCTTAGCCCATCTGGTAGTGAAGAGGAGGAGTAGAAAGAGGAACTCAGGAAGCAAATCCATGCGGAAGCATAAGATATTCAAGTAGAGGAAGAAAAAGAGGAAAAATAGAAAGATGAAGAGAAACATGACAAAACCACAGTTGAACCTAAGGCAGAAAAGTAAACAACATCAAAAGCAGAGAAGAGGAAGAGAACAAAGGCTGAGAAGAAGAAGCCCAAGAAAGCTTAAAAAACGATTGCCACAGGGAAGGCAAAAACTTAGCAAGAAAAGGAGAAAACACCACCAGAAATAGCAGACACAAGAAAAACTACATAGAATGAAGAAGAAGAACAACAAGAAGAAGTGTCTCCTGAGACATTAGAAAGGGAAGTAGCAGTTGTCCTTGCTGCACTTAGCAATTCAGCTAAGAAAAAGGGGAAAAGAAAAAGACAAACATCTATGTATTTCAAAGCTCGAAGGAGCACCAGAATTAAGGTGGGCAAGCCCCAGCCACCATCAAAAGAACCCATTATAATTGAGGATGCACCTACTATGACGAAGGAGGAATCCCCCTGCAAAATCTCCATCACCTACAAGAGAGGGAGTCCTAAGACCTCCACCTGGAAGGAAAGGAACAAATTGATGGATTCTAAAGCAGTCCTATAGGAGGCACAAACCTCTCTACAGGAGACACTGGCCAAGCTCAAAGAAACTGAAAAACTAGAAAAGAAGGCAGAAGAACAGTCCCAAGAGGAAGGGAAGGAAAAAGAGATACCTGAGCCAGGCCCTCAACCTAACTTAGGCTCCTATTACAATCTTTTGGAGGGTGGGAAGATCATCCCACAAAAATTTGCAGTGTCTCTTTTCTTCGAACTAGAAAAGGAGAGAGTCAAGACCCACACCTAGATGCAAATTGAAAAATCTAAAGGGGTCGAAGATATAGGGCACATGGAAAACAAGTTGAAAGAGATGAGTAGAGAATTGGGCATGGTAAGGCACATAGAGAGCATTAGAAGAGCTCAACTACAAGAGGAGAATGAATTGTTGAAAAAGCAGCTACAAGAAAGGGAACCTCAAGGAGGAAATAAGTTGTCAATCTTGGAAGGACAACAACAAAAAGAGGGACCGCAGGCAGATAGTGAAGTAGCAGAGAAACAACAATAAGAAGAAGAACCACAGATAGATATTGAGACACTGATGAAACAAAAACATGAAAAAGAAACTTAGGCAGCAGCTGAAGTGTTGATTTTGAAAAGGAACCTGTAGGAAAAGGAATCCCAGTTAGCCTGCATGGCCAGCTGGGCAATGGAGTCCTTGCCGTGCAGACAACTAGGTAGATCATATGCATTGTATCTCCAATATCAGTGGCTCCAATTCCAGATTAACACACTGGCCTAGAGGGGTACAATGCCATTTCAAGATTATGGCCAATTTATGCATTTATGTGATAATAGTTCATCCGAGCATAAAGCAAAGCTAGTAGAATTTTACCTACACAACATGGCACTTCCTGACATGAATTTATGGGACCCAATGCTGCAATGGGAGATTTATAGCTCATGGCTATGGCTTCTTGGTTGAGCCATGAAGAAAAGAGGGCTGTGGAAATTCAGAAAATAATGGAAAAAGAGCTAAGTGATCCCCTGATGATAAGTGCAGAACCAACAGACCCCTTATCCCTCATCTATGCCCACCAACACTTGGCAGCTAATCCTCAAGCTCTCTCTAACTATGTTGACAGGCAAGCACATGTTATTGCTCATTTCAAATATATGGAGAGATTGTTTGACGATGGCTACCTTCATGCCTGGATGAGAAGGTCGAATACATTGTCACATAGCCTAAGGATTAGTGAGTATCACTCCCCAACCAGAATGAGGGAAGCCATGAGCTGAGTGCCCCTATATAAGAAATCAATGCAAAACTTGAAAGCCAACTGGATTGGTCTTAAATTCAGTCCTCCATTGCTGCTAGGACAGTTGGAAGGAGTTACGGAGGAGGAAGAACAGAAAAAATGAGAGGAAGTGGATAGGAAAGCAAGTTTCCATGACAGAGAGGAAGACATCACATCAGAGGCTTGGGATGTCAGGGAATCTGTTAGAGCTATTAAAGATGAAGAACTAGATTAGTTGCTCAGAGGATGAGCAACCCATTTAGCAAGGGGGTGATGATGAGCCCCATAAATGGGTAACTATATGGGCTCATTCTGCCTATTATTTCGATTTAATCCACCATTATTAGTATTTTTGTGCATGTTTTTGAATATATTTAAGTCAATAGATTGAATTGGGATAGTCACTTTGCCATGTAGTCTAATGAGTGTTTATTGCATATTTTTTGGACAATTTTGGACAAGGACAAGGAATTTATGAGCACATGGCAGCCAAACTCGAGAAATCAGGGAAGATGACTTGTAGGAGGGGTGTCTCCTTCATTAATGACACCTTTCCTCGAATCCTCCATCAGCAGCTCGGAGTACAGAGGCCCACATTAATGATTCCAAGGGGCAGCCGAGCAAGTCAAGTAGGACCGTTGTTATCCTCAGTTCTAGGAAGCCGAGTTCCTTAATTTTAGGAGGACTATTGGGAGTCCCCATTTGTATAAATAAGAAGGCTTCGAGCCTTAGTAGGTTAGCTAGTTCATAGTATATTTTTTCACTTTTGTGCAGCATTTTACTCAACTCATTTTCGAGCTCTTTTTGAGAACAGTTTATCTGAAGTAACTAGTATTTTATGATAATGAAGATGAACCAAGTTTTGATCTAGCACTGATCTTTTCCAGAGGGCTGAAGTTGTTGGGTTAGGGCCCAACCCAAGTTTCCCAGCACCTTCTTTTTGTATTTATATGTTTTGTTTCCATTCATGAGTTAATTTCTGCTGCATATACTCCTTTTGCTTCGTTAGATTAGGTTGATTTTGATGGTTAGAATAGTTGTTATTGTATCAGTTGTGCAAGTAGGTTGTTGCAGTAAAAAAATAAGATTCAAAAAGGCCACAATAGGTCTTGATCTCCTTTCTCCCTTCTTGGGACTATGATCTGAGGTCAAGGCACTACTGCTGCCACCAAAAACACAATTTTTTCTCTTTGATGCAACTGCTAGTGTGATACTTTGATTTGGAAGAGTTGATATTGGTTCAGATCCACTTGCTTAGGTCATTTCCTATTCATTTACCATAGTTCTCTCGCATTTTTTTCTGTTCATAAGATACTGTTAAGCATTTTCTGGTTTTAGGTCAGGAATTAGGTTAAGCTAGACAAAACTCTGTTTTTCAGTTCTTGGTTTGCTCAGGTTTGAGAAGTAAATGTGCAGATCTCTTGCAGGACATCCCAGCTCATCGTTCCTCCATAGAATAGCTAGCACCAGCTCACCTATCATAGATCCCCTAGCTCATTCACAACATTTCGCCAATCTGTCCTAATTTCTGCGTTTTTTCATAAAGCTTCTTTCTTGCCCTTTGAACAAATCCAACCAATCTCATTCATCCTTGACCTTCCTTGACAAGCTCTAGACCCCTCAACACCTTAATCCAGCCTTCATTTCCCTTTTCCCATCATTTCTCCACGTTCAAACCTCCAGAAACCACTTTCGACCTCCTCTTGTAGATCCTCCTGTAGAACCTCCTGTGGATCCCCTGCAGCCTCCTGTAGAATTTCCTGTGAGTGATTTTTCGAAGTTTGATCACAATGGAAGTCTTCAGAGGGGTACTAGGGGCTTCTTATGACTCCTCCATGCCTTCCTCACCTTCTGCAAAAGCCAAATCCATCTTCCTTTGCCACCAAACCTCTGCACAGTCACAACCAGTCAAATCACAAGCATAATAATTCCACATAAAAATACTCAAAAGTACAAAAAGATGATTTCTTTCCATTTCTTTTCAGAAGTAGCTTGAATAAATGAAATTTACCTTTCTAGTAGTCAATGGCACTCACTTCATTAGTTTCTGTCTCTTTTCTTGCAAAAGTAGGGTTAGTTGGTGTAGAGCCTCTAACTTGCAGCTAATTATCCATCATTACCTACAGCTTTTCCTCACTTATCCCTCTCTTTTTCCCTATTTTCCTCATAAACCTACCCAGATCATTACATTTGATGTCTTTAAGCATGATTGGTTAACTTTGCTAATGTTTGGCTGTTTGTCTAGATTTTTGACATATGCACAAAGATTCCGCAGCTGTCTGGCAATTCCGCAGCCATTCAGCAATTCCGCAGCTATCTGGTCATTCCGCAGCCTTTTCATTGATCTCTATGTTCCACGTGTCATTTTGCAAAACGCATCACATGGGCACGTAGGAATGAAGGTGTTAAAGGTTCCTATGCTATTGGTTCAGTCAGAAATGCCACGTACACCTCCAATCAACGTGGATCAAACTTCGGTCAACAGAGCCAGCTCAAACGGTGCTGCGTAAGTTGAAAGGTCACGTCACTCCAGATGGCAATTCCTCCACACTACGTAGGTTATGGGAGATAGGATCCAACCTTGGATTCAACCTCCATGACGACCGTACCCTCCAGAACGCACACAGACCTGTTTACGTGTTGCTGAACCATTTAATTAGCATGATTGACAGTTAATTTCCAGTTTCATGTTTTACGCAGTAGGCAGTTGATCATACGCCTATAAAATCCAGCGTCTGCGCACGCTTAAGGATTAGTCTTTAGTTATTTTGTTTATGTAATTGCTGCAATTTTAGCGTATCCAGAAACTCTGTTTTGAAGCTGCTGTTTCAGCACTTTTTACTGTAATTTCTGCATATGAGTTAATAGAAGACTGTGCTGTTTTGATTTCAAGTAGCTGATCTTTCCTTGGGTTTTGTGGATGGAGGGCCCCCATTCATAACAGCCTTTGTACAGTAACTTTATCTTCATGTTCTTGCCATTTCCTTCTTTCGAATTCAACAATTTTCCTTTTATTTAACGCATGTACAGTTTTGATTTACTTTCATTTCCAGCATTTATTTTAAACTGATCAGGATTGTTTTCTGCAGGTTTTAGCCCGGGATTGTGTGTCTTTGTGTATTTGCTTTATCTCTGATGGTATTTTCAGTTGTCATATTCATAGTTGCTGCCTTTACTCTGTTTTTCTAGCTTAACTTCTAGCTTAGTTTCTCAAGCTGTATGCTAACACATTGATGGTCTCCTTATCATAAGTTGTTCATCTTTAAGAGATCATAATACTACTAAATTACAGCTTGCTTTGAGTAGCTTTTGGCTTATATCACTAACTCTTTCTTCACTTGTTACACATAACAATGTATGTTGGAAGCAGAATGCTGGAGAAAGGAACAGTGGTGTTATAATTTGTCATTTAGAGCTTTATCACTTTTTAGACTTATCTCTAACTACTTCTTAATCGTGTTTTACATAGTACTATATGTTGGAAGCAGAGTGTTAGGAAGAGATGAACATTATCATTGGTCTTTAAAGTGGTTTTCTTACCTTTTTATTTGCAGCAGCATGAGTAGTGACTAGTGCCATTAGAAAGTGGTTCTTTGCTTTCAGTTCATTTCAAGTTATTTATTTCAAGCTCTTTCTTTGCAAAGTTTAGAAGGTAGTTAGAAACCACCAGCAACACACACTCACTCATTTAGAAATCACCTTACACACACTATCACTCATCTGTTTATAAAACCTCCATTCCATCTTAGGAAGATAGATTGACCACAAACAACACCCCCAAACGACAAAAAGATCTAAGAGGTTGCTTAAGTACATACAATACACCTTCACTTCATCAGCTTACGAGCCCCTGGTTGACAATTTATGATAGCAATTTAGACGACACTAAATTGACTAAACTTTTTGGCGCCGTTGCCGGGGAAGTGAAATTAAGTAGCCATATTCTTAGAGAAAAAAAAACATAAAATTTCAAGGAAAGAAGTTGATAACCTATCAAAGTATGCTCTCCTCTTGTACTTCAAAGTGATCTGGAGGATCAGAAAAGAGAAAGTTATTGATTTAGTAGTTTCTTGAGTATGCTCTCTTCTTGCACCTAGAGTGACCTGGAAGATCAGAAAAAGAAATATTAACTTGACTTGAAGAAAAATAATAAAAAAAAATGACATGCATAGAGCTAGAGATTCTAGGGGAAGGTTTTTAGCTAGAGCTCGAAGTTCAATTTTTACAAGTCCATCTGCTTCAAGGGATAGACAAGAGACACCTCCCTTATCTCCAACCAACACTCCTAGTCCTAGAATTCCTGGAATTCAAGAGCCGAGAGTTGACTCTCCCACACCTTCTATTGAATTTGAACCAGGAAGAGACTCTTCTCTTTCTCCTATAGAAAGACCAATTGTAATTGAGGAAGTAGAATCACCTGAAGAAGAAGGAGAAATCTCTTCTCATTCACCCTTTGTAGAGGAACCAGAAGATTTTGAAATCCCTAGGGTAACCATCATGGCAGAGGAAGAAGGAAGTGGTAGAGGTAGAGGTAGAGGAGGAGGAGGAAACAACAACAATAATGGAGGAGGTAGAGGTCCCCTTGGAGGAGGAAATAGAGATGGGGATAATTCATTTGGGTTTCCCATTGTTAATGAGGATTCCCGAGCCACTATGAAAAACATATCACCATCTGTCCTCACAAATTTCCATGGGTTAAGAACTGAGGACCCTGAAACATTTTTATTTGAGTTTGAAGTTGTGTGTCGAACTTATGACTATCTGGATGACTCTCAGAAACTCAAATTGTTCCCTTCAACACTGAAAGATCAAGCTTTGAAATGGTTCATGGGGTTACTCACTCAATCCATTAGGTCTTGGGATGAAATGAAACAGACATTTTTGGATAGGTATTTGGACTATTGTATGCCTACTAATCACAAGGACGAGGTATTTAAAATGATACAAAGAGAAGATGAGAGCTTAGAAGATTTACTTGAAAGATTTCAATATAACCTGAAACGAGCAAAAATGAGTAATTTGGATGAAGAGACCTTAAAAGCCCTCCTATTAAAAGCCATTAGGGATGAATGGATAGATATCTTGAATATGATGGGGAAAGGGGATATTTCTCAACTTTCACTCAATGATATAGCAGAACTCTGTATCCATCTCTCAAGGGGCAAATCAAAAACTCAAAAAGGGCCTAGAGATCCTTCTCTCCTTCGAGCAAATAAATCTGCAACGGGATCAGTAAGTAGGGCTGAAATCGGCAATATGCTTGATGAATTCAAAACTGACATCTTAGGGAGTCTTAGTGAACAACTAGATACCCTTAAGATTCACAATAAACAAAAAGCAGAAGCTGAGGCTTTGGCCATTTTTTGCCCGAAATGTAGAAAGAAACATGCTTTAAGGGAATGTCCCTTGGATGCACACGTTGTAGAAACATGCGTAATTTGCTCAGAAACTCACGAGACTAAGGATTGTCCTTCAATACCTGGCCTCAAAGCAGTCTTTCAAGAGGATCCAAATACACTTGAATCTCTCTGTTTTGTTGCAAGGAGACCTTGGAAAGGGCAACAGAATCAAGGGTTTAACAACTCTATGAATTTTCAATCCCAACCAAATTGGAATCCTTGGCAACAACCTTGGCCTCAACCTCAAAATGCTTTTCAAGCATGGATGCAAAGCATGCAAAATCCTTATGGGAGACTTGCTCAATTCTATCAATATCCTCCATCATTTCAGAATCAACAAGCTCCACAACTTCCAAATCAAGGTCAACAACTATCATTGCCATACCCTCAACAACAACAACCTCCTCCACAAAATCAAAATTCTCAACTCTTGCTTCAATCCCAGCAGAAGTCAAATCAACTTCCCTCTCAGCCATTACCAAATCCAAATAATAGGAACCCTAAAAATGCTTACATGATGGAAGGTCAACCATTCCCTACCTATATGGTTGTTCCTCTCAATGAAGTACAACTCAGATCAGGTAGAATCCTAGATCAACCTTCTACAAGTGTTCAACAACCAAGCATTTCTGAGGAAGAATCTCTCAAAGTCAATAAGGGTTCTGAAGTATCACTTCAAAACCAAAATATCCAAAAAGAAAAAGAAAAAGAATCAACTTCTACAACTCCCATAGTTGAGCAACCGACATCTTCAACTACACCTCCTTTTCCTGAAAGATTACAAATTGACAAAGGAGTGGAAAAGAAAATTTGGTTGCCTGACTATAGTTTTCTAGATGAATTGAAGAATGTCTGTATCAAGATTCCCTTGTTACAAGCCATTAAGGAAATTCCCATTCTAGCAAAGACAATAAAGGAGTTGAGTTTGAAGAAAACAGGAAAGAGAACCAGAGATACCAAAAGGATACATCTAGTTGGAAAAATTGCAGACATTATGATGGGTAAGATTACCATGAAAAAGTATGTGGATCCCAGTAGCCCTATTGTCAAGACTCATATTAATGGGGTTGAAATCCCAAATACTTTGATTGACTTAGGAGCCGCTATCAACATCATGAGTAGACAGACCATGGATCAGTTAAAGCTTCCTAACCTTCTCTTTACACCTACTTTACTGCAACTTGCAGATCGATCAATCATTAAACCTGATGGTGTATTGGAAGACATTCCAGTCTCCCTAGACTCTTGGGAATATCCAGTTGATTTTATGATTTTAACTCCCAAGAACAATCTAGGAGGACATCCTCTTATCTTAGGAAGACCTTGGCTAGCAACAGCTGATGCTTTTATCAGTTGTAGGTCTGGGGACATGTATATATCAGATGGTAATTCCACCAAGAAATTCAACTTGTATCCTCCAGCAAAGGAAATAACAGAAATAGGGGAAGATGAGTGGGTTGATGATGAGGATACTATTCAACCTGTTCTAACCATCTCTGAGATCAGTGAAGATAGTCAAATTCTAAATACATTAGAAAATTTTGAAATACCTTTAGAATATGACTCTACACAGTTTCAGTTAGATGCGGACATTGAATATCTCTCCTCTAGACAGATGTCTCTCTTCTCAATGGAAGAGTTTGGTAGTTATACAGTTGAAATCTTTCCAGGGAAAACATTGAACATTAACAGAAACTTGGAAAGACCACAACAAGAAGAATTAACCAAACTTTTGCAAAAACATTCCACTGCATTTGCATGGGAATACACTGACATGAAAGGAATCGATCCTAAGACTTGTATTCATCACATCTATATTGAAGAAAACAACAGACCTATTAGGAAACCACAAAGAAGGATGGATCCAAACCTTAGGGAAATCGTGAAAGAAGAACTCCAGAAATTGCTCAAGGTAAACTTCATTTACCCCATTTCAGATAGCCAATGGGTTTCTCCCTTGGTTATAGTGCCCAAAAAAATGGTAAATGGAGAGTTTGCATTGATTATCGAGAATTGAACAAGGCAACCTTAAAGGATCATTTCCCTCTACCTTTTATTGATCAGGTACTAGACACTTTAGCAGGTAAAAAGTATTTCGCATTCCTGGATGGTTTTAGTGGGTATAATCAAATTCAGGTAGCACCTGAAGATCAAGACAAAACCACATTTACTTGTCCTTGGGGAACTTTTGCCTACTGAGTACTCCCTTTTGGATTGTGCAATGCACCCGCTACATTTCAAAGGGCTGTACTAGGAATCTTTTCAGATCTAATTCATGATTGTGTAGAGGTCTACATCGACGATTTCACAGTTTATGGTAATACATTTGAAGAAGCTTTGGAAAATTTGGAAAAAGTACTGATAAGATGTAAGGAAACAAATCTTTCTTTAAGTCATGAAAAGTGTTTTATGATGTTTACTGAAGGGATTGTTTTAGGACATCATATTTCAGGAGATGGGATTAAGGTTGATAGATCCAAAGTTGAAGTCATCTCTAAGTTACCTGTTCCAAATTGCCAGAAAGATGTTAGAAGTTTTCTTGGGTTTACTGGATATTACAGAAGGTTTATTGAAAACTTCACTAAGATAGAATCTCCTCTTTTCAAATTGCTTACCAAAGACTATGAGTTCAAATGGGATCCTGAGTGTCAATCTGCCTTTGAAGCTTTAAAGACTAGAATATCTGAATCACCCATCTTAAGGGGGCCAAATTGGAAACTCCCTTTCCACATTTCTACTGATGCTTCAGATACAGCTCTAGGAGCTGTTTTGGGACAAAAGGATTTGATCCCTTATGCCATTTATTACACCAGTAAAAATTTGACTCCCACTGAGTTAAATTATACTGTTACAGAAAAAGAGTTCTTAGCTGTAGTACATGCGATCAACAAGTTTAGACACTACATAACCGGCTATGAAACCTTTGTCCATACTGATCACTCTGCCATAAGATATTTAATGAACAAACCTGTTACTAATGGCAGAGTTACAAGATGGCTTTTACTTTTACAAGAATTCAACATTACTATGTTAGATAGACCTGGAAAACAAAACACAGTAGCTGATTTCTTGTCTAGAATCCAAAACACTAATGAATATTCTCCAGTAGAAGATAAGTTTCCAGATGAATACCTTTTTGCAGTAACTACCAAGACTCCTTGGTATGCAGATATGGCTAATTATCTAGTTACAGGGAAGCTACCTCTACACTTATTTCCTAATGAGAAAAGGAAAATCATTCAGGAGAGTTCACATTATTCTTGGATTTCTAATGAATTGTTCAAAACAGGGCCAGATTGTATAATCAGAAGATGTGTTCGGGAAGATGAAATGCTTGACATTCTTCAGGCATGTCATGATGAACCATGCGGTGGGCACTTTGCTGACAAGAGGACAACCTATAAAATCCTTTCTCTAGGATATTATTGGCCCTCTCTCTTTAAAGATGCAAAGCAGTATGTTAGAAGGTGTGACAACTGCCAAAGAGTTGGGAGACCAACTCCTTCAAATGAAATGCCACTACAGTCTCAGGTATGCATCGAACCCTTTGAGAAATGGGCTCTAGATTTCGTTGGACCAATTAATCCACCATCAAAGCAAAAGAAGTATATACTAGTTTGTACTGATTATGTTACTAAGTGGGTAGAAGCCAAAGATTTTCCTTCTGCCACTGAAAATTCAGTTGTTCAATTTCTTTTTGAGGATATTTTCACTCGTTTTGGTGTCCCAAGGGAAATTGTGACAGATCAGGGCAGCCAATTTACATCTAAAATGATGGAGAAGCTGATGGAGGAATATAAAATCAAGCACAGAACATCTACTCCATACCATCCGCAATCAAATGGCCAAGTGGAATCTACCAATAAAGTTCTTGAAGGCATTATCACCAAGACTGTTCATCTTCATAGAAGAGATTGGGCGGAAAGGCTTCCTCAAGACTTATGGGCCTATAGATCTACATGGAGAAACACAACAGGACATTCTCCCTATGAACTTGTTTATGGGAAGGAAGTCCTGCTCCCCATTGAGTTCCAAATCAAGACCTTCAAGGTGGCAGTCCAATTGGGAATGAGCCTCTCAGAAGCCCAAAAACACAGAATGGACCAGCTAAATGAGCTAGATGAAATAAGACAAGATGCAATTCTAAGGACCGATCTAGTTCAGCACCAAAGATCTAAATGGCATGATCGTCATATCAAAGAAAGAAAGTTTCAGAAAGGAGATTGGGCTCTATTGTTTGATTCAAAGTTTAAAGACTTCAAAGGGAAATTTCAAACTCATTGGCTTGGGCCATATGAGATTGATGAAGTCTTTAGTAATGGAGCAGTTTGAGTGAAAACTATTGATGAATTTCATACTCCTCTTATTGTGAATGGCCATCGCTTGAAAATCTTCCAGAAGCCACTCTCAAAAGAGGAATTTGTCAAGTTGTTTAAAGAAGATTCTGCAATCAGGTTGGTGGAGAATGATTCTTCTCCTCCATCAGCCTAATCTTTGGTTTTTGAAAAAAAAAAAAAAAAAAAAGAGAGAAAAAAAGAATAAAAGTATAGGCCTGAAAACCAGTCTCTGATTGGCAGTCCTATGCAAAAAATCTGAGGTGAAAATCAGGGTCACCTGACACCTCACATTTTCCAAAAAAAAAAAAAAATCCCTCTTCTTTTCCTTGTTCCATCTCATTTCATTATTTCATCCATTTCATTCACCATCTCATTCATCCAATCATTCTCACTCCATCTCATTTCTTTCCATCCATCCATCCATTACATTCAATCTCACCAATAAAGTCATTGTCAGATTTATTTCACACAACTAAAGTTGTTTTGTGCAGACAAAAGGGTATCACTGCAGTTTCTGCAGCTGAGGAGCAATTCCGCAGCCAACATCCCAATTCCGCAGCCGATACACTTTCTGCACCTGCATAAAGAAACACAGTCTGTTTAAGAAGGAATCTGCAGTCCAAAAAGTCATCAGCAAAAATTGAAAAAGGTCATATAGCAGCAATAAACAATGAAAGGTTAGCACAGATGAGCAAAAGGGAATCAAAGCGCGGATACATGAGGTATGATCTAATTTCTAAACTTACGGTTATAACATTTTGCATGGTTTACGGATTATGTTTTTTACCATTTAATGTAATGATTACCAGTCCTTTCCATCACTCGACCGGAAATCCACGTATCCCTCAACCTTGATAGTCCTTATTCATCACGATTTTTAAAACTCAAGCACGACTGCTCTTCCATTTAAATTCCTGTACCTGAGTGACGTAGACAATTGTACTACGGCTCTCTGCATTATGATTCCGCAGCCAAATGTACACTCATGACCGATGTCTAAGGGACTTAACCGTTTCTTCCCATTATTCATAACCCTCCTACGCATAATCTCATTCACGCTGTTGATTCACTTCCGCATTCCCTTGTTTCCACTGCTCTGCCTTATTCACTACTCTGCCACCATAACCATACTCTGTTTTCCCCTCTGCTGAACTTTGACCACTGTTGTGTTGAAGCCGTAAATCTATTGTGTTGAAGCCACTACTGAAGCCGTATAACCCTTTTTTCCAAAGAATTAAAACGGAGCTGTGAGAGAGCTGATGGGTAAACTTCTGAGGGCAGAGCCAGAGGGCTCTAAATTTCTGGAAGGATATCCCCAAGTCAAAGACGCTTTGCAGAAGGCAAATTGGCTCCAGTGCATCCAAAAATTCAAGGGTTATCATAGAGAGGTCACGAAGGCTTTCGCACGTTCTTTCAGAGACAAAGACAATCAAGTGGAGATAGGAGATCTGAAATTTACAGTCACCGAAAGCAGTTTGGCATAGGCCACTTCATTACCAAAAACTGGGGAGAGATGGTTCACAAACCGATCAGTACAAGACCAACAATGGAAACAAATTCTGAAAAATCTAGGTATGGACACTAGCATTTTTACAAAGGGAATCCTTGTTAGTCTTGTCAAAGAAGAATGGACAACTTTGCTTCTGTTAATACAGAAATTCTTTACATGTGAAGGAAGATTTGGAGTTTTGTATGTTTATCATGCCAAAGTTATGATGCATTTCTTAGGAGAGCATGACATTAACCTTCCATACTTTTTACTCTCAAGCCTTAGAAAAATGTGCTCAATAGTCCAAAGAAACCCAAGAAACATTGAGCCACATTTGTACCATCATGGGCTTGTCAAGATACTAGTTGAAGAACAATTGAAAGAAAAAAGAGACACATGGGAAAGATTTCTTGTAAGGAATCATTTCCAAGAGATAGGGGAAGCCTCTGGTAGTTCACCTCAAGTGCCTAAAAAGAGTAGAAGGAAAAGAACAGAGGAAATTACCCCAGAAACTGTTGTCCAAGAAGAAACTGTCCAAGACCTTGTTGAAGAAGAAATTGCTGCACATCATTCTGAAGAAGAAAATGACCCTGAGCCTGCTGTAGACATTGACCAAACAACCCAAGAAATCATTACAGAAACCCTGCAAGAAATTGTCCAAGAGGCTGCTCAAAAGAAAAAGGAGAGTAGGAAGAGACAAAAGAAAGATAAAGGAAGAGCTATAGCCCAAGAAACCTACCTTACTCCTGAAAATTCCAGTGAAGAGGACACTCAGCCATTAGCACATAGATTAGCCCAACTTCATGAGGCTGCCCTTTCCAAGAAGATGCAAAAACAAAAGCAAAAGCAACAAAAAGAAAAATAGAGCATCACCACCGTGAGAAGGAGCAGCAGGCTACAAGGCAAAATGGGGGCCACAAAGGATAAAAAGTCACTCATTATTGACTTGAGCACACCTGAAAAGGTTGCTACAAGACTTGACTTTGAGAAAAGCCCTCCACATATTGAGCATGATGAGACTAGTCCTCCACGTGAGGAAAGTCCTTTTGAGCATGAACCTGAATTTGAGCATGAGCCTAGTCCAAAGAGGTCACCAGAGATTGATCCAGATCAGCAGAAGGTTTATAATTACCTGGAGACATTAGAACAAGCTGCTACTGGTCCAAGCACTGTTCTACCTCTTGAGCAGCAAATCCACTCACTCAAACAGGAAAATTTTGAGCTTGAATTTTTAAATCGCCACATCATACAAGAGAATGAAAAATTGAAGGAGCAAGCTAAGGTGGACAAGATGATCCACGATAATACCATGCTTCATCTAGGCCTTTGGCAAAGGAAAAACAGAAAGCTAAAGAAGAAATGCAGGAAGCTAAGCGGAGCTTTGGTCAATCTAAAATTCAGATGCTTGGTGAGGAAACCAAGAGTCAATGTGGCTACACAGAGGAAGAGGAGAAGACTAGATGTCTTAGCAGAGGCATCTCAGCAGGTAGATTAAACAATGTTTTCGTTGCATGAGGACATGCAACACCCTCGTAGTGGGGGTATGTAGAGCCTCTAACTTGCAGCTAATTATCCATCATTACCTACAACTTTTCCTCACTTATCCCTCTCTTTTGCCCTATTTTCCTCATAAACCTACCTAGATCATTACATTTGATGTCTTTAAGCATGATTGGTTAACTTTGCTAATGTTTGGTTGTTTGTCTAGATTTTTGACATATGCACAGAGATTCCGTAGCTGTCTGGCAATTCCGCAGCTATCTGGTCATTCCGCAGCCTTTTCATTGATCTCTATGTTCCACGTGTCATTTTGCAAAACGAATCACATGGGCACGTAGGAATGAAGGTGTTAAAGGTTCCTATGCTATTGGTTCAATCAGAAACGCCACGTACACCTCCGGTCAACGTGGATCAAACTTCGGTCAATAGAGCCAGCTCAAACGGTGCTGCGTAAGCTGAAAGGTCACGTCACTCCAGATGGCGATTCCTCCACGCTACGCAGGTTATGGGAGACAGGATCCAACCTTGGATTCAACCTCCATGACGACTGTACCCTCCAGAACGCACACGGACCTGTTTACGTGTTGCTGAACCATTTAATTAGCATGATTGACAGTTAATTTCCAGTTTCATGTTTTACGCAGTAGGCAGTTGATCATACGCATATAAAATCCAGCGTCTGCGCATGCTTAAGGATTAGTCTTTAGTTATTTTGTTTATGTAATTGCTGCAATTTTAGCGTATCCAGAAACTCTGTTTTGAAGCTGTTGTTTCAGCACTTTTTACTGTAATTTCTGCATATGAGTTAATAGAAGACTGTGCTGTTTTGATTTCAAGTAGCTGATCTTTCCTTGGGTTTTTTGGATGGAGGGCCCCCATTCATAACAGCCTTTGTACAATAACTTTATCTTCATGTTCTTGCCATTTCCTTCTTTCGAATTCAGCAATTTTCCTTTTATTTAACGCATGTACAGTTTTGATTTACTTTCATTTCCAGCATTTATTTTAAACTGATCAGGATTGTTTTCTGCAGGTTTTAGCCCGGGATTGTGTGTCTTGTGTATTTGCTTTATCTCTGATGGTATTTTCAGTTGTCATATTCATAGTTGCTGCCTTTACTCTGTTTTTCTAGCTTAACTTCTAGCTTAGTTTCTCAAGCTGTATGCTAACACATTGATGGTCTCCTTATCATAAGTTGTTCATCTTTAAGAGATCAGAATACTAATAGATTACAGCTTGCTTTGAGTAGCTTTTGGCTTATATCACTAACTCTTTCTTCACTTATTACACATAACAATGTATGTTGGAAGCAGAATGCTGGAGAAAGGCACAATGGTGTTATAATTTGTCATTTAGAGCTTTATCACTTTTTAGACTTATCTCTAACTACTTCTTAATCGTGTTTTACATAGTACTATATGTTGGAAGCAGAGTGTTAGGAAGAGATGAACATTATCATTGGTCTTTAAAGTGGTTTTCTTACCTTTTTATTTGCAGCAGCATGAGTAGTGACTAGTGCCATTAGAAAGTGGTTCTTTGCTTTCAGTTCATTTCAAGTTATTTATTTCAAGCTCTTTCTTTGCAAAGTTTAGAAGGTAGTTAGAAACCACCAGCAACACACACTCACTCATTTAGAAATCACCTTACACACACTATCACTCATCTGTTTATAAAACCTCCATTCCATCTTAGGAAGATAGATTGACCACAAACAACACCCCCAAACGACAAAAAGATCTAAGAGGTTGCTTAAGTACATATAGTACACCTTCACTTCATCAACTTACGAGCCCCTGGTTGACAATTTATGATAGCAATTTAGACGACACTAAATTGACTAAACAGTTGGTAAACTAGGGTTTGCTAAGGTTTGTGTTTCATTTCGGTTTTCCTTCTCTTTCTGCAAGTAGAATAGCCCCTGCAGAGTTAGCTTTCTTCCATCACAGTTAAAAGCTTCTTCTGAGAACTCATAGAAGTTGGCTTATGCGCCTAGCAAACTTGTGCTAGTTGATCAAGTGACAACCTGCAGTAAGAGCTAGTACTTGTGCATACAACACCATCACTTCCAAGTTTGTTATGAACTACTGGGTTGATAAAAGTAAAGAAGGAAGCCCCAGGAGTTGCAACATTATTGCTGCAATACTGGAGGTCACCACTAGGCATGAAATGGGATTCACGGCGCAGATGGGGAGTATGAGATGGACCAAGTTATCCTAGATTTGGGGTTCAATGTGAATGTTTTGCCAAAACAGACTTGGGAAAGAATGGGGATACCTGCACTCCAGTGGTCTTTGATACAATTAAGAATGACGAATCAATAGAAGATTATCCCAATGGGGAAGCTGCAAGGGTCACAGTTGACATCAAAGGTGCGAGTGCACTAGCGATTTGAAGTAATAGAGATTGTGAATGATAGCAATCCCTACCCTGCGCTCCTTGGAATCGATTGGGACATTGACATGAATGTGGTAATCAGCCTGAAGAAGTGGAAGATGATATTTGAAAAGAAGTCACTTTGCATAGTGGTGTCGTTGGATCCCGCGGAGGGACCACGCTATACAGAACCAGTCCGAGATTATGAAAGTGATGATGATCTAGACCATATTTACAAGATAACAGTCTGAGACCAGGATTAGGTGAATCTGATAGCGGACGGACGTATTGCATGGGACCACAAAAGCTCCTGCACGTCAGATTTGGATGAAGAATTAGAACACTGGCAGAACCGGCTGCATGAAGTATCTACGCTGCGTTGTAATATGATGACCAAGTCATTGCATTGTGTGTCATCCGAAGTCAGGGATCTACCTCATTATGATGGGCTAACTGATGTTGATTTCTTTTTGGATGCATTTGAAAGAGAAGTGCCGGAGAAACATTGCTTCTAGGCCTTGGACTAGGTACTGCACACTACGCCTACAAGATGGTGGGGTACGCACAAGGATAATTTAAGTGATTGGCGCAACTATAGGAGGATGATGAGAATACGTTTTGGGCAGCCAAAAGTGCAGATGACAAATAAGTATGATGTAAGGGATGATTTGTGTGATCACCTGGCCAAATGGACTAAGGCTTATGGAGCGGAGCCCCAACCTGAATAGGTGAATCTGTTTTTTCATACCAAGGGTGTCATAACAATGAATTGGTACTTGGAGACTGATCTCCACCATGGCACTGAGGAGTGGGACATCTTATGCTAGGGATTTATAATTACATTAAACTTTGAGGATGGGTTTGACTGTATTGACGCGAAGTTACAGGAGGTTAAAGCAACGATCTTTAGGATACCATAAGATCCTTTGGACTTGGTCCAACCTGATTGAACTACCCAGATGAGCCACACACTGGAATGCTATAACATGACCACTAAAGAAGAAGAAAAGGATCCTTGAAAGATTAATATTTTAGAAACTAAAGGTCAACGTGAGGCTGAAGGTCCATAGATAGAGGATCCTAACATAACCGCGCCACTAAAAACTCAGAAGGTCAACAATGGTACAGAGCTGGAACCAAAATTTGCAAAGATTGGGGACTATTTGGATGATGTGACAGTAGACAAGGTCGCTGAGCTCCTCCATGAATATTAGGATTTGTTCCCCATGAAGTTTTCTAATTTAAAAGGGATAATAGGAGACTTGGGTGTCATGAATATCACCTTGAAGCTAGACGCGAACCCTGTAAAAGAAAGACTTTACTTCCTTAATCCTAAGTATAAGGAAAGGGTTTGCGCTGAGTTAGATAAGATGCTCACGAAATGAATTATTGAACCAGTGGAAGAATCCGATTAGGTAAGCCCTATAGTGGTTCAGGAAAATAAACAGAAAGAAGAAATAAAGATATGCGTGGATCTCCAAAAGTTGAATGATGCTTGCATACATGATCATTTCCCGACCTCGTTCACTGATGAGGTCTTAGATAATGTAGGTGGCCAAGAAGCATACTGTTTCACTAATGGGTTCTCTGGGTACCATCAGATCAAAATCGCGATTAAGGATAGAAGCAAGACGACCTTCGTGATTGAATGGGGATGTTTTCAGTACACTGTAATTCCTTTCGGGCTGAAGAATGCACTAGAAATATTTTTGCGCGTAGTCATTGTGACATTCAAAGACTTCATTCATAAGTTTCTGGAGGTATATTTTGACAATTGGACAGTGTTTGGATTGGTCAAGTGTCATGTGGAAAGTTTGCGCTTAATGTTAGATACATGTCAGAGATATCAGATCGCACTCAATCTGAAGATGTGCCTATTTTGTGTCCCTTTAAGGATCGTGTTGGGTCATGTGGTATGCAGATAGGGTTTGATGGTAGAACTCGTGAAGATCATGGTGATAATCAACTTGGAGGCACCAAGGAATGTAAAACAGCTATGCACAACTCTGGGGCATACCAGATACTATAGGAAGTTCATCAAGAGCTATGCCCAGATCACCGTGCCCATGGAGAAATTGTTGAAAAATGATCCTACGTTCTGTTGGAGTGATGAATGCCAGAAGAGCTTGGACATGTTGAAAGAGAAAATGGTCACTGCGCCAATCTTAGTCTTCCCAGACTAGAAGAAGGAATTTCATGTGCACGTGGACGCCTCATGTATTGCATTAGGCGCCTTGCTGACACAGGCAAGTGAGGGGGAATTGGACCATCCTATAGCATTTGCGAGTAGGAAGCTGTAAAAGGTTGAGAAGAACTATTCCACTACAGAGCATGGAGGACTAGCCATGGTATACATGCTCCAAAAGTTCAGGAACTATTTGCTGGGTCGACATTTTAAGATGTATACTGATAATTTTGCATTGAAATACCTAATCAATAAGCCTGTGTTGGGGGGGAAGATCTGCAGATGGTTTTTGTTGTTCTAGGAGTATGACTTTGAAGTTATTGTGAAGGCAAGATGACTAAATGCGGGACCTGATCATCTATCACACATTGAAACGCGAGAGGAACCTACTAATTTAGAGGAATGGTTGCCCAATGCACAACTCCTTGCAGTGCACATTGCAAATAGTAACTTTGAAGATATCATACATTTCCTGACGATGGGAACTACCCCAAAAGGGTGTACAAGTTAGCAGAAGAAGGAGTTAGTAGTGTGTGCAACAGACTTCTCTGTCATTGCAGGAAACTTGTACAAAATGGGGTTAGAAGAAATATTGCAACATTATGTACCTAAATTTGAGTGAATTAGAATTCTTGTGGAGGCTCATGGATGATTTGCAAGAGGACATTATGCAAGAAAAGCAACAATGCAGAAGGTTCTGTGTGTTGGGTTGTGGTGGCCAACTTTGCATAAGGATGCAAAAGTATATTGTAGGGCCTATGATGCATGTCAAAGGACTGGTAGGCCATCGCAGAGGGATGAACTACCTTTAATGCCATAGGTGACGTTACAACCATTTGAGAAAGAAGACAGGTGCACGGTACATCGTCACCGCGACTGATTACTTGACCAGGTGGGCGAAGGCGTAGCTTGTGAAGGATTGTATAGGCATGCCAACAATAAAGTTTCTTTTTGAATACGTATTGACAAGATTTGGTCATCCAAAGATCTTGATGATCGATCACAGTACACACTTTCTTAATGAAACAATCAACGTGTTGACAAAAAAATTTCAAGTGTATCATCATAAGAGCATGCCTTATCACCTGCAAGCCAATAGGACGGTGGAAGCATTCAATAAGATACTAGAGAATGCACTGACGAAGGTTTGCAATGCTTAGAGAAGTGACTAGGATGTACGTGTACTAACGGTGCTATGGGCCTATAGAACAACTTTCAAGAAGTTGACTGGGCAAACACCTTTCAGACTCATGTATGGTGTAGAAGCTGTGATGCCAATGGAACACATTGTACCTAGTCTACGCATAGTGGCACTCACAGGAATGGTGGACCGTGAAACCTTGGAAGAGAGGCTTGGATAGCTATCAAAGCTTGAGGAGGAATTATTTCTAGCTAGATTTCATCAACGAGTTCAAAAGGAGCGTGAAAAGGCATGGCACAATCAGCACATCAAACTGCGCACCATCAAGGTAAATGATCTAGTCTTGTTATAGACGATAAATTTGATAAATTTCCAGGGAGATTACCGACGGTGGAGCAGTCCAGTTGGTCAAATTGAATGGAGAACCCTTCCCAAGGAAGGTGAATGGCAACCGATTGAAGCCATACACCAGTGATCTAGCTAGGTGACTATATGACGGAAGTAGAGTCTTAGCGGTCCATGCAGCTGAAAGGAAGCGCGGGACTATAAACTACATTGCCCGGGTCGGAGAGATACACAATTGGGGAACTGAGCGGAATGAAGATATGTCACAATGCCCATGGAAGCACGAAGGGGGTGCACTACCAAGGAAGGAACTACCCAGAGTAGTCGGAAAGTGATCGTTAAAGTTACTTTCATTATTTGACGATGAAAATATGGCCAAATGGAGTGGGCGGGGTGGTATTTAAGTCAGACTTGATGGACCAGATCTCTAAAAATATGTCGCGAATCTAGAATTAATGAACCAATTTTGGGGGGAACGATCAAATTTGAATTTGAAAGTCCCTATAAATTATAGGTGGCTTCCCAATGAAAAACACTTGGCATTTTGAGCATTGAGTTGTTGAGCTCTCAGGTGCACATGAACTGTGAAACCTTCGAGCTTTTACTAGAAAGTTCTATGTTTGAGACATTTCCACATGTGAATCAAGAGTTATTACTTTTTATTATGTCGATACCCATTGAAGTTATGAGTGTGGAAGTAGTCACTACCGAGGGAGCTATCCTAGAGGTGGCTATGGCAGCAGCAGGAGCTGCCCCAAAGGTAGTGCCTGCAGAAATACCTGCTAAAGTACCAAAGCCTCCACGGACACCCAGGCCAAGGCTTACCCCGACCACGTAGAGTCCCAAGATCAAGAAGGGCAAGCAAGTCAGGCCATCATAGCCGGTGCATGCATCTCCTAGGAAACACCCCTAGAAGGTTAAGCCCAATGCATATGAAAAGGGCAAGATAAGTAACTTAGAGCTAGAAGAAGAGGAGTTTGAGGATATCCCAATGGATGATGAGGATGTTGGGATGGAAACGGAGGATGTAAAAATTATGGGGTTTGATCCCATCACCAAGCTACCTGAGTACATCCCTCCACCCAAGGGAAATAACAAGGTACCCAAAAACATTGACGAGAGTAAGGTCACCCTGCATACACCGCTCTTACTGGCCCAAATTGTGTTTGAAGGATTTCACTTGGGGTGTGTTCCACTTTTGAAATTAGAAGACCGGGATTTAGTAGGCACAGAGCGGTTTCCTCACCTAGCAACAGATCAACTCATGCATTACCTATTCCATAAAACTATTGTCGTAACCGCGTTGGAGCTGCAGAAGTGGCTGAGAGGTGTGGATAAGGTAGGACTACTCAACCTGCTATGGGTGCCGCATTACAACCACGCGCCCATCACAATGGTGGTAATCAAGCAGTTACTATGCTTGGAACATGATGGGTGTTTGTGGATGGACGAGCCAATACCCATAACTGATAGACTAATCCATAGGATCACGCAACTGTCATACATAGGGGAAAATTCGGCCATGGCATTTGGCAGAAAGATTGGAAAACATGTCCTCGTGGAGGATATGAAGGAAAGGTTCAAGTTAGTGAAGAAGCCATGAGGCTATGCCATATCAAGCATCTGTGACCCGGCAGTCAAAGTAGCCACACAACTCTTGTCAAGGAAAGTTATGTGGAAGTGTCATGCAGACGGAATGCTGACACCAGTCGTAGCTTTGGAGGCCCAATGCGCAGAGGGAGTTCAATTTAATTGGGCACGCTACCTCTACGGTGAGTTCTTCGCAAACTACCACAAGGTGCAGGATATTGGCAAGACATTTCACTATGCATGGCTCTTGTAGTCGATAGTGTTGGTAGCATGGGATCTACCCAAAGGCAGTCAGGTCCCTTAGGTTGCGCCGGGCGTAACAGAGGCCACAAAGTACACTTCACTATGGGCGACCAAGGATCCTCAGTGGGTAAAGGACAACAAAATATTTTGGACCCTGATGGAGATGAACATACACATGGCCATCAACTGCAAGCTGTGGTTGTCACCTACTAACTTTGAAAAATTGCAGGAGTATGTGGAATTCAAGGCTAATTTCCACCACATATCAATAAGGGTGTGGAAGGACCCCGAGTAGAAGTGGCATGACTTGCCCTACTTAGCGACTAATTATGTGATTCAAATGGTCCTTGATAGCTGGCCGACAGAATGGCATATTGCCTCGGACTTGACTGTGGGATCTAGCAAGATCGTCGCGCAGAGGAAGAAGGAAGAAGCTAAGATGAAGATGGAGTAGCTGGCTGTGAAGAGGAGAAAGGAGGTCGATGCTAAAGCTAAGGAAGAGCGCGCTGCCATGCAAGAGGCAGGAGGATAGGTAGGATAGGAAGGAGGAGAGGAGCATGGCTCTGACAAAGAGAAATCGCCCTCACCAGAGACAGAGGAAGAAGTGGATGAACCGATAGAGCATGGAGGAGGGGACCTCGAAACGACTATGTTCAACATCAAACACACTAGGGGTCTAGAAAAGCTAGGATCATGGAAGAATTCCAAGGTGAGCAAGACATATTTGGATCTGATCACCCTAACAGATGGGGATCTAAATGACAGATCCATGCTTCACAGATGTAGACCAGTGTGGCACCAACCAGTGTGGCACCAACCAGTGTGGCCATTGGCACCTCCGAAGCCACGAAGATGCTACGTGTTAGGGACCCTCGAGCCATAGTACTACCAGACAGAGAATTGACAACGATGACTGATGCTGATAGACCTGCTCTCACCGCCCTCAAAGGCATGGGCCCTAATTTGGCAGTGCTTCCTAGCGAAGTAATTTATCTTTTATAGGATGGTGTGATCGCAGAGCTTTGGGCCCACAATTAACATGCTTTGAAGGTGATCAACAAAAGAAGGTGAATAATGCTCAGATGGCAGTACAATGCGAACCCACTCTCAACCTTGTGACCAAACGAACAGAGAAGAACCAACACCTCACTGAGGTTGTAGATGAAAAATGCTAGACTGTCCCAGAGCTGGACATCCCCGAGGTTGAGCCAGTTGATGTGCAGGTTAGAAGACTCCCTGCAGGAGTGCACGACGCATGCACAGAGGTTTAGCTGGAGCTGAATCTCAAGATTGCAGAGTTGCAGTTGAAGGCCGAGCCTTCAAATCTGCCGGAAGTTAGGGAGCAATGCATAAATGCTGTGGAAAATGTGGTAGCAAGTGCAGTGATGGATTGCACGACACTTTTTGAGCAGTCACTAGAGGTCCTCACCAGCGTACAAGAGGACCCCAATGTACAGAGACTGGAGATAGAAGCGCGATGCTGCAACAACACTATACAAGGTTAAGGCAACAATGCGAACTGTTGTCATCACACAAAGGCTCGTGAAGCTGCAAGAGGCCAAGGAACTAAAAGAATAGGTAGACAGAACACAACCTTGGTTAGATGAAGCCTATGACATTGTCGCTACCATTGAAGGAAATTTGGCCAGTCTGTAGGAGACTCAGTAGAAACTACAGATTGCTAGCGCAGGGCCAGTGACAGAACAATTGGTAGAGGGGCTAAAGTAGGCAAAAATGTAGTCCGCCACCAAGGTAGTAGTTGTTTAGGTTGAGCTAGGAAGTTTGAGTGACAAGATCTCTACACCAACCAAGTGACTCAAGAGTGAGTCACCATGTTTGTGTTGGGGGCCTGTTGGGAACGAGTTCCCTAGGGGTTTGTTACAGATCCATTTGGGCACATCACTCCCATCATCCAGATCAGTACCATTAGGACTCATCAAAACCTAATTCAGTTGCTACATGCCCTAGAAAAGTCACCTCATCGAATGCCTCCTTCCCTGAGAGTTCTTTGGCCTGAAACCCTCCAGAATTGCCTCCTTGAGGGACAAACATAGCCTTGGACAGGGGTAAGTGCACTTCAGTGTAGGTAGGCCCATGTTAGGGTGCTCTACAGAGAAGCTAGGCCCACTTTGACCTGCACTAGGCAAGATTGAGTGGAATACACATAGGGTTCTGGGAATGTTCTCATATTTTAGAACCATCTAGAAGATTCCCAGACTTATCATCTCCTATGAGCTTGAAAATGGATGAGGAATGAGTTAACTTACCTCCTATCCTCTCATCCCTTCCTTCAAGGAAACTAACTCTAAGTTCAGAAGGCCATTCAATACCCTCATTTATGACAAAACTTCTTCCTTTGGCCTATAAATTGAGAACTCATCTAAGTGATCAGGGGTTGGACTTTGAGAATTTGTAAGGAGATACTGTTGGAGTGATGTTAAATTGGCAACTAGGGCCAAACTCCATGTGGGTTAGCTTATTTATGGTAGCTGATATTTTTATTGGATACCTCTCGTCGAGAGGTGTAGGATTGATCCAAATATCATCCGATTCTGATAAGTATTTATGGAGATATGAATTTATTTTGTTTATGTAATTATTATCAAGCCGACTAGCACTTATGTAGGCTCTAGAAGCCCAACCGACGTGTCTATTCAACCTCTACATTTTTAGTATAAATAAGAGAGGATTTGATGTCATTTTAGAACACACATTCTCCATGTGAACTCCTCCTCTCCACGTCTTGGGTTTTTGGAGAAGGAGAAGACACAAAAGAGAATATGTTGGATGCCCTAGCTGCAGTAGAAAGAGTAGCAGTCCATATGCTATTATGAAGGCCATCCACACACTGTAATGGTGATCTTATCCACGCAACCATACATTGAGATGCACGCAGTAATGAAATATATATATGCTGCTCATTGGAAGACCTAGCTGCAAAATGATGCTCTAATCCTGCGCAAGTCAAGAAGACATCTATCTAAATGATGAATCTTCATATGCTGTTCAAGGAGACCAGATGCGTTGGAAACATTATACAATATACACTGTTCATGGCTATAAATAATATACGCAGTCATGATCTGTTCATGGTTACGTAGGTTATAATCCAACGCAATCATGGATCCGCTGAGATGTATTCATCTACAAACTGAACCGTAACACGCTAATACGCTATATACACTGATATATTTATGGTATGTTGATGCTGTAAACCCTAACACGCATATGAACGCAGTCAAGTAATGAAGGTTGTACATATAAAGGCAGTGACGTATTTATGAACGCAGTCAAGGTAATGAAGGCAGTATACATGGAACGCAATCACATGATGGAATGTTGTCAAGGCAGAAGGAACACGTTGTAATGTGAACGCAGTCACATTTATATATATGGAACATAGCCGCTTATATATATGGATCATATAACTCTCAGTTATATATGGAACAGGAATGCAGTTATATATAACTTGCATTCATATATGGAACGCAGTAATGGAAACGGATTACTGTAGACGATAACATGATTCTATAGTTTGAGATTGCATGGAAGATTTCAGAACTATAGCCTAGCTGCTTTGCTAGGCAGCAAGCCATAGCAAGCAGCTAAGGCTGATAACAGTATTATAGTGCTGCAGCATGATGATGCACATGCAGCATGATGACTATGATTCATACTAGCAGGGGCAGCATATGCACAGGCAGCATGATAACAATGATGCATGGGCAGCATGAAGCATGAAGATGCATGATGCAGCATGATGGTGCTACACGGTAAGGTGCAAAAGATGAACGAAATGGATAGGTGAAGTCATCACCTAGGAGATTCAGTTGAAGCAGAATATCTTCAATTGATCTCATCATGATAGGAAATGATCTATGCTCAGATCTAGATAAGTCAAAGTGTAGACTTCTATTGTAAATGTATTAATCTCTCTCTCTCTCCTTCTCTGCTAAACTTTGAAGATAAAAGAAGATTTGATCAAAGGGTTTCCCCACACATTGTGGGGTTTGTCCCTGGCTTGCGCCACATCTTGTGTCCTCTTGTCTTGGCTTGTCTTCTGCATTTTATATTTATGTTCTATCTGCAGTTTATCATAATGCTGATGTGATTGCTAATTGTGAAAATTTAAATAAATTGCTCTAGCATAGAACATACCTAATCTGAACATGGTATCGAAGCTGAGGTGAAGACAATTCCCAAGCAAGAGTAAAAGAGCTATCACCGAAGACAGTTGGGACAAGACAGAAGGATCAATGGGTTACTCATAATTCACCTAGGGTGAAGTCAAAGCAGAGAATGTTATCAGAATGGCGCAGTGGAAGATTCTGATGGTCCATCTTAAGATCACTTCATTGGGAAGTTCAGATCTAAGGGTGGAAGGAAAGGTGGATGCCTTGTTGAAATAAGTTCGGCCGTTATCCGAAGGAATGTCTGAATGGAAGAGACACATCTCTTGATGAAGATAAAAATCATTCCTGGGACATCTTCAACGATCAAAAGAATGACTAGTAATGCAGGGCATCAAGGAAATGGTCGACTCTTCCACGAAAGCAAGGAACCCCAAAATATCTTTTATGTACCTGATCACAAGAAGAACTTGATTATAGGATGGAACTTATCGATGGAAAGGTACGTGTTTGAAAAAAAAAAGATCTTTCAAAGATGTTTTTGAGTTCAGGGTTGTATCAAGTTGCAGGAAGTCCATTGGGGACCATGTCCATTGACTCAGCACTGGAGGTCTATGAGTCAGAAGGTGACTAGGATGCCTGAATTCAAAAAGAAGCATGAAGGTACATGTCTGAGATGCACGGAAGGAAAATTTTATAAGGGGACCATTCCCCTCATGCAGTAGGTCCAGAGGCTTGGAACAACTAGAGGAGTTTTGAGACTCGTGATCGGGAATCTCATGTATACATGTGGAAGAAAGCCCTTTATTGCTTGAAGCAAAACACCTCGGGCATAGTATGAGAGGATTGATAGCTGTCTAATGCAGCTGAGATTCACTAGGAATGAAATCGATCCAAACCATTACTCGAAGGTTGTGGATGATAAACCTCTCGTACCGGCACGTATGTCTGACAGGTGCAGACCCTCTCATTTATAGGAGATAGAGGGAGTTGGATTCTGAATGTGGAAAGATAATTTGCCAGCCTGTGACTACCTCGAGGATCTTAACTTTCAAGAAGTTCTATGGTAGTGATGTTGGACCTGATTTGGGAATGCCTTTGAAATTCATAAACTCATTCGCATTGATGTTCTTGGAGAACCTCCGTTCGGACATATGTGTTGTAGTTATCATGGTGAGCTCATAATTGGTTGAGCCTCATTGGATTGGTGCCAAGAATCTTCTGAGATATCTTTAGGGGCACAATCTCTCATGGATTGAGATACACTGCCGAAAATATGAAACCACATGATTATTCGAATGATGAGTGGGCAGGTAGTGTGGAGGATCACTAGAGCACATTTCAGTGTTGGTTTTCTTTGGATTCTGCTTCGATGCAGGAAGTAGAAGTTGGTCACTATAAGCACCACCAAGACCGAATACATGGCTACGAGTATGATCTCGTATGAAGTTGCATGGTTGCAGAATTTCTTATGTTAGCTGTTTTTCTCTGTGACAACCAGAGGTGTGATTCAATTATTGAGGAATCTTGTATTCGACAATTGCTCCAACAGACAAACATCAGATACTGCCTTATCAGGGATATGGAAAGTCGATGAACAAGGAGGCTCCATCGCACTGAAATGATATACAGGTCGCTAAAGCCCCGGGGGAAAGATCAAATTTGTGATTTTCCCGAATGACTTGGAGTCATCAAGATACCTTTGTAAAAGGGTCCTGCATGTTGCATACATTGAGCTCTGGGAGCTCTGGGGGGCTTGTAGTTCTACTGGAGAAACATACGACCACAGGGTGACTCACCCTCCCCTGGTGGTGCGCACTGGAACAAGATGATTCACTCTCTTGTGGGAAAAGATGATTCACTCTCTTGTGGAACAGGATGATTTGCTCCCCTGTGTAGCAGGATTGATGTGTTCTCCTGTGAGGCCTGGATTGATGTGTTCTCCATGGCAGCCTGGATTGATGTGTTCTCCATGGTGATTGTAGTAGGATTGGTGTGTTCTCCTGTGAGGATAGGATTGATTAAGTTCTCCTGTCGAGGCATCCTACCCATGCAGTCTGGGACTCATGGGAAGTACCTCTCATCTGATCAATGAGCAGGGAAATGAAGTTAGGGACCATATTAGTACCAATGGATGCATCATTGTATCTACCATACTCCCTACGCTAGGATGTCCTCCATTGATCTGGGATCAATGATACTGGTTTGGGACCAGTGGTAGGAGTTGTACATACTATGACGCTGACTTCGGTCAGCTGAGACTGGTCTGGGACCAGTGGTACATACTCTGAGACTGACTTTGTGTCAGTGCAGGACTAGTCTGGGACCAGTGAGAGTCGTACATACTATGACGCTGACTTCGGGTTGGTTGAGACTGGTCTGCGACCAGTAGTACACTCTCTGAGCCTGCGATACTAGTCTGGGACCAGTGGTAGGAGTTGTACATACTATGACGCTGACTTCGGGTCGGCCGAGATTGGTCTGGGACCAGTGATACATACTCTAAGATTGAATTCGTGTCAGTGTAGTACTGGTATAGGACCAGTGAGAGTGGTACATACTATGACGCCGACTTCGGGTCGGTTGAGACTGGTCTGGGACCAGTAGTACACTCTCTGAGCCTGCGATACTGGTCTGGGACCAGTGGTAGGAGTTGTACATACTATGACACTAACTTCGAGTTGGATGAGATTGGTCTGGGACCAGTGGTACATACTCTAAGACTGACTTCATGTCAGTGCAGTACTAGTCTAGGACCAGTGACAGTGGTACATACTATGACGCTGACTTCGGGTCTGCTGAGACTGGTCTGGGACCAGTGGTACACTCTCTGAGACTGCGATACTGGTCTGGGACCAGTGGTACACTCTTTGAGACTGCGATACTGGTCTGGGACCAGTAGTAGGAGTGGTACCTACTATGACGCTGACTTTGGTTCGGCTGAGACTGGTATGGGACCAGAGGTACGCACTCTGAGTCTGACTTTGGGTCAGTGGAGAATGGTATGAGACATTCTCGATCAATTCTTCTTCTTCATAGTTCAGCAGAGCTGATCAGAGTAGAGGTAGCAGAACCAGCAGCGCTGAGCAGAGCTGAGCAGAGCAGAGCTAGTAGAGCCAGCAGAGCTGAGCAGAGCAGAGCTAGGAGAGCCATCAGAGCTGAGCAGACCAGAGCTAGAAGAGCTGAGCAGAGCAGAGCAGAGCCAACAGAGCTGAGCAAAGCGGAGTAGAGCTAGCAGAGCCAACAGAGCTGAGCAGAGCAGAGCTAGCAGAGCCAGCAGAGCTGAGCAGAGCAAAGAAAAGCTAGCAGAGCTGAGCAGAGTAGAGCAGAGCCAGTAGAGTTGAGCAAAGATGGGCAGAGCAGTGTAGGGCACTGATGGCATAGATAGTACAGTTGGACATATGGATCAACAGATGGAGTTCCCCCTAGTTGAGAGGGAGTGTTAAAATGGAAACTAGGGCTAAACTCCATGTGGGTCAGCTTATTTATGGCAACTGATATTTTTATTGGATCCCTCTCGTCGAGAGGTGTAGGATTGATCTAAAGTTCATCCGATTCCGATAAGTATTTATGGAGATATGAATTTATTTTGTTTATGTAATTATTATCAAGCCGACCAGCACTTATGTAGGCTCTAGAAGCCCAACCGACGTGTCTATTCAAACTCTACATTTTTAGTATAAATAAGAGAGGATTTGATGTCATTTTAGAACACACATTCTCCATGTGAACTCCTCCTCTCCACGTCTTGGGTTTTTGGAGAAGGAGAAGACACAAAAGAGAATACGTAGGATGCCCTAACTGTAGTAGAAAGAGCAACAGTCCATACACTATAATGAAGGCCATCCACACATTGTAATGGTGACCTTATCCACGCAACCATACATTGAGATGCACGCAACAATGAAATATATATGCTGCTCATTGGAAGACCTATCTGTAAAATGATGCTCTAATCCTACGCAGGTCAAGAAGATATCTATCTAAATGATGAATCTTCATATGCTGTTCAAGGAGACCAGATACGTTGGAAACCTTATACAGTATACGCTGTTCATGGCTATAAATAATATACGCAGTCATGATCTGTTCATGGTTACGCAAGTCATAATCCAACGCAATCATGGATCCGCTGAGATGTATTCATCTACAAACTGAACCCTAACACGCTAATACGTTGTATACACTGATATATTTATGGTACACTGATGCTGTAAACCCT
Source organism: Pinus tabuliformis (assembly GCA_031772625.1). Taxonomy (NCBI): domain Eukaryota; kingdom Viridiplantae; phylum Streptophyta; class Pinopsida; order Pinales; family Pinaceae; genus Pinus; species Pinus tabuliformis. The sequence continues at coordinate 1,387,864,315 of CM062804.1, forward strand.
AACATGCATATGAACGCAGTCAAGTAATGAAGGTTGTACATATAAAGGCAGTGACGTATTTATGAACACAGTCAAGGTAATGAAGGCAGTATACATGGAACGTAGTCACATGATGGAATGTTTTCAAGGCAGAAGGAACACGTTGTAATGTGAACACAATCACATTTATATATATATGGAACGTAGCCTCTTTTATATATGGATCATATAACTCTCAGTTATATATGGAACAGGAACGCAGTTATATATAACTTGCATTCATATATGGAACACAACGACATTTATATATGGATCACAGTCATATATGAAATTGGAATGCAGTCACATATGTTCTCATACGTTGTCCAGAGACTCCTTCCACAGAAATAGATACATATACGCAAGCACGCAGTCACTCAGGTATATATTCAATGCAGCCCATGCATATATATATCTCAAGTAGTATATATATACACACAGTAAATATATATATATACACGCACAGCTTCATTCAAGAAATATATATATATATATATTCATATAGATATACACAGTAATGGAAACGGATTACTGTAGACGATAACATGATTCTGTAGTTTGAGATTGCATGGAGGATTTCAGAACTATAGCCTAGCTGCTTTGCTAGGTTGAAAGCCATAGCAAGCAGCTAAGGCTGATAACAGTATTATAGTGCTGCAGCATGATGACTATGATTCATACTAGCAAGGGCAGCATATGCACAGGCAGCATGATAACAATGATGCATGGGCAGCATTAAGGATGAAGATGCATGATGCAGCATGATGGTGCTACACGGTAAGGTGCAGCAGAGGAACGAAATGGATAGGTGAAGTCGTCACCTAGGAGATTCAGTTGAAGCATAATATCTTCAACTGATCTCATCATTATAGGAAATGATCTATGCTCAGATCCAGATAAGTCAAAGTGTTGACTACTGTTGTAAATGTATTAATCTCTCTCTCTCTCCTTCTCTGCTAAACTTTGAAGATAAAAGAAGATTTGATCAAAGGGTTTCCCCACACATTGTGGGGTTTTTCCTTGGCTTGCGCCACATCTTGTGTCCTCTTGTCTTGGCTTGTCTCTTGCGTTTTATATTTATGTTCTATCTGCAGTTTATCATAATGCTGATGTGATTGCTAACTGTGAAAATTTAAATAAATTTCTCTAGCATAGAACATACCTAATTTGAACATGGTATCGAAGCTAAGGTGAAGACAATGCCCAAGCAAGAGTAAAAGAGCTATCACCGAAGACAGTTGGGACAAGACAGAAGGATCAATGGGTTACTCATAATTCACCTAGGGTGAAGTCAAAGCAGAGAATGTTATCAGAATGGCACAGCGGAAGATTCTGATGGTCCATCTTAAGATCACTTCATTGGGAGTTCAGATCTAAGGGTGGAAGGAAAGGCGGATGCCTTGTTGAAATAAGTTCGGCCGTTATGCGAAGGAATGTCCTAATGGCAGAGACACATCTCTTGATGATGATAACAATCATTTCTGGGACATCTTCAATGATCAAAAGAATGACTGGTAATGCAGGTCATCAAGGAAATGGTCGAATCTTCCACGAAAGCAAGGAACCCCAAAATCTCTTTTATGTACCTGATCACAAGAAGAACCTGATTATAGGATGGAACTTATCGATGGAAAGGTACGTGTTTGAAAAAAAAGATCTTTCAAAGATGTTTTTGAGTTCAGGGTTGTATCAAGTTGCAGGAAGTCCACTGGGGACCATGTCCATTGACTCAGCACTGGAGGTGTATAGGGTGCGATTCCTCATTCCGCATACGTGAGTATATCATAGCTCATCCATGTACCATCGGGTATATAGGGTGGTGTTATAGTATGTAAAGTATATGGGAATGCTCTCACTATGCGGTTTCACATTAGACAATGCTAATACAGATTGGGCCTCCACATACTTTCGGGTATATATTGGAGGACAACACTAGGTTGCTATCAATCCTTAGGTAACCAAGTTGGCCGCCTTGTACAATGTAATACACCGAACACAACATTCAGGGAGATTTCCTGCCCGTACTTCTTGGTTCGCCAGGAGGTATTCTACAGTTCACAGTTACTTGGTAATCCTTTTTCCTAGATCACCCCTCTTTTTTTTCTTTTGTTATTTTGATTAAAACAAATTTAATTAACCATGGATAACATCCTCCACGCTCACTCCTTAGTTGATCTTAGGTTGAGACATATGGTGACAAATCCAAAGTCCACCGATCAAGGAATTCCTTTTGATGGGAATCCTAGTCCTTTTCCTCCTTTTGAAAATATTGGTGCTCCTTATATGGCTACATTGTCCCTTCCAAGACTTGCAATTGGCTTGCTAGTATGGTTATTTTTAACTTCCTTGGCTCAAAATGTCGTGATTTCTCCGCAATCGAGTACTCCTCCAACTAGACAAAATCAACCTCCAGTTGATCCTAAAGTTGACCCTTTGTCTTCTTCCTCGGTTGTTTCTTCCTCCCCTTCTTTCTCTTCACCCAGTGAAAGTATTGGTACTAGTAACCAGGTGGCTAAGAAGAAGAAGAAAGGAAAGAAGAAGAAGAAGAAGAAGAAGAAGAAGAAGAAGAAGAAGAAGAAGAAGAAAATTTAGTAGGGGAGCAACCAAGCAACCATTGCTTTGAATGCAAATTTTGATGAGAAATCATCCGATAAGCCTCACAAAGTTTGATATCCATGTAAAATTTGTACAGGAGACCATCTTCTTCGAAATTGTCCTGATATTCCTCTGACCTTAGAAGAATGGTCTTCTTGTTGACATCATCCTATGTCATCAACTTCTGGAGATCATGCTGGTGACACACCATCAACTAGTGGTAGTAAAGTTCATGGAAATAAGGGTAAAGGTAAGTTTCCCTGTAGGTTATGTGAAGGGAATCACCCCATTCACCTTTGTCCCTATTTTGATGAAGCCAAAAAAGTGTTGGATAACTATCCTGCTTCACGGTAGAAACTTCCATCTGGTTACAAGAGACTATCCTTTAATCCTTCACTAGCTAATAAAGTGACTGACCCATGTCAACCGTCAGTCAAACCCACTCTCTCTCAATGTGAATCCCATGAGTCTATACCTGACGAATCATAGGTCGAGGAAACAATTGACCTGATTTCACCTTTAGTTAATCGTACCTTTCTTGAAGAGAGTGAATATGATATTTCTCAAGTTATTTTTGTTTCTTCATATTCTAATGAGCTTGGAGGTAGCCCTCCTATTCCATCAATACATGAGGAAAATCCTCCCGTTCTCGTAACTCAAGGGGATAATTCTTGTAGAAATTTTGAATAATTTAACACATATTCAACAGAGATTATCTTGATCATGTACTATTGCGGAACACATACACAATACATAAGCTCCTCTACGTTGATCATCAGTATACAGAAGCAGAAACATTCACATGCACACATAGAAGCATCAATCAAACTCATAAACACAGTATGTATCCTGGGGAAAGCATCTCGCTAAAAACCCCACACTATCTGTATATTATATTGATTGAATCATGTAACAGTACATAGAATAATACTTCTCACAAGTATCTCCACCTGTTACACACAATACAACTCAGATCTGATCTCCAAATCTATTCCACTGCTTGCTTGCCTCCACTGCTCAATACCTGCTCAAGAACTGATGAGAATGGCTCACCAAACTCGTTTTTTTCACCTGCAAAATAGTCACTCACACTTTGTTGGACGTGAGCACAAGCTATAATGTGGGCAAATACGTGAGTAAACTCATTGGCATACTCAATCCCTTGATTGTGCAAGATCTGGTGCACAACTATAGTCACAACTGATAGCAATCTGATTCTCTACCACCTGTCCCTATTGAACTGAACATGCACTGACATGCAACTGAGTTAACTGATGTATTCATTAGTTGTATTATGAGTTAATAACTTGTGAATTAATTAATAACTAATTCACCCAACTCATCTCTAGTCTATTTTCCAGTTAGACTAAATACAACCAGTTTAACAAAGCTAAACTGAACACAACTCCATCAACTCCACAATCAACTCCACCAAACTCAACTGATTGAGTTCTAACTGAAGTCATGCATGCAAAAACTCAACTGACTCATAAGAAAAGCGTATTTCCTCCTGACAGCTGCATGTGCCACCTCTGTAGCTCAAACTGAAGTGCTCCAAGAGAACAAGATTAAGTTTATAGTCCAAATATTATTGTGAGATAATAATAATATTTAACTTTTCTATTTTTGACAGCCAGTCTAAAAATAGACTTTGATCACTCACACTGTGATCACTCACACTTTCGTCAAAAATAGAAGTCCATCTATTTTTTCCCAACTTGATCAATCATCCATAAACAACAACCTGCAATCCATAGACATGATCCATATGTCTAAAAATAGACATAGTCTAAAAATAGACTTGCACCAAAAATAGCCTGCGGGCCCACTTAGTGAAGGCGACTCTTTTCACTAAGCTCCATCATCTTGTTGCAATCTCAACACTCCCTCTTGACAAGACATGGATTATCAGCAACCCCTATCCTGACTCGGTGGTACTCGAATTTTCTCCTGGTGAGAGCCTTCGTCATAATATTAGCATCTTGATCCTCCGTTGGAATGTACGAAAGTAACATGATCCTCCGCTACACACAATCTCTGATATGATGGTACCTGATGTCAATATGTTTAGATCTATCATGAAATACAGGATTAGCTGAGAGTTTAATGCAACTCTGGTTATCATAGTAAATCACATTAGGATCCAAATGAGAATCGAACAAACCAACTAGGATCTCCCTCATCCATATAGCCTCGCATGCAGCCAAACTTGCTGCCATATACTCGGCCTCCGCTGAACTGAGTGCCACGGATCTCTGTTTCCTACTGTACCAAGAAACTGCTGTTGATCCAATACTGAAGACCCCTCCTGATGTGCTCTTTCTGTCTGTTGGGCTCCCTGCCCAATCTGCATCCGTGAAGCCACAAAGCTTCACCTCATCCTCTTGTCTGTACCACAAACCATATCCCGATGTGCCTCTCAAGTAGCACAATACATGCTTGCCCGCCTTCCAGAAGAGCTTGGTAGGCTTAACCATAGCTTGTGAAAGCTGGTTAACTGCATAGCATATATCAGGTCGTGTATTGACCGAATACATCAGCGACCCACCAACTATCGATAAACAGTGGCATCCACTTCTTCTCTCGAAGTGGCATCCTCCTTCCTCAAACCTCCAGGAAGAGGAGTATCAACAGGCTTGCAGCCATGCATGTTGAACTTCTCCAGTATCTCCCGAGCATACTTGCCCTAAGAAACAAATAGTCCACCATTGCGCTACCATATTTCCAATCCCAAGAAATAGTGAAGGAGGCCCAAATCCTTCATCTCAAAATCTGTAGCAAGATCCTTCTTACATGACAGTATCAACAGCTCATCACCCGTTAGAATCAAATCATCAACATATAGTACAATGATAAGCAACTTACCCTCCACCGCAATCTGGTATAGGTTCGGATCCACCTCGCTCTTGGAGAATCCAAGTCCTGTGAAATAGCTGTCTATCCGTGTGTACCAAGCAAGTGGTGCTTGCTTCAACCCATACAGTGCTCTCTTGAGCCTTCACACATGCGACTCACTGCTGAAGACTTCAAAGCCTTCGGGTTGCTCAATGTACACCTCCTCCTCAATGACTCCATTGAGGAATGCAGTCTTCACATCCATATGATGAATGTGCCATCCCATTTGCGCTGAGAGAGCAAGAATCGTCCGTATGGAAGAATACCTTGCGACAGGTGCAAAGTTCTCCTCATAATCGATCCCCTCAATCTGTGAAAAGCCTCGGGCAATAAATCTTTCCTTTTACTTCTCCACACTCCCGTCAGCTGCCTGCTTGACCTTGTAGATCCATCTCGAACCCACCACTGATTTCCCTTCTGGTCTTGGAACAATCTCCCATGCACTGTTTTTGACAATAGAATCATACTCTTCCACCATGGCGTCTACCCATGCGGGATGCTCCACAGCTTCCTCGAAAGAGGATGGCTCAGTTACAACACACTTTCTCATAAGAGCCATGTATCCAGTGTACCGATCAGGTGACTATCTTTGCCTGCATTGGGCTGTAGGTTGTCCTACAACTTTCTCTGCATCTTGAGCCAGTCGCTCAGCTTCTGTCAAGTGCTTTCGCCCTCTGATGGTTGGCGCTGCATGAGTGGTCTCTTCCACTCCATGAACCTCGTCCTGTGGCTGATCCACGTCCTGAAGCTCATCCTTAGGAACTAATAGCTCCTCATCTGCATGCAAGTGTAGCTCCCTCTCAAGCGAACACTTCATGGCTTTCTCCTCCTGAAATTTTATATCCCGTCGCACAACAGTTTTACCACTGTCTGGCAAATACACACGATAGTTGTGGGGCGTATCAGTGTACCCCACAAATATCCCAACCTCTGCGGTCGGCTCCAACTTCTTCCTGGCATCCTTCATCACATGCATGTAAACGTTAGCACCAAAAATCCTCAAATGAGAAAGATCAGGCTTCTTACCAGAATAAGTCTCCTCAGGTGTACTCATGCCAAGTATCCTACGAGGACAACGGTTCTGCACATAAACTGCTGTATTGCATTCTTCCGCCCACAAGTGAAGGGGTAGGCCCTGATCATGCAACATTGCCCGTGCAGCACCCACAATCATTTTGTTCTTTCGCTCAGCTACCCCGTTCTGCTGTGGGTTATGGGGAGCTATGAGCTCTCTACGAATCCATTTTGTCTTGCAGAAATCCTTGAACTCGTCCGAGATGTATTCACCACCATTATCGCTCCTAAGAGCCTTCACCTTCTTCCCTGACTCCTTCTCGACCAGTGCTTTGAATTCACAGAACTTTGAATATGTCTCGCTCTTCTTCTGCATGAAGAAGATCCAACACTTACGAGAGAAATCATCAACAAAAATCACATAATACCTGTGTTTTGATGTCGAAGCAACTGAGAAAGGTCCACACATGTCTGTGTGAATTCTCTCAAGGATCGTCGTGGCACGACTATCCTTCTCGTGAAAGGTGGCTTTCAAAAACTTCCCCAAAGTACACCCCTTGCACTGATCTGACTGCGCAAGTGTGCCTTTAGGAAGCCCTGTAGTGATCTGTTGCAGTATCTTCAAGGCTCCATGGTGAAGGTGACCCAATCTCCTGTGCCACAACTCGCCATCATCCCGGCTCACCAATCCTTCTGCCTTGCCTGCCATTGCTGCGCATCCATCTACATGCAACTGATAAAGGTTCCTCACTCGAACCCCTATCTTCCGGGTCTCACCAGTTGTCTTGCTGCGCAGGAAGGCCTTTCCCTCGCTGAAAACAACATCATACCCCTTGTCTTCTAACATCGCCACTGAGATGAGATTCTTCTTCAATCCTGGAACATGCATGACTTCCTTCAAAACAAAGGGTTTACCAGAATCCCTCTCAAAGGAAATGGTACCGATACCGGTCGCACTATATCTACCATCATCGCCCATCTCGATGTGCACTCCAAGATCTTTGTCCTCCAGATCAGAGAACAAATCTCTATCTCCCGTCATGTGAAAAGACGCACCAATGTCCAAGAACCACACTGATCCCATCACACTTGAAACCAAGCATGCGATCAATGAAAAATCAAGCTCAAACTGAGAAGCTAAGGCCTCTCCCCCTGCAGATCCAGCAGCTTGCTTGTTATTCTTCTTCTGCGGAAAATTTGTGGCATAGTGTCCGTGCTGGTGACAGTGAAAACACTTCACCTTGGACATATCCTGCTTCTTAGCTTTCGCACCAGACTGAGAAGCTTTCTTGCTCTTCCCTTTCTTTGCTTTGGCAGCCAAAGCACAATTCTCTTCATCAGATACCTTTGATGAAGATCCATTCTCATCCTTATTGTTTCTGAGTTTATATTTGAGCGCCAGGTCGCTCTTGCTTTGGAATAACATTTGCAATCCGTTGAAAGACATTTTTAACAACACTGTTGCAAAATTCGAATTCCACCAGCACCAACTCAAGTGCTTCCAATCTAAGATTCGTGAGAACACAATATTTCTCGTACAAAGATCGACTGTATGGGCATTCACCGGATATTTCACCTTCCAAAGAAAGGATGAATCCAGAGGCTACCTGGCCCGATTATAGACTCTGCCTGAAGAAATAGAATGTAAACACTTCTTGAATAGTAGATCTGATGATCAATCCTCACTTGATATCCTGTAAAAATCTCTTCTACAAATCAAGCAGCTCCGATACCATGTAGAAAATTTTTCTACAATTATCTAGCTCGCTCCGATACCATGTAGAAAATTTTTCTACAAATCATCTAGCTCTGATACCATGTAGAAACTTTTTCTACAATTATCTAGCTCGCTCCGATACCATGTAGAAATTTTGAATAATTTAACACATATTCAACAAAGATTATCTTGATCATGTACTATTGCGAAATACATACACAATACATAAGCTCCTCTACGTTGATCATCAATATACAGAAGCAGAAACATTCACAGGCACACATAGAAGCATCAATCAAACTCATAAACACAGTATGTATCCCGGGGAAAGCATCTCGCTAAAAACCCCACACTATCTGTATATTATATTGATTGAATCATGTAACAATACATAGCATAATACTTCTCACAAGTATCTCCACCTGTTACACACAATACAGCTCAGATCTGATCTCCAAATCTATTCCACTGCTTGCCTGCCTCCACTGCTCAATACCTGCTCAAGAACTGATGAGAATGGCTCACCAAACTCGTTTTTCACCTGCAAAATAGTCACTCACACTTTGTTGGATGTGAGAACAAGCTATAATGTGGGCAAATACATGAGAAAACTCATTGGCATACTCAATCCCTTGATTGTGAAAGATCTGGTGCACAACTATAGTCACAACTGATAGCAATCTGATTCTCTACCACCTGTCCCTGTTGAACTGAACATGCACTGACATGCAACTGAGTTAACTGATGTATTCATTAGTTGTATTATGAGTTAATAACTTGTGAATTAATTAATAACTAATTCACCCAACTCATCTCTAGTCTATTTGCCAGTTAGACTAAATACAACCAGTTTAACAAAGCTAAACTGAACACAACTCCATCAACTCCACAATCAACTCCACCAAACTCAACTGATTGAGTTCTAACTAAAGTCATGCATGCAACAACTCAACTGACTCATAAGAAAAGCGTATTTCCTTCTGACAGCTGCATGTGCCACCTCTGTAGCTCAAACTGAAGTGCTCCAAGAGAATAAGATTAAGTTTATAGTCCAAATATTATTGTGAGATAATAATAATATTTGACTTTTCTATTTTTGATAGCTAGTCTAAAAATAGACTTTGATCACTCACACTGTGATCACTCACACTTTCATCAAAAATAGAAGTCCATCTATTTTTTCCCAACTTGATCAATCCTCCATAAACAGCAACCTGCAATCCATAGACATGATCCATATGTCTAAAAATAGACATAGTCTAAAAATAGACTTGCACCAAAAATAGCCTGCAGGCCCACTTAGTGAAGGTGACTCTTTTCACTAAGCTCCATCATCTTGTTGCAATCTCAACAATTCTCCCATTTCTATGGTACCCCCTCCAAGTACTCTGGTCACTTCCTTTGATTGGAATCAACTGGCGGGATGTTGTCTTCCTTCTTATGTGCCTTTCCAGATCATAGTACAGGTTTTTAATATGATTGTACCTGGCACTATTATAGATGAAGGTGCATCTGTGAGTATCCCTTCCTCGACTGCTTGGCAAGCACTCGGTTCGCCGCCACTTGTGCCTGTTACCTAGAATTTTTTGGCTTCTAATAGAGGAACTAGTCGACCATCAGGGATCCTTCCTTAGTTGCCTATTACTTTGAGAGGAAAATTTGTTTATCTCAATGTGATGGGAGTCCTAGGCCCTTTAGATTAAAATTTACTTATGGGGCGCAACTATGTTAATGACATGGGAGCTATTGTTTCAACACTCTTTCGAATGATGTGTTTCCCGCATGAAGGAAGAATTGTCATTGTTGAACATCTTTCATTTCCTGGTCCAAATATGGCTTCCAGTTAGCCATCTTCCCTAAATGGTCCTTTTGTACCAATGGTATCATCCCTGCTATGGGTTAATTATGTGGCAACCCATTCCATGCCTACATCAACTAACGATCAATTCAGTGATGTTTTACATTATGTACTGGGGGCATTGGAACCAAATCTCTCTAATGGATTCCTTGCTACGGATCCCTTCCAGAGCATTGTTCTCCCATCTCATGAGAACCTCTTGGAAGTCATGACCTCTTATGTGTTGTGAACGAGGAAAATGAGGATAGTTCTTTTGCTGTGTCAACCTCATGAAAAAATGAAACAACACCCATGAGGATAGTTCTTTGTCTTATGTCAACCTCGTTAAAAAAAATAAAACAAGTAATATGAGGATAATTCCTTGTCTTGTGTCAACCTTGTTAAAAAATGAAACAAGTAATATGAGCATAGTTCCTTGTCTTGTGTCAAGCTCATGAAAAAATGAAACAAGGAATATGAGGATAGTTCTTTGTCTTGTGTCAACCTCGTTAAAAAATTAAACAAGGAATATGAGGATAGTTCTTTGTCTTGTGTCAACCTTGTTAAAAAATGAAACAAGGAATATGAGGATAGTTCTTTTATTCTGTCAACCTCATTAAAAAATGAAACAGGCCCCATGAGCATAGTTCCTTGTCTTGTGTCAATCTCATTAAAAAATGAAACAAGGAATATGAGGATAGTTCCTTGTCTTGTGTCAACCTTGTTAAAAAATGAAACAAGGACTATGAGCATAGTTCCTTGTCTTGTGTCAAGCTTGTTAAAAAATGAAACAAGGAATCTGAGTAGAGTTCCTTGTCTTGTGTCAAGCTCATTAAAAAATGAAACAAGGTTCCCTAGAGAAAAGTTCCAAGTTGTGTCTTTGAGTAGATCTCGTAAAACCCCAGTTGAGTCTTTCACTTGATCTCATAAATAAACCTTCATTCCATCCACCTGATAGCCACGAGTAGTCTACTTAGGTGAATGTAATGAAGCTTGGGGGGCATGCACCTAGAATCGAGTCATCATGTTGGGGGCATGTAAACCAATCTCAAGCATAGTTTTTCATGATTCAAGCTTGTGTAAAAATGAAACTAAATTCAAGCATAGTTCTTTGTTTCAAGCTTGTGTAAAAATGAAACTGAATTCAAGCATAGTTCTTCATTTCAAGCTTGTCTAAAAATGAAACTGAATCCAAGCATAGTTTTTCGTTTCAAGCTTGTGTAAAAATGAACCCATTTCAATTTTAACCCTTGTGATTGCCATTCTATCAAACTTTTCTGTCAGACGAGCCTTGGTTTTTTTCCCTCCATCGTCACTATCTGCTTGGCCAATCATACACTTTCACTTGGTTGTTTTACCCTTTTTGAGGAATAGTTGCAATGAGTGGTCTTATTAGCTAGCCTCTTCATAGAAATCAACATGTTTTGAGAAGTTCCAACATCACCAGAACTAGTTGGTATCCTAGACACCACTCATTCCTTAAAGTGGAGTTCTCTATAAGCTCTTTTCAGACTCTCAAAATATGAAAATATTGTCGAGGGCTTGTCCCTTTTAGCTCATTAACGGATTGGAAATGATATCTTCTTAGTATAAGTTTAACCCTTTTCCAGACTGAGATAGATTACTTACGAAAATGGAATACGTTGATCAAGCATGGTTAATAGGTTCTCTCTCGTATTGTTTTATGATTTTTCGGTCTTGAGGGACAATCTATGAAAAGGAAATTGTGGAGTTTTCTTTTTGTACCTTTTCAAACTCTCTAAACATGAAAAGGACTGAGTTATCATTGTCGTTAAACTTGTTAAAACATCAAATAGCGAAAAACTTGTCCATCATGACAAGTCCGAGTTTCACCTTCGCTAGACTCGTTAAAACATCACATAGGGATGGATTCACCTGTAGGGTGGAATTATACAAAAAGCATATGTTATCCTCCTCAAGCTTGATAAAAATAAATAGGTACTGGTCAATAATGACTGGGGAAAATGGAAAATGGGGTAAACGATTTTATGGCAGCAGGTCACTCTTGAGCATGACACTTTCACTTCATCATTGTGACTATATGGGTCTGGTAATCTGCTTGATTTTCATCATACCTTGGTCTATCATACCATCCATTACTTTTGGTTTGGGTCAATGCTACCAATTCATTTAGTGTTGCTGACATGTTCAAGAGAAGTCACTCAGTTAAAATTCATCCTTTGCAATATTCATAAACCTTGATTTTCATGACCACCATTCCTAAACCTTGTGTCGTCAGTAAAATTCCGTCTCCAAAATCATTACACTCATTTCATGTCATTGATGTGGGATACATCAAGGCCCTCCTGCGACAAGTCGCTTCTTGTTGACATCATCACATTATCCAAGAAGTTGACTTAGAAACACCCTTCCAATACCTTGAGGCTTGCATACATCAATGGCAAGTCTCTCACTTCCGGTGATAGGTTTACATCATTGGCCTTCAACCGAAAGAATTTGTATGGTGTTCGACATCAAAACATCTATTCACACCATGCAGAATGTACTGCAGTACCTTGAGGATCATTATCATTATTGTTGATTTCTCTTGCGTCTGTTAACAACTTACATAATTTTCTAGTAATTAGACAGTGTCTTCCCATGTTCGACTTCAGATCACATATTCACATGGTTAGAATCTTACTTGAGCGAATGATTGAATGAGATAGAAGACCTAGAATCTAGTTTCATCCATTCAAGTTGTGATTTCAGGAAAGTACCAAATCATCCGTATAATGGCTTTACATTGATGGTCATCCAATCATGGGTCTATATCTGTAGACGACTATCTATGTGATTGTAATGAAAGTTTATATGCTAAGCATGGGTATGCCTTCCCTCAGTAATTCATGAGAAAAAATAAAAATATCATGATATTATGTATTGTAATCAATGCAGGTCACCAACCACTTCGGAGCCTCCTCGTCACATCGTAAAGCATATCACTCGACATTATTATTTTTGACTTCATGCTTTAGGGGGAAGCTATCACAGATCCATTTGGGCACATCACTCCCATCATCCAGATCAGTACCATTAGGGATAACCAAACCCTAATTCAGTTGCTACATGCCCTAGACAAGTCACCTCTTTGAATGCCTCCTTCCCTCGGAGTTCTTTCACCTGAAAACCTCAAGAATTGCCTCCTTGAGGGACCAACACAACCTTAGACAGGGGTAAGTGCATTTCTGTGTAGGTAGGCCCATGTTAGTGTGCCCTGTAGAGCACCTGGGCCCACTTTGACCTGCGATGTGTGAAATTGAGTGAAATACACATAGGGTTCTGGGAATATTCTCATCTTTTAGAGCCATCTAGAAGATTCCCAGACTTATCATCTCCTATGAGCTCGAAAATGGATGAGGAATGAGTTAAGTTACCTCCTATCCTCTCATCCCTTCCTCCATGGAAACTAACTCTAAGTTCAGAAGGCCATTCAATACCCTCATTTGTGACAAAACTTCCTCCTTTGGCCTATAAATTGAGCACTCATCTAAATGACTAGGTGCTAAACTTTGAGAATTTGTAAGGAGATATTGTTGGAGTGAGAATTGAGATTGTAAGTGAGTAGTGTTATGCTGCCGAAGTGTTGTGCTATTGATGTGATGTTGGTTGGAACCTGTCTAGTCAATTTAACGTCTTAAATTGCTCTACATAAATTATCAATCCGGGTATCGTAAGCTGATGAAGTGTGGTGCACTATATGTGCTTAGTTAACCTTTTTCTTACTTCGTTGTTTTATAGTTTATGTTGTTTTTGGGATTTTTGTTCTAACATGCAATAATCAAATAATGAGAAAATGACTATGAGACCAAGTATCCTTGCTGCAGCAAAAGGACAAGATGATTCTATCACGTCATTAGTTCATTAGAAGGCTATGTGCATCACTAATCTACAATCAACTTGAAAGCATGCAGTAATTCAAACTGTACATTAAACTTGCAAAGAAAGAGCTTGAAAGAAATAACTTGAAATGAAACTGAAAGCAAAACATAAAAACCACTTTCTAATGGCACTAGTCACTACTCATGCTGCTGCAAAAAAAAGTAAGAAAAACCACTTTAAAGACCAATTATAATGATCATCTCTTCCTAACTCTCTGCTTCCAACATATAGTACTATGTGAAACACGATTAATAAGTAGTTAGAAATAAGTCTAAAAAGTAATCAAAATAAGAAAAATCCACTTTAAAGACCAGTTATAATGTTCAACTCTTCCTAACTCTCTGCTTCCAACATATGGGATTATGTGAAACATGATTAAGAAGTAGTTAGAGATTAGTCTAAAAAGTACTCAAAGAAAGCTGTAATTTATTCATATTCTGATCTCTTAAAGATGAACAACTTATGATAAAGAGACCATCAATATGTTAGCATACAACTTGAGAAACTAAACTAGAAATCAAGCTAGAAAAATAAAATAAAGGCAGCAACTTATGAATATGACAACTGAAAATACCATTAGAGATAAAGCAAATACAACAAAGACACACAATCCCGGGAGAAAATAACTTGCATAAATTAAAATTGCATGAATGAAAATCTAATCTACCTTACATTCTACAAAGCAATATTTACAAAATGAAATCTAATCTACTTACATCCTAATATGCTCCATGACATCTACTTCACATCTCCTTCCATGTTGAGAACATCAAAGCTTTATTCAATTTCTTCAAAAGTGCAAAGTACAACAAAGCTCTCCAAAGCTTTCAAAAGCCATGGGACTAACAAACTAAAAGGACTAAGAAAAGACTAAAGGAAAGACTCGCAAATGAAGGAGAGAGATCTCCTATTTATACAAAAAGATGAGAGCCATCTCATTAATGAGAGTCCATGAATCTCTCCCTCTACCTCTAGAGTCCTAATCAAAATAGGAACTGATAAGACACATGTCTTTTTAGAGTTACAATACAATTAGGAGATGTGACACATATCCTCATGATCCCATGATTCTTTCCAACCAAATTCGAATTTGGCCTTAGAGTGCCACATAAGGGTCTTCTAGAAGCCTCCTTTCAACCTACACATGTCAACAATCTCAACCCATTTGTTAGGTATAAGCATATGCACATTATTTTCTAATGTTTAACCACAAATTCACTTAAAAGGTTTAGAAATAACAAATATTGGAAAAACATAAAGGTGGCCCAATGATAATGAAAGTGGGATGGATGTGGTGACATAGTAGTGAAATGGAGGTGATATAATGGACATAATAGTGAAAGTATAATGCAAATGAATGACATTTTCAAGACTCAACATACCCCCCAACTGAAGCTATTGCATGTTCTCATGCAATATATATTACATTAACTCTTTTGATCCTTGAACTTTGGCTTAACTTTGCATGATATCATTTGATAACTTCATATTTATGCAAAGTGTTTCACTTGAATTGCAACATGGTTGGTTCTTGTGTTACAACCATTTTTTTGTTGTTGCCTTCTATTTTGATCTTTGAACTTTGCATAATGATATTTTTATTATTGTTGCAAAGTATATCTTTATTGGATTGCATGATGGTTGGTTCTTGTGTGACAACCATGATTTTGTTTGTATCCAATTTATCCTTTAAGCACTTTTTCAAAAGCCATTGTATGCTCATAGTAGCAATGTAATAATTAATACATGTTGGAAGTATGTGAGCTCTTGAATATGATATGGACATGGCAAAATATGAATATGAATGTATTCCCCCCCCAACTGATGGTATTGGCAATTTTATGAAATGAGGAAGAGAAATGTTTTTCCAACAATTATCATTCTAGCTTTTTATGGAATTCTATGGTTAAAAGTTAGAAAATTCCGTACCTTCACTTACCCTTTGGAATGGATGAGTTGTATGTGTGGTGGCTGAAAACTTCTGATCATATTCTTCTTTAGTGGCTGAACAAGAGGAGTCATGGATAGAGAGATAAGATGGCTTTTTATTGCTTCTACTAAAACTTGCTGAATGTGCTCCAAAATGCTGAAAATAATAGTCTTCATATCTTCAAAACCTATTGGCACAATTCCTACTATGTGAAAAGATGTTCTGATGTCGAACATAGTAGGAAATTGTTGGCTTAGTGGCCATTAATGGATGCCACTAGTCAACACGAGAACTCTCACCATTGATGACAATGAGAGTCAAGATGCCCAAACACATCTTGCTAGGTACGAATGATTTTGCTGAAGTCGAGTCACCTAGAAGATCTGATGAGCAAGGGACATTAATGTATTCCCATTGTTTGTCAGCATGAGGACTTGCCATTAAGGCATGCAAGCCTCAAGGTGTTTTTACAAAGAACTTAGACTCAAAGGACTATGGACTCAATAATTTGCATTGAAGCAGGGCTTATTTGCGGAATGAAAATGACAAGGAATGGAAAATGGAAATGGAAAATGGCAATGGAGAATAGAAATGGCAATGACAATAAGCATGTGAATGAGCCTCTTGCTTTTATTTGTGGGTTATGAATGGACAAAAAGAGATGGAAAGTGTATGTGAATGAAAATGGAAAATATGGAGTGGAATGAGGTGAATGGTTTATTATGAAGTATGGATGTGATGGAGACAATAGTATCTGAAAGTTTTTCAAGTGTTTGGATCTGATTTTGCATCAGCATATTTCCTCTTTGTTGCTGATCATCCTCTTATGAAACAAATTGGTCTCTTAGAGAGACACCATTCTCTTGTAGTCATTTGTCCTTCCTCCTGGAACCTGCAAAAAACTAATACTTATTCTGCAATGGAATGTAAGATTATCAAAGGAGAGAGGTGATAAATCTCTATAGTTATGATATTTACACACAAAACTAAGAATTTGTATTAATGAAACAAGTTCTCAAAGGAAAAATCAAAAGAATTTATACCTGCTTTGGAATTAGTGCCTCAAGTTGATGTTGCTTCTTTTCAGCAATTTATTTCATTATTTGCCATTTCAAACTCTAATGATATATTTCTCATTGTATAGATCTTGTTGAGATCTTTCCAATGGTACTTAAATCATCAAAATCTGATTTTGTATGAAAAAGATAAGCTGATTTGAACAATGAGATTTTTCTGGCTGCGGAATCAGAGAATAGCTGCGGAATTGGACTTTAGCTGCGGAATGTGCACAGTTCTGTAGCTAAAAATCTTGGATACAAAGTTAGCCATTCATCTTTCATTATCAGTCCAAAATTAATCAATACCTTCAGAAAAGTGAGAAAATAACTTGTTCATTTCATTGATTCAAAATTATTATTTTTCTTGACATGCAGCGACTCAGTGTGGCGACTCAATGTGGCGACTTTGTGATAACACACAATTTGACTTCCCTTTGACCGGGGTCTTTTTCATCAAATTTGACCGAATGAATAGGACACCATCCATGTACTGACATTTCCCTAACTACCCATATGACTTGTTTTGCCTGATGACACCTGCAACCTAGAGTTTAACAAAACAGCAGCGGAATCTAGGATTGGCTGCGGAAATGCTGTATTGGCTGCGGAAAGTGGCTAAAACAGTTTATCATCAATTTTGAAAAAAAAAAAAAAAAAAATCATTATCTGCAAGTAGGAACTCTGCCAACACTGCATTCTAGCTATTTCCCAAACGATTTCTTCATTCACTTCATCCCACAAAACTTCAACCTTGGTACCGTATGAAAGAATACGGAAATCTCTGCCTTTACGCAATGCCTTATGATACTGAATGTTTGAAGGTGTTGTGAGTGAAGATACGTCCACATGAAAACCAATTTCATATCTAGGAGTTTCAATCGCTGATCAGAAAGATTGAATTTATAAATTGCTCCGCTTCAGTTCCATTTCTTCCCAACATTTAACCAGCAGCGACTTCATGGGATTTAATGACAGAGAGTCGTGTTCAATTGAAACACGTCTCTAAACAGGTGTAAAGTCGTGTAATTGGTTGTATATGCCAGCATGTAATTGATCCCCATTAAAACTCCTTCCCTCAGGCACGCGGAGTTAATCAATTAATCAAACTATCAGTTAATAACTCAAATTTTTTTCACGCGCGGCAGTCAAACATGGGCTCCAAATAACCGAAAATTTCTCCCAGACCGCCACGAATTTCCTCAAACGGTTTCTGGGTTATCTAATTAACCCACCTGGCAAAAAAACCCATGTTTTAGTTTTGTGAAATTCGTCTTCATTTGGGAAAATCGAACGTTTGAAGTTTGACGTTTTTTTCCTGTGTTTACGTTTTTTCTGAGTTAACAGTTCTGCATTCGGCCTTTTATGAATTTGCATTTGTTTTTCTTGTGGTTTCATTTGTTGTTTTGCAGGTGTTAGACAGGTTCAACAATTACAAGAATCACCCACATAACATTGCCCCCGGCTTGCTCAATACGCTCCCGTTCATCAACCCTGTTAGGCTTGTGATCTTTAGACAGAGGGGCAGAGTTGAAGAATTGGGGCAACTGATGGTCACAGGTTATCTGAAATGTTTCCAAACAATTGCTGTAGTGATTGTTTTTAATCAACTTAAGAATTTTGTTGAACTTGCACTCAGGTTGTTTATATCACAGGTTTTGTAGGTGGCAGAAATCTAAGTGGCAGCAATTGATCTTATTGATTCATTCTAACTCAGATCAATCTCCAAATAATTATGGTGAATGTTGAACTCATCCCATGAAGTAGACCTGTAATCTGATGGATATAATGGCAGAGGAAATTGGCTCCAATAGTAAGAGGATTTGACCCCTGAAATAACATAAAATTCAGCTAACAAATTTGTTCTTTTGCCAGCAAATGTAATCAGATTACATGCTCTCGCCCTTGGAGAAAAATGACTACTCTGCCCTTAATAATTTAATGGATCACCAGAGGCTACCTTCAAGAATTCGACCCTCTGTTTCTAATCGATAATGTAGCTATCCAAAGGTGAAATCAACTCAAAAATCTGCCACTAAATGATGGATGCCTCCTACAGGAATCAACAGGTCAAAGCTTGAACAGGGAGGCATATATTTTTTTTTATTGAAGCCACAGTGAAAACTAAGAATGGAGATAGCCATAGATTGTTTTTCTCTTTTTTTTTTCTTCTTTGAAATTGTAAAATTTTATAAAAAAGGATTAATGATTTTCAATTTCAGACAGCAAATACTTCAAGAAAAACATGCTAAAAACAAGACTTTGACTGAGGTCCTAGGCTGATTTTTCACCGATCTGAGATGGGTGACTAGGATAGGATCCATGTCGGGACAATTCTGGAGATGCCCATGTGGTCGGTTTTTTTATTAGATGCCTGTAACCTGATAAACCTTGAAACAACTGCGGAATTGTCAGCTAGCTGCGGAATTGTCAGATAGCTGCGGAATTAGGGTAGTTTCCGCAGCTAAGTTGCAAAACCTTATTTGAACAAGATACAGTGTTTTGAAGACCACTACAAAGCATAACCAGACAATTTTGGACAATTTGAACCTATCAAAGAAGTTGAGTTTCATTTTTTTCATTTTTTTTTTTCAATTTTTTTTTTTTTTTTTTGAATCAATTGAAATGTTTGAAGTTTATTTTGTCTCCTATTTTTCTTTGAATAATTCTTTTTCTGATCCTCCAGATCACACAGAGTGCAGGAGGAGAGTATACTCAAGAATTATTATTTTGTCTTTTTTTACTTAACAATCCTTTTTCTGATCCTCCAGATCACACAAAGTGCAAGAGGAGAGCATACTCAAGGATTATTAATTTTTTTTCAGATGTAAGAAATAAGGTCTCCTAATTACACTTCCCCGGCAACGGCGCCAAAATGTCTAGTCAATTTAACATCTTAAATTGCTCTACATAAATTATCAATCCGGGTATCGTAAGCTGATGAAGTGTGGTGCACTATATGTGCTTAGTTAACCTTTTTCTTACTTCGTTGTTTTATAGTTTATGTTGTTTTTGGGATTTTTGTTCTAACATGCAATAATCAAATAATGAGAAAATGACTATGAGACCAAGTATCCTTGCTGCAACAAAAGGACAAGATGATTCTATCACGTCATTAGTTCATTAGAAGGCTATGTGCATCACTAATCTACAATCAACTTGAAAGCATGCAGTAATTCAAACTGTACATTAAACTTGCAAAGAAAGAGCTTGAAAGAAATAACTTGAAATGAAACTGAAAGCAAAACATAAAAACCACTTTCTAATGGCACTAGTCACTACTCATGCTGCTGCAAAAAAAAAGTAAGAAAAACCACTTTAAAGACCAATTATAATGATCATCTCTTCCTAACTCTCTGCTTCCAACATATAGTACTATGTGAAACACGATTAAGAAGTAGTTAGAAATAAGTCTAAAAAGTAATCAAAATAAGAAAAATCCACTTTATAGACCAGTTATAATGTTCAACTCTTCCTAACTCTCTGCTTCCAACATATGGGATTATGTGAAACACGATTAAGAAGTAGTTAGAGATTAGTCTAAAAAGTACTCAAAGCAAGCTGTAATTTATTAATATTTTGATCTCTTAAAGATGAAAAACTTATGATAAAGAGACCATCAATATGTTAGCATACAACTTGAGAAACTAAACTAGAAATCAAGCTAGAAAAATAAAATAAAGGCAGCAACTTATGAATATGACAACTGAAAATACCATTAGAGATAAAGCAAATACAACAAAGACACACAATCCCGGGAGAAAATAACTTGCATAAATTAAAATTGCATGAATGAAAATCTAATCTACCTTACATTCTACAAAGCAATATTTACAAAATGAAATCTAATCTACTTACATCCTAATATGCTCCATGACATCTACTTCACATCTCCTTCCATGTTGAGAACATAAAAGCTTTATTCAATTTCTTCAAAAGTGCAAAGTACAACAAAGCTCTCCAAAGCTTTCAAAAGCCATGGGACTAACAAACTAAAAGGACTAAGAAAAGACTAAAGGAAAGACTCGCAAATGAAGGAGAGAGATCTCCTATTTATACAAAAAGATGAGAGCCATCTCATTAATGAGAGTCCATGAATCTCTCCCTCTACCTCTAGAGTCCTAATCAAAATAGGAACTGATAAAACACATGTCTTTTTAGAGTTACAATACAATTAGGAGATGTGACACATATCCTCATGATCCCATGATTCTTTCCAACCAAATTCGAATTTGGCCTTAGAGTGCCACATAAGGGTCTTCTAGAAGCCTCGTTTCAACCTGCACATGTCAACAATCTCAACCCATTTGTTAGGTATAAGCATATGCACATTATTTTCTAATGTTTAACCACAAATTCACTTAAAAGGCTTAGAAATAACAAATATTGGAAAAACATAAAGGTGGCCCAATGATAATGAAAGTGGGATGAATGTGGTGACATAGTAGTGAAATGGAGGTGAAATGGAGGTGATATAATGGACATAATAGTGAAAGTATAATGCAAATGAATGACATTTTCAAGACTCAACAGAACCCAAGATGGAAGAGTGATAATGGATCAGACTTCATGGTTGTAATTATTCCTTCTATTCAATAAAGCAATTTACACCCTTTTTCCATATGTTTATCTTGATATATGATGTTTATATGTGTGAATGTATCTGATTTCACTTACTTGTATTCGATATATATTTTTCTTTGATTGGTTCTCTATCTTCTGTTTCTGCTTGCAGGTACTTTTGGAGCGAGTTAAGTTCGAAAAGGAGAGACGAGAGTCAAACAAAGGAGACAAAAGGAAAGTGAAAGAACAAGTCGGTCTTCTGATCCCTTTGTCTTATTTATCATTTATAGAAAAAGGATAAGCACTTTAAATCTATTGTTCTAGGTATAGATACCTACCTAGGGAATTAGTATTTATCCGTAGATACCAAATTCCTCATAACAGGGTCAATTTTGGGTTAAACACCCAAGTTTTGGGGAAGAAGGCCCGAATTTTGTGTAAAGAAATGTAAAGTCTCCACATTTTGTGGTCACAGAGCATGAAGATTTCTAAATATTAAAGGGTTTTCTGCCCTTAGTTTAGATACGTTATGTTGGCTTTGGAGATCTACCCATGGTCTGTGGACCATGGGATTGTATAGAAAGGAGAGCCTTAGAGAGTTTAAGGAAGTTCATGAGCGAAGAATGAATGTAATAGGCCATTATAAGTTAAGAGTGAAGAGTCTTATAGTAGAAGAGAGGCTCTGCAGCTGTGTGTGTAGAGGCCTAAAGTAGAGTCTACAACTGAGTGCGATGACCCTTGCAGCTGAGTGCATAGGGTAGTTTGAGTCTGTAAGAAGATCTGAAGCATTAATAAAGAGATCATTCTAGAAATATCTGTGTTTTGTCCCTTTTAATTCTGTTATGAATAAATATTATTATGTTATGATGAATATTGGGTTTATGATTTAATGTTGTGTTGATGCGTGATTTTGTATGTTTTACATTGTTATATGGACGCAAATCATAATATTTATTTACGTGAAGAATATCTTAATTCAAGTTAAAGTTATCAGATACTTAAGCCGATCTGGGTAACCATAGACTTAGGAGTGATTACTGAGGCATGTAAGTTATAGATTCACCTGCTTAGGGTCATTGAAAGACAGTCATGGACCTTCACAAAGGTCTAAGGGTGATTAAGAGAAGCATATCGATAAGCCCTAAAAGGCTTATCGATCTGCATGAAGGAAGAGTTAGGGCATAAAACGACATCATAACCATCTATGGGTTTGGAAATTTGGTTCCATTATCCCCCCATACTGCTTCGGGTGAGACTTTAGTTCACTCTCCGCGGATTGATGCCAAAAGGGCTAGTAGTGTAGGGATTTGTTTGGCAAACTTAACTCTGAACCTGGTCCAGGACCCACCAAGCTAACAACAATGTACTAGTAGTTGTATAATTATCTCAATTGTATAGATGGTGCATGAAGTCAGAGGAAGAGTCCAAAGGAACTACACAATTGCAATTGAGGAATTTACGTAATTAATAGGGGCTAATTCCCAACGAAACAACGAAAGGAAATAAGGAATTGGGGAAGAAGAAAATTGGTTAATTATTTTCCTAGGTTTTTCTAGGAGGCTGCGAGACAGATAGAGATAGTGCAGAGGTTGCTCGGGCTTGAGAAAATCATTGTAATCTTCTCATATTTTCTGACTAATGCAATATACAGATAGAAGGGGTTTTTAGTTTTGGCTTTCCACAAGAAATCATTGTGTAATTTGTTTATTGAATTGTTTCTCTTGTATTATTTATGATTTCATGATCATTTAATTATTTCCAATGATGGGTAAAGTAGATTAAATTCTATTGTTTTAGTAAATTACAATTAGTAGTTTGAATTTATAAGATTTCTACATGGTATCAGAGAAAAAATCACTCGAGAATAGGAGAATACAAGTTTCTCTTTTACAGGTGAAATCAAATTTACAATATCATACTTCAGAGTCAGCATGATGTCATTCTATGGATTGAGACTCGAATATTCCCTTAAGGGTAGTTCAAAGTATATTTATTGGAAGGATAGGATGGAGGCAGAGTAGGAAGCAAATAGACTTAAGGAATTCATAGACAAAGATATTCTTAAGCCCAACAAATGATGCTCAAGATATGGTGGAGTGGAGAAAATGTGTTGCAAAGGCTAGAAGGACTATCCTAGAAGGAGTTCGAGATCATATTGTCTCGAACCTCCACAGTAAGGAGACTCCATATGTAATGTGGAAGGTGATGAAAAACCTATTTAAAAACAAAAATGACCACAGGAAGCTGACACTAAAGGACAAGATCAAAAGACTCAAGATGGAGAAGGGCGATACAATACCAAAGTACATGGCCAAGTTCACCCAATGTGGGGCTGAGCTTGGAAGTGTTGGTGTTATAGTTTTTTAAGATGATTTGGTCATCCTAGCACTTCTAGGCCTTCCCAAGCGCTGGCACAACTACCAGGATTTGGTAAATGGGAGGGAGAAGATACTAGAGTGGGAATGTTTGTGGTCCTACTTGGTGCAAGAAGAGATTTAGCGAAACACCAAAGATGGGAGCTCATCCAAAGAAGTGGAAGAGGATTTTGAATTATTCTACAAAGAAAAGAAAGTTAAGGGAAGGAAATCCCAAGGAAAGGAGAGCAAGAATAAACAATTGTCAAACATCAAGTGCTTTCATTGTGATGAGTTCAGACACTAAGCCATGAAATTTCCAAAGATGAAGACAAGCAAGAAGGAGCCTGCAATAGCAAGAGCAGGGGAAGCTCCAACTTCACAATTTGAAATTTATTTTACTCTCATTACATGCATGGAAAGAATAGTAATGAGAAGCATGTGGTATCTTGACAATGGTGCCTCGTTCCATATGATGAGGAATAGAGATATCTCCAGTGACTTGGAGGAGAAAGACCTCAAGCAGAACATTGAGTTTGGAGATGATGGGAGGTATAACATGACCAATATCATTACAATTACTTTTGAGAGGGATTTAGGCTCCCCTCTCAAATTCACATATGTGATGTATGTTTCAGGACTAAAGAAGGATATTGTTTCCATCACAGTATTTGAAGACTATGGCTACGATGTGATATTTAGAAAAGGAAAGTTTTTCCTTAGAAACATCGCCATAGGAAAGGTGAAACATATTGGTGGGTGAGTCAAGAAACTATATGCACTTAAGGTACAATATGCATGCAAAGCCTTGAAGAGAAAGGAAAAATTTATATACTTGGTGGTTGAGAGGGAGCATGAATTACCTCTCAACATGCAGCCTCAAAAGTAGCCTCAACAAGTTGTGGAGTAGCCACAATTGGAGAAGTAAAGAGGAGGCCAAGTGGAGACATCCACTCAAGAAAATACCTCTAGTAGGGGGAGAGTTTGAGCCAAGTGGGCAAAGGGAGCACATGAAGCTATACCTCTAGGAGCGAGGTGGAGTGATGTAGAATATTAGTCCAAGAGTTATAGAAATTTGGGCAGGGTCCATTGAGGTGTGTTTTCTCTCATGGATCATTACCTTGCTACGGGGCCTATAATATTCAGTAAAAGGAGGATCAGTGTTAGTAAGATACTAAGGAGTGTAGAGAAGTGTTGTTTCTCCTTTGTTGACTAGGTGTTATAATGCCATAAAAAAAAAAATGGCACTAGAAGGAGGGAAAATATAACTGTAGATGGAAAAAGGAAGTAGTAAGAGTCAAAATGTTAGGACCCCAATTGTCACTAGGAGTCATATTAACCATCCCCTTGTTGAGACTTCTCAAAGTTATTATCCATAAACTAAAGAAACAAATGTTGATTCAAATACTCTCATTCAATCCTATTTCCAAACTAAAATCAAGCAAGTTGTGCAAATATCTCGTGAAATTATTTCTAGAATGCAAGAAGGATTGACCAAAATTCTTCTTTAAATAGATGTCTATCCCCACTGTTATAGCTCCAAATCTCACTCTTATGGTTTGTGATGCTGTACTCATGGCCTAGGGCAACCCCTCCTTCCAGACCTGGTCCTAAAAATTTAAAAAACAGTGTTTTATCCCTTATACGCGACATTGCTCTGAGTTAAACACATGTATACACGGGTATGTGTATAGCCAACCTACGTGTATGTATTAAAACACTTAAAAAAATATAAAACTCCTTATTTTCGGGTGGAGATCGCGAGTTTTACTTGCTGATCACCTGTTAGTTCTCGTGGCCCAACTGTTCCCAACCAACTCCTAACTAAAAAACTACTTTGGAGATGGTATAAAAAGGCCTCAAAGGGAAGGCCTAAGGGAGGAGAGAAGAGAGAGAGGTTATTATGCTGAGATTTTTCCCTTGACCAGGTCCGAAGTCCCTTGTGCCTTTTGCACTTCCCCCATTTTGTACAGGAAACCTTTGTTTCCTTGTGTGTTGATGTTCATCCACCATTTATGACATCATGGAGAGAGTCATGGAAGGAGTTTTGTTAGAGGCTTGAGGCTGGAACAGGTCCGGAAGGAAGCTTTGCTTGGAGCCTGCTGAAGGTGACTCAGGTGAAAATATTCCTTTTTATGTACTTTATTTGTCTATAATAAAAGAAACACATGTCTTGGTTCCCGAAATGAATCTTCTTTATGTTAATGATATTCATGCTTAGAATTCATATGTAAATGGTTGTTTGGATTTCATAACTAACTACCTTTCTTTATAACATGAAGATGGTTTCTTTATAAGTTTTTTTCCATTTACTGCTGTATTCTTTGAATTGGTTGTTTTGCAGGACAAAAGAGAAGAAGGGAACTCCAAGAAGGGTTTGCACCATAAAGGCCTTCTCAAACGTAGGACCAAAGGTACGTACCCTTATCATAGAATTTGCTTATAATAGCATAATGGCTGTATGAATGTATGTTTCTTTGAATAGATAACTTTCAGTCTGCTAGGGTTTCAACCCAAAAAGCCCTAGGGGAACATTTCCCTCTATCAGAATTGGCGACTCCACTAGGGACAACACTCTTGTTGTTCCTACTTTGGGTGTTTTTCAAGCCAATCATGGCTGAGCTGCCTTGTCTGCTTGCTGTTACTGTCTGGTCTGTTCTTGAACTTTAAGCTTTGCAAGTTTCTTCAGTTTGTTTTTTTATTTTTCTTGAAGCTTTTCATATACGTTGTTTTTATTAGATACAGAGGCGTATATACGCTTGTTTCTTTGAGTGAACCCGCGTATACGCAGGTTTCCTCAGATACAGTCGCGTATACACGCAATCTGTACTTCAGTACAGTCACGTATATATTGCAATTTTCAAGATTTATAAATCTTTTTAGTCTCTGAAGGTTTGTCTGGTGGTTTGAGTCAGTCTGAAAAAATCATTTTCCAATATCAATTATTTGTTTTACAGGGAGCATCTCATTCCGAATTCTCTCTGATTATAAGGAGTATTGGTCTTGTTTTTGTTGATTGCAAGCGTCATCGTTTTTTGCTAAAGCACGCAAGATTTCTTACTAGGAATCTTGGTTGCTCTATTTCATCAGGGTAGGAAGATTGAATTCAATCTTTGTGTTAATCTTGCTTCTGGGTGACTTTTTGTTTGCTTGACAAAACCGCTTTTTGTGACCATCCACTTCTTTGTTTCATGAAAGTTGTTGATTAACACTTTCTTGGAATTTGTCTTTTTGATCTTTTGGTTTTCGTTGCCAAAGCTTTCATTGCCGCTTTTGATTGTTAAGAGCGATTTTAAACACATTTATTTTTGTTGCGTTTTCATCCATTGAGTGGTATTGATTCGCAAAAGTGTTTGATTTCCTATTCTTCAATCACAAGTTTCAGTGTTGTTGAGAGCATTTTTTGAAAAGGCTCTTTTGTTTGTTGCTTTGAAGAAAATCTTTTGAAAATCTTAGTTTTGCTTTCTTGAACTTGATTTTCATTTGGTTTCCTTTTAGTGAAGTGAAAGTGCTTTATGTTTGTCTTAGAACTTGGTTTTAGTGTTTAGACGAAATGAATGGTAGCATCTCATATTCCATCTAGACATTGTAAGTGGCAAGATAAAAATTGATAAGAAATCAACTTTCATTTTTGTTTTTAGAGTAGTTTCAAATCTTGCATACATATATAGTTGTTGCATTAGGATAGATTTGCATCCCCTTTCTAGGCATACATAGCTTTGTTAGCTTTTGTGAGTTTGAAGTGTGTATTAACGAAAAGAAAAGGATAATTTGTTTTATTAGAAGTACCTCTGAACCCTATAGAAATTGCTCTTCATCGAAAAACAAAAAAGTGCATGTGCATGTAGTTAAGTTTTTATTAATTTCTTTTGCGTCAAAAAACACCACTAGTTTCACTTCTGTTACCTTGTGACTTAAAGAACAGCCTAATAAAATCAAGCGCTAACTAAAATTCACTAGAACTTTTTGTTTTAGTCAGTTACACCAACAAGATTAGGGTTTTAGGGCCTTGGATTAGGCGAGTGGAGAGTTAACTCTCCAAGGCCATATAAACGTCAAACGTAGGAGTATGAATAATGAGAGAAAATACAATAGCGTTAGGAAGACCAGGAAAGCTCCGGATCTGGGAGTTAAGCATTAGGGTTTGTGAAGACAGGGAAGAGAGATACCCGCTCTCCTACTTAACCGAACTTACCTCACGACTGTTCCGCCTGGCTTCTGCAACGAGTTGGTATCCATAGTTGCTACTCCTAGGGAACTACACAGGTGGCTGTGGAGGGGAATCCCGTGGCACCTGAGGTTGATGTTGCATCACTCTCGACAGTACTACTGGAGGGCACCCTTGCGAAGCTTGGGGGCTTGCACCGACGCAGGCTGTTGTTAGGAGGTCAGCATAACTTCCTCTGTTACCTTCGCTGATAGGACTGGGCCGTCACTATCCCAGACTATCTTTGGAAGGCCCCTTACTCCACTTTCTTGTGTTTTGGTGTCCGGTCCTCATCACCCGGAGTGGAAATACTTGGAAGTTGTTTGACTAGCTGATATCTTTAGGGACTTTATAGTATGTGCTCTTTTTTCCTTGTATATAGTTGGCTTTAGGTATTTTTGTCTAGTCATGTTTTGACTTTGTGTTCTGAGTGACCGGCTTACCTCTCTACCGATATTGAAAGGCTTTTGGTCATTCTTTCAGAGGTTGTGGAGTTGCCTCCTTAAGGGCAAAGGTTTTGATTGCTTATCCATATTCCTTGAAAAGTTATTTCTATATTCTTGTAGGGGAAGGGTCTTTGGATCAGTTAGATATGGCCAATATTCCTGTGGAAACCAACCAAGGTGCCCTCCCAAAAGGGGATCCTTGTGCTTTTCCTTTCTTTGGATACGTTGGTTCTCCCTTGATGGACACTTTGAATATTCCTAGGTTGAATGTTGGACTACTCGTTTGGCTGTGGTCCACTCCGAATATTCCAAATGCTCTTGAAGCTTCTCAGTTGAATGCTTTATTTCAAGGGCATCACATGGGTGCTCATTGTTCATCTTCTCTTAAAGAGAAATCTATGGTTCCTTCTTCTCCTCCTTCTTGTCACAAGAAATCTAAAAAGAAGAGAAAGAGGAAGTCAAAGAAGAAGAATAATTCTATCCTTTCATCTTCAACCTCTGCAAGTCATGTTGGAGATGAGCCTTCAGCCACTGCTAGTCATGCTGGGGGCACAAGTCTAGTCACTGCGAGTTACACTAGCACTTCATCATCAACCTCTGCGAGTCATGTTGAAGATGAGTCTTCAGCCGCTGCAAGTCATGCTAGGGGCACGAGCCTAGTCACTATGAGTCATACTAGCAAAGAGTCACTGACCTTTGCAAGTCATGTTCAGGACTCTCCGCAAACCACTGCTAGTCATGTTGGCGGAATGGAGGTTGGTAAGAAACCTGGACGTAGAAGTTCTAAACCCAAATTCCCTTGTAAGATATGCAAGGGAGACCATCTTACTCATTTATGCCCTGGTATTCCAAAGGTTCAAAGGATATGGTCCGAGTCTGAAAGTACTTCTACTCCTAGATCTGATATGGTTTCTCATCAATCCCATCAATCGTTGGTTGATAATATGGTGGAAACAGTGCAATCACTGCACGATTACCCTCCTGTTTTGGGGGGTGAAGTGACTAACAAAAGAGTCTATTTGATCTCTAGCACAGAGTCTTCTAGTATAGGGGGCATTCTGGTTACTTCGAATGTTCCCCCTCCAAGTTCTAAGAGTGTTTCCTTTGATTGGGATAGTCTTGTTGAGCCTCGTCTTCCTTCCGCTGCACCTTTCCAAATAAAGGTCAGAGTTAATTCCACAAATGTCTATCGATGTATGGTGGATGAAGGATCCTCTACAAGTATTATATCCTCTTTGACTTGGAAAGCTTTGGGTTCCCCAAAGTTGTTGACAGCTCAGAGTCAGTTGTTAGCCTATGATAGAAGACCTGGTGAATCTATGGGTGTTCTTCCTCAATTGCCTATCACTTTAGGTGGGAAGACTGTCTTAATCGATATGATGGTGGTTGATAGCCCTTTAGACTTTAATATGCTACTTGGGCGTGATTATGTCTATGCTATGAATGTTGTGGTGTCTTCACTCTTTCGAGTAATGTGCTTTCGTCATAACGGGAATATTGTCACTATTGATCAGTTTGCATCTGATAATCACCACCCTAATTCGACTTTACTGCAGAATGCCCCTTGGTTTGTTCCAAGTGTTCAAGTAGACTCTACATCGCCACGGGTCAATTATGTGGCATTGAATCCTCAATGTTCAATCACTTCTAAGAAGGATCCTTTGACCTATTATTCTCCTTCTTGGCACTTGGTCCCGATAGTTGACCGAGAGAGTCATCCTTTAGGGACATGGGACCCTTTAATTCCCTCTTTTGATCCTTATAGTTCTCATGATTTCTTAGAACTTGTTTTGCCTTCACAGGAGGAACTCTTTGAAGCCATGAGTTTTGACTACCAAAGGAGTCCTTGGTCTGAGCCCTGCAAGGGGTTTGTTTAGCAGAACTATTATGCGTAAGCCGCAAGGCTGCGTGGTTCCCTGTACCATATTATATATATGAGGTACGCATTTTCAAGTTTTGTATTCTATAACACAAATATTTTATATGAAGTTTATATGTGGGATGTATTAACTTCTCGTCTAGTGTTCCTATTTATGTTTACAGAACTTGGACGATTTCTCCTTTGGAAGTTTATGGTTGGTTCGTTCTGACAGGTATTGGTTCTCAAAACTGGCATATAGGTTCTAGGTTTTTCCACCTGCATTGTGCACTTATCAGTTTCCTTTCCCATTTGGCCTTAGGATCGACCCCACCAAGTTATGATGCAGAACCTTCTCATTGCTTAGAAGTATCATGACTTGTGTGGTAGAGCCATCCTTTACATGGGCATCCTAGTTAGCACCTCACTGACACTTGTTGCTCATGCTACTCCGATTTGAGTAGGCTCGGGAGTCCTCTGTAGTCCCGCCATGACTTATGCATTGAAGACTCATTCTTCTTAGCTTCTCTGCTTTGTTCTGGCCTTATACCCTAGAGGCTCCTTTGTGTTTAGTTATACTACTGCATTGCATGTTGACCAATTGCACCTTTTGGCCTAGAGCCGGCTTCAATTGGACTCGTGTTTAAGCCAACTTTTGACCATGACGTCTGCAAAATTAGCCTTGCATACCTTTGACTTCTGTAGCTTGACACACCTTGACCAGTGGAAGGAACATACCTATGAGTGTCACTGACCAGTTTTCACCTCCCTGCATTGAGCATAGGAACGTTCCTTTCCCAGGAACTAGATCATCTGTTTCACCGACACTCGTTCTTTCCACTGTACCATAGCATTCTTTTATTATTTTTCCGGCTTAACAAAAAAAGACAAAAAAAAAAATAAATATCCCAAAAAAGACCGGGAACGAGACATTATTTCCATTTATTGTTGGCAGCTAGAGTCAGTTGTGTCGCCCTTGAACAAAGCACTCAAAACAAAGTCTCCTCCGTATGGGTGGGATTTAGTTTGACTTAGGTACACCATAACCTTGTTATTGAGTCAGTTCTACCCCGATTGGTTATCTCTTCCAATCATATGGAAGGTTCGTTCTTGCCTCCTGCATAGCGAACTTATACAAAGTCATCATATGTTGCCACATAGTCACATTGAGTCGTGCTTTTGTTCAAGGGAAGTTAGCGTGAGTCGGCCTCTCTGCGGTGTCTCTTGACTCATTTTTCAGTCGGCCATCCCTAGTTGTCAGTATCATGTCTATCATCACATTAGTTATATTGGTCCGTTACTCGTGCCGGTTTGAGAAGGTCCCCATTGACTTCTTGCTGGCGGGTCTTGTCCTTATTGACGACGACACATTGCTTTGAGGACAGGCCTAGAGCTGCACCCTAGCCCTATTTTCATTATTGATAGGTTATCTTGTGCTCAGCATCGATCAGTATCATGGGTCTTTGACTGAGTGGCTTCCCTTGTGTTCGATATCAGCTTACATTATCACACACTGGGATTCGTGCAGTACCTTGGTTTCCATTTGACCCTATTGGTCGATACCTCACCTCTGTGTCAAGTTTCATTATTGGTTGGTTCAGAGGGTTTCTGCCATGCGCTAGCCACATCTTGTGTACGCCGGAAACGTACTTCGGTTGGGTTACTACATCTTTTTCGCCTGATTCCTTCCACATTATTGGCCTACGGGTTACACTCGCGCTAGATTGATGAAGGATGCCTTAATGCCTTCCTTCTAGCGGATCTTTCCCTATCGACTCCGACTCATTGCTCTGGGGCAAAGATCTAGAGTCCATTTGGCAGTACCTTGGGATTTGCAGTCATTAGTGGCAGATACTTTGCTATCAATAGTGGGAAACCATCATTGTCTCCTGATCGATAGATTCTTACAGGTGTTCGACTCCAGCTCATCTATTCACACTTGTTAGATTGTACTGGGTACCTTGACGCTCATTATCATTATCGGTGAGTAGTCTTGCATTTGTTAACGGTATACATTAATGACCGGTAATCAAACGATTTCTCACATGGTCGACTTCAGATCATTTATTCCCATGGTGTAGAAATGTACCACGGCAGTCAGTGAAGACCTCAGGTTGTATCCGTATTCATTGGTTCACTTGACAGTTGCTCTTGTTGCTGCTAGTTGATACCACTCCACTTTATATGTTGCAATCAGTCATGGCAACATTCTATATGCTGGCACCTGAGTTTGCAGTATAGTACCATCCTATTCCATCATGTTCAGTTGGTACCTTTTGGGGATCAGTCTATGATATCAGTGATCCGTTGCATCTTTCAGCATCATTGACAGTCTTATATGTGATATTCAGACATGTACTTGTTCATTATGATCAGATGATCCATTATGTATCTTTCAGTCATTTATACTTGTATACTCAGTGGATCCGCTTGTACTTGATATGCGGACATGCTTTACTTTTTCTGAGCATGGGTATGCTCGCCTCAGACAGTGTTTCTTTCTGATCTCCTTTGGTGGCTTGGTAGGCTGAATTCTGGTGAAGTCCTCCTTGGTTTTTAACAGACTTCCTTTCCATGTACTCGCATAATATATTTCGGCCATCATGTACCCCTTCTGACCTCATATATTAGGGGGCATCTGTTATAGCTCCAAATCTCACTCTTATGGTTTGTGATGCTGTACTCATGGCCTAGGGCAACCCCTCCTTCCAGACATGGTCCTAAAAATTTAAAAAACAGTGTTTTATCCCTTATACGCGACATTGCCCTGAGTTAAACGCGTGTATACGCGGGTATGTGTATAGCCAGCTTGCGTGTATGTATTAAAACAATTAAAAAAATATAAAACTCCTTATTTTCGGGCGAAGATCGCGGGTATTACCTGCTGATCACCTGTTAGTGCCCGTGGCCCAACTGTTCCCAAC
This sequence comes from Pinus tabuliformis, assembly GCA_031772625.1. Lineage (NCBI taxonomy): Eukaryota > Viridiplantae > Streptophyta > Pinopsida > Pinales > Pinaceae > Pinus > Pinus tabuliformis. The sequence goes on from CM062804.1 coordinate 1,387,897,631, forward strand.
CAACTCCTAACTAAAAAACTACTTTGGAGATGGTATAAAAAGACCTCAAAGGGAAGGCCTAAGGGAGGAGAGAAGAGAGAGAAAGATTATTATGCTAAGATTTTTCCCTTGACCAGGTCTGAAGTCCCTTGTGCCTTCTGCACTTCCCCCATTTTGTACAGGAAACCTTTGTTTCCTTGTGTGTTGATGTTCATCCACCATTTATGACATCATGGAGAGAGTCATGGAAGGAGTTTTTTTAGAGGCTTGAGGCTGGAACAGATCCAGAAGGAAGCTTTGCTTGGAGCTTTCTGAAGGTGACTCAGGTGAAAATATTCCTTTTTATGTACTTTATTTGTCTATCATAAAAGAAACACATGTCTTGGTTCCCGAAATGAATCTTCTTTATGTTAATGATATTCATGCTTAGAATTCATATGTAAATGGTTGTTTGGATTTCATAACTAACTACCTTTCTTTATAACATGAAGATGGTTTCTTTATAAGTTTTTATCCATGTACTGCTGTATTCTTTGAATTGGTTGTTTTGCAGGACAAAAGAGAACAAGGGAACTCCAAGAAGGGTTTGCACCCTAAAGGCCTTCTCAAATGTAGGACCAAAGGTACGTACCCTTATCATAGAATTTTCTTATAATAGCATAATGGTTGTATGAATGTATGTTTCTTTGAATAGATAACTTTCAGTCTGCTAGGGTTTCAACCCAAAAAGCCCTAGGGGAACATTTCCCTCTATCACCCACAACTTGTTACACCTCTTGATTTGAATTTACAAGAGCCATCAATGTTAGAACCTCCTAGTCATTCCACACAAACTACTAGTTTAGTCAATGATAGGCTACATGATATTTTTATTAGTAAAGTAGTCAAATTGTTCGATATACCTCGCAAAAAACCAACCTTATTTGGAGGATATTATTCTCCACCATCTCCACCTAGTTCCCCTTCATCCTCAAGAGATTCAGGTGAAGGCGGAAGTTCATTTGAGTTAGATATTATACAAGAATGGCTGACAATAACAATGACCATGAGAATGATAAAAATGATCACACAACTCCCTGGTTAAATTGGGACGTTGTGGTTGTACCAAGTGAAAAAAAATCCCTTATCAAAGAACCCATCTAATTTTTTTCCCAAATATGATCTTGATTCCAAAATTCCTATTGAAGATCATATAAAATATTTTATGATTTCTATTAGGAAGAAAAACACATGCCATGAGGTTGTTGTTTTTTGCCCGTTCTCATACACTTTTGATGACAAGGCCTCCACTTGGTACATTTTCCGTCCTCCTTGAAGTATAACTTCTTGGACTCAATTCAAAATAGCATTTCTGGAGAAATTCAGAGATTATAAACCACAAGAAGAGTTGGTTGATGAGTTATCTGACATGAAAATGTAAAATAGGCTGAAAGTAAAGGATTTTAATGTTAGATTTATGTCTTTAAAGAAAAAAATTATTATTCAGTCTCTACCCCCATAGAACCTTATTATTGCATACTACATTAAGGATCTTCATCATGATATAGTTGTATGGGTTAAGAAGGCTCCAAAGGGCACTCTGCAGGTAGATTTTGAAGAGGCTTTATTTGTAGAAAAGGACATCCTTAGTCTGAAATTGACTTTCAATAAGAAAGAAGATTCTGCTTCTACTTGTAGGAAGAAAGCAGAGACTTCTAAGGAGTCCAACATTAAGAAAGACCATTCCTCCTTAGATTTATAAAGCCTTCCTATGGTCATTAATAAATTGTCAAATGAAATAATTGATCTTAAGAAAGGTAAAACTGAAAGGTCATCTGATAGGAAAACTTTAAACAAACTTTTAGAAGACCACCTACTAATAAACGCCCTCCCTTAAATCAAGGCCTAAATACCTAGAGATTGGATAATATTTTTCAAGAATTGACATCTCATTGTGATTTAAACCCTGATAACAGTGAAGAAAGGGAGGAAGAAGTTAACTTTGAAAACAAGGATGAAATCCAACCTCCTAATTTTTCACTTAATGTTTATAACAAAGAAATTGGTTTTTTCTATGCATACACATGAAGTAAAGCCTTAGCTGAACAACATACTCAACCTCCATCCAATAAAGGCACAGAAAGAAAATAATCAATACTCATAAAGCTACACTTTCAGGAGTAGAGTATGATCTAACAGACGATCTCAAAAAAATCAAGGCTAATATATCCTTATATGAACTTTGGAAGATTCCCATGATTCAGAAAAACGTTCAACAACATATTGTTGTTGTAAAGTCCCTACAGCTAAGGACATATGCACTTATGCTACACATGTTCTAAACAATGTTAGAATTCTAAAACGTAATACAAATGATATTTCTATTTGGAAAAGAAGCCTCGTCCATTCTTGTTGACCTTGCATATTTTTAATAAAAACATTCATAATTGTATGATTGACACTAGAGCTTCCTCAAATGTGATGCCATTATTTATCTGTAAAAATATAAATGCTCAAATGAAACCATCAGACATAAAAATTGTACAATTAGATAAATATTTTTTCAAGGTTGTTGGTGAATTAAATGGTTCTTTAATCATATTTTATATTGATAGTAGAGTCCATCAAATAATTGATATTGTAATAACAGATATCCTTGAAGTTTATGGACTATTTATTAGGAGGGATTGGCTACAACATTTTAAAGGATTCATGGATACCGATTTGACTCATCTATGGTTGCCTTGGAAAGTGGAAACTAATCAAATTAGAATTAATAGGGAACCTTATATGAAGCATATAATTACTACTCTCAATGACATTAATGAACCAATAAAACCAAGCGATTTTTTGGCCATTGACCTTTTATTTCGTAATTTTACTATTGATTTTTCTGTAATTTCATATTTACAACAACAATAAGATTTATATGAATTCAAATGGTTGTTACTTCTGATCAAAAAATTATTGATAACAATAATATCTCTAATTATGATGAGTCTTACATCTGGTATCTTTATTTTGATGGCTCTAAATCAAAGGAAGGAGTCAGTGTAGGTTGTGTACTTATTGATTCAAAAGGTAATAAGGTTTTTATTGCATGTAGACTTGAATTTCAATGCATGAACAACATTGCAAAGTACAAAACATTGATTCCAAGGCTACATAAAGCTCTCGGATTGCAAGTTAAGTGTGTAAGAGTTTATGGAGATTCTAAGATAATCATCAGTCAGGTAAAAAGGTAAATACATTTCCTTTCATCTTATTTTGAAGGCTTATCAACATGACATATGGGACTTGATGTCAAAATTTTTAGCTTTTAATATTGAACCTATACCTAGAGCTGCTAATGAGGAAGCCGATCTATTGGAAAATGTTTCTTCAATATTAATTCCTATAGATAATTTTGAGCCTAATGCATTTTTCTATAGAATTACTCTTTAGACCTTCCATACCATATACCCTTACTAATTGGCGTGTCTTTAATGATGACAGGAAAATAATTATTTTTTTTGCATATGGAGGGGAATTTCAAGGACACAATTATAGATGAGGTTAGACATGAACAGGACCTACAGGACTTTTTGCAGAATAATAAATAGTGGTAATTTTATGAGCTTCTCAAAATGGTAAAATCGGTCCCTAGATCTGTTGTAAGGTTAGAAAATGTTTATGATTTACATGATAGATTCAAAAAAATAAATTGTAAAACTAATAGCTCTTTCATATTAACTAAATTCATAAACCTGGGAACCAAGGAAAGCCCTCAATATGTCAATTTATCATTTAATTGTTCTCCTCAAGAAAGAGCTAATTTCGTCAGCTTGTTCTAGCAATACAAGGATGTGTTTTCTTGGACATACGATAACCTTAAAAAAGTTGACCCAAACAATATGAAAATCACTATTCGTATAAAACCACAAATAAATCCTTTTCAATAGAAGCTTAGAAAAATTCACCCAAATCTCAAGTCAACGGTAAAACAAGAACTAAATAAACTCTTGGAAACTAAGATTATTTTTTTGGTGCAACACACACAATGGGTTACTAATTTAGTCCATGTTAGGAATAAAAATAATGATATCTGACTCTGTGTAGATTTTAGAAATTTAAATTAAGCCTATGAGAAATATCATTATCCAGTCTCGCTGATGGAATATACCCATCAGTGCATCTCAATTTTTGAGATGTTTTCATTTCTGGATGGCTTCTCAGGATATAACCTAATCCCGATCAACCATGGGGGTCAAGAAAAATAATGATATCTGACTCTGCGTAGATTTTAGAAATTAAAATTAAGAATCTGAGAAATATCATTATCCAATCTTGCCTATTGAACAGACCCTTTAGTGCATCTCGTGTTCTGAGATGTTGTCATTTCTATATGGATTCTTAGGATATAACCTAATCCCAGTTAACTTCATTTAGAAATCCATGGGGTACTTTCACATACAAGAAGATGCCCTTTGGACTTATTGATGTTGGTACAACATTTCAATGGGAAATGGAAATATCTTTTAGAAGGCTCATTAATGAATGTGTGGTCATATATTTCGATGATGTCACTATATTTTCCAAATGAAGGTCAAACCACTTGTAACATTTAAAGAATGTGTTTGAAAGATGTAGGAAATTAGGAATCTCCCTGAATCCAAAAAATATCATTTTTGTAGTCACTAAAGGCCACAAACGTTTAGGTTGTATTGTCTTAAATGATGGTAATATGCTTGATCCTGAAAGGACACAAACTATAAAATATTTGAGTCCTCCTAATACTAAAAGGTTGGTGCAATATTTTATGGGAAAAATCAAATTTTTGAGACATTTCATCCCAAGCTTTTTCGAGATTGTCAAACCCCTTAAATATCTAGAAAAAATAATGTTGTATTTAAATGGGGAGAATCTCAAAAACAACATTTTGACACCATCAAACAAGATATTTCAAAATCACCCACTCTTATCAACCCCGATTCTTCTAAAGAGTTCCTTTTGTACACTTTTTCTTCAGATTCAACCTATCTACTATACTTACATATAAGGTCAATCAAAACATGGAAATTATTGTTGCATTTATGAGTTGCTATTTTAAAGGAGTAGAATTGAATTATGCACCAATTGAAAAACAAGCCTTTACATTCTATAAAGTAGTTAAACATTTTCATTTCTATTTGTTGAAATCTAGGACAAAAGTGATTCTACCTTACCCTACAGTTACGAATTTGTTTGTTCAAAAGGAACTTCATGGAAAAAGTTCTCATTGGATGACTTCCTTGCAAGGGTTTGAACTTGAAATTAAGCATGCTTGAATGGTAAAAGTTCAAGATCTTTGAAATATTGTAATTGAATTAGTTCCTTCTCCTCATGATCATCCCTTAAGTCATGATGACTCCTCTCTTGACAACAAAGTATCTTTTTTATAGAATGAAACCTTGTGTAATGATTATGATTATGACTCCTAACACTCTGACATAAGGTTTTATTTGAAAAATGGTACAACACCTTCTCATCTTAATTCAACCCAGCAAAGATAATTGAGATTGAAATAAGCTCCATATCAATTTATTAATAACGTTATTTTTAGGAGAAATTATGATGGGGTTTTGCTTCATTGTATTGAGCAGGAACGCCTCTAAAATTCTTAATGAGCTTCATTCAAGATCCACTGGTGGTGATTTTTGTGGCATTACCATAACTCACAAGGTACTAAGGGGTGGTTACTATTGGCCAACCCAGTTCAAATATGCCCATGCCTTAATGAGGAACTGTGTAAATTGCCAAAAGGTTGCTAGTAGGTTAAGTAAGTTTGTTTTTCCCTTACAACCCATTTATATTGAAGCCCCCTTTCAACAATGGGACTTAGAAATTGTTATGTAGAATTCTTCTTGAATGTGTACGAAAAGAAGATACTTTAGGCTATGGATGACAAACAACCCTAACAATAAAAATGGCTGTTAAACAATGTAGATCTGCAGCAAATGATATAAACAAAACTTTCCAAAGCCCTCATCTATGCCATGGTCATAGTTAAACAACAAAATGGAATAGTAAAATAAGTGCAAATAACTCCAATAATATAATGGGAACCAAATATATAAAGAATATATTTTATTAAACAACACCTATGAAGGGAAAAATAATGTTACCAGTCCCCCTCTATGGGATGGGTTCTTGGCTATCCTCAAATGTCTTTAGCCTTTGCAAATTCTCTCTCCTCTATAATGTGTAAAACCCAACAAACAATATGCTTGAGCTCAATGAGAACTCAAATGAAAAAGAATATGGTGTGTAATAGTGATAATAATCAGAGCTACAACAGTGAGTGCAACAATCAAAATAATCGAAATTGAAGAATGAATGGAAAACCCTTCTATTTATAACAAAATATTAGGTTATTCTCGAATAATGAGAAATAATAAAATATTATTAACCCCATTCTAGAATTAACCATTTGGCATATTTTATTATATTTGGTTTGGAGGGAAAAGGTATTTAAACTTTTATTTAGAAAAAATAAATAAATGAATGATTTATTTATCATCTCAAGAAATATGGTTAAGGAATAGTAAACATATATTGATTTATTTAATTAATTATTCCTAAGGGATTTAGCAAACTGATAAGGAATAATAACTAATTAGTGATTAATTAATTATTCCTAGAAGATAATTAAATAAATAGTGATTTATTTAATTATTCATGGGTTTAATTATAAATGACTTAATAAATGTGGTTTATTAAGTAATTTCTTATAGTGAAAGTAATTTTACTATGGTAAAATTGGCCCTACATGGTGTGCTTTGATCCATATAACACATTATGGCTAGATGATCAATTTTTTGTGATAACAGATTGCCCCCTAACGTGTGAGTGTTAGGAGCAAAACGTGTGACTGAAGTACGTTGTAAGGACACAATTACTAGAAAATGAAGTGGAGTCAAAGAGAGAGAGAGAGAGAGAGAGAGAGAGAGAGAGAGAGAGAGAGAGAGAGACCAATGGAGCTTAAGCGAAAGAGGATAGTGACAGAGGGGGCGAGACCAATGCAAGTATCCTTTTATGTTGTGGTACTAGATCTCAGTGACGTGGGGGAGGCATACCTATACCCATCGAGATAACTTAGTACAAAAATAATGATGTTCCCAGAAACATGAGGCTAAGCAATAAAGTACATGTTGAATGGTACATGACATGCTGGCATAAATGAGCCAGAAAATAATACAATGTGTCACATATACATAATGCACCTGGAAAAAACATGAGCCAAGAATGAATACAATAACATCTGAGTACATGAGATATAATGGCTCTTCCCTCAAAAATGGGTGGGGGGAGGGTATAACAACCAAAGAAGCCCTGTTAAATAGGAAATGGGCCCTGCAAAATTGAATGGATCGTCTAAAGGATACATGCATGCTATGAATGCTACAAGTAGTAGGAATCGAACCTACCAAATCTTTAGAACTACATCTGAGGCCGTGGCATAATAAGAAGGCATTCGAGCATGTGGGGGGTTACCTGAAAGGCCACCCCCTCATGAGGTCTGAAACATCTTACACACACCTGGTGATCCAAAATTGATTAATGGATGGTCAAGGATGCAGAAAGGGCCAATATTCAAAGTTTTTGGATTTAAGCGAAACTAGCACCATCGCGTAGAGCTAGGAGAAATGATTCAAACACAACATGAATGGGTGAAAACCGAATTCGTATGTGAAAGTTATTCAAAGTCAAAGTTTTCAAGGAAAACTCCAAAAAGTCAAAGTCAAAGTCAACAAGAAGCCAATGGTCTACAGGCAGTCAAAGTCAACGTTGACGTGGCTGCTGAATGGTTGATGATTAGGCATTGATGTGGGAATGCTGACTATGTGATGAGGTGGCATTTTTTTGGTTGGGTGCATGGGAACCAATCCCAAGGCGACACGTGGCCTCGTCGGATTCGATAGATATTTGTTAATGGATCTTGGTGGAGCTAACGGGATTCAGTCCCATGATGTCTTAGATCCAAATATGCTTCCTTACCATTCAGGCTATAGTTGGTTCTTGTTATAAGGATGCCATCGCATGTATTTAAAGGCATATTTATGGTTTTAAAACCAAAAAATGGCCGAGTCTGCCATTAATAGCGGCCCCACCATACCTATCTACCTTAACCTTATTTGCCATAACTAATCTGTGATAGCCCAACAAATATGTATGTAATATGTTTAATGCATAAGTTAATACAAAAAATATGATAAAAGTTGTTAATGAATGGGAAGGAGTTGGCGGTGGGTATGGCTATACCCCCGCCAACATATATTAAAATATATATTTTCTATATATCATATCACAATGGAGCGGCGAAGAGGTTAGGATTTTATCCCCCGACCTCTCACATTTTGTTATAAAAAAATACCTATGCACCAAAGGAGAGAATAGTTGACTTTTATTTCAGAAGAGGAGCATTTGAGCATGTGCTAGTAGCAAAGTTGAGAATTTTGAAAAAACTTTCTCAGAGATCAGGGAAGAATTTTTTATAACCGAGAATTGCTACAAGATACTGCGATAGATCATAGTGCATCTAGATGGTGCATGATTGTATTTGAAGCGATATTATTTTATGTATTTATGGTTTTGAATTTTTTAATATAAAGGCCTCCCCATTGAGGACTAGGGCCTAGAGATGTAGGCTTGAAGATAGCCGAACTCCGTTAACAATATCTTGTGTCGATTTTATTTTCATGTTTGGTGTTCTATTTTGCTGGAAATTCTTTATCAGTTATTCATGTTTATGTGCTTAATGGTTTTTTTAAGAATCATGAATTAACATTGTTTTAACAAGTAAATAAATCACATTTCAATTAAAGAGTTGTTGGGGATCACTTGGGAATCACTGGTACAATTTGCTACATCACTAGACCATCAAGTGTATGAATCATGAACGTGAACCTGTCAAGTCAAAGGGAAATGATGATTCCATTTGCTTGATTTGAGGCACCAAACAAGAGTGGAAGCTGGAACCAAGATACACTGCCCTCTAGGTCATTCTTCTGGAATAGATGAGATAATGTCGACAAAATATGGCCCACCATAGGTGAGGAAAAGAGGATCCTCAACTAAGGCACAAAGGAAAATAGTAATGTGAGTGATGGAATGACACCAGGGAAAATGGGGAATATTGGACTAAGGGACAAATAGATGACTTACCTTGTCAGAGCATAGAGTGCATGGTTGACCTAGAAGTGACTGACTCGACTTCGGAGGGGATGGTGGATAGTATGACTAAAGGAAAAAATGGTCAACACAGGATGAATGATATGAAAATATGGATGGAATATTGGGACATGATACAATGGGATGTGAAACAAATTCCATGGATGCAAGGGTGACTCATCGCAGATACTTTGAACAAGGGTGACTCGATGATGTTGCCACATAGAATAGGTCTAGTGGGGACCATGAACAAATGAGAAAATGATGGTTTCTCATGACGAAAATCGATATGTGAGATGAAAAGTGTCAAGGGAAGGTGGAATCCAAATCAAAAGTGTCCCTTATGAAGAAATTCACCTTTGAGAGGTGATAAAGTGACCCTTTTTGGAAAAATGACTTCCTGATGAAGTGTCAAATCATCAAAAACTAAGAAAGACCCATTATAGTACATGATGAGACATTTCTAATGGTTATGATGGTTTTTCCAGCTGAGCTACGGTTTGGTTTCAATGGGTGACATAAAAACTATAGGTTTTTCTATAGAATGACATTTTCACTCCAATTTGAATTCATTTGCTGAGTGAGCTGTGGTGAATTTGGAGAGGAGGAAAAGGCCCTAAACCTTGTGGAGATTGTAGTGGAAAAATTGACCGTCAGAATTAGGATCTGGGACTTTCAGGTAGGTGACCTTACTCATCTAAATATGGCAAATGCTTCTTGGAATGATGGTTCCTGGTGAAGTATGAAGGGAAGAGGAAATCGAGAATGAAATACTAGAGGGTGTCTAGAATCATCCTCACCCACTAAGTCAAACATGGGGATTATGTGGAATAGGGGGTATGACATAGAGTATGGTATTTGAAGATATCGTATCAAACATCTACAATATGTGATATGAATATGGCTCATCGAAGTGGCCTGTAGGACAAACTATCCAAGGAATGGGAGGATAATCGACCATACCTATATTCATGGGATCTAGGCTGAGACTTATGTTAATGAACTAAGAATATGGCTAGCGGAAAAACCATCATACCCCCAAGCATGGGGTATTTCCCGCAAGCATATGTGTTGGCTACGTGGGGCCTGACCCAGGTTCAGTGTTAGTTAGCGAAACAAATCCCTACACTACTAGCCCTTTTGGCATCAACCCACAGAGCACGGACCGAAGTCTCACCTAAAGCAATATGGGGGGATGCTAGAACCAAGTTTCCACACCCTGAGATGGTCATGATGTCAGTTTTTACCCTATGTTCCTGCTTTTGCATAGGTTGTTAAGTTATAGGGCTCTATTAGTCTAGCCCTTAATTTTCCCTTCAGTACCTCCACGAAGGAGTACGATTGACCTTCATGCAGCCCTAACCTATGGTTCAGGTAGTTCGCACTGTTGTGACAGTGTATTGAATAGGTTTCTAAGTTATCTTTAGTGTTTTACTTATCTTACTAAACAATCACAGTTAGTGTCGTGTAATCTGATATTCTTACTTGTGTTCATTAACCAACATAATTGTATACGTTCGCACATCACATAAGCATTGTAAATGAAATACATACAAAATATGACAAGATGCATTAACAGGAAAAAAAGACACATAATTTGCAGAATGCTTCTCTTTATTGATATCTTCAGATGATTACAGACTCTATCTGCCCTATGCACACAGCTGCAAGGGTTTGCGCACTCATCTGCGGGCTTCCACCCTAGGTCTCTACGCACTCAGCTACAGAGCCTCTAGCTACGCTACGACCCGAAACTTATAATTATCTAAAGACTTCCTCCTTATTGCTTAAGACTTCTTACTTCTAAAGCTACTTAGAGCTTACTTGCTTAGCTCTTTTTATACATTCCCATGGTTCGCGGACCATGGTTAGATCCTTACAGCCAACTTTACACTTTACAAAATAAAGGTGAACAACCCTTTATGACTCATGACACCTTTGCACTCCGTGACCACAAAATGCAGAGACTTTACAACTTTATTGAAAAATTTGACCCAAAACATGGGCTTTTAGCCCCAAAACCATCCTTGGGGGATCCCATTCCCAATAGGCCCCCAACACAAACATCGTGACTCGCCTTTGAGTCACTCTACGCGTGCAAATATCTTAGTGCAAAGATGTCCTAGCTCAACCTGTATGACCGCAACCTTGATAGTGCACTGTGTGGCTGCCTGCTTTGCATCTTCAACCATTTGCTCGGTCACTGGTCCTGAACTGCCAGCCTGAAGTTTTTGTTGATTTGCTTGTAGAGTCGCAAGCTTTCCTTCAATAGAGGCCATAACTGCATAAGCCTCATCCAGCTAGGGCTTCAGTCGCACCTTCAACACTGCTTCCTTGTGTTGCGCTGCATCCACCTGTTCTTTCAGCTACTTGGCCTCCTACAGCTTTTCAAGTCTTTGTGTGAGTGTGACAGTTCGTGCTATGCCTTTGACCTCATCATAGCGCTGCTACAATTCTCACACTTCTATCTCTAGTCGTTGTACATTAGGGTCCTCCTGTAGGCTCGTTAGGACCTCGAATGACTGCTCAAAAAGTTGTGCGTAGTCCACTACTACACTGTCGACTGCCACTATTGGTTCTATGACAATGGTTGCACGCTCCTCCTTTACTTCTGGTGGGGTTGAAAGATGGGCCTTCAACTACAATTCGGTAATCTGAAGGTTCAACTCCAGTTGAACTTGAGCCATCTCTGTGTGAGCGTCACGCACCCGTGTAGCCAGCTTGTGGACGTGCACCTTGACTAGTTCTTCTTCAGGAATGGCCAACTCCGGGACCATTCAACATGCCTCCTCCATGACCTCAATTATATGTTTGTGTTGATCAGTCGCCTCGTTCACAGTGGTGATGGCAGAGTCTCACTGTAGTGCCATCTTCTCATTGTTAATCCACTGCTCGTTGATCACCTGTAGAGTGCAGTGCTCACGGGCCGTCAACTCCACAATCACTCCATCCTATAATAGGTGGAGCACCTTGCTAGGGAGCGCTGCGAGATTCAATCCTAATTTCTTGAGGGCAATGATAGTGGGCCTATTAGCTTCATTCTCCGTGGTCAATGATCCATCGAGTAGCACTATCGTGCTAGAGACCTTCATGCGCAGTAGCTCAGCAGCTTCTGAAGTGCCGATAGCGAGGCTGGTGGACATTGTTCCAGCCTGTGATGCGCGGATATACAACTCTTGCAGACCTATCTAGATGGCCCCCAATATTATTTTTTGCTGCTTCTTAAACTGTTGTAGGGCCTCTGTGGTGACATCTCGCATCGTGTCTCCAATGTCATGCAAGTCGCCTTCTGTGAGGGTGATTGGGTCCAACGATGTCTTAGTGGCCTTGGACTTCTTCCTCGACCCTCCTTTCTCTTGTTCCCTTCGACACTTGATGGGGATGGACGTTGCCTATGGGTCCATGCCGTGCTTCTCTATTTTCTCATCTGTCTCTTCCTCTGTCTTGGGTAAAGGCGACCTCGTGCCTTTATCAGAGCCATCCTCTATTCCACCTATTTCCTTCTCCGTCTGCTGAGAATAATAGCGCCCTGCCTGGGACTTTTTAGCAGCCTCCTTCTTTCTATTTTGGCCGCTTGTGTCATCTTGAGCTTGGCCTCCTCCTTCTTGCGCTACATGATGGACTTTCTCCCTCCCACCACCAAGTATGTTGTAGTGTACCATTTTGTCGACCAGCAATCAAGTACTAGATCAATGGCATCATCCATTGCCAGGTAAGGCAAGTCATACCATGTCTACATAGGGTCATTCCGCGCCTTGATGCACACATGGTGAAAATCTTCCTTAAACGCCACGTAGCCCTGTAGGTTGGAAAACACCATAGGCAAAAACCACGGTCTGCAATTGATGGCCATGCAGTTGTTCATCTCCATTAAGATCCAGAAGATCTTACTATCCTTGATGCGGTGGGCATCCTTGGTTGCCCATAAGAAAGCGTACTTCACTGCTTTTGGTAGGTCTAGCACAACTAAAGGGAATTGATGCTGTAGGATAAAATGCACGGTGTATGGAGAATGAAGATACCCTCAAATGTCTTCCCGGGACCTTTGGCAGACTGTAAGATTATCTGCAACTATCACAAAGTTACATGCATGTTCATAAACAATAAATAACTATAAAAATAGGACAAATAGATTACCTCAAGCCTCCGTGTAGATTTATTGGAGAGCACAATGCAGCTAGGTGGAAGTCCCCTGAGCCGGCTCCATATCAAGTCCTGCACATAGAAGAGACAAGCATAATCACAACATACAACCTTGATAACTAATACATGAATACATAAAAGAGCATCTATTTACACATAACTAAGCTACTCATGCTAAAAGGTATTTGACAAACAAGTTAATGGATGATAGTACAAACACCACAGAGTAGACAATACAACTGCAGTTCTATATTAATGTCGGAAGAGTGATTACAACCATTTGTTGCATCAACCTTCCCTTACCCCTCCAGCTTCTCTCTCTCTCTCTCTCCCCTTAGCAAAGTTTTCTAATTTGAGACAATGCTCAACAATCAAGTATGCTATCCCTTCAAAGGATTTGACCTCTATCACCATAGCCCTAGCTTTTCTTATGTAGCAATTGAGTTAGGGTTGTCAAGTTCCTCCATGAGTTCCTTAGGGTAAAAGCAATGAAGTTGCCCTGCTTTTCAACTCTTTCCCATTTGCCTCCTTCATTAGGATTAGAAATTCCCCAAATAGGTCGAACTTGAGATGTTTCCTTGCCTTTCTTGAGTAGATTTAGGAGCAAATATCTAGATATTTATGAGTCAATTCGCTCCTTTGACCCTTAGAACTTCATTAGGATCCACTAACGCTGTTCCTGAACTAGCAACTCGAGTTAGTAGGGTCACTAACGCACCCTTAGGCTTAGAAAGAAGATTTATAAAGTAGGTTGTCAATGCATAGCTAGTGTTAGTATGGAAACAAGGCATGTGATCTTGGTCTTTGCTTCAGCTATCATGTATTTCCCCTCTGAGCTGATGAGGGGGTCAATTTACTGTATAACAAATGCCTCCTAAAGTGTGAGATCAAAGTCTGCAGGGATGGTCAAAATACTTTACTTAACTGCAATTTTCCTTCTTTGACAAAAAGAGGGAGAGGATCAGAGCTTCAGGTGGTACGAGAAACCTGATAGGACACATATATATAAAACTACTAAAATCATGTCCTGAGTTGGGCATTCCCATACTCATTAGCTATGTTAGAGTGATTTTATCCAAAAAGATATGACGATGCTGGCCGCTGATAAGCATAATGCGGATCCAGTGTCATAATAGAATCATCCTAATAAGTTGTCTCCAAAAAACAATATATGAAACTTAGGAGAGGAAACAAAGCTGAGTGATGCAAGCCTCTACCCAAGGTCTTGATTTCCACTTCACCAAACAATATAGATCGGTACATGTGAATATATGCATTGATGTTGAACATGCACGAAATCATCTGATTACCAGTCAATAATGGAGACCGTTAACAGATGCGAGGAAGGCCACCAATAATGGTGATGGTCTCCAAGATGCACAATACAATCTAATGAGTGTGAAAGATGTTTTTGTTGTCGAACACCCATAGAATCACTTAACCAAGAGCCAATAATGAGAACCCTTGATCAAACACAAGGAAACCTGCCACTAATGTCTACAAGTACCAAGGCATTGAATGTGTTTTTGGGTTGTCTTCCTAGATAGAGTGTTGAAGTCGATAGGAAGATACCTGTCGAAAGGTAGGCAATAATGTGTCCTACATCAATCGACATGAAACGGGACAAGAATGATTTGTTTTTTGAGGAATCTTTGAGCATTGGGTCTAAACAACAAAGGGCATGATGAAAGGATATGCTTGATGGGTTGATGGAAGAAACAAAAGGTTAACCATTGAACAATAGAAGGCACGACAACGGTTTTAACCATGTAGCACTAGACTCATGAACACCAAAGAGTGTTAGGATACAGAGATGCAGGAACATTGGGGTATTTAGGCTAAACTCATAGGATGGTAGGATTCATATTGAGAGGCCATCACAAGCAAGGTTTATCTAAGGGAATGCCATGTTCAAGGGAATGATTGTTGCCAAACCACACTTTCTAATACTGCATGTAGTTGTATTGTCTACTTTCCCCATCTGATTAGTTTAATGAGTCCAAACGGGTAAAATCATCGATCTTTTTATATTTTAAGAGCCTGAAAAGGGCTGTGAAAAGAGTGACTCTATGCCATATCTTGTTAGTTTAATGAGTCCAGATAGGCAAACTCGTCGATATTTTCATGTTTTTAGAGTCTGAAAAGGATTGTAAAAAGAGCGACTCTATATCTTGTCTGTGTAATTTAACGAGTCCAGACTAGACAACTCAGTGGTATTTTCATATTTTTAGAGTCTAAAAAGATCATAAAGATTGACTCCATGGTGGTCCCTTTGTTATAGTTGTTAACCGGGTGTGACAAAAGGTTAATAGTATTCCTGGGTCGGTTACTTTTCCATGAGTTAATCTATTGAATTAGGATAAAGAGAAACCTATGTTCAATAGATGTCGACCTCATTTTGTTACGAGTACGAGTTGGCGGACTAAACTTGTTTTTCGTTGTGAATTTTGAATGAGTCATGCGACAACAAACTCAATACCGTCATCAAATTTTAACGAGTCAAATGAAGAAAACTCAAGGTATCCTTTTCATTTTATTGAGCAAGGAAAAAGAGGTAAAATAATTGCTCATTCCTCCCTTGTAGATTTAACGATCTTGAAGAAGGGGAAAAACTCTGGGATTTTTTGATTTAAGAGCGAGAAATGGTCCCAAAAATGCAAGTGCTCTTGTTGCTGCCGTAGATTTTTAACGAGTCTGGTGACAAAAACTCAGGATTTTTCAGTTTAATGAGTGAGAAAAGTACCTAAAATAATGCTCGGGTCATCTTTATAAATGTTTAATGAGCCTAAAGAAAAAAACTCAGGATTTTTTAGTTTAACGAGTGAGAAAAGTACCTAAAAGAATGTTGTAATGATATTTTTTAGTTTAATGAGATAGAAAAAGAGTGAAAAAGAGTTTCTCGGACCATCATCGTATGTGTTTAATGAGCCCAATGATGAAAAACTCAAGGATTTTTCATTTTTTAGAGCAAGAAAACATCCCATAAAAGAACATGCTCATATCTTCTTTGTAGTAGTTTAATGAGCCCAAACAAGGAGACTCAAGGTTTTTCGGATTAACGAGAAAGAAAAATACCATAAAAAGAATGTTCGACCTTCTTCGTGGTAGTTTAACGAGCCTGAAGAAGGAGACTCGAGGATTTTTTGGATTAACGAGCAAGAAAAATACTAGAAAAAGAATTCTCGACACTTCTTGATCTCATGCTTGACAATAGAAGGGACTATGCCATGCATTTCCTCATAAGACTAAGGGAAAACATTGCGAAAGTTCTTAAATGGGTAGGTGAAGCTTGCAATTTCCTCAGGATTGCGATTGGATCCAATCCATATGTTTTGCACGATGCCTGTCTTGACTGGAATATCGATGGGCAATGTCTTTGAAAGATTACCCAAGTTTCCCTCCGAGTCCAAAGTTTGGATAGTCGTATATGGTGAGGAAATGATTTCAAGTGCGTCAGATGACAGGTTTTGAAGAGACATCATGTCTGAATTAGATATTGAAACACGATGGTGCGAGTCCTCCCAAGGGCGCTCTTCTCAACTCATGATCTCTCTAATAGCTTCGTCCATAGGTAGGACTTGATTGAGGGGATCAAAAGAAGGAGATGTTATGGGAGGGGCAGTTGTAAAGTTGGCCATGACCAAAGTGACTGGAGACTTGAATGTAGATTGAATGGCTTGCTAGGCCAATTCAGCTGGTGATAGTGACATCTTTTCTCCATAAGTGTCAATGTCTGAAGGGGCTATGAGGATCCAAGGATTAGTCGGTTCGTGAGGAATAGATGAAAGCATATTGACCATCTGTGAAACCTTGGGCAGCTGAAGAGGGAAACGACCCATGAGGGAAGAAGCCTTCAGTAGACTGGTACCGATATTGACGTAAGAGTCAAGTACACCACCTATTAGGGGTATAGAGCCACTTGGTAATGGGGAGTAATCAGGGGTGTAGAAAGATAGTTGATCTACTGTAACTACCTTTCCATCTAATGGAAATAGGATGATGCGAAAGATAATAGATACGATGGCCATCATGGTATATGTCCAATTGCGGCCCAACAAGATATTATAGTCTAGTTTTTTATCTACAACTTCTATGTCCACCATTACCGTTTTCCCATACAAAGTGATGGGGTAGCTAGCTAGGTAACATTTTGGGATGAAAGTGTGGTTGTCGAAAGCTTTAAGGGAATTTTACAGCAGGGATAAGGTTGAAGAACCCAGAGCGAGCCAACATGAAGCCGACATGATGCAGGTAGAAGCACCTTCATCGATGACAGTTCTGTGTATACCTTTACCTTTAAAAAAAAATTGCACTTGAAATGCAAGCTGGTGGGAAAGGGGAGGTTTACACTTTTCCCTGTCAAACACTACAAGCATGGAATCCTGTGGGTCGATATGACCAATAGCCAAAAGCAAAGTTTTCCTTTATGCTGGGCATGTTTGTAATAATTCGAGCACTGACATAGCCGATGGTGCTTGTGCCAAGTCTTCTACAATGTTGTAGTTTTGGGCGGCACATGCAGATGGCGTTGTGCGTCGAAGTGCCCCTTTGCGGGGGCGAATTACAAGGTCAGCAACTAGCCTTTCGATATGCAAATCGTTGGGTGGCGGTGGGTTTTGACTTGAGGAAGGTTCCTCTACATGAGTGACAGGAGCTCCATAAAATTTCGCTCTTGTTTATAGATCCACCATTTCAAAGGTGTAAACGGTAAAAGATCCTTCACCAGTTGAAGGATGTTGTGAACCACCGTTGCCCCCTTATGGGGGTTGTGGTTGGTTTGCAATAAAGTTTTTCTACTACTGAGTGGGGAAAGGATTATTAAGGACAACAGGGGTCCTACCAGTATCATTTTTAGCAATGTATTATGTGCATTCTTAAAGATGCAGGCAACGATAGGTCATGTCGTCTTTGGCATAGATTTTGCAAGGGAATCTAGCGGGTTTATCCTTTCCATCGTGAGGAGGCATAGTGGCGTTCTATTTTGGGTTTTGCTGCTTTGTTGACTGCTCCTCAGAAGGAGTGGTCTTTTTCTAATTCTTCTTGTTCTTACCACCGAGTTTTTGCATAGAGTGCACAGAGTTTATCACGGTGGTAGAAGGAGCAGTCGATTTGGTAGAGGGGTCCACTGACATCTAGGAAATGTGATCACTGAGTTGTTTTACAACAGCCCCAGAGGTGGCACCAATGATCCCATCAGTGTGCATTCTGGGGTGCTGAGTAGCTGAGAAATTGGAGTTATGAGGGGCATTGGGGATTACGTCATAAAGGGTGCCAAACTGTGAATATATCAGATCTAAGTGTTGGGCATGATGTATGGATTGGTATTTTGTGACCGCACCACCTAAAGCAACATATTTAGTGATTTGCAGGAGTAGGGACTTGCAGAACCAATCCGCTAAGAGATAGTCTAGGAGGGGAGCTTTGACTAACCTCCGCCTACATCTCCATTCCTGTATATGATCAGAGATGTGGGTGGTGGTATCTTGACATAATAAAGTGAGGAGCTCTATCCTAGTCTCATAACGGATGGGTAGCTGGAAGTGCTTTAAGAATTTCGTCGCTAGAGTGTTGAAGGTATTTGCTGACGCACGTGGTAACTCAATGTACCACTTAGCTACGTTGCTAGTGAGGGTGCGGGGGAAAAGACGTAACTGGACACTATCATCCACCATGGAGTTGGAAAAACACCAAATATGATAGGTGGTGATATGAGTGCCTAGATCCTCCCCTGGTTTCCCTTCGAACTCAGGGGTGTATATTGGTAACTTATGTGGCATCGGCAGCCAAAGGAAGTTGTGGTAGATGGGGTCATTTGTAAGTTTGTACAAGTCGGGGATATCCAACGTTGCTAAGAAAGGCAAAGTTTGTGCTACCCCCCACTCGAACCAAGGCGATGACATATGAATTGAGGAACCTTGTAGTCCTCCCATCGTTTGAGTCCCAATATTATACATAAGCTGCGTGGTATAGTAGTTGCCTTGGGGTATGGCATTGTAGTGTGGATTTCCATGGGAAATCTAATGTTGGGGTATAGAATTTCCCCTAGGATAAGAAGTGCCCCCTTGACTCATTTGAATTTGTGAGTAGGGTGCCCCCATGGATTGGTTGGGACCTCCTTGAGGATTCCTGCCTGCCACAGAACTAACCATATGTCCTTCATTGACCTAAGGAACGCTCATGTCTATCAATGACTGACCATGCATGCTTGAGAATAGAAGGGGAACTGTTACATTCTCGACTGGTATGTGCATATTGGGAATGCCCTCAGATACTTGAATCTGGGGGATTGAACTGTACAATGGCTACTGACCATATTTTTGGTGGATGTGAACCGCGCTAATAGTGTTATATTGGGCGTTATAAGGATCACTGTATGTATCACTTGTCGAAGGTATATAGTTTGACACTAAAGGGGTGGAACCTAGCATCAGTTGGGTTCCACTCGTGGAGGGTGTCATGTGAGTGGTTGTACCTAGGACAAATGGGATAGTGGGGTTTGCTGTCAACAATGTGGTGGTGACTATCGATTAGGGAAGTGGTGGAGGACCAAAAGTGTCCAAAAAGTTCCACAACCTATTAGTCATCGACGGGATGGATGGAAATGTTCCTTCTAAAGAGACAGGGAGTATAGGTGCCATAGGAACCAAGAGTGGGTCTAACGGATTCGTGAGCGGAGGGTTAAAGGGAGGAAGAAATCCTTCGGTAAAGAAATCCTCCGGCAAACTTGAATTGTCGGTTGTCCAAATAGATTCTGTGTGAGATCTAGGAGACTGATTCCCCGATGGGGAATCTGGTTCACTAGAGCTCAGCAAATCTTCCACAATGAGTGGAGGAAGTCTTAACAATTATTTAGATTTACGATGAGGGCTAGATGTAGCCATGGTGACTGTTAATTTTTATCAATAAATTTTATCTTGATATTTGTTAAAGTCTCAATGGTAGCACACGGGTACCTAAAAAATATAAAAAATTGACTAAGTTGATCAATCAGCAAACATAGGGAAATCCCCCTGTCTGATAAGCGTTGATCACTGGAGATGAAACTAAATATCACAATGAATAATAGAGAGGGTTGGCCAAATGTACAGTTATGGTTACTCTAGAGCTTCACCCGAACCTCAGACTGAGGGGCCAAGTACTCTTGTGAAGATGAGCACCCTCCCAAAAACTGAAGACATAGTAGGTTCGTCTATGTCAAGTAATAGGGGAGCTCACCCCAGTCACCTTGTGTAAGTCCCTAAAATCTTGGCCACTAAGGATACCTCAGATCACAGACACTACCGGGGGGGGGGACATAGTCGCACACATTACGCTGTGTGGTTAGGATATCTAAGTCCCCGACTCAGCTCCAAAATCCCTGAAGGGATCCCCAATACACAAAATACCCAGAGGATTTGCAAGCGAATGCAAGTTACCTTCACTTACAGTCCGATGTTGTCTCGTATTTAGGTCCACATTGACTGGAGTGGTCCTGGTAGTATGCGTGAAAAAGGAATTTTCTCTCTTTTAATGACACTAATTTTGGTTTCTGATCTTGGGCAGTTTACTCACACAGCTTATCCCAAGATCCTAGCTTGAACTAATGTTTGTTTGCTCAATAAAGAGCTATTGATTGGTTTTAGGTAAATTTTATGTGTAATTTTTTAGTGTCTTCAGTAGGGGAGTTGACATACGAAATGTGATGGGACTCTGACTCAAAAATCATGCACAAGACAATGCTTTAAAAAATATTCAATTTGATGAAAACAAGTTGTATTTTACAGGTGAGAGTCTTTCACATATTCATATTTGTTCCATGCATCTTAGTCATTATAACACATGCATAACCAACAAAAATCTTTCTAATGCTTTCCTAACAAGTATTTGAAACCAAAATAAAGCAGATTTTAACTAGCTAAATAAAAGAATGAATAAAAAATGTGGATCTTTCTTTCATAAAAAATGTTTTTAAGAAATAAAAAAACTTATTTCCCAAAAAAGGTTTTCTTTCAGGACACCTATCTTGCTAAAAAAATGCAGTTGTAGACCCTCTTTTAGTCCATGAGCAGGCTTCCTATCCCCTTGAGTTTGCAGACACAGTTGTATGTCAAGATTTTAAGGGACTGATGCTCAGTAGCAGTGGCCACAGAGAGTTACTAGGTCCACTAACGCTCTGTGTATGCAAACATAGAGCTTTATAAAGCACTGTGTGGTTTGCTAACCTGCATTACTGTGGGAAAGCAACTCAAAACAGGGCCTTTTGGATTAGATTCAAGGCTGAATATGTGAAGGAAGAATGCAAGAACGTTTTGGTGGGTCAGAAATGGAATGTAGAAGTACAAGGAGGTCTTAGAAGGAGGATGAAACTGAGAACTGTCCTGGTAAATCAGGAACTAGATGTATAGTCCCCAGTGGAGTTGCCAATTCTACTATAGGATAAAATGAATGGTGTATGGAGAATGAAGATACCTTCAAAGGTCTTCCCAGGACCTTTGGCAGACTATAAGATTACCTACAACCGTCACAAATTTACATGCATGTTCATAAACAATAACTAACTATCAAAATAGGACAAATATATTACCTCAAGCCTCCGTGTAGATTTGCTGGAGAGCACAATGTAGCTAGGTGGAAGTCCCCTGAGTCAGCTCCAGATCAAGTCCTGCACATAGAAGAGACAAGCATAATCACAACATACAACCTTGATAACTAATACATGATTATATAAAAGAACATCTATTTACACATAACTAAGCTACTCATGTTAAAAGGTATTCGACAAACAAGTTAATGGATGATAGTAACAACACCATGGAGTAGATAGTACAGCTGCAGTTCTATATTAATGTCGGAAGAGTGATTACAACCATATGTTGCATCAGCCTTCCCTTACCCCTGTAGCTTCTCCCTCTCTTTCTCTTCTTACCAACTTCTTCTGATTTGAGACAATGCTCAACAATCAAGTATGCTATCCTTTCAAATGATTTGACCTCTATCACCATAGCCCTAGCTTTGGTTATGTAGTAACTGAGTTAGGGTTGCCAAGTTCCTCCATGAGTTCCTTAGGGTAAAAACAATGAAGTTGCCATGCTTTTCAGCTGTTTCCCATTTTCCTCCTTCATTAGGATTAGAAATCCCCAAATAGGTCAAACTTGAGATGTTTCCTTGCTTTTCTTGAGTAGATTTAGGAGCAAATATCTAGATATTTATGAGTCAATTTGCTCCTTTGACCCTTAGAATTTCATTAGGATCCACTAACGTTGTTCCCGAACTAGCAAATAGAGTTAGTATGGTCACTAATTCACGCTTAGGCTTACAAAGAAGCTTTATAAAGCAGGTTGTCAGTGCATAGCCAATGTTAGTGTGGAAACAAGGCATGTGATCTTGGTCTTTGCTTCAACTATCATGTCTTTCCCCTCTGAGCTAATGAGGGGGTCAATTTGTTGTATAACAATTGACTGTCCTCTGGAAGCTCCCATGCTACCAGCAAAATAGACAACAAGAGCCAAGTGTAGTGGAACGTCTTGCTAAGCTCCTATGCCTCATGGTAGTTCACAAGGAACTCATCGTGAAGATAGTGCACCCAATTGAACTAGACTCCTTCGGTGCACTAGTTTGCTAGCATGATGACAGGCGTCGACACTTCATTACCGTGACAGTTCCTCATCACCTTCCCTACCAAAATCTACGTAGCCAAATTTACAGCAGGGTCACTGATGCTTGATATGGCATATTTGTGCGGCTTTTTCACCAACTTAAACTTCTCCTTTATGGCCTCTACAAGGGTTTGCTCACCACCTTTTCTGCCAAACATCATGGCCATATTTGCTCCTGTTTAGGGCAACCGTGTGATCCTATGGATCAATCTGTTAGTGATGGGTATTGGTTCCTCCAGCCACAGGCAGCCATCATGCACCAAGCATAGCAGTTGCTTGATGACCAAGATTGTAATCAGGGTGTGGTTGTAGTGCGACACCCATAGCAGGTTAAGAAGACTTGCCTTGTCTACTCCTCTGAGCCACTTCTGTGGCTCTAATGCGGTCATCCTGGTGGTTGTGTCAATAATGAAGTGCATTAGCTACTCAGTTTCCAAGTGCGGGAACTTCTCATGGTCATCTAAGTCCTAGTATTCGAGCTTTAATAGAGAAAACCACCCCAAGCGTGGTCCTTCGAAGACAATATCATCTGGCAGCAAGGGGGTTTGCAAGGGGACCTTGCTCTCATCGATATCTTTTGGCACCTTGGTCTTGCCCTTGCGCGAAGGGAAATATTTAGGCAACCAAGTGTTAGGGTCAACACCCTGGAGTTCAACTTCCTCCATGTCTATTCCCGCGTCCTCATCATCCATCAAGATTTCTTTGACTTCTTCCTCCTCTGGCTCTAAATTGATGGATTTGCCCTTTTCCTGTGTGGTGGGTTTGTCCTTCGATGGATTTCTTCTGGACGACACATGCACTAGTATTGTAGGCTACTTTCCTTTCTTATCCTTTGTGCTCTCCTTGGTTGGGGTTGGCTTTGGTCTTGGCATCCTTGGTGAATTGGGGACTTCCGCTAATACCTCGACAACCTCTAGAGCAGCTTCTTCTGCCTCCATAACAATTTCTAGCACCAACTCCTGTGCTGTCACTGCTTTGGTATCCATAGCTTCTGTGGGTGCTGACATGATGCAATTAAACAATGCTCATGTTGTCTCTAGTAACTGCTCACACTTGAGAGCTTAACAACTCAATTCTCAAAATGCCAAGTGTTTTTTTTCTAGGCAGCCACTTGTAATTTATAGGTCATTTTGAATTCAAATCCAACTATTTCCCCCACATTCGGTTCATTAATGCTAGATTGACGATAGATTTTCAAGGATTTGATCCATAAATTTCATCTTAAATGCTGGTCACCCACTCCATTTGGCCGCATTTCTATCATCAAATCATGAACAGTGACATTAAAGGTCACTTTCCGACCAACCTGTGTGATTTCTCCTTGGGTAGTGCAACTCCCTTTGCATTGCCACGAACTATGTGACACTTCCTTGCTTCGCATAATCATCCAATCACGTAGCTTCCCAACCCAGGTAGTGTAGTTTAAAATTCCACTCCTCCTTTTAGCTTCCTAGAGCACTAAGACTGTGATACCTTCATCTAGTCACATGGCCGGACCACCGGTGTATGGCTTCAATCTACTGCCATTCACCTTTCCTGGGAAGGGATCTCCATTCAATTTGACCAACTGAACTACTCCTCCATCAGTATTCTTCTTAATGCCATAGGGACTTAACCAGTGCATTCTGAATTTCTCCAGAAATTTATCAAACTTACTGTCATATAACAAAACCAGGTCATTTACCTTAAAGGTGCGCAGCTTAATGTGCCGATCATGCCATGCTTTTTCATGTTGCTTTTGGACATGTTTGTGAAATCTAGCTAGAAATCTCTCTTCCTCAAGCTCAACCAGCTACGTGAGCCTTTCTTCCAGGGCTATACAATCCATCATACTCGTGAGTGTCGCTATGAGCAAACTATGCACAATGTATTCCATGGGCATCAATGCTTCAACACCATATACCAGCCTAAAGGGTGTATGTCCAGTCAACTTCATGCATGTCATCCGATAGGCCCATAGTATTGTTGGTATGCGCAGGTCCCAATCACTTCGTTGAGCATTGCAAACCTTGGTCAACACGTTCTCCAACACTTTATTGAATGCTTCCACCATCTTGTTAGCTTATGGGTGATAAGGCATGCTCATCTGGTAATATATTTGAAATTACTCTATCAGTGCGCTGATCGTCCTATTAAAAAAGTGTGTACTGTGATCACTCATCAAAATATTTGGACACCCAAATCACGTCAGCACATACTCAAAGAGGAACTTTACAGCAGTTGTGCCTGTGCAGTCCTTCACAGGCTATGCCTTCACCCATTGAGTCAAATACTCTATCGCGGTGATAATGTACATCACTCCCGTCTTCTTCCCTTGGAGCTGAATGGGTCCCAAAAAATCCATCACCCATTTCTCAAAGGATTGTAATGTCATCTATGGATTCAAAGGCATCTCATCCCTCCGCGATGGCTTGCCAATCCTTTTACATACATCATGTTATCACCCTAAGTTGTTTTTTAAACTTTGGAAAGTTTGCCTTGTTTCTAGTCATGGTCTTATAATAAGTTTTGAGTCATCGCATGCTTAAAGGGATAAGTGATAGGATTAGAGTCTCAATAGTTTCATTCTCAATTCCAAACTCTTCTTCTAGTCATGGTATTAAAGGGTCTCTAGGTCATTTAAAGGGTTAGCTCATAGGGTTAGAAGTCTTTAAGGTCATATTTCATTTCCAAACAAGGTTTGACAATCATATTCCATGTATTAGAAGTCTCACCTTGTGTTTAGAAGTCATATCTCAAGTCATTTTGAAGAAATTTTGAAATTACCTACGAATCCATGTTTTTATAGCGTGGATAGTGTAAAAGACACTTTTGCGCTACGAAATCACCGAAGCAGCCTTTTTCAGCAGAAAAAACTTTGTTTTTTGTTTTAAGTAGTAATATTCCAAGGGGTTTCTTGAGCAACTGAAAGCATATTTTGGAACAATGAAAGAGGTTCTTCTTCCTAACATACCTATATACAAAAACCTCTTTCAGTTTCTTAAAATTCATTATGATCTGGGAGAGGTTGATGACTCAAATTGCGCTATGAAATTGTTGTAGGAGTAGTTTTTTAGAAATCAGAATTTTCCAGTTTACACCTGATATTCAAAGGCAGTTTCTGGGCAATAGGAAAGGTATTGCAAAAAACCAAGAGAATTTTTTGTTCAGCACAGAGTGCTCTATAATGGCCTTCGAGGAACACCATTGAAGGCCAAGGCTACACTGCAAGGAATATTTTCCTAGTTTTCAGGATAGATAAAGGAGAAGTGATTGAAGGCCAACAAGAGGGTTATGGACATCACCAAGGTCAAAGTTAAGGAGGAGCAGCTGTCAAGTATGGAATTCATAGTTTAGGTTGTTACTATCATAATAAGGAGTTGTACTCCTAATTGTATTAGGACTCTAAGACTGTTAGTTAACTGCAACTTGTAATTAATAGTTTGTTTTAGGTATGAATAGGTGTCAAGATAGGAAATTCAAATTTCCATCATGTTGGATTAGGGAATCTAATATTTAATGATAACACTATAAATGACAAGAGGTGGAATGCCTAAGGGTTGGCAATTTTCGAAAGAAACAAGTATAATGTGTTATTGTAAGAGACTATGTGTTTTTATGTTAATACAGAGATTTGGTTTCACTACTCAGGATTCAGAGAGAGTTTTAATGTTTGATTTTCTCATGGCTCTCCTTATCTACCTACTTGCAATGGTATGAACACATGTTACTTAGAATTCATTGATAATGCTCTAACTTCCTTCATGTGTTTATGAACTGTGTTCCTTGCATTATGAATCTGTTTTGCTGATATATTAAAACTCTTTATGCCCTGACTTCCACGTTAAGCTGATCTTTCTGTTGTACTGAAACATGTTTAGACTCCATAGCCCAATAGATGTTGCTGATTGGTATTTCAACCATTTATACATTTTCATTTTTTTTTCCATAGACTTAGCCATCTAATCCTTAAACTGATAGCTTTAACCATAGTGAGAGAGCCCTCTCAGGTTGAGGAGGCTAAGCCTCAGCCAAAATTTTTGTTTGAAATAGTTACTCAAATTCATCCTGATTAGCAGCCTATCAGGGTCTAGTTTTGTGATAACACATCACACGCTTTGCAGTAAGCTTTTGAATATTGATGGAGGGTTGGCCACCACAACCTTATGCGTAGAATCTTCTCTGTGGTCACTCTCCCTGCATAATGTCCTCCCGCAGTGCCCCATGAGCGTCCACGAGGACACTGCTCCTTTCAAACTCCAGTACATATCATCGCAATATCTCATCAGACCCCATTTTGTACAGATGCTCGGCAATGATAGAAAAGTCTGTTGCGCGCACCACTAACTCCTTCTGCTGGACGATGTAACCTTCCGGAGCAATTCCTGTCATTAGGAAGTGTATGATATCTTCAAAATGACCATCCGCGATGCTCACTACAAATAGGTGAGCATCAAGCAATCCCTCCTCCAAATTATTGGCCCCTTCCCCTGTTTCGATGTGTGACGAATGGTCTGGTCCCGCATTCAGTCGTCGAAGTTTCACAATAACTTCAAAATCATACTCCTGGAAAAATAACAACCACCTGCAAATTCTACCCGCAACACAGGTTTATTGACCAGGTATTTCAATGTAGAATGATCTGTATACATCTTAAAATGGCCACCCAGCAAATAGTGTCTAAACTTTTGGAGTGTGTATACCATGGCTAACCCTTCACGCTCAGTGGTGGAATAGTTCTTCGCCACCTTGGATAACCTTCTGCTTGCGAACACTATAGGATGGTCCAATTCTCCTCCGCCAGCTTGTGGCAGTACTACTCCCAGCACTATACATGATGTTTCAACATGTACATGAAACTCTTTCCAATCCGGGAAGACTAGAATCAACGCGGTGACCATCTTTTCTTTCAATACATCCAAGATTTTCTTACAGTTCTCGTTGCTATAGAACGTTCCTTTTTCAACAACTTTTCCATAGGTACGGTGATATGGTCATATCCCTTGATAAACTTCCTATAATACCCAGTATGTCCTAAGGTTACATGCAACTGTTTCACACTCCTCGGCACTTCCAAGTTAAGTATCACCGCGATCTTCACAAGATCTACCATTAGTCCCTGTCTACAAACCACACGACCCAGTAGGGTCCCAAAAGGAACACAAAACAGGAACTTATTCAAGTTGAGCATGATCTGGTACCTTCGACAGGTATCTAGCATGAAGCGCAGACTCATGACATGGCGTTTCACCAGCCCAAACACAGTCCAATCATCAAAGTACACTTCCAGAAACTTATGAATAAATTCCTTGAACACAAAAATAATGACGTGCGAAAAATCCGCAGGTGCATTCTTCAGTTTGAAAGGCATTACAATGTACTAAAAACATCTCCACTTAGTCACGAAGGTCATATTGCTCCTATCCTCCAGCATGATTTTGATCAGATGGTACCCAGAGAACCCATCAATGAAGGAATATGCTTACTAGCCACCTACATTGTCCAACACTTCATTAGTGAACGAAGTCAGGAAAGGATCATGTACACAAGCGTCATTCAACTTCCTAAGATCTACATGTATCCTTATTTCATCCTTCTGCTTCTTTTCCTATACCACCATTGGGCTTACCCAATCAGATTCTTCTATGGGATCAATGATGCCTGTCGTGAGCATCTTGTCTAGCTCTAAGCGGACCTTCTCCTTATACTTCAGTTTGAGGCGGTAAGGTCTTTGCTTAACTAGTTTTGCATTGGGCTTCAACATGATCTTCATAACACCCAGGTCTCCTATTATCCCTTTCAGCGCCATAAAATTGGTAGGGAACAAATCTTGGTATTCGCGGAGAAATTCAGTGACCTTATCCACCATTGCATCATCTCAGTAATCTCCAATCTTTGTAAATTTGGGCTCTACCTCCATACCAATATTTACCTATTTCATTTTTAGTGGCATGGTTATATAAGGATTCTCAATCTACAGTCCCTCAACCTCGTGGTGACCTTCTATTTCATGGATGTTAATATTTCATGGATCCTCACCTTCTTCTTTAGCGGTCACATTATAGCATTCGAATGTGTGGCTCATCTGAGTAGTCCAATCGCGTTGAATCAGGTCTAAAGGATCCTGCGATATCCTACAGATTGTTGCTTTCACTTCTTGTAGTGCCTCATCAATACAATCAAACTCATCTTCAAAGCTGAATGTCATTATGAATCCTTCACGTAGAATATCCCATTCACCTGTACCATGGCATAGCTCTATTTCCAAGAACAGTTCATCGGGATGACATCCAAGGTGTGACAAAACAAGTGCACCCATTTAGGTTGGGGCTTTGCTCCGTAAGCCTTAGCCCATTTGGCCAAGTGTGAGTGCAGATTGTCCTTCTCATCATACTTTTCTGTCATTAATACCTTTGGCTTTCCAAAGCATGTTCTCATCATCCTCCTACAGTCACGCCAGTCATCAAAGCTACCCTTGTGCGTACCCCACCATCTTGTGGGCTAGCATAGAGTGCCCAGTCCAAAGCCTGGAAGCACTGCTTCTCCAGTACCTCCCTCTCAAATGCATCCAAAAATACACCTACATCATTCAGGCCATCATAAGTAGGTATATTCTTACCTCTGACGACACATAGCACATCAACCGGGTCATCATGTTACAGCTCAGTGTGGTTACTTCATGTAACCGATTCTATCAGTGCTCTAATTCTTCATCAGAGTTCAAGGTGCAAGAACTCTCACTATCCCATGTAATTCATCCATCCCCTGTTGGATTCACCCAATCTTGGTCTCGCATGGTAATCTTATAGATACAGTCCATTTTTTCATCACTCTCATAATCGCAAACTGGTTCAATAATGCGTGATCCTTCAGCAAGATCTAGGGGTACTATTACATGGAGCTATTTCTTTTCAAATATCATCTTTTGCTTCTTTAGGTTGATTACCCAATTCATATCAATAGCCTAATCAATGCCAAGGAGCACAGTGTAGGGGTTGTTGTCATCCACAATTTCTATTACTTCAAAGTCAGCAACGCGCTTGCACCTTCAATATCTACAGTCACCCCTTACAGCCGCCCCATGGGGATGATATTTTTTTGATTTGCCATCCTTAACTAAATCAGATACCACTGCAGTGTGGGTCTTCCCATCCACTACCAAGTTTTCTTTGGTAGGACGTTCGTGTTTGACCCAGATCCAAAATAGCTTGATCCATTTCGAATTCACCTATCTGCGTGGTTAGCCTCATATCTCATCCTATCCTTGTTTTATGCTTACCAATATTTCATACCACGCACAGTTCACCCAAAGTGTTTTTGGTGCATCTATTTGTAAACTCCTGTAATCCCTTCATAGCCTTGCTATCACGCAACAACTTCATGCAGGTCCCTAGAAAGGTTGTAAGCATAGAAGGGTCCATT
Organism: Pinus tabuliformis; assembly: GCA_031772625.1. Classification (NCBI taxonomy): domain Eukaryota; kingdom Viridiplantae; phylum Streptophyta; class Pinopsida; order Pinales; family Pinaceae; genus Pinus; species Pinus tabuliformis. The sequence goes on from CM062804.1 coordinate 1,387,927,957, forward strand.
TCCTAATCAGGCTTATCCTTGCTCCTTGAGGTGGAGGCCTCAACGAAGCTCTTCTTTGCTTCCATGAACGTTTCACATGCGTGCTCCAAATAAAATTCAACATCCTTCGCTAGAGCTTTGCGGACCCATGTGCCATCTTTGGGCGGTTTCCCCTTATAATCCCCTATTGAAATTCCACTTTGGAGATCTATATTCACATTAGGATCCTCTTCACGAGGCTCAGACCTCATCATCTACAGGTTTTGAGTTGCTGAGGTGGTAGTGCCCCTTTGTCGTGTATCCTCGCTATCAGCGTAGGACAATCCTCTATTTCATGATTAAACAGAGTGCAATATTTGCACGATAGATGCGTTGGGTTAGTGCAATCGTGAGCGTAGTGTCCTAGTCTTCCAAAATTGTAGCAGATTAACTATCCCTGACCTTTGCTATGTCATCCTCTATCTTGGCCTTGTCCGCTCCCCTGAAAGCCTTTCGTTCCATAGTGCAATTGCGAGCGTAGTGTCCTGGTCCTCCAAAATTGTAGCAGATTAACTGTCCCTGACCTTTGCAAGGTCATCCTCTACCTTGGCCTCGTCTGCTCCCCTAAAAGCCTTTCGTGCCATCCCTATGCTCTGGTTAGGGTGCCACGTTTCTGCTTGAACTGTATAGGTAGGTGTTATGTCCATCATCAATTCATAACTTTTACCGTTGCTCTCATCATGCCCTACCGATCTATAGAAGTTGCAGAATAGTTTTTGTGGTGTTTTTACAAACTTCTGAAGAAAATGAAAGTTATCCATCGTATGTTTTCCTGCTACTTGACATATAGTACACCACAACGCATGCCCAACGCTTGGTCTTGTTTGAGCTTCTGGCCTTAAGGGCATCGGTCCGCCTCCTACAATATAGTTCATAAAGACCGGGCAATGGTATTTTTCATGCCCCTAACCTTTACATTTCAGGCACAATACCTCTTTGTGCACCTCCGACCGAACCATCTTGTCTTGCTTCAAAATTTACATTTCAAGGCAAAGATTTTGCAACTGCACATGGATCTGTTGAACCCCCAGATTCAGAGCCTGCATCAGTGTTTCATGCAGTCTCATTGCAATCTCCAAGGCCTTTGCCTGAGTCATTATCTTTTGTTGTGACAATGTAACCCTTAGGTGTGGCAGGAGCGAAGCCACGAACCATTTGTGGTGATGTCCATCTGTTAAGTTCATATTAGTTTTGCAAATTTTACACTTCAATCTCTGATCTAATTCCTAGTGTGCCTTGCCTAGTTTCATCATGATTTCCTTGAACCCCACAATCCACTGTGCCTCAGATTTAGACCTACTAAATTCTTTATTCAGTGCAGTCTGGATGTTTGCCACTCCATCATTTGGGTTATCATTAGAGTATTTAATGTACCATGTTAGTGCACGATCCTGTAGAGCACTAACCAATGTTTCCTTCTTCATGTGATCATCTATAACACCCTAAGCTTCCCACACAGCTTTCATAATGAACCAAAGATGGTCCGAGTACTCATTTCCCAAGCCTTTGAACAAAGTCAGCTTCACTGAATTTGGCATGCTGAATTGTGGTGGAGGTGGAGGTGGTATGGGTGAAGTCGCAGGTGATGGTGGTGAAGTTGGAGGTGGTGTGGGTGGATGTGGTAGTCGCGGGAATACTTGTCTTATTAACTGAAGTGTACTTCACGGAGAAACCTGCGCTACTGCCTCTTCATCACCTAGAGGAGGTGAAATTAATGGACTATATTCAAGACCCTTTCTCCCTTCATTCTTGTGAGTCTTTCTGCTTCACGTAGCTCCGAACATAAATGTAGTTTCATAACCGGTTTTTTGCACAATAACATCTTAATCTAGGTATTCAAAGAATTCAAGTACTTACCTCGTGGACCTTTGAAAAAGTGTCACTCCACCTCGTTGTAGCTAACTCAGATATCAACCGCGAATTCAGTCAAAATTCCTCCTATGATGCAATCGAGCCAATGATCAACAACGCAGGTGATCTTATCCTCAAAGGCTTCCAATCTTTGTACTAACTATGGGGTCCAGACAATAGTACTGTCAAGTCTCCACAATAGGACCATCAAGTCTCCACCTTCCTTTGCTATCCGCTAACTTCGTGATCCACTCGTATAGCTCAACTAGAAAGGAACAAAAAAATATCTCGTGGATCTCTAAATATAGGTACCTCTCCATCCACTATTCCTTTGTCAGTCACAGATTTTTGTTCTCCTACTCTACGAATTCATGGATCGTCCTATCCAACCAGTCTCTGATCTCTTTCTTAGTTGGATTCTAGTGATAAAAAATCACACATCTCTTATGCAGATTCGAGTCTTGGCAAGGAAACCATTTGTTGGCTGTGTGGGGCTTGACCCAGGTTTAGAGTTAGTTAGACAAACAAATCCCTACACTACTGGCCCTTTTGGCATCAGCACACGGAGCATGGACTGAAGTCTCACCTGAAGCAGTATGGGGGGATACTAGAACCAAGTTTCCACACCTTGAGATGGTTGTGATGTCAGTTTGTACCCTCTATTCCTACTTTCATGTAGGTCGCTAAGTTCTAGGGCTTTGTCAGTCTAGCCCTTTATTCTGCCCTTGAGTACCTCTGCGAAGGAGTACAACTGACCTTCGCACAGCCCTAACCTGCGGTTCAGGTGCTTTGCGCTGTTGTGATGACGTATTGAATAGGTTTCCAAGCTATCTTTAGTGTTTTACTTATCTTACTAAACAATCACAATTAGCGTCGCGTAATATGATATTCTTACTTGCGTTAAATTAACCTGCATAACTACATACTTTTGCGCATCACATAAGCATTGTAAATGAAATACATGCACAATATGACAAGATGCATTAACAGGAAACAAAGACACATAATTTGTAGAATGCTTCTCTTTATTGATATCTTCAGATGATTACAGACTCTACCCACCTTGCACACATAACTATAAGGGTCCACACACTCAGCTACAGAATTCCATCCTAGGCCTATGTGCACTCAGCTGCAGAGCCTCTACCTATGCTACAACCCTAAAATTAGACTTATCTAAAGACTTCCTCCTTATCGCTTAAGACTTCTTACTTATAAAGATACTTAGAGCTTACTTACTTAGCTCTTTTTATACAATCCCATGGTCCGTGGAACATGGGTAGATATTTAGAGCCGACTTTACACTTTAAAAAATAAGGGAGGACAACCCTTTATGACTCATGACACCTTCGCGCTCCGCAACCACAAAATCTAGAGACTTTACAACTTTATTACAAAATTTTACCCAAAATATGGGCTTTTAGCCCCAAAACTATCCTTGGGCGATCCTGTTCCCAACAATATGTGATGGTGGGGACTGATCTAGTATGCAAAGGTGGGAGTGATGGCCCCTAGTAGGAGGAGTTTGTGGAGCACCATTGTGTTTTGAGTGCTCGAAAATTGGATTCAAGCATTCGGCCCAACATGGCACAAGATCCTCCAAAGGATGATATCATCCGAAGGGTAATTAGGGGTGGTCATGGCTCCCATGATGTCCTCATCATTGTATAAGATGGACAGTCAGGAGGAAGACTGACTACATGATGCAGCAGCAGAACTTGGTGCATCATCTTGAGAAAGAAGGTTCACATACGCATCATCTGAGGTGGTAGACAATGAGCTAGTAGACAGAAGATCTACCGATGTTGAGACCAGGGTTTCTGACGAAGGAGGTTCGATAGAAGCATGCGCAGAAACCTCAGAAAGGTTTTCCTACAAGGAACTCAAGGACGACGATAGGTAAAGGATATGGACTGTGGAGTTCGTCATCTCGATATCAGGGGGAGGGATCATGATGGTGGGACTAGAGTCTCCCTGTTCTAGTGTACTAGTGGTATTGTTGGGTTGTGTTATATTCTTTCCACGACTAGCCCATGTAGTTAATCGAGGGGTTAGAGGGCCCCAGGGGGGGTGGAGGCGAAGCCCCCCCTTCATTGCACCAATTACGCAACAAGGGGGTCACAGGGGGGCCAGTAGCCCCCCTCTACGGGGTTCAGGGCAGCACCATGGAAAATTTTCTTTTGGACCCTATATTAGGTTAGGTGGACCTACCTATGTTTTTGTGCATGGTTTTCGCACATCTTTTTTTGTCCACGGTTTTGGATGAAATGGTTTTCATTCCATGGTATTAGATGCTTTGGCATGTACAAATATGTATTGTAACATTGAAAGGAACATAATGAAAAATCAAACTAGTAGTCCTAATTTTGGGATCTAGGGGAAAATATTTATGTATATGTGTTTTATATGTTATGCTCTCGCATTGTTTATTTTCTGTGTATTAGAATTCGTATGCAGGTAATTTCTGTACGGGGTTAAAACCTACAGGCACCAGAATCCATGGGTGAGTAGGTGATCCACTACGAATGGCCTCCTATTCACAAAGTGCTTGAAGGCAATCATGAAATTCGTTGAGACGAGGCAAACAATGGGAATAATCGAAAGTGAAGAATGAATGGAAAGCCCTTCTATTTATAATAAAATATTGGGTTATTCTCGAATAATGAGAAATAATAAAATATTATTAACCCCATTCTAGAATTAACCATTTGGAATATTTTATTATATTTGGTTTGGAGGGAAAAAAATATTTAAACTTTTGTTTAGAAATAATAAATAAATAAATGATTTATTTATCATCTCAAGAAATATGGTTAAAGAATAATAAACCAATATTGATTTATTTAATTATTCCTAAGGTATTTTTGACAAGGAATAATAACTAATTAGTGATTAATTAATTATTCCTAGAGAAAAATAAGATAATTAATTATTTATCTATTTATTTCTCATAATTGGGTCAAATGTGACAAGGAATATTAATTAAACAATGGTTTAATTAATTATTCCTAGAAGATAATTAAATAAATAGTGATTTATTTAATTATTCTTCATGGGTTTAATTATAAATGACTTGATAATTGTGGTTTATTAAGTAATTTCTCATAGTGAAAACAATTTTACTATGGTAAAATTGGCCTTACATGTTGTACTGTTGGGCAACGGATCCCCCACATAATGATTTTGGGGCTTAAAGCCAACAATTTTGGGTAAAAGTATGGTAAAGGTTCTGCGAAATGCGCAGAGCGTGAATTGTAATGAGTCAAGTCAAAGGGTTGTCTGCCCGAGAATAATGTAAGAAAATAGAAAGCGATTCGGCCTACCCATGGTTCACGAACCATGGGAATATATAAATAGAGTAGGGTTCTAGGTTTAGAAGTCAGTCTTTGGTAATTCTAGATAAGATCTGAAGTGTATGGGTTTGTAAAAACAACATTGCACTGAGTCTACAAGTCTGAGTCGTAGTTGGTAGTAGATAGAGTAGGCTTTGCAGCTAAGTGCGCAGAGGCCTGGTAGAGTCCATAGCTGTTTGTGTGGACCCCTGCAGCTGAGTGCGTAGGGTGGAATTGGATTGTACTGAACAAAAGATTAATAAAGATAAGTGTTTTTAAATTATTGTGCATCTGATCACAGATCTATATGTTTATGCTTATGTTATGGTTTTATGCATATCTTTAAGATTTATGGTTGCACGCGCTAGTTGTAACTGTTGAATGCTTGATTAAAAATCTTAATAATTAGATCAGATCTATAATAAACGTAATAATAATAAGGAATCTAGGAAGTGCCTCGTCGCCGAGGTATGCAAAGGCCAGATAGTGGTGCAGAGTAGCGTGAGTGCATTGATTGGTTCATGACTCCTCCAGACCTCATCAAGACATCCCTAGGGTGCGGAAACCTGGTTTCAACACCCTGGAATACTAACTTGGGTGAGAGTTCAGTCCGTGCTTCGCGGATTGTTGCCGAAAGGGCTGGTAGTGTGGGATTTGCTTGGCTAAAACACTTCCGAACCTGGGTCAGGCCCCAATAAGCCAACAAATGGTTCCATTGCTGGGACTAGGATTTTCCTAAGGGATGTATGATGTCGGAACACTAGAAACATATGAAGAAAGAGATGGAAGATTGTTTGGATCAAAAGCTTCACGAGTTCATGGTACAAGAAAAAAACTCCATAGATATCCGAGAAGAGGTGGCTGGATTGCTACATATACACAGAATTCCACAAGATCTTCTTCACATCCTTCTCATCAAAACTATATGATTAGATTGTGAGGCTAGCCAACAGTCAGGGAAGGTGCAAACTCGATCGACCAATAGTGTGGACTCTAGAGTTGATGTGCAGGCTAGAGGCATCTAAAGATAAAATCGCATGGGCAGTAGATCATTGGATGGATTAGATAATAGGAGGGTTTATCACTGAGTTTGCGATAAACACAATCGTGAGCTACAATGAAGCTGAGCAGCATTTTCTCAAGGGACCACGAGGTAAGTACGTCAAATCATTGAATACTTGGATTAAGATGCTATTGTGTGAAAAACGGGTGACGCAAATCCATTAATGAGCAGAACGACGTGGAGCGCAAGGGCATACAAGGGTATCAAAGGGTTAGGAAACAGTCCTTTAATTTTCCCTCAGGGAGAGGGTGAGGAAGAGCACACTTGAGCTTCTCCAAGGAGTGAAGCTAGTTTGATAAGGCAATGCATTCCACAACTATCATCTCTAATAACACCACCACTCACATCACCTCCATCACCGCCATCTTCGCCCACACCACCTCCACCAAACTAGCGGTTTAACATGGCAAGCGTGATCAAGTTACCTGTATTCAAAGGAGTAGGAAGTGAAGATCCAGATCGGTTTTGATTCGTAGTAAGAGTAGTATGGGAAGCACATGGAGTTATGGATGATAACATTAAGAAGGAAACCTTGGTAAGTGTGATACAAGATTGTGCGCTGACTTGGTACATCAAGCACTTGAATGATCATCCGAATGCCAGGATAGCGGAAATCCAGATTGCATTAAAAAAGGAATTTAGCCAGTCGAAATCAAAGATGCATTCGATCATTGGGTTCAAGGAGATCACAATGCTGCCAGGGGAAACCCCTTGGGATTTGGATTAGAGACTTAAGAGCATGATCTGGGAGGCTAACATGATGCTAACGGATGCGCAGCATTGCACGTGATTTGTGGCATCTCTGACAGCACATCTGAGCATGGCGCTATCACAACAAAATATTTAAACCCAGGCAGAAGCATTGGAAATCACGATGAGGTTTCATGAAACTCCGTTACAGGATCTTGGGTTGGGAGTCCAACATATCCATGCACAACTACAAAACCTATGCTTGGAGATGCAGAGTTTGAAACAGGATAGGGCACCCCAACCAGAAGCGCGAGAAGAGGTGTGGTGCATAAAATATAGAAGCTAGGGCCACGATAAGGATCATTGTCTGATATTCGCTAACTATTTGGCAGGGGGGCTAATGCCGTTGAGACCAGAGGCGTAGGAAGGACCAAGTGTTGTGACCATGCTCTGGTGCGCGATCTATCAGGTGGGAGGAAAGCACGCGACAAACAACTATCATCTATTATAGAAGTTTACATAGATCCCCAACAGTTATTTTGCAATTTTTGTAGATCGGTGGACCACGATGAACGAAACTGTCAGAGTTATGAATTTCTGATGGATCAAACACCTGCCTACAGGATGCATACTGAGGCGCGAGGTCAGGTTCCAAGTGCAGCAATAGCGTGCAGTGGGTTCCAAGAGCGAGGACTAGGATGAGGAGGAATGTGACCCAGACGAGGGCATGGATAGTTAACCTGCTACAATTGTGGGGGACCTGGGCACTACGCACGTGACTGTACAAACTTGACTAGACCATGTTGTCTGTACTGTTATCATTTTGATCATGAAGTGGTAGATTTCCTCACACTAATTGCACAAATGTGTGAGAAAGGAGTGCTTTAGACTACTCCAATTCAAAACATCCAAATGATGAGGTTGGAACTGTGCAAAGAAGACCCAAACATGAACATGGTGCTCAGAAGCGGTGCAACTATAGGAGGAGATAAGGGAAAAAAAACCTGAGGACAATACATGGGTTCACAAGGCCCCTACAAAGAAACCTAAGTTTGACTTGGAACGTGCAAAGGAGACACTTATGGAAATTAAGAAGAGCTTCACGGAGGCCCCTACTTCAGGTAGTAAGGATAAAAATGAGCCAGAAATGGATCCTTCTACGCTAACTACCTTTTTAGAGACATGCATGAAGCTACTACGAGACAATAAAGTAATTAAGGGATTACAAGAGCTAATAACTAGGTGCACAAGGTCGGGTGAACCACGCGTGGTCCAAAAACTAGGAAAGCATGCTTTGTGCACTTGGCGAGAAATGCAATTCACAGCAAAGATTGGCGACCTTGAAATGGATGAGGTCATCTTGGACTTGGGTTCGGATGTGAATGTGCTAGCTAAACAAACATGGGAATGCATGGGTAGGCCCGCATTACAATGGTCTCCTATTCAATTATGGATGGCGAACCAACAGAAAATTTTTCCCATGGGGAGATTGCAAGGAGTCACAGTGGACATCGAACGCGTGAATACACAAACAGATTTTGAGGTAATAAAAATTGTGGATGACAGTAACCCTTACCTCGCACTATTAGGGATAGACTATGCCATGGACATGAATGGAGTCATCAACCTAAACAGAAGAAAAATGATATTCGAGAAAAAGTCTTTACGTGTAATAGTTCTACTGGATCCAGCCGAAGGAGCACGCTACACCGAACTTGTGTACGACGAGGATAGTGATGATGAACTGGACTGCATTTACCAGATAATGGCACAAGACTAGGATCGGGTGAATCCGACACTAGATGGGCGCATCTCATGGGAGCATGACAGTTCCTGCATGTCGAATTTAGATGAAGAAATAGAGCGATGGTAGAACCGATTGCATGAAGTAACAACGCTAAACTATAATATGATGGTGAGATCACTATGACACGTGACGATTCAAGCAAGGGAACTACCAACAGATGGGGGCACAACGAACGTGGAGGAATCTGTAGACCGTTGTGAAAAAGTGATACTGGAACGGAAGTAGCACAGTGCGCAAACAGGGCCGCTGTGCGCGACAACTGCACAAGGGTGGAGTACACGTCAGAAAACTAGGTGGAACTGGCGCGAATGTAGAAGGCGGGCACGTGTACGGTTTGGAGGACAAAGCAGTTTGAGCGTCCACGGTGGCAAGGGATGTAGATGTATGTTGTGCAACCGCCTCCCCAACTAAGAATCAAAAATTAGGATCTGCCACGACAGTAGGGAAAGCGACACATTCCGCCAGCCATTTGCAACAAATCAATCAGAGAAACAGACGGGATCATGAACAGAGTTCACTAAATAAAACAAACCAATAGGAATCTGCGTGTACCAAGGGTTTGATGGGCCTATAGGACCATAAGAAAAAAGAGGAGTGTGAAGGTGATCCTATCATTGATGAGACAAGATGAAACCAGGAGGACAGAGGAAACTCCCCAGACCACAACCCCCGTAGTTTGGACAGGATGCAAGGACCGGGGTAAAGGAATTTGGTAGTTACAGGAAGCCATTCGGTGAGAGAACTTGAAACTTCACGAACTCGATGAAGAATGGGCACAGTTGAGGAGGAAAATCATGATATTGGACAAAAAAATTAGCAAACTGAACATCGGAGTCACACAAGTGGGCCGCGCGGAACTAAGCATAAGGGGACCAGGCTTGGCCAACCCTACTATAGCATTGAAACAAGTTGTCACCCTGCTATCATGGCTGCAACCACACCTTATTGAACAAGGGAGAATAGAATGCGATGTGCTACTAGATACAAAGGTACTTGAAGGGTGCCCTAAGCTCGGGCTAGCAGGGAAGAGAAAGTATCACACGTGGGGTGCGACCAGCTGACTATTATGGAAAGCACAGTCTCAATGCTCCAAGTAGTTGAAAGAAGGTGCAAGACTATAAACTAGTCTGTAGGAGAGCTGTGGGGAAAGGAGGTTCCACGTAGGGCCAGATGGTCATCAGGATCATGGTCGCGCATAAGAGGCTACACTGCCGCATGGGAAGGCTGGGAGGTGACCGTTGACACACTATTCATGACAAGAAGTCTGATCTATGGCAGAGAGGAGTGGGTGGTGGGATATTAAGATGGGAATTCAGAGCTAGATACGGGAAGATCTGCCTCCAAGAAGATATTAATGACTCAAAAGTGGAGGGAATAGTCAAATTCAAATTCAAGCATGACTATAAAACCCCTTGGGGTAGCCTCAAAACAACACATGGATATTTGAGATTCAACCCAGTATAGTGCAGCAAGCACCAAGCTACCTTGCCACCCGTGACTAAGTACCTGAGCGAATCCATGATAGAAACCATGTCAACTGCTAGAATCAAAGTGAGATTTGCGGACGAGCCTCGTCTAACCCAGGAGGAACTTCGAGAAGTGGCCACTACCCCAGAGGTTCCAAAGTCTCCACACACGCCGCAACCCCTAAGAGACAAGCAGACTATGGGCCCAGTACGTGTATCACTGCGATTCAGTAAATTGTCAATGGCGGGAAAGGGAAAAGTAATCACTACTGAACTCGAGGACGAAGAGGAAAATTTACAAGCCTTGATCGCTCAGATTGAAGCACAAGATGAGGAAGAGGAAAATGTGTCCCAAGTATCTTTGGCAGTAATGCTACCACCATATATCTCTCCGTGGAAAGGGATGGCCAAGATACAGAAGGACCTGGATGCCATGAAAAGTATGATCCAGACCCCGCTTCTTCTGGATGAAATAAGGTTTGATGGTCTACCGCTAGGTCGGCTACCGAATATCAAGTTTGAAGATTAGTATCTCGTAGATGGTGAGAAGTTCCCTCCTTTGGCCATGGAGAAATTACTACAGCATAAGTGGCTACGGGGTGTGGAGAAGGCGGGATTACTCAAGCTGAGTTGGATACCCCACTATCACCGTACCATCACAATTTTTGTTATTCGACAGTTGCTATGTCTAGTACATGATGGGTATCTCTAGCTGGAGGAACCAATTCCCATCAAAGCCGATTTAATACACCGAATTTCCCAACAACTTACTAAGGGAAATGATCTTGCAGCCATAGCTGGAATAAGTACCGACATGGGCCTCGCAAAAGCCATGAAGGCTAAATATAAGTTGGAAAAGCGAAAGCGAGGGTATGTAATAGCAAGCATCAAATATCGAGGGGTACGCATCGCCACCCTGTTACTGGCTGATAAACTCATGAGGAAATGCCGCAGAGATGAGGTGCCCACCTTTGTCATTGCACTCGCGGAGCAGTTTGTAGAAGGGGTTCAGTTCAACTGGGTGTAGTTTCTCTGCGACAAATTTTTTACGAATTATAGGGAAGCCCAGGAGCAAGGTAAGAATTTCCATTATGCATGGTTGCTCCTATCAATCCTACTGGTTGCAGGAGAGCTACCGAAGGGTAGCCAGTTTCCCAACATTGAGAAGAACCTACCTGAAGCCGTGCGGTATAACTCACTCTTGGATACAAAAGATGCCATGAGGATTTGAGAGATCAAGGTGCTTTGGATATTTATGGAGGCGAGTATTGGGACACAGATCAACCACAGACTAAGGTTATCCCTGAAAATATACAACAGTTTGCAAAGCGCAGCCGAGTTTAAGGTGGATATACATAATTTGTATATTCGGGCGTGAAAGGATCCAACTCGAACATGGGTAAAGCTTCTGTTCATTGCAATGGATGATGCAATTTTTGAGGCAATGGCAGCGTGGCCTCCATAGTGGCGTGCTCTAGACTTGGCCAAATTAGAAAAGGTTGTAGCTCAATAGCGGAAGAAGGAAATCAAGTTTCACATCACAAAGTTGGCAGAAATAACACGTTAGGAACAGAAAGCGTCCACGCAATGGGAGGTGACCAAGGTAGCAGCAGAACCCATCACTGCGCCTGCCGAAGAGATTGTGGAGGCTCAGGAAATGTCCATGGAGCAGGACATATAGGGGGAAGTGGAGACACAGGAACGCATGGACCTGACTGCAGCATCGACCCAACTTAAGAGGCCATGCGTCCAAGAGCAACCACCCGCACACAAAAAGACGAAGACAAGAAGGACTTTGGAGGGAGATCTTCTTGCCAGCAGTGGACCAGTGCGTGATATCACTAAGGGTGCCTTGGAGGAATTAATGATAGAGTAGACAAGTATGTTGGGGGCACTTAGAGTGCAGCTGCATGCATTACAGATGCAACCCCCAGGAGGGGTGATACCGAACCTAGCAGACGATACATCCGCAGCTAAGAAGATGGTGCACACCCACTCAATGAACACTTTAGTGTTACCAGCAGGCACCATCCTAGCAGAAGATAAAGGTGACATAAGGAGTTGGGGGTTAAATTTGGCTACCCTTCCTAGTGAGACCCTATACTAGCTACAGGATGGGGTAACCACTGAGCTTCGCCCCAGGGAAGGCCACGCCCTCTAGGTCTTAATGGAGAAAAAGGGAAATCTAGAGGAGGTCAGTCTACAACGTGATGACTTGGTCACACACAACCAAGAAGTGGAACAGGCCATGGCAGAGTTCTGTAGCAATGAACCAGAGCTAGATGTGCCAGTGGAACTCTCAGTAGTCGAAAAGATTCATCACATGGCCGCATGATTCCATAAGGCCAAAGGGGAGGCTGCAAAAGCACAGTGGGAATTGAACTTGTAGATCGCGAAGCAAAGACTGAGAGCACATCCCCCTACACCACCAGAAGACAGAGAGTAGCGCCGCCATGCCCTTCAAGTAGGATTGGAAGTGATAGAGTGCGTTATACAGGATTGCACGAGATTGTTGGATCAGTCCCTTCTTACACTCACATCACTGCAAGAAGACCCAACACTGTAGTAGGTAGAGATAGAAGTACAAGAGTTACAAAAAGTTTATGACAATGTCTGTGGGACTTGTTGAAGCCCCGAAATCGGGTCGAAAACAAGGGGGATACCCGCCTGGTTTGGACCTTGGTTGGCAGCTCCTTATCCGTTTGGTATAGTAGGTCCGACTGGGGATAATGGGACTAGTTTCCAAATCTATGAATGTGTGTGTGTAGAATTTGATGTTGCTGATCTAACAGTTCCTATTTAAGATATTCTAATTCAAACTTTAATCTAATTATATGCTATTGTAATCTAATAAACAACACATCTAAATCTATACTAACCCGGGATGTAATTCTTCTATTATGCGATCTAAAGAGATTTCAAATAACAACTGGTAATAAAGATCATCCAGCGATTATAAGAAAGGAAATCAATCAAGATGAACCACTTCACATAAAAAGTTAGACGAAACAGTTGTGAAAAACATATCGCATAATGAGCTATTCATACATTAGGCATAAATAAATAGCTATCACCGTACAAAAGTGCCAAATGATAACTCAAGCATTCATGCAATAATAAAAAAACAACTAAAAACTGTATATCACTTTAACATATAAGCAGAAATGGTCAAGAGATAAAAGTACCATTTATGACTAGTCCTACTCATAAGCTTCAAGCGACAGTAATTTATCTCTCCTTGCTCTAACATCCACTAAGAGTACAAAAGTGCAACATCAGTAGCAGATATCAAATGCAAACATCAACAAATCTTGATCCATTCATTCACCAAAACCTCCTTTGAGGGTGCAAAAGTGCATGTTCTAAGGACAAGTTTTTGATAAATTTCTGGACCCTTCTCTAAATGCATGAGAAGGGTTTAAATACTACTAACTAAATAACTTAATTACACAGATTCAGGATACGATTTAAATGACCGCCCTTTTTCTAAGCAAAACTATTTCTAAAAATTAAATCTAATATCTACTATTTTTGCATTTGCTCCTTAATGTTGCAAGCATTCAGTGTTTGCCTGGGTAGACTTGGTTGACTATCTTCCGCTTTTGGGTGAGCTAAGCCAACAGAAATGGTAAGAGCTGGCACCATCTTTTCAACAAAATCAATGATATACTGGAGAGTCATCCTCTGGCTATGTGGATTTACTGTGTATACCCAGTAATAACCCAAGTTCAACTTGGTTAACCCTCGAATTGCTTCTTCCTTTTCTTTCAGCTTTATGTTTCCAGTTTGTTCTTTACCATTGCTTTCTTGCGTTTTCTGGGCTTACAAGTGACTGAGCAGTTAGAGGCTTTGCTTTTTGAGAAGTTTTCTCAGCGCTGCGCAATTAGCGCTAAGCGCTAATCACACATCGGAAACTGTCTCCGTTCTTTGATTCGGGCCTCTCTGATGCGTTTTTCGCCTTTAGCGCCTAAGCGCTAATCGCGCATCGGAAACTGTCTCCGTTCTTTAATCTGGGCCTCTCTGATGCATTTTTCACCTTTAGCGCCTTTTCCTTCACTGGGTATAAGCTTCAAAATTTGTAAAAATACTACTTTCGTGAGATTCTGACCTTGAGCGTTAAACCGCCCGTTGATATCAGCATTGTTCAATTACTCATTCAACCATGGCTGTGAATGAAAGATATGTGATGGATAGCTCAGCGCGTTCTGTGAATCTGCGGCTCTGTGCACGCGGGCGTCTTTTCTTTGTCTTTGAATGATTGGAGTGTTACCCTTTTTCTTCATAGCTTCCTGCACATTGCTTTGCATAACTTCCACTTTTCGTTCCGGCAGTACACAAATGAGGAGAGGGTAATGACAATAAAAATTGACAAGAAAGCTTTTAAACTCTACGAATGTACAAAACATGCCATCTGATGTAACTTGACTCTTCGAACAACACAAAACCATCTTTCATTAACAACTGGTGTATAATTCATTTATTATCATTAAAACGCATATCCAGTTCTTGGTTCATGGAAAACTTTTCTTGAATATTGAGCCAGGGAAATTTGCGATGGACTGTTCCTGCGATTCGCATCGCAACATCGCAGCATCGCATTATCACAATTTCATTGTGCTGTGTTATCGCAAGGTCGTTTGATCACGCTATCGCAAAATCGCGGATCGCAGTATCGTAGTATCGTGAAATCGCAGATCGTTGTAATCATTAAATCGTTATGTGTTTTTCATGCAACTTTGCGATATGTGATATGGCGATATCGCATATCGCATATCGGCGATTTTTTTTTTAAAGGTTTTCCAATGTGAGCGTTTCTTAATGCATGCGATGAGATGGAGTTCGCATCGCAATCTTGCAGTTTATCATTTTTACTCATAAGGAAATGTCCTATCATTCTTTGCACGATGCGATATTTTCTTAAGGAGTAAAATACATGAGCCTTGATTGATTTTTCGAATTTTTCCTAAGGGTCCCCACTTACCTAGTGTTATTTCTAATACTAAATAAGGAGGGTGTTTGTTGGTGGCCACAACAATTGGCGATTCACTTGGAAGAACCAGTTATCTCTGCTTTTCTATTGAATTTTCTAAACTTCCAAAACAGAAAAATTTTCAGAAAATTAAACTTTATTATGGAAATATAAAGTACATTATGCTCTAAACTGTCAATGATATTTGTTTCAACCATTTTCCACTTCAGTTATTTTCTTCCTCAGGCTAGTCCTTGTATTTACATCAGCCATTACTTGGTCCTGTAAAGATAAAACAAAGTCTCCTCTGTAAACCAATTTTAAATATGCTCATTTGTCGTAGGTAGAGCCTCTGCTGCCAGCAGGCATCTATAGCCTCGACAGGGTTACCTATTACCCAACAATGATCCTGTATCCTACTTAAGGCAGCCTACAACTTTCAAAGAAAAATCCATATCCACACTTATTGCTTTGATTTTCTTTTTACTCTTAAAGAACAATATCTTGGTTTGGTAGCCAAATTATGACACAGTCATCCACTTGATTTATAACTTTGCTGAACAAGCTAGCTCGCGATGAGACCCCTTGTCTTTTGATTGCAACAATCTTGAGTCATTGCCCTGTTGTGGTGTACAGTATTGGCAAAGTCAGCAAGTTATAATATTTGTGATAATGATAAGCCGGCTCGTGATGAGACCTCTCATTCTTCAAGATAAAGTGTATCCTTGGATCGTTCCTCTGAAAGTTGCGATTTCCTTAGTAGGGAGGAAGTCATTGTTTCCTTAAGATAGCTCTGGACGACAATAATAGAGTTTTTGGAAACAACTGTTCTACAGAGAATCTTTATTTTGTTATTGATACCTTTCATTGTACTGAGATAAAACAATTTCTTCACTAAAGGTTGCTTTCATCAAACTTTTTGAAGTTGAAACTAGTATCATATCTAGGCTAAAGTTTTTAACTGTATCTATCAATAATAAAGATCAGTTTTCCAAAAGATTTTCTATTTATACAAGTGAAAAGTTCAAAATCTGAAAGAGAATTGGTGTCTTTTTCGTAAATTCCTAATGTAACCACTCACAACTGGTTTTATTGTGAAAAATAAAAACAACTATTCTACAAAAAATAGAAGACTAATCTTCTATGGAAAGTATTTCTTGAGAATTTGTCCATTAATAGGCAAAGGATCCCTCTTACCTGCTGTTGTGGGGAAAAGTATCCGACTCGGATGACCCTATCCCTACTCTAAGGGTGACAGTCCTTAGCAACAACTGAAAGTAAAGCTTTGATATTTTCCTTTATGAAAGTACAGAGAAGGAAGAAAATATTGACCAACCGGTGTCTTTCGCTTTTGTCGATCCTGTCCTCTCTCTTTGTCTCTTGTTCCCAGCTCCTTACTCCCTTTGCCGGCCCAGCTACACAAAGATCCTGCGCAAGCAAGAGAAGGAAAACTACAAGAAACATGTACTCATAACTGATGCATGGATTAGAGTGAATCAGATATACAAGTAAATACAATACATCAATGCAATACAAGTATATAGGAGAACATTCAAAGCTTTATTGATAGAAGTAAAAGGGTTCTGAGAAGGTTACAACCATCAATGGCTCCAATCCAGCAGCACCTCCCCAGCAGCAAGAAATCTCCTCTTCACCTCTATAAAAGCAATCACCCAATAGCTCTAACTGTAAACCAACAGCACTTCCTTGCTTTGCACAAAATTCCAGCCTCTTTAGACCTCATAGAAGAGCTCTATTTATAGGATAGAAGAAGAGAGGATGAGTCAGCTTGAGACTGACATAAAGCTGCCTTGTGTCCTCTCCCTCTTCAGTTAATCTTCAGTTCTTGAGTCCACTTGGAGATCCTTGCTTACACATGGAGATCAAGTACCTCTTACTCATCACAGGGCGAATCTCTTGAACCAAGTGTCAGTTTGGAAGCTTCCTGGGCAATTGACACCTTGCAGAATGACTATGCCACTTGGCCAATCTCGCCCAACGCAGGTAGCCTTCATTAGATTTGACTTTCAGCGCAGGTACAAGGAGGAGCAGTTGCATTCCAGCGCAGATGCTCAGTGGAGCAGCTGACATGATCCAAAAATAGCCTGTTTCTGAGTGTTTTCAGGTGGAGAACTGATGGGAAGTGCTGTGGTTTGCTGACCGTGTTCTTCTAGGGGTAAGAACAACATGTTTAGGGACTGAGGATCCCTGTAATTAATGACATTTCATGCTCCATGCTGCGAGGCACAAAAATGTCTATAACAGTTGCCCCCTAAAGTATGAGGCCGTTTATCGGGTGAAATGCTTTATCTAGAGGGTCCGAAGTTCATTCCAGTGCTGAGGAGGCGCCCTGTAATACAATACAATACAATACATTATTTTTCATTCTGTTCTCATGATCTAGCTGAGGCGGGCATTCCCATGCTTAGCTTTATAAATACATTTTGGTACATATAACAGACGATCGTCTGATGGTAGACTGATAATTTTCTGCTGAAATTATCATCCTTTGAATAGGATGATCATCTGCTGCAATGATGTACATGACAAATGCTTTTATATTTCCTGAATATATATTGCAGCCCAGATGGATGAAACTAGATCCGGGGTCTTCAAACTCGTTCGATCTTCACTCTAAGTACAAGTCGATCCATGTGAGAATTGCGCTGAAGTCGAACACGGAAAGACATCGCTTGATTACCGGCCAATAATGAAAACCGTTAACAAGCGCGAGAGGAATCACCGATAATGATAATGACCCTCAAGGTACTGCAGTACAATTCACGTGGCGTGAATAAAGGACTTGGCGTCGAACGCCACGCAAAATCTTCTGGTCGAAGGTCATTGATGTATACCTGTCGCCGGAAGTGAGAAACTTGCCATTGAGGCATGCAAGCTTCAAAGTACTGATGGGGTTGTTCCTAGATCAACTTCTTGGATAATGAGCTGAAGTCGACAAGAAGCGATCCGTCAAAGGAGGGCCTTAATGAATCCCACATCAATGACATGGAACGGAGCTAATGATTTTAGTGGAGGTGAAAACAAACTGTGACATATGATTCAGGGTGGCGATCATGAATGGATGAAGGATAATGTATGGCAGTGGATGGGACACGGTTGACACTTTCAGAATGACCTCTCTTGAACATATAATGACACTGATGCGATGGATCGGTAGCATTACCCCAAATGTGGATGGTTTGGCGAGGACCATGGTGATGAGACCGGTGAATGAAACAACCCAACCCGATGTGGAACGGAGGAAAAGTGTCATGTTCAAGAGCGACTTGCTACCATTAAGCTTTGATGTTCTCCCATTTTTTCCCCAGTCATTTCTGACCAGTACCTCTTTATTTTTGTCAAGCTTGAGGAGGATAACATATGCTTGTTCTATAACCTGCCCTTCGGGCAAGCCCATCGCTATGATTTAACGAGCTTAGCGATAGGGAAACTCGTTCTCGTCTAAAGACAAGTTTGTCGCTATTTAATCATTTTAACGAGTCTAACGACAAGGAAAACTCGGTCCTTTTCATTTTTAGAGAGTCTGAAAAGGTACATAAAGTCAACTCCATAGTTCCTTTTTCGTCATCTAATCCCTTAAGTCCGAAAAAGTATAAAACAATACAGAAGGGATGAGTTTTCGATTGCTTTAACGAGCCGAACAAAACAAGCGCTCGATCTTTTTGTGCAATAATCCCTCAGGTCCAAAAAGATTAAAATCTAGAGGAGGGATAGCGTTCAGGTCGTTTAACGAGCTGGAAGGCCCAAACTCGGCAAACTTTTCATATTTTACGAGTCGGTGAAAAGAGCTCAAAGAAGACTCGTCTTTTGAGGAACGAGTGATAAACAGGGATAGCAGCAGATTCCAGGTACAGGTTGGAATTTTCCAATCACGGCAGTGTCACAAGGATGGCTAGGTGAAATCACTCTTCGCAGCTGTTCCTCAAAATGGGTAAACACACATATGGGGGTGAACGACCGGCCAAATGAAATGGAGGTGATGGATGAAAACACGACCAAGGCTTTTAAGGCTGATAAATTTACGATCGCAATGGTTATTTACCGGGATAGGTTCATTTTTTCATGAGCTTGAACTCTGGTGGAAACTTTTGCTCACACTTTTCTATTTTTTAACGAGCATAAATTCCGTGGTAAAACTGCTCGATTCATGGTCAAATTTGATTTTTTACTTTTACTAGCTTTTCTCTTTTCAAATGTAGTACTTCACATTCAATTGCTGCAACAAACTTTGTTAGAAATGGACAATATTTGCATGAAAAGGAGATTATAACCCTAATATTTAACCTTAAACTGTGTAAAAAGTCATAAAAAGGTGTTTTTACCTCTCATTTACCATTTCATTTGCATTTTGCTTGTTGGAGCTCTGGAGGTGCCTCTTCTTCCTTGATTTTCACCAGCTGATTCCGGGAGATTCTGTGGACGATTTTCGGCGCCGTTTGGACCAGGTAGGAGCTAAACCTTAGCCCTTCACTTTCATGGTTTCCTTTTTCAGTTTCATGCACATTTTTCAGGGTTTCTGAGCCCCAGGGGTTTCATCAGGGCGCCCTGGCATCAGCGCAGGTTCCCCTTTCGAAACTTGCGCTGTATTTCAGGTAGTCTTAAGGCAGACTGCGCCTCAGCGCAAGGGGAAGACTCTCTGCCTGCGCTGGGCCTAGAAAAACTGATCCTGCATGTGTTTTTTGATGATTTTTCGCCAGTTTTTCATCAAAATTAGGAACTTACTCCTTCTCTTGTTTACTTGCAGGGAACTTTGAACAAAATGTCCCTTACATGGCGAGAACGAGAACATGAAGCAGAGGACATGGTTGCACTCCATGACCCGGTCACGGTGAACGCGCTTCGGAACTGTGGCCTACTGAAGTTCTTCCGTATCTCTAACATGAGAGCACAGATTTCTTTACTGCAGTATATGCTTGATGCTTGGGATCCTGTTAACCAAGTATTCCAGATTAGGGGGAAAACCATCCCCTTGACCATAGAGGACATGTACTTCTTGACTGGTTTGTCAAGGCGGGGTGCCCCCATTTCTTTGTCAGGTACGGCTCGAGGGACTACTTCCACCAGAGACTATATCCGTCAGTATTGCCGAGAAGGTTCACAGCCGAGCAAAGACGGCAAGATCAATATTCGTGACATCACTGACAGGTCTCTTAGGTCCATTCTATTTACTATTGGTAGGATGGCCGGTAGCGCAGCTTTACATGTTGCCAACAGATCTTATATGCAGCACGCCTTGGAGTGTCTCCAACCGAAAGTGTTTAACTGGTGTGATGCAGTACCTGTTCAGATGAAAAATCAATTGACCAAGGTAAAGGACGGGAGGCTGAAGAACTTTGGATTTGGTTCTATTCTGACTGCCTTTGCCTTGGAGAAAATCCCATTGATGCAGCCTCAGTACATCATACTTGACTTGCCTTCTCCGACCGAGCCACGCATGCAGAGGTGGGTTGACCACATGTCCCGACATGCTGGTCAACCTCAGATTACTTTCACTGAGGCCTTTTTTAGGTGGTTCGAGCGTCAGGAGATGGCGTTTTCTGAGTATCCATATGTGGGTATGGACTACCGAGGTGATCCGGACTTGGTGCTACCGGATGGCGAGCAATGGGGCGCTATTGGTAAAATCTCTGACCATGTTACTGTTTATTGTTTTTACTCATGATGTTACTGTGAAAAACTGATCAAACTCTTGGGTGCATGCAGATGTTGGTCCTGTTCGTCCAGTAGCTCGTCCACGATCGCCGGTTGCTGCCCCAGCAGCAGAGCCTGCTACGAGAGTTGTTATTCGCGACCTTGGTGATACTGAGATACTTGCAGCTGTGCAGGAGCAGGTCGAGAGCCTTACTCGTGGTCTTCCGGATGTACAGATTGACGAGTTACCTTTACAGTTGCAGCGGCACACTATTGGCGTGCCTAGACGATGGACTCGCCTCTTGCGCATGATTGCACAGACCGTGACGTACTTTCATGAGCACCACTAGGCTAGGGTGCCCCCTAGCATCTTTTTGAGTTCTAGGTCATACGACCAATTTTGTTTTGATTACAACACATTATGTACAAACTATAAACAGCTTTATATATTTTGATTTTCGGGGTTTATTTTGGTTTATTTGTGATCCACTTGCATAGCACTGATGCATCTCTTTTTATATATGTCGTAAATGTCTATCTAACACATAGTTTGCTAATGAATCTGTTAATGTGTTCAAGTTTCTGGAAATATGTTGGTATTGAATTGAATCAAACTCTCTTTCCAAAATCTTAACCCTTAGAAACATTCGATAGATAGCTGGATTGCGGACTGAATATATACCAGTGAGTTGTAGTATCACAAGCTGTGAGTCTAGCCTAACAATTAGTCGGCGTATACCATGAGCGATGGTATCAGAGAGGAGTTCAATCAACGCGCTATACTCAGCGATGTTGTTCGTTGACTGTCCAATACACACACCTCTGAAACTCACTAACTCGCCGCTTGGATCAAAAATGGCCCAGGCTGCGGAGGACAAATTCCGCGTACTACGACTCGCTCCGTCGGCATATCCCACATATGTCTCAGAATAATTCGACATCTGCAACAAACGAGAAGAGTGGATTACTAAACCGAAACAAACACTTTAGCGAAAACAAAATACAACAAAAGCACTCAGGTTACTATTCAGGCATAGTAACGCTTGAGGTACAACCCGTTGCGGGGTTGCGCCAGTGGTATCCCGTCATAATCCATTAACTCGTAGGCTCCTTTTGCTAACACCCTTTTAACAATATAAGGACCCATCCATAAGGACTTAAATTTTCCTGCTCCTAATTTGTCGGATTCTTGGTCGTAAAGAAAAACCAAGTCACCCCCAGAGAAGATACGAGGTTTGACATTCTTGTCGAACTGTGCTTTGACTCGTTTCTTATGGGCTTCGTTCGCCAAAGCGGCATCACGACGGTTTTCATCCAACTGGATCAATTCCAAGAAACGAGCCTCTTCTTCTGAGGTTCCGGGGAGGAGGTTAATTGCGAGTTTAAGAGACGAGATTTCGCACTGGATCGGTAAGACTGCCTCCAGGCCATACACCAATTGGAATGGTGTGAACCCAGTGGCGTTCTTTACTGAGGTTCGGTAAGCCCACAATGCTGAGTACAGGAGTAGGTGCCATCTTCTTTTGTGAACCCCGATCATCCTTTGCAACATATGCTTCAGGACTTTGTTGATTGCCTCAACTTGTCCGTTGGCTTGTGGATAATATGGGGTAGAGCTGTCGTGCGATAGCCCTAGTTTGGCAGCTAACTCAACCATTGTGTGATTGCGAAAATGCGATCCATGATCTGTCACTATAGCCTGCGGAACGCCGAACCTGGCGACTACATGATTAAAAAAGAAAAGGGCAGCTATTTCACCAGTGTTATCCAATGTAGGCATCGCCTCGGCCCATTTGGTAAAATAGTCAACAGCGACTATAATATACCCATGCCCCCCGGTCGAGGTGGGGTTACATTGCATGAAATCGATGCCCCACTTGGCGAAAGGCCCAACAGCAACTATAGGCTGCAAAGGTGCGGGTGGTCTCCTGGTTTTGCTATCAAAGATCTGACACGCATGGCAACTTCTGACAGCTATTATGCAATCTTTAAACATAGTTGGCTAGAAATATCCTGCTCGTAAGATTATTTGTGCTGTTGCATATCCAGATTGATGCCCCCCGCACGCGCATGAATGACAATCATTCAGGGCTTTCTCGGCCTCCTCATGGGTAAGGCACCTCCTCAGGACCGTATCGACACCGCGACGGTAAAGTGTATCACCGACGATCATGTAGTCTTTAGATTGGTATCGTATACGCTTCCGTTCCGAGTGTGAGGTATTAGGCCTAAACTTTTGGGTTTGGAGATACACAATGATGTCTCCGTACCACTCATCGCTTACTGATATCAGAAACAAATTTTCATCCACGATTGATTCTTCTGATGTTTCATCGTTGGGCGACGATGGGAGATCGCATAATAATTCCGCGAAAACTAGAGCTTTCTTCGATTTGGATTTTACAAAATCCAAATCAAACTCTTGAAGGATCGCTATCCATTTTGAATATTTGCCCCCAAGCAACTGTCGCGACAGTATATACGTCATGGGGTTGCAATCTGACAGAACGGTAGTTTTCCTAAAGAGGACCTAATGTCGAAACCTTTGAATTGCTTGAACAGCAGCAAGCGCTAGTTTTTCAACATAGGAATATTTACTTTCTGTGTCATTTAAGTTTTTACTTAAATAATAAATAGGATGTTCAATTCCATCGACTTCTTGCACTAAGACCATCGCGATGGTTGTATCTGCTGCAGCTAGATACAGGTTAAAATATCTTTGATAGTCCGGGGCGTACATTAATGATGCTCTTACTAGAGAATCTTTCAGAGCGTCAAAGGAAGCTTGCGCAACCTGGTCCCAGACGAAAGGTACATCCTTTTTCAAAAGACGAGTATAACCTTTGGCAAGTTCTGCGTAATTTGGAATGAACCTCCTCAGAAAGTTTGCTTTCCCTTGGAGTTTCTGAATCTGAAGCAAATTTGAAGGTGGAGGCAAATTAATGATTGCCTGAACCTTACAGGGGTCGAGACGAATCCCATCCTTAGAGACTACAAAGCCAAGTAAACGACCAGAACCGACGCAAAACACACACTTGTGTGGATTGAGTCTTATCTTGTAGTGTCGGCAACGTAGAAATATTGCTCTCAAATGCCGCGGATGATCAGTCCGCTTCCGCGAATGAGCCGGAAGATCGTCGAGGTAAGGTTGAACGATGTTCTTGATGTCATGGAAGGCATAATTCATTGCCCTCTGAAACGTCGCCCCTGCGTTCTTTAAACCAAAGGGTAATTTTCGATAAGCGAATGTGCCCCACGGACAAATAAATGCAGTCTTAGACTGGTCCTGTGGGCGGATATTTATTTGATTATACCCGGAAAATCCATCCATAAAGGAAAAGATTTCACATCCGGCGCATTCATCAATTATCTGGTCGATGAAGGGTGTAGGGTAGTTGTCTTTTGGACAAGCTTGGTTTACATCCCTATAGTCGACGCACACTCTTATCGTCCCTTGTTTTTTCATAACAGGGACAATATTCGATACCCAATCAGTTAGAGGAACCGGGTAGATGAATCCAGCATGGAGAAGTTTTTCAACTTCTGCCTTAATGGCAGCGGCTTTCTTGGGGTGTACCTGTCGAAGCCGTTGTCTTACTGGTTTGACATCAGGATACATTTTAATCTCATGTTCAACTACGCTCGAGTCAATGCCTGGCATTTCATCATATGACCATGCAAAGACATCTCTAAATTCACGAAAGAGAGCACCATATATTTCCAGTTCTGAAGGGGAACAACTTTTGCCGACATGAATATTCTCTACAACATCAGATTTTGTCGAGATGTTTATGGCTACGGTCTCTTCAATATTAGATAGGTTTCGCTCTGAATCCACCGTATTTACAGTATTTGTTAGGAATTCAAACACTGAAGGGTGATACAGGTTGTGTTGAGTTTCTTCTTCACACTCTGGAAGAAGGGAACGATGGTGGTGATTATTCCATGGTGCCCCCTCAATCATCATTGATTGTAAGATTCCTTCGTCAGTCCCATGAACTTTTGACCATGGATCTAATGGGGTACCATATTCTCCAGACCTATCTACCCAAACGCTTGACGAGCGTTGATTTGGGCTCGCCTCCCATGACTGAAATATTGATTGCTACAATATTTCTATAGGGCTAGGTGGCAACACCACTTGATAATCCATGACGACTTTGTCTCCTGCAACCTTTGAAGAAGATACCATGTTGCATGTTGCTACAAACGGGATATTCCCTACATGGAAAGGAGGTGGCAACGCGAAAGTTCCCATCATTGTGGGATCTTTTAGCAAGCCTACTCCGATATCTTGTATTGAATGGTCGCTCCCATGGATCAGGGGAATGCTTCCAGTAACTTGTGAACCATTAGGGAGGAAATTCTGCTGGTCGACGACCGTAATCCCTCCTTCAAACGGGAATGCGATCTTCCTAAAATATGTCGACACTACAGCTGCCATGGCATATATCCATGGTCTTCCCAGTAGGATGTTATAGTCAAGATTGCCATCAATGACTTCAACATCAATTTCCACTGTTTTTCCTCCTAGTTCAACCTTAAAGTTATTTAGGATACCGTACGGAGTGTACGTCCTACCGTCAAATGCTTTCAATGTCGTCGAAGATCGCGACAAGGTTGGAGATCCAAGAGTTTTCCAGCAACTCATCGACATGATACATGTCGACGCTCCCTCATCAATAATTGTTCTATGAACAGTTTTGTTGAGTGCTTTCACTTGAATAAGGAAAGCTAGTTGCGCTGGTAACTGAGGATCATATCCTTTGTGATCAAAGGATACAAGATTGGAATTTTTAGGATCCACTCCACCAATTGCTGATAACAATGCCTGCCTTTGGGATGGACAATTTTTTAGTACCTCAAGAGTCGACATAGCAGATGGCGATTGGGCCAAATCTTCTACTATGTTATAATGTTGCGCCGCTCTGGCACGAGGATTAAATGTCGACTTGTGTACTACTCCCTTAGGTGGCTTTATTGTTAATTCATGCGTGAGGGGGGGTACAACTTCTGCCGAAGTTGTTGTCGAACTACTGGGTTGATCTTTCCCTTTGTCTTTCGACACCGGCGGATTCCCATAATCTTTATTCCTGGTCGAGATCAAAGCATCATTTTGTTTAGAAACCGACAACATAAGCACTTGAGACGGGGAAGCATTTCCACTATCAACCATATTTTGACCTGGGGTGGGGAATGGATCAGTCAACACAGCTGAAGTTTGGGAACTTTTAAAGAACCTCTTTAACTCAGCTTTGAACGGACAGTTCTTTGTCGAATGATTTTCATCGCATATCTGACATGGATAAAATTGTTTCCCTTGCCCAGGAGGGTTTGAAGAGGTTTTTTGAGGGGATGACTCACCCTGTTTCTTCTTCTTCCCTTTGTTTTGTTTCTTCTTGCTTCCTGGTTGATTGGAGTTTTTTCCTTTATCCGTAGATACAACATTTACCTCCGAAGCAAGAATCTCTTGATTTGCTTTTTGATTCGAAGTCTTACAGGCTTTCTTATTTGAATCCCTTGTCGACTTAGCGTTTGCAGTTCCAATCACGCCATCACCGGCATGAGAGTCACTATTTGATCCGGGAGGAGGAGGGATTGAAAATTCCGGTCTGGGGGCATCAGGTATCTTATCATAGAGCGTGCCCGACTGAGTATATACTAAGTCTAAATATTGAGCACGAGCAATAACCTGCTCCTCTGTTACGATGCCTCCCTTGGCCACATCTTCTGTTATAGCAGGAAGAAGCGACTTTATAAACCACTCAGCTAATAGCTGATCTGGAACATAGGTCTTTACCATTCTGCGACGACGACGCCACTCATGTATATGATTTGATATATGTGTGGATGTTGTCTGCTTGAAATTGGTCAAGATCTCTGTTCCAGTTTCGTACCTTATAGGTAACTGAAAATGTGTTAAGAAAGTCGTGGCTAGGGAACTAAAATTGTCGAAAGAGGCTCTAGGTAATTCAATATACCATTTAGCCGCCGGACCAGTCAATGTCCTCTGGAAAGGGCGAAGTCTTATCGAATCATCATTCAAGGTATTCGACGAACACCATAGATGGAATGTCATCACATGATTCGACGGGTCTTCGCCAGGATTTCCATTGAATTTAGGAATGTCCGAAGGAAGTTTGTGAGGAATCGCTGGCCACCAATGGGCATAGGCGATTGGATCGTTCGTTAATCGATGTAAATCTGGTAATTCTAGGGTCGCCACGAATGGCAACTGCTGATTCAGGTTTGGCGAGGCGTACCCAGGATACGATGGAATTGCCTGAGCAGTAGGCCTTTGCATACCAGCATAATGCAACTGATGTTGATATGACTGATATGGCTGGTGGGCTTGGCCACTGTAAAGTGGTTGATTTAACCCGTTCTGAATATAGGGTTGCCCACTATTCGCAAAGATCTGTTGCTCAGATCCCTGGTACACCTGTTGAAACTGAGGTTGTTGGTATTGCACCATCCATGGTTGTGAAGCCATGTTTTGCTGTGCGACACTAACCGACGGACCAAGATGCGGAGTTATTGTTCCCGTTTGTATCTGTGTCGTCCCGGCAGTTGGCGATTGTGGTTGTGTTGCAGGGTCAATGGGCTGTTGCATTACAACTTGGGGTTGACATACAACAGGCATCGATTGAACTTGCGACACGGTTACAATTGCTGGCGTCGTCGGGATACTAGACATAGGTACACATTGTTGCATGGAATATACAACTCTTGGTTGTTGGGGTAACATAGGTACCCAACCACTCGTCGTTACTTCAGTCAAACCTGAATGTTGTTGAAAACTGTCGTATGGGTATCCCCCCGGAAGGGGAAGTGAAAGGGCATATTGCCCCCCATACGGTAACAATCCGGAGCTCAAGGGTATAGATGGCCTTTGAGGACTGGATGGCCCAAACTGATTTCCAAAGGGATCAATTTGTCTAGTTTCAACATAAGAATTACCGGGTATTATACCGGAAGAACAAACTGGAACAGACCAAGTTGTCGTAATGGTCCCTGGGTGGACTCCTTCTAGCTGATGAGAGCTAGTCGGGACAGCTGGTATGCCGGCAAACATCGTTGGATTGGCAGCAAGAGCTTCTGCTATCGCTGTGTCGTTTGGCACAGTCCTAGATGTCGACGGTTGCTCAGACATTTTAAGTCTATCCAATAAACTGCCTAACGATTCTACAGGAACTTCCTGTGGCGATGGACAAACTTCTGATGCAGAAGGAAAAAGAGTGGTGCCTACTCCAATACCAGCTGATTAGGAACCCTAATACCAATCGTTCCCATGTTTGTTTTGGGGAAAAGTATCCGACTCGGATGACCCTATCCCTACTCTAAGGGTGACAGTCCTTAGCAACAACTGAAAGTAAAGCTTTGATTATTTTCCTTTATGAAAGTACAGAGAAGGAAGAAAAGATTGACCAACCGTTGTCTTTCGCTTTTGTCGATCCTATCCTCTCTCTTTGTCTCTTGTTCCCAGCTCCCTGCTTCCTTTGCCGGTCCAGCTACACACAGATCCTGCACAAACACGAGATGGAAACTACAAGAAACATGTACTCATAACTGATGCATGGATTAGAGTGAATCAGATATACAAGTAAATGCAATACATCAATGCAATACAAGTATATAGGAGAACATTCAAAGCTTTATTGATAGAAGTAAAATGGTTCTGAGAAGGTTACAACCATCAATGGCTCCAATCCAGCAGCACCTCCCCAGCAGCAAGAAATCTCCTCTTCACCTCTATAAAAGCAATCACCCAATAGCTCTAACTGTAAACCAACAGCACTTCCTTGCTTTGCACAAAATTCCAGCCTCCTTAGACCTCATAGAAGAGCTCTATATATAGGATAGAAGAAGAGAGGATGAGTCAGCTTGAGACTGACATAAAGCTGCCTTGTGTCCTCTCCCTCTTCAATTAATCTTCAGTTCTTGAGTCCACTTGGAGATCCTTGCTTACACATGGAGATCATGTCAGCTGCTCCACTGAGCATCTGCGCTGGAATGCAACTGCTCCTCCTTGTACCTGCGCTGAAAGTCAAATCTAATGAAGGCTACCTGCGCTGGGCGAGATTGGCCAAGTGGCACAGTCATTCTGCAAGGTGTCAATTGCCCAGGAAGCTTCCAAACTGACACTTGGTTCAAGAGATTCGCCCTGTGATGAGTAAGAGGTACTTGATCTCCATGTGTAAGCAAGGATCTCCAAGTGGACTCAAGAACTGAAGATTAACTGAAGAGGGAGAGGACACAAGGCAGCTTTATGTCAGTCTCAAGCTGACTCATCCTCTCTTCTTCTATCCTATATATAGAGCTCTTCTATGAGGTCTAAGGAGGCTGGAATTTTGTGCAAAGCAAGGAAGTGCTGTTGGTTTACAGTTAGAGCTATTGGGTGATTGCTTTTATAGAGGTGAAGAGGAGATTTCTTGCTGCTGGGGAGGTGCTGCTGGATTGGAGCCATTGATGGTTGTAACCTTCTCAGAACCCTTTTACTTCTATCAATAAAGCTTTGAATGTTCTCCTATATACTTGTATTGCATTGATGTATTGTATTTACTTGTATATCTGATTCACTCTAATCCATGCATCAGTTATGAGTACATGTTTCTTGTAGTTTTCCTTCTCTTGCTTGCGCAGGATCTTTGTGTAGCTGGGCCGGCAAAGGGAGTAAGGAGCTGGGAACAAGAGACAAAGAGAGAGGACAGGATTGACAAAAGCAAAAGACACCGGTTGGTCAATCTTTTCTTCCTTCTCTGTACTTTCATAAAGGAAAATATCAAAGCTTTACTTTCAGTTGTTGCTAAGGACTGTCACCCTTAGAGTAGGGATAGGGTCATCCGAATCGGATACTTTTCCCCACAACAAACTGGCGACTCCGCTGGGGAGCCTAGTATCTTGTTGGTGTTTGTAGTATCTTTGCTATTCATTTCCTGAACCAAAGAGTACCGAATCGAAAAGCTTTTGACTATATCAAAAGCGAAGTAGAGGGGCTGCTACTCTTGCTCATTTTTTAGCAGATTCATGATTTGAAGAGCTGATCTACAAAAGACTCTTGTACTCTTTTTGATAGCTTTTCATCCTCTTGATCATCCCTTAGCTTGTACTTGACCTATAGCTTTTTATTTCAGCAAAAACAGTGCATTTTTGAGCTTTTTATGACCCGGAAATCCTTGTAAACGCAACTCTCGTGTCTCAGTGCAGGCTGTCCATAGGCAGTCTGCATTCCAGCGCAGGTACTCCCTTCGGGAACTGCGCTGAGAGTCAATTTGACAGACCAGAGCCTGTGCTAATCCAGTTAGGCTATGTCTTCCTGAGGTTTCCCACTGTGTCTTAGCCCTGTTTTCACTGTTGTTTTGCTGCTGATTGCTTGTCATTGTACTTGCTGTAAACCAACTTTCCTTGACATTATTCCGCCTCAGTTGTGTGATGAAACTGTGATTGTTCTTTCAGTATTTCTTGCTTCAGTTACAGTTTCCCATTGTGAAAAGCGAACCAGTATAGCTGTGGCCTCTTAGATCCTGAACTGTAAAAGTGTTTTTTTGATCTTAAGAGCTAGTTTTATTACTGTTCATGGCTGTTTGAGTTTGTTTGTTTTTCACTTTATGGTTTGAATTCATACATTTTTAGTGTTGAAACAAGTACCTGTAAGGTGTCTTTTCATTTTAGACAAAACTTGTTTGTTTACGCTTCAAATTGAATTAAAAAATTATACAACAGTTTCCTTTTGTCTACATCAACATTAAGGGAAAAGAAAAGAAATACATGCATCTTGCATTTGCATTTTGATAAGTTTGCGTGATTGATCTAGGAGAAAGTGCATTAGTTTGTGCTTTGTGCTCTGTGTGGAAAGATAGTGTTTTTCTCTCCCCTCAGTAGTTAGGATTTTCAAAGCTAAAAAGATTGTAAAGCTTGCTTATCATTTTAGCTGCATTTAGGAATTTGTACCAATACATCTCGTGGTGATCCTGAAAGACAAACTGCTAAACAAGATCAACTTAAAATATATTGAATGAATCTAAAAACGCATTGTAACATAACGCTCACAATAGAGGTCTAGGTAGAGACGTGTTCCGGCGTCGTTAAACGTAGTGACTGTCGATCTCTACGAAGGTGGGTGATTCCTCCTGAGGGACGATAGCACTAATACGGACTTGTGCTCCCGCGTACCGTCGCGTATATTGGGAGACCCCTATAGGCATTTATCCTTTATCCTTAGGAAGCCGTGTCGGCCGCCCTACTGATCGCGATGCAGTGAACACAGCATTCACGAAGATCGACCACCCGTACCGTAAAACGTATTCTGTGGTTTCGCGAAAGGTTTGGCACACCCTCTGCCTAGATCTCCAGAGCAGTTTCTTTTGGCCCTTTTCAAACTCTATAACTGAAAAGGTCCAACCGAGCATTTGTCACTTCGGGCTCGTTAATACATCGAAGGCGACTAGAGTCATCTTTAGCTTTTTCTCGACTCTTAAAACATGAAAAAGCAAAGTTGTGTCTAAAAGCGTCTAATAAAATTCATTCAATACGGAAACATATTTCCCCTTTTTGTATTTTAGTTGATCAAGTAATCCGCAACCGTGGAGGAAAGTCAATTAAAACTCCGTCGTTCGAGGAGACTCGCGAGTCAACCGTCTTTGTCTCCGGAATCGAGTGTAGTACGGACAAAGCGAACTCGCTTGACCGGGTTAAAATCTCCCATTAAAGTTAGAACAACAGTTCCGACAACATCTGAGATTCTGGTCACTCCTAATATTTCTGGAATCCCTGCCTCTATTGAAGAAGTTCAACAGCAACAGAGGGACAGTTGTACTGATCCTAGTCTGAAGACAAGTACTTGCATAACTGAACCAGTTCCATCTGAAACCGGTCCACAGAGTCAAATCTGAAACTGGTTCAGTTATGCAAGCTTTTATTGAATCGTTCCCTCTGCAATTGACCTCCTCCCCGGAACCTCAGAAGAAGAGGCTCATTTCTTGGAATTGATCCAGTTGGATGAAAACCGTCGTGACGCCGCTTTGGCGAACGAAGCCCATAAGAAACGAGTCAAAGCACAGTTTGACAAGAATGTCAAACCTCGTATCTTCTCTGAGGGTGACTTGGTTTTGCTTTACGACCAAGAATCCGACAAATTAGGAGCAGGAAAATTTAAGTCCTTATGGATGGGTCCTTATATTGTTAAAAGGGTGTTAGCAAAAGGAGCCTACGAGTTAATGGATTATGACGGGATACCACTGGCGCAACCCCGCAACGGGTTGTACCTCAAGCGTTACTATGCCTGAATAGTAACCTGAGTGCTTTTGTTGTATTTTGTTTTCACTAAAGTGTTTGTTTCGGTTTAGTAATCCACTCTTCTCGTTTGTTGCAGATGTCGAATTATTCTGAGACATATGTGGGATATGCCGACGGAGCGAGTCGTAGTACGCGGAATTTGTCCGCAGCCTGGGCCATTTTTGATCCAAGCGGCGAGTTAGTGAGTTTCAGAGGTGTGTGTATTGGACAGTCAACGAACAACATCGCTGAGTATAGCGCGTTGATTGAACTCCTCTCTGATACCATCGCTCATGGTATACACCGACTAATTGTTAGGCTAGACTCACAGCTTGTGATACTACAACTCACTGGTATATATTCAGTCCGCAATCCAGCTATCTATCGAATGTTTCTAAGGGTTAAGATTTTGGAAAGAGAGTTTGATTCAATTCAATACCAACATATTTCCAGAAACTTGAACACATTAACAGATTCATTGGCAAACTATGTGTTAGATAGACATTTACGACATATATAAAAAGAGATGCATCGGTGCTATGCAAGTGGATCACAAATAAACCAAAATAAACCCCGAAAATCAAAATATATAAAGCTGTTTATAGTTTGTACATAATGTGCTGTAATCAAAACAAAATTGGTCGTATGACCTAGAACTCAAAAAGATGCTAGGGGGCACCCTAGCCTAGTGGTGCTCATGATAGTACGTCACGGTCTGTGCAATCATGCGCAAGAGACGAGTCCATCGTCTAGGCACGCCAATAGTGTGCCGCTGCAACTGTAAAGGTAACTCGTCAATCTGTACATCCGGAAGACCACGAGTAAGGCTCTCAACCTGCTCCTGCACAGCTGCAAGTATCTCAATATCACCAAGGTCGCGAATAACAACTCTCCTAGCAGGCTCTGCTGCTGGGGCAGCAGCTGGCGATCGTGGACGAGCTGCTGGATGAACAGGACCAACATCTGCATGCACCCAAGAGTTTGATTAGTTTTGCACGGTAAAATCATGAATAAAAACAATAAACAGTGATATGGTCAGAGATTTTACCAATAGCACCCCATTGCTCGCCATCTGGTAGCACCAAGTCCGGATCACCTCGGTAGTCCATACCCACATATGGATACTCAGAAAACGCCATCTCCTGACGCTCGAACCACCTAAAGAAGGCCTCAGTGAAAGTAATCTGAGGTTGACCAGCATGTCGGGACATGTGGTCAACCCACCTCTGCATACGTGGCTCGATCGGAGAAGGCAAGTCAAGTATCATGTACTGAGGCTGCATCAATGGGATTTTCTCCAAGGCAAAGGCAGTCAGAATAGAACCAAATCCAAAGTTCTTCAGCCTCCCGTCCTTTACCTTAGTCAATTGACTTTTCATCTGAACAAGTACTGCATCACACCAGTTAAACACTTTCGGTTGGAGACACTCCAAGGCGTGCTGCATATAAGATCTGTTGGCAACATGTAAAGCTGCGCTACCGGCCATCCTACCAATAGTAAACAGAATGGACCTAAGATACCTGTCAGTGATGTCACGGATATTGATCTTGCCGTCTTTGCTCGGCTGTGAACCTTCCCGGCAATACTGACGGATATAGTCTCTGGTGGAAGTAGTCCCTCGAGCCGTACCTGACAAAGAAATGGGGGCACCCCGCCTTGACAACCCAGTCAAGAAGTGCATGTCCTCTATGGTCAAGGGGATGGTTTTCCCCCTAATCTGGAATACTTGGTTAACAGGATCCCAAGCATCAAGCATATACAGCAGTAAAGAAATCTGTGCTCTCATGCTAGAGATACGGAAGAACTTCAGTAGGCCACAGTTCCGAAGCGCGTTCACCGTGACCGGGTCATGGAGTGCAACCATGTCCTCTGCTTCATGTTCTCGTTCTCGCCATGTAAGGGACATTTTGTTCAAAGTTCCCTGCAAGCAAACAAGAGAAGGAGTAAGTTCCTAATTTTTGATGAAAAACTGGCGAAAAATCATCAAAAAACACATGCAGGATCAGTTTTTCTAGGCCCAGCGCAGGCAGAGAGTCTCCCCCTTGCGCTGAGGCGCAGTCTGCCTTAAGACTACCTGAAATACAGCGCAAGTTTCGAAAGGAGAACCTGCGCTGATGCCAGGGCGCCCTGATGAAACCCCTGGGGCTCAGAAACCCTAAAAAATGTGCATGAAACTGAAAAAGGAAACCATGAAAGTGAAGGGCTAAGGTTTAGCTCCTACCTGGTCCAAACGGCGCCGAAAATCGTCCACAGAATCTCCCGGAATCAGCTGGTGAAAATCAAGGAAGAAGAGGCACCTCCAGAGCTCCAACAAGCAAAATGCAAATGAAATGGTAAATGAGAGGTAAAAACACCTTTTTATGACTTTTTACACAGTTTAAAGTTAAATATTAGGGTTATAATCTCATTTTCATGCAAATATTGTCCGTTTCTAACAAAATTTGTTGCAGCAATTGATGGTGAAGTACTACATTTGAAAAGAGAAAAGCTAGTAAAAGTAAAAAAATCAAATTTGACCACGAATCGAGCAGTTTTACCACGGAATTTATGCTCGTTAAAAAATAGAAAAAAGTGTGAGCAAAAGTTTCCACCAGAGTTCAAGCTCATTAAAAAATGAACCTATCTCGGTAAATAACCATTGCGATCGTAAATTTATCAGCCTTAAAAGCCTTGGTCGTGTTTTCATCCATCACCTCCACTGTCATTTGGCCGGTCGTTCACCCCCATATGTGTGTTTACCCATTTTGAGGAGCATCTGCGAAGAGTGATTTCACCTAGCCATCCTTGTGACACTACCGTGATTGGAAAATTCCAACCTGTACCTGGAATCAGTTGCTATCCCTGTTTATCACTCGTTCCTCAAAAGACGAGTCTTCTTTGAGCTCTTTTCACTGACTCGTAAAATATGAAAAGTTTGCCGAGTTTTGGCCTTCCAGCTCGTTAAACGATCGAAAGAGCTATCCCTCCTCTAGATTTTAATCTTTTTGGGCCTGAGGGATTATTGCACAAAAAGATCGAGTGCTTGTTTTGTTCGGCTCGTTAAAGCAATCGAAAACTCATCCCTTCTGTATTGTTTTATACTTTTTCGGACTTAAGGGATTAGATGACGAAAAAGGAATTATGGAGTTAACTTTCTGTACCTTTTCAGACTCTCTAAAAATGAAAAGGACCGAGTTTTCCTTGTCGTTAGACTCGTTAAAATGATTAAATAGTGACAAACTTGTCTTTAGACGAGAACGAGTTTCCCTATCACTAAGCTCGTTAAATCATAGCGATGGGCTTGCCCGAAGGGCAGGTTATAGAACAAGCATATGTTATCCTCCTCAAGCTTGACAAAAATAAAGAGGTACTGGTCAGAAATGACTGGGGAAAAATTGGGAGAACATCAAAGTTTAAT
This sequence comes from Pinus tabuliformis, assembly GCA_031772625.1. NCBI lineage: Eukaryota > Viridiplantae > Streptophyta > Pinopsida > Pinales > Pinaceae > Pinus > Pinus tabuliformis. Next base: position 1,387,963,477 of record CM062804.1, read on the forward strand.
GGTAGCAAGTCGCTCTTGAACGTGACACTTTTCCTCCGTTCCACATCGGGTTGGGTTGTTTCATTCCGGTCTCATCACCATGGTCCTCGCCAAACCATCCACATTTGGGGTAATGCTACCGATCCATCGCATCAGTGTCGTTATATGTTCAAGAGGGGTCATTCTGAAAGTGTCAACCGTGTCCCATCCACTGCCATACATTATCCTTCATCCATTCATGATCGCCACCCTGAATCATATGTCACAGTTTGTTTTCACCTCCACTAAAATCATTAGCTCCCATAACTTTAATCTTCAGTTCTTGAGTCCACTTGGAGATCCTTGCTTACACATGGAGATCAAGTACCTCTTACTCATCACAGGGCGAATCTCTTGAACCAAGTGTCAGTTTGGAAGCTTCCTGGGCAATTGACACCTTGCAGAATGACTGTGCCACTTGGCCAATCTCGCCCAGCGCAGGTAGCCTTCATTAGATTTGACTTTCAGCGCAGGTACAAGGAGGAGCAGTTGCATTCCAGCGCAGATGCTCAGTGGAGCAGCTGACATGATCCAAAAATAGCCTGTTTCTGAGTGTTTTCAGGTGGAGAACTGATGGGAAGTGCTGTGGTTTGCTGACCGTGTTCTTCTAGGGTTAAGAACAACATGTTTAGGGACTGAGGATCCCTGTAATTAATGACATTTCATGCTCCATGCTGCGAGGCACAAAAATGTCTATAACACCTGCTAAATCCTATAACACAAACGTTGATGGACCTATGACTTCCACAATCTGAAAAGGACCAAGCCACATTCTTTGAAATTTTGTATGTTTTCCCTTTTCTTCATGAGCCTTGTCCCACTTTAAAACTAAATCTCCCATTTGAAAATCTTTTCTGGTCATTATGTTTTAATCAAAAGAGGATTTTACTAGTGCTTGATGATGAGCATGCATTTTCCTAGCCTGTTCTCGTTGTTCTTCTAATTTGATTATTTCCATTTGTCTTAGCTGTAAGGAGGAAGTGGGTACTTCATCAATGTATTGTACTAAAGACAAAGAGGGAATTTCTAAGTGAGTCGGAAGAACCACTTCTTTCCCATAAACTAAATTAAAGGGAGAAGTGCCGATAGAAGCTTTTTGAGTTATCTGATCTGCCCATAAAGCATATATCAAATCCTTGTGCCAATTTTTATGATTTTGGTCATATGTTCTTTTAATAATCCTGATTAGGTTTTTATTTGTTGACTCAGCTAGCCCATTACCTTGTGGGTAGTAATTGGCCGAATATTTAAGTTTGAATCCTCTTTCAAGTGCGAATTCAGTCATTGCGTTTCTAGAAAAGTATGATGCATTATCAAACATTAAAGCAGATGGAAATCCAAACCTGGTGATTATAAATTGATCTATGAACTCAATGATATTTTCATAATTAGCCGTCTTGAGCGGAACTGCTTCTACCCACTTAGTAAAATAATCTGTTGCTATGAAGATGTATCTATGCTGCTTAGAAGAGTGAGGAACGATCTCACCTATTATGTCCAAGCCCCACTGACTGAAAGGTTGCTCGATGTTTACCGACAGTAGTGGCAAGGACGGCTTCTTTTGTCTTCCAGCAGTAGTTTGGCAGACTTGACATCTCCTCACGTAACTGTGCAAGTCTTTAAATAGCGTGGGCCAGTAATATCCCGCGCATAAGATTTTATGTGCAATAGCATCTCCAACATAGTGTCCGCCTGCCGGCCCATCACGGAGTTCCTGCAAAACTTTTTCAGCTTCAGCTTTCTCAAGACACCTAAGAAGAACAGAACCATAATTTTTTCTAAAAAGAATATCATTCATGAGATGATATTGTTTGCCTTTCAACCTTAGAGATCTTTTCTTAGTATGATCGAGGTGTGAAGGAGAATACCCATTCTCAAGATAATAAATGATATCAACGTATAATGATTCTGCATCGTTTAGGATTACCTCGCACATTTGTACCTCTTCAGATGGATTTTCAGAAATTTGCGTTGCTCCAGCCAGCATTTTGTAGAAGCCTTGACCTCTTACAATGTTTGCTGGTTTAATCTCAATTTCATATTCCTGTAAGGCAGTAACCCAATTGGCCCTTTTCTCACCCACAACCTTTTGTACTAGAAGATTCCTTACTGCTGGAAACAGTACTATAATCTTAGTATGGGTTTTAAGTAAGAAAGGTCTGAAGTATTTGACCGCTTTGAAAACAACATAAGCCTGTTTCTCCACGTCTGAATAATTTAGTTCAACACCCTGTAAATTTGAACTGAAAAACGCAATTGGAGCTTCCGCTTTTTCTTGATTTGCTTGAGTTAAAATTGCAGCATATGACTTATCTGAGGCAAAAGTGTATAAAATAAAAGGCTCTGAAAAATTCAGAGTTGCTAAAGATGGAGCATTAATAATAGCTTGTTTGATCAAGTCGAATGCTTCATGTTCATTTTGGCCCCATTTAAAATTTGAATTCTTTTTAATCATGGTTTGCAAAGGAGACACGATTCGTGAAAAATCTGGAAGAAATCTCTTTACAAAGTTGATCTGACCAAGGAAAGATTGCATGGCTTTTTTGTTATGAGGTAGGGATATTTCAGAAATTTCTTTGATTCTGTTGGGATCAATGTGAATACCAGATTTTGACACTATGAATCCTAGAAGTTTCCCTTCACTTAGCGTGCAAAAAGATTTATTTGGGTTACGTGAAATTCCATACCTTAAACACCGTTGAAAGATTTGTTTCAGATCTTTGAGATGGTCGCTTCGTTTCTTCGAGTACACTGTTATATCATCCAAATAAATTACTACAGATTTATTGACTAAACCTTTGAATGCGATGTCCATGGCTCTCTGAAATGTGGCACCAACATTAATCAAACCAAATGGCATCTTTAGATATGCGTATGTGCCCCATTTAGTTCTGAATGTGGTTTTCAATTGATCATGAGGATGCACCAACACTTGATTGTATCCTGAAAATCCATCCAAGAAAGACATTAATTCTGGGCTCGCCACTGCCTGCAGTATCTGTTTCATAGGTGGTAGAGGAAAATTATCTTTTTGACAGCGTTTGTTAAGGTTTCGAAAGTCAATGAAAATCCTAATATCTCCGTTTTTCTTTCTAACAGGTACCATACTGGAGACCCATTTGGAATGTCTGACGGGAAAGATTATTCTGGCTTTCAATAACTTATTGAGCTCAGTTTTTATCTGATTTTCTAAATTGGGGTGGATCTTTCTCAGCTTTTGTTGGACAGGTTTTTCATTATCGATCATTGGAATAGTATGTTGGATGATAGAAGTATCGTATGTTTTCAGCTCATCATAATTCCAGGAAAAAAAAAAATTATATTGTCTCAAAAGACAAATATACACAAGTTTCTCTTCAGGGGTTAGGCCGAGGCCTAGATTAATGTTTTGTGGTTTAGCATTGGTTCCTAGGTTTACTAATTCGTAGTTCAAGGTTGAAATTTGGAGTTTTGAATTGGTAGACCTCTTAAACCGATCTTTCAAATCGTACAAGTCTTCTAACTTGACTACCAACTTAGGTATAGAATTGTTAGTGCTATTTTGTTGCAATTGTCGATCGTGCTGGTCTTCATCAATTATTTGATTGGAGTAGGATCCTTTAGATGTGAGGAAATTTACAATATCAGGATCGTCATTGAATACTCTCCAATTTGTGATGCTGTCAAGAATGGATGGTCTAAAGATTAATTCTATTGAGAATCTATTTGGACTAAAATCTTCGGAAGGAATAAGCTTAGAAGCTACATTAGCCAAAAGGTCTGCACTTGCGTTTTGGAGTCTGGGGATTGAAGAAATATTAAACGCTATGAAATGCTTAGTCAGATATTGTACTAAGGATTGATAATGTTTTAAATGACCTGATAAGCAATGTATAGTGTTACGTACCTGTTTAACCACAATCTCAGAGTCTCCAAAAACTTGAAGATACTTGACATTTAACCCGATTGCTTTGTACAGGCCTTGAACCAAAGCCTCATATTCTGCTGTATTTTTTTTTCAATCGAATTCGAGTCTGCATGTGAGCATGATTTTATCTCCTTCTAGAGTAATCAAAACGCATCCTGCTCCTTCGTTAGATCTAGAACCATCAAAAAATAATTTCCAAAACGAAGATTTATTTACGGGTTTATCTAAAAAATTGATATTTCAAACTATTAGTTCGAGATTTTTTTTTGACTTGAGACAAAATAGAGTGTTCTAAATAAGGTGACGCATGAGCATTGAAATTTCTGAGGAAATAATCTACCGAGTAATTTCCAATAATGTTGTTGTTATACGCTACTGGTTCATTTTCTCCCTCTAACTTCGTTACTATGTACTTCTGATGTAACTCTCGTTCAACTTTTATTTGATTGGGTTTACTATTGTAGGGTAGCCACATGTGCAACCAGTCGGTTGTGAAGTATCCATGAAGTTTTTCTGACCAATCCCTGCTAAGAATTAAGCCATAGAATTCTGGGATATTAGCAACTAGAATGTCAATAACTTGACATACCTTCGGGTTCGATGACAACCTTATGGTTACTTAATTTAGTTCGCCAATCACTTCGACTCGAGATCGATCTAGCTAAACTATACGCACTGCGGATTTCTGTGGTTGAACATTTAACTTGGCACATATGGATTTGGGTAAAATATTCGATGAAGCACCAAAATCTACCAAACAATTGTGCACATTTTTATTGAAGATTTCATAAGTAAGGAGAAACGGGGGAGTGTGAGATCTTGATCTTCCTCCAATTAGAGAGATGTCATTTGGATCAATCTTATTGATCACGTTAGTTGGAGGTCTTCCAATGTTATGGGAAGCTTGAGAAAGTACAACGGCAGGCAAAGGTGCAACTGGCACAACATGTAATTCTTTCATCATTATCTTTTGTTGATGCTTCAACTTGCTCAGTTCATAAAGGGTGATGTTAACCCTAGTATTTTTCATGTCTTCAATAATATTGTACTCCATTTCATCCGACACTATCAGTGTTTTAGATGGAGTTGTTTCATCTGTTTGGACTGGGCTGGCTTGAGTCGCTTTAGACGTCGTTTTCTTTGTTGCGACTTTATCCTTTATTGCAGAGCTTGCACTCTTTGGCCTAGGGGTAGTTTGGGGAGGATCAAGTTGATTTGTGCTTCATGTGTTAACTGGAAATACTTCTTGATCTTCTTCTTGTGCGAGGATGAAATCCCACATTCCTTGGAATTCCACAACTTCTTCGTCATCAGTCTTCCCTTCAGTGGCAATTTCCTCTTCCTCTTCCTCGGATTCAACATTTGAAATGGCATTGGGTGGGTTTGAATCCATTGAAGGACCTCTTTTAAAAGCTCTGTAGGGCTTTTTTGAAGAAGTTTCTACTACTTGCTTTTTTAGGTCGATCATTTTAATGGACATGGTCTTTAGAACTTTTTGCAATCCTTCCAAATCAAATGGATCTTTTGCTTGTTTCTTCTTGGAGTCTTCCTTGAAGGTGAGTTTTTTGGATTTACGTTCCTCTATTGCGGATTTCTTTTCCAGGGCTATTATTCGTTTCTCTACTGCTATTCCTTCTTTCATGTTCTCGGCTAAGGTTGTTTTATTGGCCCTGTCAATGAAGATCGCTATGTTCGATGGTAGAGCAGTGATATACCATTCACATCGTACTTCTTCGCTGGGTTGGGAAGCAATAGGAATTTTGTTGAAAAATTTGTTGAAACGGAAATTGAAATCCTTGATAGGCTCTCTAGTTTCAGCTTTAAGATTGGATAGGTCATTGATTAACGTTGACGCAGACCTGTCATCACGAAAATTGGTCAGGAATTGCTCCTGGAAGATGTCCCAACTTGTGATAGATCCGGAGGGTAATGAAAAATACCATGACCCGGCTGTTCCCTGCAGTGTATAAGGAAAAAGCCGAACAACAACATCTGCATTAGTAACACCATTGAGATTAATGGATAGCATGAAGTTGTTTATGTGCTCTTCTTCTAGCATGCCTGCCTCGGGATTAAATTTAGGCAGCCATTTCTCAGGATGTGCTGGTATTTGACTCAAGGGTGTAGACATTAAGACTGCCCCAGGGTTATTCCATGGAGACTGGGCCATTGTTGAACTGCTAACAGAGGAAAGTGCAGAAGATGATCCCTACGGCTGGGAGGATGAGGATACTAGGATTTTAGATGATTGAAGAGGGGTTGTGGGGGTCCCTGTGGATGGATGGATGATGATCTGGAGTGGCAGAGTGGATGTTTGACTTCGCAGTGAAGAAGTTGAGATGGATGATGTTGACAAAAGAGTCTCGTTGTTGGACTCTTGAGGTGATTTCCTCGCTCTTTTCCTGGTGGGAAGAGGTAATTCGGTTGGCTGAACGCCAAACTTTTCACTCTTTAGCCTAGTCAGGGGATGAGCAGGATTGTATTGCGAAGTCACGCTGCCTTGAGATTTGTCAGACCTTTGAGGAGAAATGGAAAATCACTGAAGTTTGTGAATCATAGATTTGACTTCAGGAAGTTCAACGGTAGATTGTTCTGAAATATCAGGGTGTGTAGCAGCGGTTGATACTCGAGCAACTTCTAACTCTGGATTTAAGTGTAATTGAGAAGTTGGGGGAGATGATGAGGGCGATTTACTCTCAGAATGGTATTCGGATTTGGATTTACTTTCCATTAATAGTTCAGGCCCTCCTTCTAGCGCCAAATATGTTGAAGCCCCGAAAATCGGGTCAACAACAAGGGGGATACCCGCCCGGTCTGGACCTTGGTTGGTAGCTCCTTATCCATTTGGTATAGCGGGTCCGACTGGGGATAATGGGACTAGTTTCCCAATCTATGAGTGTGTGTGTGTAGAATTTGATGTTGCTGATCTAACAGTTCCTATTTAAGATATTCTAATTCAAAATTTAATCTAATTCTATGCTATTGTAATCTAATAAACAACACATCTAAATCTATACTAACCCGGGATGTAATTCTTCTATTATGCGATCTAAAGAGATTTCAAATAACAACTGGTAATAAAGATCATTCAGCGATTATAAGAAAGGAAATCAATCAAGATGAACCACTTCGCATAAAAAGTTAGACGAAACAGTTGTGAAAAACATATCGCATAATGAGCTATTCATACATTAGGCATAAATAAATAGCTATCACCATACAAAAGTGCCAAATGATAACTCAAGCATTCATGCAATAATACACAAACAACTAAAAACTGTATATTACTTTAACATATAAGCAGAAATGGTCAAGAGATAAAAGTACCATTTATGACTAGTCCTACTCATAAGCTTCAAGCGATAGTGATTTATCTCTCCTTGCTCTAACATCCACTAAGAGTACAGAAGTGCAACATTAGTAGCAGATATCAAATGAAAACATCAACAAATCTTGATCCATTCATTCACCAAAACCTCCGTTGAGGGTGCAAAAGTGCATGTTCTGAGGACAAGTTTTTGATAAATTTCTAGACCCTTCTCTAAATGCATGAGAAGGGTTTAAATACTACTAACTAAATAACTTAATTACACATATTCAGGATACGATTTAAATGACTGCCCTTTTTCTAAGAAAAACTATTTCTAAAAATTAAATCTAATATCTAACTATTTCTGCATTTGCTCCTTAATGTTGCAATCATTCAATATTTGCCTAGGTAGACTCGGCTGACTGTCTTCCGCTTTTGGTTGAGCTAAGCCAACAAAAATGGTAAGAGCTGGCACCATATTTTTAGCAAAATCGATGATATACTGGAGAGTCATCCTCTGGCTACGTGGATTTACTGTGTATACCCAGTAATAATCCAAGTTCAACTTGGTTAACCCTTGAATTGCTTCTGCCTTTTCTTTCAACTTTATGTTTCCAGTTTGTTCTTTACCATTGCTTTCTTGCGTTTTCCGAGCTTACAAGTGACTGAGCAATTAGAGGCTTTGCTTTTTGAGCAATTTTCTCAGCGATGCACGATTAGCACTAGGCGCTAATCGCACATCGGAAACTGCCTCCGTTCTTTGATCTGGGCCTCTTTGATGCGTTTTTTGCCTTTAGCGCCTTTTCCTTCACCGGGTATAAGCTTCAAAATTTGTAAAAATACTACTTTCGTGAGCTTCTGACCTTGAGCGTTAAACCGCCTGTTGATATCAGCATTGTTCAATTACTCATTCAACCATGGCTGTGAATGAAAGATCTGTGATGGATAGCTCAGCAGCGTTCTGTGAATCTGCGGCTCTGTTGCATGCGGGCGTCTTTTCTCTGTCTTTGAATCATTGGAGCGTTACCCTTTTTCTTCATAGCTTCCTGCACATTGCTTTGCATAACTTCCATTTTTTGTTCCTGTAGTACACAAATGAGGAGAGAGTAATGACAATAAAAATTGACAGGAAAGCTTTTAAACTCTACGGATGTACAAAAACATGCCATCTGACGTAACCTGACTCTTCGAACAACACAAAACCATCTTTCATTAACAACTGGTGTATAATTCATTAATTATCATTAAAACGCGTATCTAGTTCTTGGTTCATGGAAAACTTTTCTTGAATATTGAGCCAGGGAAATTTGCGATGGACTGTTCCTGCGATTCGCATCGCAACATCGCAGCATCGCATTATTGCAATTTCATTGTGCTGTGTTATCGCAAGGTCGTTTGATCGCGCTATCGCAAAATCGCGGATCGCAGTATCGCGAAATCGCAGATCGCTGTAATCGTTAAATCATTATGTGTTTTTCATGCAACTTTGCGATATGTGATATGGCGATATCGCATATCGCATATCGGCGATTATTTTTTTTAAAGGTTTTCCAATGTGAGCATTTCTTAATGCATGCGATGCGATGGAGTTCATGTCGAAATCTCGTAGTTTATCATTTTTACTTATAAGGAAATGTCCTATCATTCTTTGCGCGATGCGATATTTTCTTAAGGAGTAAAATACATGAGCCTTAATTGATTTTTTGAATTTTTCCTAAGGGTCCCCACTTACCTAGTGTTATTGCTAATACTAAATAAGGAGGGGGGTTGTTGGTGGCCACAACAGGACTATGCAAATGGTCTCCCTCACGTAGCGCTTTGCTAGGATGAGGAAGGCCCAAGCCATGAAGGAACCAGTGGACGCCGCGCACCAGAAAGAAGTCGGGCTTAAAGCACGCATCCAGCCTTGGCTGGAGGAAGCAGTCATGATCAATTCTACGATTGAGGGGAAACTAACTCAGTTACAGGACACATATGACCTAGGGAAGGAAGGTGCCTCTGACAATGCATCAGAAAGCTACGCACAATTGATACAACAGACAACGAAAGAATGTGTGGTAGATGTTAGCACAACGCAGGCGTTGCTGGATGGACTCCAAGCCAAGATCACCACACCAGCTGAGTGACTCGAGACGAGTCATGATGATTGTGTTTGGGGCCTGTTGGGCAATGGATCCCCCACATAACGGTTTTGGGGCTTAAAGCCCACAATTTTGGGTAAAAGTATGGTAAAGGTTCCACGAAGTGTGCAGAGCGTGAATTGTAACGAGTGAAGTCAAAGGGTTGTCCGCCTGAGAATAATGTAATATAATAGAAAGCGATTCGTCTTGCCCATGGTCCGCAGACCATGGGAATGTATAAATAGAGCAGGGCTCTAGGTTTAGAAGTCAGTTTTTGGTAATTCTAGATAAAATCTGAAGTGTATGGGTTTGTAAAAGCAAGATTGCTCTGAGTCTGCAAGTCTGAGTCGTGGTTGGTAGTAGATAGAGTAGGCTCTGCAGCTGAGTGTGTAGAGGCCTGGTAGAGTCCAAAGCTATGTGTGCGGACCCCTGTAGCTGAGTGCGCAGGGTGGAGTTGGATTGTACTAAATAGAAGATTAATAAAGATAAGTGTTTTTGAATTATTGTGCATTTGATCGCAGATCTATATGTTTATGCTTATGTTATAGTTTTATGCATATCTTTAAGATTTATGGTTGCGTGTGGTGCTTGTAATTATTGAATTCTTGATTAAAGATTTTAAGAATTAGATTAGATATATAATAAACGTAATAATAATAAGGAATCTAGGTAGCGCCTCGTCGCCGAGCTACGAAAAGGCCAGACAGTGGTGCAGAGTAGCGCGAGTGCGTAGATTGGTTCACGACCCCTCCAAAACTCATCAAGACATCCCTAGGGTGTGGAAACCTGGTTCCAGCACCCTTCCATACTACCTTGGGTGAGACTTCAGTCCGCGCTTCACGGATTGTTGCCGAAATGGCCAGTGGTGTAGGATTTTCTTGGCTAAAACACTTCCGAACCTGGGTCAGGCCCCAATAAGCCAACATGTTCTTTGATCCATCTAGTACATTATGGCTAGATGATCAATTTTTTGTGATAACATACATTATTGGACCTATTAATCCACCTTCATCCCAACAACATAAGTATATTATAAAAACAACTGACTATTTTACAAGTTGGGTTGAAGAAGTACCTTTGTGCGTAGTAAATGTTAATCACGTAGTCAATTTTCTAGAAGCTCATATCACTACACATTTTGGTGTCCCACAATCTTTGGTCTTTGACAATGCATCATATTTTTCATCGCATGGATTAGATGTGTATGCCATTGAAAAAGGAATGAACATTAAATATTCAGAAAATTATTACCCACAAGGGAATGGCCTTATTGAATCCACAAATAAGAACTTACTCAAAATTCTGAAAATAACTCTATCAGAAAATTAGAAGAATTGGCATACTACATTATTCAATGCATTGTGGGTTGATAGGGTTATCCCAAAAGCAACCATTGGAAACTCTCATTTCTTTTTGGTTTATGGCACAAAAGTTATTTTACCACCTCATGTTTTTCTACCATCCCTTTAGTTGTCCTAGAGTGTGAAGGAAATTAAATCATCAACGATGGAAAATGTAATTAATGAACTATTAAGGCTAGAAGAAGAGAGACATTGGGAAAAAATTAAATTTGATCAACATCAAAATTTGGTTAAATGTTGGTTTGATAATAAATCCTCTTCTAATAGAAACTTTGAGGTTGGTGATCTAGTTTTAAAATGGGATAAGTTATATGGAGATAAGGGTGAGCATATCAAGTTAAAAAAGTTATGGTTGGGACATTTCATCATTACGGAAAAGTTACGACACAACACATTTTGACTACAAAACTTGGAGGGTCAATCTGAGTCACTCCCTGACAATGGTTTGCTTTTGAAGGAATACTTTACATGACCTCAATATGAGACACTTGTACATATATCCTTTGATATTTGTTTCACTTTTTTCTTTCTTTTAAGTATGTTGTTTTGTTCTCTTCATTTCATGGTCAATCTGTCTGGGAAAAAAATAAATTAATTCATCAACTGTGACATTATTACATGTATAAGTTATTCAAATGTTTCTTTTAATGATTTTGATCTGTAATTTTTCATATTTTCTCTAATCTTATTGCAAAAATGATCTTTGAAGGTTTCTTTTGTTTAGAAGAGATTTATGTCTTGGGAATGACAGATTTATTTAACAACTTTATTTGTGTAAAAAGGGCAACTAAAATGTTCTTATGCCATCCCTTCCCTTAAGAAGAGGATATGTGTCCCATATGTTGAATTTTATTTAAAAAATTCAGTGTAATTCAATATATATCTATATCTATCTATCTATCTATCTATCTACGAGGTGTCATCACGAGCCGACATGTTCAAATCAATTAAGTTTTGTGAATGGAAATGTCATTTGCAAGTCACCAAGAATAGGCATTGGATTTCAATTAATGATTCCAAAATATAATATAATAAAGAAAAAAAGAAATGAAATATTAGCATTTCATGCATTCAAAATATTTGGCTCTGAATTAATTATGAACTGATGGGATACTGTTATATAGGAAAATTCCCTCCTCATCAGCTCAGACGAGAAAGACATATTGGTTGAAGACAAGAGCTAAATTACATGCCTATTTTCTAGGGTAACGCACACCAAAAACAAACAAGGAGAATTATAATTCTTTCCATCTCTCAGCCAAAGGTGTTAGTCTCTAGGTTAACACTATGTTTTTCCTAAAGGGAAACATTACTAGATATTTATGAGATTCCATAGGACAAAGCACAAGTTGACTAACTGACACTCCACTTTTCACGCAAATGTTAGCTCAAAAAGAAGGAAACCTCTGCCTTTGACCTAACTAAGGATAATTTTGTTCCTAACAGAGTCTCACAGGAAGCGAAAGAGTAATAAAGTGAGGAAAAATCCAAGATTTTTCCTCAATGGAAGTCATGAAAGAATTGGAAGGGATTAGCCTCTCTCCATCTATATATTGGAAGCTCGGTTATTGTAGAAGAGGTCGAATGGTTGTCGAAAATTTTCAAGAGCTTTATTATTATTATGCTGCTAAGAAGTTGAGAGAGAGAGAGAGAGAGAGAGAGAGAGAGAGAGAGAGAGTGGAGCTGAAGGAATAGAGGAGGCTTGATCAAGCTAAGATGGTTCTAATCATTCTTCTTCTATCTAATAATATATATATGTTTTTGTGTTGTCTACTTGATGGTGTCGATAATTTATTCCTTTACATGTTAATTCGATTTCGTGATTAATGAGTGGTTTAGATGTATGCTAGCTTATATTCTCATATATTAATGTTTTGATTATCAAGGTTTATATGTTTTTAGGATTACTCTTTGTCTTGTCTATGTGTAGGTTTTGATCTAGGATCTAGCGAAGAGGTCTTCCACTTTTCCACACTGAGTTCTCTAGCAGGGCTACACCAAGGACTGAGGTAATCCTTCTCCTTTTTCTTTGTCAATCATGGATTAATATGAATATATGTGTGTTTCTTTGTGATAGTTGCAGCTAATCTTAAACAGTCTTCCTTGGGTCTCGGGAAGACCCGAGAGGGTATTTCATCCACAACCACCTATGCATTAATCCCTATAGCATAAATGGTGACTCCGCTAGGGACTAATACTTAGTTCCTGGTTTTGATATTTCAAGTTCTTGGATCTCTCTTTCTTTCCAGGCCTTCCTGTTCTTCTTAGTTCCCATTCTGACCGGCCAGAATGCTTCACAACCTCCTCTGCTATGCATAATATTTGATCAAACCCTAAATGACCCTTTTTACAACCTCTGCCTTTGTAATGCACCTTGGTTATGTAGTTTAGTGACTTATAATGCTCCCCAAGCTTTTGGACATAGCGTTAGTCCTACTATTATTGATCTGTATCCTCTTCTGAGAAGCGTTAGTCAACCATTATCTTGATATTCACCCCTTTTTGTGGATTCCTAGGTTGGGAGGTTGTTTCTAGTCTTTTTTAGGGATATACAACTGTGCACTATGTTTGCTTTCCTACTTCTATGATCATTTTTATTTTTAGGAAAATAGCTTAAATGAATTTGTTTTTCATGAAACCAAAATGAAAAAATTAGGTTAAATTTCTATTTTGGTTGGTTTGATTTTGTATATAAATTGGGTTAGTTGTTAGAGAGTATTTAATGTATGCATGTTGTGCATGTTTTTACTATATTGGATTCATGGTACTGAATTGATGTATAGATAACTCTCTCCTTGTATAAAGACTTCTTCATTGAATTGAAATTGAAAATCATATTTTTTGCATGGTTTAAGTCATAGTCTCATAAAACTCCATATGTCAGCACCCCTTCCGAAGACATTAATAAAGTAACTTTAAAATCAATCTCGTAATAAAATCAATTAACAAATATTTTTGAATATACACACAGGTTAGTCTAAGATAGGATCTTGGGCTAGGCAGTGGTGAATAAATTGTCCAAGACCACAAAACTAAGCCGAGTGTCATTAAAAAGAGTAAAATCCTACTGCACTCATATCATCTGGGACCGCTCCCCTAAGAAATTAGTTAAATGTGAGACAACATTGGAATGTGAGAGAAGGTAGCCCGCCTTTGATTGCATCTCCATTGGGTATTCTATGTATTGGGGATCCCCTCAGGGATATCAGAGCTGAGTCGAGGACTCAGGTATCCTGATGACACGGTGTATTATCTACGACCATGTCCCCCTGGTGGTGTTTTTGGTTTGAGGAAACCTTTGTTGCCATAATTTTTTAGGGATGAACATAAGGTGACTAGGGCAGCCTTCCCTGGTACTAAACAAATGAACCTACTTTGTCTTTGGTTTTTGGGAGGGTGCTCATATTCACGAGAGTACTTGGCCCCTTAATCTAACATCTAGGCAAAGCTTAGGAGTAATCATAACTGTATATTTGGCGAGCTCTCACTTTTATCCATTGTGATACTGGGTTTCATCTCCAGAAAATGGTTGTTATCAGACATAGTCATATACCATCACTGCTTGCTAATTTACTTTTAGAGAATTCTTTTATTTTTAGGTGCTCATTTGTTATCTCTGAGACTATAATATTGATCCAGGTGGATATTGGTGGCCACCTGCCAAGTCCACCTGGACCCCCACCATTGTCTTTCTCAGCATTTTCAGTTTCCTTAATTGTAGCACAACTTACTATTTTTAGCAGTTTTTCAGGTCCTGAACTTCCGGAGCCGTTTTGAGGCCCTAAACGACGTTTTTTTGGGAATCTGGGGGCAACATGGGTCCATGGACCGATGTTGCCCTTCCCAAAGTGGTAGTTCTCGGATAGATCTTTCTAACGAGCTATCGTACGCGTTAAACAGAGATCGTATGCCAAAGTTACGACCCCGGGAAATTGATGTACCAATTTACCCAAATGGGGCCCACAATTTGGCGTTTCATCTTCTAGGGTTAGGTTTTGGGATGTGAAGGGTTTTCCATTGTTTCTCAACAATAAATAGGCCTTCGAGCCTCATTGTAATACAGTTTTTAGAACAGTTCAGAGGCATGTAGCCATCACATCTCTTCTCAGAGATAAGCTACCATCGCCCTAGCTAGTTTATTGCCATTTCTATTTGTAAGCATATTTCAGTATTTTCCATTAATGAAATGAAGTATTATTTCCGCTGCATCTTTGTGTATATGGTTATCTCTGTAATTTGTTGCGTTCCTGTTTAAATCCGGATCAGTGGTATCAGAGCGGTCTGCTTTTTCTCTGTTTTTCTTTGCATGTCCCCAACAAGGTCGGGATATAAGGAGTTAGGGCTTGAACTGGTTGAACCTTTGCAAGACCAGCCTCGCAAATCCCGACGGCCTCCCATGGCGGACGAGAAGAAAGACGAGGGGGCAGGAGATCCCATCAAAATCTTGCTCGAAGAAGTGCTCGAGCGACAACGGAACGCGATGATGGACAGCTTTGCGCAGATCCTTCAGCGGCTACCCAGAAGCGGCGCATCGGCTTCCAGCAGCTCCTCTGGAAACGCCACACCCTTTAAGGTACAAGTTAATTTTAAAATCCCCATATTCGAGGGTCAGATAGACGCCGATGCTGTAGATAAATGGTTAAATCTGCTAGAGCGTTATTTTTCTGTTCATGAATTTTCGAGTCGGGAAAAGATTGTTTTTGCTCTTCTCAAAGCAGCCCCCCACGTCAAGGACTGGTGGGAAACCTACTGCGAGCAGAAGGATGAAAGTACTAGCTCACTATTTTCAGCCGCACCCACATGGGATTCGTTCCGGGATGCCATCAAGGAGCAGTACTACCCTGTCGGAAGCTATGAGGATGAATACATAAAGTGGACCACGCTGCGGCAGGGAAGGGACCAAGATGTGCCGGAGTTCACCAATCTTTTCCATACCCTTCGCACAAAGTTGGGTATCAAGGATTCGGAGCAACATTTGATACTCAAATACCGTGGCTGCCTGCACAAGTACATCCAGGAAGAAATACAGTTCCTAAACATCCCCTCGCTCGGCGCAGCATACCGGTATGCCGTCAAGGTCGAGCAGAAGTTTAAACAAAAGAAGCGAGACTTTGGATCTGCGAATCCAAAGCAGGGCAAAGGTGCCCCTAAACCACAGAACAAAGGACAAAGCCAAGGCGAGACAACCCAAGACAACCAGCCGAAGCTGCAAGCAAAGAGAAACGCTGCGAAGCCGAGAAAGGACACTGGAAAATGGTGTGAGTTCCATAAGAGCTCCACTCACAACACAAGTGAGTGTCAGGCCAAGCAGTCACTGGTGGCTGAGCTAAAGGTTTCAGAATCAGATGCATGTTCCGAATCTGAGTCAGAACCCGATAAGGGGTATGAAAAAGGGAAGCAGATCATTGATGCAGATCCCAGTGCCACTGTTGCTACCGCAAAGATCCAGAAAAATGAACCCGAAGATCCAGAGGAGGAGGAGCGTCTCTTCCACTCCCAGATGTGGGTAAAGGGCTCCCTGATACAGTTCATTGTTGATAGCGGGAGTCAAAAGAACCTCATTTCGGCAGAGGTCGTGAAGCGGTTGGGCTTACCGACCACAGCACATCCACAACCATACACCATTGGGTGGCTTCACCAAGGGCGAGATCTTCGCGTGAGCCAGCAGTGTCGCCTTCCATACAACATCAAGCCCTTCACGGATGAGGTATTGTGTGACATTGCTCCCCTTGAAGTTTGTGATGTATTACTAGGACAACCATACTTGTGGAAGCGACATGCTGTTTATGAATCAAGGCCCCGTGCTGTTATTATTACATTGGGAAATAAGTTGTTCAGGATACCAGAGGTAGCACCACCTGCCGCCATCTCTTTGATTACTGCAAAACAATGCAGTAAGATCATTTCCAAAACCAGGAAATTTTTTTTCCTGATGATACGCCCTCAAGGGAAGAAGAAGACAGTGGCCGCGGCCTCCAAACGGGGTCCCTCTGCACGGCAGCTACAGATGGACAAGATTGTGGAGGAGTACGAAGACATCTTCACCTCCCCGGCAGGGGTTCCTCTGCACTGTCAAGTCAAGCACTCCATCGATCTGACCCCAGGTGCGCCGCTACCCAATGGACCAATTTATCGGCGCTCCGTTCTGGAGAACAATGAAATCAAGAGGCAGATTCAGGAGCTCCTGCAGAAAGGTCACATCCGTCCGAGTTCTTCGCCCTGTGGGAGCCCGATAGTGTTGGTATAGAAGAAGGATGGGACGTGGAGACTCTGTATTGACTATCGGGCACTGAACAAGATCACTGTCCGTAATAGGTACCCGTTCCCGCGGATTGATGACCTCCTAGACCAACTAAAGGGGGCGAAATATTTCAGCAAGATCGATCTGAAGTCAGGATATCACCAGGTACCAATTGAACCCTCAGATGTGTGGAAGACTGCCTTCAAATCCAAGGAGGGCCTCTTCGAATGGTTGGTCATGCCTTTCAGATTGACGAATGCTCCTGCAACCTTTATGAGGCTAATGGATGACATCTTGCGGCCATTCACCAACTCCTTTGTAGTAGTATACTTGGATGACATTCTGATCTTCAGCCAGAGTTGGGAAGAGCACCTCCACCACATCCGACAGGTTCTCCAAACACTGCGCAACACAAGCTATGTGCCAATTTGGAGAAATGCACTTTTGGCATGACCAAGGTTCAGTATCTGGGATACATCATTGATGAACAGGGGGTGCATGTCGATCCAGCCAAGGTCCAAGTCATTCGGGATTGGCCCTCTCCAACCACTCTAACAGAGCTCCGCAGCTTTCTAGGTCTTGCCAACTTCTACCGCAGGTTTGTGTTGGGATTTTCTCATATTTCTTGGCCCTTGAGTCAAGTCACCAAGGGCGGGGCGAAAGCAAAATTCTTTTGGTCTGAATCTCAACAGAAGGCATTCAGGGAGTTGAAGGATCGCCTCTGCACGGCACCAGTGCTCGCGTTACCAGATTTACAACAACCATTTGAGGTCGAGACAGATGCCTCTGACTATGCTATTGGGGCAGTCCTTACTCAACATGGACATCCAGTGGCATATCACAGTGAAACACTTTCAGACACAGTCCGGAAGTACCCCACTTATGATAAAGAGATGTATTCCATTGTACAGGCCTGCCGACAATGGAAGCATTACATTTTGGGGAAGGAAACGGTCATCCACACAGACCACCGACCTCTGCAGTTCATACAGACCCAAGGGAAATTGCAGAATGATCGCCATCAGAAGTGGTCTACATACCTGCAACAGTTTCACTTGAATATCAAGTATAAAAAGGGCAGCACCAATAATGTTGCAGATTGCCTCAGTCGACCACCGATCATGGCGCTAACCACTGTGCTCAACTCTTGCGGGCACGAGACTTCTGATTGGCCACTTCTCTACAAAAGCGACCCAGAATTCGGCCACACATACCAGACACTCTTGGAGGGTCGGCAGGTTGCAGATTTTCACCTCCAGGATGCCCTATTATGCCACCTTGATCACCTCTGTGTTCCTTCAAGCGAGCGTGGCAAGATGATTTGGGAAGCACACTACAGTCGGGCTGCTGGGCATTTCGGGGTCGAGAAAACAGTGGCAGTATTGCAAAACTATTTCTATTGGCTGAATCTTCGACAGGATGTTGGGAAGTACATCTGATCATGTACTGCCTGTGCCATTGCCAAACTGACCATTAAGAAGCAAGGCCTCTATACCCCGTTGCCTACCCCTAGTCGACCTTGGGAATCCATCTCCATGGATTACATGTCAGGCCTTCCTTCCACTAAGCATGGAAATGACTGTGTTTTTGTGGTCGTCGACAAGTTCTCAAAGATGGCCATTATGATGGCCTGCAAGAAGAATATCACAGCAGAAGCCACTGCTAAACTCTTCTTTGAACGAGTGTGGGTGCACTTTTGGATCCCATAGTCTATCATCTCAGATCGGGACAGTCGGTTCCTCAACACCTTTTGGTCCAGTCTCTGGTCAATGCTGGACACCAAACTCACGAAGTCCACAGCCTTCCATCCTCAAACTGATGGCCAGACTGAGGATGTCAATAGGATGATTGTGCACATTCTGCGCATGTATAACTCAAAGCATCCACGCACATGGGACGAGAGCCTCCCCTACATTCAACACAGCTACAACTAAGCTCTTCACAGCTCCACTGGCCATAGCCCTTTTCAGGTGGGTTTGGGATTCCAGCCACTATGCCCCATTGATGTGGCCATGCCACTTGCAGCTACTCACATGAATTCAGCTCATGTCCAGTCCGAAACAGATAAGGCCACCAGCTTCATTGAGCGCATCCAACATATTCACCAGCAGGTCCATGACATTCTTGAGAAATCAAATGCCAAGTACAAGCAGCGACATGATCAACATCGGGTGCCACACAAGTTTCAGGTGGGCGACAAAGTTTGGTTGCATTTGCAAAAGGAACGCCTTACTGGAGCCTATCGGAAATTGAGACCACTCCGATATGGTCCTTACACCATTACTAAGGATATGGGAGACAATGCATTTGAGCTCAGCATTCCCCCATTCCTTGGCCTGCACCCAGTATTTAATGTGGACCGCCTTCGGCCATACTTTCCACCATTGCTAGACACATCCGATATTGCAGAACAGCTCAAACCCATAGAATTAAATCCAGATTGCATGGAACAAGCTGCAACTGATCGGATCATGGACACACAGATCAAGAACACTCGCCAACAGAATATCCAACTGTATCGAGTTGTCAAAGCGGGCCAACTCCTTCAGCAGGGCAAGTGGCTCACCAGGGAACAAGTCCAGCAGAAGTTCCCTCATCTCATGGAGGAGCTCAACGCAATGGGGACCATTGCTTCCTAAGGGGGGAGGAATGATCCAGGTGGATATTGGTGGCCACCTACCAAGTCCACCTGGACCCCCACCATTGTCTTTCTCAGCATTTTCAGTTTCCTTAATTGTACCACAACTTACTATTTTTAGCAGTTTTTCGGGTCCTGAACTTCCGGAGCCGTTTTGAGGCCCTAAACGACGTTTTTTTGGGAATCTGGGGGCAACATGGGTCCATGGACCGATGTTGCCTTTCCCAAAGTGGTAGTTCTCGGATAGATCTTTCTAACGAGCTATCGTACGCGTCAAACGGAGATCGTATGCCAAAGTTACGACCCCGGGAAATTGATGTACCAATTTACCCAAACGGGGCCCACAATTTGGCGTTTCATCTTCTAGGGTTAGGTTTTGGGATGTGAAGGGTTTTCCATTGTTTCTCAACAATAAATAGGCCTTCGAGCCTCATTGTAATACAGTTTTTAGAACAGTTCAGAGGCATGTAGCCATCACATCTCTTCTCAGAGATAAGCTACCATCGCCCTAGCTAGTTTATTGCCATTTCTATTTGTAAGCATATTTCAGTATTTTCCATTAATGAAATGAAGTATTATTTCCGCTGCATCTTTGTGTATATGGTTATCTCTGTAATTTGTTGCGTTCCTGTTTAAATCTGGATCAAATATATATCAATTTAAATTTTATTGATAACATATATCAGTCACCATGGCTACAGATGACCTTAGTCATCAATCTAGGCGATAGCAAGGTCTTCCTCCTTTGACTTTGGAGGATCAGTTGAGCCTTGGTGATTCAAATTATCCCTCTTCAGGAAAAATAGTCTCCAGTGTCTAACAATGAATAACATAACACTTCCCAAGAAACCATACTGCCTGAGGACTTCTTTAACAAAGGAGTTGTACGACCTTCTAATCCTCTCCTCACTGATCCTATAGACCAGTGTTGATTTTGGTAGCACATGTACCTGTCATGTATTTGACATTACCCACATCCAACATTCCCCGATGACTAATGGGTCACGATCTTTTATGGACAACTTTGGTCCACCATCACTTCCCCTACCTGTACTCAGTAACTCATAGATCATTGGTTACAGTTTTATCTAGACTATGCTTAGTCCAAGCAACCTAGGTACACTTGCTATGAGTGGAACCTAGTACATCCTGCTATTTACCCCTTTTTTGTCTCCTCCTGGACCTTTGGCTATCTCTCCTAGTAGCGCGGTTATCTCAACTACCTTCAATAACCCTTTTGGTTGGAACCCTTTCCTAAGTTCAAACCCCTAGGCTCAGATGCTTTGGGGTAATGTTTGGAACATGCATATACTAGTCGGGGGAATTACTACCCCCCTCCACCTATAGGACAACCTAGATCGTCATTGATCGACTTACCTCCTCTAAGTGGAAACTATTCTAGTGTCACTCATGTGCCTACAGAAAAATATATGGCTAGTGGAATCCCTCAACCTAGCCTTGCTCTGTCTATTTGGGAACCCCCTCCTTAACCTCAATTGAGTTAAGGGGGCACTTTTTATCCTAGGGGAATAATAGCCTTTCTACCCCCAACTTGATATCCCTTATGGACTGCCACCGTATATGACTATTCCACCATATCAAGGAGGTTATTATCCAATATATCCTATATATCTTGTTGGAAACAACATGATGGGAGGACCCTAGGTCCTTCAATTCATTCCTCATCACACTAGTTAGACTCGGGGGCACCTAACTCTTTTCCCTTTTTAGCGACACTTAATATCCCTAATCTATATAAACTGACTAATGACCCCATCTATTCTAACTTGCATTGGCCCCTAATCCCGCACAAGATACATGCCGACATCCTAAAGTTTGAAGGGAAACAAGGGGATGATCCAGGTACATATGTCACCACCTACCATCTATGGTGCATATCAAACTTCATGGTGGATGACAGTATCCAACTCAGGCTCTTCCCCTGCACCCTTTCTAGCAATGCTACCAAGTGGTACATTGAGTTATGTTGGCTTAGGTGGGTTGGACCCAGGTTCAAAATGTACTGCGCACCAACAAAACCCTCAACTACTATCCCTCTCGGCAATGACCTACAAACATATCACAGTCTTACCTGAAGTGATTATGGAAGGTTGCAGAACCAAGTTTCTTCAATTGGAGGGATACTGCGTTGTGGCACCCATGTATTTTCTTTATGCTTTAATTCTTATAAACGACTTTGTATCGACAAATTACTTCACACTTATAGATTACTTTGCATAATTACATTCATCACTTAACATATCATTAAGATTGATAAACTGTGTAGTACTGAAATAAATTGAAAATAATAAGAAAATAAACACTTGAGACATAGATTTTACCATGGTTCATATCAATGTGGGACTACGTCCATAATAACTATTTCTTATAGTAGAGAATTTAGTACAACAAAGTTCTTCCTTGCACACATAGCTGCAAGGTGTCTGTGCACTAAGATGCAGACGAACTAAGCACTAAGCTATAGACCCAAGCCTCCGCGCACACATCTAGAGAGCCTCACCCTTTCTCCAAAACACAAACCATAAAAATATCACATAAACATAGATTTGGATCAATTCGATCATTCCTTCCTTCTTTATTGATCCCTATATATACTATTACATGATGGATTTATATCGCTACATTACCATGGGCCTGATACCATGGTTTCTGAAATACAAGGGTGTAGGTTTTAACATCGTACAAAAATTACTTGCATACGAATTCTAAAAACTAAAAATAAACAATGGTGAGAACATAACACATAAAACAAATATACATAGAGATTTTCCCCTAGATCCCAAAACTAGGGCTACCAGATTGATTTTTCATTATGTTGCTTTCAATGTTACAATACATATATATATACATGCTGAAGCATCCATAAACCCTGGATTAGAACATAATCATAGTTCCCTTGACCATATCTACAAAATACCATGGACCGAAAACCATTGCGACAAAAACCATGTGTGAAATCAATGCATAAAACCATAGGTAGGTCAACCCATATAATATAGGGTCCAAAACAAAAATACTGATAGTCCCCCCCCCTAACCCCCCAGCTTCACTACTCGGGCTAGTACTGGAAAGAATATAACACAACCCAACATTCACCCACTTGTTTTCTCTCCATAGGGGGCCACAGGAGAGATTAGTCATTGATCGAACCCTGCAATGCCCATTGTTTATCTACACCAAGAGAACTTCTCAGTGCTCACAGACTTTGTCAATGCATCTGCAGTATTATTCAAAGTGTCCACCTCTAACAACAACACCTTTTTGTCTTCTACCATATCCCTCACAAAGTGATACTGAACATCAATGTACTTTGTCTTTGAATGATAAACAGGGTTCTTTGTGAAGAAAATTGCACTTTGGCTATTGTTATTCCTTAAGAAACCAATTTCTTGGCTGTAGGGAAATTATGCTTAAGACATTAATAAATATCACTTACTATCACTTATTGTTTGTTATGTTCTCAAATGAAGGACCTGGAAACTTGGTTTTAAACTCTTAATACATGTATGCCCAGAACATCTCAGAATGCCATTTGTTGCTAAATATAAATGATGGATGAAGAAGGTTTGAAGGGGAAGATAAAGATAATATGCTGACCTTTCACATAAACTACTATCTGTAACTTAGAGGAATTATGATAATGAGAACTGAATCATAGACAATATGCTGATCTTTCACAGAAACTATTATCTATAATTTAGAAGGGAAGTAAGGACTTCAAGTATAGGATAGCTCTTTAAGAAATTTTAACCTTATCTACATAAGTAAATAAAGACCTGTTGCCTCATTACTATACTTGAAAAGAAGAAAACATAGAATGACACATGACAGAGAAAATTACAAAATTATGTGCAACAACTCATGGAAAGTTCTGATTCTCTCATTAATCAATGATGATATCAGGAATACAGTGGCCTAGTCTCCAGGTTCTCCAAAGTTTCAACCCTTTCTTAGTAAAATTTCCTCTCTTTATACATTGTGGAACAGTTTTTGAAACTACCCAAATTATCTAATTGCTTTCCTAACTATATGAAGTAAAAACTATTACATAATTTACAGAGGGTAAAAGACACCTCAAAGAACATGAAATAACAAAACATAAGTGGGTTTAGAAGGGAATGATAGTACTGACTTGCTCTATTGATCCACTGCCAAATTCCTCTGTAAATGCACTAATGATGCTTAATTCATTTCACTCGTAATAAAATACATTTAGTTTGTGTAATCCTGGCTTACATGAGCATTCTGATTGGCCAAAATGCCAAGAAACATATCAGATTGTGTTCCTCTTCAGCTTCTGCTCTAATCCTATTTTTCCACTTTACACAATGAAATTAACATGAACTTCTAATTAATCCAAAACTAAAAAGAGTAAATCCTGCTTTATAACCTATCAAATCCGCCCATTCAATGCTCTGTTGACTCCATTGCAAATTGCAATCGGCCCGAAAATCCATGTAAAACTTAACTTATGCACCCAGCTGCAATAACTATGAAAACATTGGAATTATGTGTAAAACCTTTATAATGAAAATATATGATAAAACATGCTTTTCCGCTTCCAATACGAGCTCAGCACAATTCCCAAGGCATACTTCTTGCCAATTCATCTACACCGTTGATCTATGCTTTTCAGATCGGACGGTCTATAAAGGTTACGAGTGATACATAAGCCCGAAGAATACCTACCCGAAAGGAGCAGTTTCCTCTCTCCACTTGATTGCTACGTGTTGAATGCTAAGTGGGATCGAGTGATCTCCACTAAAACCACATACCATCTTCATTCCGCCTAAAATCCTGCCTTTTAACACACCTTGTGGGCCTACCGCAGCTTTTAATTATAATACATATATGCTTAAAGTCCGGCCTTTCTATTATAATGCTTTATAATAGAAATTCATATAAAATAGTGTAAACAACAAATATATATGAATATCAATAAAAATAGCGATAAGGTGGATGCGCTGACTTATAAAATATGGCGTATAAACTATCGGGTCTGGAACCCAATCACTCGTCGCAATCGGCACTTTCCATATATATATATAACATGTTGTATGATACAATGAACCCGCCGTAATTATAAAACATAATATATATCATTTTAGGTCCGGCCCACCCATATCGCAATCGGCATAGCCACATGCATATATATTAAGAATTATGCAATAACGCAGACCCACTGAGGATTATAAATCATAATGTATATATTTCGAGTCTAGCCCATGATCACAAATCACAATCGGCGGTGTTCAATGTTCATAGTTTTGAGGTGAAACGGACCCAATACGCTTTATAAAGCACAGTGTATATATTTCAGGTCCAACATTAATGTTCAACACTTGTTTCCCTTTGTAAAACTTGATTTTTTCCTCATTTCTTTTATATTTTGATTTCTGATAGAATTGCCTTATCTTCTTTTTTTAAAATTCAAGGATTTTGAATGATAAAACGAATAAAACAAACAAAAAAATGCATGTTACAACAGGTGTCACAGTTTATCTGTATATCTCATTGTACTAACCTCATTCTTGAACACAATCTCTGCAGCCAAACTTCTTTCTTCCTTACATGAGTTGCTGCCATGTATTCTACCTTTGTAGTTGACAGTGCCACTATACATTCTCTCTTACTTATACAAATGACTACACCTCCAAATAGGTTAAACACATACCCACTTATAGATCTTCTCTGATCTAGGTCTCCACCCCAATCTGCATCAACAAAGCCATGAATATCCAACACTTTGTCCAATCCTGGTCTTCCTTCGCAGCACAAGCCATAATCACTAGTGCCACGCAAATACCTGAAAATCCGCTTCACTGTTGTCTAGTGCTCCTTCCCTGGTTTTGACATAAACCTACTCAATACTCCCACTGCATGTGCAATGTATGGTCCACTACAGACCATTGCATACATTAGGTTAACCACTGCACTTGCATATGGAACACGGGACATGTCCTCTTCCTCTTCTTGTGTCTTGGGACACTGTTCAATAGATAACTTCACACCTACAGGAATAGGAACCTTCACTGGTTTACTATCCTGCATATTAAACCTCTACAATATTGTCTCGACATACTTCCTCTGGCTTAACCATAGCTTCCTCTTTTCCCGATCTCTTTTAATTTCCATGCCCAAAATATAATTTACAACACCAAGATCTTTCTTGTCAAATTTAGAGGACAATTGGGTCTTCAAATCCTAGATAATTTCTTTGTCATTTCCAACCAACAACATATCATCCACATAAAAGACCAAATAAATAACATGGTCACCAATTAATTTAAATTACACACAGTGATCTGCTTTGCTTCTTGTGAAGCCAAGTCCCAGCATAAATGTATCGAATTTATGATACCACATCCTTGGTGACTATTTTAACCCATTCAGAGACTTCGTTAACTTGCATACCAGTTCTTACTTACCCTTCACTGCAAAGCCTTTAGATTGCTTCATGTAGATCTCCTCTTCCAAATCCCCATGAAGAAATGTTGTCTTCACATCCATCAATTCTAACTCAAAATAAAAAGTAGTAGAAATAGTTAAAAGTAATCTAATAGAAGTTACCTTGGTAACAAGAGAAAAAATATCACCAAAATCAATTCCCGGCACCTGGGAATAGCCTTTTGCTACCAACTAAGCTTTGTATTTCTCCACCTTTCCTTCTTAATTTGTCTTCTTCTTGAACACCCATTTGCTGCGAATGGGTTTCCTTGCAGCCGACAACTCCACCAAATACCAAGCCTCATTTTTGTGCAAAGATGCCATTTCATCAACCATGGCCTCTTTCCAGAGTTTTCCATCCTCTGAATCTACGGCTTCCTTCACAGTTCTGGTATCATCATCAGTAATAGATAAAGCAAAATATAAACAAAAAGTAGATGGACTATAACTTTCTCGCCGCCTTCTTTCTCAAACTGATCTTCTCAAGCCTGGAGTTTGTGGCTCTTCATATTCTGGTTCTTCTTCTGCTGTAGAGTTTGATTCTTCCTCCTTTAGCTCAAACTCTATCTTCTCAAGTTCCTTTGGTTGGAATTCATGTTTAATAACATCTTTAACTTCTCTGAACACCACATCTCAACTGTACACAACCTTCCTTGTTACTGGGTTCCAAAGCTTATAACCCTTTAAACCATCCTTATACCCAATAAAAATGCACTTTTTAGATTTACTATCCAACTTGGTTCTTTTCTCCTTTGGAACATGTACATATGCATCACATCCAAATATGCTTATATGTGAAAGAGAGGGTTTCTTACTAGTTTATACCTCTTGTGGAGTCTTATCCTCCAATGCTGATAAAGGTGATCTGTTGACCAGGTAACATGTTGTCTCCTTCGCCTCTGCCCAGAATTCCTGTCCTAACCTGGCACCACTGAGCATGCTTCTTGCCCTTTCCATCAACGTCTCGTTCATTCTTTCTGCAACTCCATTTTTCTTAGGTGTGTATGGAGTAGTCTTTTTCTGCACTATACCCAACTTCTTACAAAATTCTTCAAATTCCTTGATGCAAAACTCTCCACCATTATCTGACCTCAGCACCTTTATCTTCTTCTCTTTCTTGTTTTCCACTAGTGCCTTAAATTCTTTAAACCTGCGAAAGACTTCAGATTTATTCTTAAGGAAATATATCCATGTATTCCTTGAGAAGTCGTCTATCAATTATACATAGTACACAAACTTACCTAGTGATGGAACCTTCACATGTCCAAACACATCGCTGTGCACAAGCTCTAATATATGTTTCACCCTCTTACCACCAGAGGGGAAACTCACCCGATTCTACTTCCCATATACACAATTTTCACACAAATCAAAATCCAGAGAGCTATTAGTCATACCTGCTACCATACCTTTACCATGAAGTATTTGAAGGCTCTTCTCTCTAATATGTCCAAGCCTTCATGCCACAACATGGTCTTCTTTCTAGAGACCACTAGATTTTCTACTTCACTTTCAGGAACCACAGAACTATTGCACCCATCAATAATAGTGTTACCTTACATCTTGTACAGAGTTCCAATATGAACTCCCCACATCAATACCAGTGCTCCCCGAACCATCTTGTAGGTATCCTTCTCGAACACTATTTTTACACTTGCATCATCCAGCTTACTTACAGAAATCAAATTTCTGGCCAATGCAATATGCAGAACACCTGGAAGTGTTCTATCCCTTCCACCTTTCAACTTTGACTTTAATTTTCCACGAACAACGATTCTACCCTTCTTCTCATCCCCCAAGAAGACATCACTACCATCATATTTCTCATACTCGCAGAACCACTCTCTATGGGAAGTGAGGTGAAAGGATGAACCTAAGCTAATCAACCATGCCTCATGATATACATGTGTACTTGAAGAAGCCAGGTACACATCCCCACCTTTATCTGAGGTGGTTTTCGCCTATGCAAAAGGAGCATCATCAGATCCCTTTCCTTTGTCAGGATCTTTAGATTTACAATCCTTTTGTAGTGCCTGTTGTGGGGAAAAGTATCCGACTCGGATGACCCTATCCCTACTCTAAAGGTGACAGTCTTTAGCAACAACTGAAAGTAAAGCTTTGATATTTTCCTTTATGAAAGTACAGAGAGAAGGAAGAAAAGATTAACCAACCTGGTGTCTTTCGCTTAGTCGATCCTTATCCTCTCTCTTTGTCTCTCGTTCCCAGCTCCTTGCTCTCTTTGCCGGTCCAGCTACACACAGATCCTGCACAAAACAAGAGAGGAAACTACAAGATACATGTACTCATAACTGATGCATGGATTAGAGTGAATCAAATATACAAGTAAATACAATACATCAATGCAATACAAGTATATAGGAGAACATGCAAAACTTTATTGATAGAAGTAACAGGGTTCTGAGAAGGTTACAACCATTGATGGCTCCAATCTAGCAGCACCTCCCCAGCAGCAAGAACTCTCCTCTTCACCTCTAGTAAAACAATCACCCAATAGCTCTAATTGTAAACCAACAACACCTCCTTGCTTTACACAAAATTCCAACCTCCTTAGACCTCATAGAAGAGCTCTATATATAGGAGAGAAGAAGAGAGGATGAGTCAGCTTGAGGCTGGCATAGAGCTGACTAGTGTCCTCTCCCTCTTCAGTTAAACTTCAGTTCTTGAGTCCACTTGGAGATCCTTGCTTACACATGGTGATCAAGTACCTCTTACTCATCACAGGGCGAATCTCATGAACCAAGTGTCAGTTTGGAAGCTTCCTGGGCAGTTGACACCTTGCAGAATGACTGTGCCACTTGGCCAATCTCGCCCAGCGCAGGTAGCCTTCATTAGATTTGACTTCCAGCGTAGGTACAAGGAGGAGCAGTTGCATTCCAGCGCAGATGCTCAGTGGAGCAGCTGACATGATCCAAAAATAGCCTGTTTTGAAGTGTTTTCAGGTGGAGAACTGATTGGAAGTGTTGTTGTTTGATGACCTTGTTCTTTTAGGGGTAAGAACAACATGTTTAGGGACTGAGGATCCCTGTAATTATTGACATTTCATGCTCCATGTCGCGAGGCACAAAAATGTCTATAACAGTTGCCCCCTAAAGTATGAGGCCGTTTATCGGGTGAAATGCTTTATCTAGAGGGTCCGAAGTTCATTCCAGTGCTGAGGAGGCGCCCTGTAATACAATACAATACAATACATTATTTTTCATTCTGTTTTCATGATCTAGCTGAGGCGGGCATTCCCATGCTCAGCTTTTATAAATACATTTTGGTACATATGACAGACGATCGTCTGAAGGTAGACTGATAATTTTCTGCTGAAATTATCATCCTTTGAATAGGATGATCATCTGCTACAATGATGTACATGGCAAATGCTTTTATATTTCCTGAATATATATCGCAGCCCGGATGGATGAAACTAGATCCGGGGTCTTCAAACTCGTTCGATCTTCACTCTAAGTACAAGTCGATCCATGCGAGAATTTCGCTGAAGTCGAACATGGAAAGACATCGCTTGATTACTGGTCAATAATGAAAACCGTTAACAAGCGCGAGAGGAATCACCAATAATGACGATGACCCTCAAGGTACTGCAGTACAATTCACGTGGCGTGAATAAAGGACTTGGCGTCGAACGCCACGCAAAATCTTCTGGTTGAAGGTCATTGATGTATACCTGTCGCCGGAAGTGAGAAACTTGCCATTGAGGCATGCAAGCTTCAAAGTACTGATGGGGGTGTTCCTAGATCAACTTCTTGGACAATGAGCTGAAGTCGACAAGAAGCGATCCGTCAAAGGAGGGCCTTAATGAATCCCACATCAATGACACGGAACGGAGCTAATGATTTTAGTGGAGGTGAAAACAAACTGTGACATATGATTCAGGGTGGCGATTATGAATGGATGAAGGATAATGTATGGCAGTGGATGGGACACGGTTGACACTTTCAGAATGACCCCTCTTGAACATATAACGACACTGATGCGATGGATTGGTAGCATTACCCCAAATGTGGATGGTTTGGCGAGGACCATGGTGATGAGACCGGTGAATGAAACAACCCAACCCGATGTGGTACGGAGGAAAAGTGTCATGTTCAAGAGTGACTTGCTACCATTAAACTTTGATGTTCTCCCAATTTTTCCCCAGTCATTTCTGACCAGTACCTCTTTATTTTTGTCAAGCTTGAGGAGGATAACATATGCTTGTTCTATAACCTGCCCTTCGGGCAAGCCCATCGCTATGATTTAACGAGCCTAGCGATAGGGAAACTCATTCTCGTCTAAAGACAAGTTTGTCGCTATTTAATCATTTTAACAAGTCTAACGACAAGGAAAACTCGGTCCTTTTCATTTTTAGAGAGTCTGAAAAGGTACAGAAAGTCAACTCCATGATTCCTTTTTCGTCATCTAATCCCTTAAGTCCGAAAAAGTATAAAACAATACAGAAGGGATGGCTATTCGGTACTTTTACGAGCCGAACAAGACAAGCGCTCGATCTTTTTGTGCAATAATCCCTCAGGTCCAAAAAGATTAAAATCTAGAGGAGGGATAGCGTTCCGGTCGTTTAACGAGCTGGAAGGCCAAAACTCGGCAAACTTTTCATATTTTATGAGTCAGTGAAAAGAGCTCAAAGAAGACTCGTTTTTTGAGGAACGAGTGATAAACAGGGATAGCAGCAGATTCCAGGTACAAATTGGAATTTTCCAATCACGGTAGTGTCACAAGGATGGCTAGGTGAAATCACTCTTCGCAGCTGTTCCTCAAAAGGGGTAAACACACATATGGGGGTGAACGACCGGCCAAATGAAATGGAGGTGACGGATGAAAACACGACCAAGGCTTTTAAGGCTGATAAATTTACGATCGCAATGGTTATTTACCAAGATAGGTTCATTTTTTAATGAGCTTGAACTTTGGCGGAAAAACTTTGCTCACACTTTTCTATTTTTTAACGAGCATAAATTCTGTGGTAAAACTGCTCGACTCATGGTCAAATTTAATTTTTTACTTTTACTAGCTTTTCTCTTTTCAAATGTAGTACTTCATCTTCAATTGCTGCAACAAATTTTGTTAGAAATGGACAATATTTGCATGAAAACGAGATTATAACCCTAATATTTAACTTTAAACTGTGTAAAAAGTCATAAAAAGGGGTTTTTTACCTCTCATTTACCATTTCATTTGCATTTTGCTTGTTGGAGCTCTGGAGGTGCCTCTTCTTCCTTGATTTTCACCAGCTGATTCCGGGAGATTCTGTGGATGATTTTCGGCGCCGTTTGGACCAGGTAGGAGCTAAACCTTAGCCCTTCACTTTCATGGTTTCCTTTTTCAGTTTCAGGCATGTTTTTCAGGGTTTCTGAGCCCCAAGGGTTTCATCAGGGCGCCCTGGCATCAACGCAGGTTCCCTTTTCGAAACTTGCGCTGTATTTCAGGTGGCCTTAAGGCAGACTGCCTTACAGCGCAAGGGGAAGACTCTCTGCCTGCGCTGGGCCTAGAAAAGCTGATCTTGCATGTGTTTTTTGATGATTTTTTTGCCAGTTTTTTCATCAAAATGAGGAACTTACTCCTTCTCTTGTTGTCTTGCAGGGAACTTTGAACAAAATGTCCCTTACATGGCGAGAACGAGAACATGAAGCAGAGGACATGGTTGCACTCCATGACCCAGTCACGGTGAACGCACTTCGGAACTGTGGCCTGCTGAAGTTCTTCCGTATCTCTAGCATGAGAGCACAGATTTCTTTACTGCAGTATATGCTTGATGCTTGGGATCCTGTTAACCAAGTATTCCAGATTAGGGGGAAGTCCATCCCCTTGACCATAGAGGACATGTACTTCTCGACTGGGTTGTCAAGGCGGGGTGCCCCCATTTCTTTGTCAGGTACGGTCCGAGGGACTAATTCCACCAGAGATTACATTCGTCAGTATTGCCGGGAAGGTTCACAGTCGAGCAAAGACGGCAAGATCAATATCCGTGACATCACTGACAGGTCTCTCAGGTCCATTCTGTTTACCATTGGTAGGATGGCCGGTAGCGCAGCTTTACATGTTGCCAACAGATCTTATATGAAGCACGCCTTGGAGTGTCTCCAACCGAAAGTGTTTAACTGGTGTGATGCAGTACTTGTTCAGATGAAAAGTCAATTGACCAAGGTAAAGGACGGGGGGCTGAAGAACTTTGGATTTGGTTCTATTCTGACTGCCTTTGTCTTGGAGAAAATCCCATTGATGCAACCTAAGTACATCATGCTTGATTTGCCTTCTCCGACCGAGCCACGCATGCAGAGGTGGGTTGACCATATGTCCCGGCATGCTGGTCAACCTCATATTACTTTCACTGAGTCCTTCTTTAGGTGGTTCGAGCGTCAGGAGATGGCATTTTCTGAGTATCCATATGTAGGTATGGACTACCGAGGTGATCCGGACTTGGTGCTTCCGGATGGCGAGCAATGGGGCGCTATTGGTAAAATCTCTGACCATATCACTGTTTAATGTTTTTATTCATGATGTTACTGTTCAAAACTGATCAAACTCTTGGGTGCATGCAGATGTTGGTCCTGTTCGTCCAGTAGCTCGTCCACGATCGCCAGTTGCTGCCCCAGTAGCAGAGCCTGCTAGGAGAGTTGTTATTCGCGACCTTGGTGATACTGAGATACTTGCAGCTGTGCAGGAGCAGGTTGAGAGCCTTACTCGTGGTCTTCCGGATGTACAGATTGACGAGTTACCTTTACAGTTGCAGCGGCACACTATTGGCGTGCCTAGACGATGGACTCGTCTCTTGCGCATGATCGCACAGACCGTGACGTACTTTCATGAGCACCACTAGGCTAGGGTGCCCCCTAGCATCTTTTTGAGTTCTAGGTCATATGACCAATTTTGTTTTGATTACAGCACATTATGTACAAACTATAAACAACTTTATATATTTTGATTTTCGGAGTTTATTTCAGTTTATTTGTGATCCACTTGCATAGCACCGATGCATCTCTTTTTATATATGTTGTAAATGTCTATCTAATACATAGTTTGCTAATGAATCTGTTAATGTGTTCAAGTTTCTGGAAATATGTTGGTATTGAATTAAATCAAACTCTCTTTCCAAAATCTTAACTCTTAGAAACATTCGATAAATAGCTGGATTGCGGACTGAATATATACCAGTGAGTTGTAGTATCACAAGTTGTGAGTCTAGCCTAACAATTAGCCGGCGTATACCATGAGCGATGGTATCAGAGAGGAGTTCAATCAACGCGCTATACTCAGCGATATTGTTCGTTGACTGTCCAATACACACACCTCTGAAACTCACTAACTCGCCGCTTGGATCAAAAATGGCCCAGGCTGCGGAGGACAAATTCCGCGTACTACGACTCGCTCCGTCGGCATATCCCACATATGTATCAGAATAATTCGACATCTGCAACAAACGAGAAGGGTGGATTACTAAACCGAAACAAACACTTTAGCGAAAACAAAATACAACAAAAGCACTCAGGTTACTATTCAGGCATAGTAACGCTTGAGGTACAACCCGTTACGGGGTTGCGCCAGTGGTATTCCATCATAATCCATTAACTCGTAGGCTCCTTTTGCTAACACCCTTTTAACAATATAGGGACCCATCCATAAGGACTGAAATTTTCCTGCTCCTAATTTGTCGGATTCTTGGTCGTAAAGCAAAACCAAGTCACCCTCAGAGAAGATGCGAGGTTTGACATTCTTGTCGAACTGTGCTTTGACTCGTTTCTTATGGGCTTCGTTCGCCAAAGCGGCGTCACGACGGTTTTCATCCAATTGGATTAATTCCAAGAAACGAACCTCTTCTTCTGAGGTTCCGGGGAGGAGGTCAATTGCGAGTTTAAGAGACGAAATTTCGCACTGGATCGGTAATACTGCCTCTAGGCCATACACCAATTGGAATGGTGTGAACCCAGTGGTGTTCTTTATCGAGGTTCGGTAAGCCCACAATGCTGAATACAGGAGTAGGTGCCATCTTCTTTTGTGAACCCCGATCATCCTTTGCGACATACGCTTCAGGACTTTGTTGATTGCCTCAACTTGTCTGTTGGCTTGTGGATAATACGGGGTAGAGCTGTCGTGCGATAGCCCTAGTTTGGCAGCTAACTCAACCATCATGTGATTGCGAAAATGCGATCCATGATCTGTCACTATAGCTTGCGGAACGCCGAACCTGGCGACTACATGATTGAAAAAGAAAAGGGCAGCTGTTTCACCAGTGTTATCCAATGTAGGCATCGCCTCGGCCCATTTGGTAAAATAGTCAACAGCGACTATAATATACCCATGCCCCCCGGTCGAGGTGGGGTTACATTGCATGAAATCGATGCCCCACTTGGCGAAGGGCCCAACAGCAACTATCGGCTGTAAGGGTGCGGGCGGTCTTCTGGTTTTGCTATCAAAGATCTGACATGCATGGCAACTTCTGACAGCTATTATGCAATCTTTAAACATAGTTGGCCAGAAGTATCCTGCTCGTAAGATTCTTTGTGCTGTTGCATATCCAGATTGATGCCCCCCGCACGCGCCTGAATGACAATCATTCAGGGCTTTCTCGGCCTCCTCATGGGTAAGGCACCTCCTCAGAACCGTATCGACACCACGACGGTAAAG
Organism: Pinus tabuliformis; assembly: GCA_031772625.1. Lineage (NCBI taxonomy): Eukaryota > Viridiplantae > Streptophyta > Pinopsida > Pinales > Pinaceae > Pinus > Pinus tabuliformis. The sequence continues at coordinate 1,387,998,186 of CM062804.1, forward strand.
TGAATCACCGACGATCATGTAGTCTTTAGATTGGTATCGTATACGCTTCCGTTCCGAGTGTGAGGTATTAGGCCTAAATTTTTGGGTTTGGAGATAAACAATGATGTCTCCATACCACTCATCGCTTACTGATATCAGAAACAAATTTTCATCCACGATTGACTCTTCTGATGTTTCATCGTTGGACGACGATGGGAGATCGCATAATAATTCCGCGAAAACTAGAGCTTTCTTCGATTTGGATTTTACAAAATCCAGATCAAACTCTTGAAGGATCGCTATCCATTTCGAATATTTGCCCCCAAGCAACTGTCGCGACAGTATATACGTCATGGGGTTGCAATCTGACAGAATGGTAGTTTTCCTAAAGAGGACATAATGTCGAAACCTTTGAATCGCTTGAACAGCAGCAAGCGCTAGTTTTTCAACATAGGAATATTTACTTTCTGTGTCATTTAAGTTTTTACTTAAATAATAAATAGGATGTTCAATTCCATCGACTTCTTGCACTAAGACCATCGCAATGGTCGTATCTGCTGCAGCTAGATACAGGTTAAAATCTCTTTGATTGTTCGGGGCGTACATTAATGATGCTCTTACTAGAGAATCTTTCAGAGCGTCAAAGGAAGCTTGCGCAACCTGGTCCCAGACAAAAGGTACATCCTTTTTCAAAAGACGAGTATAACCTTTGGCAAGTTCTGCGTAATTTGGAATGAACCTCCTCAGAAAGTTTGCTTTCCCTTGGAGTTTCTGAATCTGAAGCAAATTTGAAGGTGGAGGCAAATTAATGATTGCCTAAACCTTACAGGGGTCGAGACGAATCCCATCCTTAGAGACTACAAAGCCAAGTAAACGACCAGAACCGACGCAAAACACACACTTGTGCGGATTGAGTCTTATCTTGTAGTGTCGGCAACGTAGAAATATTGCTCTCAAATGCCGCGGATGATCAGTCCGCTTCCGCGAATGAGCCGGAAGATCGTCGAGGTAAGGTTGAACAATGTTCTTGATGTCATGGAAGGCATAATTCATTGCCCTCTGAAACGTCGCCCCTGCGTTCTTTAAACCAAAGGGTAATTTTCGATAAGCGAATGTGCCCCACGGACAAATAAATGCAGTCTTCGACTGGTCCTGTGGGCGGATATTTATTTGATTATACCCGGAAAATCCATCCATAAAGGAAAATATTTCACATCCGGCGCATTCGTCAATTATCTGGTCGATGAAGGGTGTAGGGTAGTTGTCCTTTGGACAAGCTTGGTTTACATCCCTATAGTCGACGCACACTCTTATTGTCCCTTGTTTTTTCATAACAGGGACAATATTCGATACCCAATCGGTTAGAGGAACCGGGTAGATGAATCCAGCATGGAGAAGTTTTTCAACTTCAGCCTTAATGGCAGCGGCTTTCTTGGGATGAACCTGTCGAAGCCGTTGTCTTACTGGTTTGACATCAGGATACATTTTAATCTCATGTTCAACTATGCTCGAGTCAATGCCTGGCATTTCATCATATGACCATGCAAAGACATCTCTAAATTCGCGAAAGAGAGCGCTATATATTTCCAGTTCTGAAGGAGAACAACTTTTGCCGACATGAATATTCTCTACAACATCAGATTTTGTCGAGATGTTTACGGCTACGGTCTCTTCAATATTGGATAGGTTTCGCTCCGAATCCACCGTATTTACAGTATTTGTTAGGAATTCAAATACTGAAGGGTGGTATAGGTCGTGTTGAGTTTCTTCTTCACACTCTGGAAGAAGGGAACGATGGTGGTGATCATTCCATGGTGCCCCCTCAATCATCATTGATTGTAAGATTCCTTCGTCAGTCCCATGAACTTTTGACCATGGATCTAATGGGGTACCATATTCTTCGGACCTATCTACCCAAACGCTTGATGAGCGTTCATTTGGGCTCGCCTCCCATGCCTGAAACATTGATTGCTACAATATTTCAATAGGGCTAGGTGGCAATACCACTTGATGATCCATGACGACTTTGTCTTCTGCGACCTTCGATGAAGATACCATGTTGCATGTTGCTACAAACGGGATATTCCCTTCATGCAAAGGAGGTGGCAACGCGAAAGTTCCCATCATTGTGGGATCTTTTAGCAAGCCTACTCCGATATCTTTTATTGAATGGTCGCTCCCATGGATCAGGGGAATGCTTCCAGTAACTTGTGAACCATTAGGGAGGAAATTCTGTTGGTCGACGATCGTAATCCCCCCTTCAAACGGGAATGCGATCTTCCTAAAATATGTCGACACTACAGCTGCCATGGCATATATCCATGGTCTTCCCAGTAGGATGTTATAGTCAAGATTGCCATCAATGACTTCAACATCAATTTCCACTGTTTTTCCTCCTAGTTCAACCTTAAAGTTATTTAGGATACCGTACGGAGTGTACAACCTACCGTCAAATGCTTTCAATGTCGTCGAAGATCGCGACAAGGTTGGAGATCCAAGAGTTTTCCAGCAACTCATCGACATGATACATGTCGATGCTCCCTCATCAATAATCGTTCTATGAACAGTTTTGTTGAGTGCTTTCACTTGAATAAGGAAAGCTAATTGCGCTGGTAACTGAGGATCATATCCTTTGTGATCAAAGGATACAAGATTGGAATCTTTAGGATCCACTCCACCAATTGCTGATAACAATGCCTGTCTTTGGGATGGACAATTTTGTAGTACCTCAAGAGTTGACATAGCAGATGGTGATTGGGCCAAATCCTCCACTATATTATAGTGTTGCGCCGCTCTGGCGCGAGGGTTAAATGTCGACTTGTGTACTACTCCCTTAGGTGGCTTTATTGTTAATTCATGCGTGAGGGGGGGTACAACTTCTGCCGAAGTTGTTGTCGAACTACTGGGTTGATCTTTCCCTTTGTCGTTCGACACCGGCGGATTCCCATAATCTTTATTCCTAGTCGAGATCAAAGCATCATTCTGCTTAGAAACCGACAACATAAGCACTTGAGACGGGGAAGCATTTCCACTATCAACCATATTCTGACCTGGGGCGGGAAAAGGATCAGTCAACACAGCTGAAGTTTGGGAACTTTTAAAGAACCTCTTTAACTCAGCTTTGAACAGACTGTTCTTTGTTAAATGATTTTCATCGCATATTTGACATGGATAAAATTGTTTCCCTTGCCTAGGAGGGTTTGAAGAAGTTTTTTGAGGGGATGACCCACCTTGTTTCTTCTTCTTCCCTTTGTTTTGTTTCTTCTTGCTTCCTGGTTGATTGGAGTTTTTGTCTTTATCCGTAGATACAACGTTTACCTCCGAAGCAAGAATCTCTTGATTTGCTTTTTGATTCGAAGTCTTACGGGCTTTCTTATTCGAACCCCTTGTCGACTTAGCGTTTGCAGTTCCAATCACGCCATCACCGGCATGAGAGTCACTATTCGATCCGGGAGGAGGAGGGATTGAAAATTCCGGTCTGGGGGCGTCAGGTATCTTATCATAGAGCGTGCCCGACTGAGTATATACTAAGTCCAAATATTGAGCACGAGCAATAACCTGCTCCTCTGTTACGACGCCTCCCTTGGCCACATCTTCTGTTATGGCAGGCAGAAGTGACTTTATAAACCACTCAGCTAATATCTGGTCTGGAACATAGGTTTTTACCATTCTGCGCCGACGACGCCACTCATGTATATGATCTGATATATGTGTGGCTGTTGTCTGCTTGAAATTGGTCAAGATCTCTGTCCCAGTTTCGTACCTTATAGGTAACTGAAAGTGTGTTAAGAAAGTCGTGGCTAGGGAACTAAAATTGTCGAAAGAGGCTCTAGGTAATTCAATATACCATTTGGCCGCCGGACCAGTCAATGTCCTCTGGAAAAGACGAAGCCTTATCGAATCATCATTCAAGGTATTCGACGAACACCACAGATGGAATGTCATCACATGATTCGACGGGTCTTCGCCAGGATTTCCATTGAATTTAGGAATGTCTGAGGGAAGTTTGTGAGGAATCACTGGCCACCAATGGGCATAGGCGATTGGATCGTTCGTTAATCGATGTAAATCTGGTAATTCTAGGGTCGCCACGAATGGTAACTGCTGATTCAGGTTTGGCGAGGCGTACCCAGGATACGATGGAATCGCCTGAGCAGTAGGTCTTTGCATGCCAGCATAATGCAACTGATGTTGATATGACTGATACGGCTGGTGGGCTTGGCCACTGTAAAGTGGTTGATTTAGCCCGTTCTGAATATAGGGTTGCCCACTATTCGCAAAGATCTGTTGCTCAGATCCCTGGTACACCTGTTGAAACTGAGGTTGTTGGTATTGCACCATCCATGGTTGTGAAGCCATGTTTTGCTGTGCGACACTAACCGACGGACCAAGATGCGGGGTTATGGTTCCCGTTTGTATCTGTGTCGTCCCGGCAGTTGGCGATTGTGGTTGTGTTGCAGGGTCAATAGGCTGTTGCATTACAACTTGGGGTTGACATACAACAGGCATCGATTGAACTTGCGACATGGTTACAATTGCTGGCGTCGTCGGGATACTAGACATAGGTACACATTGTTGCATGGAATATACAACTCTTGGTTGTTGGGGTAACATAGGTACCCAACCACTCGTCGTTACTTCAGTTAAACCTGAATGTTGTTGAAAACTGCCGTATGGGTATCCCCCCAAAAGGGGAAGTGAAAGGGCATATTGCCCCCCATACGGTAACAATCCGGAGCTCAAGGGTATAGATGGCCTTTGAGGACTGGATGGCCCAAACTGATTCCCAAAGGAATCAATTTGTCTAGTTTCAACATAAGAATTACCGGGTATTATACTGGAAGAACAAACTGGAATAGACCAAGTTGTCATAATAGTCCCTGGGTGGACTCCTTCTAGCTGATGAGAGCTAGTCGGGACGGCTGGTATGCCGGCAAACATCGTTGGATTGGCAGCAGGAGCTTCTGCTGTCGCTGTGTCGTTTGGCACAGTCCTAGATGTCGACGGTTTCTCAAACATTTTAAGTCTATCCAATAAACTGCCTATCGATTCTACAGGAACTTCCTATGGCGATGGACAAACTTCTGATGCAGAAGGAAAAAGAGTGGTACCTACTCCAAAATGAGTTGGAGTATTTGCTTGCTGGTCCTCTACGATTTCCTCTATTGCGATCAGACCAGGAGGAAGAGGAAGACCGTCAGGTCCGTAAAAGATTTCTAGTGCCGAAGAAGGGGTTGCTTCGACAACGACAGTTGTTTGAACAACAAGACTCTGTGGACCGGTTTCAGATGGAACTAGTTCAGTTATGCAAGCACTTGTCTTCAGACTAGGATCAGTACAACTGTCCCTCTGTTGCTGTTGAACTTCTTCAATAGAGGCAGGGATTCCAGAAATATTGGGAGTGACCAGAACCTCAGATGTTGTTGGAACTTCCGTTCTAACTTTAAAAGGAGATTTTGACCTGGTCCAGCGAGTTCGCTTCGTCCGTACTACTCTCGTTTCCGGAGACAAAGGCGGTTGACTCGCGAGTCTCCCTGAATGACGGGGTTTTAATTGACTTTCCTCCACGGTTGCGGATTACTTGATCAACTAAAATACAAAAAGGGGAATTATGTTTCCGTATTGAATGAATTTTATTAGACGCTTTTAGACACAACTTTGCTTTTTCATGTTTTAAGAGTCGAGAAAAAGCTAAAGATGACTCTAGTCGCCTTCGATGTATTAACGAGCCCAAAGTGACAAATGCTCAGTTGGACCTTTTCAGTTATAGAGTTTGAAAAGGGCCAAAAGAAACTGCTCTGGAGATCTAGGCAGAGGGTGTGCCAAACCTTTCGCGAAACCACAGAATACGTTTTACGGTACGGGTGGTCGATCTTCGTGAATGCTGTGTTCACTGCATCGCGATCAGTAGGGCGGTCGACACGGCTTCCTAAGGATAAAGGATAAATGCCTATAGGGGTCTCCCAATATACGTGACGGTACGCAGGAGCTCAAGTCCGTATTAGTGCTATCGTCCCTCAGGAGGAATCACCCACCTTCGTAGAGATCGACAGTCACTACGTTTAACGACGCCGGAACACGTCTCTACCTAGACCTCTATTGTGAGCGTTATGTTACAATGTGTTTTTAGATTCATTCAATATATTTTAAGTTGATCTTGTTTATCAGTTTGTCTTTCAAGATCACCACGAGATGTATTGGTACAAATTCCTAAATGCAGCTAAAATGATAAGCAAGCTTTCACAATCTTTTTAGCTTTGAAAATCCTAACTACTGAGGGGAGAGAAAAACAATATCTTTCCACACAGAGCACAAAGCACAAACTAATGCACTTTCTCCTAGATCAGACACGCAAACTTATCAAAAATGCAAAAGAAAGATGCATGTATTTCTTTTCGTTATCCTTAATGTTGATGTAGACAAAAGGAAATTGTTGTATAATTTTCGAATTCAATTTGAAGCGTAAACAAACAAGTTTCGTCTAAAATGAAAAGACACCTTACAGGTACTTGTTTCAACACTAAAAATGTATGAATTCAAACCATAAAGTGAAAAACAAACAAACTCAAACAGCCATGAACAGTAATAAAACTAGCTCTTTAAGATCACAAAGACACTTTTACAGTTCAGGATCTAAGAGGCCACAGCTATACTGGTTCGCTTTTCACAATGGGAAACTGTAACTGAAACAAGAAATACTGAAAGAACATTCACAGTTTCATCACACAACTGAGGCGGAATAATGTCAAGGAGAATGGTTTACAGCAAGTACAATGACCAGCAAGCAATCAGCAAAAATCAGTGAAAACAGGGCTCAGACACAAAGGGAAACCTCAGCAAGACACTGGCTAACTGGACCAGCGCAGGCTCTGGTCTGTCAGTTTGATTCTCAGTGCAGTTCCCGAAGGGAGTACCTGCGCTGGAATGCAGACTGCCTGTGGACAGCCTGCACTGAGACACGAGAGTTGCGTTTACAAGGAATTCCGGGTCATAAAAAGCTCAAAAATGCACTGTTTTTGCTGAAATAAAAAGCTATAGGTCAAGTACAAGCTAAGGGATGATCAAGAGGATGAAAAGCTATCACAAAGAGTAAAGAGTCTTTTGTAGATAAGCTCTTCAAATGTTGAATTTGCTCAGCAAATGAGCAAGAGTAGCAGTCCCTCTACTTCGCTTTTGATATAGTCAAAAGCTTTTCGATCTGGTACTCTTTTCTTCAAGAAATGAATAGCAAAATACTACAAACACCAACAAGATACTAGGATCCCCAGTGGAGTTGCCAGTTTGTTGTGGGGAAAACTATCCGACTCGGATGACCCTATCCCTACTCTAAAGGTGACAGTCTTTAGCAACAACTGAAAGTAAAGCTTTGATATTTTCCTTTATGAAAGTACAGAGAGAAGGAAGAAAAGATTAACCAACCTGGTGTCTTTCACTTAGTCGATCCTTATCCTCTCTCTTTGTCTCTCGTTCCCAGCTCCTTGCTCTCTTTCCCGGTCCAGCTACACACAGATCCTGCACAAAACAAGAGAGGAAACTACAAGATACATGTACTCATAACTGATGCATGGATTAGAGTGAATCAAATATACAAGTAAATACAATACATCAATGCGATACAAGTATATAGGAGAACATGCAAAACTTTATTGATAGAAGTAACAGGGTTCTGAGAAGGTTACAACCATTGATGGCTCCAATCCAGCAGCACCTCCCCAGCAGCAAGAACTCTCCTCTTCACCTCTAGTAAAACAATCACCCAATAGCTCTAATTGTAAACCAACAGCACCTCCTTGCTTTACACAAAATTCCAGCCTCCTTAGACCTCATAGAAGAGCTCTATATATAGGAGAGAAGAAGAGAGGATGAGTCAGCTTGAGGCTGGCATAGAGCTGACTAGTGTCCTCTCCCTCTTCAGTTAAACTTCAGTTCTTGAGTCCACTTGGAGATCCTTGCTTACACATGGTGATCAAGTACCTCTTACTCATCACAGGGCGAATCTCATGAACCAAGTGTCAGTTTGGAAGCTTCCTGGGCAGTTGACACCTTGCAGAATGACTGTGCCACTTGGCCAATCTCACCCAGCGCAGGTAGCCTTCATTAGATTTGACTTCCAGCGCAGGTACAAGGAGGAGCAGTTGCATTCCAGCGCAGATGCTCAGTGGAGCAGCTGACATGATCCAAAAATAGCCTGTTTTGAAGTGTTTTCAGGTGGAGAACTGATTGGAAGTGCTGTTGTTTGATGACCTTGTTCTTTTAGGGGTAAGAACAACATGTTTAGGGACTGAGGATCCCTGTAATTATTGACATTTCATGCTCCATGTCGCGAGGCACAAAAATGTCTATAACAGTGCCCTTCCTTTCCACATTTCCAGCACACCACATTTATAGGTTTTCTTGGAGATTTAGATCTCCCTCTAGATTTAGATCTCCCACTCGATGACTTATTTTTATTTCTATTCTAGGACTGTGCTCATACAGATAAGGCATCACCATTTTGGCTCTCCATATTTTTCCATCTCATCTCCTCCGTCAGCAAGGATGAAACTATTTCATCAAACTGCAAGGCAGTTGCATTACTACCTATTGCAATAACCAGACTATCCCATGAATCTAGTAGAGAACACAACAAACTGATGCACTTATCTTCATCTGGAATTTTAATATCAACAGATAATAACTAACTTACCATAGAGTTAAATGCATTCATACACTTTGTCACTGATTCTCCATATTTCATCCTCAGGTTATATATCTTTTTCCGTAGGAATAGTTTATTCACCAGAGACTTAGATTGGTTCAATGTCCCTAACTTGTGCCACAAATCCTTAGCCGTAGCTTCCCCTGATACATTCAACAATACTGAATCTAAGACACACAAGAGAACTTCTTTACACCAAGAGAACTGCTAAGTGCTCACAGACTTTGTCAATTCATTTGCAGTATTCTTCAAAGTGTCCACCTTTAATATCTACACCTTTTTTGCTTCTACAATATCCCTCACAAAGTGATACTGAACATCAATGTGCTTTGTATTTGCATGATAAGTAGGGTTCTTTGGGAAGAAAATTTCACTTTGGTTGTCATAGTCTATCCTTATATCTCGTTGTACTAACCTCATTCTTGAACACAATCTCTGTAGCGAAACTTCTCCCTTCCTTGCATGAGTGGCTGTCATGTATTCTACCTCTGTAGTTGACAGTGCCACTACATATTGTCTCTTACTCATCCAAATGACTACACCTCAAAATAGGTTAAACACATACCCACTTGTAGATTTTCTCTTAACCAGATCTCCACCCCAATCTACATCAACAAAGCCACGGATGTCCAAAACTATGTCCAATGCTGGTCTTCCTTGATAGCACAAACCATAATCACTAGTGCCACACAAATACCTAACAACCCGCTTCACTATTGTCCAATGCTCCTTCCCTAGTTTTGAAATAAACCTTCTCAATACTCCCACTACATGTTGGTGGGCCCCAATATTGTAGCAATAATGTTGCAATTCCTGAGACTCCCTTCTTTAATTTTATCAACCTGGTAGTTCGTAACAAACTTGGAAGTGACGGTGCTGTATGCACAAGTACTAGCTCTTGCCGCAGCTGTCACTTGGTCATCTGGCACAAGTCTACTAGGGGCTTAAGCCAACTTCTATGAGCTCTTAGAAGAAGCTTTTTAACTGATGGATGAAAGCTAACTCAAAGGAAGCTAATCTACTTGCGGAAAGAAACTGAAATTCAAAAAGTAACGCAAACCCTAATTCTACCAGCGAGTCCTACTGATGCAAAGGAGAGAATGAAAACTACTGGAAGGGATGCCATTACTTCTATGAAGGTAAAATACATGTTTCTAGACTACCTCTACCTGAATAAAACATCTTTTTGTATTTTTGAATAAGTTATTAGAATTATCATGCATGTGATTTTAACTGTTTGTGACTGTGCAGAGGTGGATTGGCAAGAGGAAATGCTTGGAAGAGGTCGGGAAGGTTCAGAGAGGGCCTAAGGGGTCCCTAACACCCTTCCGGAGAGTTTCACAGAGTTTGGCTATCAAGAAACCTCATTTGTGAGCTTCTACAGGAAGTCTGTAGGGGTTCTACAGGATGTTTTAAAATTGGATTTTGGAGGATGGGTGAGTGAGGGAAGATGCATGAATGGATATGGAGGTAGGATAGGGGTCTGAAGTGGCCCAGGGACTGGTGGATGGAGTGGTGAGAAGGTGTAGATAGCTAAGTTGGCTCAAAGAAGGGTTAAACAATGATGTACAAAAACTAGGGTTATGTGAGAAAATGTGGAAAACGTGAGGTAAGGATTCTAAGTAGAGGGTGGAGTGGATGGTGATGATGGAGAATAAGCATATGAAGGAGTGGTACAGGTGCTCTGCAAGTTGTTTTCCCTATCTGAACCAACAAAGACTTGTAAATTCAAAGACCTAGTTTCATTGACCTAATTTGCTAGCTGTCAGTAAAGAGAATGAACAGCAGTGTGACCTGCAATGAAACCATGTATTTTAACTCATGCAACTAAGAAGACGAAAGTCTAAACTTGAAACCAACTTCTACACCTGAAAATCAAACACTAGTGATTGCATGGAAAAGCAAAATCAATGTTTTTGTGGGCAGCAAAGTCATCCTAGTCACAGCTCCTGATCCCACTGAGGGAGAGGTGAAACCACAGATGTTTGATGGCCCTTTTCTTGAAGCTTTTTCTGTTAACAAACTATCAACTAAATCTGAGCATGAAAAGCTATTTTACTCATCAAAAGCAACCTAAATAACAAAACAAGATTTAAATCTAAATAGAAAATTTTATTCTAAGAATGCAACAAAGACACATGAAAGTAAACAAAGGAGGTACTGGGCGCTTGATATGGGCCAAACCCAAAGAGATACAGCCTCCTAAGAGAGATTTAGAGCTGGTGCAAAGCTGGATTCATCTTTATTGATCAAAAGAAATGTTAGATTCCAAAAACTGTCCACAAGGAGAACTTGAAAATGTGTTGAAAGCAAAGCTAATCTACTGCATAAAAATCGAACTACAAAATGAATACAAAATGAATTCAAAATGACTAACTATTGGCTAACCAAAATGAGGCCCTAAGCCCTCTTATTTATACAAATTGAGGACCCCAGCAGTCCTCCTAAACTTTAGGGACTCGGCTACCCAAAACTTGCAGTTAACAACAGTCCTACTTGACTTGCTTGGCTGCACTTGTGATAATTGATTTGGTGGCCTTTGAACTCCGAGCTGATGGAGGAAAATTCAAGGTAAGGGCCCATAAATGAAGGGGACACCTTCATACAAATCCTCTCCCTTGTTCTCCCACAAATTTGGCTGCCAAGTGCTCATTAAAACCTTCAATTTTGTCTCCAAATTGACCAAAAAGGCTACACAAAGCACACATTAGACTTGTTGGCATAATGACTAACCCAATTCACTCCATTAGCATAAATATAATAAAAAACATGAAATAAAATAATGAGAATGGTGGATTAAGTCAAATTAGGAGGTTGAATGAGCCCATATAATTATCCATTTTTGGGGCTCATCATCACCCCCCTACTGAAAGTGTTGCTCATCCTCTAAGCAACCAATCTATCTCCTCATCTTTCATGGCCTTGGTGGCCTCCCTATCATGCCAACCTTCTAAAGTGATGTCCTCTTCTCGGTCATGAAACCATGCCTTTCTCTTTGCTTCTTCCCACTGCCTGTGCTCCTTTTCCTAGAGAATTCTCATCTTTGGTATGATTGTCCAAGCATATTCAATCAGATGGCGGAAATAGTGGTGAAAGGAGTTGAAACCAGTGGAGGATGGAAGAAAAGAGTGGTTTCATGCCTCCTCAACAAACTTCAAGCTTAAAATCCCTCTCCATAATCGATTCTGGCCTACCCAAAGGCTCTACAGGATGTTGCTGGTGGAAATACAAAACTTCCTGTAGAATGTCCTGTAGCTTCCTATAGAAGGTTGAACCATGACTAGATTGTGTCTGAACCCTGAAAAAATGAGTGTTCATGGAGGGGATGGATGTGAGGATGCCTGGGAACTTGGTAGGGACCCTTCTACTTCTGTTGGGAGGCCCCCTTTTCGCATGGTGTTCCTGCAACCTTCAACAATTTCCAAGGATTAAACTTGTTTTTTTTTTCCCTCTCTTTTTCTTCCTTCTTTTTCTTTATTGCTTTTCCTCTTGCTTTTCCTGTGGCTTTTTTCAATTCGTTGATTGCATGTTGTACCATAGGCCTCAGGAATCAACCGAGTCACCACAATAATTTCAGGTTTGATGTCCAATCCTTGATGTTTTGTTCTCAGCAACATTTCATTCTCCAATGCACGAACTTGATCAAGTATATACACAACCTGTCCACCAGTATCTGGCATTCATACAACATTTTCTTGGCCAAAATAACCCTGAGGTGAAAGAATCACAACATTAAAGACCTTAGGAATCCTTCCTAGAAATGTTTCTAAAGTTGATGGATCAGGGGCCTGCAGAGTCTCCAAGAGAAAATGAATCATATCCAAGACATGTTCTGCATTGTCTCCCCATCCTTTTTCCAATCCCATTTCTTGTAATTCGTATTCAACTCTGTATGTGGTGTATTATTGGGGATCTTTTTAAGATATTCCTCTGCCTTTACCAAGACTGAGCGTAGCTTGGACAAACTTTGTATTCTCTCATTCAACATCAGCTTCTGGCCTTTGTAGCTGTGTGCTCGAAGGAAATCCAGCAAGGGCTGCATGCTTTCTCTATCGTGGAATAATATAGAGGACAAATGCTGATTCAGAAATTGAACTCCACTACCAATGGAAGATGGCCGTGTTGGGCGAGGAAAAGATTCATTGAAGGGCTCAAGGTCTAGCTTCAATGCATATTTATCCTTGACACTTTCATCCACAAGGTGCTACTTGAATTCCAAATATTCAGTCACAGAAAGTTGTTCAGCAGCAAGTTCAACAACAATGACACGGACATAATCCCACACACCAGGCCTTGGCCGTACTGCAAGAACAATCCATGGTGGAAGAATGATGGCCTCCTGTGTGGACCTTAAAACATCTCCAAATAGCCCATCTTTGAGCATTTGAAGTTCATCATTCTCTCCCAATACCTCTGTTAGTCCATCTAATAAATGATGAGGCTGCCAAATATTCTTCCCTTGTGCTACATATCTCTCTTTAGGCTCCAAATTTGATGAGGAAAAACTCGCGCTTTTCTTCTCTGGAAGGCTTTGCTATACTTTCCTGTAGGACGTCTTCCTATAGAAATGCCTGTAGAGTGCTCCTACACCTCTGAGCGAGCCTGATACATAGCAGAATATCGAAGACAGGTAGAAAAACTCAGTGGAGGACGATGGGTTAACCGATTGTGCACACTTCAGTTGAGCATGTGGAAAGTGCAGATGAACAACAGTTCGTGAGTTTCAGCTAAGCCGTCTTAATTGCTGCATGATTTGTGGTGAGGTGGCAAAAACATGTGCGCTGGATTTTTCAAACTGCAGTGATGTTATGAACTGCATGTCTTCTTCTATCTGTTAATCATTTGATGTCCTGTGCACTGGAGTTCAACACGTCCACCACTGCCTGTGTTTTTCAACTTCCATGTGAATGACTATACATGCATGTTGCGTCATTTTTGCTTGGATGAGTGGAATCAAATATGGCTAGCTTCCTGGCTGAATCCCCCCATCTCATTCGTTCATGCAATGCTTAGATTATATTCATGCAATAGAGGAACAAGTTTTAGTCACGTACCTGAAGTCAAATGGTTGTTGTGAGGTGCTTTTTGCTGCTGCATGCATCTGTTTCAGTGGTTGCATGATGGATCCTTTGTGCTATAAGCTCTTTGCTATCTGATGTGTGGTTATTTTGCTTGTGCAGGTATCCTCTAGCCAGATCTAAGCTGCAGGAGTTCATTTCCACGTTCAGATCTGCACCCTCAAGCTGCTGCTGCTGAATTTTCACAGGACCAAAACTTGTTTTTGCCATTGCTCCCGAACGATAGATCGGATCGATCTAAAACTTGCTGAGCATGTTCCTATCATCATGATGCACCTCCCATAGCAAAATTGTGATCAATGGATGCACAGATTTGGAGAAAAATGGAAAATGGCTAAAGATTTCAGAGATCAATTTCTCGAAAACCGTGCATCAGAATTGGTTGAAACTACTTGGGTAGGTTACTAACACCCATATGCATCTCCCCATGAAACAAGTTTTGAAACGGATGTATGGATATGGAGAAAATGCAAAAATGGCCGACGGTGATGGAGGCATATTTCTTGGAAACCGTGCATCGGAATGGGTTGAAACTGCTCAGGCATGTTGCCATCATCCTTATACAATTCACTGTAAAACGGTTTTTCAAATGGATGCATGGTTTTCATGTTAGGGCAAAAACAAATTATGTTCTATGTATTTTTTCTTCAAAGCATTCTGCAAGTTTTTGCATGGAAAGAAAAGCTGAGCTTGGGCTGTGATGTAGGCATGGAAATGATGGAGGAGGAGTTTTAAGATTGCAGGAGGACTTATGAACCCTTGCAGAAGCTATCGTGTTCGCCAAAATACTTTTTTTCAATCCATTTTTAACTTCTTGTAATTTCTATAGGAACTTCCTGTAGAAAACACAGTTTTGAGGAAAGAAGCACAATGACATGGAAAAAATGATGGAAAAGGGTGAGGGATGGAAAAATGGATGTGTGCAGGCCTCATGGACATATTCCCAGACTTCGGGTCCTCTTCGGAGATCAATTTGGCTTTTTTGTAAGCTTCCTGTAGAAGACACAGAACTTCCTGTAGAAAACACAGTTTTCATAAAAGAAGCACAATGAGGTGGAAAAAATGATGGAAAAGGGTGAGGAATGGAAAAAAGGATTCTTTCAGGCATAACCAATAGATTCCAAGCTTTAGATTCCCTTCCAAAATCGGATCTGGCTCGCTTGAAGGTTCTACAGGATGTTTCCTATAGAAATACAGAACTTCCTGTAAAAGGCACAAAAATTCCTTTGTCTTTGTTTTGAGCGATCCTCCTAACCTGCAATGTCCTTCTTGCAACCTGCAATTATTCAATGGAAATTAGCTTTATTTTTCTTTTCTTTTTCTCTTTTTTTTTGAAAAACAACTAGGGCGCCTCATGGAGGTTTTCACCCTAATTGCCTGCCCTGGGCGCCTCCAAGGGAGGTTTTCACCCAGGGATCTTATTCCCTTCTTATTTTCTCTTCTTTCCAACCCATTGACTGCCTCATGGAGGTTTTCAATCAATGAGCCAATCTAAGGTGCCTCCGAGGAGGTTTTCACCTTAGATTTTTATTTTCATCTTATTTTCATTTTTTTTCTTTTTCTTTTTTTTCTACCCTACCCTACTTGAAAAACAAAATTCTTTTCAAGTATAAGAATACTTCCAATGGAGCCATGTGCACATCGAGATTAGAGATAAAATGATGTGGTGGCTTGAAATGCATGCTTTGACAGCTATCCGTATTTCAGAGACAAAATGATCTAACTTTGAAGGGATCAAACATAGCTGAGGAAGAGAGTACTGCTGCAACTTAGTGACCGTCTGAAACCATATCTCAATATAGCTCTGATATCCTTGGTCCTTTTGCTGATCTGGATCATTCTCCATATCTTCTTCTATCATGACCTTCAAATCTTCCTCTTTGTGCTGATTTTTCTCTTGACTACATGGAGGGGTTGATGGTAACCATGAGGGAGCTTTCTCGATCTCTGATTTTGATCTCTTCTCTTCATCAAGTGCAGCCCATGGTTCTTTGATCTCCTCTTTTGAATCTTCTTTTGCCTTTGGTCCTTCAATGTTGTCAATATAATCTCTGCTTTGCAACACTCTTCCTGAGCTATGGTGAAGATCGTTGAGCTCAAGAGGAGTCATTTAGATATGTTGTGCCTCAGCTTTGTAATTGGGTTGAGCTACTCCATTGTATGGTTTTGGAAATGGTGGTACGGGTAGCTGAGTGGGGGTGTATATTTGAGATGGATGTGGATGGGGTTGTGGTTGGGCAGGCATTTGGGGTTGCCTTGGTGGAGCAGGAGGTGATGGTTGTGGATGAGTAGGTGGTGGAGGAAAAGAAGCGGGAGGAGTGTTGTATTAGGGCCTCCACCCCTGTTGAGGTGCATTCCACTGAGGCTGTGGCTGAGCATAAGAGTGAAACGAATGAATAGCTGGTTGGGCATAATATGTATCTGTGAAGGAACAAGGAGGAGGTGTGAACCAGAAATGATGAGTAGGGGGACCCCAAGAAGGCATGAAAGTGGCTTGATAGGGGTCATAATAGGTCTCGGGTGTCCCTTGCAATTCCTGCTAGTAAGATCTAGGTCCATGCAGCCTCCTTTGGTTCATATAATAGAGTGATTCAGTGGCTCCTTTGGCTCTCTGATATGCAGCTTTGATTCTGGGTAAGGAAGGGCACTGATTTGTAGGATGGTATTCTTCACAGACAAAACACACTTCTATGGAGTACAATGGACATTCGTTCCTAGGATGCTTTCTAGTGCACCTAGGACAAAAAATGGCCAAAGCCCTCTTGGCTTCTTCTTGCTTCTTTTGGATCCTCAAGGTATCCAGTTGCATGGAAAGAAACTGCCTCAGATCACTCTTGAAATCTTCGATCTGATTTGCAAATTCATTTTTGGATAAGGTACTGCTTCCAACATTTTTGCTTGTAGCCATTCGCTCCAGAGGAATGTTTTCTTCTTCTTCTCCCCTAGAGGTTCTTTAAAGATGCCTTGATGTCCACCTAGGGCTTCTTCTTAATCACAGCCATCGAAGAAGAGAGAAGGTTGGCTGTGTGAAGCAGTGGGGGGTGTTATGCAAATATTTTTCTAAATTATCTCTACTCCTACAAGGCATGAAAGGAAATACTTTTGGTTGTTGTTTTATTTATTTATTTATTTTCTGCTTGTACCTACAAAAGCTAAAATAGATTGAACTGCAACTAAGTATCTTGCTGAAATGAAAATGCGGAATTTAAATGAAAGCAGGAAATGACTAATCTATTTTGCTCAAATGAAATTGAAGGAATGAAATGCTAGTCTAGGCTTGCGGAATTGAAATGCTAATCTACGCTTGCAGAAATGAAATTGCGGAATTGAAATGCTAATCTATGAAAGCTGGAAATGTCTACTCTACTTTTGCGGAAATGAAATGAAATAAACTACTTAGCAGAAGGTTGTAGTGGAAAATAGAAGAAAAGCAGAAATCACCAATACTCTGATACTTCCCTGGCAACGACGCCAAAAAGATGGTGGGCCCCAGTATTGTAGCAATAATGCTGCAACTCTTGAGACTCCCTTCTTTAATTTTATCAACCCGGTAGTTCGTAACAAACTTGGAAGCGATGGTGTTGTATGCACAAGTACTAGCTCTTGTCGCAGCTGTCACTTGGTCAGCTGGCACAAGTCCGCTAGGGGCTTAAGCCAACTTCTATGAGCTCTTAGAAGAAGCTTTTTAACTGATGGATGAAAGCTAACTCAAAGGAAGCTAATCTACTTGCGGAAAGAAACTGAAGGCCAAAAAATAAAGCAAACCCTAGCAAACCCTAATTCTACCAGCTAGTCCTACTGATGCAAAGGAGAGAATGAAAACTACTGGAAAGGATACCATTACTTCTATGAAGGTAAAATACATGTGTCTAGACTACCTCTACCTGAAGAAAACATCTTTTTGTATTTTTGAATAAGTTATTAGAATTATCATGCATGTGCTTTCAATTGTTTGTGACTGTGTAGAGGTGGATTGGTGAGAGGAAATGCTTGGAAGAGGTCAGGAAGGTTCAAAGAGGGCCTAAGGGGTCCCAAACACCCTTCCAGGGAGTTTCACAGAGTTTGGATATCAAGAAACCTCATTCGTGAGCTTCTACAGGAAGTCTGCAGGGGTTCTACAGGATGTTCCAGGAATTTATACAAGATGTTCAGAAATTTCTACAGGATGTTTTAAAATTGGATTTTGGAGGATGGGTGAGTGAGGGAAGATGCATGAATGGATATGGAGGTATGATAGGGGTCTGAAGTGGCCCAGGGACTGGTGGATGGAGTGGTGAGAAGGTGTAGATAGCTAAGTTGGCTCAAAGAAGGGTTAAACAATGATGTACAAAAACTAGGGTTATGTGAGCAAATGTGGAAAACGTGAGGTAAGGATTCTAGGTAGAGCGTGGAGTGGATGGAGCTGGTGGAGAATAAGCAGATGAAGGAGTGGTATAGGTGCTCTGCAAGTCGTTTTTCCTATCTGAACCAACAAAGACTTGTAAATTCAAAGACCTAGTTTCGTTGACCTAATTTTCTAGCTGTTAGTAAAGAGAATGAACAGAAGTGTGACCTGCAATGAAACCATGTATTTTAACTCATGCAACTAAGAAAACAAAAGTCTGAACTTGTAACCAACTTCTACACATGAAAATCAAACACTAGTGATTGCATGGCAAAGCAAAATCAGTGTTTTTGTGGGCAGCAAAGTCATCCTAGTCACAGCTCTTGATCCCACTGAGGGAGAGGTGAAACCACAGATGTTTGATGGCCCTTTTATTGAAGCTTTTTCTGTTAACAACCTATCAACTAAATCTGAGCATGAAAAGCTATTTTACTCATCAAAAACAACCTAAATAACAAAATAAGATTTAAATCTAAATAGCAGATTTTATTCTAAGAATGCAACAAAGACACATGAAAGTAAACAAAGGAGGTACTGGGCACTTGATATGGGCCAAACCCCAAGAGCTACAGCCTCCTAAGAGAGATTTAGAGCTGGTGGAAAGCTGGATTCATATTTATTGATCAAAAGAAATGTTAGATTCCAAAAATTGTCCACAAGGAGAACTTGAAAATGTGCTGAAAGCAAAGCTAATCTACTGCCTAAAAATCAAACTAAAAAATGAATACAAAATGACTAACTACTAGCTAACCAAAATGAGGCCCTAAGCCCTCTTATTTATACAAATTGAGGACCCCAACAGTCCTCCTAAACTTTAGGGACTCGGCTGCCCAAAACTTGCAGTTAACAACAATCCTACTTGACTTGCTTGGCTGCCCTTGTGATAATTGATTTGGTGGCCTTTGAACTCCGAGCTGATGGAGGAGAATTCGAGGTAAGGGTCCATAAATGAAGGGGACACCTTCCACAAATCCTCTCCCTTGTTCTCCCACGAATTTGGTTGCCAAGTGCTCATTAAAACCTTCAATTTTGTCTCCAAATTGACCAAAAAGGCTACACAAAGCACACATTAGACTTGTTGGCATAATGACTAACCCAATTCACTCTATTAGCATAAAAATAATCAAAAACATGAAATAAACTAATGAGAATGGTGGATTAAGTCAAATTATAAGGTTTAATGAGCCCATATAATTATCCAGTTTTGGGGCTCATCACATGTGCAATGTCTGGTCTAGTATAGACCATCGCATACATTAGGCTACCGGCTGCACTTGCATATGCAACATGAGACATGTCCTCTTCCTCTTCTTGTGTCTTCGGACACTATTCAGCAGATAACTTTACACCTACAGGAATAAGAACCTTCACTGGTTTATTATCCTACATATTAAACTCTATAGTATTGTCTTGACATACTTCCTATGGTTTAACCAGAGCTTCCTCTTTGTCTGATCCCGTTTAATTTCCATGCCCAAAATATAGTTTGTAGCACCAAGATATTTCATCTCAAATTTGGAGGACAATTTGGTCTTCAAATCCTGGATAATTTCTTTGTCATTTCCAACCAACAACATATCATCCACATACAAGAACAAATAAATAACAAAATCACCAATTAATTTAAAATACACACAGTGACTTTCTTTGCTTCTGGCGAAGCTAAGTCCCAGTATAAATGTATCAAATTTCTGATACCACATCCTTGGTGACTGTTTTAACCCATACAAAGATTTTTTTAACTTGCATACCAATTCTCTCTTTCCCTTCACTGCAAAGCCTTCAGGTTACTTCATGTAGATCTCTTCTTCTAGATCCCTGTGAAGAAATGTTGTCTTCACATCCATCTGTTTTACCTCAAAATCAAAAGTAGTAGCAACAGATAAAAGTAATATAATAGAAGCTACCTTGGCAACAGAAGAAAAAATATCACCAAAATAAATTCCCAGCACCTCGGAATAACCTTTTTCTACCAACTGAGATTTGTATTTCTCCACCTTTCCTTCTACATTCATCTTCTTCTTGAGTAGCCATTTGCTACCAATGGGTTTTCTTCTAGCCGACAACTCAACCAGATCTCAAGCCTCATTTTTGTGCAAACATCCCATTTCATCAACCATGGCCTCTTTCCATAGTTTGTCATCTTCTGAATCTACTTCTTCCTTCACATTTCTTGGATCATCATCAGTAATAGATAAAGAAAAATTTGAATAGAAAGAAGATGGACTATACCTTTCTAGCTGCCTTCTTTCTCGAAATGATATTCTCACAACCAGAGTTTGTGGCTCTTCATATTCTGGTTCCTCTTCTGCTGTAGATTTTGATTCTTCCTCCTTTAGCTCAAACTCTATATTCTTTGGTAGGAATTCATGTTTAATAACATATTTCACCTCTCTAAACACTACATCTGAGTTGTACACAACCTTCCTTGTTACTGGGTTCCAATGCTTATAACCTTTTAAACCATCCTTATACCCAATAAAGATGCACTTTTCAGATTTACTTTTCAACTTTGTTCTTTTCTCCTTTAGAACATGTACATATGCATCACATCCAAATACCCTCAGACGTGAAGGAGAGGGTTTCTTACCAGTCCATACCTATTGTGGAGTCTTATCCTCCAATGCTGATGAAGGTGATATGTTGACTAGGTAACATGCAGTCTCCACTGCCTCTGCCCAGAATTCTTGTCCTAACCCGACACCACTGAGCATGCTTCCTTTCCTTTCCATAAATGTCTTGTTCATTCTTTATGAAACTCCATTTTCCTCAGTTGTGTATGGAGGAGTCTTATGCCATGCTATACCAAACTTCTTACATAACTCTTAAATTTCCTTCTTGCAAAACTTTCCACTGTTATCTATCCTCGACACCTTTATCTTCTTCTCTGTCTAGTTTTCCACCAGAGCCTTAAATTATTTAAACCTATCAAAGACTTCATATTTATTCTTGAGGAAATATATCCATGTATTCCTTGAGAAGACATCTATAAATGATACATAGTACACAAACTTACCCAGTGATGGAACCGACATAGGTCCAAACACATCACCATGCACAAGCTCTAACAATGTTTCTCCCTCTCACAACAAGAGGGGAACTCACTCGATTTTGCTTCCCATATAAAAAAAATTCACATAAATAAAAATCTAGAGAGCTATTAGACATACCTTCTACCGTACCTTTACCATGAAGTATTCAAAGGCCCTTCTCTCCAATATGTCCAAGAGTTTGATGCCATAGAATGGTATTTTCTCCGAAGGCCACTAGATTTTCTACTCCACTTTCAGGAACCATAGAACTGTTGCACCCATCAATAACAGTGATACCTTGCATCTTGTATAGAGTCCCAATCCAAACTCCCTACATTAATACCAGTGCTCGCCAAACCATCTTGCAAGTATCTTTCTCGAACACTATTTTTGCAACTACATCATCCAACTTTCTTACAAAAATTAGATTTCTAGCTAATGCAGGAATATGCAGAACACCCAGACACTTTCTAATCCTTCCACCTTTCAAGGTCAGCTTGACTTTTCCGCAACCAATCATTCTAGCCTTCCTGTGATCCCCTAAGAAGACATCACCACCATCATATTTCTCATACTCATAGAACCACTCTTTATGGGGAGTGAAGTGAAATGGTGCACCTGAGTTAATTAGCCATGCCTTATGATCTGCATGTGTACTTGAAGAAGAAGCCAAGTACACATCCCCACCTTCATCTGAGGTGGTTTTCACCTCTGTAGAAGGAGCATCATCAAATCCCTTTCATTTCTCAGGAGCTTTAGATTTACAGTCTATTTCGTAGTGCCCTTCCGTTCTGCATTTCTAGCACGCCTTTACACATTTTCCTAGATATTTAGATATCCCACTTGAGGACTTATTTTTGTTTTTTTTATGTGACTATCATCATACAGACTAGGCATCACCATTTTTTCTCTCCATATTTTTCGTCTCATCTCCTCCGTCAACAACCTGTAAGGTAGTTACATTGCTAGCTATTGAAACAACCAAACTATCCCACGAATCTGGTAGAGAATACAACAAACTAATGCACTTATATTCCTCTGAAATTTTAATATCAATAGATAATAACTAGCTTACCATAATACTAAATTCGTTCTGATGCTCTGTCACCGAGTCTCCATATATCATCCTTAGATTATATAGCTTTTTCCATAGGAACAATTTATTCACTAGAGACTTAGATTGGTACAAAGTTGCTAACTTGTCCCACGAAGCCTTCATCGTAGCTTCCCCTAACACATTCAACAATATATCATCTGAGACACATAATTGTATTGTGATGTTTTCCTCCTGATCCAAATTCTTCCTGTCTTCGTTAGACATTGTCTTTGGTTTAGTACCTAGATCTACTATGATCAACTGAGCTTTATCCACCAACAGATCCTCCATCTTGAGTTTCCACAACTCAAAAATCTCACCATTAAATTTCTCGATCTTTATCTTTTCACCTCCAAATAGGTTAAACACATACCCACTTGTAAATCTTCCCTGATCTAGATCTCCACAACAATCTACATCAACAAAAACAAAGATGTCCAAAACTCTGTCCAATCATGGTCTTCCTTGGTAACACAAACCATAATCACTAGTGCCACACAAATACCTAGAAACCCGCTTCACTATTATCCAATGCTCCTTCCCTGGTTTTGACATAAAGTTTCTCAATACTCCCATTGCATGTGTAATGTCTTGTCTAGTACAGACCATCACATACATTAGGCTACCAACTGCACTTTCATATGGAACACGAGACATGTCCTCTTCCTCTTCTTGTGTCTTGGGACACTATTCAGCAGATAAATTTACACCTACAGGAATAGGAACCTTCACCTGTTTACTATCCTACATATTAAACCTTTGCAGTATTGTCTCCACATACTTCCTCTGGTTTAACCAGAGCTTCCTCTTTGCCAAATCTCATTTAATTTCCATGCCCAAAATATAGTTTGGAGCACCAAGATATTTCATCTCGAATTTGGAGGAGAATTTGGTTTTCAAATGCTGGATAATTCCTTTGTCATTTCCAACCAGCAAAATATCATCCACATATAAGAACATATAAATAACACAATCACCAATTAACTTAAAATACACACAGTGATTTTCTTTGCTTCTGGCAAAGCCAATTCCCATTATAAATGTATCAAATTTCTGATACCACATCCTTGGTGACTGTTTTAACCCATACAAAGACTTTTTTTTAACTTGCATACTAGTTATTTCTTGCCCTTTACTGCAAAGCCTTCAGGTTGCTTCATGTAGATCTCTTCTTCTAGATCCCCGTGAAGAAATGTTGTCTTCACATCCATCTATTCTACCTCAAAATAAAAAGAAGTAGCAATAGAAAAAAGTAATCTAATAGAAGCTACCTTGGAAACAGAAGAAAAAAGAACACCAAAATCAATTCTCGACAGCTTGGAATAACCTTTTTCTACCAACCAAGATTTGTATTTCTCCACCCTTCCTTCTGCATTCATATTCTTCTTGAGAACCCATTTTCTACCAATGGGTTTCCTTCCAGCCGACAACTCCACCAGATCCCAAGCCTCATTTTTGTTCAAACATCCCATTTCATTAACCATGGCCTCTTTCTAGAGTTTGTCATCCTTTGAATCTACTTCTTCCTTCACAGTTCTAGTATCATCATCAGTAATAGATAAAGAAAAATTTGAACAAAAAGAAGATGGACTATACCTTTCTAGCTACCTTCTTTCTCGAACTGATATTCTCACAACTAGAGTTTGTGGCTCTTCATATTTTGATTCCTCTTCTGCTGTAGATTTTGATTCTTTCTCCTTTAGCTCAAACTCTATCTTCTCAGGTTCCTTTGGTAGGACTTCATGCTTAATAACATATTTCACCTCTCTAAACACTACATCTGAGCTATACACAACCTTCCTTGTTACTGGGTTCCAAATCTTATAGCCATTTAAACCATCCTTATACCCAATAAAGATGCACTTTTCAGATTTACTATCCAACTTTGTTCTTTTCTCCTTTGGAACATGTACATATGCATCACATCCAAATACCCTCAGATGTGAAAGAGAGGGTTTCTTACCAGTCCATAACTATTGTGGAGTATTATCCTCCAATGTTGATGAAGTTGATCTGTTGACCAGGTAACATGCAGTCTCCACTACCTCTGCCCAGAATTCTTGTCCTAACCCAACACCACTGAGCATGCTTCTTGTCCTTTCCATCAACGTCTTGTTCATTCTTTATGCAACTCCATTTTTCTCAGGTGTGTATGGAGGAGTATTATGTCATGCTATACCACACTTCTTACATAGCTCTTCAGATTCCTTCTTGCAAAACTCTCCACCATTATCTGTACTGAACACCTGTATCTTCTTCTTTGTTTGGTTTTCCACCAGATCCTTAAATTCTTTAAACTTGTCAAAGACTTCATATTTCTTCTTGAGGAAATATATCCATGTATTCCTTGAGAAGACATCTATAAATGATACATAGTACACAAAATTACCCAATGATGGAACCGACACAGGTCCAAACACATCACTGTGCACAACCTCTAACATATGTTTCACCCTCTTACCACAAGACGGTAAACTCACCTGATTCTGCTTCCAATATACATAATTTTCACATAAATAAAATTCCAAACAGCTATTAGACATTCCTTCTACCATACATTTACCATGAAGTATTCAAAGGCCCTTCTCTCCATTATGTCCAAGCCTTTGATGCCATACCATGGTATTTTCTCCGAAGACCACTAGATTTTCTGCTCCACTTTCAGGAACCATAGAACTGTTGCACTCATCAATAATAGTGCTACATTTCATCTTGTATAGACTCCCAATCCGAACTCCCTGCATTAACACCAGTGCTCCCCAAACCATCTGTTGGCTTGATGGAGCCTAACCTAGGTTCAGAGTTAATTAGCCAAACAAATCCCTACACTACTGGCCCTTTTGGCAACATCCCGTGGAGCACAGACTGAGGTCTCACTCGAGGCAGTATGGGGGGATGCTGGAACCAAGTTTACGCACCCTTGAGATGTCTGAGGGGTCCATTTTGTCCAATTGTGAATGGCTTCACGCAGGTCGCTTTGCACACTGCCCTGACCCGTGAGGCCTTCACGATTTGTTATGATTGCCTTCGCACGACCCTAACCAAGGGCTGAGTTGCTTTCGCGCTGCTAAGGCAGTGATCTGCGCTATTTCCCCAAGTGACCCTATAGATCTTACTTATCTTCTTATAAATGTTAGTTAAATTCGCGTAAACAAATACTTTATCTTATATTTACTTAATCAACACACTCATATAAGTTTGTGCACCATATAAGCAGTGAAATTGCAATTTATACCCAATACATTCAATGCACAAAACAGGAAAAAGATACACATAAATGATATGAAACTTCTTTTTATTACTTCTCCAAAGGTTACAGACTCGACTCATCCTGCGCACTCAGCTGCAGGGGTCCGCGCACTCAACTGCAGATTACTAGGCCTCTGCGCACTTAGCTGCAGAGCCTACTCCTACTCTACGAACCAAGACTCAACACTACACTTAGATAAGACTCAATTCTTCATCCTTCATTCATCAATTGATTCGATGATTTAAAACTTAGAGCCTCACTCTATTTATACGATCCCATGGTCCGCAGACCATGGGTAGATCTCTAAGCCGACATTACATTTACAAAAATGAGGGCAGACAACCCTATGACTCATTTAAAAGTTTGCACTCTGTGCCCACAAAACGCAAAGTCTTTACATCAGATTTAGTCAAAATCTAGGCTTTAAGCCCTAAAACGTCCCTTGGGGGATCCCGCACCGAATAGGCCCCAACAAAAACATCGTGACTTGCCCCTGTTTCACTCTCTTAGTCCAGAGATCTTCGTGTGGAGACCTCCCAACTCTACCTGAATTGCTGCAAGATTGGCAGCACACCGAGAAGTTGCATGTTGTACCTCTTGCATGCATTGTTCAGAGAGCGTTGTATCTAAACTACTTCCCTGCATCTACTCCTGCGTTCCCTGCATCTGCACAAGCATGGATTCGATCGATGTTGTAATGATGAAAGCCTCATCGATACATGGTTGGAGGCATGCCTTCAACACCACTTCCTTATGTCATGCCATGTCTACCTGCTTTTCGAGCACTTTTTTTGGTTGCATCAGGGCGAGCCTTTATGTAAGGGCCACCATCTGCGTGGTCCCTTTTATATCATCATATCTTTGTTGTATCTCACGCTAAAGGGCCATCATCTGCGTGGTCCCTTTTATATCATCATATCTTTGTTGTAGCTCATGCGCCTCTATTTCTAACCGTTGTATGTTCAGGTCCTCCTGGAAAGTGGTGAGGACCTGGAACTACTCTTCCAAAAGTTTGGCGCAGTCCTTCACTGCATTGTTGATCTCCTTTGTTCCTATTATGATGGTGTTGGCATGTTGTTTCCTCACCTATGATGGAATTGAAGGGTACGCCTTCAACTACAACTCAGCTATCTGAAGGTTCAACTCCAGTTGAACCTTAGCCATTTCTTCTCACACTTGATGCACCCCTGCTACTAACCTCCAGATGTGCACCTCTACTGGTGCCTCTAATAGGATGGCCAACTCAGGGACCATCTGGCAGGCCTCTTCAACCACCTGCACTAGCTTCCTATTCTGTGTTATGACCTCATCGTGCTGCAGGCTTAGTTTTTCCATGTTAATTCGTTTTTCACTCAACACCTATAGCATGCGGCCCTCCCTAGCCCTTAGTTCTGCAGTTACTTCATCCTACAGAATATAGAGCGTCTCCCGAGGGAGCGCAACCATGTTGATCCCCAATCATTTTAGTGCACTGACCATAGGCCTGTCGGCCTCATTTTCTGTAACTAGTGCCCCCTCCCACAACACTATAGTATTGGTCATGTGAGCGTGCATCATTTCCTTAGCTGTGGTTATTCCTACTACGAGGCTGGTCAACAGAGTACTAGCCTGAGGAGTGCGCACTTGCAACTCCTGTACTGATGCCCGAAGGGCCCCTAATGCCATCAAATTTTCCTTCGCGAACTACTAGAGGTCTTCTGTGGTGACGTCGCACACTGTCTCCCCTATGTCATGCACATCCCTATCAGTGAGGGTGATCGGGTTGAAAGAAATCTTGGAGGCTTTTGACTTCTTCTTCGGCCCCACCTACTCTCTTGGACACTGGCTCTTCAACTATGTAGATGTTGTTTGTGGGTCTGCGCCACCTTCCTCTGTCTTAGGCTCTTCCTTAGGGGACGGTGACTTATGGCCCTCATGCTCCTTCTCGTTGCATGTTGTTGTTCTGTGGCTGCCTTCTGCTATTCTGTTACTGCCTTCGCAGCATCCCATGCCTCCTATGCCTTTTTTGCTACTGCCTATTTTCTTCTCTTCTTTGCTAACTGCTTCATCCATAGCTTTGCTTCTTCCTTCTTCCTTTGTGTAGCTGACTTCTCTATTTCTAATGCGAAGATTGCTGGAGCGTGCCACTCCGACAACCATGACTTAAATATGGAGAATATGACACCCTCCATGGCCAAGTACGGGAGCTCCTTCAACTTCTTTGTGGGGTCCTTGCGTGCCCTGATATACACATGATGGAAGTCCACCTTGAACTCCACAAAGCTTTGTAGACTATTATAGACAGTGGGCGATAACTGCAGCTTGTGGTTAATCCCCATTCTGATGTTCATCTCCATGAACACCCATAATATCTTACTGCCTCGGATCCTCTGCACGTCTTTAGTGGCCCACAGCGAAGCATACTTCGCTGCCTCTGAAAGATCCCACGAAATTGTGGGGAACTGGCTGTCCTCAAGCAATTCTGAAGCCACCAGCACTATGGACAGTAGAAGACATGCATAGTTGAAACTCTTCCCCTGTTCTTGTGCCTCGCGACAATTCTCTAGGAACTCCTTGCACAAGTACTCTGACCAGTTAAACTGGACCCCGTCTGCACACTGCATGACAAGTGCTATCACTGGCGCAAGAGCCTCATCCGCATGGCACTTCCGCATAACCTTGCTAGCCAGTATCTGGGTGGCAACTATGACTGCCTTATTATTGATACTAAAGATTACGTACCCTCACTTCTTTTTCTCCAACTTGAATTTTTCCTTCATGGCCTCTACGATGGCCAAGTCGTTGCTGTTACCCTCCAAAATATCCACTTGGTCCTCCCCCTTACAAGGGAGTCGGGTAATTATATGAATTAGTTGGTCCGTGATGGAGATGGGATACTCTAGCCACAAGCACCCATCATGCACCAGGCAGAGCAGCTACCTGATGACAAAGATAATTACTGCAACGTGATGGTAATGTGGCACCCAAAGCAAGTTTAACAATCCTACTTTCTCTACTCCACGTAACCACTTGTGCGACTCCAACTCTATGACTCCCACCGCAGTGTTTGTCTTCAGCCTCATGTGATGTGTGGTTTCCAAGTGTTGGAATTTCTCATGGTCCACCATATCCCAATATTCAAACTTGAGACCTGGCACCCATCCCAAGTGTGCTCCTTCAAAAACGATATGATAGGGTAGCAACGGAGTTTTCAGAGAGCTCTTGATCTCATCTAGGTCCTTATGCACCTTTTCCTTCCCCTTTTGTGGAGGAACATACACGGGCAACTTGGTTAGAGAGTTCGCGCCCTCAGTTTCCACCTCCATGTCTTCATCTTCCTCCTCTTCTATTAGGATGTCCTCAAGTTCTTCCCCCTACTCATCTGTTTCCAGATTAACTACTTTCCCCTTCTCTTCCATGGTCAGTCTAGTTTGTAATGAGTTTCTAGGGACATGCACACCAGAACCATGGGCTACTTATCTTTCTTGGGTCTTGGCATGTGGGGTGATTTAGGGATTTCCGCGACTGTCCTGGCACTCTCATGGGCATCTCCTATTATCATGGCCTACGCGGCCTCTTTAGAAGTCATCTCTCCGATAACCCTGGCTTCTTTAGACACTACCATCTTGTTGTTCCACAAATCTCTCAACTACTCAGGTAGGTGCTTAAACAACGCCTTCAACCCCAACAGGTCAAACAGGTCTAGGTTTAGAAATCTTTGGGCGCATGACAAATCAATTCTCAAATGGCCAAGTGTTGTTTACTAAGTAGCCCTTTCCAATTTATAGAGCCTTTTGAATTCAAATTCGACCGTTCCCCCCAAATCCGGTCCATTAATGCTCCCTTGGTGGCATATTTTCCAAAATCTAGACCAAAACTCTTGCCTTAAATGCCTGCCGCTCGCTACATTTTATCTCAAACCAAGCATCACATCATGAATAGTGACTATAACAATCACTTTCTAGCCAACCCGCATGACATTGTAGCTACTCTTGTGCTGTCGCGGACCTTGTGACCTATTCCTCCTATGCACAGTCCTATCATCTACTCCATGCAACCACTTGTGCGGCTCCAACTCTATGACTCCTGCTGCAATGTTTTTCTTTGGCCTCATGACCTATGGAGTTGCCAAGTGTGGGAATTTCTCATGGTCCATGAGATCCCAATCTTCAAACTTCAAGCCCGGCACCTATCGCATGTGCGCTCCTTAAAAAATGATATCATCGAGTAGCAGCGGAGTTTGCAGAGATCTCTTGCTCTCATCTAGGTCCTTAGGAACCTTTCCCTTCCCCTTCCATGGAGGAACATATGCAGGTAGCTTGTTTAGAGGGTTCCACCTCCATGTCTTCATCTTCCTCCTCTTTTATCAGGATGTCCTCAAGGTCTTCCTCCTCCTCATCAATTTCCATATTAACCTCTTTCCCCTTTTCTTCCATGGTTAGTTTAGTTCGTAGTGGGTTTCTAGGGGACACTTGACAACAAAACCATTTGTTGGCTTGATGGGGCCTAACCTAGATTTAGAGTTAATTAGCCAAACAAATCCCTACACTATTGGCCCTTTCAGCAACAACCAACAGAGAGCAGACTGAGGTCTCACCTGAATCAATATGGGGGGATGCTGGAACCAAGTTTCTACACCCTTGAGATGTCTGAGGGGTCGATTTATTCCAACTATGAATGGCTTCATGCAGGTCGCTTTATGCATTGCCCTAACCTACGAGGCCTTCGTGATCTGTTAGATTGCCTTCCCATAGCCCTAACCAAGGGCTGAGGTGCTTTCCCACTGCTAAGGCAGCCATCTACGCTATTTCCCCAATTTATACCACAGATCTTACTTATATTCTTATAAATGTTAGTTAACTTTGTGTAAACAGATACTTTATCTTATATTTACTTAAACAACACAATCATATAAGTTTGCGCACCATATATGTAGTGAAATTGAAATTCATACCCAATACATTGAATGCCCAAAATAGGAAAAAGATACACAGAAATGATATGAAACTTCTCTTTATTACTTCTCCAAAGGTTACAGACTCAACTCATCTTGTGCACTCAGCTACAGGGGTCTGTGCACTTAGTCGCAGACTACTAGGCCTTTGTGCACTCATCTGTAGAGCCTACTCCTACTCTAGGACCCAAGACTCCACACCACACTTAGATAAGAATCAATTATTCATCCTTCATTCATAAATTGATTCGATGATTTACAACTTAGAGCCTCACTCTATTTATACAATCCCATGGTCCACAGACCATGGGTAGATCTCTAAAGCCAACACTACATTTACAAAAATGAGGGCGGACAACCCTATGAATCATTTACAAGTTTGCGCTCCACGCCCACAGACCGCAGAGTCTTTACATTGGATTTAGTCAAAATCTGGGCTTTAAGCCCCAAAAATTCCCTTGGGGGATCCTGTGCCCAACACCATCTTGCAGGTATCTTTCTCGAACACTATTTTTACACCTGCATCATCCAACTTTCTTACAAAATCAGATTTCTGGCTAATGCAGGAATATGCAGAACACGAGGAAGTTTTCTAATCCTTCCACCTTGCAAGGTAAACTTGACTTTTATGTGACCAATGATTCTAGCCTTCCTGTCATCCCCTAAGAATACATCACCACCATCATATTTCTCATACTCACAGAACCACTTTCTATAGGGAGTGAAGCTAAATGGTGCACCTCAGTTAATTAGCCATGCCTCATGATCTACATGTGTACTTGAAGAAGAAGCCAAGTATGCATCCCCACCTTCATCTGAGGTGGTTTTCACCTCTGCAGAAGGAGCATCATCAGATCCCTTTCCTTTCTCAAGAGCTTTATATTTACAGTACCTTTTGTAGTTCCCTTCCTTTCCGCATTTCTAGCACACCTTTACATGTTTTCCTAGAGATTTAGATCTCCCCCTAGATTTAGATATCCCACTGGAGGACTTATTTTTATTTTTGTTCTAGGTTTGTCCTCATACAAACAAGGCATCACCATTTTTTCTCTCCATATTTTTCCATCTCATCTCCTCTGTCAACAAGGATGAGACTATTTCATCAAACTGTAAGGTAGTTGCATTGCTACCTGTTAGCCTCCTGTTGCAACAGGTTTCATATTTCATGATTGACAGTGGAAGTACCAAAAATGTTCATCTTTTTCAAGCTGCAAAAGTTCCATTTTTGAATGATTTTTCAGTTAAGGGAAAGCCAAACAGCCTAAGCTTGGTTTCCCTAGGTTTAAATTTGCTTGCCTTAGAATATAGAGAATAATATCTGGCCAAACAGTTTAAACTTGGCAGATGTGCAGATAGGTAGAGAATCTTGGGAGTTCAACAGTTCAAGCTGAGCCCCTGGCAGAAATAAGGGTAGTTTTTAGATAGGAAGGCAGTTAAAAAAAAAAAAAAGGAAATCAGGGTTTGCAAGTCTAAGTGCACCCTCCCTGAAGAAACAAAAAATGCTAGGTGTTGTAAAAAGGGTAAGTAGCTTGGGGTTGCAGAAACAAGATTGTCTTCAGTTTTGGGCTTTAACAAGCACAACTCATCTCATCAATGGCAGAATTTTTGAAGCATGTCTAACTTCCCTTCTCCTCCCCCTCAAAAGTTCCTCACTAACATCCCCTTAAAGACCTTGGGATCTGCCAAACAAGTCCTCATTCCATTTCATTTTTGTAAAACATCAAGGTAAAGTTGGTTTTCTTAACTGAAAAGAAGCCACATTTCTTGTGTAAAAGTCATGTTTTCATCTTCTACACAACCATCTATGTCTATCATCAGTTCACAAACTTCTCATCATTTCCCCTCCATTTTCATTTTCATAAACTCATATTAATTCCTAATTCTACTATGTAGCTCCCTAATTTCTCCCTTATCCCTATTCATTACTAAAACTATATAAAAATCCCCAAAAATATTAAATAGCCTCCCTAGGCACTATAGCCATATGTTCTAAAAATTTAGGGAAATATCAATTCCATCTAGGACTCATATTTAACCTTCCTCGTCTGTCCCGTGGGATCAATTAACCTCTGGTGAACTGATAACCATTCCATCCCCCTCCGCAGTCGTTTCCCACAGTTAATGTTTAAAATACCTCATTAAACATTAAATTGTTCATCTCCCCCTCGCTTAAACCTTACCTGCAAAACCCATGTTTCCAAAGTTCATAACCCCACCCACTGTGTAAAACCCGAAAAACCCACTCTATTAATGTTATAACCCCCCCCCCCCGGCTGTACCAATAAATTAAATAAAATGCCAAGCGGGTCCCCTCCATAACCCACCATCACATTGATTGTCCCGCCAGCTGTTAGATCTGGCCCGCCCCAGATCTACGGTGGGCGGGATTTTCTATATGCAACATGCCCGAGCTTTAGTGTCCGGGAGTTCGGCGGTTTTCCCGCCGTACTCCCGCCACGCGTCAGGCTCTAGGGTGTGGCGGAGCCCCTCCTCCCAAAACTACTTACGTTCATAAGAGGTGCGCCCAGAAACCGCTTACCGCCCTCTTCTGCGTGACGATGGTGCCACGTCTTATCTACTGATGTCACCTTCTGCGCTCCGTTGTCCTGACACGTTGCCACCACCTCACCCCATTGTACCTGCGCCCTGCCTCCGTGGCATTGTCACGTCATTGCCATGTCACCCATCCGTACATAATGATGTCATCTGCTGATGTCATCCTGTCACGTTGTCCGTCCATACCCTGGGACCACCGGTGACGTCATGCCGACGTCATCCCGGAAAAGCGCCAAAAGCGCCAAATGTCAAAAGTTTTGCATAAAAAGAGCGCGCAAACGACCGTTACCTTTCATATTCATTGCCTCATTTGAACGCTCGGCTCCCCTGTTTCATTCACTTGTTCACTCCCAAGGCTAGAAATCAACCAAGCAAGCGACTGCAGCCTCCAATTCGGGTTCATAGTTATCTAAGCACCTGTTCGTCCTCTTTGGCGTTGTTTAAACCAGGTATTTGCCATATCCTCCTCTTTTTCACGCCTGTTCTTCATGTTTATCCACTGCACATGACTGTAAGCTTGTAAAATACCCAATTGGTATCCTTGCTGCACCTGAGATTCCATTAAACCCACTGCAAACCCTTTACACCAGAAAAGTCTCAGAAACCTGGTGCCCATCTGCAATTTTACTGGCGAAATCCTGTTTAAACTCGGCCCCTAGTAAGAAATCCCGCAGCGGTCCTACATTGCCCTATTTTACCTTATTTCCGCTGTTTAAAGCCTCCGCTGAAACCATAAATTGCTCATTGCTCCTCTGCATTATTCCTCACAACTTCTAACTTCAGAGAAATTCACTAAAAAAAGGGAAATCGACACAAAAACTCCACAAAGTTGGTCCCTTATGTTAGCTACCTATACCAATAGGTTTCATATTTCATGATTGGCAAAGAAAGTTCCAAATATGCTCTGCTTTGGTGATACAAAGATCCCATATTTCCAAAAGGAGACAATGTGTGTATATAGCTTCATGTTGATTAAGTTTTGATGGATGGTCCAAAAGCCTAATCTGGATCATGCCATGTTTCAATTTTTCTGTTGTAGAATAGAGAAAGAAGTCTGTCCAAAACTGTTTAATCTTGGCAGACCAGTAGCTTAGGTAGAGAATTGAGGTTCCCAACTGCTTAATCTGGGACCTTGGAAGCAATAAGGGTAGCCTTGGATAGAAAATCAAAAGGAAAAAGCCAAAGAAAAGAAAAGGCACATAAGGGTCTGCAAGTCTAAGTGCACCCTCCATGAAGAAACAAAAAATGCTAGGCAAGTAGATGGGGTTGCAGAAATGTCATTCCTTACAATTGAATGTGTGCTAACCTATTCACAAAGTAAAATCAATGGATTGAGAAGGTCCTTTTCTCCATCATGTTGCAGCAAAGCAAAGGAGCATGTCTAACTCCTCTTTTTTCCCCTTTTCACATTCATTACTAACATCCCTTCATCAGTTGAGATTCATGGAAGAAATGGAGGTCTTATGGTGGTTCTTATTCCTTTAAAAGCCACATTTCTTGTCTAAAATTCTTTTCATTTTGATCTACTCCCTAAGCTAAGTGGTTTTCAAATAAACGTAGTGATATCACTCATCATTCACCTTTCCCATCCATATTAACCCCTAACTTCTACTATCTAAATCCCCTATGTTACCCTTTCCCTACTATTATAACACTATGGTGTATAAACCCCAAGCATTGTATAAATATCCCTCCCCTTGGCATTATAGCCATATGTTCACTATCAGGGATTAAATTGACATCTGGTCAGTTTAAGAGCCCTAACCCTTACCCCTCTTTCCCCTTCAGAAGTCATTTAACCCATTAAACCCTTCATTTGCTAAGAAACCTTGCGATAAACCCCTTTTTACCCCTAACCCGCTTCATTTGCAAAATACATATAAAAACCCACTTTTTCCATTTATCCAAAGTCTTAGCGCTATCCGCATTTTTATAAAAAAACATTGAAAAAACCATGTAAACCGCCAAATTTCCAAGGTTCCCGCCGGGCACAAATCTCAAAAGATATATTATTTTAATCCCGCCCCCCATCCGTATCATCCGGCCACCTCAACATTCCGTCGACCGTCGGATCGAGCCCTTTTCATCCGACTGCCCTCGTGCATTTCGGACTGGCCCCGATGTCCGAAAGATACCGTTCGAAATTTGTCAGAGGGTGACGTCAGGCCTCTGCCACGCGTCACCCCCACATCGTATCGGAGGCCCCTCTGACAATTCCGCTTCCGTATGGAAGGCGGTGCAATATGAAACCGCTAACCACTTCCGGTTTCGGTGAACCCGCCTGCCAGCATCACCGCCAGCGTCATCGCCACGTCGGCGCCCCCGTTCGCCTTTGCTCCACCTATTTGCCACCTCACCATCCCCGTGGATCTCTCTTATGCCGCCACGTCACCCGACGACGTCATGCTGACGTCATCCGACCTTGACCCCACCTGATGACGTCATGCTGATGTCATCCAAAAAAAGCGCCAATGTTCCAAAAAATCCATATTTTGGCCAAAATTTCGCGTTTTTGCACTTTTTGCAAAAACGGCTGTCGTTTTCTCTGCATGTCTTTCACGTCGAAAATCACGCCAACCTGCTGAATTCGACCTAGAGACCGCTGGCGCGCCATTTCCACCTGCATTCGTGACCATTGTTAACAGTTGCCAGGTATTTATCCCTGTAAATCCCTCCTGCGCCTCGTTTTGTCTGTGAATCGCCAAAAATAGCTTAAAACAGTGAAAAAACACATAATTCACCGGCGAATCCCCTGTGCCTAATCCCCATTTGCACTGTAAGGTCAAAATTGACTAGCTAAGCCTTATATTACCAGAGTTTTCATAAAACTTACATTCTGTTCGCGCAATCGTGGACTGGTAGCCTAAACTGCACCAATTTGCTGTGAAAAAGAGTTTAAAGCCAGGCATTTGTCTTATCCATACTTCGAGCAGTATTTCAATTGCTGTAATTAACTATTTATTCTCTGTTCATCAGTAATTCACCTTTCTTTTTAAAGAAAAACTCTTTGGTGTTGCTCTGCGAAGTAACACCAGTTTATAAACAACAGAAATCCTAAAAGTAACCATGGATCCACGAGTAGCTCCTGTAGCCTTGAATGTTGCCCCTTTAAATGCCCCTCAGAGAGAATTGGAATGGCAACCTCCAGCAGACCTGGATTATCAAATATCAGAGGAAATGCTGATGAATGCCAAGTTCCACATCCACCTGCTAAATGAATTGAAGGCTAAACACGAGAGTGGAACAGATGTATTGGGCATATGGGACTCTTTTCTCCCTATCTTCAAGCTCCCTCAGGTCAACCAGTTTCCTGATTTAATCCACCTATGTGCCGAATGCTATGACCCTACTCAGAGGGTTGTGCTTGACCCTTCAGGCTCAGTTGTTTTCTATATCACCCCTGAAGCTATCAAAGAGATGCTGCACTTCAAGACTGAGAAGAAATTAGTTCCTTTATCACTAATAGATTTGATAAATCAAGGAGCTAGATTGACAGATGTTCAGGTCACCAAACTCAATCAGCTATACATTGGCTCTGACTCTGTGAAGTATCCTCCTATTAACCAAGTATACCTCAACCAATTGGGCAGAGATCTTGCATACATGATTAGTCCCATTTTGGGCTATAATTCAATTGAATTTGTTGATGAAACTGTGCTGGTGATCATGCTCATGTTCTCTCCTGGCAAGTCTCCAATCTGCTATGACTATGCCACCTACATCTTTGATAAGATACATGAGCAGTTGATGAACTTGGCAAGAGAAAAGGTGTTCAGATACACCTCTTACATCTACCACTTAATCCTATATTATCAACATGAAAAGTTTTCTTTTGCTGCGAAAAGAGTGGATGCCCAAGGCAATCCAAGGTCAGTGGTCTATTGGTCCTCTGCCTTCCACTGCAGATCTGACTCTCCATATACTTACTGTGAGTTCATAGATCTCTTCATCGACCCAGCCATGTCTCTGATGATGAGCTCACCTCCTCCAAGACTAACTAATGAGATGCAAAGGATACTTTAGTTTTCTAAATTATACAGCATTGGGGACTGGTACTTCTACCAGAACCACACAGTTATAAGGATATATGGGTGTGAATTGCCCCCATACAGATTGCCCAAATATGTGCCCATGAGATTGTTTGCCCTGGAATACTTCAGGCAATTTGGGAATGCTGATGTGCTACACTTTTCAGGCAGAGGCAAGAAAGCACAGCTCAAGGTCAGGAACCAATTAGGCCACTTTATCTACAACAAAAGGGAGGAAGGTTGGCAAGAGGCGGATAGAATGTTAGAATCCCTTGGCTTGCAAACCAGTTTCCTTTGGAAACCTTATGACCCCAATCACTTCATAACTTTAAGAAGGGTCAAATATAGGCTGTCAAGTTATGACCATGTAAGGTTGCCTCATATAGAAAAGTATGCAAATCAAACAAAGTGGAGGAGAGGAACCTTAGAGGAGCCTCTCACACAAGAAGAGTTAAATCAAAGAGCACTAAGAAATCTGAAAAAGGTGGCTGACCTAGAGCTTTGTTCACAGGTGTTTACTCTTCCAAGCACTCAAGTGGGAGCAACTGCCTCTTCCTCCACAGCAAATCAGCAAGCAGCCAAAGCTACTGAGCAAACCTCTACCAAAGGCAAGGAAAAGGAAATGGAGCCAGAGCAGCCACACAATGAAGAGGTGCATCATGAACAGGTACAGCAGTAGGAAATGCAACAACAAGATGAGCAGCAAGAAAAGGAGAAATCAGGGCAACAAGAGAGTATATCACGGGCCCCAATTTCCACTGAGCAGCAGCCACAACAAATTATGCCTCCTAGGCAGGAGACAACGGTGGAGGCCTCAGTCCTTCAAACCCCACAGAAAGAAGATATCAGTAGAAAGAGGGACAGAGAGACTCCCCTCACAACATCAACAACTCATGGGGAGAAAAGACATAGAATGAATCCTTTCTCAGAGGAAGAAATGCCTATGGGGCAATCTTTGGGCATGGGCCCACCAGGTATGGAGGCCTCCGCAAGTTCCTTCCAGCAGGAACAAGAGAGGATAGTGGGAGGAGAAGTCAGCTCCTCAAGCCAGCAGAGAGAAGGTGAACTGAGCATCAAACAGCAGTTCATTGACATAAAGAGGAGGAATGAGCCAATAAAGATACAGCTATATAATCATTTGTTGAAAATGGCTCCCACAAACCAGCAAAGACTAATGCCTGCATATGATGTTAATGAAGGCAAAATGATCATGAGTCAGTTCATGCCAACTGCATTGCAACCACAGTCCCCTGCAGACTACTTGAGAACCAATCTTGAGGTCCTTGCCAAGGACATCCACCCGATGGATCAGATTGAACTACACAAGCAAACGAGTGAGATGGTGTATGTCTCCTTGGAAGACAAGACTTTGGTGAACTACAGGCTAGAAAGTAGCCTAAACAACACCACTTCCCAACTGGAGTTGGAAAGAGCATCCTCTCAAGAAAAGGACAACAGTATCAGGGCCTTAGAAGATATAATCATAGAGATTGGGCATGATCCCAAGGACATCAAGGGCATACAAGCATTATTGAAATTGAGGGATGCAGACATGGCAGCATTGAGGAAAAGGATCAAAGTCCCAGCAACTATTCACCCTCAAACGGAAGAAGTTGCCCAGCTGAGACATGATCAAGATGCGGCAGCTTTGCTGGTGTCTTTATACAAACAACTGTTCCAGACACAAGAGAAGTTGGGAGAATCAGAGGCTGCACATGCAGCATTGCAAGCAGCATTACAGCAAAAGGAAGGAGGTCAAACATCTCAGCCTCCTCCAGAAATAATTAAACTTGAGGAGGCTCCTCCAACTACTGCTCCCCTCACTCAACAAACAGAACAGGCAGCACTGTCTACCTCAGCACCAGCACCTACAACAGAGCAGGCCCCAAGCCTGGACATGCAAAAGCTGAGAAATGAGATTCAGGCCCTGGAAGCCCAAATGATAGAATTAAATGAGTCCAGGGAGAATTTAGCCAAGGTAAATGAAAAATATGATAAATCAAAACAAAATGTGGCTGAGAGAGGAAGAGAGATAAAGGGTCTCAAAGAAAGGATAAAGGAGCTGGAGAAGGAGCTCACACTGGATAAAGTTGTGGCTGAGCTCAAGACAGTGCTATGGGCCAATATTGGTCAATCCATCACTGATCAATGGCAATATATTGAGACAATTCATGAGCAGTTGGAGCTCATTGCAAAAGCACAAAGGGAAATCCAGAGATCAAGAGCATCTCTAGGCAATATGCCTGAAGTTGCCAACAGAATGATCAATGTGCTTAACAACAGAACAAGTGCTTGTTATAGCTCCAAATCTCACTCTTATGGTTTGTGATGCTGCACTTATGGCCTAGGGCAACCCCTCCTTCCAGACCTGGTCCAAAAATTTAAAAAACAGTGTTTTATTCCCTATACGCGACTTTGCCCTGTGTTAAACGCGTGTACACGCGGGTCTGTCATACCCAACCCGCGTGTATCTATTAAAACACTTAAAAAAATATAATTTCCTCTTTTTCGGGCGGTGATCGCGGGTTTACCTGCTGGATCACCTGTTAGTGCCCGTGGCCCAACTGTTCCCAACCAACTCCTAACTAAAAAACTACTTTGGAGAGGGTATAAAAAGACATCAAAGGGAAGGCCAAGGGGAGAGAGAAAGGAGAGCAAGATTATTATGCTGAGATTTTTCCCTTAGACCAGGTCTGAAGTCCTTGGTGCATTCTGCACTTCCCCCATTTTGCATAGGAAACCCTTGTTTCCATGTGTATTGGTGATCATTCATCCTTGACATCATCATTGAGTAAGACTTGGAAGGAGCTCTTGTTGGAGGCTGGAGGCTGGAACGAATCCGGGAGGAAGCTTGCTTGGAGCCTGCTGAAGGTGTTCAGGTGATATCTTTCCGATATATGTACTTTATTTGCCTTTCTATATAAAGAAACACGTCTTTGTTCCCGAATAATCTTTCTTTATGCTTATGAGATTCTTGTGTTGAATTCTTATGAAAGTGGTTACTTAAAGACTTTTTATAACTAACTTTATAGCATAAAGATGATTTATATATAAACTTCTATACATGTACTGTTGTGTTCTTTGATTTGTTTGTCTTGCAGGTCAAAGAAAGAAGAAGGGAACTCCAAGAAGGGTTTGCACCCTAACGGTCTTCTCGAACGTAGGACCTTAGGTATGTACCCTAAACATTAGGATTTGCTTAAAAGTAAAAAAGATGGCTGTGTGTGTGTGTTTCTTTGTATAAGCAATTTTCAGTCTGGTAGAGTCTTAGCCCAAAGGACCCTAGGGGTACTTTCCCTTCAACCAGTGCTCAGTTAGCAACTATGGGAATCTCCAATAGGACTGAGACTATTTTGTTAATAAAGAGGGTCCTAACACTAAGAAAGCTGGTGCAGACACTAGAAAGAAGGACCCAGGACATGCAGACAGAGGTCAATAGATTCATGGACAAGTTTGTGGCATTGCAAAACAGAGGTATCCCTGGCTTACTGAACAGTGCAGGAAGGCTACTTACACATGAGCAGTATGCCAAGAGGGTCAACACATTCGCCACAAATCAGATCACTGAAAGGCCCAGCACCTCAGAGGAAACAGGGCCAGCAACAGGACAAAGTCTCTACAACAGGGTAGAAAACTTATTTTTTATCATGGATGAAATCAAACATCTGTTTGAAGTGCCTCCCAACTTCTACAAATACACAGAGGCAGATGAGACATTAGAGGCAATTCTGAGACATCAATTGCCCACACAGGAATACTGGACCAAAATGATACAGTTGATATTATAAACCAGAGCCTGTAAATCAAATATTCATTTAAATTCATAGGTGATCATGCACAGGAAAATTTGATAAAACCAGCATGCATGAAAAGGAAAAGGCTGGGCCAACTCAGCAGAACTAATCGGCCAATAAAGCAAGATTGACAGCTACAGGTGACAGGGCCAAAAAACTACAGCACAACAGCCATAAAGGCACATTTTTCCAGAGTTAAAGCAGAATGTTCAGACTGACTTAGTGGCCTCCAAAGGTCAAAATATCTTCTGACATACATAAAGAGAACTTATGTTGTATTCAATGATGTAATAACTTCTTATCTACCTTCTGTACAAGTTGGTGAATGTATTTATTTCTCAGATGACTCAATGCCTCAGATATTTTGTATGACTGCTTGTATATATTCCCCCCTCGCATAATCTTGCAGGGGTTGTTGTTGATCTCTCTTCAAGAGTTTCTTATGCTGTAAATTTCGAGACTATTAATACAAAAGATGATGGAATTTCCAAAGCTCTGCGTTATCTGAGTCATTGTGGTGTTTTGGTGAATTTTACAGGATTCCTGCGTGTTTCATGGCACAATAAGTCCTCTTCAAACTCTCGTTATGTGTTTTTTGTTTTATCCTTTCATAGCTCAGTCATGCTTCTATGTTTCATAGTTAATAGCAAAGAAAAAGAATAGTTCCTGGATTTATTCACAGAATACCCTGAACTCAATCTATGCTATTATAAGTGTTTTCTTCAGTTATAGTCATAAAGTGTAATTCTCAATTGCTGCACTTTCAAACTATATGCTTTCACAGTGATTGTTGTTTCAGGAATTCAAGTTTGCTCCTGTGCAACATATCTCTTTCTCACACCCAGCTTAGTGGAAAATTCTTAATTGCCTTTCACTGGCTGAACACACCTCATAATCACAATTTCAGATTTGTTCCATGAGATATTTAAATGGCCCTGCAGTTTCAGCAACTCAACTCAATATTTCAGACAACCTGTAGCCACAGACTCCATTGCCCAATGGACTAATATTGCCTGAAAACTTACACCTTAGATGCAGAAGACATCCCTCAACCAAAACATAAAACAAAACCCTAAACATTATAGCTAGCCTAAAATACTATCAAAACAGAGACAAATCATAAAGAGAGAGCCCTCTTTGATTATAGTTTGGCTAGAAACTGTAATCCAAAGATTGGTTAGTGGTTACCCCGGCCGTATTCCCTTGGGAGTCAAAGGGAACAACCTGGGAGTTAACATAATTGGCAACTCCACTGGGGACAAAGCATATTATTTTTCAACTGTTGTCTGTTCATAGACAGTGGTTCTAAAAGCTTGAGCAGTCCCTTAAAACAGTCCTAAAATATCCTAAAAATACCAAAATGAAATTCAGAAGCTGGCTCCTAAAAGGGAAATTAGACACACTAGGTCAATTCCTGACCCTAATCCACCAGCTGTTTTTCAAAACCCAAATACAATCCCCAAAATCGTTAGGAAACAGCAAAGGCAGGAAGATCCTACTGATTTGAGTCCTAAGACAGCTTACCCTGAACTAGTTCCAACTCCAATCAAGGTTCTATTTCGGTCTACCCCTGTCTCCCCCAATTCACCATCTACATCTAAAACCCCTCATCTCACACCTTCATCCACTGCACATATTCCCTTGACCAACAATCTAGCTTCTACCGTTCCCATCACCCCTCTAGTACCAATCGTCCCTGTTATCCCGTTTATCACTGTCAATCCTATAAACCCTGCAAATATGGCCAATAGGTATGCACCCTTGCAGTTACCTGCTAATGCTGCAGCTCTACCCCAGGATTATCAATCCAAGATCTCATATTTTGACTCCACTGGCCCTTTCACAGCTATTCAGCATGCCAAAAGGATGCAAGACCATTTTGAGAACTATGAAATAGATGATGACAGTGTGAGAATGAGAATGTTCGTTCAAAGCCTGACTGGGGATGTAAGAACTTGGTTTAGATCCCTGACTGTAAATACCATCACAACCCCTGATGAGCTTTATCAAGCCTTTACTAAGATGGGAGAAAAAGAAATATCCCCTGCACATACTTGGTGAATATGACACAATCAAACAAGGTCCTCAAGAGACCGTTTTGGAGTATTGTGCAAGATTCAATAATGTATATAACGCAATACCACAGAATTAAGACCTCCTCCTGATTTAGCCTTGTACAAATTTCCTGATGGTTTTGACCCAGACATGGCATATCAATTGAAGGAAAGAGCCCCTGAAACCCTTGAAGATGCCTAAAAGGTTGTTGTCATAGTAGAGGCCAACCTGATTGCCAAAAGAAACAGGGCAAGATTGGAAAAGAGAACCCCCTTCAAAGAAGAACCCTCAGCCTTTGATAAAAAACTGGATGCAATACTCACTGGTATGAAGAGATTGGGTGATAGAGTAGAATCAGTTGAGAGAAAGTCATCATGGGAAGCACCACAAAATAACCCTATTAGGAATCCAAATTTTAGGAGAAATCAAAACCCAAATGTTGGCAAGGCCGGTTCTGATCCAGACATAAGACCTCCATTCCAGGAAAACTATACTGAAGCATCCACTTCAAATGAGCAAGTAGATGACACCCACATTAACCTGATGGGCCTAAATGATGAGCAGCAAGCTTTCGTGAGTCAAGAAGACCATAAGGATAATGACATCAAGCAATTCCAAACCAAATCAGGTGAATCATTTGATTTCAAACAAGACTATGACACAGCTGTTTATGAAGTTCATAAACAATACAAGCTAAGGAGCAGAAATGTAAATATAACACAACCTGAAAAGACAAAGGATAACCAGCAACCCAAAAGAGTCATAGTCACAGAGCCAAATGACACAACTGATTTAGTTACAAAGGAAGTAACCGTTGAAGAAGTCACTGAACCGTTTTCTTCAAAAAAATAGCCTATGGCTACATCACCCTTGCAGCCTAATCCAA
Source organism: Pinus tabuliformis (assembly GCA_031772625.1). Classification (NCBI taxonomy): domain Eukaryota; kingdom Viridiplantae; phylum Streptophyta; class Pinopsida; order Pinales; family Pinaceae; genus Pinus; species Pinus tabuliformis. The sequence goes on from CM062804.1 coordinate 1,388,041,955, forward strand.
GTAACACTCCTCAACAGATGAGTAAGAAGGACAAGCCTCAAGATCAAGATAAGAATCAAGAAGAAGACTTAGTGAACAAGGAAAAGACTATCATCCACAACCCCAAAATCCAATCTGAAAAACCCTTTGACTTAGAAGCTGAAATTGGCAAACTAAAAGTAGCTATTCCTCTTTCAGAACTAGCCAAGCATGCCATTTATAGACAACAAATCAAGAAGTCCCTTCAAATTACTCGTAATAAAGATAATGTCAATGTGTTGGATGACACCCCAGAATTACTGTTCGGTCCAGAAGTTGATGGAAAAATAGCAGTCACAAGTATCTTACCTTTCTATGTCAGCCTGCATGTTCATGACAAGATACTACACAACGCAATGTTTGACTCAGGTGCCTCTCACAACTTGATGCCTAAATCAGTCATGGAGAGATTGAACCTAGATATTACAAGGCCATATAAGGACCTATTCTCATTTGACTCCAGCCAAGTTAAGTGTTTAGGTCTCATAAAAGACCTCTGTGTCTCACTCGTCCAATATCCCAATAAAACAATCCTCATGGATGTTGTGGTTGCTGATATCCCACCCAAATATGGGATGCTGTTATGAAGGTCATGGGGGGCTAAACTCCAAGGTTCCCTACAATTAGACATGTCATACGCAACCATCTCAGTCTTTGGTCAACCCAAGAGGTTATATAGAGAGTCACTTATGAAATACATGGTCAGCAGTGAAGAAAAACCTCAAAATTTTCCCATATATGTTGTCCATTCTGACATAGACTCATACATTATTTTCAATGATAATACAAGTCTTACAAATAATGATGTTGAAACCAAAACACTTGAACAAGATCAGGAAATTAATGAACAAGTTGCTTCCCTAGAAATAGAGCTGATCCAAACAAGTAATGAGACTGTCCTAAAAGACAAAATGAGTGAAAAACCAGAACTTCAACTCACTATCCCAGATCACAGAGAAGTTATTAAATCTCCCCTAGAAAAAGAGAACCTATGGTTTCTAGAATTTGATGGGTCAGTTAACAAATTAAGGGAAGGAGCTGGGGTTTGGATACATAACAAGTAGAACAATCACGCAGAAGGTCGAGCCTATAGACTAAATTTCAGATGCACTAATAACATGGTAGAATATGAAGCTCTCTTGCTAGGTGTTAAGCTAGTAAAATCCTTACAAGCCATAAAAGTTTCAATTATGGGAGATTCAGACTTGATTATCCAACAAGTAAAGGGAAATTTTGTTACTAATGATAAAAGACTGAGATCTTATAGATCTGCTGCTGCTGAACTACTACAGTCCTTCACTGAATTTCAAATTACCAAGATTCCCAGGACCCATAACCTGCATGCTGATAGCTTGGCCACATTTGCAAGCACCTGCAAGTTACCTTTTGAGCCCCACCATCGCTTTACAGCTGAGGTAAAACACAGACCTTCTGTCCCAAACAATGTCAAAGACTGGCAAGTATTTGAAGATGATGCACAAATAAATAATTTCCTGACCCTGCAACAAGAATTTGCAGGACTAAATATTGACACTGAAAGAGCAAGTCAATCACAAATACTTGAAAGAGAAATTCAATCAAAAATACTTGAAAGAGCAAGTCAATCACAAATACAGAGTGAACAGAATAACAAGCCACTATCACCCAAGATAGCTCACCAAATCCTACATCCAACAATTTTCAACAAAGACAACATACAAGAAATTCAACAAATCAGTTATGAAGAAATGGCTGGTGCTGAGGCTGAAGTGATACAATTGAAAGACAATTTTCTTCCAACAGGGCTAACTCCACTAGAGGATATTTTTGATTCAAGTGATGTCCCTAGAAAACCAAAAATGCAGCCCCTTAACTCTACCATTGAAGAATGCAACATTGGAACCATTGAGAAACCCAAGATAATAAAATTATCTGCATCCTTACCCCCTGATCAGAAGCCTAAATACATTGACCTTTTCAAAGAGTTTCAGGATGTCTTTGCATGGGGTTATGAGGATTTAAAATCCTATGACACCTCTGTTATCCAACATACTATCCCTCTCAAGCCAAATCAAAAGCCATTTAAGCAAAAATTGAGAAGAATAAACCTCATGCTTCTCCCTGCAATTGAGAAGGAGATGCAAAAAATGTTTGAAGCTGGCATCATAGCACCAATCAGGTTCTCTGATTGGATTTCAAATTTAGTCCCTACAAGAAAGAAAACTGGTGAAATAAGGCTTTGTGTTGATCTTAGAAACTTGAATCAAGTATCTCTAAAAGATAATTATCCCTTACCTAAGATGGATCACATCCTCCAAAGAGTGGTAGGAGCCTCAAGGATCTCATTACTTGATGGATTCTCAGGTTTTAATCAAATCCTAGTGCACCCTGATGATCAAGACAAAACTGCATTCACAACCCCATGGGGAACTTTCAAATATGTAAAAATGCCTTTTGGATTGAAAAATGCAGGGGCAACATTTCAAAGAGCAATGGATATTGCTTTTGCCAAGGAGATTCATGAATTTCTTGTCATTTATTTAGATGACCTCACACCTTTCTCAAAATCAAACCAAGAACATTTGAAGCATTTGAGACAGATCTTCCTAACATGTAGGAAATATGGAATTTCCTTGAACCCAAAGAAGTCTCTATTTGGCTTGGAAGAAGGTAAGTTGTTAGGACATATCATTTCTAAGGATGGCATAAGAGTTGACCCAGATAGGATACAAGCTATCTTACAAATGCCCCACCCAAGAAACCTCAAAGAATTGCAAGCCTTCTTAGGGAAGATCAATTTCTTAAGAAGGTTTATCCCAAACTTAGCCGAACTGATCAGATTATTGAACAACATGCTAAAGAAGGATTCAAAAGTGAAATGGACAGTTGAGGCAAATCAAGCCTTTGAAGGTATAAAATTGGCCCTTACCCAAACCCCAGTCTTAACAAATCCTCAATTTGATAGAGAATTTATCATTTTCTCTTTTGCCTCCCAGCATACCATTGCTGCTATTTTATTACAGAAAGATGACCAAGGAAATGAGAAACCCATTGCTTTCTTTAGCAGAGCTCTTAGAGATGCACCTCTGAAATATCAAATCATGGAGAAACAAGCTTATGCTTTGGTCAAGGCCATTAAAGACTTTAGGATTTACATCCTTTATTCCCATGTTGTAGCTTATGTGCCAAGTCCCATTGTGAAAGACATACTTACTCAAGAAAACTTAGAGGGTAGAAGAGGAAAATGGATTGCCAACATCCTCGAATTTGATATTGAAATAAAACCTACAAAATTAATAAAAGGGCAAGGTTTGGCCAAACTAATGACAGAAGAAAACTTCCAAGCCTTAGACATAAACCAGCTGGACAATGAACCGGAGCTGGCGACTCCAAAGATCAATGTAGCCTTTGAACAATCCCCTTGGTACTCTGATATATGTTATGTGTTACAAAACCTGTGTGCTCTACCAGGATTGTCCAGAACTAAGTGTAGGTTCCTAAAAATGAAAGCTTCAAGATTTTGTGTCATGGAAGGAAATTTGCTTTGGAAAAACCATGAGGGTATACTGTTAAACTGTTTGATTGAGAATGAGACTAATAATATCACCAAATAATTTCATGCAGGTGAATGTGGTGGACACTTGTATTGGAAGTCCACTGTGGATAAGATACTAAGGGCTGGTTACTATTGGCCCACTATTTTCTCTGATGTTAAGAAATTTACCACCTCATGTCACAAATGTCAAGTATTTGAGGGAAAGAGAAAGTTACTGCCACTTCCTTTGAGACCTATTGCAACAGAGAGACCTTTTCAACAATGGGGCTTGGATTTCATTGGTGAAATTCACCCTTCATCTTCAGGCCAACATAGATGGATTTTAACAGCTACAGACTAATTTACTAAATGGATTGAAGCTGTTCCATGCAGACAAGCAAATGATTCCACTATCATTCAGTTCCTTGAGACTAATATTCTCTCTAGATTTGGTTGTCCTGATAAGATAATAACAGACAATGCTGCTGCTTTCAGATCTAAGAAGATGGTGAATTTCTGCCACAAATTTCACATTACCTTGGGCCATTCTACTGCATATTATCCCCAAGGAAATGGCCTTGCTAAATCATCAAATAAAAGCCTTGTAAACATCATAAAGAAGGTATTGGAAGAAAATAGGAAGAATTGGCATAAGAAGCTTGTGAATGCCTTATGGGCAGATAGACTAACAACCAAAAGATCAATTGGGATCAGCCCATATGAGTTAGTTTATGGATTAGAAGCCAAATTTCCTTCATCACTAGGGATCCCTGTCATGAAACTTCTTCAAGAAAGCCAGGCAGAACCAAATGATATGCAAAGAAGGATCAATCAAATAATATGTTTGCAGCAAACTAGAGACCAAGTTTACAACAGAGTTCAAGTTTTACAAGAAAAGTTAAAGAAAGCCTTTGACAGAAGGACCAAGGCAGAAGATTTTAATGTTGGAGACAAAGTCCTCAAGTGGGACTCAAGAAGAGAAGATAAGGGAAAACATGGAAAATTTGATTGCCTTTGGAGAGGACCATTTGTTGTTCAAGCAGTACAAGGAAACAATACTTACTTCCTTAAAAGTCTTGATGAAGCTAATTTGGATGAAGGTCCTGTGAATGGCAGGATGTTGAAGCACTATTTTGACTACTATCCATAAGTGCAGCCTGAGTTTCCCTTGTACATATTCAGGTGTATATATTACTTTCTGTTAAAATGTAAAAACGCAGTTTCTCAAGTTTTACTAGTTATCAGTAAAAGGAAAATAAGTTCAAAGATTTACCAAGATGGGAAGAGTACAATTTGGCATTTCAAAGCAGCACACTTCAAGTTTTGATAAAAGCAGTCAAGGGCTAAGGCATTCTGACCTGCTGTTCTTGGTTTTTCAAATGGAAAAGCCATCCCCATGTGGAGCCACTGTTAGCTACCTATACCAATAGGTTTCATATTTCATGATTGGCAAAGAAAGTTCCAAATATGCTCTGCTTTGGTGATACAAAGATCTCATATTTCCAAAAGGAGACAATGTGTGTATAGAGCTTCATGTTGATTAAGTTTTGATGGATGGTCCAAAAGCCTAATCTGGATCATGCCATGTTTCAATTTTTCTGTTGTAGAATAGAGAAAGAAGTTTGTCCAAAACTGTTTAATCTTGACAGACCAGTAGCTTAGGTAGAGAATTGAGGTTCCCAACTGCTTAATCTGGGACCTTGGAAGCAATAAGGGTAGCCTTGGATAGAAAATCAAAAGGAAAAAGCCAAAGAAAAGAAAAGGCACATAAGGGTCTGCAAGTCTAAGTGCACCCTCCATGAAGAAACAAAAAATGCTAGGCAAGTAGATGGGTAGGCAGATGGGGTTGCAGAAATGTCATTCCATACAATTGAATGTGTGCTAACCTATTCACAAAGGAAAATCAATGGATTGAGAAGGTCCTTTTCTCCATCATGTTGCAGCAAAGCAAAGGAGCATGTCTAACTCCCCTTTTTTCCCCTTTTCACATTCACTACTAACATCCCTTCATCAGTTGAGATTCATGGAAGAAATGGAGGTCTTATGGTGGTTCTTATTCCTTTAAAAGCCACATTTCTTGTCTAAAATTCTTTTCATTTTGATCTACTCCCTAAGCTAAGTGGTTTTCAAATAAACGTAGTGATATCACTCCTCATTCACCTTTCCCATCCATAGTAACCCCTAACTTCTACTATCTAAATCCCCTATGTTACCCTTTCCCTACTATTATAACACTATGGTGTATAAACCCCAAGCATTGTATAAATATCCCTCCCCTTGGCATTATAGCCATATGTTCACTATCAGGGATTAAATTGACATCTGGTCAGTTTAAGAGCCCTAAGCCTTACCCCTCTTTCCCCTTCAGAAGTCATTTAACCCATTAAACCCTTCATTTGCTAAGAAACCTTGCGATAAACCCCTTTTTACCCCTAACCCGCTTCATTTGCAAAATACATATAAAAACCCACTTTTTCCATTTATCCAAAGTCTTAGCGCTATCCGCATTTTTATAAAAAAACATTGAAAAAACCATGTAAACCGCCAAATTCCCAAGGTTCCCGCTGGGCGCAAATCTCAAAAGATATATTATTTTAATCCCGCCCCCCATCCGTATCGTCCGGCCACCTCAACGATCCGTCGACCGTCGGATCGGGCCCTTTTCATCCGACGGCCCTCGTGCATTTCGGACCGGCCCCGACGTCCGAAAGATACCGTCCGAAATTTGTCAGAGGGTGATGTCAAGCCTCTGCCACGCGTCACCCCCACATCGTATCGGAGGCCCCTCTGACAATTCCGCTTCCGTATGGAAGGCGGTGCGATATGAAACCGCTAACCACTTCCGGTTTCCGTGAACCCGCCTGCCAGCGTCATCGCCGCGTCGGCGCCCCCGTCTGCCTTTGCTCCACCTGTCTGCCACCTCACCATCCCCGTGGATCTCTCTTATGCCGCCACGTCACCCGATGATGTCATGCTAACTTCATCCGACCTTGACCCAACCTGATGACGTCATGCTGACGCCATCCAAAAAAAGCGCCAACGTTCCAAAAAATCCATATTTTGGCCAAAATTTCACGTTTTTTGCACTTTTTGCAAAAACGGCTGTCGTTTTCTCTGCATGGCTTTCACGTCCAAACTCACGCCAATCTCCTGAATTCGACCTGGAGACCGCTGGCGCGCCATTTCCACCTGCATTCGTGACCATTGTTAACAGTTGCCAGGTATTTATCCCTGTAAATCCCTCCTGCGCCTCGTTTTGTCTGTGAATTGCCAAAAATAGCTTAAAACAGTGTAAAGACATATAACTCACCGGCGAATCCCCTGTGCCTAATCCCCATTTGCACTGTAAGGTCGAAATTCACCAGCTGAGCCTTATATTACCAGAGTTTTCATAAAACTTACATTCTGTTCGCGTAATCGTGGACTGGTAGCCTAAACTGCACCAATTTGCTGTGAAAAAGAGTTTAAAGCCAGGCATTTGTCTTATCCATACTTCGAGCAGTATTTCAATTGTTGTAATTAACCATTTATTCTCTGTTCATCAGTAATTCAACTTTCTTTTTAAAGAAAAACTCTTTGGTGTTGCTCTGCGCAGTAACACCAGTTTATAAACAAAAGAAATCCTAAAAGTAACCATGGATCCACCAGTAGCTCCCGTAGCCTTGAATGTTGCGCCTTTAAATTCCCCTCAGAGAGAATTGGAATGGCAACCTCTAGCAAACCTAGATTATCAAATATCAGAGGAAATGCTGATGAATACCAAGTTCCACATCCACCTGATAAATGAATTGAAGGCTAAACACGAGAGTGGAACAGATGTATTGGGCATATGGGACTCTTTTCTCCCTATCTTCAAGCTCCCTCAGGTCAACCATTTTCCTGATTTAATCCACCTATGTGCCGAATGCTATGACCCTACTCAGAGGGTTGTGCTTGACCCTTCAGGCTCAGTTGTTTTCTATATCACCCCTGAAGCTATCAAAGAGATGTTGCACTTCAAGACTGAGAAGAAATTAGTTCCTTTATCACTAATAGATTTGATAAATCAAGGAGCTAGATTGACAGATGCTCAGGTCACCAAACTCAATCAGCTGTACATTGGCTCTGACTCTGTGAAGTATCCTCCTATTAACCAAGTATACCTCAACCAATTGGGCAGAGATCTTGCAGACATGATTAGTCCCATTTTGGGCTATAATTCAATTGAATTTGTTGATGAAACTGTGCTGGTGATCATGCTCATGTTCTCTCCTGGCAAGTCTCCAATCTGCTATGACTATGCCACCTACATCTCTGATAAGATACATGAGCAGTTGATGAACTTGGCAAGAGAAATGGTGTTCAGATACACCTCTTACATCTACCACTTAATCCTATATTATCAACATGAAAAGTTTTCTTTTTCTGTGAAAAGAGTGGATGCCCAAGGCAATCCAAGGTCAGTGGTCTATTGGTCCTCTGCCTTCCACTGCAGATCTGACTCTCCATATACTTACTGTGACATCATAGATCTCTTCATCCACCCAACCATGTCTCTGATGATGAGCTCACCTCCTCCAAGAATAACTGATGAGATGCAAAGGATACTTCAGTTGTCTAAATTATACAGCATTGGGGACTGGTACTTCTACCAGAACCACACAGTTATAAGGATATATGGGTGTGAATTTCCCCCATCCAGATTGCCCAAATATGTGCCCATGAGATTGTTTGCCCTGGAATACTTCAGGCAATTTGGGAATGCTGATGTGCTACACTTTTCAGGCAGAGGCAAGAAAGTACAGCTCAAGGTCAGGAACCAATTAGGCCGCTCTATCTACAACAAAAGGGAGGAAGGTTGGCAAGAGGCGAATAGAATGTTAGAATCCCTTGGCTTGCAAACCAGTTTCCTTTGGAAACCTTATGACCCCAATCACTTCATAACTTTAAGAAGGGTCAAATATAGGCTGTCAAGTTATGACCATGTAAGGTTGCCTCATATAGAAAAGTATGAAAATCAAACAAAGTGGAGGAGAGGAACCTTAGAGGAGCCTCTCACACAAGAAGAGTTAAATCAAGGAGCACTAAGAAATCTGAAAAAGGTGGCTGACCTAGAGCTTTGTTCACAGGTGTTTACTCTTCCAAGCACTCAAGTGGGAGCAGCTGCCTCTTCCTCCGCAGCAAATCAACAAGCAGCCAAAGCTACTGAGCAAACCTCTACCAAAGGCAAGGAAAAGGAAATGGAGCCAGAGCAGCCACACAATGAAGAGGTGCATCATGAACAGGTACAGCAGCAGGAAATGCAGCAACAAGATGAGCAGCAAGAAAAGGAGAAATCAGGGCAGCAAGAAAGTATATCACAGGCCCCAATTTCCACTGAGCAGCAGCCACAACAAATTGTGCCTCCTAGGCAGGAGACAACGGTGGAGGCCTCAGTCCTTCAAACCCCACAGAAAGAAGATATCAGTAGAAAGAGGGACAGAGAGACTCCCCTCACAACATCAACAACTCATGGGGAGAAAAGACATAGAATGAATCCTTTCTCAGAGGAAGAAATGCCTATGCGGCAATCTTTGGGCATGGGCCCACCAAGTATGGAGGCCTCAGCAAGTTCCTTCCAGCAGGAACAAGAGAGGATAGTGGGAGGAGAAGTCAGCTCCTCAAGCCAGCAGAGAGAAGGTGAACTGAGCATCAAACAACAGTTCATTGACATAAAGAGGAGGAATGAGCCAATAAAGATACAACTATATAATAATTTGTTGAAAATGGCTCCCACAAACCAGCAAAGACTAATGTCTGCATATGATGTTAATGAAGGCAAAATGATCATGAGTCTCTTCATGCCAACTGCATTGCAACCACAGTCCCCTGCAGACTACTTGAGGACCAACCTTGAGGTCCTTGCCAAGGACATCCACCCGATGGATCAGATTGAACTACACAACCAAACGGGTGAGATGGTGTATGCCTCCTTGGCAGACAAGACTTTGGTGAACTACAGGCTAGAAAATAGCCTAAACAACACCACTGCCCAACTGGAGTTGGAAAGAGTATCCTCTCAAGCAAAGAACAACAAGATCAGGGCCTTAGAAGATATAATCATAGAGATTGGGCATGATCCCAAGGACATCAAGGGCATACAAGCATTATTGAAATTGAGGGATGCAGACATGGCAGCATTGAGGAAAAGGATCAAAGTCCCAGCAACTATTCACCCTCAAACAAAAGAAGTTGCCCAGCTGAGACATGATCAAGATGCGGCAGCTTTGCTGGTGTCTTTATACAAACAACTGATCCAGACACAAGAGAAGTTCGGAGAATCAGAGGCTGCACAGGCAACATTGCAAGCAGCATTACAGAAAAAGGAAGGAGGTCAAACATCTCAGCCTCCTCCAGAAATAATTAACCTTGAGGAGGCTCCTCCAACTACTGCTCCCCTCACTCAACAAACAGAACAGGCAGCACTGTCTACCTCAGCACCAACACCTACAACAGAGCAGGCCCCAAGCCTGGACATGCAAAAGCTGAGAAATGAGATTCAGGCCCTGGAAGCCCAAATGACAGAATTAAATGAGGCCAGGGAGAATTTAGCCAAGGTAAATGAAAAATATGATAAATCAAAACAAAATGTGGCTGAGAAAGGAAGAGAGATAAAGGCTCTCAAAGAAAGGATAAAGGAGCTGGAGAAGGAGCTCACACTGGATAAAGTAGTGGCTGAGCTCAAGACAGTGTTATGGGCCAATATTGGCCAATCCATCACTGATCAATGGCAATATATTGAGACAATTCATGAGCAGTTGGAGCTCATTGCAAAAGCACAAAGAGAAATCCATAGATCAAGAGCATCTCTAGGCAATATGCCTGAAGTTGCCAACAGAATGATCAATGTGCTTAACAACAGAACAAGTGTTGAGTTAGCAATATGGGAATCTCCAACAGGACTGAGACTATTTTGTTAATAAAGAGGGTCCTAACACTAAGAAAGCTGGTGCAGACACTAGAAAGAAGGACCCAGGACATGCAGACAGAGGTCAATAGATTCATGGACAAGTTTGTGGCATTTCAAAAAAGAGGTCTCTCTGGCTTACTGAACAGTGCAGGAAGGCTACTTACACATGAGCAGTATGCCAAGAGGGTCAACACATTCGCCACAAATCAGATCACTGAAAGGCCCAACACCTCAGAGGAAACAGGGCCAGCAACAGGAAAAAGTCTCTACAACAGGGTAGAAAACTTATTTTTTATCATGGATGAAATCAAACATCTGTTTGAAGTGCCTCCCAACTTCTACAAATACACAGAGGCAGATGAGACATTAGAGGAAATTCTGAGACATCAATTGCCCACACAGGAATACTGGACCAAAATGATACAGTTGATATTATAAACCAGAGCCTGTAAATCAAATATTCATTTAAATTCATAGGTGATCATGCACAGGAAAATTTGATAAAACCAGCATCCATGAAAAGGAAAAGGCTGGGCCAACTCAGCAGAACTAATCGGCCAATAAAGCAAGATTGACAGCTACAGGTGACAGGGCCAAAAAACTACAGCACTACAGCCATAAAGGCACATTTTTCCAGAGTTAAAGCAGAATGTTCAGACCGACTCAGTGGCCTCCAAAGGTCAAAATATCTTCTGACATACATAAAGAGCACTTATGTTGTATTCAATGATGTAATAACTTCTTATCTGCTTTCTGTACAAGTTGGTGAATGTATTTATTTCTCAGATGACTCAACGCCTCAGATATTTTGTATGACCGCTTGTATATATTCCCCCCTCGCATAATCTTGCAGGGGTTGTTGTTGATCTCTCTTCAAGAGTTTCTTATGCTGTAAATTTCCAGACTATTAATACAAAAGATGATCGAATTTCCAAAGCTCTGCGTTATCTGAGTCATTGTGGTGTTTTGCTGAATGTTACAGGATTCCTACGTGTTTCATGGCACAATAAGTCCTCTTCAAACTCTCGTTATGTGTTTTTTGTTTTATCCTTTCATAGCTCAGTCATGCTTCTATGTTTCATAGTTAATAGCAAAGAAAAAGAATAGTTCCTGGATTTATTCACAGAATACCCTGAACTCAATCTATGCTATTATAAGTGTTTTCTTCAGTTATAGTCATAAAGTGTAATTCTCAATTGCTGCACTTTCAAACTATATGCTTTCACAGTGATTGTTGTTTCAGGAATTCAAGTTTGCTCCTGTGCAACATATCTCTTTCTCACACCCAGCTTAGTGGAAAATTCTTAATTGCCTTTCACTGGCTGAACACACCTCATAATCACAATTTCAGATTTGTTCCATGAGATATTTAAATGGCCCTGCAGTTTCAGCAACTCAACTCAATATTTCAGACAACCTGTAGCCACAGAATCCATTGCCCAATGGACTAATACTGCCTGAAAACTTACACCTTAGATGCAGAAGACATCCCTCAACCAAATCATAAAACAAAACCCTGAACATTATAGCTAGCCTAAAATACTATCAAAACAGAGACAAATCATAAAGAGAGAGCCCTCTCTGATTACAGTTTGGCTAGAAACTGTAATCCAAAGATTGGTTAGTGGTTACCACGGCCGTATTCCCTTGGGAGTCAAAGGGAACAACCTGGGAGTTAACACCTTATAGCATAAGCTTTTGAGCTATCCAGCTATTGTTGCATTTGAGTGTAATTTGCCTGCTCCTGCTGGTTTCTGCAAGCAAATCTGTTCGCCAGTTGTTGTGTTAGCCCTTTTTCAGCTCAAGCCTTCAAAGAATTGCATAATGGCTGCCCCATCTGCTCTGAATGTCACCCCCGTAAACCCACCAAGTAAAGAACTGGAGTCCATGCCCTTGGCCGATACAGATTATCTCATCCAAGACTTTGTTGCCAAAAGGAATCATCTACGCACCTACTGCCAGCTGAGAAACAACTTCTTGGATAAAACTGACAAGTATTGCATATGGGAGTCCAATCTGCCATATTATTTCCTCCCTTCTGTGAATATTTTTCCTGAGATTATTCATCTCTGTGCTGCAAATTATGAACCAAGTCAAAGGGCCGTTAAGTCTTCATCTGGAAGCATACTTTTCTACACTACTCCTGACTCCATCAACCAGATGTTGAACTTCAGAACCAATCACACGCTATTGCCCTTTTCCATAAACAGTTTGCTGCAAGAGACCTCTTGGTTACTTGGTACCAAGATGGAAATGATCACAGAGACTTTCATGAGGCCAGATTGCCAGCCAAAGGAATCACCTCCATATCCTTATGACTATTTCAATGAGGTGGGTAAGCTACTGATAGACATGATATCATATGTGTTGGGCTTCACATCAACTGAACTTGTAGACGAAGCAGTGCTGGTTATATTATCTTCTTTTAGCCAAGGACAGCCTCCTGCTGTCAAGTATAATTATGCCAGGTTCATATCAGATAAAATCCATGACCAACTCACTAGACTTGATAGGCAGGGAATCTTCAAATATTCCTCCTATATCTATCATTTGTTCGTGTTTTATCAATCTGAAATCCTCCAGTGCCCTATCAAGAAACTGGATTCAAAGGGAGAAAGGAGGTCTGTGGTGTTCTGGTTAGCTGTATTTCACCAAGTCCAAGACTCTCCTTATTCATACTCTGAGTTCATTGACCAGTTTGTATATCCTGTGTCTTGCCTCTTAATGAAGGTTCCTCCTCCCCGAATAACCTATGAAATGCAAAAGATATTACAGCTGTCCAAGAATTTCAAATTAGGTGATTGGTACCTATATGGAAACCATACTATCATGAGAATTTATGGCTGTGAGCTGTGTCCTTACAAGCTTCCGAGATATGTGCCGATGAGGCTGTTTGCATTAGAATACTACAGGCAGCTCATTAATTCAGATTTGACTCACTTCCACAACACTAAGAAAAGGGCACAACTGAAATTCAGAGACCGCCTAGGCCCCTTCATCATGAATAACAAGGATGGTTGGCAAGAAGTTGACCTGGTACGCAGTGATCACTTCAAGTTGAAGAAGAGCTTCTGGTGGGCCCCTTATGATCCATTTGGTTTCATTAATGCCAGAAGGGTCAAATATAGGTTAACACCCTATGACCATTCCGAAAAACCAGACATTGAAAAATATGCCAATCAAGATGCATGGGCACATGGAATGTTAGTTGAAGAATTAACTCAAGAGGAAATTTTGGAACAAACTGCTAGAGATCTTGAAAAAACTCTTGACTTGGATTCTGATGACCAGGTAAATTTCAGGCTGCCATATCAAGTGCAAGAGGGCCTATCTACAGCTGCAGTTTCACAGACTGCCCAAGGAGCTTTTACATCAGCAGCAAGTACAACCAAAGGGAAGGAGCCGATGGAGACAGAGAAAGAGATAGTTACTGAGCAGCCAGACACTTCAACGGAACAAACTCAAGGGCAAGCCCTTCCACCACAAACAGAGGCAGCCCAAATACCAGTTTTGCAGACGCCTGCCCATGAAGAGAGAGGTAGGAAAAGAGACCGGGAAGACTCCACACCTGCTAGTGGGTCTCTGCAACAGCCTGAGTCAAAAAGACAAAGAGGGGACTCTCCGATTGAGGAGGAAGTCAGTGAAGAAATTATAGAAAGTCCAAGAAGGGAAGCAAGCCTGCATACACCAACAAGCTCTTTTCAGCAAGAGCAACAGAGACGACAAGAGCAAGATGTATGGCGTGGCATGGAGGTATCGTCCTCCACACAAAGGGGTAAGAAACCAGTTAGCACCAAGGCCAGCTTTAAAGAGATCAAAGCTCAAAATGAGCTACTAAGAGTGCAATTATATGAACAATTCCTAAAAGCAACACCTGCCAAACAGGAAAGACTGATGGCAGCATATGATATAAAGCAAGAAAAGATGTTTCTGACCCACTTCAAGCCCAAGATTCAGCAGCCACAGTCGGCTGCAGATTTCGTTAAAACGAGGCTAGAGGTCCTGTCCAAAGATATTCACCCGATGGACCAGATAGAGCTACACAAGCAGACAGCTAAAATGCTTTATGCTACCCTTGCAGAAAAGGCCACATTGGCCCATGAGTTAGGCGAATCTTTGAAGAATACCAACACTCAGCTGGATTTTGAAAGATTATCCTCCACAGCTAAGGATAATAGAATCAAAACATTGGAGGAGATCATTATTGACTTGGGTCATGATCGAAAAGATCCTACGGGTGTGAGGGCCCTTATGAAAAAGAAAGATGATCACATTGCTGCACTGAAGAAAAGATTGATGTTGCTACCTACTGAGCATCCTCAAATAGGTGAACTGCAAAAGGAAAACGAAGCTGAGGATCAATGGGATTTGATAATGAAGTTAAATGAGAAAGTAATTGATTTAGAGGGAGATTTGAAGAGGGCACTACAAAGCAAGGAGGGAGAGTCGACCTCCCAGGCACCTCAGACAGTTCCAACAGGTATTGTTGTTCCTCCAGAACAAGCAATGGCCACCCCTCCAATTATTTCAACAACCACAACAGCTACAGAAACCACAACGGCGACAACAACAGTTCCTGAGGCTAGTATGAGCATGGACGAATTAAAAAGGGCTATCAAAGAGGTAGAGCTTCAGGCAATAGAGGTTAGACAAGCCAGAGAAAAACTGGCTGAGCTAGAAACAAAGTATGACAAGTCCAAAATGACAGTGGCGGAGCAGACAAGAGAAATCAAGGCCCTAAAGGACAGAATCAAAACATTGGAGAAAGGGTTGTCATTAAACAAGGCCTTTGTTGAAATAAAGAGAATTCTGTGGACTAAAATAAATTAGTCAATCACTGGCCAATGGAGGTCAATTCAGGCAGTATATGAACAAGTGGAGCTTATTGGCCGTGCTAAAAATGAAATCCAGAGGGCCAAGGCAGCATTAGGTAATATGCCTGACCAGGCCAACAGAATGATCAATTTTCTGAATCGCCAGACTAGGGAAGAGTTGGCAGCACTCAATATTATGAACAGGACAGATGCCATACTCACAGCAAAAAGTGTGCTGACCCTGAGAGGCTTTGTGCAAACTCTGGAGGCAAGATGCCGGGATATACAAAGGGATTTAGACGATTTTGACGTAAAGCTTGTGGCACTTCAGATTAGAGGATTTCCCAGCCTGTTGACCAGCGCTAGAAGGCTATTGACCTGTGAGCAATATGCTACCCGACTCAATAATTTTGTCACCAATCAGCTTACTGCAACATCAAGTTCGGCGACAAAGACAGGGACGCCTACAGGACAGACACTCTACGACAAGCTGGAGAGCTTATTTTACCTAGAGCATGAAGTCAATCATCTGTTTGAGATGCCACCCAGTTATTACAAATACAGGGAGGCCGATGGAACACTCGTCAAAATACAAAGGCATCAACTACCTTCTGACAATTGGTGGCGGGAAATGCTAGCTGTCTTGCCCAGGTAATGTCAGTTTTTGCCCCATGTTGTTTATTTTCAAATTTACAGTCAGCTATATGTCAGCGACAATCACAGGAAAATGACGTAAGAGACCGGGCAGAGCAGTCAAAGAGCACGCAGAACAGGTTGAAGCAGTCACAAAGCGACCCGCTGGGACGATAAGCCCAAGAGCGCAAATTTTTGAAAGCGCAATCTAACCGACTTAAGCGAAAATCAAAAGTCAATATTTCCTGGCATAAAAGAACAGCTGTCACATTTGTATTTATTTCAACATTTACTTTTCATCAACCACTCCTTAAGAGTTGGTAGAGAAGTTATTAGCTATTAACTTCTCGTCTAGATATTTTTGTATCCAAATTTTGTATAAATACCACCCTCTGCATTGTTAAAAGGGTTGGTCGGCTAATGTATCTCAAGGGAGACTCGCACTGTATGTCTGAAACTTTTTTCTATAATCAAAGACTGCTCAAAAGTTTGGAGGACAACAGTCTGCGCTGTGTTTAAAGGTTGAAGATGTGAATGTGGAATTCTTGCACTGCTGTATGGATCAATAAGTGTTCCTCATCTCTATTATTTTCATCTCCCATATGCTTAAATTACAGAAATAAAGATTGGTTTAGAATTTGCATGCCTGCACTCTATGCTCCGTTTCTGTGGTTTCTTAATGTTTTCCTCTTGATTTAGAGATGGATATGAATTCCTTCATGGCTCATGTTTAACCTTTTTCACATTTGAATGACTGTTAACTAGGAATTCTTAATTGCTCCTGGGCAAACCTCATTCAATTTCTCTCTGCTAAACATGTTTGAGAGATTCTTAATTGCCTCTCATGCCTTAGCTTTCGCTCCATTCTTTTAGCTTGAAAAATTGTTTCATATGCAGCTACCTTGCTCCATGTTTATCTTGTGACCAAGAAAACATACCAGCAGTCCTGTTCTTTGACTCCATGTCCAATGGTTTGAAATCGACCAGATAATGTTTTTCCTCTCTACTTGAAAGCACCATCCCCCCCACCAAAACAAAATAACGAACCCCCTTAACCCAAGACCTAGCCTAAAATCCTTTCAAACAAAGCTAAATCTAAAAGAGAGAGCCCTCTCTGACTGCAGGCAGGCTAGAACCTGCAGTCCAAAGTTGGTTTGTGGTTACCTCGGCCGTATCCTTTTCCGGAGCTTAAGGACAACCTGAGTGATAACACTACCTATTGCAGCAACCAGGCTACCCCACGAATCCGGTAGAGAACACAACAAATTAATGCACTTATCTTCCTCTGAAATTTTAATATCAACATATAATAACTGGCTTACCACAATACTAAATTCGTTCAGATGCTCTGTCACCAAGTCTCCATCTTTCATCCTCAGGTTATATAGCTTTTTCTCTAGGAACAATTTATTCACCAAAGACGTAGATTGGTACAAAGTTTCTAACTTGTCCCACAAATCCTTCATCGTAGCTTCCCCTAATACATTAGACAATATATAATCTGAGACATAGAATTGTATTGTGCTTTTTTCCTTTTGATCCAAATTCTTCCCATATTTGTCGGACATTATCGTTGGTTTAGTACCCAGATCTGCTGCGATCGACTAATCGTTATCCATCAATAGATCCTCCATCTTGAGTTTCCACAACTCAAAAATCTCACCATTAAATTTCTCGATCTCTATCTTTCCACTACTTGCCATCTTCTTTCACCACAAGAATTGATCCCGTAGATCCCCCACTGAACAGACTCTACCACAGGCTCAAGGAAAACCCCTCAGCATTAAAGGCGTCCCCTTGAAGCCAAAAAACTGATGAATTAAAATATAGGTTTTAGCTCCATACAAAAATTACCTACATATGAATTCTAAAAAAAACAACAATGGCAAGAGCATAACACATAAAACAAATATACAAATAGATTTTCCCCTGGATCCCAAAACGGGACTACTAGATTGATTTTTCATTATGATTCTTTCAATGTTACAATATATATATATATATATATATATATATATATATAATACATGCTGAAGCATCCATAAACCCCAATCCATTAACCCCAGATTAGAACATAACCATAGTTCCCTTGATCGGATCTACAAAATACCATGGATCGAAAACCATCGCGCAAAAAATCATGTGCAAAATCCATGCACAAAACCATAGGTAGGTTCGTCCACCTAATATACGGTCCAAAAAAAAAATCCCGTTGCACTACCCTAGACCCTGTAGAGGTGGGCTATCGCCCTCCTCTAACCCCCTAGCTTCACTACTAGGGCTAGTCCTGGAAAGAATATAACACAAGCCAACATTCTCCCACTTGTTGTTTTCTTTCCACATGAGAGCTTAGTCATTGATCCAACCCTGCAATGCCCATTGTTTCTCTACACCAATATAACTTCTCAGTGGTCACTGAATTTGTTAATGCATCTACAATATTCTTCAAAGTGTCCACCTTTGCTATCAACACCTTTTCTTTTCTACCATATCCCTCACAAAGTGATACTGAACATCAATGTGCTTTGTCTTTGAATGATAATTAGGGTTCTTTGCCAAGTAAATTTCACTTTGGATGTCACAATCTATCCTTCTATCTCGCTTTACTAACCCCATACTTGAACACCATCTCTGCACCCAAACTTATTCCTTGCTTGCATGAGTGGCTGCAATGTATTATGCCTCTTGTAGTTGGCAGTGCCACTAGACATTGTCTCTTAATCATCCAACTGACTACACCTCCAAATAGGTTAAACACATACCCACTTGTAGATCTTCTATGATCCAGATCTCCAGACCAATCTACATCAAAAAAGCCACAAATGTCCGAAACTCTATCCAATCTCGGTCTTCCTTTGTAGCACAAACCATAATCACTAGTGCCATGCAAATACCTAAAAACCTGCTTCACTATTGTCCAATGCACCTTCCTTGGTTTGGACATAAACCTGCACAACACTTCCACTACATGTGTAATGTCTGGTCTAGTACAGACCATTGCATACATTAGGCTACTAACTCCACTTGCATATGGAACATGGGACATGTCCTCTTCCTATTTCTGTGTCTTGGGATACTGTTCAGCGGATAACTTTACACCTACAGGAATAGGAACCTTCACCGGTTTACTATCCTGCATATTAAACCTCTACAGTATTGCCTCAACATACTTCCTCTGGTTTAACCAGAGTTTCCTATTTGCTTGATCTCATTTAATTTCCATGCCCAAAATATAGTTTGCAACACCAAGATCTTTCATGTTGAATTTGGAGGACAATTTGGTCTTCAAATCCTGGATAATTTATTTGTCATTTCCAACCAGCAATATATCATCCACATACAAGACCAGATAAATAACACGGTCACCAATTTATTTAAAATACACACAGTGATTTTATTTGCTTCTAGTGAAACCAATTCCCCTTATAAATGTATAAAATTTCTTATACCACATTCTTGGAGACTGCTTTAACCCATACAAAGACTTTTTTAACTTGCATACTAGTTCTTTCTTGCCCTTCACCACAAAGCCTTTGAGTTTCTTCATGTAGATCTCTTCTTCCAGATCCTCGTGAAGAAATGTTATCTTCACATCCATTTTCTCTACCTAAAAATCAAAAGCAGCAACAACAGATAAAAGTAATCTAATAGAAGCTACCTTGTCATCAGGAGAAAAATATCACCAAAATCAATTCCCGACACCAGGGAATAAGATTTTTGTGCAAATATTCCATTTCATCAATCTTGGCCTCCTTCCAGAGTTTTCCATCCTATGAATCTACTACTTCCTTCATAGTTCTGGGATCATCATCAATAATAGATAAAGAAAAATTTGAACAGAAAGCAGATGGACTACACCTTTTTGGCTGCCTTCTTTCTCAAACTGATCTTCTCACAACTGGAGTTTGTGGCTCTTCATCTTCTGATTCCTCTTTTGTTGTAGAGTCTTATTTTTCCTCCGTTAGTTCAAACTCTATCTTTTCAGGTTCCTTCAGTAGGACTTCATGTTTAATAACATCTTTCACCTCTCTAAACACTACATATCGTCTGTACACAACCTTCCTTATTACTGGATTCCAAAGATTATAACCTTTTAAACCATCCTTATACCCAATAAAGATGCACTTTTAAGATTTACTATCCAACTTTTTCCTTTTATCCTCTGTAACATGTGCATATGCATCACATCCAAACACCCTTAGATGTGAAAGAGAGGGTTTCTTACCAGTTCATACCTCTTGTGGAGTCTTATCCTACAACGTTGATTAAGGTGATATGTTGACCAAGTAACATGCAGTCTCCACTGCCTCTACCCAGAATTCCTATCATAATCTAACACCATTGAGCATGCTTCTTTCCCTTTACATCAACGTCTTGTTCATCCTTTCTACAACTCCATTTTTCTCAGGTGTGTATGGAGTAGCCTTATGTCGTGCTATACAACACTTCTTACATAACTCTTCAAATTCCTTCTTGCAAACTATCCACCGTTTTCTGTCCTTAGCACCTTTATCTTCTTCCTTGTCTAGTTTTCCACTAGAGCCTTAAATTCTTTAAACCTGTCAAAGACTTAATATTTCTTCTCAATGAAATATATCCATGTATTCCTTGAGAATTCATCTATAAATGATACATAGTACATAGAATTACTCAGTGATGGAACTGACACAGGTCCAAACACATCAGTGTGCACAAGATCTAATATATGCTTTTCCCTCTTACCACCAGAGGGGAAAATCATGCGATTCTGCTTCTCATATACACAATTTTCACAGAAATAAAAATCCAGAGAGCTATTAGACATACCTTCTACCATACCTTTACCATGAAGTATTCAAAAGCCCATCTCTCCAGTATGTCCAAACCTTTGATGCCATAGCATGGTCTTTTCTCCAAAGACCACTAGATTTTCTGCTCGACTTTTAGAAACCATATAACCATTGTACCCATCAATAACAGTGCTACCTTTCATATTGTACATAGTTCCAATCCCAACACCCCATATCAGTATCAGTTCTCCCTAAACCATCTTTCATGTATCTTTCTCAAACAGTGTTTTTACACCTCCATCATCCTACTTGCTTATAGAAATCAGATTTTTTGCTAATGCAAGAATATGCATAACTCCTCGAAGTGTTATAATCCTTCCACCTTGCAAGTTCAACTTGAATTTTCTGTGACCAATGATTCTAGACTTTCTGTTATCCCCTAAGAGGACATCACCATCATCATATTTCTCATACTCGCAGAAACACTCTCTATGGGGAGTGAAGTGAAAGGATGCACTTGAGTTAATCAGCCATGCCTCATGATATACATGTGTACTTGAAGAAGAATCCAAGTACACATCCCCACCTTCATCTGAGGTGGTTTTCACCTTTGCAGAAGGAGAATCATCAGATCCCTTTCCTTTCTCATGAGCTTTAGATTTACAATCCCTTTTGTAGTTCCCTTCCTTTCCTCATTTCCAACACACCTTTACACGTTTTCCTGGAGATTTAGATCTCCATTTGGATTTAGATATCCCACTCGAGGACTTATTTTTGCTTATGTTCTGGGACAATCCTCGTACAGAGAAGGAATCACCATTTTGGCTCTCCAAATTTTTCCATCTCATATCCTCCATCAGCAAGGATGAGATTATTTCATCAAACTGCAAGGTAGTTGCATTGCTACCTGTTGCAACAACTAGACTATCCCACGAATCTGGTAGAGAAAACAACAAACTGATGCATTTATCTTCATCTGAAATTTTAATATCAAAATATAATAACCGGCTTACCACAATATTAAATTCATTCAGATGCTCTGTCACTGAGTCTCCATCTTTCATCTTCAAGTTATACATATTTTTCTGTAGGAACAGTTTATTCACCAGAGACATAGATTGGTACAAAGTCCCTAACTTGTCCCACAAATCCTTTTCATAGCTTCCCCTGGTAGATTCAACAATACTGAATCTAAGACACACAATCGTATTGTGGGTTTTTCCTTCTAATCCAACTTCTTCCCATCTTCATCAAACATTGCCATTGGATTAGTACTGAGATATACTGCGATTGACTAATATTTTTCTACCAACAGATCCTCCATCTTGAGTTTTCACAACTCAAAACTCTCACCATTAGATTTCTCGATCTCTATCCTTCCACTGCTCACCATCTTCTTTCACCACAAGAATTGATCCCGTAGATCTCTCACTGAACAGAGTCACCATAGGCCTGAGAAAAACCCCTCAATAGCAAATCCATCCAGTTGAAGCCAAAACACCTCGGATACCAAATGTAGGTTTTAACCCCATACAAAAATTACCTACATACAAATTCTAAAAAATAAAAATAAACAATGGCGAGAGCATAAAACATAAAACAAATATACACAGATATTTTCCCCTAGATCCCAAAATTGGGGATACCAGATTGATTTTTAATTGTACTTCTTTCAATGTTATAATATATATATATATATATATATATAGAAATGTTGTTGAGGCAAATTAATTACCTATCATTTAATTGTCAACCCGGGGGTTTCGTAAAACTTGCGAAGCATGCGTGCACTATATATACTAGAAATTAACTTTCAATTTAGATCAATCTAACTATGAAACCAAATAATTAAAAAACCAAATTCACCTATTCTAATTCAGCACTCAATTCAAAAGAAATTATAATACAATTATAGTATAGCATGCAGAATTGAAATCTTAATCTTTTAATCTTACAGGAACTGAAAAGAACACCACTCTTTCAGAAAGGAAAGCAAAAACAATCATTCTTAACCTATAACACAAGAAAAGATATGAAAACAAAAAAAAACAAATTCTCTTAACTTCTAAGTAGAAAGCAAATAAAGACAGTCACTCTTAACCTCTCACAGAGGAAAATATATGAAAGCAAATAAAAACAAATGCTCTTAACTTCTAGGTAGAAAAAAAATAAAGATAATCACTCTTAACCTTTCACACATGGAAATATATGAAAGAAATAAATCTTAATCTATGAAAGTAATAAATCTTAATCTATGAAAAACAATAAATCTCACACATTACAGGTGTTATGCCCCTATACCAATAGGTGTCATATTTCATGATTGACTTGATGAGCTCAATAATATGTTCATACCTTTTTTTGTTGCAAAATTTTCCATATTTCCAAAAATAAAAAAGTTTAAAAAATGTAAAGAGGGTATACCCTAAAAGAAAAATCAAAGGGTGAAAAGAATAAAATGGTCAGAAAAATGAGAAGAAATGAACCCTGAACAAAAAATAGACAAATAAAGTGTGCAAGTTTAAATGCCACTACTATTCCATTTTTTGTAATAATCAAATTGTGTGCAATTTTTGACTTATGCCATAATTGATGAATAGTCAAACTGTTTAAACCTGGCTAGTTCATATTTGAATTTCATGTTTTAGAGATAGAGAATAAAAATCTGACCAAACTGTTTAATCTTGGAAGATAAGTAGGTAGGTAGACTGAATAAAAGGAACTCAACAGTTTAATCTGAGCCCTTGGATGTAATAAGGTTAAACATAGATAGATTTCCATATGTAAAAGAAAAAGTGTGATAAGGGTTTTCCAATTCAAATGCACCCTAATAAAGAAGAAAAAATCTCAAGCTAAAGTAGATAGGGTAGGTAGATGGTGTTGTAGAATCACTTGTGATGAATAATGTCTCTAAATGTATTAAATTTTCCCTTTTATCACAAGTGTAAGGCAGACATTTTGCTTGATGCAGTTCAAACAAAACAAGGTTAAATAACTAACTCCCCTTCATATTTTTCCCTAATCATTCACTAATTTCCCCTAAGTATCAAGGTCTTTAAAAATCAAAGGGGATCAGAGCATTTCTCTGACTTCTGGAGGGACCGAAACCTCGACTCAATGATTTAGGAGCCTAAGCACTTAGAACCATCCATTAAATCATTCATTTCATTTCATGAACTCGTTTCCTAAGTTAAAATCTGACTTTACTTAGGAAAATTACATAATATCACCTGAAAACCCCTTGTTTCTCTTTAGCCTAAGTTTAAACGCACAACTTTAATGTTTTTGCTTAGCGCTTTCCATTACATTTTTCATATTAACTCATAACTAGTATTGTATAACTCCCAAATAAATATTCACCCTTCACGTAATATGTAAATGTATGTAAAAATCCCCAAAGTATTATAAATCCCGCCCCCAGTTGAATACAACCATAAACCTCGTTTAAATGGAATTAATGAATTAATTTGTAATTCATTAAGAACCTTCCCCACTGCATGGAAAATGGGATTAATTAACCATCTGGGTTAATTAATAACCATCCCCAACTAATCGCTTTCACCCCGATATGGCTAATTAGTTGTTAATTATACTAGGCCCCCTACATTAAATCCCGGCCATGTCCCACGCCTGTCCATCGTCCGATCAATCTCCTTTTATCTGACAGCTTATATTGATATCGCGACCCCCTGCTGACCACACTTTAAATCACAATCACCAGGCGGTTTTCTGCCCTTACCTCTGCCATGCATCGTCATCTCCATATGTTCGCTAACCCTCTATCTAAAACCACCTAGCCCCAAAAGCGGTGCGATGCTTACCACTTACCACCTTCCGCAAATGATAAAATGTCACATCACTGCTTATGTCATCCGCCCAAAAAAACCAGAAAACCCCGCCCACCTCATGTTTTATAAAAAAAAAACGAATAAAACATCATTTTCATTATAATACACTGCAACAACGTTCCCATGCAAAGCATCGTCCAAAGTCAACTGTTAAACTCTCCAACCGCTACCAGCTCAAGAAATTCACAGTAACTCGGCCCGAGACCGGTCACCCAACCTGCCATTGCATGACTCAGTTCTTTGAAAAAGGTATTTATCCAAGCTCCGCTGAAACCCTGTGATTCTTGTTTTTTGCTTAAAATTCTACAAAGAACAGCCAAATTCAGGTCTATTTCACGTGTATTAGCCATACAAATCTCCAAACTTTCTATCTTGCCTATTTTCCAGTGAATTGCCCCTATTTTCATCTTTGAATCCACAAGAACCAAAGATGGAAACCCCGGTATCCCTGAATGTCACACCCATGAATGCTCTTCATAAAGACTTAAATTATCTGCTTCTTGCAGATAGATATTTTCAAATAAAGGACTTAACCACTAATTATAATCACTTGAAAGCCTTTTACCAAACTAGAGACAGTTATCTAAATAAGTCAGACATTTTTGGATTGTGGGAATCTAACCTTCCCATGTATTTCATCCCCTTAGTCCATGTTTTCCCAGATCTAATTCATCATTGCTATGCTAATTATGATCCCAACTGTAGAGTTGTTATGTCCCCAAACCAGACAATCCTTTTTCCCATAACGGCTCAATCCATCAATGAAATGTTACAATTCCATTCTAGTCAGCCCCTCACACCTCTTTCCATGTCATATTTACTTGAAAAGGCATCTGAGTTGTCCCAATCAGAAGTGACTCGTATTACTCATATCTTTGTGTTACCAATGCACCAGCCCAAAGGTCCACCTCCTTATCTGTAGGATTTCTTCACTGAAACTAGAAGACTCATTGTTGAAATGATATCCGTGATTATGGGGTTTAATACTAGTGAATATGTGCATGATGTCCCCCTGGTATTATTATCAATCTTTACTCAGGACATCCCCTTGCTGTTAGATATGACTATGCCACCTTTATTTCCAACAAGATTCATGATCAATTCCTGAATTTGGAAAGGGAAGGAGTTTTCAAATATACCTCTTTCATATACCATATTATACTATATTATCAGTCAGATAGCTTTCCTTTCCCTATCAAGAAACTAGACTCTAAAGGAAACCCTAGGTATGTTATCTTTTGGAGCTCAATCTTCCATAATACTTATGAGTCCCCTTACACTTATAATGAGTTCATTCACTGGTTTGTACATCCAGCAACCACTTTTTTGATAGGATTTTCCCCTCCTAGGATTAATGGTGACATAAAGAAAATTCTCTAGCTCTCTAAGCAGTACAAGACAGGTGACTGGTACATATATGAAAATCACACAGAGATCAGGATGTATGGGTTTGAACTCAGTCCTTTCAAGTTACCCAAGTATGTCCCCATGAGATTATTTACATTGGAGTATTTCAGACAGATCATAAATGCAGATTTAGTCCTTTTTTGTAAGGCAAAAATGAAAGCACAACTAAGAATAAAGAACCAGCTAGGCCCTTATATCATCAACTCTAGGGATGCATGGAAAGAAGCTGAAATAATTTTAGAAGACCACCTTAAACTAAGAAAGAGTTTTGGATGGATACCCTATGACCCCAACAATTTTATATGTGACAGAAGGATGAAGAACAGGTTATCCTCATACATTCACCATAGGATGCTAGAAATTGAGTAGTTCGGTAACTTGGATGATTGGATAGAGGGGACTCTAGTAGAAGAGGTTAGTGATCAAGTCAATATGGAAAATGTTATGAGAGATATTGAGAAAACCCTTGAGTTGGATTCTTTTGGGCAGGTACCATTCCAGTTATCTCAAATATCAGCAGTCAGTACATTCACTGTCGGGATTTCTCAACAACCTCCATAGCAAGTCAACGTACCAGCCACAGGAACAACCAAAGGCAAGGAAATAGATTTCATAGAACAGCCTATAATGACAGATCAACCTGGAATTTCCAAAGAACAGGGTCAAGGGCCAACTCCTCTAGCTCAAACCAATATATCGGAAAGCCCAACCTTACAAACTCCCCTAAATGAGGAAAGAGGAAAAAGTAGGGAGAGGGAAACCACTACTCGTGCCAGTGGACCTATTGAACAGCCTGGGACCAAGAGACAAAGACTACACCCTCTGTCAGAAGAGGAAATGATGGAAGAGACTATAGACAGCCACAAAGAAGAAATGGTAGTAAGCCAACAAACTCCTCCATTGGGAGAAACATCCATTAGTTCACAGAGGCAAGAGTTGGAAAGACAACAAAGTTCAGAAGAATCATCATGAAGACCTCTAGGAAAAGAGGCCTCAGATATCAAAAAGACATTCACAGAGATAAAAGCTAGAAATGATCCTATAAGAATTCAAATTTACAATCAATACCTGAAAATGGGCCCCACAAACCAGCAGAGATTAATGTCAGCTTATGACATTAAAGAGGGAAAAATGATAATGAGTTACTTTAAGCCAAAGGTGCAACAACCCCAGTCAGCAGCAGATTACATCAGAACAAATTTGGAGGTCTTAGCCAAGGATATTCATCCTATGGACCAGATTGAACTTCACAAGCAAACTGGAGAAATGGTCTATTCCACACTGGCTGACAAAGCAATGATGGCCCACAAGTTACAAAATTCCTTGGACAATACAACTGCTCAACTACACTTGGAGAAATCCTCCTCCTTGGCCAAGGATAATAGGATAAAATCATTAGAAGAAATCATCATTGGATTGGGACATGATCCCAAAGATGTGAAAGGTGTTGAAGAATTAATGAAGAAGAAGGAAGAAGACATTATTGCCCTAAGGAAAGAGCTAAAGCTACATCCTTCAATGCACCCACAGACTGCTGAGATGGTGAAGCAGAAATCTGATGAAGAAATGATGGATCTCCTTCTGAAACTTAATGAAAGATTAAATGATATAAAGGAGGCATTAGAAAAGGAACTGAAGGACAGGCAGGGAGAGTCGACCTCTCAGCCTCCTGAGATAATTCCCTTAGTCTCAATAGTAGTCCCTTCTACACTTGGAACAGCATTGGATCGAAACATTCCAATAGCCACAGCAGAGGTGATTACAAGTACATCAACAATAGGAACAACACCAGGTAGTAGTGCTAATTTAAGCACAAAAGAATTAATAAAGGCCATGGAAGAAATGAGACTACAAATTTCAGAATTGAAACAGGTAAAAGAACAATTGGCTAAGACAGAAAGGAATTATGATGCCTCCAAAATAAGTGTTGCAGAAAAGACAAGAGACATTAAAGCATTAGAGAATAAAATTAAAGCATTAGAAAAGGATCTCACTTTTGACAAGCCTCTGGCAGAGATCAAAAAAATCCTGTGGACCAACATCATTCAATCCATAAATGATGTTTGGCCATCCATCAAAGTGATCTATGAGCATATGGACTTAGTGAAAGCAACACATGGAGCAATTCAATAGACAAAAGCACAGTTAGGACAGATTCCTAAACAAGCCAATCGACTTATACAATTTTTGAATACCAGAAATAAGGAACGACTGGAAGAACTTGGCATCCCAAATAGAAAAGACACCATTTTGGAAATCGAAAGGGTGCTAACCAAGAGAACTTTAATGCAGAATCTAGAGAGAAGATGTCAGGATATGCAAGTAGAAATCAATTCTTTTATGGAGAAGTTCACTGTCTTACAGAATAAAGGACTACCAAGTCCTTTGCTCATCAATAACAGGTTAACGAAGCACATTGATTATGTAGATAAATTGAATAAGTCTGTTGGAGATCAAGTTGGTTCATCAACAAGTGCATCAGAAATAAAAGCACTCCCCACAGGCCAGATTCTCTATGACAACTTAGAGAACTTATTATATATTGAGCATGAGATAAAGCACTTGTTCCAAATCCAGCCTAATTTTTTCAGATATAAAGAAACTGATGAGACTCTGAGGAAACTTCAAAAACACAGATTGCCAGAGCAAAAATGGTGGGAAAACATGTTGGAATTTTGTATATTTATCCTCAGTAAAATGTAAATTTTGGGCTATTTACAGTGATAAGATAAATAAAGGTGAACAAAGATGAACAAAGGGCAAACAGGTCGATGTGTATCAGTCAAAACAGGGTAGCCAGCACAGAATTACTAAAGATGATAGCAGCAAGCCAAATAAAAGGGCCTACCTCCACCACATTCAGCGAGAAAAGGAACAGCACAACATCAGTTTACCTTTCTCCTATCTTCGAGAGTAAGTGTCTCTATTTTCCTGTAAAAATAATTAGTCATCACTAGAATATATCTCAATCTGTTATGATATACTTTTGTAAATATTTTTTGTATAAATGCCCCCTCGATTGGAGTATTGAGGGTGGATTCTTTAACATTGTTGTAATATTGACTATTTTGGAATAAAGTGCTGTTGGACCAACTTTGTGTGGCTTTCTGGATGAAGAATTGAAGCTAAGGACTTTTCTCAGAATTCTTGAATCAAACACTGAATCAACAAGTCATCTATAATTTGTGTTTTAAAGTTTTCCTTGTTTAAAATATCATCTATTTTCACATCTGAATGATAAACGAAAAAGAATAACTCAGAATATGCTTAATTTCACTCTATTTTCAATCGTTATTATTCTCAATGTTTTCTTATGAACTAGTATAAACAGTGAATTCTTAATTACTCCTGTTTCCTAGTTTATTCATCTTAATCATTTAGTAAAGAATTCTTAATTTCTCTTTATTGGTGGTTCGTCATGTTCTTCTTTCTTAAAGTATGTTGAAGGATTCTTAGTTGCCCTTCAACCCTTTAATCCCATCCCATCTTTAAGCCTCTAAATGCTCCCTGTTTGACTACCTTGCTCTATGAAACCATCCTTTGTTAAGAAACCAAGTCCCGTTAATCCATTTTCTTTGACTCCATTAGCCCAATGGAATAAGCTATTCAGTTTACCCCTTTGCTATTGAATCTCACCACTCAAACTCAAACAAAATCCCTAAACTTCATAACTAGCCTAATATCTTTCAAAACTAAGCTAAATCATAAAGAGAGAGTCCTCTCTAGGTACAGATTAGCTAGATTCTATACCTGAAAGTTGGTTTGTGGTTACCGCAGACCCCTTTCCATTTCTTACAACTTTTGGGAAAATATGAGTGATAACAGTAGGTGGCCAATCCAAAAGCATGAGATATGGCAAGTTGAGAGGCTCCAAATGCAAGCATAACCAAATCAAGGTGAACATCACTTATGAGCATGGTTCCAAATCCAAATTTTGTATTCAAAACATGAGCATTTCCCCAACTTTACACATGCCTTTGAAAGGAGAAGCTCTCCTATTTATACAAAAACATAAGAATCTACCTCATTAATGGAGGTCCATTATTCTCTCCCTAAATCTCTAGAAAATATCATAGAGTTACAACTCAAATAGGTAATGATGAGACACATATCCTCTTTGACCTTTATCCAAATCTTCTTCCATATCTTGAAGATAATTCGAATTTGAGTATTGGAGGCCACATAAGGGTGCCTTGGAAGCTTCCAAATGACCTACACATGTCATGAAACTCAAGCCACTTTTAAGTATTAGATAGTATATGTCATTTTTCTAAATTTTAACCATTTAATTCACTTATAATACTAAAAATCATTAACTTGTCGAAAACACAAAGGTAACCCATATAATTATGAAAATGGAGGCTAATGAAAGGTTATATGGTCATGGAGTTGTGACATGTGAGTGAAATGGTGGTGATAAAGGTGAAAGTGGATGATATTTTGAATACATTTTGGAGACTCTACATTCCCCCCAACTGATGTTATTACATGTCCTCATGCAATCTACTGCATTTCTTAATCATGATTTGCTTTTGAATGAGATTGGCTTATATCATATGTCCTTAAAATTTGCATTTGATAGTATTTGACAATTTTATTTCATTTTGAAAAGTATTCCTTGTCATACATTGAATTGCAACATGTTTGGTTGGTTCTTGTGAAACAACAAAATCTTAATTGATATTGGTTCTTGTGTTTCAATAGCTTATTTCTTTTTGTTGCAGCAAGATTCATTGAACATGTTTAGGAATGCATAAATCAGCCATATAATATGCTCGTCATTTAGGCATTTATTTGCAAATCACATAACTTTTGAACCATAATGCAATCATAGTTAATTAGGACAAGTATGTTAGTATGAAATGGAGTGAAATGGAATGAAGTGATATGGATGTGATAATAAATGGATGTCCCTTCCCCCCAACTAAAGGTGTTTACAATTTTTTCAAATGAGAAAGGAAATATGGTGAAGTATTTTCCAAAAATTATAATTTTAGTATTCAAGGAATTCTATGATTAAAAGCTAGAAAATAACATACCTTTACTTACCTAAGAAGTGGACAAATTGTGCATATGTAGAGAAGTTGTAGATGTCGCTGGATCATGGAACAGAATGTAGAATTTCATCTGCCTCTTGGTTGCATAAATGGTGGATGAGGTGGTGAAAATGGATTCTTTATTTCTGCTACTAAATCTGATGCAAAATGTTGAAATGATATAGTCTTCACCTAATAAAAAACCCGATGGTACAATTCTAGTCATGCGAATAAATGTGTTATTGTCGAGCATGAAGATAATTCATTGGATTACATGCCATTGACGAATGTTGTTAACCAATGCAAGGTAAACTCACCATTAATGTAAACGAGTGCCAAGGTACCTAAGTACATCTCACAGAGTGCGAATACATGAGCTGATGTTGAGCCACTTGCAAGATCTAACGATCAAGGGACATTGATGTATTCCCATGATTGTGAGCGAGAGAACTTGTCATTGATGCATACAAGCCTCAAGGTACTAATAAGGACTCTAGCCCTGAACCTAGATAATGTGTTGAGGTCGATAGGCCAAGACTTGTTAGAAGGGAGGCCTTAATGAATCCTCCATCATCTAATGCGAGTATGAAATGATGATTTTGGAAGGACTATGAATGAGAATCTTTGCAGTGGATCAATGTTTATTTAATGGAAAGGAAAATGACAAGAGGCTAAACAAGTGAACAGAAAGGAAAAGGAAAAATCAGCATGTAAGCGAGCTGAATGTCTATATTAATGGGTTAATGAATGGAAATTATGGAAAATGTGAATGGGAAATGTAAAGGAAACATGCGACACTTTGCAAGGAAAATGGTGATGACGATGCTTAGTGAAAATGCTTGAATAATTTGTGAGTTTCAAGAGGAAAAATGATGGCATTTATGGATAATGGATTCAATTGGTTCATATCTCTTGAAATTGGTTGTAGAAAACCAATCATGCATAATTAGCTTCCTTCAATTCTTCGATTGTCTTGGAACCTGAAAACAAGCATGGCACTAACATTGCAACAAACGTAAGTGTGTTCAAAGGAAGTGATCAATTTCTCTAGGTACATACGAAAAATTTACATAATTGAGAAGTTCATGACGTGTCTTCCTTTCAAATAGTTAGTCCAATTTCACAATTGTGATAATAAATCCAATTTCTAAAAGAAAACAATTTCCTCAATAAAAAATTGATCAATTGATCTTGCAAATAAAGTGCCTTCATAGTTCTTCTTATTTCCTGCATCACGCTTGAAAAGATCATCATTAGACAAAACCAATAAATTTTGATCATGATTTTCTGATTGGAATGCATTGTTGACAAATAGATCATTGAGTTAAATACATAGCTGCAGAATTATGGTTCAGCTGCAGAGTTGTGCAGTTTCTGTAGCTAAAATCTTGAACATACAATGAAGTACACACAACTATGCATTTTTATTATGAACAAATAACCAACCTAATCTTCAAATTGATCAACACCTCTTCCAGACAAATTAGCAAATAGAACAATTTTTATTTATTTATTTATTTTATTATTATTATTAATTTTTTCTTTTTTGGTGCCACACAAGAGCTTAAATTGTCAATTTCTCAATTCTATTTAAAAAGAAGAGTTGATAATTTTTATTTAAAAATTTACAATTCCCTTATTCAAAAACATGATTTTTTTTTTTTTAAATAAAAATAAAAATTTAATTATTTTTTTAATGAAAATCTAACATGATTTTTTTTATTATTTAAAATCAAAACTTCTTTTTTTCATTGAAAATACTTTTTTGAGGTTAATAAAAAATGCAAGAAAATAAATAAAAATTTAAAGATTTTAAAGTCTAAAAACTTTTTAAAAAATGCAATCAAGAACTTTAAAAAAATGCAATCAAGCTTGATTTTATTTTTCCTAATTTATCTACTTGAAAGATTTTTTTTTTGTTTTTTTAAGCATATGAATGTTTCCAATGGAGCCATTTACGGATTAGACTTTCCAAAGTGTTCATATCCAAATTTACAAAATGTACCTGATTGTGCATGAAGACATGAAAAATCGTTTTAACCTTTAGATTCGCTGCAAAGATCTCTTGAAGAACGGATGAATGTCGTGGTGCAATCGTGTTTCGATGCCATTCCTCAATGTAGTCCTTGTGCTCCAAAAAATGTTTGATCTGTATTCTAGATCCTTTGTCCATAAATGGTTAGTATCAAATTTTTTATATATTTTTTATATAAAAATGATATGAAACTAAATGATTTATGTATCTACATGCTTTAATTATGCATCTACATGCTTTAATCATGCATATAAAAAAAAATTGAAAAATGAACTCTAGGCTAAAAGCTAGTTCCTATACACACTTCCTTGACAACGATGCCAAAATTTTGAGGCAAATTAATTACCTATCATTTAATTGTCAACCCAGGGGTTTCATAAAACTTTCGAAGCATGCCTGCACTATATATGCTAGAAATTAACTTTCAATTTATATCAATCTAACTACGAAACCAAATAATGAAAAAAACCAAATTCACCTATTATAATTCAACACTCAATTCAAAAGAAATTATAATACAATTATAGTACAGTGCGCGGAATTGAAATCTTAATCTTTCAATCATGTAGGAACTAAAAAGCACACCACTCTTTTAGAAATGAAAGAAAAAACAATCATTCTTAACCTCTCACACAGGAAAATATATGAAAGAAAATAAAAACAAATTCTCTTAACTTCTAGGTAGAAAGAAAATAAAAAAATCACTGTTAACCTCTCACACAGGAAAAGATATGAAAGAAAATAAAAACAAATGATCTTAAATTCTAGGTATAAAGAGAATAAAGACAATCACTCTTAACCTCTCATATGGGAAAAGATATGAAAGAAATAAATCTTAATCTATGAAAGTAATAAATCTTAATCTATGAAAAACAATAAATCTAACACATTGTAGGTGGCCAACAAGGATAATTTTAGGGGCGAATGTTCGCCCTTTGGCGAAATTAAGGGGTTTAAAATTTTTAGTGGGCCAATATTTTGTATCATAGTACATTTTTACAAATGACCTCAAATAGCCCACCTTATTTTAAGGGAGAGGGTAAAAAAGGTAAATTTAGCCATTGAAATTGGGACTTACAACCTTCCATTCGCCCATTTTCAAGAATAGGTTTTATTTAAGTGAATCCTATGGGCCAAATACCATATTTATAAAAGAGGTATGGTAAATTAATAAAAATATAAATAAATGAGAGGTATGGTAAATAAATAAAACATTTTTTATATTTACTCCATAAGTCACCTTATATACATGTAAGGGTGTAAACAAATAAAAATATAAGTAAAGTGGAGGTATGGTAAATAAATAAAACGTCTTTTTATACTTACTCAAAAGCTATGGTAAATAAATAAAAATATAAATAAACTAGACGTATCGTAAATAAATAAAACCTCTTTTTATATTTAGTCCATAACCCTCTTTCTATTTATGAAGGCTCAAGAAAGAGGTTTTATTTAAGTGAATCCTATGGGCCAAATACCATATTTGTAAAAGAGATATGGTAAATTAATAAAAATATAAATAAACGAGAGGTATGGTAAACAAATAAAACATTTTTTTATATTTACTCCATAAGTCACCTTATATTTACGAACACTCAAAAAATGGGTTATATTTAGGTGAAACCTATGGCCAAAATACTATGGGACAAATACCATGGACTAGATTGTTATTAATACCATGCAAAAAACCATTATTAACCCTAATATTAGAATTAATAAAAATAAAAATGGCACATGGTATTGACCCATGGTATTCACTTGGAATGTAGCCTATTTAAATGGGGGAATTAAACCAGCATGTAACCTATGCTAAGATTCACTAGGACTTTACAAAGTTTTATTATTTAGTGAAAGACTCTCCAAGATCTTACAAGATTTTATAATTGAGTAAAATATTTGCCATGCCTGGTGAGAGATTCGCCAAAAAATTATATATACATATTATATTATTGATAAAATCGCCTTCCATTTTTCCTATATACCATGGAGATTCGCCCATTTATTATATTTATAAATTTAGGAGGGTTCTTAAAATTTTCCCTGGTGGCCAATCCAAAAGCATGAGAGATGGCAAGTTGAGAGTCTCCAAATGAAAGCATAGCCAAATCAAGGTGAACATCACTCATGAGCATGGTGCCAAATCCAAATTCTATATTCAAAACATGAACATTTCCCCAAATTTACACATGCCTTTAAAAGGATAAGGCTCTCCTATTTGTACAAAAACATAAAAGGCTACCTCATTAATGGAGGTCCATTATTCTCTCCCTAGATCTCTAGAAAATCTCATAGAGTTACAACTCAAATAGGAAATGATGAGACACATATCCTCTTTGACCTTTATCCAAATCTTCTTCCATATCTTGAAGATAATTCGAATTTGAGTATTGGAAGACACATAAGGGCGCCTTAGAAGCTTCCAAATGACCTACACATGTCATGAAACTCAAGCCACTTTTAAGCATTAGCAATTATATGTCATTTTTTAGAATTTTAACCATTTAATTAATTTATAATACTATAAATCATTAACTTTTCAAAAACTCAAAGGTAACCCATATAATTATGAAAATGGAGGCTAATGAAAGGTTATATGGTTATGGATTTGTGACATGTGAGTGAAATGGTGGTGATAAAGGTGAAAGTGGATGATATTTTGAATACATTTTGGAGACTGTAGACATGTCGAAGCATCCATAAACCCCAATCCATTAACCTTGGATTAGAGCATAACCGTAGTTCCCTTGACCGGAACTACAAGATACCATTGACAGAAAACCATCATGCCCAAAACCATGTGTGAAAGCCAGAAAACTCCTCCATTGGGAGAAACATCCATTAGTTCACAGAGGCAAGAGCTGGAAAGACAAAAAAGTTCAGAAGTATCATCACGAAGACCTCCAGGAAAAGAGTCCTCGGATATCAAAAAGACATTCATAGAGATAAAAGATAGAAATGATCCTGTAAGAATTCAAATTTACAATCAGTACCTGAAAATGGCTCCCACAAACCAGCAGAGATTAATGTTAGCTTATGACATTAAAGAGGGCAAAATTATAATGAGTTACTTTAAGCCAAAGGTGCAACAACCCCAGTTAGCAGCAGATTACATCAGAACAAATTTGGTGGTCTTAGCCAAGGATATTCATCCTATGGGCCAGATTGAAATTCACAAGAAAACTGGAGAAATGGTCTATTCCACACTGGCTAACAAAGCAATGATGGCCCACAAGTTACAAAATTCCTTGGACAATACAACTGCTCAACTACACTTGGAAAAATCCTCCTCCTTGGCCAAGGATAATAGGATAAAATCATTAGAAGAAATCATCATTGGATTGGGACATGATCTCAAAGATGTGAAAGGTTTTGAAGCATTAATTAAGAAGAAGGAAGAAGACATTGCTGCCCTAAGGAAATAGCTAAAGCAACCCCCTTCAATGCATCCCCAGACTGCTGAGGTGGTGAAGTAGAAATCTGATGAAGAAATGATGGATCTCCTTCTCAAACTTAATGAAAGATTAAATGATACATAGTAGGCATTAGAAAAGGCACTAAAGGATAGGCAGGGAGAGTCGACCTCTCAGCCTACTGAGGTAATTCCCATAGTCTCAACAACAGTCCCTTCTACACTTGGAACAAAATTGGCTCGAAACATTCCAATAGCCACAGCAGAGGTGATTACAGGTACATCAACAACAGGAACAACACCAGGCAGTAGTGCTAATTTAAGCACAGAAGAATTAATAAAGGCCATGGAAGAAATGAGACTACAAATTTCAGAATTGAAATAGGTAAAAGAACAATTGGCTAAGATAGAAAGGAATTATGTTGCCTCCAAAATAAGTGTTGCAGAAAAGACAAGAGAGATTAAAACATTAGAGAATAAAATTAAAGCATTAGAAAAGGATCTCACTTTTGACAAGCCTCTGGCAGAGATCAAGAAAATCCTGTGGACCAACATGATTCAATCCATAAATGATTTTTGGCCATCCATCCAAGTGATCTATGAGCAGATGGACTTAGTGAAAGCAGCACATGGAGCAATTCAACAAGCAAAAGCATAGTTAGGACAGATGCCTGAACAAGCCAACTGACTTATACAATTTTTGAATACCAGAAATAAGGAACGACTGAAAGAACTTAGCATCCCAAACATAATGACACCATTTTGGAAATCAAAAGGGTGCTGATCAAGAGGACTTTAATGTAGAATCTAGAGAGAATATGTCAGGATATGCAGGTAGAAATCAATTCTTTTATCGAGAAGTTCACTGTCTTATAGAATAAAGGACTACCAATTCCTTTGGTCAACAATAATAGGTTAATGAAGCACATTGATTATGTAGATAAATTGAATAAGTCTGCTGGAGATCAAGCTAGTCCATCAACAAGTGCATCAGGAATAAAATCACTCCCCACAGGCCGAATTCTCTATGACAGCTTAGAGAACTTATTCTATATTGAGAATGAGATAAAGCACTTGTTCCAAATCCAGCCTAATTTTTTCAGATATACAGAAACTGATGAGACTCAAAGAAAACTTTAGAAACACAGAGTGCCAGAGCAAAAATGGTGGTAAGACATGTTCGAAATTTTGTAAATTTATCCTCAGTAAAATGTAAATTTTGGGCTATTTACTGTGATAAGATAAATAAAGGTGAACAGAGATGAACAAAGGGCAAACAGGTCGAAGTGTATCAGAACATGTAAAGAGTATCAGTCAAAATAGGGCAGCCAGCACAAGATTACTAAAGAGAACAACAACAAGCCAAATAAAAGGGCCTTCCTCCAACACATTCAGCGAGAAAAGGAACAATACAACATCAGTTTACCTTTCTCCTATCTTCGAGACTAAGTGTCTCTATTTTTCTGTAAAAATAATTAGTCATCACTAGAATATATCTCAATCTGTTATGAGATATTTTTGTAAAGATTTTTTGTATAAATACCCCCTTAGAGTATTGAAGGTGGATTCTTTGACATCGCTGTAATATTGACTATTTTGGAATAAAGTGTTGTTGAACCAACTTTGTGTGGCTTGCTGGATGAAGAATTGAAGCTAAGGACTTTTCTCAGAATTCTTGAATCAAACATTGGATCAATAAGTCATCTATACTTTGTGTTTTAAAGCTTTCCTTGTTTAAAATATCATCTATTTTCACATCTGAATGATAAAAAAAAAAGAATAACTCAAAATCTGCTTAATTGCACTTTGTTTTCAATCGTTATTATTGTCAATGTTTTCTTCTGAACTAGTATAAACAGTGAATTCTTAATTGCTCCTGTTTCCTAGTTTATTCATCTTAATCATTTAGTAAAGAATTCTTAATTGCTCTTTATTGGTGGTTAGTCATGTTCTACTTTCTTAAAGTATGTTGAAGGATTCTTAGTTTCCCTTCAACCCTTTAAGCCCATCCCACCTTTAAGTCTCTAATTGCTCCCTGTTTGACTACCTTGCTCTGTGAAACCATCCTTTGTTAAGAAACCAAGTCCAGTTAAGCCATTTTCTTTGACTCCATCAGCCCAATGGACTAAGCTAGTCAGTTTACCCCTTTTCTATTGAATCTACCACTCAAACTCAAACAAAATCCATAAAATTCATAACTAGCCTAATATCTTTCAAAACCAAGCTAAATCATAAATAGAGAGCCCTCTCTGGGTACAAATTGGCTAGATTCTGTACTTGAAAGTTGGTTTGTGGTTTCCTCGGACCCCTTTCCCTTTCTTACAACTTTTGGGAAAATCTGAGTGATAACATAGTGGCGACTCCACTAGGGACCTAAATAATTTGTTTGTTACTATTGTTTACTTTATAAGCTACAGACGGAGCCTGAAGTTAGCCAAGTAGCCTTTTAAATGCTCTTGCTTTGCAATTGCAGAAGTAAATTAATGCTACTTCAATCTATCTCCAGTCTAGTTTATAGATTAGACATTTGGTTCCAAATATTTGATCAGTCCCTCTTATCAAATAAATCATTGAGAAATTTCAAACCCCATATCTAAAGTCTCTTAAAGAAACTGTTAAATTTGTATTATCAAAACTCATTTTGAGAAAAAACCAAAAATACACCTAGAAACCTGGCTTCAGAAAGGACTCATTACACCAGAGCAAATCCTGATCCAAATCCCCCACCTATGTTCCAAAATCCTAATCTGATTCCTAGGATTCTAAGGAGACAAGAGAGCCAAGATAGTTCTGCCAGTTCTCGACCTCTATATAGATCAAAATCCTGTCCTGTGAAGTGGATCTACCTTGAAGAAGAACCCTTTGATGAGTTTTTTGAAACCTCTTTATTTGTAACCTCTTCTGATTCTGGGTTAGCCCGTACAGTTCATGACCCATTATTTATTGAAGATTTACAACTTGAGGTTGTCACTTCACATCTTGACAGACATTTGCAGAATTCCATTCAATCTAAGCTTACCCCTGTAGGAACACCAAACCTTTCTGTGATTACTACAACCTCTCCCAGTTCGTCATCAACACCTCAGACTTCCCAACCTCAAGCTACCCCTTCCACCCCTCCATCCATAACTCCCATTCCCGTTGTTATTCCTACCACACTAGTTGTCACATCTATTTCTGCAGCCATGGAAAACAGATACACTCCCCTGCAATTACCTGCCAATCTAGGGGCTATGCCCCAAGATTATCAAATTAAAATCACTCCTTTTGATGGTTCTATTACTTACACAACACAACACACCAAGAAAATGACCAAATGAGGGTATTTGTTCATGGTTTAGAGCCCTTCCTACAAACAATATCAATGACCTACAAGCTCTTTACCAAACATTCTTGAACAGATGGGAAACGAAGAAAGACCCTCTCCATATTTTGTCAGAATATGAAAACTTGAAGAGGGGAACACAAGAAACTGTACAAGATTACTGTACTTGGTTCAATAATGTTTACAATGCTATTCCTCAAAACCTTAGACCTCCCCCAGATTTGGCATTAATCAAATTCCCTGATGGATTTGATTATGATATGGCATACCAATTCAGGGAAAGAGCTCCTTGAACCTTAGAAGAGATGCAAAGTATATCTGTTAGCATTGAAGCCAACCTAATATCCAAACGAGTTAGAGCCAGAGTTGAAAGGAGGATACCTTTGAAAGAAGAACCTTCGGCCTTTGAGCAGAAATTAGATGTTATTATTAAAGGAATGGATAGGCTTGGAGACAAAGTAGAAAAAATCGAGAGGAAATACCCCTGGGATGGTCAACCAAGTAATACTGGGAGGAATCCAAATTTTAGGAAAAACCAAAATCAGAACAATGGAAAGACTGGCCCTGATCAAAACCTTAGGCCCCCATTCCAGGAAAATTATGTTGAATCCTCAACTTATGATGAACCAACAGAAGACACCCAAATCAATTTGATGGGACTCAATAATGGAGAACAAGTTTTCTTGAACCAAGGGGATCAAGAAGCCTACGTTCTTAAACAATTCCAAACTCAGTCAAGTGAATCATTTGACTTTAGAGAGGGATATGATAAAGCCATTTATGAAGTCCAAAAACAATATAATTTGAGCAGAAGAATAGATGGCCCTGAAACCAACAGATAGAAAGATACCAAACAGTCTAACAAAGGTAAGACCAATACTACCCCTATACATATTATTTCTAGAATAGATCCTAATCCGAATAACACAATTATTGAAGATGTATCCGATAATCAACCAAATAACAGAGAATTCTCCACTTCTATTCCATCCAAAGGAAACGTGGAAGAACCTCCAGAAGTTGATTTGGAAACAACTTCAGCCCATAACCCCACTCCTGAAAAGGAGAGAAACACAAAGAATGCAGAAGAAAAAGAGAATCCAATTGTCCGAAATACAAGAACTTAGACTGAAAAACCTTTTAATCTTGAGACTGAAGTAGGCAAATTAAAAATACTTGTCCCATTATCATAACTAGCTAAACATGATGTCTACAGAAGTCAAATCAGTAAATCACTCAAAATTGTTGTTAATGAAGATTCAGTAAATGTTTTTGATGACCAGCCTCAATTAATTTTGGCCCTGAAGTAAATGGAAAGCCAATAGATGGAGGAATTCCTCCTTTTTATGTAAGTTTAAATATACATGATAAAATACTTCATAATTCCATGTTTGATTCTGGTGCCTCTCATAACTTAATGCCTAAGTCAGTAATGGAGAAATTAGATCTAGACATCACCTGGCCATACAAAGACCTTTTTCTTTTGATTCAAGTCAGATCAGATGTTTAGGATTAATCAAAGACTTGTGTGTATCACTAGTTCAGTATCCTACCAAGACAATCTTGATGGATATAGTAGTAGCCGATATTCCTCCAAAGTATGGCATGCTATTATCCCGGTCTTGGGGTGCAAATCTCCAAGGATATTTACAGTTGGACATGTCTTATACTACAATTTCAGTCTTCGGTAAACCTAAGAAATTGTACAAAGAAACGTTATTGAAATACATTGTTAGTAGTCAAGAGAAATCCCAAAATTTTCCTATCTACTCACTTCACTTTGATATGGATTCTTTCATTCTTTACAATGCTGAAAGTGATTCCTAAAATGAATTGGAAGTTTTAGCAGTAGAACCAAAAGAAATTGCAAACGAAAAATCTAGTGTTCAAATACAAGAAATTTCTGAGAACAATGAAACATCGGACACCCAAAAAAAATAGAGGAAAGAAAAGAAATAGATCTCCCTATTAAACAGATTCCTGAAACTCCTGACACCAATTATGAACATGAAATTCTCTGGCACTTAGAATTTGATGGTTCTGTTAACAAATTAGGAGCAGGAGTAGGAGTTTGGGTGCACAATATTGAAAACGACCATGCTGAAGGCCATGCTTACAGATTAAACTTTAGATACACCAATAATATGGCAGAATATGAGGTTGTATCGCTAGGACTTAAATTGATTAAAATATTAGGAGCAATTAGAGTGTTTGTATTAGGAGATTCTGAGTTAATAGTTTAACAGATTAAAGGAAAGTATTCAACAAATGATCCCAATCTGAAGTATTACAGAGATAGTGTGATAGAGATTCTCAATACATTTTTGGAAACTAAGCTTGGAAAAATCCCAAGAAAACATAACTTGCAAGCTCATAGTCTGGCATTGTTTGCCAGCACCTGCAAATTACCATTTGAACCTAATCATCAGTTCACAACTAAAACTAGACATAGGACAGTTATACCTAACAATTTAAAGAACTGGCAAGTGTTCGATAGTGATAAGAAGATTAACAATTTCTTGACCTTAGATGAAGAATTTTGTAACACTAACATATATGTAGAAATAGTCAATGAATTTGATCAAACAAACAAAATAGAAACATACATTTCAGCAGAAAGTGCAACTCAAATGCTCCATCCAACAAAATTTACCAAAAAGGAAATGCAGGATCTTCAAGAAATGGATCTTGATGAAATTATTGAAGGAAAATCTGAAGTAATCAATTTAAAAGACAATCATTTGCCTCAAGGATTAACTCCTTTGGAATATCTCTTTGATTTCAATGACATTCCAAAGAAACCTAAGATGGAACCCTTGAAGGTAGATATTGAGAACTATAATTTGGGAACTGAGGATGATCCTAAAATAGTAAGGTTATCTAAATCTTTGCCCCCGACCAAAAACTCAAATATGTTGAACTGATGAGAGAGTTTCAGGATGTTTTTTCCTAGAGTTATGAAGATCTAAAATCCTATGACACCTCCATAATTCAACATTCAATACCTCTGAAGGAAAACTAGAAACCATTCAAGCAAAAACTTAGAAGAATTAACCCTGTACTGCTACCCTTAATTGAAAAAGAAATCAAATGAATGTATGAAGCAGGAATAATTGCTCCTATCAGGTTTTCAGAGTGGGTGTCTAATTTAGTACCTACTAGGAAGAAAACTAGAGAAATCAGATTATGTGTTGATTTAAGGAATGTTAATAAAGTTTCTCTGAAGGACAATTACCCTTTACCAAAGATGGATCACATTTTACAGAGGGTGGTAGGTGCTTCTAGGATTTCACTCTTGGATGGGTTCTCAGGCTATAACCAGGTTCTGGTTCATCCTGATGACCAGGAAAAGACTGCTTTTACAACACCAGGGGGTACATTCAAATATGTCAAAATGCCATTCATGCTTAAAAACGCAGGAGCAACATCCAAAGAGCCATGGACATAGCATTTTCAAAAGAAATTCACGATTTCTTGGTATATATCTAGATGACTTGACTGTGTTTTCTAAATCAGATCAGCAACATTTGGATCATCTGAGACAAGAATTCTTAAAATGCAGAAAATATGGTATTTCATTAAATCCTAAGAAATTCTTATTTGGTCTAGAAGAAGGAAAACTGTTAGGCCATATCATCTCCAAAGATGGCATCAGAATTGATCTTGCGAAAATAGAAGCTATTCTGCAAATACCCCACCCTAGAAATGTCAAAGAACTTCAAGTTTTCCTAGGAAAGATCAATTTTTTGAGAAGATTTATATCTAATTTAGCTGAATTAATTAAATTGCTTAGTAATATGTTGAAAAACGATTCTAGTATTAGTTGGATAGTTGAAGCCAAGCAAGCTTTTGAAGAAATTAAAATGGCTTTAACTAGAACACCGGTCCTTACAAGTCCAAAGTTTGATAGAGACTTCATAATATTTTAATTTGCATCAGAACACACCATAGCTATTGTTTTACTACAAAAGGACAATCAAGGATGTGAGAAACTAATAGCCTTTTTTATTAAAGCACTTAGGGATGCACCCCTAAAATACAAAAGCATGGAAAAACAAGCTTTTTCATTGGTGAAAGCTATTAAAGACTTTGGAGTCTACATATTATATTCCCATGTAATAGCCTATGTACCAAATGTTGTTGTCAAAGACATATTAACTCAAGATGGAATTGAAAGCAAACGAGGTAAATGGATTGCTGCTATATTGGAATATGGTATTGAAATAAGACCTACAAAGCTTATAAAAGGACAGGGGTTGGCTAAACCCATGACTAAAACAAATTGTCAAGCCCTAAATATTAATGAACTGGATAATGAACAAGAGATGGCGACTCTACAAATCAGCCAGGCCTTCTTAGATTCACCTTGGTATGCTGATATAACTTATGTATTATTAAACCTACAGGCTCCTCGAAGGTTATCCAGAACAAAGAAAATCTTTTTAAAGAT
Source organism: Pinus tabuliformis (assembly GCA_031772625.1). Lineage (NCBI taxonomy): Eukaryota > Viridiplantae > Streptophyta > Pinopsida > Pinales > Pinaceae > Pinus > Pinus tabuliformis. The sequence continues at coordinate 1,388,086,141 of CM062804.1, forward strand.
GAAAGCCTCTAAGTTTTGTATTCTAGATAATGCACTCTTTTGGAAAAATCATGAAGGGATTCTATTGAATTGTTTAGTAAAAGAAGAAGTTGACAAGGTTCTTAAAGAATTTCATGCAGGAGACTGTGGTGGACATGTTTACTAGAAGGCAACTGCAGACAAGATCCTGAGGGGTGGATTTTATTGGCCAACCTTGTTCACTGATGTAAAGAAATTTGTCACTACTTGCCATAAATGCCAAATTTTTGAAGGCAAGAGAAAACTATTACCTTTACCCCTGAGGTTAGTTTCCACTGAAAACCCTTCCAACAATGGGGCCTGGATTTCATTGGAGAAATCCATCCTCCCTCTTCTAGCCAACATAAATGGATTCTCACTGCCACAGATTATTTCACCAAATGGATAGAAGCCATTCCTTCTAGGAAAGCCAATGATACATAATTATAAGATTCTTAGAAACCAACATATTGTCTAGATTTGGCTGTTCTGAAAAAATCATAACTGATAATGCTGCTACCTTTAAATCCAATAAAATGATAAGTTTCTGTAACAAATACCATATCACTTTACGCCATTCCACAGCCTATTACCCTTAAGGTAATGGTCTAGCTGAGTCTTCCAATAAAAGCCTAATTTTAATATCCTTAAGAAATTATTAGAAGAAAACAAGAAAAATTGGCACAAGAAACTTATTAATGCACTATGGGCAAACAGACTCACTACAAAGAAATCCATTGGAACTAGTCCTTATGAACTAGTCTATGTTATGGAGGTTGTATTTCCTTCATCCTTAGGAGTTCCAATAATGAAAATACTTCAGGAAGCTCAAGTAGAGCCCAATGAGATTCAGAGGAGAATTAATCAGACCATCCATTTGCAGCAGACCAGAGAGGAAGTATATCAGATATCCCAAGTGGTACAAGAGAAACTTTAGAAAATATTTGATAAAACGACCAAGGTAGGAGACTTCTACAATGGAGACAAAGTTTTAAGATGGGATTCTAGGAGAGAGGATAAGGGAAAACATGGGAATTTTGACTTCCTATGGAAATGACCTTTTGTTATCCATGCTTTACAAGGGAATAATACTTACTATCTCAAAAACTTGGATGACACAGAAACAGAAGAAGGGCCAGTTAATGGTCAGATTCTGAAGCATTACTATGATCCCACTTTCTAATGTATCTTGATTTTAACATGTAAATACTATATCCTTGGTAATGTCACGGTTTGGATTGAGTAGTAACTTGCTAGAGTTGAAGCCTGAAGAGAAGGCCCTAAGCTTCAGAGGGATTACTGTCATACATACAATAAAGTAACCAACAGAAGGAAAGTTCAAAGCATAGCCAAAGTCACTCAGAAGGCCATCTGACCTACTTTTCTTGACTTTCCACCAGGGAAATCCATCCCCAAGTGGAGCCAGTGTTATGCCCCTATACCAATAGGTGTCATATTTCATGATTGACTTGATGAGATCTATAATATGTTCATACCTTTTCTTGTTGCAAAGGTTTCCATATTTCCAAAAGTCAAAAAATTTAAAAAATGTAAAGAGGGTATACCCTAAAAGAAAAATCGAAGGGTGAAAAGAATAAAATTGTCAAAAAAATGAGAAGAAATGAACCCCAAACAAAAAATAGACCAGGAAAGTGTACAAGTCTAAATGCCACTACTATTCCATTTTTTGTAATAATCAAATTGTGTGTAATTTGTGACTTATGCCACAATTGATGAATAGTCAAACTATTTAAACTTGGTTAGTTCATATTTGAATTTCATGTTTTAGGGATCGAGAATAAAAATCTAACCAAATTGTTTAATCTTGGCAGATAAGTAGGTAGGTAGACTGAATAAAAGGAGCTCAACAGTTTAATCTGAGCCCTTGGATGTAATAACGTTAGACTTAGATAGATTTCCATATGTAAAAGAAAAAGTGTGATAAGGGTTTGCCAGTTCAAATGCACCCTAATAAAGAAGAAAAAATGTTAGGCTAAAGTAGGTAGGGTAGGTAGATGGTGTTGCAGAATCACTTGTGATGAATAATGTCTCTCAATGTGTTAAATTTTCTCTTTTATCACAAGTGTAAGGCATACATTTTACTTGATGCAGTTCAAGCAAAACAAGGTTAAATAACCAACTTCCCTTCACATCTTTCCCTAATCATTCACTAATTTCCCCTAAGTATCAAGGTCTTTAAAAATCAAAGGGGCTCAGAGCATTTCTCTGACTTCTGGTGGGACCGAACCCTCGGCCCAATGATTTAGGAGCCTAAGCACTTACAACCATCCATAAATCATTCATTTCATTTCATGAACTCGTTTCCTAAGTGAAAATCTGACTTTACTTAGGAAAATTACATAATATCACCTGAAAACCCCTTGTTTCTCTTTAGCCTAAGTTTAAATGCACAACTTTAATGTTTTTTCTTAGCGCTTTCCATTACATTTTCCATATTAACTCCTAACTAGTATTGTATAACTCCCGAATAAATATTCACCCTGCCCGTAATATGTAAAGAGCCCCAAACTATTATATATCCCACCCCCAATTGAATACAACCATAAACCTCATTTAAAAGGAATTAATGAATTAATTTGTAATTCGTTAAGAACCTTCCCCGCTGCACGAAAAATGGGATTAATTAACCATCTAGGTTAATTAATAACCATCCCCGACCAATCGCTTTCAGCTCGATATGGTTAATTAGTTGTTAATCATACTAGGCCCCCCTGCATTAAATCCCCGCCATGTCCCATGTCCATCCACCGTCTGATCAATCTCCTTTCATCCGACGGATTATATTGACATCGCGACCCCCTGGTGACTGCGCTTTAACTCATGATCACCAGACGGTTTTCCACCCGTACCTCCACCACGCATCTTCATCTCCATATGTTCGCTCACCCTCTATCTAAAACCGCCTAGCCCCAAAAGCGGTGTGATGCTTACCACTTACCACCTTCCGCAAACGAAAAAATGTCACATCGCCGCTTACGTCATCCACCGAATAAAACCAAAAAACCCCGCCAACCTCATGTTTTATTAAAAAAACGAATAAAATGTAATTTTCATTATAATACACTGCAACTGTGTTCCCATGAAAAGCATCATCCAAGTCAACTGCTAAACTCTCCAACCGCTACCAGCTCGAAAAATTCACAGTAACTCGGCCTGGGACCAGTCACCCAACCTCCCATTGCATGACTCAGTTCTTTGAAACAGGTATTTATCCAAGTTGTGTTGAAACCCTGTGATTTTGGTTTTTTGCTTAAAATTCTACAAAGAATAGCCAAATTCAAGTCTATTTCACATGTATTGGCCATACAAATCTCCCAACTTTCTATCTAGCCTATTTTCCACTGAATTCCCCCTATTTTCATCTTTGAATCCATAAAAAAACAAAGATGGAAACCCCGATAACCCTGAATGTCACACCCATGAACGCTCCTCATAAAGACTTAAATTATCTGCCTCTTGCAGATAGAGATTTTCAAATAAAGGACTTAACCACTAATTATAATCACTTGAAAGCCTTTTTCCAAACCAGAGACAGTTATCTAAATAAATATGGCATTTTTGGATTGTGGGAATGTAACCTTCCCGTGTATTTCATCCTCTTAGTCCATGTTTTCCCAAATCTAATTCATCATTGTTGTGCTAATTATGATCCCAATCGTAGAGCTGTTATGTCCCCAAACTAGACAATCCTTTTTCCCATAATGGCTCAATCCATCAATGAGATGTTACGATTCCATTCCAGTCAGCCCCTCACCCCTCTTTACATGTATTGTCCCAATCATAAGTGACTCGTATTACTCACCAATGCACCAGCCCAAAGGTCATCCTCCTTATCTATAGGATTTCTTCACTGAGACTGGAAGACTCATTATTGATATGATATCCCTGATTATGGGGTTTAATACTAGTGAATATGTGGATGATGTCACCCTGGTATTATTATCAATCTTTACTCCAGGACAACCCCTTGTTGTGAGATATGACTATGCCACCTTTATTGTTGACAATATTCATGATCAATTCCTGAATTTCGAAAGGGAAGGAGTTTTCAAATATACCTCTTTCATATACCATCTTATGCTATATTATCAGTCAGATATCTTTCCTTTCCCTATCAAGAAACTGGACACCAAAGGAAACCCTAGGTCTATTATCTTTTGGAGCTCAATCTTCCATAATACCTATGAGTCCCCTTACACTTATAATGAGTTCATTGACTGGTTTGTACATCCAGCAACCACTTTGTTGATAGGAGTTTCCCCTCCTAGGATTAATGGTGACATGAAGAAAATTCTCCAGCTCTCTAAGCAGTACAAGACAAGTGACTGATACCTATATGAAAATCACACAGAGATCAGGATGTATGGGTGTGAACTCAGCCCTTTCAAGTTACCCAAGTATGTCCCCATGAGATTATTTGCATTGGAGTATTTCAGACAGATCATAAATGCATATTTAGTCCATTTTTGTAATGCAAAGAAGAAAGCATAGCTAAGAATAAAGAACCAGCTAGGCCCTTATTTCATCAACTCTAGGGATGCATGGAAAGAAGTTGAAATAATTTTGGGAGACCCCCTTGAACTAAGAAAGAGTTTTAGATGGGTACCCTATGACCCCAATAGTTTTATATGTGACAGAAGGATGAAGAACAGGTTATCCTCATACATTCACCATAGGATGCCAGAAATTGAGTAGTTCGCTAACTTGGATGATTGGATAGAGGGGACTCTAGTAGAAGAGGTTAGTGAGTAGGTCAATATGGAAAATGTTATGAGAGATATTGAGAAAACCCTTGACTTGGATTCTTTTTGGTAGGTACCATTCCAGTTGTCTCAAAGATCAGCAATCAGTACATCCACTGCTGGGACTTCTCAACATCCTCTGCAGCAAGTCAACGTACCAGCCATAAGAACAACCAAAGGGAAGGAAACAGATTTCACAGAACAGCCTATAATGACAAATGAACCTGGAATTTCCAAAGAATAGGGTCAAGGGACAATTCCTTCAATTCAAACCAATATATCGGAAAGCCCAACCTTACAAACTCCCCTAAATGAGGAAAGAGGAAAAACTAGGGAGAGGGAAACCACTACTCGTGCCAGTGGACCTACTGAACAACCTGGGACCAAGAGACAAAGACTACACCCTCTGTCAGAAGAGGAAATGATGGAAGAGACTATAGACAGCCACAAAGAAGAAATGGTAGTAAGCCAACAAACTCCTCCATTGGGAGAAAAATCCATTAGTTCACAGAGGCAAGAGCTGGAAAGACAACAAAGTTCAGAAGTATCATCATAAAGACCTCCAGGAAAAGAGGCCTCAGATATCAAAAAGACATTCGCAGAGATAGAAGCTAGAAATGATCCTATAAGAATTCAAATTTACAATCAGTACCTGAAAATGGGCCCCACAAACCAGCAGAGATTAATGTCAGCTTATGATATTAAAGAGGGAAAAATGATAATGAGTTACTTTAAGCCAAAGGTGCAACAACCCTAGTCAGCAACAGATTACATCAGAAAAAATTTGGAGGTCTTAGCCAAGGATATTCATCCTATGGACCAGATTGAACTTCACAAGCAAACTGGAGAAATGGTCTATTCCACACTGGCTGAAAAAGCATTGATGGCCCACAAGTTACAAAATTCCTTGGACAATACAACTGCTCAACTACACTTGGAAAAAGCCTCCTCCTTGGCCAAGGATAATAGGATAAAATCATTAGAAGAAATCATCATTGGATTGGGACATGATGCCAAAGATGTGAAAGGTGTTGAAGAATTAATTAAGAAGAAGGAAGAAGACATTGCTGCCCTAAGGAAACAGCTAAAGCTACCTCCTTCAATGCACCCACAGACTGCTGAGATGGTGAAGCAGAAATCTGATGAAGAAATGATGGATCTCCTTCTGAAACTTAATGAAAGATTAAATCATATAAAGCAGGCATTAGAAAAGGCACTGAAGGACAGGCAGGGAGAGTCGACCTCTCAGCCTCCTGAGATAATTTCCTTAGTCTCAATAGTAGTCCCTTATACACTTGGAACAACATTGGCTCGAAACATTCCAATAGCCACAACAGAGGTGATTACAAGTACATCAACAATAGGAACAACAGCAGGCAATAGTGCTAATTTAAGCACAGAAGAATTAATAAAGGCCATGGAAGAAATGAGACTACAAAATTTGGAATTGAAACAGGTAAAAGAACAATTGGCTAAGATAGAAAGGAATTATGTTGCCTCCAAAATAAGTGTTGCAGAAAAGACAAGAGACATTAAAGCATTAGAGAATAAAATTAAAGCATTAGAAAAGGATCTCACTTTTGACAAGCCTCTGGCAGAGATCAAGAAAATCCTCTAGACCAACATCATTCAATCCATAAATGATGTTTGGCCATCCATCAAAGTGATCTATGAGCATATGGACTTAGTGAAAGCAGCACATGGAGCAATTCAATAGACAAAAGCACAGTTAGGACAGATGCCTGAACAAGCCAACCAGCTTATACAATTTTTGAATACCAGAAATAAGGAACGACTGGAAGAACTTGGCATCCCAAATAGAACAGACACCATTTTGGAAATCAAAAGGGTGCTAACCAAGAGAACTTTAATGCAGAATCTAGAGAGAAGATGTCAGGATATGCAAGTACAAATCAATTCTTGTATGGAGAAGTTCACTGTCTTACAGAATAAAGGACTACCAAGTCCTTTGATCATCAATAACAGGTTAATGAAGCACATTGATTATGTAGATAAATTGAATAAGTCTGCTCGAGATCAAGCTGGTTCATCAACAAGTGCATCAAAAATAAAAGCACTCCCCACAGGCCGAATTCTCTATGACAGCTTAGAGAACTTATTCTATATTGAGCATGAGATAAAGCACTTGTTCCAAATCCAGCCTAATTTTTTCAGATATACAGAAACTGATGAGACTCTGAGGAAACTTCAAAAACACAGATTTCCAGAGCAAAAATGGTGGGAAGACATGTTGGAAATTTTGTAAATTTATCCTCAGTAAAATGTAAATTTTGGGCTATTTACTGTGATAAGATAAATAAAGGTGAAAAAATATGAACAAAGGGAAAACAGGTCAATGTGTATCAGTCAAAACAGGGTAGCCAGCACAGAATTACTAAAGAGGACAACAGCAAGCCAAATAAAAGGGCCTACCTCCAGAACATTCAGCGAGAAAAGGAACAACACAACATCAGTTTACCTTTCTCCTATCTTCGAGACTAAGTGTCTTTATTTTGCTGTAAAAATAATTAGTCATCACTAGAATATATCTCAATCTGTTATGAGATACTTTTGTAAATATTTTTTGTATAAATACCCCCTCGATTGGAGTATTGAGGGTGGATTCTTTAACATTGCTGTAATATTGACTATTTTGGAATAAAGTGTTATTGGACCAACTTTGTGTGGCTTTCTGGATGAAGAATTGAAGCTAAGGACTTTTCTCAGAATTCTTGAATCAAACACCAGATAAACAAGTCATCTATACTTTGTGTTTTAAAGTTTTCCTTGTTTAAAATATCATCTATTTTCGCATCTGAGTGATAAACGAAAAAGAATAACTCAGAATATGCTTAATTGCACTCTGTTTTCAATCGTTATTGTTCTCAATGTTTTCTTCTGAACTAGTATAAACAGTGAATTCTTAATTGCTCCTGTTTCCTAGTTTATTCATCTTAATCATTTAGTAAAGAATTCTTAATTTCTATTTATTGGTGGTTCATCATGTTCTGCTTTCTTAAAGTATGTTGAAGGATTCTTAGTTTCCCTTCAACCCTTTAAGCCCATGCCATCTTTAAGTCTCTAATTGCTCCCTGTTTGACTACCTTGCTCTATGAAACCATCCTTTGTTAAGAAACCAAGTCCTGTTAATCCATTTTCTTTGACTCCATTAGCCCAATGGACTAAGCTATTCAGTTTACCCCTTTGCTATTGAATCTCACCACTCAAACTCAAACAAAATCCCTAAACTTCATAACTAGCCTAATATCTTTCAAAACCAAGCTAAATCATAAAGAGAGAGCCCTCTCTAGGTACAAATTGGCTAGATTCTATACCTGAAAGTTGGTTTGTGGTTACCTCGGACTCCTTTCCATTTCTTAAAACTTTTGGGAAAATCTGAGTGATAACAGTAGGTGGCCAATCCAAAAGCATGAGATATGGCAAGTTGAGAGGCTCCAAATGCAAGCATAACCAAATCAAGGTGAACATCACTTATGAGCATGGTTCCAAATCCAAATTTTGTATTCAAAACATGAGCATTTCCCCAACTTTACATATGCCTTTGAAAGGAGAAGCTCTCCTATTTATACAAAAACATAAGAATCTACCTCATTAATGGAGGTCCATTATTCTCTCCCTAAATCTCTAGAAAATATCATAGAGTTACAACTCAAATAGGTAATGATGAGACACATATCCTCTTTGACCTTTATCCAAATCTTCTTCCATATCTTGAAGATAATTCGAATTTGAGTATTGGAGGCCACATGAGGGTGCCTTGGAAGCTTCCAAATGACCTACACATGTCATGAAACTCAAGCCACTTTTAAGTATTAGATAGTATATGCCATTTTTCTAAATTTTAACCATTTAATTCACTTATAATACTAGAAATCATTAACTTTTCGAAAACACAAAGGTAGCCCATATAATTATGAAAATGGAGGCTAATGAAAGGTTATATGGTCATGGAGTTGTGACATGTGCGTGAAATGGTGGTGATAAAGGTGAAAGTGGATGATATTTTGAATACATTTTGGAGACTCTACATTCCGCCCAACTGATGTTATTACATGTCCTCATGCAATCTACTGCATTTCTTAATCATGATTTTCTTTTGAATGAAATTGGCTTATATCATATGTCCTTAAACTTTGCATTTGATAGTATTTGACAATTTTATTTCATTTTGAAAAGTATTCCTTGTCATACATTGAATTGCAACATGTTTGGTTGGTTCTTGTGAAACAACAAAATCTTAATTGATATTGGTTCTTGTGTTTCAATAGCTTATTTCTTTTTGTTGCAGCAAGATTCATTGAACATGTTTAAGAATGCATAAATCAGCCATATAATATGCTCGTCATTTAGGCATTTATTTGCAAATCACATAACTTTTGAACCATAATGCAATCATAGTTAATTAGGACAAGTATGTTAGGACGAAATGGAGTGAAATGGAATGAAGTGATATGGATGTGATAATAAATGGATGTCCATTTCCCCCAACTAAAGGTGTTTACAATTTTTTTCAAATGAGAAAGGAAATATGGTGAAGTATTTTCCAAAAATTATAATTTTAGTATTCAAGGAATTCTATGATTAAAAGCTAGAAAAGAACATGCCTTTACTTACCTAAGAAGTGGAAAAATTGTGCATATGTAGGGAAGTTGTAGATGTCGCTGGATCATGGAATAGAATGTAGAATTTCATCTGCCTCTTGGTTGCATAAATTGTGGATGAGGTGGTGAAAGTGGATTCTTTATTTCTGCTACTAAATCTGTTGTAAAATGCTGAAATGATATAGTCTTCACCTACTACAAAACCCGACGGTACAATTCTAGTCATGCGAATAAATGTGTTATTGTCGAGCATGAAGATAATTCATTGGATTACAGGCCATTGACGAATGTTGTTAACCAATGCGAGGTAAACTCACCATTAATGTAAACGAGTGCCAAGGTACCTAAGTACATCCCACATAGTGCGAATACATGAGCTGATGTTGAGCCACTTGCAAGATCTAACAATCAAGGGACATTGATGTATTCCCATGATTGTGAGCGAGAGAACTTGTCATTGATGCATACAAGCCTCAAGGTACTAATAAGGACTCTATCCCTGAACCTAGATAACGTGTTGAGGTCGATAGGCCAAGACTTGTTAGAAGGGAGGCCTTAATGAATCCTCCATCATCTAATGCGAGTATGAAATGATGATTTTGGAAGGACTATGAATGAGAATTTTTGCAGTGGATCAATGTTTATTTAATGGAAAGGAAAATGACAAGAGGCTAAACAAGTGAACAGAAAGAAAAAGGAAAAATCAGCATGTAAGTGAGCTGAATGTCTATATTAATGGGTTAATGAATGGAAATTATGGAAAATGTAAAGGAAACATGCGACACTTTGCAAGGAAAATGGTGATGACGATGCTTAGTGAAAATGCTTGAATAACTTTTGAGTTTCGAGAGGAAAAATGATGGCATTTATGGATAATGGATTCAATTGGTTCATATCTCTTGAAATTGGTTGTAGAAAACCAATCATGCGTAATTGGCTTCCTTCAACTCTTCGATTGTCTTGGAACCTGAAAACAAACATGGCACTAACATTGGAACAAATGTAAGTGTGTTCAAAGGATGTGATCAATTTCTCTAGGTACATAGGCAAAATTTACATAATTGAGAAGTTGATGACGTGACTTCATTTCAAATAGTTAGTCCAATTTCACAATTGTGATAATAAATCCAATTTCTAAAAGAAAACAATTTCCTGAATCAAAAATTGATCAATTGATCTTGCAAATAAAGCGCCTTCATAGTTCTTCTTATTTCCTGCATCATGCTTGAAAATATCATCATTAGACAAAACCAATAAATTTTGATCATGATTTTCTGATTAGAATGCATTGTTGACAAATAAATCATTGAGTTAAATACATAGCTGTAGAATTATGGTTCAAATGCAGAGTTGTGCAGTTTCTGTAGCTAAAATCTTGAACATACAGTGAAGTACACACAACTATGCATTTTTATTATGAACAAAAAACCAACCTGATCTTCAAATTGATCAATACCTCTTCAAGACAAATTAGCAAATAGAACAATTTTTATTTATTTTATTATTATTATTAACTTTTTTTTTTTTGGTGCCTGACAAGAGCTTAAATTGTCCATTTCTCAATTCTCTTTAAAAAGAAGAGTTGATAACTTTTATTTAAAAATTTACAATTCCCTTATTCAAAAACATGAATTTTTTTTTGAAAAAAATAAAAATAAAAATTTAATTATTTTTTTAATGAAAATCTAACATGATTTTTTTTATTATTTAAAATCAAAACATCATTTTTTCATTGAAAATACTTTTTTGAGGTTAATAAAAAATGCAAGAAAATAAAAAAAAAAATTTAAAGATTTTAAATTCTAAAAACTTAAAAAAAAATGCAATCAAGAACTTTAAAAAAATGCAATCAAGCTTGATTTTATTTTTCCTAATTTATCTACTTGAAAGATTTTTTTTTTGTTTTTTTAATCATATGAATGTTTCCAATGGAGCCATTTACGGATTAGACTTTCCAAAGTGTTCATAACCAAATTTACAAAATGTACCTGATTGTGCATGAAGACATGAAAAATCGTTTTAACCTTTAGATTCGCTGCAAAGATCTCTTGAAGAACGGATGAATGTCGTGGTGCAATCGTGTTTTGATACCATTCCTCAATGTAGTCCTTGTGCTCCAAAAAATGTTTGATCTGTATTCTAGATCCTTTGTCCATAAATGGTTAGTATTGAATTTTTTATATAAAAATGATATGAAACTAAATGATTTATGTATCTACATGCTTTAATTATGCATCTACATGCTTTAATCATGCATATAAAAAAAAAATTGAAAAATGAACTCTAGGCTAAAAGCTAGTTCCTATGCACACTTCCTTGACAACGATGCCAAAATTTTGAGGCAAATTAATTACCTATCATTTAATTGTCAACCCAGGGGTTTCATAAAACTTGCCAAGCATGCCTGCACTATATATGCTAGAAATTAACTTTCAATTTATATCAATCTAACTACGGAACCAAATAATGAAAAAACCAAATTCACCTATTCTAATTCAACACGCAATTCAAAAGAAATTATAATACAATTATAGTACAGCGCGCGGAATTGAAATCTTAATCTTTCAATCTTGTAGGAATTGAAAAGCACACCACTCTTTTAGAAATGAAAGAAAAAACAATCATTCTTAACCTCTCACACAGGAAAATATATGAAAGAAAATAAAAACAAATTCTCTTAACTTCTAGGTAGAAAGCAAATAAAAAAAATCATTGTTAACCTCTCACACAGGAAAAGATATGAAAGCAAATAAAAACAAATGATCTTAAATTCTAGGTAGAAAGAGAATAAAGACAATCACTCTTAAACTCTCACATGGGAAAAGATATGAAAGAAATAAATCTTAATCTATGAAAGTAATAAATCTTAATCTATGAAAAACAATAAATCTCACACATTGTAGGTGGCCAATCCAAAAGCATGAGAGATGGCAAGTTGAGAGTCTCCAAATGAAAGCATAGCCAAATCAAGGTGAACATCACTCATGAGCATGGTGCCAAATCCAAATTCTATATTCAAAACATGAACATTTCCCCAAATTTACACATGCCTTTAAAAGGATAAGGCTCTCCTATTTGTACAAAAACATAAAAAGCTACCTCATTAATGGAGGTCCATTATTCTCTCCCTAGATCTCTAGAAAATCTCATAGAGTTACAACTCAAATAGGTAATGATGAGACACATATCCTCTTTGACCTTTATCCAAATCTTCTTCCATATCTTGAAGATAATTCGAATTTGAGTATTGGAAGCCACATAAGGGTGCCTTAGAAGCTTCCAAATGACCTACACATGTCATGAAACTCAAGCCACTTTTAAGCATTAGCAAGTATATGTCATTTTTTAGAATTTTAACCATTTAATTCATTTATAATACTATAAATCATTAACTTTTCGAAAACTCAAAGGTAACCCATATAATTATGAAAATGGAGGCTAATGAAAGGTTATATGGTTATGGATTTGTGACATGTGAGTGAAATGGTGGTGATAAAGGTGAAATTGAATGATATTTTGAATACATTTTGGAGACTGTAGACATGTCGAAGCATCCATAAACCCCAATCCATTAACCATGGATTAGAACATAACCGTAGTTCCCTTGACCGGAACTACAAGATACCATGGACCGAAAACCATCACGCCCAAAACCATGTGTGAAATCCATGCACAATACCATAGGTAGGTCTGCCCACCTAATATAGGGTCCGAAACAAAAATTCTCAGGGCACTGCCCCGGACCCCATAGAGGGGGGCTACCACCCTCGGCTACACTACTATAGCTAGTCGTGGAAATAATATAACACAACCCAACATTCTCCCACTTGTTGTTTTCTTTCCACAAGAGAACTTAGTCATTGATCCTGCCCTGCAATGCCCATTGTTTCTCTACACCAAGAGGACTTCTTAGTTCTCACTGACTTTGTCAATGCATTTGTAGTATTCTTCAAAGTGCCCACCTTTACCAACAACACCTTTTTGTCTTTTACCATATCCCTCACAAATTGATACTGAACATCAATGTGCTTTGTCTTTGAAAGATAAGAAGGGTTATTTTCCAAGAAAATGTCACTTTTCTTTTCACAATCTATCCTTATATCTCATTGTACTTACCCCATACTTGAACACAATCTCTCCACCCAAACTACTTCCTTGCTTGCATGAGTGGCTGCCATGTATTCTCCCTCTATAGTTGACAGTGCCACTACAAATTATATCTTACTCATCCAACTGACTACAACTCCAAATAGGTTAAACACATACCCACTTATAGATCTTCTCTGATCTAGATCTCCAGCCTAGTCTGCATCATCAAATCCATGGATGTACAAAACTCTAACCAATCCTGTGTTGGGTTGTGTTATATTCTTTCCACGACTAACCTACGTAGTTAAACGGGGGCGGGGAAGCCCCCCTTCGTTGCGCCGATTGCGCAGCAGGGGGGCCGCCCCCCCTGTCCAGGGGGTTTGAGGGGGGCGGGTAGCCCCCCTCTACGGGGTCCGGGGCAGCGCCTGGGAAAATTTTTTTTGGACCCTATATTAGGTTGGGCGAACCTACCTATGGTTTTGTGCATGATTTTCGCACATGGTATTGGACGCGATGGTTTTTCGGTCCATGGTATTGGATGCTTCAGCATGTATAAATATGTATTGTAACATTGAAAGGAACATAATGAAAAATCAAGCTGGTAGTCCCGGTTTTGGGATCCAGGGAAAAATATCTGTGCATATGTGTTTTATGGGTTATGCTCTCGCATTGTTTATTTTCTTTGTTTAAGAATTTGTATGCAGGTAATTTCTGTACAGGGTTAAAACCTACATCCTGGTCTTCCTTGGTAGCACAAACCATAATTGCTAGTGCCACACAAACACCTGAAAACCCGTTCCATTGTTATTCAATGCTCCTTCCTTGGTTTTGATATAAACCTACTCAATACTCCCCCTGGATGTGAAATTTCTAGTCTAGTACAGACCATCGCATACATTAGGCTACTAATTACGCTTGCATATGGAACACGGGACATGTCCCATTCATCTTCTTGTGTCTTGGGACACTACTCAATAGATAGCATTACACCTACAAGAATAGGAACCTTCACCAGTTTACTATCCTACATATTAAAACTTTGCATTATTGTCTCGACATACTTCCTTTTGTTTAACCAGAGTTTCCTCTTTTCCCGATCTCTTTTAATTTCCATGCCCAAAATATAGTTTGCAGCACCAAGATATTTCATGTCGAACTTCGAGGACAATTTGGTATTCAAATCCTGGATAATTTCTTTGTCATTTCCAACCAACAAAATATCATCCACATACAAGACCAGATAAATAACACGGTCACCAATTAATTTAAAATACACACAGTGATTTTCTTTGCTTCTGATGAGGCCAAGTCCCCATATAATTGTATCAGATTTTTGATACCACATCCTCGGTGACTGTGTTAACAAATACATAAACATTTTTAACTTCCATACCAGTTCTTTCTTTCCCTTCACCGCAAAGCCTTCATTTTGCTTCATGTAGATATCTCCTTCCATATCCCCGTGAAGAAATGTTATCTTCATATCCATATGTTCTACCTAAAAATCAAAAGCAACATCAAGAGATAAAAGTAATCTAATATAAGCTACCTTGGCAACAGGAGAAAAAATATCACCAAAATCAATTCCTGACACCTTGGAATAACCTTTTGCTACAAACCAAGCTTTGTATTTCTCCAACTTTCCTTTTGCATTCATCTTCTTCTTGAACACCCATTTGCTACCAATGGGTTTCCTTCTAGCTAGAATCTCCACCAGATCCCAAGCCTCATTTTTGTGCAAAGGTGCCATTTCATCAACCATGGCCTCTTTCCAGAGTTTTCCATCCTCTGAATCTACTTCTTCCTTCACAATTCTGGGATCATCATCAGTAATAGATAAAGAAAAATTTGAACAGAAAGAAAATGGACTATACCTTTATGGCTGCCTTCTTTTTCGAACTGGTCTTCTCACAACTAGAGTTTGTGGCTCTTCATCTTCTGATTCTTCTTCTGCTATCGAGTCTGATTCTTCCTCCTTTAGCTCAAACTCTATCTTCTCAAGTTATTTTGGTAGGAATTCATGTTTAATAACATTCTTCACCTCTCTAAACACTACATATTTGTTGTACACAACCTTCCTGGTTACTGCGTTCCAAAGCTTATAACCTTTGAAACCATCCTTATACCCAATAAAGATGCAATTTTCAAATTTAGTATCCAAATTTGTTCTTTTATCTTTTGGAACATGTGCATATGCATCACATCCAAATAATCTTAGATGTGAAAGAGAGGTTTCGTACTATTCCATACCTCTTGTGGAGTCTTATCCTCCAATGCTGATGAAGGTGATCTATTGACCAGGTAACATGCAGTCTCCACTACCTTTGCCTAGAATTCTTGTCCTAACCCGGCACCACTGAGCATGGTTCTTGCACTTTTCATCAACATCTTTTTCATTCTTTATGCAACTCCATTTTTCTCAAGTGTGTATGGAGTAGTCTTTTGCCATGCTATAACACACTTCTTACACAACTCTTCAAATTCATTCTTGCAAAACTCTCCACCATTATTTGTCCTCAGCACCTTCATCTTCTTTTTTGTCTGGTTTTCCACCAAAGCCTTAAATTCTTTAAACCTGTCAAAGAATTTATATTTCTTCTTGAGGAAATATATCCATGTATTCCTTGATAAGTCATTTATAAATGATATATAATAAACAGACTTACCTAGTGGTGGAAATAACATAGGTTTGAACACATCACTGTGCGCAAGCTCTAATATATGATTCACCCTCTTACCACAAGAGGGGAAACTCACCCGATTCTGCTTCCCATATAAACAATTTTCATAGAAATCAAAATCCAGAGAGATATTATACATACATTCTACCATACCTTTACCATGAAGTATATAAAGGCCCTTTTCTCCAATATGTGCAAGCCTTTGATACCATAGCATGGTATTTTCTCCAGAGACCACTATATTTTTTGCTCCACCTTCAGGAACCACATAACTATTTCACCCATCAATAACAGTGCTACCTTGTAGCTTGTACAGATTTCCAATCCAAACTCCACGCATTAATACCAATGCTCCTCGAACCATCTTGGAGGTATCTTTATCATACAATTTTTTTACATCTGCATCATCCATCTTGCTTACAGAAATCAAATTTCTGGCTAATGTAGGAATCTGCAGAACACTCAGAAGTGTTCCAATACTTCCACCTTGCAACTTCAACTTTAATTTTCCATGAATAATGATTCTAGGCTTCCTGTCATCCCCTAAGAAGACATCATCACCATCATATTTCTCATACTCGCAGAACCATTCTCTATGGGGAGATAAGTGAAAGGACGCACCTGAGTCAATCAGCCATGCCTCATGATCTACATGTGCACTTGAAGAAGAAGCCAAGTTGTTGGCTTGGTGGGTCCTGACCCAGGTTCAATGTTAGTTAGCCAACAAATCCCTACACTACTGGCCCTTTCAGCATCAGCCTATGGAGTGCGGACCGAAGTCTCACCCAAAGCAGTATTGGGGGGATGCTGGAACCAAGTTTCGGCACCCTGAGATGTTCGTGATGTCAATTTATTCCTTCTATTCCTTATTTTTCTCAAGTCGCTTGGTTCTAGGGCTTTGCCGACTAGCCCTTTATTCTACCCTTTAGTACCTCTGTGAAAAGGTACGATTGGCCTTTACATAGCCCTAACCTGTGGCAAAAGTACTTTCGCATTCCTGGGGTAGCGTATCGTGCAGATTCCCAAACTAGTTTAAGTGTCTTACTTATCTTATCAAATAGTCACAGTTAGTGCCACGTAAACATATATCCTTATTTCTGTTCAATTATCCAACATAGTTACATACATTCGCGCATCACATAAGTATTATAAATTAAATTCATACACAATATGACAAGGTGCATTAACCGGAAGCAAAGACACAAAATTCGCAGAATACTTCTCTTTATTGATTTCAAGTGATTACAGACTTTATCCACCCTATGCACACAGCTGCAGGGGTCTACTGACTCAACTGTGGACTTCTACGCTAGGCCTCTGTGCACTCAACTGTAGAGCCTCTACCTACACTACAACCTAAAACTTAGACTTCTATCCTTATCGCTCAATACTTCTTTTTCAACTTATGACTATTGATGACTCCTTAGAGCTTACTTACTTAGCTCTTTCTATGCAATCCCATGGTCCACGGACCGTGGGTAGGTCTTTACAGTCGATTTTACTTTACAAAATAAGGGTGGACAACCCTTTATGACTCATGACACCTTTGTGCTCCGTGACCACAAAATGCGGAGTCTTTACAACTTTATTACAAAATTCGACCCAAAACATGGGATTTTAGCCCCAAAACTTTCCTTGGGGGATCCCATTCCCAACAGGTCCCCAACAAAAACATCGTGATTAACCCTCGAGTCACTCGATAGGCGTGGAGATCTTAACATGAAGACCTCCTAGCTCAACCTGTATGACCACAACCTCGACAATGCACTATGCGATTGCCTGCTTCGCGTCTTCAAACATCTACTCAGTCACTGCTCCTGAACTGTCGACCTGAAGCTTTTGTTGAGTTTCTTGTAGAGTCGCAAGATTTCCTTAATTAAAGGTTGTCACCATGTAAGCCTCATCTAGCCAGGGCTTCAGTCGTGCATTCAACACTACTTCCTTGTACAGTGCTTTATCCACCTGTTCCTTCAGTTGCTTGGCCTCCTACAACTTTGCCAGTCTTTGTGTGAGCGCGATAGTTCACATTGTGCCCTTGACCTCATCATAGCACTATTGCAGCTTGTGCGCTTCTGTCTCCAGTCGTTGTACATTAGGGTCCTCCTACAAGCTTGTTAGGACCTCGAACGACTATTCAAAAAGTTGCGTGCAGTCTGCTTCTGCACTATCAACCACCATTATTACCTCTGTGACAGTAGTCATCCACTGCTCCCTTACTTCTAACGGGGTTGAAGGATGGGCCTTCAACTATAGCTCAATGATCTATAGGTTCAACTCTAACAGAACCCGTGCCATTTTTGTACGAGCTTCGTGCACCCCTATGGCTATCTTGCGAACGCGCACCTCAACTCGTTCTTCCTCAGGAATGGCCAACTTCGGGACCATTTGGCATGCCTCCTCGATGACCTACATAATACGCTTATTTTGATTGGTCACCTCGGTCACAGCGGTGATGGAAGAGTATCATTGTAGTGCCATCCACTCATTGTTAATTCGCTGCTCACTAATCACCTGGAGGGCGTGGTGCTCATGGGCCCTCACCTCTCTAATCACTCAACCATACAAGAGGTGGAGTGTTTCACCAGGGAGCGCTACTAGATTCAATCCTACTCCCTTGAGGGTGCTGACAATGGGCCTGTCAACTTCATTCTCTATGGTCACTACTCCATCAGGCAGCACTATCATGCTGGAGGCCTTCGCGGGCAACATTTGCTTCTGAACTGCCGATAGCAAGGTTGGTAGACACTGTGCCAGCTTGTGACACGTGGGTCTATAGCTCTTGCAAACCTGTTTGGATAGACCACAAGATTATTTGATGTTGCTGCTCAAACTGTTGTAGGGCCTCCATGGTGACATCCCGCATTGTGTCATCGATGTCATGAAAATCGCCCTCTGTGAGGGTCATTGGGTCCAGTGATGTCTTAGTAGCCTTGGATTTCTTCCTAGACCCACCTTTCTCTTACTCCCTAGGATGCTTGATGTGGGTGGACGTCGCTTATGGGTCTATGTCGTGTTGTTCTGTCTTCTCGTCTGTCTCTTCCTTTGTCTTAGGTGAAGGCAACCTCGCACCTTTTTCAAAGCCCCACTCTGTTCCACCTGTTTGCTTCTCTGTTTGCTGGGCAGCATCACGCTCCACCTAGCCCTTGTTAATGGCCTCCTTCTTCCTCTTTTCATCTAGCTGTGTCATCTTAAGCTTGGCCTCCTCCTTCTTTTTATGTGCGGTAGACTTGCTTCCTTCCCACCACCAAGTCTGTTGTAGTGCGCCACTTTGTCGGCCATTGATCAAGTACTGCATCAATGGTGTCATCTATTTCTAGGTAAGGAAAGTCATACCATTTCTGTGCAGGGTCCTTCCATGCCCTGATGGCCACATGGTGAAAATCTGCATTGAACTCTATGTAGCCTTGCAGGTTGGCAAACACTATAGGTGACAATTACAGTTTGCGATTGATGGCCATGCGGATGCTCATCTCCATCAAGATCCAGAAGATCTTGTTTTCCTTGACATGTTGTCCATCGTTGGTCACCCACAGTGAAGCATACTTCGTTGCTTCCGGTAGGTCTAGTGCGACTAAAGGGAATTGGCCATCCTTTGGCAGCTCCCTTGCTACCAGCACAATCGACAACAAGAGCCACGTGTAGTGGAACATCTTGCTGAGCTCATGTGCTTCATGGAAGTTCGCAAGGAACTCACCACAGAGATAGTATGCCTAATTGAACTGAACTCCTTTGGCACACTAGGCTGCTAGTGCGATGATAGGATCAGACACCTCATTACCATGACACTTCCTCATCACCCTCCCTGCTAAAATCTGCGTAGCCACCTTTACAGCAAGTTCAAAAATGCTAGATATGGGATATCTGCGCGACTTTTTCACCAGCTTAAACTTCTCCTTCATGGCCTCCATGAGGGCCTTCTCACCACCTTTTCTACCAAATATCATGGTTGGATTTTCTCCTATGTAAGGAAATCGCGTTATCCTGTTAATCAATCTGCTAGTGATAGGTATTGGCTCCTCCAGCCACAGACACCCATCATGCACCAAGAATAGTAGTTGCTTGATGACCAATATTGTAACCGGGGTGCAGTTGTAGTGTGATACTCATAGCAGGTTGAGCAACCCTGCCTTGTCTACTCCTCTGAGCTACCTCTGCAGCTCCAATGCGGTCATTTCGATGGATGTATCGATAATTGTTCGGTGCAGTATAAGGTCTATAAATGTACCAAAATTTAATTTATCAATCTGGATATTTCATGAACTTCGAGACGCAACACTGCAAATGTTAGAGAAAGCCCATGACAACCTAGAAATTTAATTCTAGTCTATTTTGCATTTTAATCTCATCAATAAATGAAATCCTGCACTAAAGAGAATTCAAGAAAACATTAATCCACATAATTAAATCATGCGGGAAATAAAAGGCAATTAACAATGTGAAAGGAAATTATGATTGCAAGCGAACAGAAGGAAAGCTAAACTAGAAATCAAGAAGTGCCAGTATAATAACAAAATGACTGTAAATTCAAAAGAAATTCAAAACCATTCTGCTTACACTAGTTCTGCCTGCACTAATTCTTCCTGTGCTAATTCGGTGTAAAGTTAACTTGAAAGCATCAGCAACATAACAAGGAAATTTACTGTGTAAATGAACTCATGAAAGAAATTAGATTAATATGAATTTCTCGCCTTGTCCTAAAATAAATCATGGAAAACTTTCTAGAAGTTAAAGGAAAGTAAATATTATTGTTTGCAATTTGTTCTCATTAATATCGGCTCCGCGGCATACAAGTAACATGTGGTTTTTCCGTAAGCATTGTTTAAATGAATACATCAGTACCTCAAAAACCATAATCACTCACATTGTTTTCATGTTCTGGAATATAAATGAATTACAGTTTATCAATGCATAAGAGGATCTTGCAAATAAGAACTACTGGAGGAATATCCCAAGTGTAAGCACAAATCACAAGGACATGAATAATTTTTTAATGTGGCAAATTAATGAAGTTTAGAGCTAAAAGGAAAATGGTGCAGCAAATTAAATGACATTAATTGAAGGCAGAAAGAGATTGTAAATAAATCAAATTCACACAACAAGCAAACAAGAATCAAAATGTTATCTAGCTTAAAAGATGAAAGCGATGTTGAGCTAGTCTGGCAACCAACCCAACCAGCTCACACCCTCGCTTAACCTGGTTCACACAGTAATTAGATTCGTTAAGATGAAATGGATGAATAGACAAAGAATGAATAAAAATTTCTTCAATTAATTAAAAAAACAGAGTCTTTTACATGACACAGACAATGCTCAGCTCCAGCAAGACTAGAGGAGCAATCCATAGCTGATGAATTGTGTGAGGCTACATTGGGACAACTCCTCTTCCCTTCTGCGCTTTCCTCTGACGCGCATTATCCCTGGCTGGGTCGATTTCCTTCCTTACTGTAATTAATTGATTAATTTCCTGACTATCGCTCCAGGTAGTTTATATAGGCATTGATTTACAAATTGGGGCTTTTCAATAGCGAATTAAAATACAGGAGGAGCAGATTGTGAATCGTAACAATTCCCTAGGAATAAAATGGAGTTTGTAACTAAATGTCAAAATAAGAATTGTTTCTGGCAAGTCGTTCCTCTTTTCCTAGAACGGTGTTGTTGTTGGACTCCACGTAGGATGGGTGCTACATTGTATCATAACCACGTGGCATAGATGAGGGCAGAGCATTGCGTTGAATCCAACATTGATGTGGCTGTGGACATTTGTTTGAGGAACTTATCGGTATGTTCGACCAAGATACTTGAATATCTGGGCTCTCCATCTAGCAAATTAGTTTACTGTCCTCGACACCTTAGATTCAACACTATAATCCAAACCATGTTCACATATGCCAATACATTGTTTCCAATTCTGTGAAGGTAACTCTCATTATATAAATCAAATATCGATTGTGATGGATTTCCACCCTTCTATAGATCTTGAGGGAGTTTACAGAAAAAATCAACAGTCAAGTAGCTGCATTCCATCTCCACAAGCTTCGCTGCTGATTTCTAGCTCTCATCTTGTAATTTTTCAAGGGCATTAACAACTACATTTATAACCTCAATGTGGAGAGATGGGTATTGCTTGAGTTCTGCTGTCTCAATCAGTGCTTTATGAGCAAGATCCTGTAGTACATAATGTATCGCATAAACAATGGCCTAAATAGGGCCTTTGATAGTGCTCAAGGAAGTTTCAATCAGATGTTTGTATCCTTGCTCAGGAGCTATGAAATGAGTTTAATAGCCATCCGCCTCTATAATGTGCTTCCTCACATTTCCATTGAAAGGTGCTTCTCAAACGATAGCCTTTTAAGAGCTGCAGGAAGTTGATTATCAAAGACATTGTAAATTCTATCACCACCTGGATGCATTCCATCAAGGTGCTCTTTGAATATCTGGTCAAAAGCCCAACAAATCTCCAAAATGGCATACAATTTTCCTCCAGCATCAGAAGCAATCGGCTTTCCAAGTTGACTCAACTCTGCTTCGATATCAGCAATAGATTTGTTGATAAGTGACTAAATGCTTGGGATGCATAACTTAATTACAGTTTCAAGGTGCTTTGAAAGCATCTTTGCAAGATGTTCTGATGCCATTCTGTGTTCCGTATGATTATAGTACTTCCATGAAATTATTGTGATCAGGTGGCTTAGTTGTTGCAGACCCCCCTTCACTATCAACCTTAGTTTCTAGCATTTTGGGAAAGATCTAAATGCCAAGATTTCGATCAACCCCTTACCAGCCTGGAGGCACTACACTAGTATACTTGGGCCTCATGTGAAGAGATAGCATGCACCCATCTGTAGTAACACCAACTTCAAGCTAACAATACTCAAATATATTACTTCCCAAATCACTTCATAACTAAAGATACCATCCATGATAAAATAAACTTTAATAAAATAAAGGGTGTTCCAGTGAAACAATTAAGAGCAACAAAGCCTAATCATTGGACTCATAGTGCAGGAACGTGAATGTAGTTTAGGAATCCTTGATAGTGCAGGACCCCATTGTAGCTAGTTCAGGAATGCCAATGCATGGTGCAGGAAGGTAAGTGTAATGGTGCAGGCATGTGAATTAACTGGTATAGACACTTCCCAAAGTATAATAAACCAGCTTTAATCCTACAAAATAAAAGCCTTAATTAGACTCACATTAATGCTATTTTAATCCTGTTAAAACAAAGAAGTAACAAATACTCTTTGAAAATAATCAGTTAGCCAATTGATAGCATGAGAGAAATAAATAAAAAATAGGACAAAACGGAGACCCAACAATAATGTGATGCATTAGCTGCTTGGTCGCCAGGTGTGGGAACTTCTCATGGTCAGCTAAGTCCTAGTCTTCAAGTTTTAATAGAGGAACTCAGCCCAAGCGTGGTCATTCCAATGGATTTATCGATAATGCGATGCATCAGCTACTTGGTTGCCAGGTGTGGGAACTTCTCATGGTCAGCTAAGTCCCAGTCTTCAAGTTTTAACAAGGAACCCACCCCAAGTGCGGTCCTTAAAAAACACTTTCATCTGGTAGCAGAGGGGTTTCCAAGGGGACCTTCATCTCATCGATATCTTTCAGTGCCTTGGTGTTGCTCTTCCATGGAGGGATGTACTCAGGCAACTGAGTGATAGGGTCAGCACCCTGGGCTTCAACTTCCTCCACATCTACTCCCACATCCTCATCATCCATCGAGATGTCTTCGATTTCTTCCTCCTCTAGATCTAGATTGATGGCTTTGCCCTTCTCCTATGTGGTGGGTTTTAGTGGGTTTCTTCTTGGTGATGCATGCATCGGTATCGTAGGCTGCTTAACCTTTTTATCCTTTGCACTCTCTTTGGCTGGGGTCAGTTTTGGTCTCGGCATCCTTGAGGGTTTAGGGACTTAGGCTAATACTTTGGCAACCTCGGAAGTAGCTTCTTCAGCCTCCGTCTCAACTTTTGGTACTGAATCCTCTGCTTCAGTATCTATAGCTTCTATGGGCGCCAACATGATCTTTTGTAAGAACTCCTATGTCTCCTTCGGCAATGTCTCAAATACTGAAATGGCTATCAGAACTTCGAAGTACTCATGGTTCATGTGCACCTGAGAACTCAACAACTCAATTCTCGAAATGCCAAGTTTTTTTTGCTGGACAACTACCTTTAATTTATAGGGCATTTTGAATTCAAATCCAACTATTCCCTCCAAATTCGGTTTATTAATTCCAGATTGGGAAAATTTTCAAGGATTTTACCCGTAAATTACGTCTTAAATGCCAGCCGCCCACTCCATCTGGCCACATTTCTACCATCAAATCATGAATAATGACTTTAATGATCACTCTCCGGCAGACCTGCACGATTTCTCCCTGGGGAGCACAACTCCCTTCACACTGCTGCGAACCCTGTGACACTTCCTTGCTTCACACAATCCTCTAATCATGTAGCCCCCCAACCCAAGCAGTGTAGTTTATAGTCCCGCACCTCCTTTCATGTACCTGGGGAGCTAAGACTGTGCTACTTGTATATAGTCACATAGCCAGACCACTGGTGTATGGCTTCAATCGATTGCCATTCACCTTTCCTGGGAAGGGATCTCCATTCAATTTGACCAGCTCAACCGCTCCTTCGTCGATAATCTTCTTGATGACATAGGGCCCTAACCAGTGCATTCTTAACTTCCCTGGAAATTTTTCAAACTTACTATCATATAACAAAACTAGGTCATTTACCTTAAAGGTGTGCAACTTAATGTGTCGATCATGCCATGCTTTTTCGCACTGCTTTTGGACTTGTTGGTGGAATCCAGCTAGAAATATTTCTTCCTCAAGATCAGCCAGCTCTCCTCTAGGGCTCCATGAACCGTCATACCTGTGAGTGCCACTATGCGTGGACTAGGCATAATGTATTCTATGGGCATCATTGCTTCAACTCCATATACAAGCCTAAAGGGTGTTTGTCCAGTCAATTTCTTGAATGTCGTTTGATAGGCCCATAGTACTGCGGGTATGCGTAGGCCCCAATCACTTTGCTGAGAATTGTAAACCTTGGTCAGCATGTTCTCCAGCACTTTATTGAATGCTTCCACCATCCCATTAGCCTGCAGGTCATAAGGCGTGCTCTTTTGGTGATATACCTAAAATTCCTTCGTTAGCGCGCTGATCATCTTGTTCAGAAGGTGCATACCTTGATCACTCATCAAAATATTTGGACACCCAAATCACATTAGTACATACTATTGGGCGCAGTATCCCCCAAGGGTAGTTTTGGGGCTTAATCGCCCATGTTTTGGTCCAATTTTGTAATTCGAATGTAAAGACTTTGCATTTTCTGGGCGAGGAGCATGTAGTTGTTAAAGAGTCATAGGGTTGTCTACTCTTATTTTGATAATGTAATGTCGATTGTAAAAGATCTACCCATGGTCCATGGACCATGGGATTATATAAATAGAGCGAAGCTCTAAGTAGTCAAAGACATCTGTGGAAGAATCAATGAAGATATGGTGTATAAGAAATAGCTCTGAAGTAGAAGTCTAAGTTTTGGGTCATAGCTTAGGTAAAGGCTCTGCGACTGAGTGCACAAAGGCCTAGTAGTCCGCCGGTGAGTGCACAGACCCCTGCAGCTGAGTGTGCAGGGTGGGTTGAGTCTATAATCATCTAGAAGTATTAATAAAGAGAATTTTCTATCATTTCTGTGTATTTATTTCCTGTTTATGCATCTGTTATATTGGGTATGAATTTCACTTCTAATGCTTATATGGTGCATGAATGTGTATAAATGTATTGGGTAAGTGAACACAAGTAAGAACATCTATTTACATGAATCTAACTAAGGTTTGTTAATAAGATAAGTAAGATACTTATCCTAGTTTAGGAGATATCGCAGTTCGCTATCCTAGCAACGCGAAAGGACTTCAGCCCTTGGTTAGGGCTACGTGAAAGCTGATTCTAACTCTTTACGAAGGTACTGAAGGGTGGAAAAGAAAGCGAAGCAAACTATGCGAAGGTAGGTATAGTTGGAATAAACTGACATCACAGCCATCTCAAGGGTGCGGAAACTTGGTTCCAGCATCCCCCCATACTGCTTCGGGTGAGACTTTAGTCTGTGCTCCGCGAGATGATGCCCAAAGCACCAATAGTGTAGGGATTTGTTTGGCTAATTAACACTGAACCTAGCTCAGGACCCCACAAGCCATAAACAGTTCTGTTGCCATGACCAAAATATGCATAGAGATGTGTGATGTCGTATCATTGGAATCCAACTAAGAAAGAAAT
The DNA here is from genome assembly GCA_031772625.1 of Pinus tabuliformis. Taxonomy (NCBI): domain Eukaryota; kingdom Viridiplantae; phylum Streptophyta; class Pinopsida; order Pinales; family Pinaceae; genus Pinus; species Pinus tabuliformis. The sequence goes on from CM062804.1 coordinate 1,388,112,581, forward strand.
CGAAGGCTGGTTGGACAGAAGGATTCATGAGTTCGCGGCACAAGAAGACAGAAACCCACGACTTTCAAAAGAACAGTGGCTAGACAGTTACATGTACACGTAGATCCATGAAATATTTTTCACGTCCTTCCCTACTGAGCTATACGAGTGGATTGTGAAGCTAGAAGATAACCAAGGAAGGTGGAAACTTGATTGGCCTATTGTGTGGACCCCAGAGCAAGTGCGAAGGTTGTAAGCATTAGAGGATAAGATCACGTGCACCATCGATCATTGGCTCGATTGCATTATAGGAGGATTTGTTACTGAGTTCGCAGTTGATACCTAAGTCAGCTATAGTGAAGCAGAGTGACACTTTTTCAAAGGACCATGAGGTAAGTATGTAAAATCTTTGAATACTTGGATTAAAATTTTTTTGTGAGAAAAGAGGGTTATATAGTTACCTTGATGTTGGGTTCTATGCGAAGCAAAATAATTTACAGAAACGAAGGAAATAAGGGTCCAGAGAACATCCCCTTTATTTCACCTCTGCGAGGGGACAAAGAAGGGCTCACGAATGTCTCTTCGCGAAGTGTTATTGATCTAATAAGACAAGAATTTCTACAAATACCACCTCTACCCACACCACCACCGGCTTCACCTCCATCAACTCCAACTTCACCCGTACACTCCACCACCACTGCGATTCAGTATGGAAAACACAGTGAAGTTGCCTTTGTTTAAAGGCTTGGGAAATGAGGATCTGGACCAGTTCTAGTTTGTAGTGAAGGCTGTATGGGAAGCTCAAGTTGTTACAAATGACCATATAAAGAAAGAAACACTGGTTAGCGCCCTACAGGATCATGTGCTTACTTGGTATATTAAGTACTCCAAAGATAACCTGAATGCGAGAGTAGCAGAAATCGAAGCAACATTGAATAGGGAATTTAGTAGGCCTAAATCTGAAGTGCAGTCGATTATTAGATTCAAAGTGATCATGATGCTACCAGGTGAGATGCCTTGGGAGTTAGATCAAAGGTTCAAATGTACGATCCACAAAGCCAACATGAATTTGACATATGGACAGCATCACAAGTGGTTTTTGGCTTCGCTACTACCACACTTAAGAAGTGCGTTGTCGCAGTAAAGATAACAACTCAGGCAGAGGTCTTGGATATTGCCATGAGACTACATGAGACCCCGATGCTAGATCTTAATCTGGGAGTCCAGTAGATTCATATCCAGCTTAAGAACTTGTGCCTTGAGATGCAAAGTATGAAGCACAACAAGACGGTTTGACTAGAAGCACGCGAAGAAATATGGTGCTCGAAATGCAAGATTCATGGTCATGACAAAGACCACTACCCGGTCTTTACAAATTACCTTGCAGGAGGAGGACCAATGCCTCTAAGGCTAGAAGCTCAAGAAGGACCTAGTGTTGTGCCTACATTGTGGTGCCCTATCTGTCAAGTAGCTGGAAAGCATGCCAGGGATAACTACCACTTGTTACAGAAGTATACACAAACTCCGCAACAGTTGTTTTGTAGATCGTTGGGACATGATGAGCATACTTGCAGGAGCTATGAATTGATGATGGATAGAACTCCCACCTATAGGGTTCAGGCCAAAACACAACCCCTTGACTAGAATGCAGGGATGGCGCAAACATGATTTGAGGGGTGTGTATGAGGCTGAGGCGGAGGAGGGCTTGGTAGAGGTCACAGAAAATTGATTTGCTACAATTGCGAAGGGCTAGGACATTATGCCCACGATTGCACTAATCCAACGCATTCATCATGCAAGTATTGCACACTGTTTTATCATGAGACAAAAGATTTTCCTACGCTAATAGCTAGGATATGTGACAAAGGAGCGCTACCACCTCCCCCAACTCATAACCTGCAGATGATAAGGTCTGAGTCGTGCGAGGAACATCCGAACATAAATATAGTGCTCTGAAGTGGAATCACGATGGGAGATGACAAGGGAAAAAAACTGGAAGATAGTACCTAGGTTCACAAAGTCCTGACGAAAGAAGCTAAGTTTGATTTGGAGTGCACTCAGGAAACCTTCATGGAAGCTAAGAAGAGCTTCGCTTAGGCCTCCACTTCAGGGAGCAAAGATCAGTCTGAGCTGGAGATGGATCCCTCCATGCTCACAACTTTCTTGGAAACTTGTATGAAGTTACTACGTGACACTAAGGCTGTGAAAGGGTTACAGGAACTCATCAACAAATGTTCTAGGACCACGCCAAGAGAACTGTGCGTAGTCCAGAAGATTGGAAAACATAAAACAAGGACGGAGCGTGAAATGAGACTCACCGTGCAGATCAAAGAATACAAAATGGATCAAGTCATTCTCGATTTGGGATCAGATGTGAATTTTTTACCAAAACAGACATGGGAGTTAATGGGAAGACCTAAACTGCAATGGTCTCTGATTCCACTGAGAATGGTGAACCAACCAAAAATCATACCCATGGGGCAATTGCAGGGATTAACTGTGGATATTGAGGGAGCGAGCGTGCTAGTAGATTTTGAAGTAATAGAGATTGTGGATGACATAAATCCCTACCTCGCACTCCTATGAATTTATTGGGCTATGGATATGAACGGGGTAATTAATCTGAAGAAGAAAAAAATGATCTTGGAGAATAAATCATTGCGCATAATTATACCCCTGGACCCTGCTAAAGGATCGCGCTATACGGAGCCGGTCCGCGACTATGAGAGTGATGATGATTTGGAATGCATCTATAATATAACAGCGTGACACCAATATTGGGTGAATCTATTGGAATTATGATATAGGTGTTGTCCTTGATGGCAACTCACTCAGATGAAAGATCACAGTGCAGCAGGTCAATAGCAAATAATCGCAGATCAGACTCCAAAGAATGAAGAAAGAGAGGTATACGTAGGTTCACCTTGTCCAAGCTGCATATACACATAGGTTTACTTAACAAAAGAAGCATATATGTACAAATGCACTTTCACAGAAGGAAAAGCACATATATCTTGGAAAACCAAAAGTTGTTGGTCCAAGGTATTTGATTGGTCTGAGGTATTTGGTCCAAGGTATTGGTCCTAAGTAGTTTTGGTCCATGGTATTGAGAAAGACCTAAAACTATATAAGGAGGAGAAGATCATTAGGCCAAAGGGGTGCAAGGATTTGAATATCTTATGAAGTGTTGGATCATATATGCAGGTTGATGAGCTTCTGATGGTTTTCTTGATCTAATCTAAGGATGCACCTATATGGCTGATGAAGGTTGATGGACCAAGATCGTAAAGGCTTAAGAGTATTATCATTATGTGGTTTGATCTTGAATAGTCTAGATTTGAATACTGATGCATGTTTTATTCCGTAAATGTGATGATTTAGGTATGACTAAAGTCTAGAATAGTTTTGATGTTTTAAGTTGGCATTTACAGATCTGTACGCAGGTTCGATTTAGTAAAAGAGTGTATACACACTCGTTCAGCATATCAAAGTAGCGTATACATCATAAATTTGAATTTGCAGATATATATGTTGGTTCGCTTTGGTAAAAGTGCGTATACACGTAGGTTCAACACATGGAAGTAGCGTATACCTTATGAAGTATGATGTTTAAATTTTCAGTTGTTTTTGTTTGCTATTGCAGAGTTCTGGGTTCTGCTTTGTGTTCTGGTGACCGTATTCTGGTGAGAGTGTCCTGAATGATCAGATTGATTCATTATGATTTGCTTCAGTGATGACGGGTTGTCAAGTGATTGATTGATTCAGTTCTGGATTGTGTTTCAGTGATTGGTTGATGCAGATGTATTTGATGGTTGTATTGTAGTTATGATTTTCTGAGTTTCAATGTTGTTGATGGGTCCAGTATGACAATTGGATGAAAAGTGGCCTTCAAATTGTGGTGTTGTGTTCCAAGAGTATCCAGTCTAAGAATTCATGAAACGTGGTCCCTGATGGAAGAGTGGAGTTTTCTATAAGCTGGCACCTATGTACTAGTAAACATATTGGCTAGTACAAGAGCTAGGGGGTTGTGGCTCCCTTCCAGTAGTAACTAGAGAATGAGAGAAGGTTGTAGACTTCTATAGGTGGGTGCCTATGTACTGGTATGAGTCTACACCAGTACAAGATTGTAAACAAATTTTCTTATTATTAAAAAGAAGACGGAGACGATAGCAACAAGTGGATTTTACCCACATTGGGTTTCCACCTTATATCGTGGTTTTCATGTGTGTTTCTTATGTGTGATGCTTTATTCTGATTTTACTGCACTGTCTAATAAATCTCTGATATACTAGTTTAAGCTCAATACATGATAAATTGTATAAATCAAAATTTCTTTGCATATACGTTGGTTTCTTTAAGTACAGTTGTGTGTACACACTAGTTCACTTCACTGAAGTAGCATATATAAATCTGTTTGGGAAATAAAATTATAGATCTGATAATACTGATTCACCCCCTTCTTAGTATTATATTCAACAATTGATATCAGAGCAGGTCCTCTAGAACAAGCTTGATCGCTTTAAGGGAGATCCAAAATCATGAGTAATCAAGAAAGCGTGGGATCCATCAGACCGCCAATCTTTGATGGGAGCAATTTTATTTATTGGAAAATAAGAACCATAGCCTATCTACAATCACTTTGAACAAATGTCTGAGAAACTGTAGAAGGAGGATATACATTTCCAACAACAATTCCTATAGATATGACAGGTAAAAAGCAATATGAAACCAATGTCAGAGTTGTCAATACTTTATTGGGAAGTCTGTCACAATTAGAATTTGTCAAAGTCATGCAGCTCAAATCTGCCAGAGAAATATGGGACAAAATTGTTCTGAGCTATGAAGGAGACTCTCACGTATAACGTGCTAAGCTTCAAACTCTCATAATTCAGTATGAAACTCTTAAGATGCACAATGATGAAAGTATAGCTAGTTACTTCTTACGTATAGATGAGGTTGTTAATTGTATGAAGAATTTGGGTGAAAAAATAAAGTAAGTTACCTTAGTTGAGAAAGTTTTGAGATCCTTGTCTGCTAAATTTGAATCAAAAGTGTCTGCCATAGAAGAAAAACAGGATCTGCAGACTATCACTATGACACAGCTTCACATAATCTTAACTGCCTTTGAGATGAGAAGAGGAGGACCATTAGATATGAGAGAAGCTGCATTTAAAGCTTGAGCAAAAGGAAAGGAAGAACATAATGAATCGGGACATATTTTAGAAGAAGAAGATGTCGCAAACTTTGTCAAGAAGATTCAACGGGGTTCCAGAAGATTTAGAGGTAAGCTACCATTCAAATGCTTTGCCTGTGGTAGAGTTGGTCATTATTCTGCCACATGTCCTCATAAAGATAAACATGAAAAAGGGAAGGAATATGAAAAATGGAATAGAAACAAGTTGTAAATAAAAGGAGTTACTATACTCATGAAGATAGAGATGGTTTATCAAATAATGATGAAGATGAAAATAGCAATGATTATAGACTTCTAATGGCTTATAACAATGATAATTTTTGGGATGCTTTAGAAGAGGATGAGCTTCAAGAAGAAATCTCTAAACTCAAAATCTGTTTAAAAGAAAAGAATATGATTATAGATACCTTGACATACCAACTTGCTGAAAAAGAAAAACACAATGAAAAACTAGAATATGAAATTGTGGGTATAAGAAAGGATCTTCAGAAAACGAAATCTCTCAATCTTAGATTTGCTAAAGGATTAGAAACTTTAAATGAAATTATCAAAGTGCAACGTTCTCCTCTAATAAATACATCTCTTGGATATATTGAAGAAGCATCTCAGAAACCGTCAACCTCCACCAAAAGCTATCTTGATGCAACAAAGACCATTGAACAATATGACAATCGTCAACAAAGGCATAAAGAAGATTACCAGGTAAATCAAACTGAATTTACTCCAAGGATGAACAAAAGCCACAACCAACCTCAGGTAAATCATACGTAATTTTCTCCAAAGATGAATATCAATAAAAACTACAATCACCAGGTCAATAGATTCGATAATAACAAGAACTTCTTTAATGGGCAATGTTTTTCATGTCATAATTTTGGACACAACATTGCGCAATGTGTTGCTTATAAAACCATCATGACTAGAGAAGCATGAAATCAAAGGAATGTGACAGGGTTCAAGAAAAGTTCCTATAATAATTTTTCTCTTCTTGAAAATGAAATAGAATGCTCAATCTGTAACAACCTTGGTCATGAAGAATCTGAATGCAGGAGAAAATTTTAGGAAACATCTAAAAAGGAGAAAACTCCATCAAATCCCAAGATATGGAGAAGGAAAGAATATCAAATAGAAAGATGTGTTATAGCCTTGCATGCAAAAGGACAAGAAAATCAATGGTACATCGATAGTGGATGCTCAAAACACATGGTAGGTGACAATGAAAAACTTCACTCGTATAATTCCTTAGAAAAGGAAAAGAATGTCTTATTTGGAAACGAAACTCCTACTGTCATAAAAGGTAAAGGCTTTGTTTTCTTGAAAGAAAAGGTTAACTGGAATGTTATGTATGTAGACGGTTTAAAGCACAACCTGTTGATTGTCAGTCAAATGTGTGATCAAGGAAATGAAGTAGTGTTTCGATCAAACGGATGTGTTGTTCGTGAGATTGATATAGGAGAGACCGTGATCAAAGGTACAAGAACTCCAAACAACTTATACATACTCAAGGGAGGACAACAACAGTGCTATCTAAGCAAAAATGATGAAAATTGGCTGTGGCATAGAAGATTGGGACATCTAAGCTTTTCTCAAATAAGAAAAGCATGAAAATTCAAGGCTATTCGTGATCTTCCAAATATTAGCATCCCTAAAAATACAATATGCAAACCATGTCAAATTGGTAAGCAAACCAAAGCTCACTTCATTGAAAAAGAAGGGTCAGCTAGTAAGCCTCTTGAACTTGTCCATACTGATTTATGTGGGCCATCAAGGAAAAAGTCACCTCGTGGAGAAGAATACTTGATTTTGTTCATTGATGATTTTTCTAGAATGTGTTGGATAGGTCTTCTAAAGCATAAAGATGAAGCATTTGAAAAGTTACAAGCCTTCAAATCTTTGGTTGAAAATGAATCAAATCGAAAAATTAAATGTCTCAGATCTAATCAAGGAGTGGAATTTACCTCAGATTAATTCTTTGAATTTTGTCAACAACTTGGAATAAAAAGGCAATTCTCCACCGCAAGGACTCAACAAAATGGAGTGGTAGAAAGAATGAACATAACTGTTCAACGAATGGCTCAAGCTATTCTAGATGAATCTGGGGTGAAGCTGCATTCACCGTCGTAACTATTCTCAACCAAGAAAATGTTCAGGTAAATAGCACTCGAACTCAACATGAACTTTGGTATGGTAAGACTCCTACTGTAAAAATGCTTTAAAGTTTTTGGAAGCAAATGTTATATCAAAAGTACTGATGAAAAACTTCGCAAGTTTGAGCCCAGAGCAGATGAAGGTATTCTTCTTGGTTACTCTTCCCGAAGTAAAGGATATAAATTTTATAATAAAAGACTTGGGAAAATTGTTGAAAGTATTGATGTTGTAGTTGATGAAGCATGGAAAAATCCAAAATAGATGAAAACAAAAGATTATAACAATGAAGAAGATGGGGATTATTTTCCCACATCAAATCAAAATGATATTGAAGAATAAACCAATGAAGCACTAGAAGAAGAGACAATGGTAGAAGACAAGACTTCGTCCAGGTATGTTTAGAAAAATCATCCAGAAACTCAAATTTTAGGGGAAAAAGAGGAAGGTGTACAGACAAGAAGAACTATTACAAAAACCTCAAGCTATCTAGCATTACTATCATCCACCGAACCTCAAAATGTAAATGAAGCATGCAAAGATGAATGCTGGGTCAACGTCATGAATGAAGAACTTGAGCAAATTGAAAAGAATAATACTTCGAAATTAGTTCCTAGACCTCATGATAAAAATATTATTGGAACTAAATGGATATTCAAAAACAAGCTAAATGAAAATGGAGAAGTCATTAGAAATAAGGCCAAACTTGTTTATAAAGGGTATGCTCAACAAGAAGGTATAGATTTTGCAGAAAATTTTGCACCTGTTGCTAGACTTGAAGCCATAAGGATGTTTCTTGCTCTTTCTAGCTTTCAGAAAATCAAAGTATACCAAATGGATGTAAAATCTACTTTCCTTAATGGAGATTTAGAAGAAGAAGTTTATATTGAAAAACTAGAAGGATTCGTCTTGGAAATGATACAAAACTTGTATGCAAACTAAAAAAGGCTCTCTATGGTCTGAAACAGGCTCCAAGGGCCTAGTATTACCACCTTGACAAATATCTACACCAACAAGGTTTTACAAAAGGTTCAGCAAATAGCAAACTATATACAAAGATTGAAACTAATAAATTGCTAATTATTGTTGTTTATGTTGATGATATCATTTTTGGTAGCAATTAAGAATCCATGAGTCATAATTTTGCTTCAGTAATGCAGTAAGAATTTTAAATGTCCTTCCTTGGTGAACTTACCTATTTTCTTGGTCTAAAAGTTCAACAAAATAAAGATAGTATTTTTCTTTCACAAACCAAATATCTCAAACAGATATTGAAAAGGTATGGGATGAAAGATTCTAAACATGTATGTACCCCAATGGTAATGTTAGTGCTTGAATCTACCTCAGGCTGAATGAAGGCGAGGTTCAAGGCAACATCAAACCAAGCTTAGTCTTGTAGCTAGACCTACGAGAGCAGGAGAGGGCTCTCTCCGAGTCACACTTAGCGAATGGATAAGCAAAATGGTTTGAGATGACTTCCAATGCGATATTTACCTTAGGCTAGTAAGTGAAAAGGGATTTTGGAAAAGATTTTCGAAGTGACTGAACTTCTGAGATGTATATGGGATTGGCGCTTAGCAAAGAACAGAGAATTGAGAATGAAGGCACAGATTATTCCGTGAGGCAAGGTAGGCAGGAAGCGCAACAATTTCAACTTAAGGTGACGCGGAATGGAAATATTGCCGAAGATAGTGAAAAGGGCATGGTCACATGAATCCTTTTCAGCAAAAGAATAACATTGCACATGAAATTTTCCCACAGGCAGAGCAATATAAATTGAATTCTACCTAATCTCACTTAGAAAATTTCACTGAAATGAAACATGAAATGAATTATGAAACATAAAAAGATACATATGGAACATAAGAACACATTTGCTACACTCACAACCACAAGAATCTCATGAAACAGAGCCGCTGCCTTTCATTAAACTCTTTGTCAAAAATACACAGTGCAGAAACAAAGTTTCTTTCCCACAGTCTCTCAGAAGTTACAAGCCAGCCAACCCTTTGCAAATAACTTGCATACAATATATAGAAAGTGTAAATAAGAGATGGAAAGCCTAGGGGTTGGGAAGTTACTCAAATCATTTCGAAAAGGAGATGGAGAGCCAACCATCAGCTACAGGTGCAATGCTCTCAATCATGACATTTGGCTGTGGTGACCCTTTGCATTCTTTTGCAACTTGGATAGATGCCCACCTGGAGAGAAAATTATTTAAAAGGAATCCTTGGTACCAAAAAACTAAAGAGTAGATGACCGGGCCCACTTTGAGAAGTTGCGTCCGGAAATTTCACGAAATGGGAGCAATTTTGCCGTTTTTTCCCCTGTGCGCCACGCCAAATTCCCTGTGTGTCGTGCCACTTTGGAGCCTATTTTGGGGCACTTGTAGGTGTCCAAAATGTTCCCAAGTGGGCTTGGTGGAAATCCTGTCCTGTCTACTTTCCAACCCAACTAGAATTTCTGAATTTGAAGCTCATTTTCCCCTCCAAAACTTCATTCTCCCAAGACTTCTTTCTGTGTGTCCAAAAAGTGGCATAGAGGCCATTTTTGGGTGTTTTTTGACATTTAGGAGACCCAAAACGTGTCAAAATTTCTAGCCCGGACACCAGTAGATGTACTTTTTGATGCTGAATCCAAATATGCAAGCCATTCCTCGATCTGAGTTCTATATTTTTAGCATCGCGCCAGTGGCGCAGCGCACAGCGAGAAATTTCCTGTTTTGTGCCCAAAAAATTTGCCTGTGACCAAAATTTGCCCAAATTCCTTGAAATTTGGGCAGGAGGTTCCCTATGAAGTGCTTTCCTGGGCCAAGTAAGCCTCAGCCAAGATTCGAAGCCGATCTTGCTCCTTTTCCTCCTTTTCCTCTTTTGCCTCTTTCCTTGCTTTGCTCAATTTTGCCTTTAGGCTCATGATTCTTGCTTTGAAACTCATGTTGTGTGCGTGGTAGTTATGAGTCATGCGCCTCAGCATGTATTTCTCCCTGTTTGCTTTGTCCAACTGCTTCTCAAAGTGAATGTTCACTTTCTCTAGCACATACTCATGGTCTTCGTCTCTTTGCTCCATAGGTCTGCCTTGTGCTGCTAGGATGTGTCGCCGATTTTCCTTGATCATTTGCAACTCTATCTCAGCTAGCCGATCCTCAAGTTGCTTGTTTCTCTGCTCTAGATACTACACGTTCCACTTGGCCCTGTCCAAGTCTCGGGATAGTTTCTCAATCACGGATTGCTGCTCTTGAATGATCTCTCCCGGCTCAGCATTTGTAGGTTCTGCATCCGTCTCATAATCCTGGAGGAGAACAAACTCAATCTCTTGCTCACCTGATGGCACACCTGAAGGCCCCTCCTCATACTTTGGCTTCTTGCCCTTGTCTTATACCTATGTCGTCGATGTAGGAAGCGAGGCCCCTTCCACCCTGGGTGGAGATAACACTCGCTTTGCTGCTGCAAACAAAGGTCTGGTGCCTTTCAGATAGCCTCTCTGATATGTGATGTATATTGGCATGGTGGCAGTCTCATGGCTCTCAAACTGATGCGCAGGACTTCCCATCTTAGGCTCTAATTGATGTGAACGACCTCCCATCTCATGTTCTACCTCTGATATCACCGGTGGAGCACTGAAAAAATCACGGGAGATGAAGTCCTCCCAAGCAATACCCTTCAATCCCAACTGATGGTCCACCAAAATCCGGATGAGAGAAAAATGATAAACATTATTTAGCTGCTGTCGTGGGGTCTTGCGCTGCATGAATTTCTTCATCTTCTCAATGTTGTTGTAGATGAAAAATTGGAGGCTCATCATCTTCACCCTGGTGAAGTGCATGAGCAAGCGGATGTGGTAGGCATAAAGGCGAGCAAACCTCCCCTCACAACTGAAATATTTCATGATCAATCTCATGAGTGGGGCATACTCATCCCTCAAAAATCTGAATGGAAAAACCCTGGTGAGTTGGCTCAAGCAGTTGTTCTTGATGTAAGGCTCATAGTGATGCCTCTCCACCTTCTTTTTCTTATGCCATTGATCCCCAACATTAGGTATTCCCATTGCCACTAATATAGCCTCCGGTGTCAAGGTGAAAGTGACCCCAACCAGGACAGATTGGCCTCCCTGTAGATGAAGTGCAAAAAGGCGGGCCAACTCATGATGTACTCTGACATTTTCCACCCTTTGGCAAAATTCATAACATGCCAAGTGCTGGAAACAAGACATGGCAAGTGGGCATGCCTGTAGCTCTGTGAGGGTGTTGGGCTCGTCTCTGAGACGTTTGCCACTCCGGTGATGTCTCCTATGGGCCCTCTCTCCTGAAGATGTGTCATTGTGTGTATCCCCCTCATAATCTGATGAATTTTCTGATGCCATCACTGCTGCTTGTATCCTGAGTTTAGTGCTGCCTTTTGAATCCAATGACGCTGATGAATGCTCTGAAAATTTGTTACCAAGGGGACAATAAAACATGGGAGTGTTAGGAGGGGAATGATGAAAAGGGGAATAGGGGTTTAAAGGGGAAATTTATCAATGATTTGGGAGTGTTTGGGGTATGGTTTTGATGGGGTAGGTTTAAGGAACCTTTGAGATATATGAGTAAAGGGGACAAAGGGATATGATTGCCATGTAGCTAGGGTAGCTATTAGGGAAAAATGCTCCAGGGAAATTAGCTGATAAAGGTAGGGTAGGAGCATATTTAACAATCAAGTTACTGTAGCAAAACCCTAGCTTTTTTACCCTTTTTGTGTCATTTTTGTGTTTGTTTAAAAAAATTTGTTTTTGGTCTCATGGTCACCAACATCATATTTTTCTTTAAGCTTAGGATCAGTGGTGCAAATATTTATGGGCAGTTTTGCAATTTTAAGAGCCAATTCCAAAAATTTTGGGCGATTTGGTGCATTCTTAGGCTCACAGGCCTGTGCGCCGTGCACTTTGCCCAGTGCGCCGCGCACCGGGTATGCACTGCACCAGTGTAAAGTTAACACTGTGTCCGGGCTCCCAGTGCGCCGCGTGCCCTGAGTGTGTCGCGCCACATTGTGTGTGTGCTGCGCGCGGTCAAACGACACAATTTTTGCTTGGAAAACAGGGGAGGGAGTTTTAGGGGGATTTTAGGGGATTTTCTTGGGAGATAAGGAGGAATGGAGGTGAAAATGATGAGGAGTGAGGGGACAAGGGGAGGAAAGTGACCTTGGTGCTAATCATGACCATATGGCAACCCCATCAACCATTTTTCTTGTTGCTTTTTCCATGGAAGGCCATTGTGCTTTTGGATACCTTTCAAACATCTTACAAACAGCTAATCATTGACCAAATTGATGGAGAAGAGGTGTCATAAGGCCTACCTCGTGATTTGATAGCTTTCACAAAGATTTGAAATGGTTTGGCATTGTTTTTATGACCCTGGCTGTGTGCATTGTGCGCCAAGCCCAGTGTGCTGCACGCCCTGAGTGCGTCGCAACCTTGTGGATTTTTCACTGTGGGCTGGCTGCCGATGCGTCACGCCCTCCGTGTGCATCGCACGCCCTGGTGTGTGTGCCGCGCCACCTAGAAGTCTGCTCTCCTTGCTCAAATTCCTCCTCCTTAGCTCTCCTTTCTTCAACAATGCCTCTCTCAAGCTTTTTCACAACACAATGATTTAGTCTTTGGCCAAAACAAATATATATAGGCTTTAAGAGAGCTGGGTTTAATTCTTTCCTCTTTGAAGACCCACTTTCTAATGTTTGAGTTTTGCATTTTTCATTGACTTTTAAAACACTCTGTTTTTCCTTTTCCTTTGAAATTTTGGCTCTCATGATAAAATTTTCGGCGTTTCTTTGCGGGGATTGTGTAATTGAGCTGATGGCTTTGAAATCCATGACTGCATCTGAAAATTTCTACTATCGATTTTTGGAAAAAAATTTCATAGCTGACCTTGTTTGACTTTTCTTCAAAACAGAGTTTTGAAGAAGAGTCGATGTCTATTGCGGTGATGATGAAGCTTTCTACACTGTAGGTATATAAGATCTCCCTCTGGCCTGCATAACTTGTTGTGGACATGTTTTTTCAAAGACCTTACTGATGATTTCCTAGACCCAATAATAAAAATGACTTTGTCCTGTAATATGACCAGACCTTGACTATCATGAACTTCAGCGATTATGGACCAAGACCTGAACCGGCAGGGGCTAGACATGAGGGGAAATGAGTAGCATGACTTTCTCCATTAGATCATGGTATGTCCCTAGCGAAATGTAGCTTCATGATTAGAGCGGGACACCTAAAATTGAAATGCACAAAGAGCTTTGATCTCTGACAGAGGGCTGACCAGACCGACTCTAACAGGTAACAGGATGCAGTCTTAGCTCAAATGATGAATCAACAACAGTACATCAACCAACTTACAGATCCATGATTGGCAGTCTGCTTTATCTAACAGGTACCCAACCTGACATCATGCATGCAGTAGGAATAGTTGGAACATTCCAAGCAAATCCAAAGGAATCAGACCTTTAGGTAGTCAAAATAATTTTCAAATATCTTCAAGGAACTCAGAACTTTGGTTTATGGTATCCTATAGATATAGATCTTACTCTTCATGCATATACAGATGCAGATTGGGTAGGAAGTGTTGATGACAGAAAAAGCACTAGTGGTGGTGCATTCTATATGGGTTCCAGGTTAGTGTCTTGGTTCAGAAAGAAACAAAGTTCAATTGCTTTATCTATAGCTGAAGTAGAATATGTGGTTTTTGCATCTTGCTGCACACAACTACTTTGGATGATGAAAACCTTGCAAGAAATTAAGATCACATGTACTCCACCCATCTCCATTCTATGTGATAATACACGTGCCATCAGTGTTTCAAAGAATCCAGTCATGCACTCCAAGACCAAGCACATACCCATCAAATACCATTTTATACATGAACAAGTGCTTGAAAAAAAGGTCAAATTGGAGTATGTTTCCTCCAAAGAATAGGTTGCTGATATATTCACTAAACCACTGCCTAGAGAGACATTTGAATATCTCAAACAAAAGCAAGGGGTAGTTGTTGCATCATCCTACTGTTAAATCCAATTTTTCAGAGCAAGGTTATTATACACGTGTTTCATGGACTATAATCGCTTACACACATCAGTTTCTGTGGGTCAAGGAGCGTATATATTTTTGAGACAAGAAAAATAGTGGGGCAAGTTCTGATATGGGTGCTCTGTCAGATATTGATGATTAATGTCTATCGATATGCTTTGTTCATTAATTTTTATCTGACTGACAAAGATGCCTTGATCATTGACCTATTAACAATGCACAGGTAGCACAGGCTCAGGGGGAGCATTACCCTTCATGTACATTCAACATTGTTGGCATTATGGTTGTTGAGTCCAACTATGGCTTCATATATTTATACCAATTGTTTCTTAAGTCATGTACAAGTTTAGGGTGTGATATGTCTTCTCATACATTTGAATGAGTCCTCTTGGACAGATGATGTAATTTGTATCCCCACTTTACATGGGATGGATGATGTAAAATTTATTGTTTCTGTCATGTATAAACAATTGGTATATTCCAATTGGTTGGGTGGTGAGTCAAATTTGGTATATTCCCACATGGTTGGGAGATGGATGTATGTATGAGTCATTGGTGATGGGGCAGGGCAATCCTCACATAGTTGAGTTATAGAGTCGTGTTATTCTTTTAGAAAATATTTTTTTTGCAGACTCTTCTTGTGCTCAAGGGGAGCATGGACAGTTTTAGTGCATCTCAGCATGTACAAAAGGGGAGCTCAATCAAATAATTCAACATGTACTCAGGGGGAGCATGAACAACATAATGTATGTCAAAGGGAGAAAATATCTTGGTCCACCCTTTGCCCTTGATGTCAAAGGGGGAGAGTGACTTGGTGTTGTTGTTGCCATCAAGTCCAAAGGGGGAGATTGTTGGCATTATGATACAGGTGTTGTCCTTGATGGAAACTCACTCAGATGAAATATCACAGTGCAGCAGGTCAACAACAAAGAATTACAGATTAGACTCCAAAGAATGAAGAAAGAGAGGTATACGTAAGTTCACCTTGTCCAAGCTGCATATACACATAGGTTTACTTAACAAAAGAAGCGTATACGTACACATGCAGTTTCACAGAAGGAAAAGCGCATATATCTCGGAAAACCAAAAGTTTTTGGTCCAAGGTATTTGTTAGTCCAAGGTATTTGATTGGTCCAAGGTATTTGGTCGAAGGTATTGGTCCTAAGTAGTTTTGGTCCATGGTATTGAGAAAGACCTAAAACTATATAAGGAAGAGAAGTTCATTAGGCCAAAGGGGTGCAAGGATTTGAATATCTTATGAAGTGTTGGATCATCTATGAAGGTTGATGAGCTTCTGATGGTTTGCTTGATATGATCTAAGGATGCACCTATATGGCTGATGAAGGTTGATGGACTGGGATCGTAAAGGCTTAAGAGTATTATCATTATGTGGTTTGATCTTGAAGAGACTAGAACTAAATACCAACGCATGTTTTATTCTGTAAATATGATGATCTGGGTATGACTGAAGTCTGCAATAGTTTTGATGTTTTAAGTTAGCATTTACAGATCAGTATGCAAGTTCGCTTTAGTAAAAGAGCTTATACATGCTGGTTCAGCATATCAAAGTAGTGTATACATCATAAATTTGAATTTGTAGATCTGTACGTTGGTTTCCTTTGGTAAAAGTTTGCACTTTTCTTGCCCTTTCCAATGAATCAAGTTCCCAATGACAAACCTCATGTTGAATGTTATCCTTTAAATTTCCTATGGAGACATCAATCCTTTGCTTCTCTGGAATATCATTTTCCCTTATATTCAATTTTTGAAAGTCCTCAATGTTCTCTACCATTGAACACTTTTGTTTGAGATTTTTCAATAGGTTAAAGAAGGTGTTTCTCTTTGTATCCTCATAATGTGCTATCATTTCCTCCATGAAAATTGACCACGTAACAAGTGTTTGATGAGAACAAAGCCATTTATACCATAAAAATTGATCTGGTTCTAAATAATTAGATGCAATATGTACCTTTTCTAACAGTAGTACGCCATGTAGATCAAAATATTTCTCCATCTGTAGTATCCAATTTACTGGATCCTTGCCATCAAACTTCCTCATCTCACTTTTTCTTGATTTTAGGAGCTTGATCTTTAGACGATTATAACTCTATAATTTTGGATCGTTAAGTTCTAAAATTTTGGTTTGTAATATTCTTCTGAGTAATCTTTCTAACCCTGGAAGTCTAATTGAGATTGGATTCTCCAATGAAGAGTTATACCAAATCTCCCACGATGACATGAGTATAGATTGGTTCAGTAGAGAGAACTTGTACGAGGTGCCACGGGTCACTATTTCAACCTTAGGTTCTGAAACTGATATCTGAAAACTTTCAATCCGTTCTCTTTCTGTAACTTCTCACAAAAATTTAATATGATGCTCAGAGCGCAAGTTATGATGATTTTCCCACAGTGACCTATTTGGAATGTAATTCAAGGGTCTAAAAAAACCCTAATTTCCTCATATTATATCTCTGAAAAATAGCAAGACAGGATCTAAAATTTGGAGCCAAGTTTTAGACTGATTTATTCTAAAATGGGCTTTTCTATTAGCTTTTGAAAATTTGTAGCGAAAGAGTTATAGTGAAACATCCACGATGACCTGTTTTAGATGAAATTATGGAGCTTGAAAAAACCCTAACTTCCTCAGATCATATATCCGAAAATATAGCGAGAAAAAATATGAAATTTAGACTCGAGCTTAAGCAAAATTTAGTCTCAAATGGTTTTTTTTTTCTTTTGAAACAGCACAGAAAAAAGTTATAGCGAAAATTCCACGATGACCTATTTGGAGCAGCAAAACCCTAGAATCCAAAGCTCTGATACCAAATGTTATGAAACTAGGTCACAAAAAGATAGAAAAGATAGATGAACACCTTAGAAATAAGCCTCTTCGAGGGGGCAACCTGCTTTACATTACACAAATGAACAATTCTTGTATGATACAAATGACAAGACCTCCTTTCTATATATAGGAGTCTAAGGGGTCATAATATAATCAGAGACGACATAACAATAATAATGTAAGGGAACAATAATAACAATATGGGGACTATATGGGCACAACAATATAATAAGGGGGTTGTACTAATAACAATAGGGGGTTACACTAGTAGTATAGGGACCTAACACATTAGGTTTTAGGAACATATTATAATCATCAAGGGACAATTCCATGCCTTTGAACCAAGTGTCACCATGATTTGGAATACCTGTGGCTGAAGAAATGATACCTGTTGAGACACTGAACTCAATACCTGCTATGACAACTTTATCTATGTTGAAATTTTGGGCAAATATGCTTGTTAAAGGTACATGAGAACCAAACTCTGCGACCTACTCACAAAACTTCATACAAACAACATTTTTGAAACATTTTTGGGAAAATGGTGAAGCATTGATTTCTCTCAGGTAAGATGTCTCAAACCTTGAATGTTGTCCTCCCTTGTGCACTTTATTTTCACTCTCTAGTTCACTCTCTATTAAATTTGTTGAAGGGTAAAACACTAGCTAGATGATGTTGATAAAACTAAAGTGGGAGTTTTCTCAAAGGTGAAAATGTGGTGGAAGGCTAGGGTTTGATGAAATAAATGGGAAATGAGTGGTGGAATGATAGGAGATTTTAAATTTAGGTTTTCATGGATGATAGATGACAGTGGTAAATCAGTAGAAGCTAGGTTTCATTCACCAAAAATTTGCTGGGGAAAACCCTGAGAAACAATTAATTTACATTAAGGAAAAACTTTGAAATGATCGTGTAGATGGTCACTTACAGTTTGCATATGCTTTAAGAATCCTTGAATGATCTTTGGTAGTTTTGAGAAATCGAAAATCCCCTTTGAAAACATGAATAAATACCCATACTGTGAATTTCCCAAAGAGTGGTTCTATGGGTCACTCTTTCTCGGAAAGGTTGCACTTCTTTTAAAAGGGTTGCTCTTCTGCAGAGAAAGGTTGTGCTCTTCCACAAAAGGGTTGCGCTCCACCACAAAAAGGTTGCATTTCACAAAGAATGCAACAAAACCCTCAATTCTAAAAAAGTTTTCTTCCTGTGTGATGATAACTGAGAGATGCTTGGAATTTTGAAAGTGGAATTGAGTTAAAAACAACTCATCTTACCCTTTTAAACTTAAATTTGGACCCTTGACACTTTATGACCTTTGAAATTTGAAACTTGGTAACTTTATGGCCTTTTTTGAGACATTGAATCATTTTTTTTTTGGAACTCTGAACTACAACCTTTGGAACTTGGAACTTTGAACTAGTTATTATAGATGAAAACATAAAATTACATTTTCTATCAAAATTAATTAAAGAGACTTGCTTATTACCACTCCTACTTTGCCGGATTTTATGCATGAAATGAGAACTTTAGTGACTTTGAAACCCTAATGACCTAATGGAGACATTGAGCTAAATGAAGACCATGGTGACATGACTGAAGCGATGATGAGGATTTGTTCAATGATGGCACATCCAACTGAGTGATGGTAGTGACCGAACAGGGAAATCTTGAAGGAGTGGAAATAACCCTAGACACACTAACGAGTGACCAAAGTTTTTGAATGGAAAACTTAGCAAAAGGAAAAAAACTTGACATTAAACCCTAATGGACATTTTGAAAGAGAACATTTGTGTTGAGATTGCAACAAGATGATGGAGCTTAGTGAAAAGAGTCGCCTTCACTAAGTGGGCCCGCAGGCTATTTTTGGCGCAAGTCTATTTTTAGACTATGTCTATTTTTAGACATATGGATCATGTCTATGGATTGCAGGTTGCTATTTATGGATGATTGGTCAAGTTGGGAAAAATAGATGGACTTCTATTTTTGATCAAAGTGTGAGTGATCACAGTGTGAGTGATCAAAGTCTATTTTTAGACTGGCTGTCAAAAATAGAAAAGTCAAATATTATTGTCTCATAATAATATTTGGACTATAAACTTGATCTTATTCTCTTGGAGCACTTCAGTTTGAGCTACAGAGGTGGCACATGCAGCTGTCATAAGGAAATACGCTTTTCTTATGAGTCAGTTGAGTTGTTGCATGCCTAACTTCAGTTAGAACTCAATCAGTTGAGTTTGGTGGAGTTGATTGTGGAGTTGATGGAGTTGTGTTCAGTTTTACTTGGTTAAACTATTTGTAGTTAGTCTAACTGCAAATAGACTAATGATGAGTTGTTAAACTAATTATTAACTCATGATGCAACTAATGAATACATCAGTTAACTCAGTTGCATGTCAATGCATGTTCAGTTCAACAGGGACAGGTGGTAGAGAATCAGATTGCTATTAGTTGTGACTATAGTTGTGCACCAGATCTTGCACAATCAAGGGATTGAGTATGCCAATGAGTTTGCTCACGTATTTGCCCAGTATTGTAGCCTTTGCTCATGTCCAACAAAGTGTGAGTGATTATTTTGAGGTGAAATACGAGTTTGGTAAGCCATTCTCATCAATTCTTGCGCAGGTATTGAGCAGTGGATGCAGGCAAGCAGTGGAATAGATTTGGAGATCAGATCTTAGCTGTATTGTGTGTAACAGGTGGAGCTGGTACTGGATTGCTTATGATAAGCATTGTACTTTGTAATGTTACATGGTCTCAACCATTAATATACAGATATTGTGGGGTTTTTAGTGAGATGCTTTCCCCGGGTTACATACTGTGTTAATGTGTGAATGCTCTTGATGTTTTATTGTTGTTGATGTTGCTATATTGATGATCAACGTAGAGGAGCTTATGTATTGTGTATGTATTCCACAATAGTACATGATCAGGATAATCTCCATTGAATATGTGTTAAATTATTCAAAATTTCTACATGGAATCAGAGCTGCTTGATTTGTAGAAGAGATTTTTACAGGATATCAAGCGAGGATTGATCATCAGATCTACTATTCAGGAAGTGTTTACATTCTATTTCTTCAGGCAGAGTCTGTAATCGGGCCAGGTAGCCTCTGGATTCATCCTCCCTTTGGAAGATGAGATATCCGGTGAATGACCATACAGTCAATCTCTGTACGAGAAATATTGTGTTCTCATGAATTTTAGATCGGAGACAGTTGAGTTTGGAGCTGGTGGAAAATCGAATTTGCAGCAGTGTTGTTGAAATGTCTTTCAACAGATTGCAAATGTTATTCCAAAGCAAGAGCGACCTGGCGCTCAAGGATAAACTCAGAAGCAATAAAGGTGAGAATGGATCTTCATCAAAGGTATCTGATGAAGAGAATTGCGCTTTGGCTGCCAAAGCAAAGAAGGGGAAGAACAAGAAAGCTTCTCATTCCGATGCGAAACGCAAGAAGCAGGATATGTCCAAGGTGAAGTGTTTTCACTGTCACCAGCACGGACACTATGCCACTAATTGTCCGCAGAAGAAGAAGAACAAGCAGGCTGCTAGATCTTCAGCAGGAGAGGCTCTAGCCTCACAGTTCGAGCTTGATTTTTCATTGATCACATGCTTGGTTTCAAGTGTGATGGAATCAGTGTGGTTCTTGGACAGTGGTGCATCTTTTCACATGACAGGAGATAGAGATTTGTTTTCTGATCTGGAGGACAAATATCTTGGAGTGCACATCGAGATGGGCGATGATGGTAGATACAGTGCGACCGGTATCGGTACCATTTCCTTTGAGAGGGAGTTTGGTAAACCCTTCGTATTGAAGGAAGTCATGCATGTTCCAGGATTGACGAAAAATCTCATCTCAGTGGTGATGTTAGAAGACGAGGGGTATGATGTTGTTTCCAGCGAGGGAAAGGCTTTCCTGTGCAGCAAGACAACTGGTGAGACCCGGAAGATAGGGGTTCGAGTGAGGAACCTTTATCAGTTGCATGTAGATGGATGCGCAGCAATGGCGGGCAAGGCAGAAGGATTGGTGAGCCGGGATGATGGTGAGTTGTGGCATAGGAGATCGGGTCACCTTCACCATGGAGCCTTGAAGATACTACAGCAGATCACTACAGGGCTTCCTAAAGGCACACTTGCGCAGTCAGATCAGTGCAAGGGGTGTACTTTGGGGAAGTTTGTGAAAGCCACCTTTCACGAGAAGGATAGTCACGCCACGACGATCCTTGAGAGAATTCACACAGACGTGTGTGGACCTTTCTCAGTTGCTTCGACAGCAAAACACAGGTATTATGTGATTTTTGTTGATGATTTCTCTCGTAAGTGCTGGATCTTCTTCATGCAGAAGAAGAGTGAGACATATTCAAAGTTCTGTGAATTCAAAGCACTGGTCGAGAACGAGTCAAGGAAGAAGGTGAAGGCTCTTAGGAGCGATAATGGTGGTGAATACATCTCGGACGAGTTCAAGGATTTCTGCAAGGCAGAAGGGATTCGTAGAGAGCTCATAGCTCCCCATAACCCACAGCAGAACGAGGTAGCTGAGCGGAAGAACAGAATGATTGTGGGTGCTGCACGGGCAATGTTGCATGATCAGGGCCTACCCCTTCACTTGTGGGTGGAAGCATGAAATACAACAGTTTATGTGCAGAACCATTGTCCTCATAGGATACTTGGCATGAGTACACCCGAGGAGGCTTATTCTGGTAAGAAGCCTGATATTTCTCATTTGAGGATTTTTGGTGCTAACGTTTACATGCATGTGACAAAGGATGCCAGGAAGAAGTTGGAGCCGATTACAGAGGTTGGGATATTTGGGGGGTACACTGATACGCCCCACAACTATCGTGTGTATTTGCCAGACAGTGGTAAAGCTGTTGTGCGACGGGATATAAAATTTCAGGAGGAGAAAGCCATGAAGTGTTTGCTTGAGAGGGAGCTACACTTGCATGCAGATGAGGAGCTATTAGTTCCTAAGGATGAGCTTCAGGATGTGGATCAGCCACAGGATGAGGTTCATGGAGTGGACGAGTCCACTCATGCAACGCCAACCATCAGAGGGCGAAAGCGCTTGACAGAAGCTGAGCGACTAGCTGAAGATGCAGAGAAAGTTGTAGGACCACCTATAGCCCAACACAGGCAGAGACAGTCACCTGATCGGTACACTGGATACATGGCTCTTATGATCAAGTGTGTTGTGACTGAGCCATCCTCTTTCGAGGAAGCTGTGGAGGATCCCGCATGGGTAGACGCCATGGTGGAAGAGTATGATTCTATTGTCAGAAATAGTGCATGGGAGATTGTTCCTAGACCGGAAGGGAAATCAGTGGTGGGTTTGAGATGGATCTACAAAGTTAAGCAGGCAGCTGATGGGAGTGTGGAGAAGTACAAGGCAAGATTTGTTGCCCGAGGCTTTTCACAGATTGAGGGGAGCGATTATGAGGAGACCTTTGCACCTGTCGCAAGGTATTCTTCCATACGGACGATTCTTGCTCTCTCAGCGCAAATGGGATGGCACATTCATCAGATGGATGTGAAGACTGCGTTCCTCAACGGAGTCATTGAGGAGGAGGTGTACATTGAGCAACCCGAAGGCTTTGAGGTCTTCAGCAGTGAGTCGCATGTGTGCAGGCTCAAGAGAGCACTGTATGGGTTGAAGCAAGCACCACGTGCTTGGTACACACGGATAGACAGCTATTTCACAGGACTTGGATTCTCCAAGAGCGAGGTGGATCCTAACCTATACCAGATTGTGGTGGAGGGTAAGTTGCTTATCATTGTACTGTATGTTGATGATTTGATTCCAACGGGTGATGAGCTATTGATACTTTCATGCAAGAAGGATCTTGCTACAGAGTTTGAGATGAAGGACTTGGGCCTCCTTCACTATTTCCTAGGATTGGAAATATGGCAGTGCAGTGGTGGATTGTTTGTTTCTCAGGGCAAGTATGCTCGGGAGATACTGGAGAAGTCCAACATGCATGGCTGCAAGCCTATTGATACTCCTCTTCCTGGAGGTTGGAGGAAGGAGGATGCCACTTCGGGAGAAGAAGTGGATGCCATTGTTTATCGACAGTTGGTGGGGTCGTTGATGTATTTGGTCAATACATGACCTGATATATGCTATGCAGTTAACCAGCTTTCACAAGCTATGGTTAAGCCTACCAAGCTCTTCTGGAAGGCGGGCAAGCATGTATTGCACTACTTGAGAGGCACATCGGGATATGGTTTGTGCTACAGACAGGAGGATGAGGTGAATCTATGTGGCTTCACGGATGCAGATTGGGCAGGGAGCCCAATGGACAGAAAGAGCACATCAGGAGGGGTCTTCAGTATTGGATCGATAGCAGTTTCTTGGTACAACAGGAAGCAGAGATATGTGTGGATGAGGATGATCCTGGTCGGGTTGTTCCGGTCCAATCACATCAGGTACCATCATATCAGAGATTGTGTGTAGCAAAGGATCATGTTGCTTTCATACATTCCAATGGAGGATCAGGATGCTGATATTCTGACGAAGGCTCTCACCAGGAGCAAATTCGAGTACCACCGAGGTAGGATAGGGGTTGCTGATAATCCATATCTTGTCGAGAGGGAGTGTTGAGATTGAAACAAGATGATGGAGCTTAGTAAAAAGAGTCGCCTTCACTAAGTGGGCCCGCAGGCTATTTTTGGCGCAAGTCTATTTTTAGACTATGTCTATTTTTAGACATATGGATCATGTCTATGGATTGCAGGTTGTTGTTTATGGATGATTGGTCAAGTTGGGAAAAATAGATGGACTTCTATTTTTGATCAAAGTGTGAGTGATCACAGTGTAAGTGATCAAAGTCTATTTTTAGACTGGCTGTCAAAAATAGAAAAGTCAAATATTATTGTCTCATAATAATATTTGGACTATAAACTTGATATTATTCTCTCGGAGCACTTCAGTTTGAGCTACAGAGGTGGCACATGCAGCTGTCAGAAGGAAATACGCTTTTCTTATGATTCAGTTGAGTTGTTGCATGCATGACTTCAGTTAGAACTCAATCAGTTGAGTTTGGTGTAGTTGATTGTGGAGTTGATGGAGTTGTGTTCAGTTTGACTTGGTTAAACTAGTTGTAGTTAGTCTAACTACAAATAGACTAATGATGAGTTGTTAAACTAATTATTAACTCATGATGCAACTAATGAATACATCAGTTAACTCAGTTGCATGTCAGTGCATGTTCAGTTCAACAGGGACAGGTGGTAGAGAATCAGATTGCTATCAGTTGTGACTATAGTTGTGCACCAGATCTTGCACAACCAAGGGATTGAGTATGCCAATGAGTTTTCTCACGTATTTGCCCAGTATTGTTGTTAGGCCCCTATACTACTAGTGTAGGGGCCTAACAATTGTAGCCTTTGCTCATGTACAACAAAGTGTGAGTGATTATTTTGAGGTGAAATACGAGTTTGGTAAACCATTCTCATCAATTCTTGAGCAGGTATTGAGCAGTGGAGGCAGGCAAGCAGTGGAATAGATTTGGAGATCAGATATTAGCTGTATTATGTGTAACAGGTGGAGCAGGTACTGGATTGCTTGTGATAAGCATTGTACTTTGTAATGTTACATGGTCTCAATCATTAATATACAGATAGTGTGGGGTTTTTAGCGAGATGATTTCCTCAGGTTACATACTGTGTTAATGCGTGAATGCTCTTGATGTTTTATTGTTATTGATGCTGCTATATTGATGATCAACGTAGAGGAGCTTATGTATTGTGTATGTATTCTGCAATAGTACATGATCAGGATAATCTCCATTGAATATGTGTTAAATTATTCAAAATTTCTACAATTTGATCATTGGTGGAAGGAAAAACTGACAGACACTAACATTGGCTCCAGTTGGGGATGGTAGCTCCATAGGAGGTGTCAAGAACACCATAGACCTAGTAGCCTTATTCATTAGGCATGGAGTCAAAATGAAAAACCTAACTTGAATCTGAAAACTAATTGACTGACTTTTACAAACAATAAACAAAGAAAATAGAAACTTTAAACCAACAGTTGATTAAGAAGTCTTATGGCCCTCTCCTCAGGCTTCAAATTCCTAAGATAGCCACTGCAACTCTGACATGAAATGTAAACTGGTATATACAATGATCATGAAAATTTCTAGAAATTTCTTCAGATGTAGTAGTGCTGGAGAATCCTAACATTAATTGCTCCACCCAAATAACTTTGGCCATTCATTTCTTCCAACACATAAGCATTATTTCCCCTGAAGGATGAGATTCTGTATGGTCCCTTCCATAGGTTTTCAAACTTGCCATGTTTTCCCTTCTCTTCATTCTGTGCATCCCAATAGAGAACCACATCACCCATGTTGAAGTTATCTTCTTTGGTCTTGTGGTCATAAATATTTTTAATCCTTCCCTGAAGCTTGGAAGTATTTTTAAATACTTCTTCCCTAGTTTGCTGTAAATGGATCATTTGACTTATCCTCCGTTGCACATCATTCGGTTCGTTGCTCACTTCCTATAGAAGTTTCATGACAGGAACAACAAGGGATGAAGGAAAAACAGTATCAACCCCATACACCAACTGAAAATGAGACATGCCTATGGATTTTTTAGTACTGACTCTGTCCACCCATAAAGCATTAATGAGCTTTTTATGCTAGTTCTTTTTATTAACCTCCAAAACTTTCTTAATGATGTTGATCAAAGATTTGTTAGAGTATTCAGTAAACCCATTCCCTTGTGGGTAATAAGCGATAGAATTCCCCAACGTAATATGGTACTTTTCGCAGAACTCCATCACCTTCTTGGACTCAAAAGCAGCAACATTATCAGTGATTATTTTTTTGTGGGTAGCCAAATCTAGACAAGATATTAGTTTTAATAAACTGAATGACAACAAAATCAGTAGCTTGCCTAGTTGGAATTGCTTCAATCCATTTTGTAAAGTAGTCCATGGCTGTCAGGATCCACTTGTGTTGTGTAGACGACAAAGGATGTATTTCTCCAACGAAATCAAAACCCCACTAATGAAATGGAGATGAGATTGAAACTGGCTACAAAGCCAATGATAATAGTTTTCTTTTCCCTCGAAAAATCTAGCACTCATGGCAGCTCATTACCGTTTTGTACACATCTACAAAAAGAGTAGGCCAATAAAACCCAACCCTCAAGATTTTGTTGGTAGTGGTTTTCCAAAAGAGGTGGCCACCAAAATCTCCTTTGTGGAAATCAGTCATCACATCCTTAGCTTCATTTTCAACAAGACAGTTCAACAATACACCACCCAAATCTTTCCAAAACAAAACACTGTCAAGAACACAATATTTTGAAGCTTTCAGTTTTAATGATCTAATTTTACCTTTGGGCACTTCCGACGGAGTACCATGGAGATGAAGTGAACATATTTGACACCTGTACTTGTGAGTCTTATGCTTCTTCGAAAAGGGCAGCAATCAGATTGATATCTAACACATGCAAATTAGATTCAGCCATGAGTTTGGCCAAACCCTGTCCCTTAATTGGCTTTGCTGGATATATTTCTAGATCGTATTCTAACATTGCTGCTATCCATTTTCCTCTATGACCTTCTAGATTAGTCTGTGTAAGGACTTCCTTTACTGCTGCTATTGGATCATAAGCTATAGTATGAGAATGCAGAATATATACTTGGAAGTCTTTAAGCACTTTTTTGGGTCCCTATAATACTAGTGATTACCCCATTACTATTGTAGTTATACCCCTTATTAATATTGTTGTGCCCCTATTTCCCCCATATTGGTATTACTGTGCCCCATAGAATCCCTCTATTGTTATTTTTGTGGCTTTATATTATTATTGTTAGGTCGGCTGGATTATATTGTGACTCCTTAGACTCCTATATATAGAAAGGAGGTTTTGTCATTCGAATCATCCAAGAATTGTTCATTTATGTAATGTAAAGGAGGTTGCCCCCTCGAAGAGGCTGAATTCTAAGGCATTGATCTATATTTTCTATCTTTTCTTGAGCTGGTTTCATAAGATTTTGTATCAGAGCTTTGGATTCTAGGGTTTCGCTGCTCCAAACAGGTCATCGTGGAATTTTAGCTATAACTTTTTTTTTTACGGCGTTTCAGAAGTTGTAAAAAAAAACCCATTTGAGAAGAAATCACACTGAACCTCGGGTCCAAATTTCAGAGCTTTTCGCGCTATATTTGTTGAGATATGATCTGAGGAAGTTGGTCTTTTTGCAGACTCCTGAATTACATTCCAAACAGGTGACCTAGGGAAAATCATCATAACTTTCTCTCTGGGGATCGGATTGAAATTTCATTAAAAGGTATAGAAATAGGATGGACTGTAGTTTCTTGTATGCATTTTTTAGATCCAAAGGTCGAAATAGTGACTCGTGGCACGTCGTACAAGTTCGCTCTACTGAACTAGTCTATAATCAAGTCACTGTGGGAGATTTCGCATAACTCTTTCTTGGAGAATCCGATTTGGGTCAGACATGTGGCATTTCAAAGAGGACGTAGAAGGCTACTATAGGTCGCAATTTCAGAATTGGAGGATCTGAATTTACAGAGATACATCAGATTCAATATCAGGCTTCTACAAAGTGAAAAAAGGTGTGTAGTTTGTTTTTTAATTTTTGCGTAAGCTTGGTTTGAAGGAATTAAAAGGGCATAGTAAAGCATTATTATCGGTAACTGATGCCCTGAGGAAAGAAAATGCAAACACCTAGTAAGGAACCTGAAAGCTCTAGCATGACTCATGAAGAAGAGGAAGAAATGCTACATGATATATCAAAATTACAAGAACATGTGCAACAAATGTCACGCTCACAAAAGCTAACAGAAGCTAAGATAAATGGCGTGGAATCTAAGATAAATGGCATGGAATCTAAGATAAATGGAATGGAAGATAATATGGATGATTCGAAGACAGATTTGAAGAGAGACATGGCAGATTTGAAGACAAATTTGAAGACAGACATGGCAGATTTGAAGACAAATTTGACAAATTTTCTACAATAAATACTTACTAATGGTGAAAAGGTTGTAAAGTAAAGTCATGATGTGAACAAAAGAAATGTTAATCATGATTCCATAGACTCTAATGTTGGCTCGAAGACCCACCATATTCCAAAAATTGATATGAGGAAGTTTGATGGCAAGGATCCCGCCACATGGATATTACAGATGGAGCAATTCTTCGATCTCAATAATGTGCAAAACACACAAAAGGTACGTATGGAAACTTTATATTTGGAACCAAATCAGTTTGTATGGTATCAATGGCTTTGATCTCATCAACAATTTATCACTTGGGCAATTTTTACGGAAGAATTGATATCACATTATGAGGATACAAAAAGCAATACTTTTTTTAGCCAATTGATAAGTCTCAAACAAAAGGGTTCAATAATGGAGCACATTGAGGAATTCCAAAAATTGAACATAAGGGTAAAAGATATTCCAGAGCAGCATAGGATTGATGTGTTCATAGGGTCTTTAAAGGATAATATCCAACATGATGTTCGCATTTGGGAACCTGATTCATTAGAGAAGGCATTCAGGTTAGCAAGAAAAATGGAAAGCAAAATTATGGCAACCAGGAAGCATACCACTCACAACTATAAAGACGGAAGTGTTGTTGCCCCTAGTCTTCCAAAACCTATAAGGTTGACACCACAACAATTGGAAGAAAAAAGAGAAAAAGGGCTTTGCTACAATTGTGATAGCAAATACACTAAAGGTCATAAGTGTGCTGAGAAGAAATTATTCTACATAGATTGTGAAGAGGAAGAAGAAAAGGAGCAAGAAAGGTCAAAAGAAGAGGATATACTCCAGGAACAAAGCCTAGATGAAGAGAAAATAAATCCGACCATATCTTGTAATGCATTGGCGGGAATTACCACTCCTCAAACCGTCAAGATAGAAGGACAAATCAAGAAGAAAAAGGTAATAGTGTTGATTGATTCAGGAAGCACCCACTATTTTATTCATTGTAAGGTAGAAAAAGAATTGAATTGCTTGCTATATCCAGCACCAGAGTGTCAAGTGATGATTTAAAATGGAGGAACAATAAATTTCTCTGGAAAGTGCCATAATATCAAGCTATCCATGGGAGAATATGTATTGACAAGCCAAATGCTTTCCATTCCAATGGGAGGTGCTGATGTTGTACTAGGAGTCCAATGGCTACAATCCTTGGGTACAATAGATTTTAATTTTCAAAAACTGTTCATCAAATTTTCTATGGAAGGAAAGGAAGTTGAATTAAGGGGTATTGCAGGGAAACCAGGAAATATAATCAGCTCTAATGGTATGACAAAGCTTCTAAAAAAGGAGCAAAGAGCTGTAATTGCACAATTATGTTCACTAGATGTTTCCACATCGGAATCATCTATTTCTCCAGATCTCAAAAAAGTCCTGGACAATCATTCCAAGGTATTTGAGACTCCCAAAGGTCTCCCACCTATGCGTGATCATGATCATGCAATTCATCTGATTCCAGGAAGTGTTCCTCCAAACATCAGGCCATACAGATATCCCTATGTCCAAAAGAGTGAAACTGAACGTATGGTTGCAGAAATGCTAGAGGCTGGTATAATTCAACCAAGTCAAAGTTATTTCTCTGCTCCAGTAGTATTGGTGCACAAGAAGGATGGATCATGGCGCATGTGTCCGGATTATAGGGAGTTCAACAAGCTCACTATTAAAGATAAGTTCCCCATTCCTGCCATTGATGAATTACTGGATGAATTGCATGGATCAATTTACTTCACCAAGTTGGATCTTTGTTCAGGATATCATCAAATCAAAATGAAGACTGAAGACATTCCGAAAACAGCATTTAGAACTCATGAGGGTCATTATAAATTTTTGGTCATGCCTTTTGGCCTTACCAATGCACCTTCAACATTTCAAGGTTTGATGAATTCAATTTTCAAACCATTCCTTAGAAAATTTGTGTTAGTATTTTTTAATGATATACTAATCTACAACAAGTCTTGGAAGGATCATGTTGAACATGTTGATAGGGTGCTACAACTATTGGAGGAGAAACAATTATATGCAAAAAGATCCAAATGTTTCTTTGGAGTCTAGGAGGTGGAATATCTGGGTCATATTGTATCTCATGAAGGACTTAAGGTATACCCTAACAAAATTAAAGCCATTAAGGAATGGAAAATCCCCACATCCATAAAGCATCTACGAGGATTTCTCGGGTTGACAGGGTATTATCACAAGTTTGTTAAGAATTATGGGAGAATAGCAGCACCTCTAACAACATTATTGAAGAAAGATGCATTTTCATGGACTCTGGAAGCAACAAAGGCCTTTGAACATCTTAAAGAGGCAATGTGCCAAGCACCGGTCTTAGCTACAACGGACTTCACAAAAACCTTTATTGTGGAATGTGATGCTTCAGGAAATGGAATTGGTGTTGTTCTAATGCAAGATGAAAGACCCATTGCTTTTGAAAGTCGTCCAATCAAGGGAAAGTTTTTAAGCAAAGCTATTTATGAGAAGGAAATGTTGGAAATACTCCATGCACTTAAGAAATGGCGACCCTACCTAATGGGAAGACACTTCAAGGTAAAAACGGATCATGATAGCCTTAAATACTTTTTAGAACAAAGATCATCATCTGAAGAGAAACAAAAGTGGGTCACAAAGATGTTGGGTTATGAATTTGAAATCATCTACAAAAAGGGGAAGCAAAATGTGGTGGCAGATGCACTCTCAAGAAAGGATGATGATGTGGAAGCATTGTTGTGCACCATTTCTATTATCTAACCAGATTGGATAAATGAAGCAAGGGAGGAATGGAAGAATGACGAAGAAGTGTGGGCACTTATTCGAAATTTACAACAAGATTCCAGTACGTCTGATACATTTAGCTGGAAAAATGATTCGTTATGGTACAAAGATCGCTTATACCTCTATAATAATTCCCAGCTAAAAAAAAAGATTCTTATGGAATTGCACACTTCTCCCTTAGGAGGGCACTCAGGATTTTTAAAAACTTACCATAGGGTTAAGAAGGAATTTTTTTGGGATGGCCTTAAATTAGATATTCAAAAGTTTGTGGCGGAATGTTTGGTTTGCCAACAAAATAAAGTTGAAACAATTAAGATATCGGGTCTATTACAACCTTTATCCATTCCAAGCCAACGTTGGGAGGAGGTTTCAATGGATTTTATCACAGGTTTACCCAAGTCTGAGGGAAAGAGTGTCATCATGGTGGTAGTTGACAGACTTAACAAGTATGCACACTTTTGTGCATTATCACATCCATTTAAAGCTAGTACAATTCTACTGCATTTATGGAAACAATTCAAAAGCTACATGGAAACCCAAAGATTATTGTAAGTGACAGAGATCCCATTTTCACGGGAAATTTTTGGACAAAATTATTTTCTTGTCTTGGTACTCAGTTAGCTCATAGCCCATCTTATCATCCTCAATCTGATGAACAAACTGAGATAGTAAACAAATGTTTGGAAGGATATCTTCGTTGCTTTGTATCTAATAAACAGACATAATGGGTCAAATGGTTGCCTTTGGCTGAATGGTGGTATAACACTTCCTTCCATACAGAAACAAAAATGACCCCATTTATGGAACTTTATGGCTATGAACCACCATCCATCACATCATATTTAAGAGAAATTTCTAAGGTTTAGGCAGTGGAACATCACATCGAACATCAACAACAAGTCCTCCAACTCTTAAAGGATAACCTCTTGTTGGCACAGAATAGAATGAAACAACAGGCAGATTAACATCGTAGTGAAAGAAGTTTTGATGTAGGTGATTGGGTATTCCTACAGCTACAATCATATAAGCAAATGTCCCTCAAGCAAGCTGAGAAGGATAATAAATTATCACCAAAGTATTATGGTTCGTACAAGGTGTTGCAAAAGATTGGTACTATGGCATACAAATTGGAGCTTCCTGCAGCTTCTCGATTGCACCTAGTTTTCCATGTTTCATGTTTAAAGAAGGTTATAGGCGACAAGCTCCCAGTTCAAACAATATTGCTAGAACTTGACGAGGAAGGAAAAAGTGTATTGGAACTGGAAGCAATCGATAGCTACGAAATCGATCAATTTCAGAGTATCTTATCAAGTGGAAGAACTTATATGCTGAAGATTCCACATGGGAGGATGAGAATTTTATGCAGAAGTATCCAGAACTACTCAAGCGTTGAGGACAACACTTTTTTGAAGGAGAGGGGCATGTTGGGTCCCTATAATACTAGTGATTACCCCATTACTATTGTAGTTATACCCCTTATTAGTATTTTTGTGCCCCTATTGCCCCCATATTGTTATTACTGTGCCCCATAGAATCCCTCTATTGTTATTTTTGTGGCTTTATATTATTATTGTTAGGTCGAATGGATTATATTGTGACTTCTTAGACTCCTATATATAGAAAGGAGGTTTTCTCATTTGAATCATCCAAGAATTGTTCATTTATGTAATGTAAAGGAGGTTTCCCCCTCGAAGAGGATAAATTCTAAGGCGTTGATCTATCTTTTCTATCTTTTCTTGAGCTGGTTTCATAAAACGCTTTTACCAAAGCCAAAGCCTGCTTCTCAATAATGTTGTATTTTAGTGCTACATCCCTTATTTTACAACTAAAAAATGCTATGGGTTGTTCATTTTTTTGATCCTTCTTTTGCATCAATACTATTGCTAAAGTATGTTCTGGGGCGAATGAGAATATGATAAAATCTAAAGTATAGTCGGGACTAATTAAAGTAGTAGTAGAGAATGAAAATTTGATTACATTGAAAGAATTTTTGGCATTTTTCAGACCATCTTACCTCACTGCCCTTTTTCAACATGTCTGTCATCTCTCTCAAATGTTCAGTGAGGTTAGGGATGAATCTCCTTAAAAATTTGTTTTTCCCATTGAATGACTGAATTTATTTTTTGTTCCTCGGAAAATCTAACTACTGAATAGCTTCAACTCTTGCAAGGTCAATCCGGATTCCATCCTTGGAAATGATGTGTCTCAATAGTTTACCTTCCTCTATGGTGAAAAGGCTCTTTTTAGGATTCAACGAAATGCCAAATTTTTTGCATCTCTGAAAGACAATTCTTAGATGATGTAAATTCTTGTCATCATATTTAGAAAAAAATATGAGATCATCAAAGTAAATGACTAGAAAACATCCTTTTCTATGTCAAAAACAATTTCCATAGCCCACTGGAATGTTTCTCTTGCATTCTTTAATCCAAACAACATTTTGGCATACATAAATGTACCCCATGGTGTTATGAAGGTTGTTTTCAGCTGATCATCCTTGTGCACAAAATTCTGATTGTTGCCCAAGTATCCAACAAGCAATGGCATTCTAGAATATCCAACTACCCTTTGCATGATATGGTCCATCTTTGGCAGGGAATAGTTGTCCTTTAAGGACACTTTTTTCAGATTTTTGAAATCGATACAAAGGAGAATCTCTTCAGTCTTCTTTCTTACTAGCATGAGATTTGATATCCATTCAAAAAATTGAATAGGAACTATAATACCATATTTGTAAAGCTTATTTACCTCCTTTTCGATGGATGGCAACAACTTAGGATTAATCCTCCTCAACTTTTGGTGAAATGGCTTTTGATCAAGTTTGACTGGTATAGTGTGCTGAATGATGTTTTTATCATACTCGTTCAAATCTAAATAGTCCCAAGAAAATACATCAAAATATTTTGCCAACAAAGCAATATACTTACTCTTGATCTCAGGGGATAGAGACTTTCATAATTTTACCATCTTGGGCTTATCTACTGTGCCAATGTTTACATCCTCAACACCTTTTTATGTAGGGACCATGATGGGATTTCTAGCAACATAATCACGATCAAATAACTCTTCTAAAGGCACAAGACTTTGTGGAATGTTATTGTCTTTCAACTCCCATATTTCAAGCTTTTTTGCTTCAATTTCCTGATCATCTTCATCACATGTATCATCAATATGGGAATTTAGAAATTCATCCTCCATATGCAAAAATTTATTGATCTATTTGTCGTCCCAAAATACCTGCCAATATCTCATATTGTTAGGGAAAGCTACGCAGTGTTTGACATGAATTGAATAATTCTTACATGAACGGGCACGAATCTTAACCATACTTGCTGCAGTAGCAAGAGAATCAACCATCATATTCTGAGTTTTATGGATCAAAGATAAATTATAATATGAAAAAGTCTTAAGAATGTCAAGGACAACATTTATATAAGCTTGCATCCTTGGATGCTTGGTCTGGTACTCTTGTTTTACCTATTTAATTATTAACTCAGAGTCGCCATAAACTGAAATTCCCTTCGCTCCTAGTTTCTTTAGAATTTTAAGGCCAACAATCAGTGCTTCATACTTCGCCTCATTATTCGAGCAATCAAAAGCCAATTTGTAATAAATTAATCTTACATTTCAAGGATTTTTCCAGGATTGATGCAAGGGGCCATGGATCCACATGCCGATTCCAGTTCATTCCTTCCCTAATGCACCATCAAACTCCATGGTCCAAATACCTCTTCCTCATTGAGAAACAAAATTTTAGAGGACTAATCTTTCTGATTATCTGGAGGATGACTTACTCTCTCAACAATTTGAGTTTCTGGCACTCATTCAACAATCTCTTTGGCTGCAAACTTTTAGTATCATTTTCCTATTTTTCTAAAATTAAATCTTCTTATACACTACTTATGACATTTGGAACTTCTGAAATCTGAACAATTTGACTATCATCATCAACTAAATCCAAATCAATATACAAAATGAAATACTCTAGATCGGTATGTACATCATGGATAGGGTGATTATTTGGGCTTTCTTTGCTACTAATCATGAATTTCATCTTCTTCTCTTGGTATAGTTTTCTGAGTTGCCCAAATACCAATATAGTAGCATATGAAAAATCAAGTTGCAAGGTTCCTTTCAGCTTTCCCCCCCAAGACCGTGAAGGAAACATGCTAAACCGTGGAGGTATATCAATGGCCACTACATCCATCAATACATTTTTGGCTGGGATTTGGTCAAGGGACATTATTAGATCTTTGATAAGGGCAAGGCATTTGACTCTCCCTGAATCAAAGGAATACAAATCATGGTAAGGTTGAGTAATATATAATCCTAGTTTTTCCATAATATCTTTTCGCATTAGTTTATGTGAGGTGCCAGAATGTAACATGGCATTATGGAGAATAAAATCATGGAGTTTCAAACTAAGATATAAAGGAGGAACTTCATTATCCTCAGGACTTCCCTCTACAGCTGGACCAAATAGAATTGCAGGCTCATCATCGGCAACATTGACAGTATTTGACATTTGATCTACTTTCAACATCTTAGCAATCTCGAATTTGTACTTTTCATTATGAACTAGTTCAGTTAAAGGAATTGAAATCTTCGATTTGGAAAGTTCATTCTCTAAGCTAAACAAATTGGATCTTTTGTCTACCTCTTTTGCTGCAGTGTCTTTCCTTTCAGGTTGTCCTTTGGCTTGAGATTCATTTTTATGACTTTCAGTTTGAGCCTCCTTGTCCTTCCTCACATTGCTGGTAGAAGTTTCAATATTTTTATCCCAACTCAGAATGACAATTTCTTTTTCTTTGTTTCGATATGCAGGAGCCACTTCTTTATCCAATGTATCTTTTTGAACATTTTTCCTTTTCTGATGTAATGTGACAGGGACATTTATTCTCCTCAATCTGTATTGTTTCTACAAATGATTCAGGGCATTCTGATATCCCCTTTGATACTCTCCAGCCTACATTTCCCATGGATAATCATTGTCAAGGATAAGCTATTGATCACTCGGTGTTATTAATTCCTGAGAAAGATTATTTTCCTCAGTAAAAAAGGTAAGTGATTCGTCTTCCTCAAAGAAATGATTAGCCTTGACAATTTCTTCTTCATCATTTTCCATGCCTTGTGTGTAGTTTTGATGAAATTGTGTTTCGATCTGTCCTTGATGATCCTGATTTTTGTATTCCTTCTACTTATTTTGGAACTGT
Source organism: Pinus tabuliformis (assembly GCA_031772625.1). Taxonomy (NCBI): domain Eukaryota; kingdom Viridiplantae; phylum Streptophyta; class Pinopsida; order Pinales; family Pinaceae; genus Pinus; species Pinus tabuliformis. The sequence goes on from CM062804.1 coordinate 1,388,148,798, forward strand.
GATTTCCATTGGCCCCTATATTTCAGGTTCCTTATCAAAGGCTCCTCTTGTCTATCAGCAATAGATGTTTTGCCAAATTCACATTTTGAGAGTTTAACATGAAGTTTTTCTCTTTTCAAAACATCTAGTGTCTACTTAACATGCTTTAAATGTTCTTCCCATGTTTCGCTAAATATCAGAATGTCATCCAGATACACAATAATGAAATCATCAAGAAAAGGTCTGAGTACATCATTCATTAATCTCATGAAAGTACCAGGAGCATTAGTTAAGCCAAAAGGCATAACCAGCCACTCATACAATCCCTGCTTTGTTTTGAAAGTAGTCTTACATTCATCTTGTTCTGCAACTCTGACATAATGGTATCCACTATGCAAGCCTAACTTGGAAAAATAAACAACTTCTTTCAATTGATCTAAAAGATCATCTATGCGAGGAAGGGGATAATGGTTTTTGATCGTTATCTTATTCAGTGCTCGGTAATCAATACACAATCTCCTTGAAACACCTTTCTTTCTCACCAAGACGTTTGGTGACCCACATGGTAATGTGGTAGGTCTGATGAACCCTTTCTCGAGCAACTCCTGCACTTGCTTCTTGATTTTTGTGTTCTCTAAAGCGGATAACCTGTACATTCCAATGTTAGGCAATGGATCATCTTGCTGCAAAATAATATCATGCACTATTTCCTTTTTGGGTGGCAGATCTTTAGGTTCTTGAAACAAGATATCATACTCTAAAACAACCTTTTCTAAATCAGCTTGTTGTTTAGCATTACAACCCTCAAATACATTGGTTTTGTCAAGTTTCTTTTCCTTTACAACCATCACTGAGAATTGTTTACATGAATTTATCATTCATTTCATCTGCCCTGAGTTTATGAGAGTATAATTATTCTTGAGCTGATGAGCTCTTACAAAGTATTCGATTCCATCTTTAACAAGTAGATACTTGTTCTCAGCTCTATAGAAAATAGGTTTTCTGTCATACAAGTAAGGACTTCCTAAAGCAATTCCACATATACCCAAAGGAATTATGTCTACAAATGCTGACACGAAACAAAACTTGAGTTTGCATTGTTTAGTCACTTGTAGTTGTGCTTTATCATTTAACCATCCTAATGGGTATGGTTTCTTGTGAGGTGTAGTCACTAATCCAAACTTCTTTACAATTGCTTCAGAAATTAAATTTACTTGTGAGCCACTATCAAACAAAGTATCAATCTTTTGATGTTTGGAAATAACTGAAATATGGAAAATCTCATGTATTTTTCTCTCATTTTCTTCATCAATGATAGATTGTGCAGAATTACTAGTAGATGCTTCAGAATTCTTACCTTTTATACCTGTGTCTGCAATGGTTGTTTCATCTCCTAAGTCTGACCCCAAATATTTCTGAATAGCTGTAACAGTCTTTTTCTTCTTGCCCTTGAACTTCTTAGGTCTCAGTTCTGGATGCAGAATCCAACAATGCTCATCATCATGCCCATCATTTTACAGTGAGTGCATGAAGCCTTGCTTTTCTGTGCAGTGTTAGCCTTCCTTGCTTTCCATTTCTACTTTCTTTTCTCCTTATTCTTTCTTTTAGTGGGTTGGGATGATCCCCCGACTTCTAGACTTCCATTCTTTCCTCTAGCTTCTCGATGAGTAGCTTGAATAGATACCTCATCTATACTAGTGGGATTAAACATGAGGATAGTGTGCCTCATGTAGCTGTGTAGACCACCAATGTACTTCAACAGAGTCTCAGGTGAGTCTAATGAAATTCCTAAAACCAATGCTCTCTTTCTAAATTCTTGGGTGTATCCTTGTACACTTTGCCCTTTCAATTGTCAAAGAGTTTTCCAGCTCATCATGGCTTGATGCATGTAAGCAAATGGATAGAACTGCTTTTTGATTGCAGAAACAAATTCACTCCAGACAGAGATAGTCTTACCATGTCTCTTCAGGTCAACTTAGGTCCTGCCTTCCCACCAAACCAAGGTAGTGCCTCCAAGGCGTAGGCTTGTCAACTGAATCTTGCTTTTGTCTAAATCAATACTCTACACTCTGCAATAAACGTCAATTTTTCTAATCCAATTGTCCAACTTTTCTGCATTCAACTCTCAATCATATAAAGGTAAATCAAATTTAACATCTAGTTTAATCAAAGATGCCTTCATTTATGTTCAGGGCTATTAAGAGGTGTGAGAAATCTTTCTTCTTTCCCTTTGCCTTTTGAGTGGTCATGGAAGTGAGACTCATCTTCTCCTTTGTCTTGTTTGAGCCTGATGAATCTTCATCTTTGTGTTTTCTAAAGTCCCTATACATTTCCTCTACCATGGACTTTATGGCTAGGAAACTATCTATGAATTGAGGGTCTAGCCCCATAGAACCTTCCTCTGACATTGTCTTAAGAGGATAGACTCTCCCAATTTTAGGATTAGTTTTGACCAACTCTCCTTCTCCTAATTCGAGCTTTGATCTAGTTAGCATTCAACAACTAAATCCAACACAAGCTTGTCTAACCTTAACAACCTAAAGCTCTGATACCACTTGATCTGAAAATCACTCGTGAGTGATCTCAATTAATTAATTAATGAATGAAGGTATTACAGACTCATGTGCTGGTGTGTGTCTATGTTATCTTAGGCAACGGATCGATTAGATTGAAAAATACATAGACAATGGAAAATGGAAAACAGTAAGAGAAACACAGTAACAAAATACAAGAACACAACAAATTAATAAGGAGTTCACCCAATCCTTCTGGGCTACGTCTTTGGTCTAGCTTTCAGTGGTGGCCTTCTTTTATTGTGTCTTTAAAGCAGAGTTTTACAATGAGGAGCTCAACTTGAGTCTCCTGAAATAGATGATGCTTGGTAGGGTGGTCCTTGGATTCCCCATGCCACTAGAATGCACAAACTCTTCCTTACCAAGTCTCGTCCTCGTTGGTATTAATGGGATGAGTCCAATCTAGTACTCAGTTCACGACAGATATCCTCACAGGGATCACTTGAACCTCTCAAGCCTGGTTATGTCTGCTCGATGCTACCTTAACTTTGTAGGTCAACTCGGCTCTCTATTTTCTTCTGTTCCTTCACTGTCTCCTTCTTCCTTTTCATTGTTCCCCTCTCTTCCTCTTCTTTTCTATTTTTTGTCTGTTCATGGCTTAAAGCTAATTTGTCTCATGACTATTCGCTTCCTCTTCCACCCCTTTGGATCACCTGCTACTGTTCGCTTAGAGTTCCCTACCTCTACATCATCGCCACTGTGTAACGTCTCACAAGGAAGTGGTCACTTGTCCTCTCACGAATTGTGCCAACTCTACCTCAAATGGTCAGGTATTTTGGTTATGCTGTGTAATGATTCATCTGCCAACTCAGCAATCAAATCGGACTTCAAACTTTTATATGCCATAGCTTAATTCTCCCTCCAGATCCGGTTTCTCATCGGGCGCAATCTCCGTTGTTAGATATGGAGCCCCCAAATCCTACGGTGTTTGCTCTTATTGCGCGGTTGACTTGTTCGGACGTTAGCCTTCGATGAGAACGGTTTTCTCTCTCATCTGCCAGACACACATCGTGCAATGTGTGGAATCACTCGTTCTCCTACCAAATCCACTTACTGCCCAAAATGCCTCAGATATTCCACCGGTTTTGGAGCACGGGACCCACCTTTCGCTTTTAGCACTTTTCCCATAGTTTTAGGCTTCCCTTGTGACCGAGTGCTTAGGGCCTTTCCATTTCGAGGGGTTTTGCCCAGTGATGTGCGATTAGCACTAATCGCGCATTAGAAACGAACTTTGTTTTCTGATCTGAACTTCCTAACTGCTAGTTGCATCATGTGCGGTATCCATGGGCCTCGGTCAACGCAATTTTACTGAGGTCCTCGTCGTTCCTTGCTGGCTGCAAACTGCCACTAACTAGAGGTCCTTCTTGATAGATCTTTGTTCACAAGTTTTTGAAGTCTGTCTTGATTTGATACAGTCATAGAACTTTGATAATTTTCATGGATCCAATTCAGATTAGATACGAAGGCACTTGAAAGGTGCCCATAGCCCGGGATAGCAGGGAAGCTAAAACATCACACCTGGGGTGCGACCACCTGACTAGCTGTGGAAAGCACAGTCTCAGTCCTCCAAGCAGTTGAAAGGAGGTGCGGGACTATAAACAAGTCTGCAGGAGACCTGCATGGAAAGAAGGTTCTGTAAAGGGCCAGTCAGTCAGCAAGATTGCAGTTGTACCGAAGGGGCTATACTGCAACATGGGAAGGCTGGGAGGTGACTGTTGACGTCATTTTTCATGACAAGAAGTTTGAGTTACGATAGAAATGAGTGGGCGACAGGCCATTAAGACAGGAGTTTCGAGCTAGATACAAAAGATTTGCCACCAAGAAGATATTAATGAATTAGAAGTGGAGGAAAGGGTTAAATTCAAATTCACACGTTCCTATAACAACCGTTGGGTAGCCCTACAACAACCCTTGCCTCTGTGAGACTTAAGCCAGTGTAGAGGAACGAGCACCCACCTACCTGGCCCCCCGAGAGCACGTCCCCAAGCGAATTTAGGATAGAAACCATGAGAACCAGGGTAATGTTCAAAGAAGTGCCCTATCTAACCCAGGAAGAGCCGAGAGGGGTGGCTGCTACACCAAAAGTTCCAAAGTCCCCACAGACACCATGACCCTGGAAATACAAGCAGACCATGGGGCCAGTCCGTGTATCACCAAGATTCAGTAAATTATCAATGGCAGAAAAGGGCAAAGCAATCACCACTGAAATCAAGGAGGATGAGGAAGATTTGCAAACCCTGATCGCTCATATTGAAGCACAGGATGAGGAAGAGGAGGATGCTTTCCAAATACCTTCGCTACCACCATATATATTTCCATGGAAAGGGACAACCAAGGTACTGAAGGACCTAGAGGCCATGAAGAGTACGCTCTAGACTTCACTTCTTCTGGATGAAATAAAGTTTGACGGTCTGCCGCTGGGCTAAATACCGAATATCAAGTTCAAAGACTGGGATCTTGCAGACAGTGAGAAGTTCCCCCAATTGGTCGAGGAGGAGTTACTGCAGCAGAAGTAGTTACGGGGTGTGGAGAAGGCAGGATTACTCAATCTAAGGTGGATACCCTACTATCACCGCGCGACCATCACCATTTTTGTTATCCGATAGTTACTATGTATGGTACATGATGGGTACCTCTGGCTGGAGGAACCGATTCCCATCACGACTGATTTAGTACATCGAATTTCCTAGCTTCCTACAAGAGGAAACAATCCTACAGACATAGCCAGAACAAGTAGCGACGTCGGTCTTGTAGAATCCATGAAGGTTAAATATAAGACGGAAAAATGGAAGCGAGGGTATGTAATAGAAAGCATCAAAGATCGAGCCTGTGCGTTGCCACCCAGTTACTGGCCGGTAAGCTCATGAGAAAATTCCGCGTAGACGAGGTGCCAACCTTTATCATTGCGCTCATGGAGCAGTGTGCAGAAGGGGTTTAGTTCAACTGGGTGCAATTTCTCTGTGACGAATTTTTTACGAATTGTCGAGAAGCCCAAGAGCAAGGTAAGACTTTCCATTACGCATGGTTGCTGCTAACAATCCTATTGGTTGCAGGAAAGCTACCGAAGGGTAGCCAATTTCTCGACAGTGAGGACAACCTCCCTGAAGCGGTGCGGTATAACTCGCTCCAGGGTATGAAAGATACCACGAGGATTCATGAGATCAAGGTGTTTTGGATATTCATCGAGGAGAGTATCTGGACATGGATCGCTCGTAGACCACAGTTATCCCCAACATCATACAATACTTTGCAAAGCACAGCTAAGTTCAAAGTGGACATGCATAATCTATATTTACTGGCACGAAAGGATCCAAATCAAACATGAGTAAAGCTTCCATTCATTGCAACGAACGATGCAATTTACGAGGTAATGGTAGCATGGCCTCCAGAGTGGCGTGCCCTAGACTTGGTCGAATTAGAAAGGATGGTAGCACAACAGCGAAAGAAGGAACTCAAGCTGCGACTCACTAAGATGGCATAAAGGATGCGCCAGGAACAGAAAGCAGCTTCACAGTAGGAGGCAACTGAGGAAGAAATCACTGAAGAGATTAGGGAAGATCAGGAAATGTCCTTAGAGCAGGACATGTGGAAGGAAGTGGAGACATAGGAAGACACAAACCTTACCACAAAATTGACCCAAGTCAAGAGGCCGCGTATTAGAGTCGGTCTAGTCAGCCCTCCATCAGAGATCAAAACTCTTTATGCATTTCATTTTTAGGTGTCCCGCTCCATTCATTCAACTGCATTCCGCTAGGGGCATGCCATGATATGATGGAGAAGGTCATGCTAGTCATTTCCCCTCATGCCTGGCTCCTGCTGGCTTAGGTCTTTTGTCAATGATCACCAAAGTCCATGACAGTCAACGTCTGGTCCTTTAATGGAAAAAAGTCATTTCGGTCATTAGGTCTAGGGATTAAATAAATTTGGTCTTAAATATGTCCAGTAAAGCCATGTAGGCCAGAGTGATGCCCTTGTAAAGTAATGATGCACAAAGTTTCATCGTCATATTGATAAACTTCGACTGTTCTCCAAAACTTTGTTTTGAAGAAAAGTCAAACAGTGTCATGGGTGATAAAATTTTCAAAAAAGTCTTCAGTTGATCTCTTTAGATGTAATCATGGTTTCCGTGGCCAAATGTCTTGTCAAGCAATCCCTGCAAAGAGTGTCGAAAATTTCATCACTTGAGCCAAATTCAAAGGAAAAGTGAAAATTAGTCTTGTTTTAAAGTCAGTTAAAAAGTGTCAAACATAACATTAGAAAGTGGGTTTTTTGAAAAATCAAAATTTAAATCATGACCTCCAAGTCTATATATACAAATTCCCACCAAAATCAAAGTCATTGTGCAATCAAAGGCAGAGGGAAAACATTTTAAAGTCATGGAGAGTGCAATCGCATGGTTTGGAGCAAGTTTGGAGGCCATTACAGGCACGCGGCACATATAGGCAGGGGCGCGATGCACACACAGGGCACAGCGCACACAGAGCCTGCCCGTAGTGCAAATTCCTAACTGGTGCGGCGCACACCCAGAGCGCGGTGCAATGGGTTTTGCGCGTGTCGCACACAGACAAAGCACCAGAAACGTGCCAAAACTCCCTCAAAGTTTTTGTGAAGCACATCAAATTACAAGGTAGGCTCGAAACATCACTTGTTCATCAAATTGTATGAGTGATATGGTGGTTTTAAGCCTATGATTGAATGCAACAAATTTCATAAATTCAACCACAAGAAGACACCAAAAATCCATTGATACTAGGGTTGTATAAGTGTATGTTGATGCCAAGGCTCTATTTTTCCTGTCCTACCACTTTTCGTTATTCCCCTATGCCATTTTTCCTATTATCACTACCCTAACACTACCAAAATCATATTCCCTTTCCCCTCCTCCTATTGGTCAATAAAAACCCCAAACCCTACCTTATTAAAACCCCAAACCCTAACCTATCAAAATACCCAAAACCCCTACATATCCCTAAACAAATTTCTCCCTATAACTCCTATTCCCATTACATTACTCCCCTGCTAATACTCCCTTTGTTTCATTGTTCCCCTTGGTGGTAGATATCACAAACAACACCCAGCTTCACCATCATCAAAGGGCATCCTTAATACAATATATAAACAACAGTCATGGCATCTGAGGGTTCATCATAGTATGAGGTGGAAACTCACAGTGATACAGCTTCAGGAGAACAGGACCCCAAGAGACATCACAGGAGTGGAAAACATGTTAGGGATGAGCCAAACACCCTCACTGAATTGCAGGCATGCCCTCTTGCTATGTCATGTTTCCAGCACCTAGCATCTTTTGAATTTTGTCAAAGGGTGGAAAATGTTAGAGTTCATCATGAGTTGGCCCATCTTTTTGTGCTTCACCTACATGGAGGTCAATCTATCTTGGCCAGGGTCACCTTCACATTGACACCTGAAACTATCTCAATGGCAACAGGCATACCAAATGTTGGAGAACAGTGGGATAAGAAGAAGAAGGTGGATAGGCAATACTATGAGCCTTACATTAAGGCTAGTTGTTTGAGGCATCTCACAAGAGTCTTCCCATTCAGATATTTGAAAGATGAGTATGCACTGCTCATCAAATTGATCATGAAGTACTTCAGTTGTGAGGGGAGGTTCTCTCGCCTATATGCCTATCACATCAGATTGCTCATGCACTTTACCAGGGTGCGGATGATGAACCTCCCATTTTTCATTTGCATGAACATAGGGAGGATGAACAATTTCATGCAGCATAAGACCCCTCAGCGGTAGCTTAACAGTGTTTATCAGTTTGCTCTTATCCGGATTTTAGTGGATCATCAGTTGGGATTGCAGGGCATTGCTTGGGAGGACTTCATCTCCCGTGACTTCTTCAGCGCTCCACAGGTAGTATCAGAGGTAGAGCATGAGATAGGTGGTCCTTATCATCAGTATGAGCGCCATGAGACCGCTATTATGCCAGCATTCATCACCTATCAGAGAGGTAGTAGACATTTGTTTGCAGCGGCAAAGGGAGTGTTATCTCCACCAGGGGTGGAAGGGGCCTCATTTCCTACATCCACGACACAGGAACAGGATAGAGGTAAGGATCCAATGCATGATGAGGGGCCTTCAGGTGAGGCATTAGCTGAACGAGAGACATAATTCATTCTACTCCATGATGATGAGACAGATACAGAACCTACAAATGCAGAGCTTAGAGAGATCATCGAGGAGCAGCAACATGTGATTGAGGCCTTATCCCTTGACTTGGAGAGGTCTAAGTGGAACATGAAATACCTGGAGTAGAGAAACAACAAGCTTGAGGATCAATAGGCGATTATGGAGCTACAAAACATTCGTGAGCATCGCCAAGCTACACAAAGGAGAAGAGTTGAGCTCACATCATTGGAGCAAGAGATCAATGAGGATCGGGGGCCCATCTCGAGAGCGTTAACATGCAATTGGAGAGGCTGCTGGACAAAACCAACAAGGACCATGCCTTACTGATACACATGGCCTTCCATTACAGGGCACGAAATATGAGTGCAAGGGCGCGGATAAAGAGCTTGAAGGCAAAATTGAGCAAAGCAACAAAAGAGGCAAAAGAGGCAAAAGAGAAAGATCAGATTTGAATCTTGGCTGAAGCTCCTTTGGCATAGCATAGCACTTCATATAGAACCTCTAGCCCAAATTCAAAGAAATTTGGGGAAATTTTGGGCACATGACAAATTTTTGGGCAAAACACAGGTTTTTTCTCCCTGTGGCACGGCGCTAAAAATTGGGAGCTCCAAATGAAGAATGGTTTGCATTTTTGGATTCATCATGAAAAATCACGACTACTAGTGCTTCAACAATAAATTTGGGCAATATCTGAGTCTCCAAGAGGTCAAAAACACCCAAAAAATGACCTCTTTACCCCTATTTTGACACACAGGAAGCAGTCTTGGGAGAATGAAGATTTGGAGGGGTAAATGAGCACCAAATTCAGAAATTCCACTTGGGTTAGAAATTAGATAGGATAGGCTTTCCAACAAGCACACTTGGGCACATTTTGGACTCCTGCAGGTGCCTCAAAATAGGATCCAAAGTGGTGCAGCGCATATAGGAAAAAAGCCCAATTTTACCTTCGTTTCGCGAAATTTCGATTCGCGACTTCTCCAAGTGGGCCCGCTCATCTACATTTCAGTTTTTTGGAACCTAAGGTGGCATTTAAAGTATTTTCTCTCTAGATTGGCTTCTATCCAAGTGGTGAAGGAAGGCAAACGGTCACCCAAGACATTTGTCATGTTTGTAACGTTGCACCTGTAGCTAATGGTTGGCTCTTCACCTCCATTTCGCAATGATTCGAGTAACTCCCCAACCCTTGGGCATTCTATCTCTTCATAGCACATTCTATATTTTATGAAAACTATTTGCAAAGGTTTGGTTGGCCTGTAACTTCTAGGAGACTGTGGGAATGAAAATATGCTTCTTCACTGTATAGTTTTGACAGAGAATTAATAAAAGGTAGCGACTCTGTTTCATGAGATTCATGTGGTTGCGAGTGTAGCAAATGTGTCTCTTATGTTTTCATATGTATTTCGTTATGTTTCATAATTCAATTCATGTTCATTTCCAATGAAATTTTCTGAGTTAGATAAGGTAGAATTCAATTTTATTGCTCTGCCTGTGGGAAAATTTCATGTTTAGTGTTATTCTTCTATTGAAGAGGATTCATGTTCCTATGCCATTTTCACTCTCCTAAACAATCTCTCCATTCCATGTTATTTCAAACTAAATTTCTACACTTTCCACCTACCTTGCCTCACGAAGTAATGTGTGCCTTGTATTAAATTCTTTGTTCTTTGTTGACCGGTTGTCCCATACCATCCCACAAGCTCAGTCATTCATAAAAATTGTTTCTTGTATCCCTATTCACTTACTAGCCTAAGATCAATACTTTACGGTAAGTCATCTCAAACTGTTTTTTGCTTATCTATTCACTGAGTGTGACTTGGAGAGAGCCCTCTCCTATTCTGGTAGGGCTAGCTACCAGACTGAGCGTGGTTTGTGGTTACCCTAAATTTTTCCTTCCTTCAGCCTAGGGCAGATTTAGGTGCTAACACCGCGCATCCAGAAGCTGCCACATACACGCAAAAAGATAAAGACAGCAAAGACATTGGAGAAAGAGTTTCTTGACAGTAGTGAATCAGCGCATGATGTCACTAAAGGTGCTTTGGAGGAGATAATGACAGAGAAAACAACTGTGTTGGGGGTGCTGAGGGTGCAGTTATAGGCGTTACGGGTGTGACCCCCAGGAGAGATGATTCCGACCCTCACGGAAGGTACACTTGCAGCAAAGCAGATGATGTGCACCTCCACAAAGAACACCTTAGTATTACCCGCAGGTGCTGTCCTAGCATAGGTCGAAGGTGACATGAGGGGGTGGAAGTTGAATTTGGCTTCCCTTCCTAGAGAAACCCTATACCAACTATAGGATGGGGTAACCGCTGAGCTCCGAGCCAAGGAAGACCATGCCCTCCAATTATTAATGGAGCAAAAAGGAAAACTAGAGTAGATTAGTCTACAGCACAACGACTTGATTACACACAACCAAGGATTGGAATAGGATGTGGAGGAGGTTTGTAGCAATATACCAGAACTGGCTGTGCCAGTGGAACTTCACACAACCGAAAAGATTCATCACATGGAGATAGGATTCCAGAAGGCTCAAGTGGAAGCCACTAAATCTCAGTGGGAATTGAACTTACAAATCGTGGAGCTAAGGATGAAGGTGCAGCCTACTACACCCCTAGAAGTTCAAGAGTAGTGCCACTATGAAATTCACATAGGATTGGAAGTGATAGAGCGCGTTGTACAAGATTACTCGATATTTTTGGATTAGTTCCTATTTATGCTCACATCCCTTCAAGAAGACCCAACGCTGCAGTAGGTAGAGATAGAAGCATGGAAGTTGCAGCATGCTTATGACAAAGTCCAGGGGACTGCACAAATGATCACCATCACACAGCAAATGGCCAAGATGAGGGAGGCCCAGGTTCTCAAGGCACAAGTTGACGCTGCTCGATAGAAGGAAGCAGTGCTTAAAGAATGCATCCAGCCTCAGCTTGATGAGGCATTCGCGGTCTCCACCAACATCAAGCGAAAGTTACCACACTTGCAGGTAGTATATGAACCTGGACAAGGAACTAAAATTCATACTGATGCATCGACAGCTCTCATACAATGAGTACATCAGATGGCGGAAGAATCTGTTGCAAGTGTAAGAGAAGTGCAAAAGTTGTTGGATGACCTCCACGCGAAGATTGTTGCACCAAGCAAGTGACTCGAGACAAGTCACGATGATTGTGTTGGGGGCTTTTAGGGCAGTGGATCCCCTGCATAACAGTTTTGGGGCTTAAAGCCCACAATTTTGGGTAAAAATTATGGTAAAGGTTTTGCAAAGTGCGCGAAGCATGAATTGTAATGAGTTAAGTCAAAGGTTTTTCCACCGGAGAATAATGTAAGATAATAGAAAGCGAGTCAGCCTACCCATGGTCTGTGGACCATGGGAATGTATAAATAGAGTAGGGCTCTAAGATTAGAAGGCATATTTTTGGTAATTCTTGTAAGATCGGAAGCATATGGGTTTGTGAATTCACTCTGAGTTTGTAAGTCAAAGTCTTGGGTGATAGTAGTAGAGTAGGCTCTGCAACTGTGTGCACAGAGGCCTGGTAGAGTCCACAGTTGTGTGCGTGGACCCCTGCAGCTAAGTGTGCAAGTTGGATCTAGTTGTACTGAACAAGAGATAAATAAAGATAAGTTGTTCTAGAAATATTGTGTGTTTTTATTGCAGATCTATATATATTTATGCTTATGGTCTGAGTTTATGCAAATCTGTAAGATTTATGGGTGCACACTCTGGTTATAACTGTTAAATGCTTGCTTAAAGACCTTAAGAATTAGATCTGATCTATAATAACCTTGATAATACGAAGAATCTAAGAGCTATGTAAAGGCCTGATAGCAGAGTAGAGTAGCACCGGTGCGCAGATCGGGTTGCAACCCTTCTAGTCCCCATCCAGACATCCCTAGGGTGTGGAAACCTATTTATAGCACCCTCCCCTACTACCTCAGGTGAGAATTTAGTCTGCGCTCTGCGGATTGTTGCCAAAAGGGCCGGTAGTGCGGGATTTGTTTGGCTAAAACATTTCCAAACATAGGTCAGGCCCCATCAAGCTAACAACTGCTCGTCACAAAGAAGTGGTATTAAAAGTGTGCCTACATCCATGGATAGACAAGGCTTGCATGATCACAACCTCCATTGAAGGAAAGCTCATGAAACTGCGGGCAGCTCAGTAGAATATTTAAAGCAGCAGTTCAGCGATAGTCACCGAATAGTGCGTGGAAGAAGTCCAGTAGATAATTGCTTAGTGTGATGCTGAAGTTGCAGTGATCCAAATAGAGCTGGGAGGTCTTCGCACTAAGATCTCCGCACCTACAGAGTGACTCGAGGGCGAGTCACGATGCTTTTGTTGGGGGCCTGTTGGGGGTAGGATCCCCCAAGGGCATTTTTGGGGCTTAAAGCCCATATTTTGGTCCAAATTTTGTAATACAAATGTAAAGACTCCACATTTTGTGGTCGTGGAGCACGTAGTTGTTAAAGAGTCATAGGTTTTTTTTCCCTTATTTTGATAATGTAATGTCGATTTTAAAATATCTACCCATGGTCCGCGGACCATGGGATTGTATAAATAGAGCTGATATCTAAGAAGTAGAGATCACCAAGTAATGATGAATAATTGAGTCATATCTTTGGAGCAGAAGTCTAGGTTGGGTCGTAGCGTAGGTAGAGGCTCTACAGCTGAGTGTGCAGAGGACTAAAAGTCTACAGCTGAGTGAGCAGAATCCTGTAGCTGAGTGCGCAGGGTGAGTCGAGTCTGTAATCATCTAGAATTATCAATAAAGAGAAGTATTCTATAGTCTTTGCATCTTTCTTTCCTATTTATGCATCTGTTATATTGGGTATAAATTTCACTTCTAATGCTTATATGATGCCCGAATATATGTAAATGTGTTGGTTAAGTGCATGCAAGTAAGAACATCTATTTACGCGAAGCTAGCTAAGATTTGTTAATAAGATAAGTAAGATACTTAGTGTAGTTTGGGAGATATCGCAGTTCATTGCCCTAGCAGCGCAAAAGGACTTCAGCCCCTGATTAGGGTTGCACAAAACTGATTGTAACACTTCGAAAAGGTACTGAAGGGTAGGGCAGAGGGATAAGAAACCTGCACGAAGGTAGGTATAGTTGGAATAACCCGACATCACAACCATCTCAAGGGTGTGAAAACTTGGTTCCAGCATCCCCCCATACTGTTTCGAATGAGACTTCAGTCCGCGCTCCGTTGGCTGATGCCGAAAGGGCTAGTAGTGTAGGGATTTGTTTGGCTAACTAATGTTGAACCTGGATCAGGCCCCCTCAAGCCAACAGTAAGTCAATATTTGGAGAGGAACACTCCAATCCTTTCTAGAGTCCTCTTCCAATCGGAAGACGTTATAGAGGTTGAAGAACTCCTTAAGTCTCCTAGGACTCCTTCTTCTCCTCTCCCTCATGATTATCTAGATGTTCTATTATATGTCGAGACCCCGACCCATATGCCTTGGAGCCCTACTCTATATTGGTATTTTTCTTTGATGGCCACTGCTGGGAGCATGGTTTCAACTATGAGTGCTACTAGTGTTCACACTCCTTTCTTAGTACAAGGAGGAGATACAATTTCCATACCTTCAATCACTCCTAGCACTGCAATATTTGGCTTTACCTCCATTCCATCTTCGAGTGGGGGCACCCAATATTTTTCCTCCAACACTTGTTCTTCCCCTTTCGAATTCCTTCCAGTGCAATTCCTTCAGTTCCCTTAACTTTTCCATTCACTACTTCCACATCTATGACTTCCATGGTGAGTGGGTCAGCTTATTTTCAGGGTTTCCCTTTTGGGAGTGGTCATATACCACTTTCTAACCCATCTCTAGGATTAATACAATTTCCCTCCAAAGGTTAAGGTTATAATCGTTTCTAAGGATGGACTAATCCAGTTGTTAGCAGCTTGGGAACCAGGAATCAATTCTCTTTCATCCGACAAGGGAACATGTCTTACTCTTCCGTGAGTTCATTTCAGAGTTTTTATGCATTTTCTAATGCATGTAACCCTTACCAAGGGCTCTCTGCTCCATTTAATACCTCACTAGGGGGAAATTTCATTGGATATGGAATTTTTTTGGCAGGAGTTGGACAAACTCCAAATTTTTCTGGCCCACAAGTTTTTCCTTATGGTTCAGGCACTTCTACGAATCATCTCAAGAAACCTGGTGCCTTCACAAATCTAGGATATTTTTTTCAGAACATTCAGAATTCTTACCAAAGTGGGTGGAATCCTCAAGGTCCTCCGCACTTACCTTTATTGGAAACTTTAAAATTGCCAAATGTATGACATTTGAATAACGATCCTATCCGATACAACCCAGTTTGGCCTCCGATTCAAACCAAACTTCCATCCAACATACCCAAATTCGAAGGGAAGACTAGTGAAGATCTGGGTGACCATATAACAACTTTCCATTTATGTTTTTTGCTGAACTCCCTAATTGATGATTCAATCAGGTTGAGACTATTTCATCGCACCCTAACTCGGAATGTGGCTAAATGATATATTGAGCTTTCAGGGCACACCTTCGCTTCATTTGGTGACTTGGACACCATATTTTTAGGCCATTTTCAGTTGCCCATTCGTTATGATGCTGGAACTGAGCTCTTAGATAATTTCCATCAAGACCAGACAACCCACATTTCTCATCATATCCAGGAATGGACGAGAAGGAAGAGGCTCATTAAAGTTGATCTTCCCTAAGAATTCCTTCTTGAATGTTTTCTCAAATATTTGTAGCCTAAAATTTCTAAGGATGTATCACTATCTAGTGCATTCACTGAAGAATAAGCTATATTTGGAGCCCAACAGCTAGAACTTATATATTCTCAATCTAGGATTCTTGAGAAAAATCTTCCTGATGCTCCTAGATATAAGGTTGATCTTTCCAAGCAGAAGCTGGGTCCCCATGCCAATGGGGTAGTCGGATAATAGCACAACTAACTTGCTAAACCAATTGCATAAGTTGTATTTACAAATTTCTTCTTCTATTCATGCATCACCATCAGTGCTAATGCTTCTCAACCTTCATCTATCAATGCCATTCAAATTTCTAACCCCAAAGGAAATCAACAATCCAATGGGAAGAAGAAAGGATGTGATAAGAAAAAGAATCAAGGTTCGAAGGGTAATGCAAATAAACCCAGCAGTGATGTTAGGGAGGGTAAAAGGGAGTCAAAGAAGAAAGTGAAGTTTCCATGAAAGTTATGCAATGGTGACCATTTGACTCATCTTTGCCTAAAGATTCAGGACATTCAGCACTTGTTGGTTAAGCAAGGGTCTTCTAGCTCCCAGTATGTGCTAACTAACCCTTTTCTCCAAGGGAAATAGTTGTTATTTGGCACGAATGCTAGTAGTCATACCCCCACTAGGGGCAACGAGGAAGGGGAAAATCCATCAAATGTTTATATGATGAGTTCACATGTTGATGTTTCTACATGGTCACATGATTATGGTGAATTAGAATCATCTAAGGCCAAGACCACTCTTGATGTTTCAGAGCCACTCCATATCGAGACTCCCATAGTTGAGTCTACACCTCAGATGTTGAATGGCTCTGCAAAGAGTTTGACAATCAACCCCAATGCCAAGGTAGCTCAGAACTACTCCATTATAGAAGATCTGGCTTAGAGTACTTGTACCATGTCATTGTTAGAGGTACTCCAATCGTGTGAATACAAAGGAGTGTGTTGCTCACTACGATAAGAGTAATAGATCCAAAGAACTCTCCTATCCTTACATTCGATATGTCGAATATCAAGAAGTAGCTCCCACACCATATGGATTTTCAAATCAAGTTTACATACCGAAAGAAAAATATCTTTCGAATCGTAGTTGATGAGGGATCTTCCACATGCGTAATGTCTATATCATGTTGGAAGGCTATAGGATCACCTCAGGATGTTCCGTCACCTACTCTCTTAACAATATTTGATGGTCATTCTCATAAGCTACATGGAATTATTCCAGCCTTTTCCATCTGTGTTGGGGGTAAGGTTGTAAATATCGAAGTAGAAATAGTTTATGCAAATTTCGATTATAATCTCCTTTTGGGAAGAAATTTTATTTACGAGATGGATGTTATTATATCATCGTTATTTTGCATCCTCTATTTTCCTCATGAAAGAAGAATTGTAATGGTTAATCAGATGGATTATTCTCTGGGTGAATCAAATGCATCTTCTGAATCTACTATTCACTTAGTGAAAAATCCTAAGCAACGTATTGAGAATCTAGGAGTTGGGATGTATTCTTCCTTAACGAGTACCATTGATTTCCTACTCCTATTGCTCGAATTAATGCTATTTCATCTTTCAAGGCACCTTCTCAAAGAGAGTTCTTTAGAACTCATTATTTTTTGGATCCTTGGCCCTTACCCTCTCCTACCACCACATTAGATGAGGGGAAAGTGGGTGGAATGGAATTTCCTATGTCTGCAGCTGAAATTGCTTATCAATCTATAGTTAACACTGCAGACTTCGATCCTACTCCTCTTTCATTGGAGGATCTGGATGGGGATGTGGCT
Source organism: Pinus tabuliformis (assembly GCA_031772625.1). NCBI lineage: Eukaryota > Viridiplantae > Streptophyta > Pinopsida > Pinales > Pinaceae > Pinus > Pinus tabuliformis. The sequence continues at coordinate 1,388,166,036 of CM062804.1, forward strand.
CTAGCTTAGACTCTAGATTCAACTTCTACTATGGATTACCTAGATATTGTTTTTCCATCCAAAGAAGCAATTTTAGAAGCAATGATGGGTATTGAGAGGTCATGGGATGATTTGCATCATCGGTCATATTTCCTCCCTGATTTGTGAGAAGTAGAATCAAGCTTGTCCAGTCCTTCATCTACTGGTGATGTTCACGCAGTTTTAAATCCTTTGGCTCCAACGCAGTTTTCAATCGAAGGTAACATGTCTGTCGTTTCAAAAACTATTCCAGTGAACATTTCTAGGAATCCCAACGTTATCGAGAATGTCTTCATTGGAGTTGATTTTTCCCCTTAACAAATTTGAATTTATACCGATCTCTTTAAAGAGTTTCGATACATGTTCTCTTGGTCTTATGAGGAAATGCTTGGGATAGATCCATCTATAGTCTAGCATGAGATCAAGACATATGAAAATGAAAAACCTATTTGCAAGAAGCTTCGACCGGTAAACCCTAGGAAAGAAATAGCTATCAAAGCTGAGGTTGAAAATTTGCTTAAGGTAGGTTTCATATACCCCGTTTCTTTAACTGAGTGGGTCTCAAATCCAGTCTCGGTTGACAAGAAGCAAGGAATGATCTATGTGTGCATTGAATTTAGGGACTTGAATAAGGCTTCTCCTAAAGATAATTACCCCATACCATTTATTGATCAGATTATCTATGAGTGTGTGGGTAATGATATTTTCTCTTTTATGGATGGATGTTCTGGTTATAATCAAATCAGTGTTCATCTGGAAGATCAACAAAAGACAACTTTTATTTGCCCCTGGGATAAATTTGCATATAAGAAGATGCCTTTTGGCCTTAAGAATGTTGGAGCTACCTTTTAGCGGGCCATGTCATACGTTTTCCACAATATCAAACATATTATCAAAGCCTACTTGGATGATTTAACTGCTCGTTCTTGAAAGAGAACTAATCATCCCAAGCATCTTCGATTAAGTTTTGAATGATATCATTTCTACAAAATACAGTTGAATTTGAATAAGTGTTTTTCCATTGTCATGGCCGATCAGTTGGTGGGATTCATTGTTTCTACTGAAGGGATTCATGTGGATCCCTTCAAGATTGAGGAAATACTTTAGTTGCCTCCCCCATCCACTATTCATCAACTTCAGAGTCTTCAAGGAAAATCCAATTCCTTAAGGAGATTTATTGCTAATTATGCTGAGATTACTAAAGGATTTACGAGACTTATCAAGAAAGGGGTCCCATTTCTATGGGACGATTTCACACAAAGCTCATTTGATGCTTTGAAAAAATCATTAACCTCTTCTCCTTTATTGAGTCCACATGATTATAGCAGAGAATTCCTCTTATATTCATTGTATTAGAATCAATTCTTGGTATGGTTCTGGTTCAAGAAGATGGTGCTTTCACTGAGAACGTAATCTATTATTTGAGCCAAGGCTTAGTGGGCCCTGAAATGTGATATTCTCCCATTGAAAAATTAGCTTTGGAAGTTGTCGATGATGTCCAATGACTTAGACATTATATTCTATGTAGAAAAACTTTCATCTTAACAACTATCAATCCATTTCATTTGTTCTTAGCAGGAGAGTGATTGGGCGAAAATACAATAGATGGATTTTCATTTTACAAGAGTTTGATCTCGAATTCATGTCAGCCAAGTCTAAGAAATCGTTAATGTTTGTAGAATCGATCTCAGAGTTTCCTTGTGAGGAAGAAATAATTTATGAGGAATCTTTTCTTGATGAACATCTTTTCCTTATTTCCTCGCAAGATCCTTCGTATGGAGATATCATTATATATCTCTAGACTTTGAAGTTTCCTCTCACTTTTTTGAAGGATGAACGTATAAATTTAGCCACTTGGCTAAAAGCTATATTATTATAGGTGACACTTTATATCATCACAGAGTTGATTCAATCCTTAGATGTTGTTTAACCTTAGAAGAAGTTGAGTTTGTGCTAAATGATTTCCACAGTGGAGCTTGTGGTGGTCATATGCCTCGGCTTGCAACAACCCCAAAAAAATTGCGTGCAAGCTACTTTTGGCCCTCGATCTTCAAGGATTGTGTTGAAGTAGTCAATAGATGCTACCCTTGTCAATTTTATACTTAGAAAGTGCATGTGCGTCCAGCTACGCTCTTTCCTATGATTACCATTAGTTCATTCACGAAGTGGGGTATTGATTTTACTACATGCAATCCACCTTCGGTAGGAAATCATAAGTATATCATCGTAGTTGTCAACTACTTTACTAAGTGGGCCAAGGCTATGCCCACTTTCAAGAACAATGGTGAAACAACAACCCTGTTTCTCTTCAACCAAGTCATTTCCCAGTTTGGTATTCCCAAAGAGATTGTCACTAACCATGGCAGTCATTTCCAGAACCAGATGATGTCTGAATTGGCTCTTAAGTTGGGTTTCCAGCAGGAGCATTCATCTCCTTATTATCCTCAGGCCAATGGGCAAGTTAAAGCCGTGAATAAATCCCTAAAAATCATCCTGCAAAGGATGATTAACAAAGCTTGATCCAATTGGAACATTATGTTATATATGGCGCTTTGGGCATACTGAATGTTAGTCAAGACTACTACAGGTTTTACTCGTTTTCAACTAGTTTATGGGTTGGAATCAATTTTTCCTGTGGAATGTGAAATTCCTTCTCTTAAATTAGTTGTTGAACTTCTTCCAGATACTTCTAGTATTGAAGAATGCCTTGTTCATTTGGAACATCTCAATGAGCAGCGTCAAGATGTGGCCATAATCAACGAAGCTCATAAAAGGAGAGTAAAAGCTCAATATGATAAGGTTGTTCGTCCTACGGTTTTCTCTGAAGGTGATCTTGTCTTGGTTTATGACCAAGACAAAGATTCCTTGGGGGAAAGAAAGTTCAAATCTATGTGGTACGATCCCTTCATTATTCAAAAGGTCTTGAAAAAGGGAGCTTATGAGTTGGTTGATTTTTAGGGAAATGAATTGGTGGAGCCCGTAAATGGGCTCTATCCTAAAAAATATTTTTCTTAGGCTTCGGCCTAGCATTTACTTGGTTATAAATATTGTATATTTGTGCATATCTATCTATCAGTTTCATAGTGATGTCGATATTTTTTATCTGCTTTGGTAGGTGTTGATGGGCGATTTGATATATCTAGAGTTCACTGATGGTGCTAGTAGACACACCCAAAGCCTTGCTTCCACAGCTTGGGTGATTTATTATCCATCTAGCCAGTTGTTTGTTTCAAGAGGTGTATGTATCGGTCCTTCTTCAAACAATGTTGTCGTATATATTGTTGTCATTAATTTACTATCTAAGGCAATATCTCTTGGCATTGATTCATTAGCAGTATACTTGGATTTGCAAATGGTGGTATCTCAATTAAGCAACATCTATCGTGGGAGAGATCCCTATTTATATCGCTAATTTCTGACAATGTGTTTATTAAAAAGATCATTTATTTCTATCACATTTATTCATATTCCACGATCAGAAAATTCATTTGTAGATTCTATCGCTAATCAAGCATTATATTAGCACATAAATCATTCATCACATTAAAAATAAAAAATAATCAAAGAATTCATATATATATATATATATGATCATCATAGTGAAACCGTTGGTACATAGATAGAAGTTTTATAATATACAAAATTGGGACAAAATCATCCTACAAAATTAGGGCTTACACCCATAATCATGTGTAATCAAAAGCTCTGATCATCCATAAGTTTATATCTATGGGTCTTTCTCATGGTGAGCGCCACGGAATAAGACAATGGCATTTTCCAACCATCAGAATAGTCGCACCGAATCACGTGGTACTCCTACCACGCGCCTCTACATATATTTCGGAAGGTCTTCTATGGCTGCCATAGGTACCTAGTGAGTTAGTCTCACCAAGTTTCTCTATACAGCATGGAGGGTCCTTTCAGTCTCAGCTACGGCCCCCTCCACGTCTCTTCCAAGACAACTATGCCTAGGTAGACACATAGGTCTTATTGGTCCAATATCTGTGTCATGATCAAAATACTTTTGTAAGTATTTGTCTCATAAAAAAGATTTTTGGTTTATTTCTACTTAAAATCTAAAAAAAAATAAAAATTAAAAAAAAATTTACCTATGGCTCCCCATGCTGCATCCATCGGAAACACTAGATCTTGATCTCCTCTAAAATCCACGTCAGTGTAGGGGTAGTCCTCAATAGCTATGACTTGTTGTTCCCACCAGGAGAAGAACTTGTCATTGAAAGTGTTTCTAGGGACCTCACCACCCCCTAGTCTCTTCATCAGATCAACCCATATGACCATTCGAGGATCCCTTGAGCTACTAATGGTGGAAAATACCTTGGTTCGAAGCCCTGGTACTCTCTCAAGGAAAAAGGAGCACAAAATGGTTCCATATCCGAATTTTTTTGTTTGACCTTTTCTGATGGATGTAAGTTGCTTTTTTATGTTAGTCAAGAGGGGTGTACACCAATCAAAAATTGTTGTAAGACACTCTACTTCTAGACTCATAAAAATCGAGAAGCCTGGTGTAGAGAGATAGACCCATTCACTCTAGTAATCGTAAAGAGAAGGATTCTCAAGGCTAAGCTCTCTACATGTTTAATTGTAATTTGAGTTCCAATCTTCTCTATGTTGCCTGGGTAGTAGATACATACATAATCCTCTACACTGAGGCTCCCTCTAGTTCTTCCCGTCAAATTGACCTTCTCTCCTCTTCATGAAAGACCAGTGATAAAATAGGCATCCTCTATTTATATTCTTAGAGGCATTTGGTCAATGATGAAAGCATATTCTTTTGGATCCTAATAATGGATCAAGATCTCTAGTAATTGGGTGTTTGCCTTCATGTTTGGCATCTTGAAATTTTTTAATAAACCACATCCTTTTAAGGCATCTAATGCCATTAGATCATCCATCACTTCATTATCCATTTCACTATGTTTCCTTTCTCTCCATGTGATAGACATCCTGCAAAACAAATGTTTTTGTATCATTAGAAACGGTGCTTTAAATTTTGAAACTATGCAAACGCAGGTTCACTATATACATAGTCATGATTGAGGTTGTTTGAGTTTTTGCTCCAGAGCTCCTTCACTCACTTGTTCACAATACAAATGAAAAAATTGTAAGTCAAAAGGTCTTTATATAGGTTGACATGTAGAAAACAATTTTTTCAAAAGTTCATATTTTCTTTGCAAAAATTTATGAAATTTGTGACCTTTTTGTCTTGGAGTGTTGGGATGGGTCATTTTCTTTAGGACACTTCGGAGATTTTGAGAGACCACTTCAATTCCATGACCATAGACCCATCATGGCAGTTATCATTTTTTACTGGCATATAGGTTATGGAATATCATTTTCCATTGAATTTTGCATACTTGCCTCCATACTGCGATATCTTGGCCATAGGGTCGACCCCATCATGTCTTGGTTCTTAAACCATTTTCACTCACCGACTTATAAAATCTTGACGTGATGGTAGAGCCAAACTTTACATAGGCATCTTAGTTAGATTCTCACTCTCATATGTTTCCCATGCTTCTATACTGCTGTTGGGAATGGGTTCCCCCAAGGATTGTTTTGGGGCTAAAAGCCCATTTTTGGGAAAATTTTGTAATAAAGTTGTAAATTCTCTGCATTTTGTGGTCGCGGAGCGCAAAGGTGTCAAGATCCATAAAGGGTTGTCCGCCCTTATTTTTTGTAAAGTGTAAAGTTGGTTTTAAAGATCCACCCATGGTCCGCGGACCATGGGATTGTATAAAAAGGAGCTAAGTAAGCTCTAAGTAGTTCATAGCAAAGACTCAGGTGAGGAGTTAAGCATTGGAGTCTAAGTGTTCTCAGGTTTTAGCATAGATAGAGGCTCTGCAGTTGAGTGCACAAAGGCCTAGGGTGGAATTCTGCAGCTGAGTGCGCTGACCCATGTAGCTGTGTGCGCAGGGCGGATGGATTTTGTATTAACTTAAAGATATCAATAAAGAGAAGTACTATGCAATTACTGTGTATTTAGTTCTTTTTAATGCATCTGATTATATTGTGTTTTAGGTTTAATTTACAATGTTCATGTGATGCGCAAATATGTGTGATTGTGTTAGTTAATTGAACACAAGTAAGGATAACAGTTTACGTGGCACTAACTGTGATTGATTAGTAAGATAAATAAAACACTTAAGATAACTTGGGAACCTATACAATACGTTGTCATAGCTATGCATAAGTACCTGGATCATGGGTTAGGGCTACGCGAAGGTCAATCGTACACCTTCGCGGAGGTACTAAAGGGCGGAATAAAGGGTGGACTGACAGAGCTCTAAGGATTAGCGACCTGCATGAAAGTAGGAGCTGAGGGTATAAACTGACATCACGACCATCTCAGGGTGCGGAAACTTGGTTCTAGCATCTCCCCATACTGCGTCGAGTGAGACTTCAGTCCGCGCTCCACGGGCTGATGCCAAAAGGGCCATTAGTGTAGGTATTTGTTTGGCTAACTCTCGCTGAACCTAGGTCAGGCCCGACAAAGCCAACAAATGGTTTTGTTGCTAGAACCAGAATCTGCATAAGAGATGTGCGATGTCATATCACTAGAATCCAACTAGGAAAGAGGTTGAAGACTTCCTGGATAGGAAGATCCATGAATTCATGGCGCAGGAGAACAGAAACCCACGACTGACAAAGGAACAATGGATGGATAGGTACCTATATATAGAAATCCATGAGATATTTTTCTGTTCCTTTCCATTTCAGTTATACAAGTGGATCGTGAAGCTAGCGGATAGCCAAGGGAGATGGAGGCTTGAGGATCCTATTGTATGGACCTCGGAGTTAGTACAGATACTTGAAGCCTCTAAGGATAAGATCTCCCATGCTATCGATCATTAGCTTGATTGTATCATAGGAGAGTTTGTGACTGAATTCACGGTCGATACCTCAGTCAGTTACAACGAGGCAGAGCGATGCTTTTTCAAAGGTCTGCAAGGTAAGTACTTGAAGTCTTTAAACACTTGGATTAATATGTTATTGTGTGAAAAATGGGTTATGCAGCTACCTTGATGTTTGGAGCTATGCGAAGTGGAAAGACTAATAGAAACATAAAAAGAAAGGGTCCCAAATATAGCCTACTGATTTCACCTCCTTTGAGTGATGAAGATGGAGTAGTGTAGGCTTCTCCACGGAGTGCAATTCAGTTGATAAAACGAGGTTTCCCACGACTACCACCTCCCACTTCACCACCATCGCCCCCTACGACTTCGCCCACACTACCACCACCTCCACCATAGTTCAACATGGAAAATTCAGTGAAGCTACCTTTGTTTAAGAGCCTGGGAAATGAGGACCCAGACCAATTCTGGTTCATCGTAAAAGTTGTATGGGAAGCTCAGGGTGTCACAGACAACCACATGAAGAAGGCAACATTGGTTAGCTCTTTACAGGATCGTGTGCTAACTTGGTACATCAAGTACTCTAATGATAACCCAAACGCTGGGATGGTAGAAATCCAGACCACACTGAATAAAGAGTTCAGTAGGCCTAAATCTAAGGCGCAGTCAATTGTGGGGTTCAAGGAAATTGCGATGAAACTAGGTGAGACACCTTGGGAATTGGATCAAAGATTGAAGTGTTAAATTCGTGAAGCTAATATGAACTTAACAGATGGACAACACCATGAATGGTTCGTGGCTTCGCTCATACCTCACCTAAGGGTTGCACTATCACAACAAAAGATTACAACTCAAGCAGATGCCTTGGAGATTGCAATAAGACTACATGAAACACTGATGCAAGATCTGAATCTAGGGGTTCAACAGATCCATGCACAGTTGCAAAATATTTGCCTTGAAATGAAAAGTTTGAAGTAGGACAGAACAGTTCGACCGGAGGCACGCGAAGAGATATGGTGCCTAAAATGTAAAGGTCAGGGGCATGACAAAGACCACTTCCTAGTATTTACGAACTATATTGCAGGAGGAGGACCAATGCCTTTGAGGCTGGAAGCCCAAGAAGGACCAAGCGCGGGGCCTGCATTGTGGTGCGCTATATGTCAGGTAATAAGGAAAAATATGACTGATAAATGTCATTTGCTACAAAAGTTTGTACAAACACCGCAACAACTATTATGCAACTTCTGCAGGTTGGTAGGGCATGACGAGTGCAACTGTCGAAGTTACGAATTGATGATGGACATAACACCCACCTATAGAGTTCAGGAAAAAATGCATTCCCCTGACCAGAATGCTAGGATGGCACAAATAGGCTTTTAGGGGCACAAATGAGGCCGAGGCAGAGGAGGACCTAGCAGAGGTTGGGGACAGTTGATCTGTTACAATTGCGAAGGACTATGACATTATGCTCATGAATTCACTAACCCAACGCATCTGTCATGCAAATATTGCAATCAGTTTGATCATGTGACAGAGGACTATCCTACAATGATAGAGAGGATATGCGAAAAAGGGGAGCTACGACCACAACTGACTCAGAACCTGCAGATTATGACGGTTGAGCCTCATGAAGAGGATTCGAAGGTGAATATAGTGCTCCAAATTAGAATCGCAATGGGTGATGATAAGGGGAAACAGACCAAAGATAGCACATGGCTTTGCAAATCTCTAGAGAAGGAGGCTAAATTTGATTTGGAGCATGCACACAAAACATTCATGGAAGTAAAGAAGAGCATCGTTGAGGCCTCTACCTCAAGGAACTAGGATAAGCCTATTCAGGAAATGGAATCTTCTATGCTTATGACCTTTCTAGAGACCTCCATGAAGTTGCTACGTGATAGCAAGGTTGTGAAGGAATTACAAGAACTTATAAATATGTGTGCTAGAAACACTTCGGGTGAACCGCACATGGTACAAAAGATTGGTAAGCATAAAGCAAGGATAGGGCATGAGATGAGACTCACCGCATAGAAAGGAGAATATGCAATGGATCAGGTTATTCTAGATCTAGGGTCAAACACAGACGTTTTTCTGAAGCAAACTTGGGAGCAGTTGCAGAGACTCACACTGCAATGGTCTCCAATTCAGTTAAGGATGTAAAATCAGCAGAAGATTATCCCCATGGGACGACTACAACGAGTAACTGTAGATATTGAAGGCACAAACGCATTGGCTAATTTTGAAGTAATAGAAAATGTGGATGAAAGCAACGCCTACCCTGCACTCCTTGGCATTGAGTGGGCTACTGACATGAACGGGGTAATCAACCTAAAGAAGTGAAAAATGATATTTGAAAAGAAATCGCTTCACTTAATAGTACCCCTAGATCCTACTGAAGGATCGCTCTATACTGAACCAGTCCGTGATTACGAAAGCGATGACGATTTGGACTGCATATATATGATAACAACGCGAGACCGATATTGGGTGAATCCGACACGGGATGGATGAATTACATGGGATCGTAAGAGTTCCTTCACCTCAGACTCTGATGAAGAATTAGAACACTGGCAGAATCGACTACATGAAGTAACTAGGCTGAGTTGTAACATGATGACCCGATCGTTGCATTATATGTCGTCAAAAGTAAGAAATCTACCCACTTACGATGGCTTGAGTGATGTGGATAGTTTTTTGGATGCATTTGAGAGGGGATTACCAGGGAAGCAGTGCTTTCAGGCTTTGGAGTGGGCACTGCGTGCTACGCCCACAAGAAGTTGGGGTACGCACAAGGGTAGTTTTGATGATTGGCGCGAGTGTAGGAGGATGATGAGAACATGCTTTGGGAAGTTAAAGGTACGAATGATAGACAAGTATGAAAGGAAGGATGATCTGTACACACACTTAGCCAAATGGGCTAAGGCCTATGGAGCGAAGCCCCAACTTGAATGGGTGCACTTGGTTTGTCACACCTTAGATGTCATCCTGATGAACTAGTACTTGGAGATAGAGCTATTCCATAGTATAGGTGAATGGGATATTCTGCATGAACGGTTCATAATAACATTCAGCTTCAAAGACGGGTTTGACTGTATTAATGAAGTGCTACAAGAAGTTAAAGCAACGATATTTAGGATACTGCTGGATCCTTTGGATCTAATTCAACCTAATTGGACTACCTAGTTGAGCCACGCACTGGAATGCTATTACGTGACTATTGAAGAAGAAGATGAGGACCCACGAAAGATTAAAATCCTTGAAACCGAGGGTCACTGCGAGGTTGAGGGATCGTAGATCGAGAATCCTGATATGACCTCGCCGCTGAAGACTAAATAGGTAAATATTCGTATGGAAGCTGAGCCCAAATTTGTGAAGATTGGAAATTACTGGGATGACGCAATGGTAGATAAGGTCACTGAACTGCTCCACAAATACCAATATTTGTTCCCTACCAAGTTCACGGAGTTAAAGGGGATAATAGGAGACCTGGGCATTATGAAGATCACGTTAAAACTTGACGCGAAACTAGTTAAGCAAAGACCTTACCGTCTCAATCCAATGTATAAGGAGAAGTTTTGCTTGGAGTTATATAAGATGCTCATGGCAAGCATCATTGAACCCATAGAAGAATCTGATTGGGTGAGCCCAATGGTGCTACAGGAAAAGAAGCAGAAGGATGAAATAAGGATATGCGTAGATCTCAGGAAGTTGAATGACGCTTGTGTACATGATATTTTCCCAACTTCGTTCATTGATAAGGTATGGATAATGTAGGTGGCCAGGAAGAATACTTCTTTCCTGATGGGTTCTCTGGGTACCATCAGATCAAAATCGCGCCTGAAGATAGAAGAAATATGACCTTCGCGACTGAATGGGGATGTTTTCAATACACTATAATGCCTTTCAGATTGAAGAATGCACCTGTAATTTTTCGCATGTATTCATTGCTACATTCAAAGAATTCATTCATAATTTTATGGAGGTGTACTTTGATGACTGGACTGAGTTTGGGTTGGTAAAACGCCTTGTGGCCAGCTTGTGCTTAATGCTAGATACTTGTCAAAGGTACCAGATTGCACTCAATCTAAAGAAGTGCTTGTTTTGTGTTCCTTTTCAGACTCTGCTGGGTCATGTGGTTTGTAGACATGGACTGATTGTAGATCCCGTGAAGAGAGTAGTGATACTTAACTTGGAGGCGCCGAGGAGTGTGAAACAGCTACGTGCAACCTTAGGACATACTGGATATTATAGGAAGTTTATCAAGGGCTACGCCTAGATCACAATGCTTATGGAGAAGTTGTTGAAAAAGGATGTCACATTTTGTTGGAATGAGGACTGTCAGAAAAGCTTGGATGTATTGAAAGGAAAAATGGTCACCCCACTGATTTTAGTCTTCCCAGATTGGAAAAAGGAGTTTCATGTACATGTAGACACATCATGTATAGCACTGGGAGAAGTACTGACACAGACTGGCAGAGGAGAATTGGACCATCCTATAGCATTTGCAAGTAGGAGGTTATCCAAGGCTGAGAAGAACTATTCCACCACCGAGCACGAAGGATTAGCCATGGTATATGCACTCCATAAATTTAGACATTATTTTATGGGTGGACATTTTAAGATTCATAAATATCATTCTGCGTTGAAATACCTGGTCAATAATCCTGTGTTGGGGGGGAGAATTTGTAGGTGGTTGTTATTGTTCTAGAGGTATGATTTTGAAGTTATTGTGAAGCGTGGATGACTGAATGTGGGACCAAACCATCTATCACGCTTCGAAACGGGGGAAGAGCACTAATTTGGACGAGGGATTGCTTGATGCGCAGCTATTTGTAGTGCGCATCACAGATGGACACTTTGAAGACATTATACACTTCATAACGACAGGAACCGCCCCAGAAGGCTACACCGTCCAACAAAAAAGGGAGTTAGTGGTGCGTGTGGTAGACTTTTCTGTCATTGCCGAACATCTATCCAAAATGGGATCTAATGAAGTATTAATATGATATGTACCAGAGTTTGAAAAGAGCAGTATCCTCACAAACGCTCATGGCGGCATTGCAGGAGGCCATTATGTAGGAAGAGTGACCACACAGAAGATTCTTCGCGTAGGGTTGTGGTGGCCAACCCTCCATCAGTATTCAAAAGCTTACTGCAAGGTGTGTGATGTGTGTCAAAGGACTGGTAGGCCATCGTGAAGATATGAGCTACCTCTAAACCCACAAATGACACTACAACCTTTTGAGAAATGGGCGATAGATTTTGTGGGACCCATTCAGCCCCAAGGAAAGAAGACAAGAGCATGGTACATTATCACCGCGACTAAGTATTTAAATCGATGGGTAGAGGAACAGACTATGAAGGACTGCATAGGCACAACTACTGTGAAGTTCCCCTTTGAGCATGTATTGACGTGATTTTGCTGTCCAAAGATTTTCATGAGTGATCGTGGTATGCACTTTCTGAACAAAACGATCAACACATTGACAGAGAAATTTCAGGTATATCACCAGAAAAGCACACCTTATCACCCACAGGGTAATGAGACGGTGGAAGCATTCAATAAGGTGCTAGAGAATTCGCTAACCAAGGTTTGCAACACTCAGTGGAGCGATTGCGACCTGCGCATACTTGCATTACTATGGGCCTATCAGACGACATGCAAAAATTTGACTGGACAGACACCCTTTAGGATTCTATATAGTGTTGAAGCAGTGATGCCCATGGAATACATTGTGCCTAATCTACACATAGTGGCACTCATAGGTATGACGGCTCGCGGAGCCCTGGAAGAGAGGCTTGTGCATCTTGTTTAGCTGAGGAAGAGAGATTTCTAGTTGGATTTCACCAAATGGTCCAAAAGCAACGCGAAAAATCATGGCATGATCGGCACATTAAGTTGCGCACCTTTAAGGTAAATGATCTGGTTTTGTTATATGATAGAAAGTTTGATAAATTTCCAAGGAAATTCAAAATGCACTGGCTAGGGCCCTATGTCATTAAGGAGATTACCGATGTTGGAGCAGTTCAGTTGGTTAAATTGAATGGAGATCCCTTCTCACGAAAGGTGAATGGTATCCGATTGAAGCCATACACCAGTTATCTGTCCAGGTGACTATATGAAGGTAGCATAGTCTTAGTGCTCTAGGGAGCTAAAAGGAGGCGCGGGACTATAAACTACACTACCTAGGTTGGGGAATTGTGCAATTGGAGGATTGTGCACAACAAGGAAATGGGTCACAGGGTTTGTGATAGCATGAAGAGAGTTGCGCTACCTAGGGAAAAGTCGTGCAGGTCAACCGGAAAGTGACCATTAAAGTCATTGTTCATGATTTGATGGTAAGAATGCAGCCAAATGGAGTGGGCGGCCAGAATTTAAGACAAAATTTATGGGTAAGATCCTTGGAAATTTGTCGCCAATTCGGCATTAATGAACCGAATGTGGGGGGAATGGTCAGATTTGAATTCAAAATGGCCTATAAATTATAGGTGGAGGCCCAATGAAAAACACTTGGAATTTTGAACATTGAGTTGGTGAGCTCTCAGATGTGCATGACCTATGCATTCTTCAAAGAATTGCTTGACTGCCCCATGTTTGATCGGTTTCCAGAGTCCAACCACAATTTCATCCGTGATTTTATCCCCGGACCCGAAGCTATGGAAGCTGAAGCAGTCACATCCAAGGATGTGCTAGAAGTTGTTAGGGAGGTAGAGGGAGCTACTCCAAAAGTTGCAGAGGTACTCGCTAAAGTCCCCAAGTTACCATGGATGCCTAGACCAAAGCCTACCTCGACCAAGGAGAGTGCAAAGGATAAGAATGGCAAGTAGGCTGTGATACCAGTGCACGTGTCGCCTAGAAGAAACCCATCAAAGGAAAAGACCACCACACAAGAAAAGGTCAAAGCCATTAACTTGGAGCCAGAGGAGGAAGAAATTGAGGACATCCCGATGGATGATGAGGAATTGGGGGTGGAAGTGGAGGAAGTTGAAGGTGAGGGTTCTGACCCTATCACTAAGTTTCCCGAGTATGTCCCTCCTTGCAAAGGCAAGACCAAAGTGCCAAAGGAAATTAACGAAAGGTCACCTTGCACATGCGTCTGCTACTAGATGGAGCACTGACCACAAAAAATGAAGATAATTGGCCCGCTGTCAACGCCCTCAAGGGAGTGGGGTTGAACTTGGCAGCACTCCCTGGCAAGGTGCTCTAACTACTACATGATGGAGTGATCATGGAGCTGAGGACCCACAAACAGCGTGTTGTGTAGGTAATCAGTGAACAACATAACAATAATGTGCAGCTAGCCCTATAGCAAGACTCTACCATCATCATCGTGACCGAGGTAACTGACCGCAACAAGAGCATAGTTCAAGTTGTGGAGGAGGCATGCCGAATGGTCCTAGAGTTGGCCATTCCTGAGGGAGAACTAGTCAAGGTGCATGTTCGCAAGCTTGCTACAAGGGTGTGCGACACTCACACAGAGTTGGCTAAGGTTCAACATGAATTGAACCTATAGATTGCAGATTTATAGTTGAAGGCCTAGCCTTCAAATCCACCAAAAGTAAAGGAGCAGCATGCAACTGCTATCACAGAGGTGATGGCAGTAGTAGATAGCACAATAGCAGACTGCACACGGCTGTTTGAACAGTCATTCGAGGTCCTGACAAGTTTGCAGGAGGATCCTAATGTACAGTGCATGGAGACAAAGGTGCGAGAATTGCAGTAGCACTATGACAAAGTAAAAGGTACAGTGTTCACTGTTGCTCTCACATAGAGACTGGCGAAGCTACAAGAGGCAAAAACATTGAAATAATAGGTAGATGCAGTGCAACACAAAGAAGCGGTGTGAAAGGCATGCTTGAAGCCCTGGTTGGATGAGGCTTATTTGGTCATGGCCTCCATTGAAGGCAAGCTTGCTAATCTACAAGCAACTCAGCAAAAGCTTCAGGCTAACAGTTCAGGACCACTGATAGAGAAGTTGGTTGAATAAGCAAAGCAAGAGGCCACATAGTGCACCACCGAGGTTGCCATCATACAGGTCGAGCTAGGAGGTCTTCGCACCAAGATCTCCTCACCTGTAGAGTGACTCGAGGGTGAGCCACCATGTTTGTGTTGGGGGCCTGTTGGGAATGGGTTCCCCCAAGGACAGTTTTGGGGCTAAAATCCCATGTTTTGGGACAATTTTATAATAAAGTTGTAAAGTCTCTGCATTTTGTGGTCATGGAGCACGAAGGTGTCAAGAGTCATAAATTTTTATCCGCCCTTATTTTGTAAAGTGTAAAGTCACCTGTAAAGATCCACCCATGGTCTGTGGACCATGGGATTGTATAAAAAGGATCTAATTAAGTAAGTTGTAAGTAGTTCGTAGCAAAGACTCAAGTTAGGAGTTAAGCATTGGAGTCTAAGTGTTCTTGGGTCTCAGTGTAGGTAGAGGCTCTGCAGTTGAGTGCGCAGAGGCCTAGGGTGGAAGTCCACAACTGAATGCACAGACCCCTACAGCTGTGTGCGCAGGGCGGATAGAGTTTGTATTAACTTAAAGATATCAATAAAGAGAAGTATTCTGCAATTAATGTGTATTTAGTTCTTGTTAATGCATCTGATTATATTGCGTTTTGGGTTTAATTTACAATGTTCATGTGATGAGCGAATATGTGTGATTGTGTTGGTTAATTGAACACAAGTAAGGATATTAGTTTACGCGATGCTAACTGTGATTGATTAGTAAGATAAGTAAAACACTTAAGATAACTTGGGAACCTATACAATACACTATCATAGTTACATAGAAGTACCTGGATCATGGGTTAGGACTGTGCGAAGGTCAGTCATACACCTTTGCGAAGGTATTGAAGGGGAAAATAAAGGGTAGACTGATAGAGCCCTAAGGCTTAGTGACCTACATGAAAGTAGGGGCTGAGGGTATAAACTAACATCATGGCCATCTCAGGGTGTGGAAACTTGGTTCTAGCATCCCCCCATACTACTTCAGGTGAGACTTCAATTCGCGCTTTGCAGGCTGATGTCGAAAGGGCCAGTAGTGTAGGGATTTGTTTGGCTAACTAACGCTAAACCTGGGTCAGGCCCCACGAAGGCAACAACTGTGTAGGCTCCAGAGTCCTCTCTAGTCCCGCCATGACTTGTACATTGAAGCTTCATTCTCTTACTTCTTTGATATTTTTCTGGATTTATACCCTAGAGGCTCCTTTGTGTTGAGTTGTACCACTGTATTTCATGTTTATTATTTGTATCTTTTGGCCTTAAGCCAGCTTCACTTCGACTCATGTATAAGCTACTTTTTGACCATGTCTTTCTACAAAATCAACCTTGCAATCACTTAGCCATTGCAGCTTGACACCTTTTTCCTATGGAAATAACATTCCTTTGAGTGTCATTGACGAGTTTCGTCACCTTGCATTGAGCATAGGAATGTTACCCTCATAGGAACTAGTGCATATGTATCTGGACACTCATTCTTTTCACTGTCCCATAGGCATTCTTTTATTCTTTTTCAGGCTTTCTAAATATGAAAAAAACAAAAAAAATAAATATTCCAAAAAGAGTGGGAACGAGATAGGGTCCCCAAGGATAGAATTGAATTAACTTAGCCATTTTTTGTAAACAATTTTGTAAAATATGTAAAGTCTTCACAAAATGTGGATGCGGAGCGCGTAGATAGATAGAGTCAAAGGGGCCTTAGCCCCTTGTTTTTGTTCGGTTTTGAAGACTCATCCATGAGCTGAGGAAAGCTATAAATAATTGAGTCTTAGCGAGTCTTAGAGATAACTTGGGATAGAAATTTGGGTGCGTTGAAGAGTTTTTGTTGTCTTGAGCAAGATCTATGGCAGGAAGTATTTTCTTCCTGCTCTTAGGTAGAGAAAGGGAGGCTCCTGTAGCTGAGTGCACAGGAGGACTAGGTAGAGTCCACAGCTGAGTGTGCAGACCCCTTCAACTGTGTGCGCATGGTAGGAAGAGTCTGTAATCAGTGAATTAAAGGTCAATAAAGACATATTTTTTAAGTATTACTGAGTATTTCCATTGAATCTATTTAAGTTATATGTTAAAAATTAATGATATGTTTTATGAAATATTGAATGAATGCTATGAGAATTCACTGAATCTATCTTAATAATAGATTAAATGAATGGTTATCCAATTAGACAAAGTTAGAAGTTGTTTCTCCTATGTTTTCTGACGGCTTAAGTATATCTATGTGAACTCCGATCTAAGGTTGTTTTTTGATGCGCAAAAGTAGGTGAATCAATTGTTTAAGGTATGTAGGGACTGATTGTGGACCTTCGTGAAGGTCTGGAAGAAGCTTTAACTTATATGCAGTAACAAGCCCTAGAATTCTATCGATCTGCGTGGAGGCAGGTCTAAGGCGGTGGAAGACATCACACTAGTCTCTGGATGCAGAAACTTAGTTCTTGCATCCCCCCATATTGCTTCATGTGAGACTGTAGCCTGCGCTACGCAGGTTGTTTTTGAAAGAGCTAGTAGTGTAGGGTTTTGTTGGTTAGCGTAACTAACTCTGAACCTGGTCAGAATACCCTAAGCCAACAAATGGTTCTTTTGCCAGGACAAGGATCTGCTTAAAGAGATGTGTGATGTCACATCACTAGAATCCGGCTAAGAAGGAGATTGAGAAGCGGTTAGATCAGAAGATTCATCGGTTCACAGCTCAAGAAAATAGGAAACTGCACCTATTGAAGGAGGATTGGTTGAATAAGTATTTGTATACAGAGTTACACGGAATTTTCTTTAGCACTTTTCCAATTGAACTATATGAGTGGTTAGCTAAATTCGCATACAGTCAAGGGGGATGGAAGTTGGACAATCCTATAGTGTGGATGCCAGAATTAGTGCAAAGACTAGAGACATTCATAACAAGATTGTGCGTGTTGTTGATCACAGGATTGATCGAATTCTGGGAGGATTTGTTATTGAATTTGTAGTAGACACATCAGTTAGTTATAGCGAAGCGGAATGAAAATTCTTCAAAGGACCACGAGATAAGTATGTCAGGTCATTGAAAACTTGGATTAAGATGTTTTTTGTGTGAAAAGAGGATAATTCCATTACCTTGAAGTTCAGAGCTACGCGAAGTGGAAGGTTCTTTAGAAATCGTGAAGAATCAGGACCATAGTATAGCCCATTGATTGGACCTCCTTCAAGTGAGACGAATGGAAGGTACAAACTACACCATGAAGCATTGTTCAGCTAATAACTCAAGGTATCCTGAGGATATCTCACCCATCCACTCCACTTTCACCTCCGCCTCCATTGCATACACCTTCACCTACACCTCCACCATTCATCATGGCAAACACAATGAAGATGTCGTTCTTCAAGGGCATAGGAAGTGAAGATCTAGAGAAATTTTGGTTTGCTGCGAATGTTGTATGGATAGGGTGACAAATCACCAATCAAAATATAAAAAAAGTCGCAGTTGGTTACCACCTTGCAGGATCGCGCGCTAACTTGGTACATTAAGTATTGTGCTAATAATTTTCATGCATCATTAGCAGAGACTCAAACAGCTTTGAGCAAAGAATTCAGTAAGCCTAAATCTGAAGCGCAGTCAGTTATTGAATTTGAGGAGATCCTAATGAGAGTCAAGGAGACACCTTGGGACTTTGATCAAAGGTTGACGTTCCAGATCAGACAGGCTAACATGCAAATCTCAAATAGCCAGCATTGTGACTGGTTTATCGCATCACTTTTTCCGCATTTAATAATTTCTCTGTCACAACAGAATATATCAACATAGGAAGAAGCCTTGGAGATTGCAATGAGGTTGCACACATCACCTATTCAAGATACAAACCTAGGGGTACAACAGATTCACTCACAGTTAGCGAGTTTACACCTAGAATTACAGAGTTTAAAGAAAGAAAAGGAGACTAAACAATAAGTGTGAGCAGAGTTTTGGTGGTTGAAGTGAAATGACCATGGGCACGATAAATATCATTGTCCAGTCTATACAAATTATATTGTAAGGGGGTCCAGTCCCCCAGAAGCCAGAAGCCCCATCCGAACCAAGTGCAGGAGCTGTGCTATGATGCACCATTTTTCAAGTCACTGGGAAAGATGTGATGGATAACTTCCACTTACTTCAGAAGTTCATTCAGACACCCCAATAGTTGTTCTATAATTTCTACAAATTTGTGGGACATGATGAGCACCACTATCGAAGTTATGAGCTGATGAGGGAAAGAGCCCCTACTTACTGTATGCAAGTAGAGACTCAACCTCCATATCAAGGTGCACGAGGAGCATGTGGAGGTTTTCAAGGCCAAGGAAAAGGATGAGGAGGAGGACCTGGCAGAGGTTGCGGTCAGATTATCTGCTACAACTGCGGATAGCTAGGGCACTTCACGTGAGACTACCTGAATCCTACAAACCCTTTGTGTCACTATTGTAGACTATTTTACCATGCCATAGAAGAATGTCTCATGCTCATAGCTAAAATGAAATAGAGGAAACTGCAGCCTCAGTAGCCTACGCAAAATTTACAAATGATGAGGGCTAAGCCCCATGAAGAGGATCATAGCAATAATATTGTACTAAGAAGTGGTATGACGGCTGGTGCAGATAAAGGTAAGCAGCCTGAAGATGACATATGGGTCTACAAAGCAGAGGAGGAAGAAACCGCCTTTGACCTTAATCACGCAAAGGAAACATTCATGTAAGCAAAGAAGAGCTTCATTGAGGCCTCCACCTCAGGAACCTAGGAAAAGACACCAGTGACCGATGCGATACAAGAGGCTTACCCTTCCGTACTCACTACATTTTTAGAGACCTGTATGAAGTTACTGAGCAACAAGAAGGTTGTGGAAGGATTGCAGGACTTAATAGACAAGTCCACCAATAAGGAAAAGACTCCTTTGGCGCACCATAGTTTAAAAATATCAGTAAGCATAAGGCACCAACAGGACGTGAGATGTAGCTAACAGTGCAGATAAGCGATTATGAAATCGACTAGGTCATTTTGGATATGGGGTCTGATTAAAATGTTCTACCGAAACAGACATGGGAAAGGATGGGAGACCTACACTGCAGTGGTCTCTGATTGAGCTCAGGATGGTGAATCAATAGAAAATAATCCCCATGGGATGATTATATGGTGTAATGGTTGATATTGAAGGTGCGAGTGCATTAGCAGACTTTGAAGTTATCGAAATTGTTGATGAAAATAATCCCCACCCCACGCTTCTACGAATTGAATGGGCTATTGATATGAATGGGGTCGTTAATTTGAAGAAGAGAAAAATGTTGTTTGAGAGGAAGTCGCTCAGGGTTATAGTGTCAGTAGATCTTCCAGAAGGGGTGCGCTATACTGAACCATTATGCGATTACTTAGAAAGTGACAATGAGTTGGACCAAATCTACAAGATAACAGCGTGAGATCAGGATTAGATCAACCCAACAAAGGATGGATCGATCGCATGGAACCAGGATAGTTCCTGAAATTTTGACTCGGATGAATGATTAGAGCATTGGCAAAACCACTTACATGAAGTATCTACATTGCGATGTAATATGATGATGAATTCACTGTGCTGCGTTTCATCGAAGGTAGGAAAGTTACCTTATTATGATGGTTTGACTAACGTAGATATGTTTCTAGATGAATTTGAGTGTGAAGTCCCTAAAGACCACCATTTCCAAGCATTGGAGTTGGCGATGCACACTACGCCCATAAGATGTTGGGGAACACATAAGGATTTATTTACAGGATGGAGGGATTATAGACGAATGATGAAGTTATGATTTAGGCATCCTAATACTAGAATTATTAAGAATTATAATGGGAAGTATGATCCATGCAACCACCTGGAAAAATGGACTAAGGTGTGGGGAAAAAAACTATAGCCAGAATGGGTACATATATTTTGTCATGCTTTAGATATAATCCCCATGAACTAGTATCTTGAAACAGAGCTCCGCCATGGCACTGCAGAATGGAATGTATTGAAGGAAGGGTTCTTATTGACTTTCAACTTCGGGGATGGGTTTTCAAGCATTGATGAAGCAATTCAATAAATTAAAGTAGTTGAAGGAACCTATGGAATGGACCCAACCAGATTGGAGCACCCAGTTGTGCCATGCCTTGGAATTCTATAATATGATTGCTGAAGATGAGGAAGAAGACCCAAGGAATATTAAGATTCCAAAGATAGAAGGCCATCGTGCAGTAGAAGGATCACAAGTAGAGAACCCAGACATATCTGCACCTTTGAAAACAAGACAAGTAAACATTGGCACTGAAGAAGAATCAAAGTTCGCAAATATTGGAGACTATTGGGACAATGCTACAGTAGACAAAGTGGATGAATTACTTCCCGAATACTAGGATATCTTCCCCACTACGTTTTCATATTTAAAGGGCATACTTGGTGATTTAGGTATTATGAGGATCACATTAAATCCAGACAAAAAACCTGTCAAGTAGAGGCCTTATCTCCTAAATCTGAAATACAAGGAGAAGGTTCACTTAGAGTTGTATAAAATACTGGATGTTGGCATTATAGAACTGTTGGCTTAGGGGGTCCTAACCCAGGTTCAGAGTTAGTTGTGCCAAACAAATCCCTACACTACTGACCCTTTTAGTATCAATCTACGGTGCACAGACTCAAGTCTCACCCGAAACAGTATGGTGGGATGCTAGAACCAAGTTTCCACACCTAGAGATTAGCGTGATGTCCTTTTGGCAACCTAGATCTGCCTTTGCGTAGACCTCTATGCTCTTGCAACCTATTGCTATAACTTCCTTCAATCAGCTTCTAAACCTCTGTGAAGGTCTATAGATTGGCTTTTATGGGCCTTGAACAGGTCAAATAGCTACTTATGTGTGCTTTAGATTACCCTTAGATCAGTAGTTACTTGGAATTACCTAAGTGTGCAATAACCTTACTAGAAGGCGTTATGATCTTCGTGTAATCACTTAACATTAATTGCGTTCATATAACAATACAGATTAAGTAAATTCATGCATCAATACATCATTATTTTATAAAATCATCATTCATCGCAACGTATAGCACATTCATACATAACAGAAGTAAAGGGACTAAACACAGGATTTTCTATAACAATCTTCATTATTGATATTCAGAAAAGGTTCAAAAACTTAAAACTTCCCTGCACACTCAGTTGCAAGGGTCTACGCACTCAGCTATGGAAACTACTCTAGGTCTCTGCGCACTCAGCTACAGATCCTTTCCCTCCTCTAAGACTTCTACCTCTGTGTTAGACTTCTTCACTCATACCCATAGAATTCTTACTTTTCTTAGAATCTCTAAGACACACCTATTTATACAATTCCATGGTCTATAGACCATGGGTCGATCTTGAAAATCCAACTCCATTTACATAAAATAAGGGTAAAACCCTTTTTTACTCTTAACTAGCTACATGCTCCACGACCACCATTTGCGGAGACTTTACATCTTTTTACATCAAAACTTGGGCTTTTTCCCCAAAACTTGGGATTTTGCCCCAAAACTGACCCAGGGGACCCCATCCTAGTAGGCCCCCAACACAAAGATCATGACTCACCCTCGAGTCACTTAGCTGGCACGGATATCTGGCTGCGAAGATTCCCCAGCTCCACCTGCACCACTACTACTTCATCCATGCTCTGTGTGGTTGTCTGCTTCACCTGTTCAACCAGCTGTTCTGTGGCTAGGGTTATCACTCCAAAATTCCCTTTGAATGTTTTAAAGAAGGAAATAATAGAGGTAACCACAAACCACTTTTGGAGATCAGGACCTAGCCTTCCTGATGCTCAGAGAGGGCTCTCTCTTTAAAATTTAGCTTTGTTTTAGTTAATATGTTTTAGGCTAGTTATGATTGTTCAAGGGGTTTTTGATTTGTATTTGAAATTGGGTGGTGGGATCTACTTAGACAAGTGGATAGAATGATGTCTTTTAGACCATTGGGCTATGGAGTCAAAAAAAAAGGGAGGAAAACTGGATTAACTCACTAAAGGGAACTTTCAAAGGGCAAGATAACAAAGTGTTTTTCAGATCTTTGGGACAGAGGAGTGAAAGGGTTTCACTCGGGGTGAGAAAGCAGTTAAGGGTTCTCAAACCCTAATAATGAATGAGGAATGAAGGGGTAATCAATATCAAAGGGCAACTAAGAATCCTTTAACCTGGATATTTATGAAATCAATCTAAGCCAAAGAGAAATTAATAATTATTTAATTTAAATATCAGAAGAAAACATTTAAATGCATAACTGTTAAGACAGAGTATAATTAAACAAGTTCTGAAATATTATTCTAGTTATAACATTTAGATTTGGAAAAACATTAAATATTATGAATAACTTGATAAAAATGATAACAACACATGAGAATACTTGTTTGAAATTCACTTAACAAATGAATCCTTTGAAATGTCTGATCTTTATACATCAATCCAGCTTGCTGGCTCAGCAAATAATATAATAACTCTCTGGGTTTTCTGATCAAAAATTCTATAGAACAGTATTGATAGAAACCAACTTAAGGGTGTCTATAAAATAGATTGTTCGTGTGGAAAAATCTACATTGGTGAAACAGGTCGCTCCCTGCAGACAAGACTCAAAGAACATGGAGCTGATATTAGAAATGAAAGGTCTTGTACTTCAGCCTTGGCAGAACACTCCTCAAAAATTAAACACCATGTCTGTTTGGAAAATGCCTCAATTGTTGCAAGGGAAGAACATCATAATAGACAAAAGATTAGATAAGCTCTTGAAATTATCAAACATCTACATAATCTCAACAGAGACAATGGTATGGAGATTAGTAGAAGTTGGCTTCCCCTAATCAGAAAAATTAGGGTCACCAATACTACATCTCAGGTATAGCAATTAGTGGTAGGTTTCCCTCTCCTATTCTAATAGTTTAGTAGTTAAGTAGCATTGCTTTAATAATTTAAGGATAAAAAAAAAAACAAAACAAACAAATAACAAATAAACAAACTATTAATTACTTAATTATTAAAATTTAAAAATTAAAACATTCAATCATCAATTATTAATATTAATATTAACTATTTATTATTAATTAACTATGAATATTAATATTAATATTATTAATATTAAAATTATTATTATTTAATATTAATTATTATTTACTAATTATTAATTATTAATCATTATTTATTAATTATTTACATTTATTATTAGGTCTCAGGTCTTCAAATTAATTATAAATTATTAATATTAAATATTTATTATTAATTATTAATTAATTTTTAATTTTTAATAACTAATTATTAATAATTAATATATATGTATTACTAATTTTAATTTTAATTTTAATTTTAATGCAACGCTCTTATATTAATATTATTATTCATTAAATACCATTTTATAATAAATTTATCACATACTATTTTATAATAAACACTATACTAACATATAAAATATATATATTAAATATTAAATACAAAATATTACTCATACTATTAATAATACTATACTAATATTAAATGCTTATATGAATTAAAATTTATAATAATAACTACTATATTAAAATCAATTAATTATTAATAATATTAAAATTAATTAAAAAGATTTTTATAATAATGATTAACATAATATAATTTATAATAATTTGAAACAACTGATATTAAAACAACCCACATTCATCTCATCTTTTAATCTTCTCCCCTCATGACTATTTAATTCCCTCAATTTAGCTCTTCTTCTATCAAGCATTCAAGCAGTCCTGATGATGGATCCCAGTTGGGATTTGAAACGTTGACGGAAAATAAGTTTTACTGTGGATTCTCCGGTAACTATGCCTAAAGATATATACCACAGATGTCTTAAATCCATACTTTGAATTGTGAATTATTTATACAAAAGTTTATTACAAGCTATCACAAACTGATTTGAGATTTAATCTAGGAAATAAAAATATCTTCTTGCAAGAAGATAGAGATAGCTATTGAACTGGTTCATGTTGTCCCTTTTATTTTGGTACTGCTAGCTTTTATGGTTTTATTTTTAACCCTTTATGCTGCTTTGTTGTTTGATCTTTCATGTTGAATACTTTATTTACTTTAGGCTTTCATCTGATACACTTTGACCCTATTGATTTGTCTTCATCCTTTTACCATGTTGTTTTACTTTTACTGTACATTAACCTTTTTACTGCTTATTTCTATAGTAAATTAGTTAATTTCTCCCATGCTTCAGCATCAGGTAATCGAATTTTTAGAATCCTCCTATATATTTCATTTGCCTCAGTGTATTTGGCAAAAGTAGGCTTATTGATAAACAAGTGTTTTACCTCATGTTGGAGGTAAAACAAGTTTTCAAATGTCTTATAAAGTACTTTGCTTGTTTGCAATGCCTTCATTGATGATGTATTAACATGATCTTTTGCTACCTCTCTGATTTTCTTGTTGTAATCCTCCTGTGTCATGGGCTTGTTATTTATCACTAAGGGACTGGGTAATCCCTTTTCTCTCAAAATTTGGAACTTAGCCATAAATATTTCAATGGCCATCTACATATTCTAACACTTATCCTCCAAGTTTTTCATTACGTTTCTCTTGGAGAGGACCTTTCTGACCTCCAAAATTATCTCTATTCTATCCTCTATTTCCAATTCCTGAAGCTCATACTTATTCTTGCTATTAAGGAACTGGATAATTCTAGAAGCATGTTCTAGCATTTCTCCTCATTATTCTTTTACTCTTTGGATGGCATATGTAGCCATATTTATTAAATCTATCTACTCAAAAATATCCTGAATAGATGGCCAAATATCATTGACAGAGTCAATGATATTGGCCCATAGTTTTTCCTTAGCCTTCCCAAGGGGTTCTTTCAGTGTCAAGTCCTTTTCCAGGGCTTTCAATCTTTCACAAATCCTAGCAGCTTTTTGCACTTTTCTTTGTGCATGATTTTCACAAGCTTGTAATCAGTTTCCAAGCTTGTCACTTTCTATTTGAGCTTATTCATCTCTGTTGTCTGTATGGACATTTATTCCATAGATTTAACCAACTTTGTTGCTTCATCACCTGATGTACCTGTTTCTGTTGTAGATTCTGTGGAAACTGGTTGTGTTGTGGCCATTGGAGGTGTGGGAGCCAATGAGGCTACCAATGTGGAAGGAATAGCCATGGTAACTTTTGGGATGACATTCACCGAGCTAGTGCCAATATCAATTTGCTTTAATTGGATTAGGCCGTCCAATTCCTTTTCTGTCTCCCTCAACTAATCATTTAGTTTAAGGACTAAGTCCATCAACTCTTCTTGCCTTGCTTGGTTTTCCAAGACTTCCTGTGTCTGGGGGTGGTGTAGTTGAGGTATCTTCAACTGCTTCTTGAGTGTTGCAATGTCATCATTCTTCCTTTTGATTAATTGTTCAGTTTCTTTGATATCTTTTGGGTCATGTACCAATTCAATCACCAAGTCTTCCAAAGACTTGATTCTTGTGTCTTTGGCCTGTGAGGAGGCCTTTTCCAATTGACACTGGGTTGAGATGTTATTCAATGAATTCTGCAACTAATGGGCAGCTATGGCTTTTCCTCTAAGGGTGGAGTAAATCATTTCTCCGGCCTGTTTATGAAATTCAATTTGGTCAATGGGATGAATATCTGTTGCCAATACCTCAAAATCAATCTTCTTGAAATCTGTTGATGTTCTTGGCTGATGTACAATTGGCTTTATGAAGGACATTTGCATCTTTCCTTCCTTGATGTCAAAAGCTGACATCAACCTAGTTTGATTGGTGGGTGTGAGTTTGAGATACTGTGCATAGGATTGTGCCTTCAATTTCTCATTTCTCATTTTTATTTCTTTGAACCTGTCCTTAATGTCTCTATCTCTATCAGTAGGTTTATTAAATGAGGAGACTTCTACACTAAGCTTCCTTTCTAACATTTGAGTCTGTGATGTAGATAGGTCATGTGTTTCTCTAGATGGAGTTGTGCCCTTGCTCATGTCTAACTTAATATTAGTTATTTCTACCAAGCCTTCTATATCTTCCTGTTCTGAAACAGGATTGAGCCTTGCCCTTTTGCTCTGGTTGGCTTCATATTGTACATTGGATGTGTCCACACCTGAAATGGAGACTCCCTCTATGTTCCTTTTGGGATTCTTTTCCTCATTCTAAGGAGTTTGCAAAATAGTAGGGGTACTCATGGTTCCTTCTTATTGTGGTACCTGTAGGAATGAGCTTTCATCAAGCTATGTCTCTAAATCAAACAAGGTATTTTCAACATCTACCATTGTGCTATCCCTGTCTATGAGAGTGTTTTCTAAACACTCAGATTGATTGGCTTATCTCTCTATTTCTGGTATGGGGTGATGAATGTAAGGTCCCAATTTGACCTTTTGTCTTAGTTTGGTCATAAACCCTTGAGGGTCATACCTCCACATGAAACTATTTTGAAACTTCATTTGTTGTAGAATTTGATCTGCTTCCTCTCATGCTTCTCTAGAATTGCAAATGAAAGGGCCTAACTAATTTTTTACCTTGAACTTAGTCTTTTCTTGGATAAGACAAAGTTGACATTATTAGAGTTCATTATCTGCCTATAATACTCTAGAGAAAATAACCTCATGGGGAGGTATTTTGGAAGTTTGTATGGGGTAAGCTGGCAACCATAGATTCTTATTTCAGTGTGATTTTGGTAAAGGTACCAATCTCCCACCTTACTTTGCTTGGACAATTGGAGCACTCTTTTGATTTCTTAACTTATTCTGGGTGGAGGTCTTCCTGCCAGCATGGTCATGACTAGATGGACAAAAGATTCAATGAAATCTGTGTAGGTGTATGTGACGAATACTTGTGGAATAATGGTGTCCAAAATATGATAGACTTGGGTTGGCCTCTAGTATCCAGCTTCTAGATGCTGAAGGAAAATATATCTGACTGATAATACGAAAACATGTGGTAAAGTACATATGAGTACTTGAATACTCTCTCATAGTGCATTCTGGTAAATTGTTCATGCATCCTTTCAACTATGAACTGAGCATAATTGTATAAAGTAGCAAGAGGCTTTCCTGGGGTGAAAATGGACATGAAGGCAAGGATGAGCTCATCAACAAATTCATCTTTGGTATAGCCTAGAATACATAATATCATAGTTACAATTTTCTTGCCCCTTTTAGAGAAAATGGCAAAAACATATGGAGGGGCATCTTTAGGAATGTGCTGCTCTTCTACAATGAAATATTGGAATATTTTGGGCCAGTCTAGATGGACTCAATTTGGTGTACTAGTCTAACAAATCCCCAATGGAGAGTGGGGTCAGGTTTGGACTTGGTTGTACTTTCAACATCTCATTGATTGATTCAGTTGTAATAGTAAACAAGACTTTTTGGTTTGGGGACGTTATAGCTCTCTGGCTGGGAATGTAACATGCATGGCACATATCGAAAATCTCAGGAAAGATATGTACTTGTGGAAACTGGTATTTGGGAAAATTGGAGTCCCAAAGGCCAATGTCATCATTATGTTTTAGATATCTGTCCTTACTCAAACAATGAATTTTGAGCAGGACCTCATAGGCACTTGCGTCTTTGATTTGAAAATCCCTGTCCACTAGGTGAAGGTGGTCAAGGTCCAAATGGGGAGTCATGATAGGTCTAACATCCATGGTGATGAGGGAAGCCATAATTCAGTTCTTATGGATTTGAATTTGGTAATACAAGTTTAAATCAGAGGTTTTGAAGGAAACTTGGAAGTTTTCAGAAGTGTTTGGGCACACACTTTAAATTTAAAGTAATTTCAATTAATTTTACTTAATTAAAACACTTTAAAGACTGAGCGTTTTCAAGTTGAAAGGGTTGTTTGGTAATTTCTCTTCAAATACCTGGAATTCGGGTGAATTAGCTTCATATTGGTGTTCTTGACAACTGCAAAAGGTTGAATAGGTTCTGGTATGGATTTGAGAGATTGATTGGGGTCTCTGTAGCTTCTTTAGGAGTGAAATTGAGGTTAATTGGTGATTGCAGTGTTTGTAGGTGTCGCTATGGTTTGCAGAGGTTTACAAAGAAAATGAGTGAAAAAGGAAAAATAGGGCTTCTCGGCCTTTTTATTGAACAACGGTCACTTTTTGGCAGGCAATTTACAAATGAACAGTGGGCAGTTTTTCGAGTTGGGCAGGGAGGTGGTTTCCCATGCCATCATACCGCTTTCATGGAGGAGGAGATATTTTGGAGGCGCCACCTGATCTATGTTAGCACTTGACACGTAGCAAATGGGGGACTGGGAAAAACCACTTTATCGATCAAGTCAAGGTCAGACATCGGGTGAACCCGATATGACTATGGACCGCTGGATTTGGGCTTTGACAATTGGATGGCAATCCGGTGACAGATGTGCATGGATGAAATGGGCATAGGTTTCGGGGGGGCAGGACTTTTTTTTTTTTTTTTTCACTTCTGGTTCATGGATACCATGGTCAGTGGTCCGCTACGTCCAGGATCGAAAGTCTCTAGAGTGGACCCCACCCGAAGGGGGTCACACCCCTCGGCCATCACAGACCTAACCCCAAGGGCTTTCGGGTTTCGACCCTGTGACCTCCCATTGGCGAGGCCCCGGCTTGACCGATTGAGCTAACCCTTGAGGCTGGGGGGGCAGGACTTTAATCCTTGGTGGTTTGAGATTATTTACAATTTAATTATGCAATTAAACAATCGGGCGGGGCTTAATGATGGGATTACTTAAGCTTTACTGAGAAGTGGTGAATTAAGTGCGTTTTGTTGGGAATATGGGGTAAAAGTATAGTTTATAGCTAAACTAAGGGTAGGGGTATTATATATAGGAAACGGTATATCAAGAGCTATAGTATTATGTTAAGGATTAATACGAAATGAAATGAGGCAACTGAACATACCCCTAAGCATAAATGTGATCTTTTGCGCATTTTATTCACATACACTTCATACTTAGGGTAAAGTCTTTTTGTGGGTATTTTGAATGAAATGGAATTTAACATGGGGTTGTTTACTTTTCATAGGAAAATGGAGTTTATCCTTAGGAAAAGGGGTTTTATTAGGGTAATGAAGGGAAATGAATTTTATGATGGAAATTCTAACACTTAATGTCCATAAGTCATTAAGCCAAGGGTCCAGTCCCACCAAAAGTTAGAGAAATGCTCCGAGCCTTTATGACTTGAAGGATTTCTAGTACTAGAACTTACTTGTGGATGGAGAAATTAGTAAGTAAAAGGATGAAATGGATGAGGGGGAGTTAATTAAATCATGTTGTAAACCATTGTTTTTTCTTTTTTAACTGATCATGCACATTGAAACATATGATTAAGCATGATAAATGTGCTTTTATCCAATCAACTTTATACTTTAGCAACTTTTCTTCTACTTACCCTAACACTTTTTCTTCATTTATTTGGGTTCATTTAGGCTAGCAGACCCTTATCATTCATTTTTATTTTGAAAATTAAACTATCTACTTCTAAACATATATCTTCCAATGGCCTAGATTAAATTGATGAGCTCCTTTTGTTTTCTCTACCTATCTAATGATCTGCCAAGATTAAGCTATTTGGTCAGATTTTATTCTCTAACTATAAACATAAAATTCAAAGCATGAAATAGTCAATATTAAGTAGTTTGACTACCATGGGTTGTGGCATGTATGAAAAGCTGCACACAACCATTATTTAAGACAGTAAAGCAGTAAAATAGTAGTGGCATTTAGGCTTGCACACTTTTATAATCTGTTTTTGTTTTTGGGGTTCATATATTTTCAATTTTTGATCTTTTATTCTGTTTGTCCTTTGATATTTAAATTAGGACATACCCTCTTTACATTTTTAAAATTTTTAATATGGAAAACATTTGCAGAAAGCAAAGGTATGTACAATATTACAATGCTTAACCTTAGCCAATTCAAAATTATGAATCCTATCACTATAGGACTCTAATAGTGGCTCCACATGGGGATGGCATTTCTTAGTGAAATGTCAAGAACTCTAAATATCAATAGCCTTTGAATTGTGGCTGAAGTTACCTTGCAAAGTTTCCTTCTATGAATCTGCATTATTGATAGTTATGACAGTAAATCTTTCAAAGATTAGGGCCTTCTCTCCGGGCTTCAACTTCAAAGGATCACCACCCAATCCAATCTACACTTTGCAATGTTTTGTACAATGATGCAAAGTAAAGTGAACTATTATAAGTCAGTGGAAAAGTAGTGCCTCAGCATCCTACCATTAACAGTTCCTCTTGGTAGATCTGATCCATCTATGTTTCTCAAGAAAAAGGCATTGTTGCCTCTGTAGCCAAAAATGACATAACTCCTCTTGATCATCAAGGGCACTAATGAAGTTGATATCAAGGGCCTGACAGTTCGATTCAGCCATGAGTCTGGATAAACCTTGGCCTTTGATGAGATTGGTGGGTTTTATCTCTATGTCATATTCCAATATTGTGGCAATCCATTTGCCTCTTTTTCCTTCAGACCCATTTTGAGTCAAAATGTCCTTAACTATAGAGTTTGGAACATAAGCAATAATGTGAGAGTACAGGATGTATACTCTGAAATCTTTGATAGCCTTAACCGAAGCTAATGCATGTTTTTCCATGATATTGTATTCGAGTGTGGCATCTCTTAAGGATTTACTAAATAATGCTATTGGCTATTCATATCCTTGATTGTTCTTTTGTAACAAGACTACTGCAATGGTGTGTTCTGAAGCAAAAGAAAAAATAATAAAATATTTGCTAAAGTCAGGACTAATCAGGACTAGAGTCTTGGTTAAAGCTTCCTTGATAGCTTCAAAGGATTTTTTTGCTTCCAATGTCCATTTGATTGATGAGTCCTTTCTTAGCATGTTATTTAATTCATTAATTAATTCTACTAGATTTGAGATGAATCTCCTAAGAAAAATAATCTTACCTAGAAATTATTGTAGCTCTTTAATGTTTCGGAGATGGGAAATGGTGAAATTGGCTTCTATTATAGCAGGGTATATCCTAATCCCATCTTTAGATATGATGTGTCCTAACAGCTTTCCCTCTTCAAGACTGAAAAGTGTCTTTTTAGGATTTAAATAAATCCCAAATTTCTTGCATTTGATAAATACTCTTATGAGGTGGTCTAAATTTTCATTGTCAGATTTAGAGAAGACTATGATGTCATCCTGGTATACTACTAAGAAATCATGGATTTCCTTGGCAAAAGCTATATCCATAGCTCTCTGAAATGTGGCACCTGCATTCATTAATCCAAAGGGCATCTTCAAATACATGAAGGTACCCCAAGGAGTAGTAAACGCAGTTTTGGGTTGGTCCTTAGGTTGGACTAATATCTAGTTATAGCCAGAGAATCCATCTAACAGTGAAATCCTAGATGAGCCCACTACCCTTTGCAATATATGGTCCATTTTTGGTAAGGGGTAGTTGTCTTTTAAAGAGACCTTGTTCAAGTTTCTAAAATCTACACAAAGTCTAATTTCACCTGTCTTTTTCCTAGTTGTAACTAAGTTTGAAATCCAATCTGAGTATCTAATGGGGGCTATTATTTGGGCATCAAACATTCTTTTAACCTCTTTTTCTATGGATGGCATAAGAACTGGGTTTATCCTCCTAAGTTTCTGTTTGAAAGGTTTAATATCTTCTTTTAGAGGTATTTTGTGTTGGATTATGCTGGTGTCATAAGATTTTAAGTCTTCATAACTCCAGGAAAATACATCCTAGAACTCCTTAAACAAATTTATATATTTGACCTTTTCCTCTGGGGGTAAGGCTTTAGATATCTTAATGAGCTTTGGATTATCTTCAGTTCCTATATTAACTTCTTCTATGTCAGCTCTTAGAGGTTCCATCTTGGGTTTTCTAGCTACATCATTAGAGTCAAACAAATCCTCTAAAGGTACTAATCCTTTAGGCAAAAAATTATCTTTCAAATTAAGAATCTCTGGATCATCATCCATTATTTCATCTATCTCTACATTTTCTAAACTATCTATTTCTACTTTAGTAAATTTAGTTGGTTTATGTACATAAAAAATATTTACATCTAAGCTACTTTCTATATTATTATCTATTGTACAGTCAGTATCTATCTTACAGTTCCAAAATTCACCTTCATTGTTCATGAAATCATAGATGTGGGAGTCCTGGGAGAAAATATGCAAATACTTAAGGTTATATGGTATAACAGTCCTGTGTCTGACTTCTGTAGTGTACTGGTGGTTTGGTTGGAATGGCAGTTTACAAGTACTAGAAAAGGTTTCCAGACTGTGGGTCTGCATGTTTTGTTTTCTCGGAATGGTAGCAAAGTTTGATTCCAAGATATCCTTGACCAATTCTAAAATAGTATCCCTATATCTACCAAGCCTAGAGATTTTTATCAAATATTCACCACCGATTTGTTTCATAATCAGCTCTGAGTCTCTCATGACAGAAACTCTTTTGGCTCCCAATTTCCTAACCAATTATAACCCTAGAATCAGGGCTTCATATTCGTCCATGTTATTGGTACATTTCAAGTTCAATCTAAAATCATGTCCCTCTACATGGTTATTTTCCATATTATGGATCCACACTCCTGCACCAGCGCCTAACCTATTTACAGACCCATCAAATTCTAAATGCTAAAGTGATTCATCGAATATGTTCTCATTGCTAGTTGTCCTGTACTTAAGGTCATTGGTTGTGATTTCCTTCTTATCAGTTACTGCATTGTATAAGATGAAGGAGTCCATATCTCAGTGCATGGAGTATATGAGAACGTTTTGGGGCTTTTCCTCACTACTGACCATGTACTTCATCAAGGTCTCCCTATATAATTTTCTTGGTTGGCCAAAAATAAATATGGTGGCATAAGACATATCCAACTGCAAAGATCCCTGTAGTTTTGCTCCCCATGAGCAAGATAGTAGCATTCCATATTTTGGTGGGATGTCTGCAACTACAATGTCCATTAGAATGCTCTTTGTAGGGCACCAGACAAGAGTCACACATAATTCTTTGATTAGACCAAGGCATTTAACCTGGATGGAGTCAAAAGAAAATAAATCCTTATAAGGCCTCGTAATGTCTAGGTTGATTCTTTCCATTATTTCCTTTGGCATGAGATTGTGGGATGCTCCTGAGTCCAACATAGCGTTATGAAATTTTTTATCATGAATATTTAGGCTGATGTAAAAAGGAGGAAATACACCTTGTTGATGAATTCCATTAGCCTCACAGCCAAACAACAATTCAGGCTGGTCATCATTCAAATTAACAGAATCCTCTCCCTCTCCTATGTTCAAAGTCTCAATTATCTGTCACCTATAAGTTTCATTCTTTACCAGTTTGGTCAAAGGAAATGATATCTTTAATTTAGCTATTTTATTTTTAATATTGAAAGGGAGCTAAGGTTTGTTTGTTTGATTAATATCTTCCTTAATGTGTGCATTTTGAGTGTCTTTATCCTGTTTCTCAGTGGTAGGCATTTCAGTTTGTCTTTCTAATGTTTTGCCTTGATTTCTTTTATCATGCTTATTTTCGGTAATTGACTCTTTTTGGGTTTCAGTGGAGGTTATATCTACAATCCTAGGGGTTGAAGTTTCAAGTGTTCCCCTAGGGAGAATTTGCAATACTTTGTTAACTGGAGATTCTTTTATTATCTTAGTCTGGGTTTGGATGGATCTTTTAATTGGAGTCTCGTTATTCTTCTTACTTCTCAAGCTATATTGTTTATGTACCTCATATATGGCTGATTCATATCCCTGCTTAAAATCAAAAGATTCACCAGATTCTAACTATAATTGTTGAAGCATATATAACTCCTGTTCTTCTTGAGTAAGAAAAACAGTGTCTTCCTCTGTGGTTTCTAGTAATTTAATCTAAGTATCATCCTCTGTTTCTTGGTTTTGTGATTCCTCAACATAGTTTTCTTGGAAGGGGGCCCTAATCTGTTGGTCTGGTGTAGCATTTTTTGCGGTATTACGGTTCTTCCTAAAATTTGGGTTTCTTATTGGGGGTTGTTGTTGTTGATTCTCCCATTGGTTTTTCTTATCCATGATATCTAACCTATCCATGATTATTTCTAAAATTTTAGCTAAAACATCTACTTTTCCATCTGAAGTTGAAGCTTCTTCCTTAAATACAACTTTCTTTTCATTCCTCATTCGTGCTTTCTTAGCTAACAGGTTGGCCTCTACACTGACAACATTACTTTGCATTTGTTCAAGTGTTTTAGGGTTTCTTTCCCTTAGCTAGTATGACATGTCAGCATCAAAACCATCAGGGAACTTAATTAATGCTAGGTCAGGTGGAGGCTTAATATTGGCTGGAATTGCATTATATATATTATTAAACCTAGTGCAATAGTCTTGAACTGACTCATTGGGAGCTCTCCTAATATTGTCATATTCAGAAAGTATTTGCAATGGGTTCTTTTTTCTTTCCCACCTATCAATGAATAACCTTTAAAAATTTTGTAAGTCTGCAATATGGTTGGTAGGAAAGGCTTTGAACCATTTCTTGACATCACCAGTTAAATTTTGGGAAAACAATCTCATTTGGACATCTGCTTCATCTATTTCATGCAGTTCAAAAAAGTCAGACATCTTGTTTACATGTTGTTGGGCAGTGTAATGACCAGTAGCATCAAACAGGAAAATATTACTCTGATAATCTGCAAGCATGGCATGAAGTTGGGTAGGTAAAACAAGAGGAGCATATATGTTTGCCATTGATGTGATTTTGGGTTGACTTGGGGGTAAAGTTGTGGTGGTTGAAGAAGGGCTTGAAACTGATGGAGGTGAATTAGATGAAGATGATTGATTAATGAATGATCTAGGTGATTGAATTGTGGTAGATACAATTGATGAGGTTGTGGTAAAGGAAGGTGGATTTACAGTGAGTGAAGACTGTGAAGAAGTTTGATAGGCAGCAGTAGTAAGGGCAACTACCTCTACAGATTGCTGAAGATAAGCACTATCTATATTACTAATCAATGTAGAGGTCAAGGCTTCTAACTTGTCAAAAGAATCTAAGACAAATTTATCCAAATCTGGATGAATAACCCTTTTTTATTCAATGAGTTGAGTAAACTCAGGGTCTAAAATTGTTTCATGGGTATCATTCACAAATTTGGTTCTAAATAGTGAGAGGTCAAGTGACAAATCAAAAGGGACTTCTTCTAAGTTGAAAACTCCTCGGGGAGTGAATTAGCTCTGTCTAGCTTGCTACTACTTGCTTGAGTTTCTTGGTTTTTTGGCTTCCTTAGAATTCTGTCTGGTTCATCCACTATACTTGCAGGGTTTGGATCTGGGTTGGCCCTAGTGTAGTGAATCTTTTTAGGAGCTAGAATTTTAAGTTTTTTTTTTTTTAATTGTTTTTATGAAATTTTATAAAAACTTATTTCAGGTAATGACCTTAAGGGGCTCAAGATTTGATTGAAGGTTTCCTTAAAGTTTTTATGAGACTAAGGATCGAAGTCCCCAATATGGAAGCCATTATGTTATCACTCCAAAATTCCTTTTGAAAGTTTTAAAGAAGGAAATAATAGAGGTAACCACAAATTGCTTTTGGAGATCAGGACCTAGCCTTCCTGATACTCAGAGAGGGCTTTCTCTTTAAAATTTAACTTTGTTTTAGTTAAGATGTTTTAGGCTAGTTATGATTGTTCAAGGGGTTTTTGATTTGTATTTGAAATTGGGTGGTGGGATCTGCTTAGAAAGGTGGATATAATGATGTCTTTTAGACCATTGGGCTATGGAGTCAAACAAAAAGGGAGAAAAACTGGATTAACTCACTAAAGGAACTTTCAAAGGGCAAGATAGCAAAGTGTTTTTTAGATCTTTCAGACAGAGGGGTGAAAGGGTTTCACTCAGGGTGAGAGAGCAGTTAAGGGTTCTCAAACCCTGATAATGAATGAGGAATAAAGGGGTAATCGAGATCCAAGGGAAACTAAGAATCCTTTAACCTGGATATTTATGAAATTAATCTAAACAAAAGAGAAATTAATAATTCTTTAATTTAAATATCAGAAGAAAACATTTTTATTCATAACCGTTAAGACAGAGTGTAATTAAACAAGTTTTGAAATATTATTCCAGTTATAACATTTAGATTTGGAAAAACATTAAAGATTATGAATAACTTGAGAAAAATGATAACAACAGATGCGAATACTTGTCTGAAATTCGCTTAACACATAAATCCTCTGAAATGTTTGATCATTATTCATCAATCTAGTTTGTTGGCTCAGCAAATAATATAATAACCCTATGGGTTTTCCTAGATCAAAAATTCTATAGAAATGTCTAATAGAATACATCCTACATACTTCAAATTGTGAAGTATTTATACAAAATTTTATTACAAAATATCTCAAACTGACTTGAGATTTAATCTAGGAAAGAAAAATATATTCTTGCAAGAAGATAGAGACAGCTATTGAACTTCTTCATGATGTCCCTTTTATTTTCATACTGCTGGCTTTTATGGTTTTATTTTTAGCACTTTATGCTGCTTTTTTGTTTGATCTTTCATGTTGGCTACTTTATTTACTTCAGGCTTTCATCTGATAAACTTTGAAACTAATACACTTAGACCCTGTTGATCTATCTTCATCCTTTTACAATGTTGTTTTACTTTTACTATACATTAACCTTTTTACTGCATATTTATACAGTAAATCAGTTAATTTATCCCATGCTTCGACATTAAGTAATTGGATTTTTGGCATCCTGCTATATATTTCATCTGCCCCAGTGTATTTGGCAAAAGTAGGCTTATTGATAAACAAGTGTTTTACCTCATGTTGGACGTAAAACAAGTTTTCAAATGTCTGGAAGAGTACTTTACCTGTTGGAAATGCCTTCATTGATGATGTATTGACTTGATCTTTTGCTACCTCTCTGATTTTATTGTTGTAATCCTCATGTGTCATGAGATTGTCATTCATCACGAAGGGACTGGGTAATCCCTCTTCTCTCAAAATTTGGAACATAGTCATAAATCTGTCAAATGCCATCTGCATATTCTAAAACTTATCCTCCAAGTTTTGCATTAAATTTCTCTTGGAGAGGACCTTTCTAGCCTCCAAAATTGTCTTTGTTCTATCCTCTATTTCCAATTCCTGAAGCGCATACTTATTCTTTCTGCTAAGGAACTGCATAATTCTGGCAGCCTCTTCTGGCATTTCACTTAATTCTTCTTTTACTCTTTGGATGTCCTTTATAGCCATCTTTATTAAATCTATCTTCTAAAAAATCACCTAAATAGATGGCCAAATATCATTGAGAGAGTCAATGATATTAGCCCATAGTTGTTCCTTAGCCTGCTCAATGGGTTCTTTCAATGTCAAGTCCTTTTCCAGGGCTTTCAATCTTTCACTCATCCTCGCAACTTTTTGCAATTCTTCTTTGTGCATGATTTTGGCAAGCTTGTAGATTGTTTCCAAGCTTGTCACTTTCTCTTTGAGATTACTCATCTCTATTGTCTGTATGGACATTTCTTCCACAAATTTAACCAACTTTGATTCTTCATCACCTGATGTACCTACTGGTGATGTAAATTTTGTGGAAACTGGTTGTGCTGTATCCATTGGAGCTATGGGATCCAATGAGGCTACCAATGTGGAAGGAAAAACCATGGTAACTATTGGGATGACATTCACCAAGCTAGTTCCAATATCAGTTTGCTTTAATTGGATTAGGTTGTCCAATTCCTTTTTTGTCTCCCTCAATTGGTCATTTAGTTTAAGGACTAATTCCATCAACTCTTCATACCTTGTTTGGTTTTCTAAGACTTCCTGTGTGGGGGGGTGTTGTAGTTGAGGTATCTTCAACTGCTTCTTGAGCACTGTAATGTCATCATTCTTCCTTTTCATTAATTTTCCAGTGGCCTTGATATCTTTGGGGTCATGTCCCAATTTAATCACCACGTCTTCCAAAGACTTGATTCTTGTGTCCTTGGCCTGTGAGGAGGCCTTTTCTAGCTGATACTGTGCTAAGATGTTATTCAATGAGTTCTACAACTAGTGGGCAGATATGGATTTTCCTATAAGGATGGAGTAAATCATTTCTCTAGCCCGTTTGTGAAATTCAATTTGGTCAATGGGATGAATATCTCTTGCCAATACCTCAAAATCAATCTTCTTCAAATCTGTTGATGTTCTTAGCTGTTGTACAGTTGGCTTTATGAAGGACATTTGCATCTTTCCTTCCTTGATGTCGAAAGCTAACATCAACCTAGTTTGATTGGTGGGTGTAATTTTGAGATACTGTGCATAGGATTGTGCCTTCAATTTCTCATTTCTCATTTTGATTTCTTTGAACATGTCCTTAATGTCTCTATCACTATCAACAGGTTTATTAAATGAGGAGACTTCTACACTGAGCTTCCTTTCTAACATCTGAATATGTGATGTTTTTTAGGTTGGGTGGGGAGGTGGTTTCCCAAGCCATCACACCGCTTTCATGGAGGAGGCGGTATTTTGGAGGGTGTTGGCATTATGATACAAGTGTTATCCTTGATGGCAACTCACTTAGATGAAGGATCAATGTACTGCATGTTAACAACAAAGAATTACAGTTCAGGCTACACATAATGAAGAAAGAAAGGTATACAGAGGTTCACCTTGACCAAGTTGCATATACATGTAGGTTCATTGAAAAAAAGGAGTGTATGCGTACAAACACACTTCCACAGAAGGAAAAGTGTGTATATCTTGGGAAAACAAGTTTTTGGGTCCAAGGTATCTGACCCAAGGTATTTGGTCCATGGTATTGATCTGAGGTATTTTGTCCAAGGTATTGGTCCTAAGTGGTTTTGGTCCATGGTATTGACAAAGGCCTAAAAATATATAAGGAGGAGAAGATCATTAGGCCAAGAACAAGCAAGTATTGAATATCTGATGAAGTATGAGGTCAAGTATGGAGGTTATGGGTTTCTGATCTGAACTAAGGATGCACCTATATGATTGATGATGATTGATGGACCAGAATCATGAAGGCTTAGATATATTAGCATTATGTGGCTTGATCTTGAACATTCTAGATCTGAATACTGACACATGTTTTTATTATGTAAATGTGATGATCTGGGTATGAATGAAGTCTGAAATAGTTGTGATGCTTTAAGTTTGCATTTCCAGATTTCTACGCAGGTTGGCTTTAGTAAAAGGGCGTATACATGCTGGTTCAACTTATGGATGTAGCACATATCTTCTGAAGTATGATTTATAAGGGTCATGTTTTCTATTGCAGTGTTCAGGGTTTTGGTGACTGTTTTCTGGTGACAGTATTCTGCATATTCAGATTGGTTGATTGTGATTAGCTTCAGTGTTGATGGATGAAATCTAATGAAGGATCAGGATCATAATGACTTATCATTATGTGATCTGATAATGGATGGGCTAGATCTGAGCACTAACATATGTTTTATCCTCTATGTATGATTATGTCTGAAGTCTGGAAGTGCAGCAAAGTATTTGCAGATCTATACATTGGTTTGCTTTTGGGAAGCTACGTATATGCGCATGTTGACTTCTACCAAATAGCGTATACACTCTGAAGCATGGTTTTAAGATTACAACTCATTCTGAATCTGAACTCAGATTTGTATACTGGTTACAGTGATCTATCTGTACAGTTGATTGGTAGAACTTGATTAAAATAATGGATGATTCAGTTGGGTCAGTGATTGATTAAGTTTGATTGATTCAGAAAGTAATGATTGAGTTTCAGTGATTGCAGTGGTGATTGATTTTTGAACTTCAATGTTGTTGATGGGTCCAATATGAGAATTGGATGAAATTTGGCCTTCAGATTATGATGTTGTGTTTCAGGAGTATCCAGTATGAAAATTTATGAAACGTGCTACCTGGAGGAAGAGAGAAGGTTGTAGTATTTTGTAGGTCGGCGCCTATGTGCTAGTAAACATATTGACTAGTATAACAGCTAGGGGGTTGTAGCTCCCTTTCAGTAGAAGCTGGAGAACGAGAGAAGGTTATAGCCTTCTGCAGGTAGTAGCATGTGTACTAGTATGAGTCTGCACCAGTACAATGTTGTAAACAGATTTTCTTATTATTAAAAGAAGACAGAGACAACAACAGCAAGTGGTATTTACCCACATTGGGTTTCCACCTTACATCTTGGTGTTGATGTGTGTTTCTTATGTGTGATGGTTCTTTCTGTTATTAACTACACATGGTTACTATTTAATGTTTAATAAAGTACTCATGCACAGATTAAAGATCAACATATGATGAATTAACTGAATCATTAGTTTTCTAGACATACGCTTGTTTCCTTAAACACAGTTGCGTACACACGCGGGTTACCTTCATTGATGTAGCGTATATGAAATTGAGTATGAAATAGAAAAATATTATCAACTTGACTAATACTAATTCGCACCCCCCCCTCTCAGTCTTATTTCCAACGGAGGGGTCACTTGATCTATGTTAGCGCTTGACACGTAGCAAATGGGGGACTGAGAAAAACCACTTTATCGAGTGGGTAAAGGTCGGGCATTGGGTGAACCCGATATGGCTATGGACCACTGGATTTGGGCGCTGATGATCAGATGGCAATCGGGTGACAAATGTGCACAGATGAAATGGGCATAGGTTTCGGGGGGCCCAGGGCTTTAATCCTTGGTGGTTTGGGATTATTAACAAGTTAATTATTGGATTAAATGATCGGGTGGGGCTTAATGATGGGATTAATTTATCTTTACTGAGAAGTGGTGAATTAAGTGGGTTTTGATGGGAATATGGGGTAAAAGTATGGTTTATAGCTAAACTAAGGGTAGGGGTATTATATACAGGATTTAATTATATATGAGGAAAGGTATATCGGGAGCTATAGTGTTATGTTAAGAATTAATATGAAATGAAACGAGGGGAGTGAACATACCATAAGCATAAATGTAATTATTTGCGCACTTTATTCAGATACACCTCATACTTAGGATAAAATCTTTTTGTGCGTATTTTGAATAAAATGGAATTTAACATGGGGTTGTTTACTTTTCACAGGAAAATGGAGTTTATCCTTAGGAAAAGTGGTTTTATTAGGGTAATGAAGGGAAATTAATTTTATGATGGGAATTCTAACACTTTATGTCCATAAGTTATGAAGTCGAGGTTCTAGTCCCACCAAAAGTCAGAGAAATTCTCTGAGCCTTTATGACTTGAAGGATTTCTAATACTAGAACTTACTTGTGGATGGGGAAATTAGTAAGTAAAAGGATGAAATGGATGAAGGGGAGTTAATTAAATCAAGTTGTAAACCATTGTTTTTTATTTATTAACTTCTCATGCACATTGAAAGATATGATTAAGCATGATAAATGTGATTTTATCCAATCAACTTTATACTTCAGCAACTTTTCTTCTACTTACCCATTACTTACCCTAACATTTTTTCTTCATTTATTTGGTGCATTTAGGCTAGCAGACCCTTATCATTCATTTTTCTTTTGAAAAGTAAACTATATACTTCTAACCTTATATCTTCCAAGGGCTCAGATTAAATTGATGAGCTCCTTTTATTTTCTCTACCTATCTAATGATCTACCAAGATTAAGCTATTTGGTCAGATTTTATTCTCTAACTATAAAAATAAAATTCAAAGCATGAAATAGTCAAGATTAAGCAGTTTGACTACCATGAGTTGTGGCATGTATGACAAGTTGCACACAACTATTATTTAAGACAGTAAAGTAGTAAAATAGTAGTGGCATTTAGGCTTGCACACTTTCATGATCTGTTTTTGTTTTTGGGGTTCATATATCTTCATTTTCTAATCTTTTCTTATTCCTTTTGTCCTTTGATATTTCTTTTAGGACATACCCTCTTTACATTTTTTAAATTTTTAATATGGAAAACATTTGCAGAAAGAAAAGGTATGTACAATATTACAAGGCTTAACCTTAGCCAATTCAAAATGATGAATCCTATCACTATAGGACTCTAACAACTAGTCCTTCACTGTCCTGCTTGATCTTCTGTTGTGTAAGTTGCACGTTCAACAACTTTTCATGTATGTTGGTGGAGACTTGGTAGGCTTCTTCCAACCAAGGATCCAACCACACCTTAAGGACTGCCTATTTTTTCTACGCTGCTTCCACATGTGTAAGGAGTTTCTTCCCCTCCTATAACTTGGCATGGCATTATGTTGTAGCCATTAACCGCGTCATCACCTTCACTTTGTTGTACTACTGTTGAAGCTCGCGTGTCTCTATTTTTTAATCTTTGCATGTTGGGATCATCCTGCAGGGGTGTCACTACTTCC
This sequence comes from Pinus tabuliformis, assembly GCA_031772625.1. NCBI lineage: Eukaryota > Viridiplantae > Streptophyta > Pinopsida > Pinales > Pinaceae > Pinus > Pinus tabuliformis. The sequence continues at coordinate 1,388,209,151 of CM062804.1, forward strand.
ATGGCCTGCTCAAATAATGTTGTACAGTCCACAATCGCAACATCCATAGTGGTTATTTCATTCTTAACAGCAGCTTCGTCATGTTCCCTAACTTCTTACGGGGTTAAAGGCTGTGACTTGAGCTCTAGTTCTGTGATTTTCATGTTGAGCTTGAACTGAACTCGAGCCACTTCTTCCTTAGCATCGCAGACACCCATTGCAAGGTTCCTGATCTTGGCCTCAAGCTGTGCCTCCTCAAGTATGTGCAACTCCGGCACTGTCCTGCAAGCCTCTGCAACCATGGCTGCTAGTTTGGTGCTCTGTGCCTGGATCGTTTCTTTTGCCTTCAGGGCCTCCATCTTTTCAGTGAACATTTGCTCATTGTTCACCCGATATTCACTTATTAGGTTGAGAGCATGCTACTCCCATGCTCATAACTCCATTGTGACACATGTTTGCATCGTTTGAAGATATTCGTTGGGGAGCGTTGCAAGGTTGAGGTCGATATTCTTCAGAGTACTCATGATGACCTTATCATTGGTTGATTCCACGGTCAAGGACCCTTCTGGTAGTGCAACCGCTCGGAGATCCACTGACCTGACCATCTCGGCAACCTGACTAGTCCCTGGTGCCAAACTTGTTTGTGCGGAACTCATTAAAATTATGGCAACAAGGAAGTCTACCCCTCACAACTATAAAGATGGAAGTATTGTTTCTCCTAGCCTTCCACAACCTACAAGGGTGACACCACAACAATTGGAAGAAAAAAAGAGCAAAAGGACTTTATTACAATTGTGATAACAAATACATTAAAGGTCATAACTGCGCTGAGAAGAAATTATTTTACATTGATTGTGAAGAGGAGGAAGAAAAGGATCAAGAAACATCAAAAGAAGAGGATATACATGAGGAACCAACCCTAGAGAAATAAGAAATGAATCTGACCATATCTTATAATGCATTGGCAATAATTACCACTCCTAAAACTCTCAAGATAGAAGGACATATCAAGAAAATGAAGGTTAAAGCAGTGAAATATCAGGAAGAAAAGTATCAAGAAACATCAAAAGAAAAGGATACTCACCAAGAACCAACCCTAGAGAAAGAAGAAATGAATCCAACCATATCTTGTAATGCATTGGTCAGAATTAGCACTCCTCAAACTATAAAGATAGAAGGACATATCAAGAAGAAAAAGGTAATAGTGTTGATTGATTCGGGTAGTACCCATAATTTTATTCATTGTAAGATAGCCAAGGAATTTAATTGCCTCCTATACCCAACACCAGAGTGTCAAGTGACGGTTTTAAGTGGAGGAACCATAAATTGCTCTGGAAAGTGCCATAATATCAAGCTATCCATGGGAGAATATGTATTGAATATCCCAATGCTTTCCATTCCAATGGATGGTGTTGATGTTGTACTAGAAGTCCAATGGCTACAATCCTTGGGTACATTAGCTTTTAATTTTCAATAACTTTTCATGAAATTTTCTTCAGAAGGAAAGGAAGTTGAATTAAAGGGTATCATAGGGAAACCAAGAAAGGTAATCATATCTAACGGAATGACAAAGCTTATGAAGAAAGAACAACGAGGTGTAATTGCATAATTATGTTCACTAATGGTTCCCACATAGAAATCATCTATTTCTCCATATCTCCAAAAAGTTTTGGACAATCATTCCAAGGTATTTGAGACTCCCAAAGGTCTCCCACATATTCATGATCATGATCATGCTATTCATTTGATTCCAGGAAGTGTTCCTCCAAACATCAGGCCTTATAGATATCCATATGCCCAAAGGAGTGAAATTGAACATATGGTTGCAGAAATGGTAGAGGTTGGTATAATTATCCAACCAAATTTGATAAACAAAGCAAGAGATGAATGGAAGAGTGGTGAAGCAGGGTGGGAACTCATTCAAAAGTTTCCGAAGATCCCAGTTCCAACAATATTGCCAGAAATTGACAAGGAAGGAAAAATCATATTGAAACCTGAAGCATTCACAGAACCGAGAAGTCGACAGCTACGAAATCGATCAATTTCAGAATATCTCATCAAGTGGAAGAACTTAACCACTAAGTATTCCAATGGAAGGATGAGAATTTTATACAAAAGCATCAAGAACTACTCAGATGTTGAGGACAACACTCTTTGAAGGAGAGGGGCATGTTAGGTCCCTATACTACTAGTGTAACCCCTTATTGTTATTAGTACAACCTCGTTATTATATTGTTGTGCCCATATAGTCCCCATATTGTTATTATTGTGCCCTTACATTATTATTTTTATGTCAGCTCTAATTATATTATGACCCCTTAGACTCCTATATATAGAAAGGAGGTCTTGTCATTTGTATCATCCAATAATTGTTCATTTGTTTAATGTAAAGGAGGTTGCCCCCTCAAAGAGGCTTATGTCTAAGGCGTTCATCTATATTTTCTATCTTTTTGTGAGCTAATTTCATAACATAATGTCCAAGAGACTTTTGAACATGTTTTTCCTTTTAGTCATCTGCTTAACAAGTATTCCCCTCTAATGAATCTTATTATGAAGAATTTTACATGTGAAGGTAGATTCTCCATATTATACAGGTATCATGTCAGGTTACTTATTGCACTTCACCTCTACAAGAACACTTAATTTGTGCAACTTTCTATCTAAGAATGTGGTGAAGATGACTGAAACAAATTGCACCAAGGGGCAGCCTCATCTCACCAATTTGTTTCACCATATCCTGATAAAGATTGTGGTTATGCATCAACTTTTAGTCAAGCAAATCACTTGGGAAACCTTTCTGGATAAATTAAAAACTGCTCCTATCATTAACCCCACTGTTTCTCCTAGAAAAGCAACACCATGAAGGTCAAGGCCCACATGGTCGATGAATTATGGTTCAACAAGCAAACAGGAAGAAGTTTTAGAGGCACCTAGACCTAAGGTAACCAAGACATATCAAAGAGGGAATAGGCTTGTGTTTTCTCCACAGATTGTGGAAGGGGCCAAGCCTTCTACATTAGCACACTAGGGATCATATTTGTATAATGAGGAGACTATCATCAGGACATATGCATAGTGGACTTGGAGTCCCAAGATGATCATGAAACCCTAAAACTAGTTATTAGAGAGAAGGATTATGAGATCATGGAGCTTCTAGACAATGTGGTAAGAGCCAAATTCGTCATTTCATTCCTAGAGCAAGAAAATGAGCAGTTGAAGGTAAATTAGCTGCTTTTAGAAGAAGATTTTTTTAAAACCAGTATGCAAGAGTCCAAAGGTAAAGCAGTGTTGGGGCATGATGAACAAGAAAATCAGGTTGGAAGGAAGACATCGAGGACAAAGGGTCTCAAAGGAAAATTGCAAAAGGAAAAAGACCAAAACCTACTAAATGAGGGTTTGAGTCTTGATGACATTATTGCTATGGAAATCAATAAGGACGGGACAAAGTCAATGGCCATCATGAGAAGATTCTTGACACAGCTAACAGAGACAATCATATGTTGAGTCACATGGCCCATCACTATCAAACAAGGAACCAGATTGCACAAATCAGAATCAAGAGATTGAAAGCAAAATTGAAAGAGTTCGAAGACAAGCAAAGGGAATCAAGGTAAAGAGGTTAAAGGATTAAATTGGTGACTAAAGCATCCAAGAATTTTTATCCTATCATCCATAATAGCTAAGTAACAAATTTTGAAAGTTTTGGAGCAATTTGGAAGTTGTTTTTAAATTTGCCATAAAAAGGCACACAAAAGCGCCACGCAAAGGCCCGACCCTTTTTCAAATTCGGCAGAAAAAGGCACACAAAAGCGCCACGCAAAGGCCCGACCCTTTTTCCATGGACATCCAAATGAAGTTTTTCCTACATGGATGGATGGATAATGATGATTACATGCCAAATATAATCCTATTTTTGTATTAACGCTTCCCATTTTGATCAGAAAATTAAAAAACCTCACCTTTTCCATGCCTCTTGTTAGGTTCCTATACTAATAGGAGTCATAATTTTGAATGACTAAGGTTAAGCCCTGTAATATTGTACATACCTTTGCTTTCTGAAAATGTTTTCCATATTATAAAATTAAAAAATGTAAAGAGGGTATGTCCTAAAAGAAAAATCAAAGGAAAAAAAAAGAATAAGAGAAGGTAAAAAAAGAAGGAAAATATATGAACCCCAAAAACAAAAAGAGACCATGAAAGTGTTTAAGTCTAAATGCCACTACTATTCACTTTTATGCATAATAATGATTGTGTGCAACTTGTTATTCATGCCACAATCCATGGTAATCAAAATTTTTAATCTTGGTTACTTCATGCTTTGAATTTTATGTTTATAGTTAGAGAATAAAATCTGACCAAACAGTTTAATCTTGGCAAATCATAGATAGGTAGAGAAATAAAAGGAGCTCATAAGTTTAATCTGAGCCCTGGATGATATAAGGTTAGAATTAGATAGATTAATTTTCAAAAGAAAAATATATGATGAGGGTTTGCTAGCCTAAATGCACCTAAAGAAATGGAGAAAACATGTTAGGGTAAGAAAAGGGTAAGTAGAAGAAAGGTTGTTGAACTACAAGGTTGATTGGATCAAAACACATGCATCATGTTTAGACACATATTTCAACATGTATGATCAGTTATGAAGGCAAAAGAAAAGGTTTACAAGTTAATTTGACTAACTCCCCCTCATTCATTTTCCCCTATACTTACTAATTTCCTATCCACAAGCATGTTCTAGTACTTTTAGTCCTACAAGTCAAAGAGGATCAGAGCGTTTCTCTGACTTTTGGTGGGACCGGACCCTCGGCTTAATGACTTATGGACACAAGTGTTAGAATCCCCTTCATAAAATTCATTCCCCCCCATCACCCTAAGAAAACTCCTTTGCCTAAGGATAAACTTCATTTACCTAGGAAAAGAGAAAACCCCCATGTTAAATCCCTTTTCGCTAAAAAACCCACAAAAAATATTTTATCCTAGGTATAAAGTGAAGTGCATGAAATGCATTACACTTTACGTTTTTACTTAAGGAAATACCCACTCCGCCCATCCAATTTCATATTAATTATTAACTTTATTTTATAATTCATGGATAAAACCCTTTTCCCGTATATTAACTAAATCCCTATGTAAATACCCCCAATCCCTAGTTTTAATGAAAACTATACATTTACCCCTTATGTCGACAAAACAAATAAATTCCCTCGTTAACCCTAAATAACCACAAACCACTTGTGTTCAAAGCATTGGGCCCCCCTAAACCTCCGTACATTTCGTCCGTGCTATTTCACCATCCAACCACCATTCTTTCATCTGTGCTCAAATCCGACAATGTGCAGCCATATCAAACTCACCCAACGCCCGAACTTTACCCAAAGAGTTAAACCCCATTATGAAGCCTCACCCGTTGATTTTAAACCTGTGATTAATTCCTAAATAAACCCAAACCGTTGAAGTTTAAAGCCTGGACCACCATAGGCCCAATATTTTATAACCTGCGCGTTTCCCTTGCCCGACTATCATCCAACCAACATCCCACTCATCCAATGGTCCATAGCCATATCGGCCGCACCTGATGGCCAAATATTACTTGCCCGATAAAGCGGTTTTCCCTGCCCCTCGAAGGCTACATGTCAAGTGCCAGAGTATATCGTGTGACCCCTCCTAAAAACCACCTTCTCCTCATAAGCAATGCGAAGACCTCTAATACCACCTCCCCACCAACCAAATAAACCACCTATTATCTGTAATATGAATTTTCGTGCCATATTTGAAAAGTTACCCGTTAAAGCTTAAAAACTTGAAAACTCTTGTTTTCGTGCCTTTTGCCTGTTTCACAGTAAAATCCCGTTAAACCCTCCTGATGCCACCCTGAACCTCTGCAACGTAATTCAACCTCTGATTACATTCAAAATGTTACCACGACTCCTTCCCCAGACATCCCTATGCTAGAAAGCCATCAATCTCCTTCCCTGCGAACCTGCGTTTTCTTAATAAGTGTTGAATTTTGCAGGTAATTGGCCGAAGACCAGAACATGGATAAACATTTCTGATACTAGTCACAGAACCTGTTTACTCTAAGACTCAACAAAAAACCTATTCAAAATCCTATATTTAGAAGAAGAAGACAATTACACGCAGAACAGAGAAGAAGACAATTATACATAGAGCCGAGAAGAAAACATTCACACAGAACCTTGATTGTTAAAACAGAGGACCAGACAGAGTATGCAGTTAGAAGACAAATGAATGAAACATACAGAAACTTGACCAATATCCACTACCAGATGTTGATACACATAAAAACAAAAGAATTTACTTTTGAAACACACAGTAAATAGTTAAAATGTACAGTAAGAATAAAAACATAGCAAAGGATAAAGACAGGTCATCAAAGTGAAAGAGTACCAGTGACAGAGAGTATCAGATGAAAGCTTGAAGTAAATGAAGCTTCGAGCATGAAAGATTCAACAACAAAGAGAATAAAGAGTTAAAATCAAACCATAAAAGCCAGCAAAAGCTTGAAGTAAATGAAGCTTCGAGCATGAAAGATTCAACAACAAAGAGAATAAAGAGTTAAAATCAAACCATAAAAGCCAGCAATAGCACAATAAATGGGACAGCATGAAAGTAGTTCAATAGCTATCTCTATCTTCCTACGAGAAGATATTTTTATTTCCTAGATTAAATCTCAAGTTAGTTTGAGATATTTGTAATAAAACCTTAGTATAAATACTTCAAAATTCGAAGAATGTAGGGTGTATTCTTAGACATTTCTATAGACTTCCTGATCAAAAGATTGTAAATCCATTGGAGAATTGACTGAGCCAGCAAGCTGGATTGGTGAATAAAGACAATATATTTCAAAAGATTCATGTGTTGAGTGAAGTGCAGACAAGTATTTTCTCATGTTGTTGTTATCTTCCTTAAAAAATTTCCATAATGTTTATCTGAATCTGAATGCTATAACTAGAGTGTTATCTCATAATTTGTTTAATTACACTGTTATGGTAGTTAGGCAAATACATGTTTTCTACTGATATCTAAGTTAAGGAATTCTTATTTTCTCCTTAGTTTAGGTTTTCTCTTTATAATCTATAATAAAGGATTCTTAATTGCCCTTTGTTTTCGATTAACGTTTGTTCCCCGTTTCAATCCCGGACTGAGAATTCTTAATTGCTCGCTCACCCTGGTTAAGACCATTTTCACCCCTTGGCCCTAAGACTTGCACTCTACTCTGTTATCTTGCCCTTTGAACATTCACTTTAGTGAGTTGATCTAGTCCTGCTGCCCTTCTTTCAACTCCATAACCCAATGGTCTAGAGACATCATACTATCCATCTGTTTAAAGAATCCCACTACCTAATCTTCAATACAAATCAAAAACCCCTTGAACAGTAAGAACTAGCCTAAAATCCCAGCAAACAAATCTAAATCATAAAGAGAGAGCCCTCTCTGAGCTTAGGTTGGCTAGAGCCTATGCCCAAAAGTTGGTTTGTGGTTACCTCAGTCATTTTATTTCTTCTAATAACTTCTAGAGAAAATTCTGAGTGATAACATAGTGGCAACTCCACTAGGGAACCAACAACTCCTCAGTTCTAATAAAGCTTTAAGAAAATTCTAATTCTATATTTTGAGCCTCTTAAAGTCATTTGTTATAAGTTATTTTGAAAAAATCTCACAAAAAAAATTAAAAATTTTGAAATTATGGCTTCTAGGAAGACTCCTTTTATTAGGGCTAATCCAGATCCAAACCCTCCCCTAGTAGTTGACAATCTCAACCTGATTTCAGGAAAATCTAAAAAAGAAGAATGTTCAATTATCATGTCCTGATGAGTGGTTATTTTTAGAAGAACTTCTCTTTGATGTGCTATTTGATCTTTCATTATTTAGAACAAAATCTGAAAGTGCAATCAATGAAACTGTTCTAGATCCTAATTTTATTGCAGAAATTGAAGTCCAACAAGCCAAAAAATCAATTGATGAGTACATTCTTAAATATCCAGAATCATCCATTAATACCACCACTACCCTTGAGTTTTCTGAACAATTCTCCACTACTTTGAGTTCACCATTATTCCCTTCAACTCCAACCATAATACCTTCTGAAGTCCATTCTTCACCACCATTTATACTTTCACTCCCTCACCAACCTATCATCACTTATTCATCACCAACTAGTCCTGGTTCTTCATCCACTACTGCATTATTTCCATGTATCTCAACCCCACATCTTAGCCCCCCCCAACCTACAGCGATGGCAAACAGATATGCTCCTCTTGTTTTGCCTGCCCAACTTCATGCTATGCCTGCAGATTATCAGAGTAAGATTCCCCTGTTTGATTCTATTGTTCAGTACATTACCCAGCAACATTTAAACAAGATGTCTGACTTCTTTGAACTACATGAAATAGATGAAGCAGATGTCCAGATGAGACTCTTTGCCCAAAATTTGACTGGTGATGTCAAGAAGTGGTTTAAAGCTTTTCCTTCCAACCACATAGTAGACCTAGAAAATTTCCAAAGGTTTTTTATTGATAGGTGGGAAAAGAAAAATAATCTCTTACAAATCCTTTCAGAATATGAGAATATTAGAAGAGGACATAATGAAACTGTTCAAGATTACTACACTAGATTCAATAACATATATAATGCAATCCCAGTTAACCTTAGACCCTCATGTGACTTAGCATTAGTAAAGTTCCATGATGGTTTTGACACAGATATGACATACCAACTTAGGGAAAGAAACCCCCCAACGTTAGAAGATATGCAAAGTGTATTTGTTAGTGTAGAAGCTAATTTTTAGCTAAAAGGGCTAGAGTTAGAAATGAAACGAGAATTGCAAAGGATGAAACTTCACCATCTGATATTAAAATAGATAAATTAGCCAAAAATATGGAAACACTAATGAAGAGAATAAATAACATGGAAAGGAAACCCCAATGGGATAACCAACAAGCACCTCCAGTTAGAAACCCAAATTTCAGAAACAACCAAAACATTGGGAAAAATGGACCAAATCAGAACATACGACATCCTTTTCAAGAAAATTATGCAGAGACATCCCATCCTGAAGATCCAGATCAAGATACATAAATTAACCTAATGGGAAAAATTATGAGGACATTGCTTTTCTAACCCAAGATGAGCAGGAACTATATATGCTGAAGCAATTACAGGTACAGTCGGGGAATCATTTGATTATAAACAAGGATATGACTCTTCCATCTTTGAAGTCCATAAAAAATATAATCTAAGAAGCAAAAAGAATGTTGATGTCCCTAACCAAACTAAGAAAAAAACACAAAATCAACCCAAGAAAATAAAAGAAGCCCCTATTTCAAAGATCCTCCAAATTCTCCCTAGGCAGAACCCAAATCCTTCTAGCCCCATAATTGTAGATATAACCTCTGATCAACCTTCTGCTGATCAACCATCCACTTCAATTCCACCTAAGGAACCAGTGGACAAAGCTCAAAACATTATATTTGAAAATCCACATAAGGAAATCCCCAATAAAGAAAAAGAAGAGAATCCTACTCAAATCCCTGCTGCTAAAACTCAAAACCTTCAAATAGAAAAAGTATCTTTGCCATTCAATTTGGGAGCAGAGATAGAAAAGCTAAATATTTCAATCCCTTTAACAGAACTAATCAAGAATGAACCTTATGAATCACAGATAAACCAGACCTTAAACATTGCTGAAAATGAGGATTCAGTTAACTTGTTTAATGACCAACCAGAACTCATATTTGGTCCAGGTGTTAATGGAAAACCATTAGAAGGAGGAGTTCCACCTTTTTACATTAGCCTTAGTATCGATGACAAAATTCTACACAATGCAATGTTGGATTCTGGGGCCTCTCATAACCTAATGCCCAAATCAGTAATGGAGAAATTAAACCTATACATTACATTAGTCTTAGTATCGATGACAAAATTCTACACAATGCAATGTTGGATTCTGGGGCCTCTCACAACTTAATGCCCAAATCAGTAATGGAGAAATTAAACCTAGACATTGCAAGGCCTTACAAAGAATTATTCTCATTTTACTCCAATCAAGTAAAGTGTCTAGGATTGATTAAAGACTTGTGTGTTAGTTTAGTCCAATATCATGCCAAAAGCATCCTTATGGATATTGTAGTTGTTGACATCCCACCAAAGTATGGCATGTTGTTATCCAGATCATGGGGAGCCAAACTTTAGGGATCTTTACAACTAGATATGTCATATGCAACAATCTTTGTTTTTGGACAACTTAAGAAACTATACTGAGAAACCTTAATGAAATATATGGTAAGTAGCCAAGATTGGCCTCAAAACTTTCCCATCTACTCCATACACTCAGACATCAATTCTTTTATCTTGTATAATGTTGATCAAACACAAGAAACACTTTTAGACAATACTAATGTAGAACCAAAAGAAATTGCAGTTTCTTCACAAAATGAAACTAACCAGACTATAGAATTGTTCAATGAACAAGAAGGCCAAATTGTTGTGAATAATGATAAGTTTGTTGCACCAAATAGTGAAAATTATGATCATGAGATATTATGGAATTTAGAATTTGATGGATCAGTCAATAGGTTAGGATCAGGAGCAGGAGTGTGGATATATAATTTGGAAAATAGTTACTCAAAAGGACATGCATATAGATTGAATTTTAAGTGTACTAATAATATAGCTGAGTATGAAGCATTAATTTTAGGTCTTAAGTTAGTTAGGAATATAGGAGCTAAAAGAGTTTCTATCATGGGAGACTCTAAACTAATTGTAAAATAGATTGATGTTGTATATATGACTAAGGACCCTAGATTAAGTTGTTATATGGATACTATTGTAGAAATACTTAACACTTTCCTAGAAACAAAGCTTGCAGTAATCCTTAAAAAACATAACATACAAGCCCATAGTTTAACAATGTTTTCCAACACCTGCAAATTACCCTTCCAACCTAACTATTAGTACACTGCTGAAGTTAGGCACAGACCTGCAATTCCAGATAATTTGAAGAATTGGAAAATATTTTCTAATGATAAACAGATAAATAAATTTTTACTTTCAGAAAAAGAGTTTGTAAATAACCATATAGATACTGATACATCAATAGATCCTGACACTAAGGATAAAATAGAAATAAATGGGATAGAAGATGATGAAATAGATAGATTTAACCCAACTAAATTTACCAAATCAGATGTAGATAGCTTAGAGCTAATGGAGATTGATGAAGTAATCAGTGAAGAAACCAATGTAATTAATCTCAATGATAACTTCTTACCAAAGGGATTAACCCCTCTGGAAGATTTATTTGATTCAAATGATGTTCCTAGGAAACCTAAAATGGAACCTCTAAGGTATGATATAGAGGAATGTAATATAGGCACTGATGAAAATCCTAAATTGATCAAACTTTCAAAATCATTACCTCCAACTAAAAAATTGAAATACATTGAGTTATTAATAGAATTTTAGGATGTCTTTTCTTGGAGTTATGAGGACCTTAAATCCTATGAAACCAACATCATCCAACACACAATTCCTATTAAAGAAAATCAAAAGCCTTTCGAAAAAAAACATAGAAGGATTAATCTTGTCTTATTACCTGTAATTGAAAAATAAATTCAGAGGATGTATGATGCCAAAATAATTACACCAATCATATTTTTTGATTGGGTCTCAAACTTGGTGCCAGCTAGAAAGAAAACTAGTGACATTAGACTCTATGTGGATCTCAAAAACCTCAACAAAGTGGCACTAAAAGACATTTACCCTCTGCCCAAAATGGATCACATTTTACATAGAGTATTTGGATCAATGAGAATCTCATTGTTGGATGGGTTTTCTGGTTATAATCAAATCTTAGTTCATCTAGATGACCAACCCAAAACTGCATTTACTACTCCTTGGGGGATATTTATGTATGTGAAAATTCCTTTTGGGCTAATGAATGCAGGAGCCACTTTCCAGAGGACTATGGATATAGCCTTTGCAAAAGAAATTCATGATTTCCTTGTGATATATCTAGATGATATTACTATATTTTCAAAATCTGACAATCAACATTTGGATCATCTAAGGCAAAGCGGGAAGTTTGGAATCTCCTTGAACCCCAAAAAATCCTTTTTTGGGTTAGAAGAAGGAAAGTTGTTAGGTCACATAATTTCGAAAGATGGTATAAGAATAGACCCTACGAGAATAGAAGCCATCTTACAAATAAGACACCCTAGGAACATTAAAGAGTTACAAGCTTTCTTAGGAAAAATTAATTTCTTAGAAGATTTATATATAATCTAGCAAAGTTAATTAGATTACTAAACATCATGCTGAAAAAGGACTCCACTATAAAATGGACTGTTGAAGCTGAGAAATCCTTTGAATACATCAAACTAGCCTTAAATAAAACACCTATATTAATAAGTCCTAAATTTGACAGAGATTTCATCTTGTTCTCCTTCTCTTCTAAGCACACAATAGTTGCAGTTCTATTATAGAAAAATGATCATGGCTATGAACAACGCATTGCTTTCTTTAGCAAAGCTCTGAGAGATGCCCCCTTGAAACATAACATAATGGAAAAACAGGCCTTGGCTTTAGTCAAAGCCATTAAATCTTTTAGGGTATAAATATTATACTCTCATATAGTAGCCTATGTTCCTAATTCAGTGGTTAAAGACATCCTAACTCAGGATGGTCCTGATGGAAAGAGAGGAAAGTGGATTGCTACTATTTTAGAGTATGATATAGAAATCAAACCTACTATGTTAATCAAAGGCCAAGGTTTAGCCAAGCTCATGGTTGAATCGAACTGTCAGGCCTTGGATATAAACTTTATTGCAGCAATAGATAATGAAGAGGAGATGGCGACTCCACTAATCAGCCAGGCCTTTCTTGAATCACCTTGGTATGCTGATATTATTTATGTTTTATTGAATTTACAAGCTCCTCTTGAATTATCTAGGACTAAAAGCAGGTTTTTGAAGATGAAATCCTTAAGATTTTGTATATTAGACAATGTTTTGTTTTGGAAATATCATGAAGGTATTATACTCAATTTCTCATTAAAAGATGAATCTGACAAAGTTTTGCAAGAATTTCATGCCAGTGACTGTGGAGGACGCCTTTACTAGAATACCACTGCAGATAAAATCTTTAGAGTTGGTTTCTACTAGCCTACCTTGTTTGCTGATGTCAAAAAATATGTGACCTCCTGTCACAAATGCCAAATCTTTGAGGGAAAGAAAAATCTTTTACCTTTACCCCTCAATCCAATCTCTGCTGAAATACCTTTTCAACAATGGGGTTTAGAATTCATTGGTGAAATTCACCCACCCTCCTCTGCCCAACACAAATGGATCCTCACATCCATAGACTACTTCACAAAATGGATAGAGGCCATACCTTCAAGGCAAGCCACAGGCACTGTTATCATAACCTTCCTTGAAACCAATATTCTATCAAGATTTGGATGTCCAACTAAGCTCATTACTGATAATGCAGTAGCCTTTAAATCCAAAAGAATGATAGATTTCTACAACAAATACCATATCACCCTAGGCCATTCCACAACATATTATCCTTAAGGTAATGGACTAGAAGAATCCTAAAAAAAAATCCTAGTAAACATCATCAAGAAGTAGAGGACAATAAGAAAACTTGGAATAAAAAGCTAGTCAATGCCTTATGGGCAGACATATTGACTACTAAGAAATCAATTGGTACTTCTCCCTATCAACTAGTTTATGGAATGGAAGTTGTCTTTCCATCCTCTTTGGGAGTACCAATAATGAAGATACTTCAAGAAATGTAGGTTGAACCAAACAGTATCCAAAGAAGTATCAACCAAACTATTCATCTACAACAAACAAGAGAATAGGTTTATGTCAGGTCTCAAGTTCTGCAGGAATAGATTAGAAATATTTTTGATAAGAGAACTAAGGCTGAAGATTTCTACATTGGTGACAAAGTGCTCAAGTGGGATTCAAGGAGGGAAGATAAAGGCAAGCATGGGAAATTTGATTTCCTATGGAAGGGTCCCTGTGTCATTTATGCTTATAGAGTAAATAATGCTTTCTTCTTGAGAGAAATTGATGGTACAGATGCAGAAAGTGGGCCAATGAATGGTCGAATGCTAAAACATTACTTTGAACCTAGTTACCAATTTTCATTTCCCATTTGTACATATTCTATTTTCAAAAGTCTATTTTGGATTAGATGGTGATCTTTGAAGTTGAAGCCCAGAGAGAAGGCCCTAAGCTTTAAAATATTCACTATCATAAGTATCAATAATGCAGATTCACAAAGGGACACTTTGCAAGGAAATATCAACAACAATTCAAAGGCTACTGATCTTTAGAGTTCTTGACACTTCACAGGGAAATTCCATCCCCAAGTGGAGCCATTGTTAGGTTCCTATACCAATAGGAGTTATAATTTTGAATGACTAAGGTTAAGCCATGTAATATTGTACATACCTTTGCTTTCTGCAATTTTTTTCCATATTATAAACTTAAAAAATGTAAAGAGGATATGTCCTAAAAGAAAAATCAAAGGAAAAAAAGAATAAGAGAAGGTCAAAAAAAAGGAAAATATATAAACCCCAAAAAAAAAAGAGACCATGAAAGTGTGCAAGTCTAAATGCCACTACTATTCACTTTTATGCATAATAATGACTGTGTGCAACTTGTTATTCATGCCACAATCCATGGTAATCAAATTGTTTAATCTTGGTTACTTCATGCTTTGAATTTTATGTTTATAGTTATAGAATAAAATATGACCAAACAATTTAATATTGAGATCATAGATAGGTAGAGAAATAAAAGGAGCTCATAAGTTTAATCTTAGCCCTAGATGATATAAGGTTAGAATTAGATAGTTTAATTTTCAAAAGAAAAATATATGATAAGGGTTTGCTAGCCTAAATGCACCCAAAGAAATGGAGAAAACATGTTAGGGTAAGAAATGGGTAAGTAGAAGAAAGGTTTTTGAACTACAAAGTTGATTGGATCAAAACACATGCATCATGTTTAGACACATATTTCAACATGTATGATCAGTTATGAAGGAAAAAGAAAAAGTTTACAAGTTAATGTGATTAACTCCCCCTCATTCATTTTTTCTCCTATACTTACTAATTTCCTATCCACAAGCATGTTCTAGTACTTTTAATCCTACAAGTCAAAGAGGCTAAGAGCATTTCTCTGACTTTTGGTGGGACCCGATCCTTGGCTTAATGACTTATGGACACAAGTGCTAGAATCCCCTTCATAAAATTCATTCGCCCCCATCGCCCTAAGAAAACTCTTTTTCCTAAGGATAAACTTTATTTACCTAGGAAAAGTGGAAACCCCCACATTAAATCCCTTTTCACTGAAAAACCCACAAAAAACCTTTTATCCTAAGTATAAAGCAAAGTGTGTGAGATGCATTACACTTTAACTTTTTACTTAAGGAAATACCCACTCTGCCCATCCAATTTCATATTAATTATTAACTTTATTGTATAATTCCCCAATTAAACCCTTTTCCTGAATATTAACTAAATCCCTATGTAAATACCCACAATCCTTAGTTTTAATGAAAACTATGCATTTACTGCTTATCCCGACAAAACAAATAAATCCCCTCATTAACCCTAAATAACCACAAATCGCTTGTGAATAAAGCATCGGGCCCCCCTAAACACCCATACATTTCGTTTGTGCTATTTCACCACCTGACCACCATCTGATCATCTGCACGCAAATCCGATGATGCGCAGCCATATAGGACTCACCCGATGCCTGACCTTTACCCAAAGAGTTAAACCTCATTATTAAGCCCTGCCCGATGGTTTTAAACCTATGATTAATTCCTAGATAAACCCAAACTACTACAGTTTAAAGCTTGGCCCACCCCCCTTAGGGCCCAAGCTTTTATTGCCCGCATGTTTCCCTTACTTGATTGCCATCTGATCAACATCCCACTCATTTAACTGTCCACAGCCATATCGGCCGCGCTCGATGGCCGAACATTACCCTCCCAATAAAGCAGTTTTCCCCAGCCCCCCGAAGGCTATGTGTCAAGCGCCAGAGTATATCGGGTGACACCTCCTAAAAACCGCCTTCGCCTCATAAGCGGTGAGACGACCTCTAATACCACCTCCCTGCTAACCCAATAAGCCACCTATTATCTGTAATATGATTTTTCGCGCCATATTTGAAGAGTTACCTATTAAAACTTAAAAAACTTGAAAACTCTTGTTTTCGTGCCTTTTTCCTGTTTCACAGTAAATGCTCATTAAACCCTCTCAGCACCACCCTGAACCTCTGCAACATAATTCAACTTACGATTACGTTCAAAAAATTACCACGGCTCCTTCCCCAGACATCCCTATGCCAGAAAGCCATCAATCACCTTCCCTGCGAACCTTTGTTTTCTTAATAAGTGTTGAATTTTGCAAGTAATTGGCGGAAGACCAGAACATGGATAAACAATTCTGATACTAGTTGCAGAACCTGTTTACTCCAAGACTCGATAGAAAAACTATTCAAAAGACTATATTCAGAAGAAGAAAACAATTACACGCAGAACAGAGAAGAAGACAATTATACATAGAGCCAAGAAGAAAACATCCACACAGAGCCTTGACTGTTAAAATAGAAGAATTAGATAGTGTATGTGGTTAGAAGACAAATGAATGAAACATACAGAAACTTTACCAATATCCACTACCATATGTTGATACACATAAAAACAACTGTTGAAACACACAGTAAACAATTAAAATGTACAGTAAGAATAAAAACACAGCAAAGGATAAAGACAGGTCATAAAAGTGAAATAATATTGATGAAAGAGAGTATCGAATGAAAGCCTGAAGTAAATGAAGATTCCAGCATGAAAGATCCAAACAAAAAGAGCATAAAGAGCTAAAATCAAACCATAAAATCTAGCAATACCACAATAAATGGGACAGGATGAAAGCAGTTCAATAGTTGTCTCTATCTTCCTGTGAGAAGATATTTGTATTTCCTAGATTAAATCTCAAGTTAGTTTGAGATATTTGTAATAAAACCTTAGTATAAATAATTTAGAATTCCAAGTATGTAGGGTGGATTCTTAGACATTTCTATAGACTTCTTGATCAAAATATTGTTAAGCCATTGGAGCATTGACTGGGCCAGTAAGTTGGATTGTTGAATAAAGACAAGATATTTCAAAGGATTCATGTGTTGAGCGAAGTGCATACAAGTATTTTCTCATGTTTTTGTTATCTTCCTTAAATTTTTTCCATAATGTTTATCTGAATCTGAATGCTATAACTGGAGTATTATCTCAGAATTTGTTTAATTACACTCTGTTATAATAGTTAGGCAAATACATGTTTCCTATTGATATCTATGTGAATAAATTCTTAATTGCTCCTTAGTTTAGGTTGTCTCTTTATAATCTATAGCAAAGGATTCTTAATTGCTCTTTGTTTTAGATTACCCTTTGTTCCTCGTTTAAATCCTGGTCTGAGAATTCTTAATTTCTCTCTCACCATGGTTAAGACCATTTTCACCCCTTGGTCCTAAGACCTACAGTCTAGTATGCTATCTTACCCTTTGAACATTCCCTTTAGTGAGTTGATCTAGTCCTACTACCCTTCTTTTGACTCCATAGCCCAATGGTCTAGAGAACTAGCCTAAAATCCCAGCAAACAAAGTTAAATCATAAAGAGAGAGCCCTCTTTGAGCTTAGGTTGGCTAGAGCCTATGCCCAAAAGTTGGTTTGTGGCTACCTCGGCCATTTTCTTTCTTCTAGTAACTTCTAGAGGAAAATTTGAGTGATAACACCTCTGCCATTAAATCTAGACTGGCGCGATGCTTCTAAGTAAGGTTGGATGAATGAGTTTTTGAAGGCCTTTCCATGGGTCATTTTAAAAAATTCAAAATGTTTTGGAAACTAGATAGAAAAATCTAGTTTACCGTTCTTTCTGATTGCCATTTTGACTTCGGGGAGATATCTAAAAATGGGCTCAAACAGGCACGACCCTTCTACAAAATTTCTTGCTTTGGTGCATGCTGGTGCGACGTTTTTGCTGACTTGTGTGATCCTTTTGGTTCTAGCTCGACTCATCTAGTCTAGTAACTTCTTGAGTACTGAATGATGAAAAATATGAGATATTATGATCTATTAATGTTACTTTAGTTTTATTATTTGGTTTTTGCCTTACTTTATGAGGAAGATTGTAATTAATGAGGAGATATGCTCTCCTAAACTTTAGCCTAAACTGTGGAAGTTGTATGAACTATCCTAGTTTTAGGTGAGAACTCATCAAAGCCAGTTATGATGAGCCTTGAATAGAATTTTCAACATAATGAGATGTCATATATTCTATTTTCATATATAAGATGGAAGGGAATCATTTTCCAGAGGTTGGAAATTTGAGGAGAGAACCATTGTAGCATGTATTTTGACATTTTTGGAAATCAAAGGACACAGTTTGCAGCTATTATTTAGGAATTCATGTGTAGTAAGTTTATGATGTTGTTTCTCCTCTATTATTACTTTATATAAATGATATTTAGCTTCTTTTTCCATTCATCACCTCCTCAATAGTTTTCCTTGCAGTTGATAAACAAACTTCTTTTCACTAAGCTTTGTTTTGATGGAAAATTATTTTATGTTATGTTCACTCTTTCTTTGAATTCATGTATCATGCTCATTAAGACCTTCATGCTTCATCTGAACACCATACTACACTGAAAAAACCTAAAATACATCACAAAAGTGTTGCTACCTTGCTCCATATCTTTGTTGTTGTAATCCTTTGGCCCTCTGCCATAGCTACCTGGCTTTTCTCCCTTATCCTGCAACAAAAACTCTAAATTTTCCAAAACCTACCTGAGCCTAGATATCTAGCCTAAAATCATTTACATCTCAGTCATCTATTCGCTATGATTTCATAGAGAGCCCTCCCTAGTTTGGTAGGGCTAGCTACCGAACTAAAAGCTTGGTCTGTGGTTACCTCTGTCGATTCCTCTCAGCCTGGGACATTGTGGGGGATAACAGATAAAACACACATTGCAAATTAATATATGAGTTAAACATATGTACATTTAAGAAAACATGTAACAATATGTTTAATAATTATCATGGATATTCTTAACATGTAAATAGGCTTTGTGGCAATACCATGGTTTACTAATTTTACATGCCAAAAAACCATAACATATGTTTATATGACCCATATTCATATAATATTTTTTTTTTAAATTACCCAATTTAATTAAAAAGTAAAAAATAAATTACTACTTTAAAATCAATTTCTTTTTTTTGCTGAAGCAAGAGACATTCCTTCTATTTCATTAAACCAAAAATTATGTTACATAATATACAAAAAACTATCCATCTTCATGGACTCAGGAAAAAAGGGCTTCCTACCGAAGAAAAGACCCCCAACCCTACACCAGTTGTTACCAAACCTTCGAATAACACACTATGTTTGGCTATATGATCCCCCAACCACAAGGAAAACTCTAGAAACTCCGACTCAGCCACTTCTCGGAAAAGCTTCAGCAAACAACACCCTCCTTGCTTTTCGCACTAACAAATGGTGGAGAAAAATGACCTAGCCCCACAAAACAGCATGGTGATTCTTGATCGTAGATCAGGGTGGCGGGATCCAATGGACAGGGGTAATAGCGCACTACCTACGAAGACCGAATTTTATTATGCGATGGGGGGCAGTATTCATTTCCACCCCCCTGCCACGTGTTGGAAGCCGAATGGAATCGCTTCCAAATCCCCAAAACCATTTTCTGCTCAAGAGCCATGTGATCGCCTGAAAACCATCTTGGGCATAGTTTTCCTTCACAAAAGTGGAATGAGGGGATATTAACACTACCAGTAAAAACATTCTTCCCTTCCCACGCATTCTTTCTTCGAAACCTGAACCAGAGATTGCGGCTAAATGTGATTCGACCCACCATGTTACCATCCAAAAAATTGAGGAAACTGGTCAACTTACACTGAGGTGTTTTGAGGCTGATCTTTGCTTGCCCTCCTCCAAAGTACATACTGAAAGACTGTGGTCGATCTTGCTGAGAAAAATTCATTTCGTGCCTGTCACCCTGGCACGGTTTCAAAATACTTCTCTGTCCTCTACCGCTTGCTTGTCACAGAGAGCTTTTAATCTGCTTTGAGGCATCTCCTGCCACTTCATCGCAATCCTGCATTCTGAATTGTTCACACCTTGGTTGGCCAGGATATCTGCTAGTTTATTGGCTTTTCGTCGAACATGGTTGAAACTAATAGTTTGAAGTCCCTGGAGATGTCTTTGAATTCTTTGGTAAACCTGGATTAGTCTCTAGTGATTTGAGACTTTCTCTAGCCCAGTTCCACAACTGATTCTTTTCACAGAGTTTATGGTTATCTCTGAGTCCATGTCTATAATGACATTTGAGCCATGGTCCTGCTTTAGAAATTCTAGGCATTGCTCCAAAGCCATTAATTCAGCCATATTGTTGGTGACTCTTCCTAAATGGTAGTGGAAGATAAAGATAATGCCTTCTTCTTCATCTCTTAACACCCCTCCAAAACCATTTGTTCCCAGGTTTCCTTTTGAAGTACCATCAATGTTCTATTTCAAATAGCCTTTCAGTGTTGGATGCCAGAAATCCTTCTTTGTTTCCATTGCAATTTCCTTCCTGTTTATGCCTTGGGGAATAATCCCTTGCATTCCCAGTTGCCTGAGAGTTCTCAACTCAAACTCTGAGGGGGGATTCTTGGGGTGATTACGAACTGTGGTGCTAACTGTCTCCTTAAGCTATTTCAAGATCAGTTCAAATAGGCAATGAGGGATAGTCTTTTCATCCTTGAAAATTCTTTTGTTCCTTTCTTTCTAAACATTCCAGATAATGAAGCTTTGCGTAAAGGCCCAAGCCAAATTAAGGAACTCATGTTCCATGAAGTTTTTTATCCACTTGTTTAGGGTATTAATGATACTTCCTCTGTCCCTGTCTATCTGTTGAAAAATGGTAGCGAAAGAATCCCACAACCAGGAGGTGTAAGTGCAGCTGTTGAGAATATGCTCCATTGTCTCCTCTTGAGCTTCACATAGCTGGCATCTAGAAGGCCCCATAACACCCCTCTTCCTAATATTGTCCCAAGTCAAGATTTTCTTGTGATGTACCAACCACATGAAAAGCTTGATCTTCATCCACCCTTGGTGCCTCCAAAGGTGCTGCCAGGTCTTATCCGGAACACAGGAATCTAGCTCAAGGAGAATACCTTTTGCTTCCTTAAGATTAAAGGTGCCTTCTTTATTGTTGCCCCATCTTAACTGGTCCTGCCCCTCTGTTACCAAGATCATCCTTTGTTTTAACATGCTCATAAGTGCCTCTGCTTTTATTTTTATGGGGCTGTCATCTCTGCAATCAATGTTTCTCTAGCTTCTCCACTTTCCCGAGTTATGAGAAAGATCCCAGAAATCCTTTACTTTGTTTAATCCTTGGGAATATGTTTCTTGCTTGAGGCTCAAAAATTCCTCTTTTAACAGCATCAGTTCTTGTTTCCATTTGTCCTCCTATAAGAGTGCTAGATCTCCTACTCTGATTTCCCAGAAACTATTTTTTTGTACTAAGCTTCTATTTTCCTAGGCTTTATTCCATATGTATGAGCCCTTTATGTTTCCAGACATTCTTATGAGATCACTAGTGTGCTAGGAGCTAGCATATTTTTCTTTCCAGATACTTTCCCATTGAGCTTTTGGCTCTTGAACCCATCGCCACCAAAGCTTGGCTCCTAAAACTTTACTAAGAATCTCCTGATCATCTAAGCCTAGACCCCCATGGCTCATGGGTTTACAGATTTTATCCCAAGAAACAAGGGCCCATTTCTTCCTTGTTTCCTCCTTACCCCAAAGGAAGTCTCTTTGGATATTCCTGAATTGTTGTAAGACACCTTTGGGAGTTGGGAGGGCTGATAACATGAAAACAGGGATTGATTGAAGAACAACCTTTGTCAGAACCAACCTGCCTACCAGGTTCAAAGATCTGATGGTCCATTTTTTGATTTTCTCTTGCATCTTATTTAGCACCAGTTCCCAGATACTCTTGTGCATTGGTCTGGCCATCAGAGGAACTCCCAAATACTTTAATAGGAGGGAATCCCTTTGAAAGCCAAGAATTCTAGAGATATTTCTCTAAATAGCAATGTTAGTATTTAAGAAGAAGATTTTTTATTTAGAGAGATTAACTTCCATACCTGTAGCCATGGAAAAGTCATTCAGGATTTGTTTGTAGGCTGAAGCTTGTTTGATTGTGGGGATTCCCTGCAGCATGATATCATCTACAAATTGTTGGTGAGTCAGTGCCTGACCATTCTCATTTAATTGAAGGCCCTTAATCTTGCCCGTGACCTTGGCATCCTTAATGGACCAACCAAGTCCTTCCATCATAAGGATGAAGAGAAAGGGAGAGAGCGGGTCTCCCTGCCTAAGGCCTCTAGAAGGAATAAAGATCTCTGAGGGAGAGCCATTCACCAAAATTGAAAAGCTGGAAGAAGTCACCAGAGCCATAACCCATCTAACCCAGTTGTGATCAAAACCAAAAGCAGTAAGAACCTTCTTGATGTAAATCTAATTCACCTTGTCATACGCTTTGGCAATATCTAATTGCATGAGCATTCCAACCTACCTCTTGCTAGTTAGCGTGTGAACCACCTCGTGGGCTTGAATAATGTTATTTAGAATTTGTCTGCCTTCCACATAACTAGATTGTTCCCCTAAAACTAAAGAAGGAAGTAGAGGTTTGAGTTTGTTAGCCACTACCTTGGATATTATCTTGTATACCACATTACATAAAGCTATGGGTCTGTACTTATCAGCAGTTTGAGCTGTGTCCTGTTTGGGGATCATGGAAATGAAGGAGGTATTGAGGGCTTTCAGAATAGTTCTGTTTCTCCTGGAATCCTCCACTACATTCAAAATATCCTGTTTGACAATATTCTAGCAGGCTTTAAAAAAATCCACATTGAAACCATCCGAGCCTGGTGCTTTTCCATTCTGCATATCTTTGAGAACCTCACTGACCTCCTCTTTAGTTACTAGTCTATTTAGGTTAAAATTGTCCTCTCTAGACACCAGCTTAGGGATATGTCTTGTAACTTCCCTGATGCATTTCTCTCTGTCTGAATTGTTTTCTCGAGTGATGCCTCGGAAATGCTGGACAAACACAACTTCGATATCCTTATGAGAGATCTGAAGCTCCCCATCCTCATCCTTTATCGAAGAGATTCTGTTGTGTGCTCTATTAGCCATGGTGGATCTATGGAAAAATCTAGTATTATGCTCTCCTTCTTTAAGCCATTGAACTCTAGACTTTTGTCTCCAAAATATTTCCTCTTGTTTGCATAAATTCTCCCATTCTAGATGGTGTTTATCAGCCTTATCACTTTTGACTTTGTCAAAGCCATCCATGATCAATGCTTAGTTGAGTTCCTAAATTTTGATTTCCACTGATTTTTTGTCCACAAAAATGTTACCAAAATCATTCTTGTTCCATTCTTTGAGCCTGAGCTTAATGTTCTTTAGTATTTTATGGAGGAGGAACATTTTGTTCCTTGGATTTGCAAATCTTCTAACCACCATTTTTCAATATTGTTGATGAAATCTGGGTGGGAGAGCCAGATATTCTCAAATCTAAAGGGTCTATTCCTGGGAGAATCAATACCCTTGATCTCTAGTTGAATCGGCCAGTGATTTGAGCCTCCAAAGGGGAGAACTATCGCTGATATTTATTTATCTATAAGCTTAAGCTCCTCTGAGATCATAAATTTGTCTAACTTGGAGGCTACCTATGCCTCACCTCCTCTTTTGTTGTTCCAAGTAAAAGGGCCATTGTTCGTTTCTGAGTCAACTAGTTTCATATTATCTGTGAAGGTTTGGAACGCTAAGGAGTCTTTACTTAGCGCTCTAGTACCTCCTATTTTTTCCAAAAGAGATTTAATCATGTTAAAATCCCCTCCCATGACCCAAGGTATTCCTACGTGTCTATTCCTGAGATCCACAAGGGAGTCTAGAAATCTGAGTTTATCATCTATTCTTTGAGGGCCATAAACATTTCTGACCAGTAAGGTATCTGAAACCCCCACTGGTTGAATAACTACTGATAAATAATTCCTTGATGCCTCTGCATCTATTATGATAACTTTTTGGGGGTTCCAAAGAGTGAGTATGCCCCCTGCTGTGTTCTCTGCTTTAACTTCTAGAAACTCAAATCTACTGAGCCATTTGTTATGGATTTGTTTTAATTTATGAAGGGAGCATTTCGTTTCCTAGATGAAGATTATATCTGGTGTTGCTTGTTTCATTCTATTACTAAGCATTCTTTGTTTTCTTTTACTACCTAGACCTATGATATTCCAAGATGTGAACTTCATTTTTAAAGGTTTGTAAAGGACTAGCTGGTTAGGTCTTTCATCTTACCTAAATCTATCATTAGTTTTCCACACTCCATCAGGAGCTCATTCTGCTTTTTCCTGCCCCTCTTCTTTCTTGGATTTCTAGTAGCTAATCCTGGAGTTGATTTCATTGTTTACACACCTCTATACTCCTACTTGTCAATGGCTTTTCCTTTATCCAACCCCCTTTCCTAAATTTTCCATAAAAACAACTGTTGTATTCTTTTGCATTCTTCTTGAGGCAATGAATCTATCCCTCCTGTGGTTCCCTACATCAAGAACCCTTCTAGATCTAGGTGTTCCTTATCAAGAATTTCCTGTAGCTCATGGTCCTCCAAATCTATTTCACTTTGGGTCATTTCCTGATCCATCTCTAGTTCTGCTTCACTCATCATAGTCTCTTTCTGATTACCAATATCTTGTGTTTGGTTGTTGTCTTCTTCTTTCTCCTTTTCATTAGGACCTTCCTCCATAGATTGGTCTTCTTTTGTAATTTCTTCATTCTCTTCCAGTACTTGAAACTTGTTCTGACTGACCTTTTGCCCCTCATTATGTTGTTGCTTTGGACCTTTTTTACCTCCTTTTCCTCTACTTACCACTTTATGAAAGCTTTCTATGTCCTTCATTGTATTAGCTTTGCTCTTGTTGTCTGCTTTACTAAGAGGGAAGTCTCTGAATAAGTGTCCATGTTCGTGGCATCTATGGCATCTGAATGGGATATGCTCATAGTCCACTGTTTGCACCCATTCCTCATCAAAAACTTCCAAGATAACTTCATCCAGAAGAGCTCCTGATAGATCCATTTCCACACAAATCTTGGCAAAGGAAGTATATTCCCCTTCTTGTGGCTTCAAAAGCTTTGACAAAACAACCTAGTTTATTGTCTATGGCAGCTAGCGATTCAGTTTGCCAGTAATCAAGAGGTAGAGAATAGAGCCTTACCCAGACTGGTACGAAAGTGAAAGTCTCCCACTCTGGGACAAAGTTCATCATCCAAGGCTGCATATAAAGACCGGTTGCTGCATAAAAGTAGGGTCCTCCTTCGAATACTCTGTCTTTATCTTCGATGTTTGTGAACACCACGGTGAAGAATCCCTTTGACCTAAGATGTAGGTCAATGCTCCCTTTGGGTTTCCAGTGATATTGGATCCACCTAGTATAATTCCCCATGTGTTCCCTGTGCGCCCGTAGAGCAGGATCATTTAACACTACTCTAGGAGTGATCTCTTCTTTGGGTTTGCAAGGTCCCTTTTGTTTTTTGTCTCTTGTTCCCTAAATTTTGTCTTCTTCCTCCTTGTCCTTTGTGTTACTGTTTTCCTTGGTCTTGGTCCCATCTATCTCCTTTTCATTATTCCTTTTCCCTTCCTCCATAGATCCTTTGACATTTACTAGTGGTGGCTTACCTCTACTGGCTACGGCATCCTTATAGGAGGGAGTGGAGCTCCCTCCTCTGTGACCCTCCATTAGGATCAACCTCTGCAACTTTTTGAAACCCTTGCAGCTCGCCCTTCATTCATCCTCCACCTGGTCTTGGGTTCTCTACCTGCCTTAAAATCAATTTCAACCTTTGACTAATAACTATTATTAAAAATATTAAAAATATTAAAAATAATTCATAAAGGTTAAACTCCTGTTATCCATTTAATAAAATAACTATTAATAATAAAATTAAATTTTAAAAACCTAATTTCAAAATAACTACTTATAATATAACATTTATTAATTTCATTATATCATTGATTCCAATATTATAAAAAATCATTGATTCCAATATTATAGAAAAGATTGAAAATAGAAAATAATGGTATTCCAAAGGCTCTCATTTAAGTTCAAGGTCATTCACACATTTTAGAATATGACGATGATACAATAGAAATAGATGCTTTCAGTTTGCTCTGGAAAAAGTATGCCCATTGTGGTTCTTACTGTGATGTTTAAAATTAAAATTTTACATTAAGTTGAAACAATTGCAAATTGTGCCATGCTCTACTATTGGAGGCCTGATTCTGAAAGGGAAAACCTATTCAGGGGGACTGGGTGAGGGTAAAAGGAATAAAAAATAGCATAAGCCAGAAGGAAATTTCTACATAACCACAATTTTTCTTAGTAGTTCTCTATGAATTTAAATTTAATTGATGTAGTGTTCAAATCATTTGTTTTTAGTGCAAAAATATTCATTAAAAATTCATAAAAATTTTGGGGCATCCAACATAGATCCATCTTAAGTATGGATCTAATATGAGCAGAGAGGGATCAAATTTTTTCACATGTAAATTTCTCTAGCGTGTAAAATACAATGTGTTAATTTTCATTGTTTAAATTGTATTTTTGAATGCTAAATAGAGTATATATGGGATTGTTAAACACACATGGAAAACATAGAATAGGAAAGATAAATCAGTGAGTTCATTTTTTATTAACAGGAGATGTACATTTATAATACAATGTTGTGACTCTTGGGTTTCAGACCCAAGGTCTCTTGGACTACTTAGTCTTTTCGGCTTCCACACTAACCCTTTAGGATTAGGTGTCCAACATTCCCCCCCTTAATCCGAAGGGTTCTTTATGAGTCCAAGAAGAGAGTTGTAATACAAAATGTGCAAAAAATGCATGGCAACACTAGGCTGAATGTGCTCTATGAAATGTTGGTATAAAGGGCGGTGGTTTAAGGATGACCACCAACATTGGAACGCTTAGTGCAGTTCCCGGAACTCTTCCAAAACTGGCAAGAAACTGAAGTTTTCTGCTAGATGAAGTGTTCTCAATCTGTGATGGTTTAAGGATGACCAACAACTCTAGAATGCTTAATGCAATTCCTGGAACTCTTCCAAAACTGGCAAGAAGCTGGAGTCTTCTGCTAGAGGAAGTGTTCTTAATCTGTGATGGTTTAAGGATGACCAACAACTCTGGAATGCTTAATGCAATTCCTGGAACTCTTCCAAAACTGGCAAGAAGCTGGAGTCTTCTGCTAGAGGAAGTGTTCTTAATCTGTGATGGTTTAAGGATGACCAACAACTCTGCGATTCCTGGAACTCTTCCAAAACTGGCAAGAAGCTGGAGTCTTCTGCTAGAGGAAGTGTCCCAGATTGCCAATTGAAGGTGTGTTCAGGCATCTTTGTCTCTGGCTACCACTCTGAAACTGGTGTGGCAGGTTGTGGCTCAGGCTCGCTTGATGTGACTTTGAAGCTTGTAGATGACCATCATTTCCCCCCTGTCAGGTACAAGGTGAGAAGATGGAGAAAACTCAACTGCAAGACTGTTCAATATTCTGGAACAAGTTCTGACATGTGTTTGGAATATCTTCTTGGCTGTTGATGCCCATTGCCAAGAAGCGATCCATCCAAGATGAATCTTTGTTCTTGCAGGACGTTTGTTTTTGAAGCATCTGTGTGAAGAATGGCTGGTTTTATGACAGTGCTTACATGGATGAAGATCAAAACAGTGATCTTTCAAATGGCCAACTCGGTCACAGTGTTGGCATTTTATGATCTGTTGTTGTTGTTGTTGTTGTTGTTGCTGTTGCTGTGGAAGAGGGGCAGAGTCTGGAACAGCTGAAGCTGAACTGTCATGAGGAGCAGGTGAACTGTCATGAATGAATCCAGCACTTTGAAACTGAATGGGCTTGGCATAGTCTGGAATATGAAAGGACAAGTCCTTGTCATATTCAAGACCAGTTCTGTGCTTGTTGTGGACAAGCTGTTCCCGAGGTCTGATGATGAGCTTAGGAAGTGCAGACTGAGTTTCTGCATCTGCATGTACAGCTGCTGCTTTATTGGAATGAACAGTAACATTAATGACTTGCTGCTGATGGGTGGTTGTATCAATGTTCTGAACAAAAACAGGTTCAGAATGGTGTCTATTTTGATGTAGCTCTTCTTGCTGTAGCTGTGATTCAATCTGTAAAAAATCAATCTTTTCCTGTGCATTATATAAGCATGTCTGAATTTCTGAGAGAGATCTTTTGCTGATTTGTAATGTGTCATCAACAGTAGATTGTATAAGAGTTTTGAGGAACTCTAATACTTCACTGATTCTAGCCATTTTTTTTTTTATAATGTCAGAATTACACCTTAAACACTGATCACAACTACTACTCAATGCAAAAAGGTAACACCCACTAGCAATATCCCGTGCAACAAATGATCAGTGTGCGACCAACAAGCACCAATTACAATCCATATAAAAAATAAGATGATGAAGCTACGTTACTGTTGAAGACCTTAAATTTGATGCTATGATGATATCACTGAAATGATCAGTACAATATATGAGTATTTGATATCACTGCACTTGAATGCTAAAACACTGTATCAAAGGTGAAGTGATTGTTCCAGTGACAGAGTTATAGTGTACTGCTACAAGAACAAAGTGACAAGGAAATGCAACTGTGAAACCTTGAAAACTTGTTGTACCAATACAACCTGATTATTCCTTAATTACTGTAACTAGACATCATCAATGTATATATATGTAGCATTTCTGTTCTTGAGAAACCCATGCCTTTTCATGGCATCAATACACAAGATTATTATAGCCACAAAACCTTCACCAATCTATCCTCGCTCCAACATTAATTCAATCATGCGATATGGAGGAAGCCACTAGATGCATTCATGTTGGTTTTCTGTACACAAACCGATGTAAATCTTCGCCCATCAATGGTTGATGTTATTACGATGCTTTCAGAGCCTTATGGGTCATTGTCCAATCCCAAAAGGCCACTGCTCTGCCCGAAAGTGAAAACCGACCAGCCTACAGGGAAGCCGCCTAACGTAAATGACTTATACAACTCAAGCAAACATTCAATATATCTGTCAATGCGATTTATATTGTTTGGACAGTTGGATCAGTGATCTGAAAATGCAACTTGTGCGACTTAGGACAAGAAGATTATTGACTGATGTTCATTTTTCTTTTTTTAATCAGCATAATGCATCAATATCTTTGAGTCATCATGATAATTTATAACCGCACACAAGGAACGAATGTCAGTAGCTTTTCTCAATGTCAATGACGAACCATTGCCTTGGAGGAATTCGAATCAGAATCCTGGGAGTTTTCGGCTTCACAAATGAAACTTACTAAGGAAGAAGTGAAGGGCGAGAGCTAGACCAGACGCGCTCTTCACACGCCTACTTCCTTCCTTCTTTCGACACTGAGTATGGAGCGTATGGAAACGTTCAGACAGTGCAGCAGTATTGGACTGTGTATTCAAACGTGTGAGTCTCTGAATAATTTTGAACGAAGTCGGTTCGCCTTCAGAAGAGAGAAAGTAGGGCCGGCCAACAATCAACTCGTCCCTACAAACAATAAACCCAACTCAGCTATCTCAAACTCCCATTGATAGGCTACAAGGAGCTACAGCCGCTCAACAGTCCGACAGCTTCAAATCCCAAGTCCCGGCCATGCCAAACGAGGTTGTGGGTTTGTATAAACCTGTCAATGATGTCAAACAAATTCTCATGAAGAGGGATGTTAGTATCATTGGAATAACAGTGCTCTGCCACGATCCTGAAGTCCAAGCTACCTTTCAAAACAATATCCACTTCATTAAAAACAAATACTTCTACATCCAGCATAAAATATGAATCTCTAATAAAATCTGCGGCTGGGGCTGTGCGTGCAATGAATTATGTTTCGCGAGAGTTCCCGTAACCTCAATATTCTTCAGTGGATGCAGTATTATTTGGCTTCGCTTTCATGCACTAGATTAGCGAAGAACACAGTGAGCGAGCCCTTGTGCGAGAGTCCCGTAACCTGAGTATTCTTCGGTGGTTGCAGTATTCTTCGGCTCTAGCTTCATGCATCAGATTAGCGAAGAAGGCAGTGAGCGAGCTCTCTTTTCAAGTCATCGCTAGAACTGACGATGCCAAATCCATAATATGCAATGGCAGCTACGATGCCAGTTGTGTAAGTGTAAAATCTTTTGCCATCGCAAGAGTTAGTAGTGGAGCAAAGGATGTTTCAGCTCTGTCGAGCGCGAACGAGCTCTATAGTTTAATCTACGGTTCTTGAGGGCAAGACAAGGGTTTGTACAAGCCTAAAACAATGGATATGGACAGACCCAAAGTAGCGGATGACAGCGTAAGGAGTTACAAGGGCAGTGGGAGAATCAAATGAAAGAGCACACGTCCCACACAACTCTGCACTTCTCAGAAAACTGATTAAAGAAAGGTCCAATAATATAACGACGTTTATCCACGCATATTTGACCTCAAATCACATCATTTCCGCAAAACTATATGTGTTTTCATTGAAAAACTATAGCGTATAAATGTAACAACTTTAAATGGAATGGTGACTATACCATGTTTCCGGGTTCTTCAATTTGACAGCAGTCTTTTCATGCGTGGATTGGAGCAGTGATTTCCAGAATACCCTGCTTCTCCATCAGACTCCAAACCGGACCACGCTTAATATGACAGCGTTCAACGAGACAGCGATTTTTCCTCCAGTAATCAACGGAGCCAACGCATGCGCTTTTCATGGACCATTCATGATTACAGCAAACGTATGGAGCAGAGCGCAGGTAATGGCAGAGAATGAGAGCGCAGGTGCAGGTATGGCAGACAAAACGCAGGTAATGTCAGATAGAGAGTCTTAAAATAGCCAGAGTCAGCAGATTTCTGGCAAACAATGAATTAATGGAGCTTTATAGGTAATGGGCAGAACTGGAAGGTCTGCACAAATGACATATACATAGAGACCACAAAACAAGTGGCTCAAATATGAGCAGGGCCAGAATTCGCCTGCTCTGATACCATGTTAAACACACATGGAAAACATAGAATAGGAAAGATAAATCAGCGAGTTCATTTTTTATTAACAGGAGATGTACATTTATAATACAATGTTGTGACTCTTGGGTTTCAGATCCCAAGGTCTCTTGGACTACTTAGTCTTTTCGACTTCCACACTAACCCTTTAGGATTAGGTGTCCAACATTAATGTCACATACTTCCCTGACACAATACTAATAACCACCTACTATGCTCTTAACTTCGATTAAATTTATATTCAATATTTTCCACATGCATAAGTATTCAATCATCTTATAACCAAGGATATCACATGAAATTATACTCATATGCTTAAAGATTTGACAACATAAAGAGTAAGGAGCCAACATACAGAACATCCTATGCAATTGAATCCAACCAGAGTTTCTAAGAGAATGTCACTTGGAAAATCGAGCACCACCACCCAACCTAGAACTGACTTCCTCCAGTTCACCCCTGAGCCGAGAGTTCTTGCCCATTGATCAGTTGCTTCTTGTTGATCTCTTCAATGGGTATTTAATGCCCTCTTTCATGATATGGTATCCTTTAGTAGCATCCCATTTTTATGGATATTTTTATCCATTTGCCTAGCCTTTTCCAAAAAACGCTCACCTTTCACTCCTGTGAGGCTTTTCCCATAAATGCTTTTCTTTCTCTCCTGCAAGGCTTTTATGTTTTTTCCCATAAAATACTGTCTTTCTCTCCTACAAGGATTTTATGTTTTTCTTAAACTTAGCATATTTCTCCAGCTAAGAAACTTAATGCATATTTATCTCCCATTCCAGTAAGCTTATCTAGAATTTAATATAGAAGTTTTATCATGAAAAAATTATCCATTCCCATTCAGTAATGGGATTTCATTTGGCAAGAATCTCATCTCTTGGTGTCTCATTTTCCAAGTGATTAAATTATCTTTATTTATTTAATAATAAAGTATTTACTTTCATTGTTACACCTTAGACCTAGCTTTTCTGTTACAACTCAGTCTTAGCTTAGGTCCGACCTGATAGCAACAGGGTGTTATATAGAATGGAAGGGGTGATATGTACTCCCCCCCTTAAATTTACACCGTCCTCAGTGTATTACTGCATCTTACAATTTATTTCCTCATTCACAGGTATTTGTTTATGAAATTACAGGTTCCCATGGCCTTGCCACATGAATCAGATCTTCTAATATATAGGTTACAAAGGAGTTCTACCAGAAAATCTCCTTCAATTGCTACTTGTAACATTTGTTTCAATCAATTTTGTGAGAGACTTCAGATGCCCTGAAAAGTTCAATTTTGTTTACCACAGTTAATGTCATAACTAAATATCACAATACTACTATTTGAGTAACTACGGGTTAATGTTGCCTGCCATTTAACTATGATTCCTCATTTTCAATTTCATTGTATTTAAATAATAGAAGAAATGCATGTTATTCCAATGCATTTGTGTTCTTGTCAAACACTTGCTTCCTGCAGTCTCCCTGCATTAGTCACAACAAGTCAAACTAGCATATTTGACCAACTTAACATGTATAAAAATATCATATCATGTTAGCTCAAAACATAACCATCAAAATCATAATTCACATGTAATAATCATAGACCAGAATCATGAATCACATGCATACTAAATTGAAATAAAACATTGATACTTATCCTTTAATCAATTCTTAACCTCCACTTATGTCTTTATTCTACACGTACTCCAGATCAGTTGGCACACCAAACAACCACGCAATGCCTTCTCCTCAACCATGTGCACATACACATAGTTTGAATCACACACATACAGTTATACAGGTCATCCAACCTCATGCAATACCTACATCCACATGAGTACCATATGTACCACATGTACACAATATCACCCATACAGTGTGTACACAATACCAAATGTCCATAGCATTATATGGATGAAATATACCTTATCCACATGTTTTCAAACAATGTTAGTATAATTAACATAACATCAAGTCAATGCCAAAAATTCCTTTATTTATTCACAATACCTTTAGGCAAGTCCAATCAAACCATGCTCGGTTTGTCGATTGGAGAATAAGGAATTCATGGACCTATTCAATTTCTGCAACCAAAGCATAACTAAATAATTTTATGTCAAAGTATTAAAGTGATTTTATTTAGCTAATTCTTTTCATGTATCTTGTGGTTGCGGGAAAATTTCAACAATAAGAAAAAATAATATCATAGAGGTAATCATGCAGAATACAACTTTACAATACCAATAAATTTGGGTTTTGGGATTGACTTTGTCACCAAACAAGGTCTTAATAACACCGGAATATGACCTCTGCCCAATCATAAAGCAAGTTATTGACTATGATAGTTAGTCTAGTATGGACTTCATTGTTATATTTGAAGTTTAATAACAATCTTAACCTTGTATTTAGCCAAGAAAATAATTGTTTGGTACTCAAAAGTACACCACACATAATCTAGTTATGCCATATGATTTCATGTTTTCTCTTTTTACCACTACTCCCAACACCTTGTTGGCCATGAATAATTCAGTGTATATCCAAAACCAATCGAACAATCAATATGCAAGTACATACACCTCCTATACATGAGTCATAAATGAAGGTTACAATGTTCTCACACTCCCCAATCTCTTAATTTCCAAGGTACTATGTGTACCAGGGTGTGAACCTAGGTCATTAACATGTTGATACCCCACCTTAACACTAGATCATGACCTGGTAGAATATAATTCATTTCTTGGAAACCAAATCAATTATTAAATTCCTTAAAATAATTTCCAAAGTAGTTTATGCAATAATTGTTATGTTGTCATATTCAAAACCAGACAACACTATCAATGCAATCTGACAGGTAGATTTATCCCATATGCTTGATAGGAAATAGTGGTACAAAATATGCATCCCAAATTGTACGATTAATTTGAATAGATTTCTAAATAGCATTTTATCGAACCCAATTGTCTTTTTGCACAATAATCATGATTACCAGTACCACTTAACCATCCAATATGGTTGAAGCATCCTATTAATTTAGCAATGAGTTGTTGCATGGTTTGTTATTCTCTCTCTTCATCACCTAGAACCTTTTATGTGTCACCCTTACTTGATGCATGCATTATTTTACTACTATCATAAGATCCTTAGACCATCATAAGTTGTATTAATGTGAAGCCTTTTGTTTTACCAAAAAATTGTTAATTAATTCAGACAAGTCATGTTCCGAATCTAGTATATAATTCTTGTTAGTCATTAGGCTGCTCTGAATTTCTTTATTTCTACTTCAAGTGCATCCAACACCACCATATCTAATCTGTTTGTCATACTTTGTTTATATATAGTATACATATCATTTCAATCTTATCAATTTCCACAAGAAGTACATTCGTAAGATCTACAATCATTCTACTGGAAACATCTTTTTCTTGTTGTAGATTTTGAAAGGTCCCTATTTGTGAGAAACCCATCTATATTTGGATTGATATGCACCTCCAGGTTGTGGGGTTTGAGGTTGCATACTTTGAGTTACAATAATTGACACATTGGAATTTGAGTGAACTTTAGAATGTGCCATGGCCTTGTATTTAATATTGTCTTTTTGCTATTAATCGAGAGGCACTAGGAGTTGCTTTTTCACTCCCATCAAGTATTTACACTAGATGTACTTTTGGGTGTTAGTCTCATTGACCTT
Organism: Pinus tabuliformis; assembly: GCA_031772625.1. Classification (NCBI taxonomy): domain Eukaryota; kingdom Viridiplantae; phylum Streptophyta; class Pinopsida; order Pinales; family Pinaceae; genus Pinus; species Pinus tabuliformis. Next base: position 1,388,244,029 of record CM062804.1, read on the forward strand.
CTTATTAGAGTCATAAACTATTAATTTATGATGTCTTCTCCAACATGCATACAATGAGTTGTATTGCATTTGTGCACACTCTTCACAGCTCTGACCCCAATTTAGTCTAGATTGGAAATATACTTTGTGCCTCTTGCATATCTTAGTTACAATTATTGGGATATTGCTTTATTCAAAAAGAAACCTATAGGTTCCAACTTATTAAATATGCATGTTGTTATTGAATATCAGAATAATGACTTGATTAAGTTTAGTTTCCTTCAATAGTGTATATTTGGAGCATTTTCCCAATAAGGGTGAATTAAACAGTTCAACCAGTGGCAAAACCACATCCAAAATGGATTGCATCATTACATGTAGATGCACTAATCAACGCAAAAATATTAAATTGAAAGACAAGTATAAATAACCAAAATACATAGTCTAATATCCTGTCTTTCATGAGCTTAACGATCTTTCATGGAAAACTTCATGAATAGATACAAATAAGGAAAACCTTCAGAATCTGTTCTAGGATGGAAATAAATTAATTAACCATCAATTTTTGCTAATGTTGATAGAATGTCATGAACTTCTTTCCTGTGATTTATATAGATTCCATCTATAGACTTTTATTTTTGATTTTTTCTCATGTTGGCCATGGTCTATGGAAAGAGCACTTGTCATTTTATCTATTTTTGTTTGCTAATTACCTCATAAGAGTTCAACGTTTCTTCCCTTCATATTTCATCATTTCTTAAGATCTATAGGAGTATAACCTTCATCCCATTAAGTTATGTCCTTGGATAGATTATGCATAGCAATCGTACAACTGATAATTTAATTTTAATATGAGAAGGTAATATGATAACAGTATGGAAGAAGAGACCTATTAGCACACAGTTAAACATAGGATTCAAACTTCCCTTTCAACACTTGCATTCATATTTATAAGACATGATGACCACACCACTAAAATCCATCATCCAAACTTTCAATACAATAACCATACTTTACAAATATTACAAATTTGTTCATTCATCCAGCTCGACTATAAACATTTAAAACTAGGTCTATCATGTGTAAGTATCTTAAACCAATTTTAAATCATGATATTTAGTGAAAATTTGCATCATCCATGCATGTAAGCACACAATGCAGCTCATTGTAAGCACACAAATGAGCCATATATTATTATCATTCATCCACAACACTCATCGAGAAAAGATGAACATACAACCTTCAAAGCATAATGAAAATCAAACAACTCTGAGGAGAAAACAACATAACATATTCATATTCTTATGGGATGTTTTATGCAAAAATAACTTAGGCAAACTATACACGCACATACATAAGTACTCATAATTTACTTAGTGCATTCGAAAATCACTAAAAATGGTAGAAGTCACAGGTAAAATCAAAGTCGTAAAAATTGTTTTCAATGCATCTAATAGAGTTTTTATATGGAGGACCTGGATATTCCTATATGAAACTCTCAGGATTGGCCTACAATAAAGTTAACCAAGAAATTATCCCCATGCAAATAGCTACTAAAATTCTCACACCAACATCATGTGGCCTTGGCAGCTCATCTGCCCATATCGGGAATTACCTACGAGATTTACATGAATATCCCATGCCTATTTTACACGAATGAAATTTATGCTTTTATGACAACTTACAAAATCACCCATCCCTTTTGTTAAGGTGGAAAGATGTATTGTCCTTTATATAAACCGAAGGGAAACTTTATTCAAAGGAATTCAAGTATTCCAATACTTTTCCTAATATTTTAAACATAATATTTCAAATTGTTGAACCTTGAATCACCTAGCCATTCGTAATATAAGGTATACATATGTGAAATATTATGAGCAATTCTATAGGCGGGAAATTTAACAGTTTTCCTATAGCCCACTTCAATCACATTTTCAAGTATCATCTTCATAACATAATCACTTGCAACAAAATTTGATATTCAAAGGCTTCATTTACCAATTATGTTTAAAGCATTACAGCCACAAGAAATATACCAATGGCATACATGAGCCATTAAGGTTGTAAATCACTTTTTAGTTGTTAACACTCTTAATTCAAGGAGTTGTAGAGAATTCCATAGCTAGACTATTGTTGAATGTAATTCTAAATGACTGCTTGAGCCAAGAAATGTTACCTAGTCAAGCTTTCTGAACAAAAATGTTAAGCCTATTCAACTTTTTATGCCATGTTATAACCTTGAGGTTTCTCCTCGTTTTGTTTTCTTAGGATTTTAATTTAGGTTCACGCTCGATCACACAAGCTTTTTTCGTATCAAAATTATAACTTATATACTTTACAGGTTATATATAATCTCTTGTATGTTCTTTAAATTAAAGAGATATATAATAATTATCTTCATATCATAGCTATAAAATTGTATTAATAACACATAAAGACCTTGTTTGTGATAACAATTTTTTCTTCCACATGCACGTTATACTTCCTCGTCAGTCGTTGTCTCTGAGTCTCTCTTCTGCACCGACATTTTCTAACACTTTAGAAAGATATAAAAAACACATCGAATACTGCAAACTTAAGGTGCAAACACTTTTCTGATTATATGTAAATGTGGCCATTCAAATTTTGAGATAAATGATAAATATCCCATACCTCAGGCCCTTACATGTTGAATTTCTTCATACATACTTCACAATTACGACATATTTCATTACTGATATTATCTAAATAGATAATTAGATCGTCGAAGCAAAGCTGTAATACTTACTTACAACTATAGAAAAGAAATCCACAATCTATTTTGTCACCATGCATTCTTTACAAACTACAAAATCATTAGCAAATATAAGAACAAAATTTTCATTGGAATATATAAATATTGCTTGAGAAAAACTCAGTATATGCATGTAAACTGATTCTACCCTTCTTTCTTCAATATTTAGTGATCTGGATCAGGGTTTTAGATTGCTTCTATTTTTAAGTGATCCCTTTGTACAATTGGAAACATGAATAGCCACATGCTTCTCAAGCAATATAGGAGATTCCACTCTTCATTAAAATATCAAACTTTAGCTATTTTCAAAATCCATAAATCATTTTAAATTTAGTTTCAATCTTTATGGGTTCTAATGCCTTAGGGCACTACTCTAGAACTCATTGGAATATTTTTCTTACAGCAATTTTATGACCGAACCCTTCAGTGAAACCTCTTATTTGTTTAAGACTTCGTTTAGGCTCTACAACTCATTCATACCTTACAGATGTGGGTTGGCCCATAGACCACAGTATTTGAACTTAGAGATCTGATACCATTTGTCACATACCTCCTTAACACAATACTAACAACCATCTACTATGTTGTTAACTTCGATTAAATTTATATTCAATATTTGCCACATGCATATGCATTTAATCATCTTATAACCAAGGATTATCACATGCAATTATACTTGTATGCTTAAAGATTCAACAACATAAAGAGTAAGGAGCCAACATACAAAACATCCTATGCAATTGAATCCAACCAGAGTTTCTGAGAGAATGTCACTTGGAAAATCAAGCACCACCACCCAACCTAGAACTGACTTCCTCTAGTTCACCCCGAGCCGAGAGTTCTTGCCCATTGATCAACTGCCTCTTGTTGATTTCTTCAATGAGTATTTAATGTCCTTTTTCATGATATGGTTTCCTTTAGCAGCGTCACGCTTTTATGGATCCTTTTATCCATTTGCCTAAGCCTTTCCCAGAAAAGCTTGTCTTTCTCTTTCACAAGGCTTTTCCCATGAAAGCTTGCATTTTTCTCCTGCAAGGCTTTTATGTTTTTCTTAAACTTAGCATCTTTCTCCAACTAAGAAACTTAATGGATATTTATCTTACATTCCATTAAGCTTATCTAGAATTTAATCTAGAGGTTTTATCATAAAAGAATTATCCATTTTCATTCACCAATGGGATTTCATTTGGCAAGAATCTCATCTTTTGGTGTCTAGTTTTCCAAGCTATTAAATTATCTTTATTTATTTAATAATAAAGTATTTACTTCCATTGTTACACCTCAGACCTAACTTTTTTGTTACAACTCAGTATTAGGTAGCAACAGGGTGTTACATACAACACAGGGGTGTTACTTTTTTGTTACAACTCAGTCTTAGGTAGCAACATGGCGTTACATAAAACATAAGTGTGTTACAACCAAACATAAGTTTTAACCAGAAAACTTAATTTTTTCATGATATATACATAAAAAATTTAAATGGTATATACTATATATGTAATTGACCCTAAAATATTCTATATAACATGTACATAGACATTTTATCATGCAAATTAAAATAATTTTTTATTATAAATATATTTTTAAGTATATGTCAATATTAACTCTTATTAAAATATTTTATTATTAAATATATTTTTATATACCATATTAAAATATTTTATTTCAATAATTTTATATCTATGTAAAATAACTAATACAAATTTTTAAATAATTTATATAAATATTTTAGTTAATATAAATCTTTAAATAATTTATTTAAATTTTTATTAAATTGTTTTTAAAAAATATAAAATTTGAAAAACCTACTCGATCTTTTTTTTTACTTCTAAAAATTACTATAACCAAAAATTTTAAAAATATCAAAATCATTACTAATTTCTGTTATTTCCAGGCAAACCTGTGGCCTGTTTAAACTACGCGTAAGCCGGAATCGCAATGACGACCTGCTGATGGGTACTCCTCATGGGTTGTTGGTCGCCATTGAAGATACGAAAGTCCGGCAAAGAATCATTACCGAGGATTTAGTTAATAATGGGAGAGTATTGACGCGTGCCAACTATCTCAGAATTTTTAAGTCTCGGAGTTCTCTAACGAGGTGGAGGAATTGTCTGGATCGCCAAAAGTGGCTAGAATAAAGGCAAAAAAATTTCCAAAAACTTTGCAGAGCAGTGTTTGAATCATATTTTTAACCTGGAAATGAATTGTCTGGATCGCCAAAAGTGGCTAGAATAAAGGCAAAAAAATTTCCAAAAACTTTGCAGAGCAGTGTTTGAATCATATTTTTAACCTGGAAATGGATTCAGCACCATAAAAAAACTTCTGAAACACCTAAAATTTTGAAATTTAACAACTATAATTTGAATTTACAAAAAATTTCACCAATTTTCTCAAAATATAACCAAAATTTGCATAACTTTTGGACAACTCCTCAGCCTCGTTAGACTACGCGTTGAACGCTCACCCAACCTGATCCCGAGGTCGAAACCGCTCCTGGACCTTTCGGTCCATTCTTCTGCAGCATAAGGGAACGAATTACAGAAAGAGCGGCCAAAATAAAGGTCGAATTGCAAAGAATTACCATACAAAATTGCTTCCTCCAACTGCGTTTTCATCGGTTTTCTATCAGGGCTTATCCCTTTCCCGACAGCTGATCACAAATATTAATGACCGTCTTCAAGGCGCTGCACATGCACCGACTCTCGCTACCGCTTCTGCACAGTCACATTGCCATTGCAGGACACTCCTCTGCCAAGAACCTCAGCGACCAGTGCGGTTTGACGCCCTTCAAAGGTTGACAATGTAGCGGGCATTCCGGTTTGGCACAACTGCATTCCCATGCACAAGTCCATGGCAAACTCAACAGTAAAAACAGCAATCGATCCTCACTCACAGAGTGCACAAATACAAAATATTGTACATCAGCCCTCAAATCAAGAAACGTTTCATCAGCCTGAAATCAAGAATCCCTTCTAAAGCCGGTACATTCTTTAACCACCGGACGGACATTACCCGGCGTTCGCGAGGCGCAATGTAGCAACCGCGCGGACAAAGCGATTAATTCTTTATTCACTTGAAGAAATCTGAATAAATCGGGGTTGCTTTTAAGGTGTATATAGTTTTATTTAGAGACACTAGATTTGTGAGGACTAAATCTCTCGCCTGTCAGAAAAATAATTACTCAATTAAGTTCCAATTGAATCAAAATGCTGATGCGATGAATCAAGCCCGGGTAACTGGTAACTAAATTGGCAGAGAGCTTAGGACATCTATTGCTCTGTTTCTCTTGAAATCAAACTGATACAGACTAACATACGCAATGTCAAGGGTTCGAATCGCATGCACCTACCACTTATCACATTTTCTTTGCTGATTAACTTCACATCTCAATAAAGGGGGCACCGTCCACTACCTCTCTATAGGCTAAGGCTAAGAGCTACATGGGGACATAGCGTTTCACTTTGACTCTCTCCATATTCTCTACTTTACTGAATTACCTCACCCCTCTTACTTACAACAACGATCTTTTCATCGGAGGTTTTGATGCGTAATGACATATATAATGATATTGATTTCTTTGGGGGGGATTTATATATTGCTCAAGGCTGCCTAGTTACCGAAAGAAAAGAGAGATAGATCGAGTAAGTGAATCGGTCTACATTGAATTATATATGTCATTATGCATTCATTCATTATATATGTAATTCCGTGATGAAGTTTTCGTCTATGTAAAGAAAGAAAGAAAGAAAGAAAGATTGAAGCCCTGGTTGACAGAAAGAAAGAGCCTTGCTTCCAAGAAGAGATCGGGGAGGAGTCTTAGGAGCCTGGTCATTGAGCGCTACCAACCCGCCCTTCCTTTCGCTACTGCCCGCATCAACAGGTACGTTAGTGACTTGACTGATAAGGAGAGGTACATTAGTGACTCGACTGATAAAGAGAGGTACGAGGTACATTAGTGACTCGACTGATAAGGAGAGCTACGTTAGTGACTCGACCAACGGGAGAGGAACGAACGCTCGACTATAAGGAGAGGGACGAATGAATTCATATGGGTGAGAGAAACCTCCACCTCCTCGTGAGGCAAAATGAGTAGGATGCCCCGACAGGGTGAGGGATTTATCGCTCATCCATCATATGGATGTCGAGGGTTAGAATCTCATGCACTTAGCACTTATCACGTTTTCTTTGCTTATTATTTGTATACAGTCGCGGCGTAGCCAATGTCTAGGGTTCGAATCTCACGCACTTACCACTTATTACATTTTCTTTGCTTATTATTTGTCTACAGTCGCGGCGTGGCGTTCGAAGCCTACTCCGCTATTTCTGTCGAGGTGGATGGCGGCGCAGTTAAGAATTTTAATAAAATCCGCCATTAGTGATCTTAAATTCCAGCTGGTGGCGACAAACTCCGCCAGAGTAGGAAATGAGAGAGGGCGGCGTGTCGGCGACCAACTCCTCGAAAACAGTAACCACCAGAAAGCCGAACTTGCCGATAGCAGTAACTGCCACCAATGCCAGCGCCACAATACCTCGGTTCACTGCCAAGTTACGCTGCGCCGTCCCACGATAATCGGATGTTTTTTCTTAAATGACATGGCAGACAAAGATGCTGACAACACACCGTCGACAAACTATAACTTTGCACGCAGCATATCCAGGAATACGAAAATTTAGCCACCTTGTGGATGACGTGACATGTATTACAGTTATACTGGCAAACGGCTTTTATCATTTGATTAAAGAACTATCTATCTAATACCGTAGTTATCTATAATTGGTTACGTTTGGTTTTTATTATTATTACTATTATGTAATTTTAAGGTGACATACAAGTTAGATATTAAATTGATATATAATATTTTTTTTGGATTCAAAACTATAAAATTATACATATTTTATTTTGTGATTTTAAATATATAATTTTTAAGATTCTAAGAAAAGACACATATTTTAACCATTAAATTTATAATTTTTTAATTAAATATTATAATTATATATTTTGAATATATAATTTTTAAGATTTTAAGAAAAAACACCTACCTTAATCATTAAACCCATTTTATTTTTTTTACCTAATACCATAATTATGTATAATCAGCTAAAATTGTTTTAACGCTCAAGTGTGATAAGTCACTTTGTGGCTTTTTTCCACTGGAATTTTATTTAGGAAATATAAGGTTTAAATTGTCCTTTTAGATATAACAATGGATTTGGTAATTTGTTGGTAATTTGATTTTTTTAAAGATATTTAATTTTATGAATTTAATAATTTAGATATATATTTTTTTCTTAATTTGGATTAAAAAATGGGATAAAAAATTTAGGAATGAAAAAAAAAATATATTAAAAATTTTAGGAATGAAAAAACAAAAAACTAAAGGAGTTGTTTTTAGTGCGATTTTTTGAAAATTCCGGTAACGAAATAGTAGTAGTTCATAAAAAATTGAGGTTAAATCTTGATTTGTATCATTTAAAGTAGTTCAATATATTACTGCCGGATTTTAGAGAAATTTGACCGGAAAAACCCACCACAAAAACTTACAAAAAATCGCACTAAAAACTACACAAAAATAAATATTTTATTGGACTACTTTTATATTTGTTAACTTAATTTGAAAATTACTTTATTGCCAGGGTTTTTGGAGCGTTGAATTTGATTAAAAAAGATTGTATTAACACAACAAAAACCTCACACTACGTAATAACGTATGCATGATGAGATATCAAAAATAATTCTCGATATAAATTAGGATGCATGATGAGATATCAAAAAAATTTAAAAAAAATTATTGATATAATTATATAGAATAGAGGTATTTATTTTGGAACTTCGGTTGTTAAAATTTTAATTTTATTAACATAATTAAATAATGAATAGAATCATTTCGTTTAGAAAGTTATTTTTTTTAGTTTTTTTTTTTTTTTAAATCTGATTTTTTTTAATGATGGAAATGGATTCAGGGTCATCAAAATTTTTATAAAAACTTAAAATTGTGAAGTTTGATAGTTATAAATTAGATTTTCAAGAGGCTTGGTAAAGATGTCAGCTACATTCTCACTTATATTACAATAAACTAAATGAATCTCATTTGATTGTGTCTTTTCCCATACAAAATGATGTTGGACATGAATATGTTTTGTTTTGGCATGATAAATTGGATTATTTGCCAGCTTCATGGAACTTTGGTTGTCACATTTGATTATTTTTGGTCCTCTTTGTTTTTCTCCAATATCTTCAAGAATTCTCCTTAACCAAATAGCTTCACAAGTTGCATTGGTCAAGGCTTTATATTCAACTTTAGTGGATGAAAAAGAAACAATTGGTTATTTCTTATTGCTCCATGATACGATCCCCGATCCTAAATTGAATGCATATCCAGAGGTTGATCTCTATCATCAGGATTTCCAGCCCAATCTGAATCAGAAAAACCTGCCAACTCAACATCAGATTCATCAGTATACAAAATACCAAAATAAAGTGTTCCTTCAGATATCGAAGGACTTTCTTTGCTTCTTTCTAATGGATTTCACAAGGCTTAGCCATAAATTGACTAAAGATGTTGATAGAATATGCTATATCTGGCCTGGTAGCGGTGAGGTAGTTCAAACTTACCACCAATTGACAATACAAAGTTCCATTCACTTCTTTAGATCCATCATCATTATACAACTTGGCATTCTGTTCCAAAGGAATAGACACTAGTTTGCATTCTAACATATGAAACCTTTCAAGGATTGTCTTTGCAAATTTTCTTTGTGTGATGATTATCTTACTAGATTCCCTCCAAATTTCAAGACCCAAACAATAATGCAATTCACCAAGATCCTTCATTTCAAATACCTGTGATAACTAAATTTTAATTTCTTCAATCAACCTGAGTGCACTGCCTATTATGATAAGATCATCAACATAAAAAGATATCAAGGCAATGCCCCCATCTTCATCTCTCTTGATATACAATTTAGGATCACTTTTTCTTCTCACAAAATCTTTTTTATAAAAGAATGAATCAATTTTCACATACCAAGATCTTAGTGCTTGTTTCAAACCATACAAAGCTTTCTTTAACCTACAAACAAGATGCTCATGTCCCTACTTTACAAACCCTTCAGGTTGAACCAAATAAACTTCTTTTCTTAATTCACCATTCAAGAAAGAAGATTTGACATCTAACTGATGCATTTTCCAATTTTGTTTTGTAGCTAATGCAATCATGATTCTAATTGTATTCAGTTTAGCTACAGGTGAAAAAGTATCTTCATAATCAATGCCTTCTTTTTGTGAATAGCCTTTTGCAACCAATCTAGCTTTATACTTATCAATACTACCATCAACATTAAACTTTGGTTTGAACAACCATTTGCATCCTATGAGAACTTTATCTTTGGGCAATTCTGTTAATTCCCATGTTTCATTCTTCATTATGGAGCTATATTCTTCATTCATTACATCTCTCCATTCTTTATATTCTTTAGCTTCTTCATAACTTGAAGGTTCTACAACATTCATTACATGAGACATCAATGCATAATCATTATACCTTTTAGGTAATTGAATTTGATGTGATGACCTCCTTAGAGTTTTACTGCTTTCATCATTCTTTCTGCTTTGTGGAGTCTCTTGCTCTCTTCTTGATCCGGATTTAAATAGGAATGCAACAAATTACAGAGATAACCATATACACAAAGATGCAGCGGAAATAATACTTCATTTCATTAATGGAAAATATTGAAATATGCTTACAACCAGAAATAGAAATAAACTAGCTAGGGCGATGGTAGCTTATCTCTGAGAAGAGATGTGGTGGCTACATGCCTCTGAACTGTGTTACAATGAGGCTCGAAGGCCTATATATTATTGAGAAACAATGGAAAACCCTTAACATTCCAAAACCTAACCCTAGGAGATGAAACGCCAAACTGTGGGCCCTGTTTGGGTAAATTGGTACATCAACTTCCCAGGGTCGTAACTTTGGCATACGATCTCCGTTTGACGCGTACAATAGCTCGTTAGAAAGATCTATCTGAGCACTACCACTTTGGGAAGGGAAACATCGGTCCATGGACCCATGTTTCCCCCAGATTTCCCAAAAAACGTCGTTTAGGGCCTCAAAACGGCTCCAGAAGTTCAGGACCCGAAAAACTGCTAAAAATAGTAAGTTGTGCTACAATTAAGGAAACTGAAAATGCTAAGAGAAACAATGATGGGGGTCCAGGTGGACTTGGCAGGTGGCCACCAATATCCACCTGCCAAGCTTATGTAGAATTTAATCTAGAAGTTTTATCATAAAAGAATTATCCATTTTCATTCACCAATGAGATTTCATTTGGCAAGAATCTCATCTTTTGGTGTCTCGGAAGCTATTAAATTATCTTTATTTATTTAATAATAAAGTATTTACTTCCATTGTTACACCTTAGGCCTAACTTTTTTGTTACAACTCAGTGTTAGGTAGCAACAGGGTGTTACATACAACACAGGGGTGTTACTTATCTTAGGTAGCAACATGGCATTACATAACATGGCATTACATAAAACACAGGGTGTTACAGCCAAACATAAATTTTAACCAGAAAACTTAATTTTTTCATGATATATACATAAAAAATTTAAATGATATATACTATATATGTAATTGACACTAAAATATTGTACATAACATGTACATAGACATTTTATCAAGCAAATTAAAATAGTTTTTTATTATAAATATATTTTTAAGTATATGTCAAAATTAACTCTTATTAAAATATTTTATTGATAACCCATATTAAATATATTTTTATATATCATATTAAAATATTTTATTTTAACAATTTTATATCTACATAAATTAATTAATATAAAATTTTTAAATAATTTATATAAATGTTTTAGTTAATATAAATCTTTAGATAATTTATTTAAATTTTTATTAAAATATTTTTAAAAAATATAAAATTTGAAAAACTTACTGAATCTTTTATTTTTTACTTCTAAAAATTACTATAACCAAAAATTTTAAAAATATCAAAATCATTACTAATTTCTGTTATTTCCAGGCAAACCTGTGGCCTGTTTAAACTATGCGTAAGCCGGAATCGCAATGACGACCTGCTGATGGGTACTCCTCATGGGTTGTGGTCGCCATTGAAAATACGAACGTCCCGCAAAGAATCATCACCGAGGATTTAGTTAATAATGCGAAGAGCATTGACGCGTGCCAACTACCTCAGAACTTTTAAGTTGTTGAGTGATTTAACGAGATGGAGGAATTGTATGGATGACCAAAAATAAAGTAGGGTAAAAAAAATTTAAAAAATCGTTTGAATAGTATATTTTTAACGTGGAAATGGATTCAACACTATCCTTTGAGACATCTAAAATTTTAAAGTTAAACTATTATAATTTAATACAAAAAAATTGACCAAATTTTCTCAAAATACAACCAAAATTTCCATAACTTTCGGGCAACTCCTTAACTAGACTACGCGTTCAACGCTCACCCAACCTGATCCCGAGGTCGAAACCGCTCCTCGACCTTTCGGCCATTCTTCTGCAGCATAAGGGAACACGAGGAGTCGCTAACAGATGAGGAATTACAGAAAGAGCGGCCAAAATAAAGGTCGAATTGCAAAGAATTACCATACAAAATTGCTTCCTCCAACTGCGTTTTCATCGGTTTTCTATCAAGGCTTATCCCTTTCCCGACAGCTGATCACAAATATTAATGACCGTCTTCAAGGCGCTGCACATGCACCGACTCTCGCTACCGCTTCTGCACAGTCACATTGCCATTGCAGGACACTCCTCTGCCAAGAACCTCAGCGACCAGTGCGGTTTGACGCCCTTCAAAGGTTGACAATGCAGCGGGCATTCCGGTTTGGCACAACTGCATTCCCATGCACAAGTCCATGGCAAACTCAACAGTAAAAACAGCAATCGATCCTCACTCACAGAGTGCACAAATACAAAATATTGTACATCGGCCCTCAAATCAAGAAACGTTTCATCAGCCTGAAATCAAGAATCCCTTCTAAAGCCGGTACATTCTTTAACCACCGGACGGACATTACCCGGCGTTCGCGAGGCGCAATGTAGCAACCGCGCGGAGAAAGCGATTAATTCTTTATTCACTTGAAGAAATCTGAATAAATCGGGGTTGCTTTTAAGGTGTATATAGTTTTATTTAGAGACACTAGATTTGTGAGGACTAAATCTCTCGCCTGTCAGAAAAATAATTACTCAATTAAGTTCCAATTGAATCAAAATGCTGATGCGGTGAATCAAGCCCGGGTAACTGGTAACTAAATTGGCTGAGAGCTTAGGACATCTATTGCTCTGTTTCTCTTGAAATCAAACTGATACAGACTAACATACGCAATGTCAAGGGTTCGAATCGCATGCACCTACCACTTATCACATTTTCTTTGCTGATTATTTATCTATAGTCGCGGCGTAGGCAATGTCGAGGGTTCGAATCTCATGCACTTAGCACTTATCACGTTGTCTTTGCTTATTATTTGTATACAGTCGCGGCGTAGCCAATGTCTAGGGTTCGAATCTGACGCACTTACCACTTATCACATTTTCTTTGCTTATTATTTGTCTACAGTCGCGGCGTGGCGTTCGAAGCCTACTCCGCTATTTCTGTCGAGGTGGATGGCGGCGCAGTTAAGAATTTTAATAAAATCCGCCATTAGTGATCTTAAATTCCAGCTGGTGGCGACAAACTCCGCGAGAGTAGGAAATGAGAGAGGGCGGCGTGTCGGCGACCAACTCCTCGAAACAGTAACCACCAGAAAGCCGAACTCGCCGATAGCGTTAACTGCCACCAATGCCCAGCGCCACAATATCTGGGTTCACTGCCAAGTTACGCTGCGCCGTCCCACGATAATCGGATGTTTTTTCTTAAATGACATGGCAGACGAAGATGCTGACAACACACCGTCGACAAACTATAACTTTGCACGCAGCATATCCAGGAATACGAAAATTTAACCACCTTGTGGATGACGTGACATGTATTACAGTTATACTGGCAAACGGCTTTTATCATTTGATTAAAGAACTATCTATCTAATACCGTAGTTATCTATAATTGGTTAGGGTTGGTTTTTATTATTATTATTATTATTATTATGTAATTTTAAGGTGATAGAGCAGTTAGATATTAAATTGGTATATAATGTTTTTTTTTCTAAAATTATATATACATAGTGATTTTAAATATATAATTTTTAAAATTTTATAGAAAAACATATATCTTAACCATTAAATTCATAATTTTTTTATCTAATATTATAATTATATATTATAAATATATAATTTAAACACATCCTTAATCATTAAACCCCTTTTTTCTTTTTATTTATCTATCTAATACCATAATTATGTATAATCCGTTAAAATTGTTTCAACGCAAAGTGTGATAAGTCACTTTGTGGCTTTTTTCCATTGGAATTTTATTTAGGAAATATAAGTTTTAAATTGTACTTTTAGATATAATAATGGATTTAGTAATTTGTTGGTAATTTGAATTTTTTTAAAGATATCTAATTTTATAAATTGGATTAAAAATTTACGGAATGAAAAAACAAAAAAATAAATATTAAAAATGTTCGGAATGAAAAAACAAAAAAATAAACATTTTATTGGACTACTTTTATATTTGTTAACTTCATTTGAAAATTATTTTATTGCCCAGGCTTTTTAGAGCGTTGAATTTGATTAAAAAAGATGGTATTAACCCAACAAAAACCTCACACTACGTAATAAAGTATGCATGATGAGATATCAAAAATAATTCTTGATATAAATTAACATGCATGATGAGATATCAAAAAAAATTATTGATATAATTATATAGAATAGAGGTATTTATTTTGGATCTTCGGCTGTTAAAATTTTAATTTTATTAATAATAATTAAATAATTAATAGAATCATTTCATTGTGGCTATAATTTTGTTTAGAAACGTTTTTTTAGTTTTTTTTTTTTTCAAAAAATTCGACTATAATAGTGTTGGAATCTTTTTTTAATGATGGAAATGGATTCAGGGTCATCAAAAATTTTATAGAAACTCAAAATTGTGAAGTTTGATAGTTATAAACTAGATTTCCAAGAGGGTTGGTAAAGATGTTAGCTACATTCTCACTTACAATAGACTAAATGAATCACATTTGATTGTGTCTTTTCCCATACAAAATGATGTTGAACATCAATATGTTTTGTTTTGGCATGATAAATTGGATTATTGGCCAGCTTCATGGAACTTTGGTTGTCACATTTGATGATTGTTGGTCCTCTTTGTTTTTCTCCAATATCTTCAAGAATTATCCTTAACCAAATAGCTTCACAAGTTGCATTGGTCAAGGCTTTATATTCAACTTTAGTGGATGAAAAAGAAACAATTGGTTGTTTCTTGTTGCTCCATGATATGACCCCCGATCCTAAATTGAATGCATATCCAGAGGTTGATCTTTTATCATTAGGATTTCCAGCCCAATCTGAATCAGAAAAACCTGCCAACTCAATATCAGATTCATCAGTATACAAAATACCAAAATAAAGTGTTCCTTCAGATATCGAAGGACTTTCTTTGCTGCTTTCCAATGGATTTCACAAGGCTTAGCCATAAATTGACTAAAGACGCTGATATAATATGCTATATCTGACCTGGTAGTGGTGAGGTAGTTCAAACTTACCACCAATTGACAATACAAAGTTCCATTCACTTCTTTAGATCCATCATCATTATACAACTTGGCATTCTGTTCCAAAGGAATAGACACTAGTTTGCATTCTAACATATGAAACCTTTCAAGGATTGTCTTTGCATATTTTCTTTGTGTGATGATTGTCTTACTAGATTCCCTCCAAATTTCAAGACCCAAACAATAATGCAATTCACCAAGATCCTTCATTTCAAATACCCGTGATAACTAAATTTTAATTTCTTCAATCAACCTGAGTGCACTGCCTATTATGATAAGATCATCAACATAAAAAGATATCAAGGCAATGTCCCCATCTTCATCTCTCTTGATATACAAGTTAGGATCACTTTTGCTTCTCACAAAATCTTTTTTATAAAAGAATGAATCAATTTTCACATACCAAGATCTTAGTGCTTGTTTCAAGCCATACAAAGCTTTCTTTAACCTACAAACAAGATGCTCATGTCCTTGCTTTACAAACCCTTCAAGTTGAACCAAATAAACTTCTTTTTTTAATTCACCATTCAAGAAAGAAGATTTGACATCAAACTGATGCATTTTACAATTTTGTTTTGTAGCTAATGCAATCATGACTCTAATTATATTCAGTTGAGCTACAGGTGCAAAAGTATCTTCATAATCAATGCCTTCTTTTTGTGAATAGCCTTTTACAACTAATCTAGCTTTATACTTATCAATATTACCATCAACATTAAAATTTGGTTTGAACAATCATTTGCATCCTATGAGAACTTTATCTTTGGGCAATTATGTTAATTCCCATGTTTCATTCTTCATTATGGAGCTATATTCTTCATTCATTACATCTCTCCATTCTTTATATTCTTTAGCTTCTTCATAACTTGAAGGTTCTACAACATTCATTACATCTCTCCATTCTTTATATTCTTTAGCTTCTTCATAACTTGAGGGTTCTACAACATTCATTACATGAGACATCAATGCATAATCATTATACCTTATAGGTAGTTGAATTTGATGTGATGACCTCCTTAGAGTTTTACTGCTTTCATCCTTATTTTTGCTTTGCGGAGTCTCTTGTTCTCTTCTTGGAGTGTCATGATTGTTGGATGCTTCTTGCTCTTGAACCTGTACATTTTCATGTACCTGTTGTTGTACCTGTTCCTGCTCCTGTTCAAAACTTTCTTCTATCTTGACATAATCATTAATATCATGCCATACACCCGTGTTATTCATTTTATCATCTTCATCTACATTTTCATGAAACACCACATCCCTACTTGCAAGAAATCTATGTGAATTAGTATCAAACAACTTGTATGCGTTTTGATCATCACAATAACCAATGAATCTGCACTTAATTGATTTTGCATCAAGTTTTCTTCTTTCATCTTTTGGAATATGTGCAAATGCCTTGCATCCGAAAATTCTTAAATGATTCACTTTTGGTTTATATCCATAAAATGGTTCAAAAGGTGTTTTCAGATTTAAACTTTTGGTTGGACTTCTATTCTTCAATAAACAACAGTATTAATGGCTTCAGCCCAAAAACCATTAGAGATATTTTTACCTTGAATCATGCTTCGTGCATATTGCACTAGAGTTCTACTTTTCCTCTTAGCAACTTCATTTTGCTAAGGTGTGTGAGGCATTGTAAATTTTTTAGAATCCCATGACTTTTACAATATTGATTAAAAACTCGATTTTTATTCTCACCCCTGATCATATCTAAGAATTTTGATGTATTTCCTATTTTTTTTTCCACCATGTTTTTGAATTCCTTAAAGTACTCAAAAATATCACTTTTCTTTCTTATGAAATAGACCCAAGTGTATCTAGATCTATCCTTAACAAAATAAAGAAAGTACAATGCTCCTCCAAGAGATCTAGTTTGCATAGGTCCACATACATCAGTATAAATTAATTCAAGTATTTCTCTTTGCCTTTTTTCTTCATGTACAAGAAATTCCTCTCTATGTTGTTTGCCACGTGCAGATGCTTCACATTCAACATGATTATTCTTCATAATGGGAAGACCTACAACTGTTGTTTTTCTTTGAAGTAACATTGAGTCATTGTGATTCAAATGACCATACCTTTGATGCCATAACTGTTATGTTGGCATTGTTGTAGAGGCCAATGCTTGATGCCCTATACTGGTCACATCTAGCTTATACAAACCTCCAACTCTAGTACCTATGGCAATAAACTTGTAGCGATCCTGGATATCTTTAACAACAAACTGTGATTTGAAAAATTCCACCTTTAGATCTTGATCAGAAATAGTAGAAACAAAAATTAAATTATTTTTTATACCAGGAACATACATCACATCATGGATCTATCTCTCTTTTCCATTAGGTAACATCACACCTATTATTCCATATCCTTGAACTTGAAGGGATCTGTTATCTCCTAGATAAACACATGCTCCATCAATGTTCTCATGATATTCATCAAACCAATCCTTATTACAAGACATATGGAGTGATGCACTAGAATCAATGAACCAAGCATTCACATCATCGGTCTTAGCAGACAATGCAACATTAGAAACAAACAATTTGAGATTTTTAAATCCATCATTGATTGAGGTGTCTTTGTCCACAAAATTCCCATTATGCCTTTTGTTTCTTTCTTTAGACTCATTATATTTCCTTTTATAGCAAACTTTAGCATGGTGTCCAGGTTTGCCACAATAATAACAATCATCATTTCTTTTATCATGAATTGGAAATTTAGGTTCTACCATACCTTTTTTCTTTGCTTGAAACTTTCCTCCTTTGCTTTTGTCCCATGGCTTACCTTTGTATGGCTGCTTACCCTAGGCTACCAATGCCAAATATGAATTGTTCGAGCTCAAATTGAAGTTCTTCATCCTCTCTTCCTCTTGTAGAAGAATACATGTAAGTTTATCAAAAGTAGGAGGCTCCTCTCTAGCTGAAAGACTAGAAAAAAAAATTTGATAATCTTGCATTAAGCCATTTAATGTGATGGGGACCAAGTCTATATTGGACAACTTTTCACCAATGCCTCCTAACTTATCACTTAGCTCTTTGACACGGGAAATGAAATTGCTTATACTTTCATTGGCCTCCATTTTAATTGACAAAAGCTTGGTCTTCAAGAACAAAATCCGGTTAGTATTAGATGTTTCATACAAGATTTTGAGAACATCCCATGTTTCTTTGGATGTTTTACAATCCCTAATATGAGGAATGATGTTGTCCTTAATTGGCATTCGTAGCAACACCTTTTCTTTTGTTTCCCTTTTTTCCTAATCTAGAATAGTTGTAGCAACAATGGGTTTGGACTCTGCCCCACTCACTATGGGCTACAAATTATTTTCCTCTAAAACTTTTAATACTTTCAATTTCCAAATTTCATAATTTCCTCCATAAAGCCTTGTGGACTCATTCAAATAAATTTCAATCGAAAAATTTGACATAATGACAAGAAAATTGTCTCCAATCAACAAAATGCACCCAAATCCACCAAATCTACACCCAAATTCACCAGATCCAAAACCAAATACATGAGATCTAAAAAAAACTCTATCTTACTTCAAATAAAAAAACAAAGCAAAAAAAATACTTCTTATTTCTCCTTTTTAACCAAACCCAATTTTCACTCCAAATACAAACCTCATATGAGTTATTTTCAGCCAAAAATATATTACCATAAAAAAATAAATTAATCCCTTATATCTCCATATAAAAACTCACGTTCACCGAAATACTTTTGTTATGAAAACTTTAAAACTTTCCTTATGAAATCTTTATACCAGTAGGTGACTTCAATTTCAAAGGAAAAACAAAGGTAAATTATTAGGTAAATTATTACTTCACAGTGGAGTGAAATATTCAACCGGCAACGCTGGGCCCTGAACTATTTCAATCAGTACGCAAACTACCGGTCGAGGGTTTACACAGGCTCCCTTCGACAACTCCTCAACACCTCATACTCAACTCGAATTTCAAACAGAGGGTAGAGGATACATAACACGACCACTGTCCTCCACACAGCCACGACACCAGCAACCACAAGCCCTTCTTTGCAATCAACGATCACATCTAGATCGCACACAAACAATACACCACAACAGATCACTGCGTCAGGATTATGCGTGCACCTCATATTTCACTCCTATTCACTGTTTAATTACAATGAAAAAACCTCCCAGATCTGGACAAAGATCTTTTTGTTCACACCCTCTTTAGCTCTGATACCAAATTAGAAAATGAGAGATGCACAAAAATAAAATAAAATTTCATTGATCAAAATGCTTGGACAACCAGTATCAAATTAGAAAATGAGAAATGCACAAAAATAAAATAAAATCTCATTGATCAAAATGCTTGGACAACCAGTACATTATATAGTCACACATAGACAACTTCTAGGAAAATCTAGGTCCAAATAATTCGGATCACCAACTCACAACACAAACTACGAAAATACAACTCATGAAAGATAGACTCAAACACTAACTACGAGAATACAATAAAAATTTCCACTATTTTCCAAGCCTAATTATGCCTCGTTAGACTACTCTATAATTAATAAGTGGATGGTAGGGATTTAACATCTATGAAATATTTAGTAAATATTTTTATGTCAATGCACTGTTTGTTTGGGAATAGGGTTTCTAGAATTTTAATAGTGAATGGTAGAGGTTTAACATTCATGGAATATTTTATAATATTCTTAATAGCAGTCACATATTAAAAGTTGAGAATTTTCATAAAAGTAGTTATGCTCTTTATACTCATGTAATTAAATTGATTAGTTAAAAAAATGTCATATGAACATACATCATATGGAATTAAATGAGTTTAAGGTTTTTTGAGCATGTGGTATTGATAAGCCATGGTATTGTAGCAAAACGATATAGAGATTAAAAATATCTATGATAAAGTGGTAAAAAACCATTTTCAATGCATTAACCAGAATTTTTTGTTTTTAAGACTAAAGACCCTCTTCATACAATGATTTTAATATTAAAAATTATAAAATTATACCTACTTTATTACTATTTAGATTTAAATTTACAATTATGGAAAAAAAATGCATATTTTTAACTATTAAATTTAAATTTAAAAATTATATAATATATCATTAAAAAAAATTAAAACTATGATATAGTGGGGTGAATATACATGGTTAAAAATATTATTAATGTATATATATTTAGATTATATATATTCTTATGTCTAAGACTTTTGTGATCCATAATGTAGATATAAGTCTTTCGGATTAATCACATTGATAGGATTTGGTGGAACCAACTAATTTGGTCGACTTTTCGAACCAATAGAATGGACCACATTAGTTGGTTCGACACGGCACCAAAGAAAATGAGGTGAAATCTTGATTTATGTTATTTAAACTCTTTTTTTTTATTGTCTATATGGATTCAATGCCTTGAAAAACCCCTAGGGCACTTCGATTGTGCAGGGGTTACCCATCAAGCCTGTGATTTCAATAAATTCGTATAGGATTTTAGAGAAATTAGACTGGAAAAACCCACCGGAAAAACATCCAAAAAATCTCACTAAAAAAATTGGTATTTTTAATAATTAATAATAATAATAATTTAAAATAAAGTTATAGTTTTATTATTTTTTTAATTTTTTAATCTTGAAAATGTATTATAAAATAATTGTTTCGATGTTTATTATGGATTGATGTCTATTAACTATATTAATTATTTAATCTATATAATTGTACTCAATTTATGATTTTTATTAAATTAAATATTAAATAAACACAATTTTTTTCTTCATTTGTAAAATTAAAAAACTTTTCAATACATTAACTAGAATTCTTTATTTTTAAGACTAAAGACCCTTTTCCTACGTAAGATACAAGATCATCCAAATTAATATGCATTATGAGATTTGAAAATTAATTTTTGATATAATTATATACCATAGACGTGTTTATTGTGGAAGGGGGTTAAAATTTTAATTTTAGTAACAATAATTAATGGTGTTGTTTATCGTGGTTATAATTTTGTCTTAGAAAGTTGCTTTTCTCTGGAATCTTACTTTTCTTTTCAAAAAAATTAATTATAAGAGGGTTGGAATCATTTTCTTTAATGGTAGAAATGGATTCAACACTATTAAAAACCCCAGGGAAACCCAAAATCCTAAAGCTTGACAGTGGTAACCCAAATTTCCCAAAGTTTGTGCCGCATTTTTGCCAAAATGCCAGAATCATGTCGAAGTTTCCACTATTTTCTGATGATAATTACGGCTAGTTAGACTACTCTATAATTAATAGGTGGATGGTAGGATTTAACGTCTATGGAATATTTACTAAATAATAATTATCCGAATGGACGTGTTTGTTTTGGAATAGGGTTTTTAGAATTTTGATATGGTAGGGATTTAACATCCATTGAATATTTTATAATATTCTTAATAGTAGTCACATATCAAAATTTGAGATTTTTAACAAAGTAGGTATGCTCTTTCTACGCATTTAATTAAATATTAACATACATCATATGGAATTAAATGAGTTCTAGATTTTTCGAGCATGTGGTATTGATAAGCCATGGTATTGGCACATGGTATTGTAACAAAACCTATATAGAGATTAAAAATATATATAATAAAGTAGTGTATGGAATTTTCTTGTTTATAAAATTAAAAAATCTTGCAAGACATGAACAAGAATTTTTTGTTTTTAAGACTAAAGACTTTATTCATACAATGATTTTAATATTAAAAAGTATAAAAATATATTTATTCTATTACTATTTAGATTTAAATTTATGATTATGGAAAAATAATTAAAAAAGAAAATGCGTCATTTTAATTATTAAATTTAAATTCAAAAATTATATAATACATCATTAAAAAAACTTTAAAATTATGATAAAGGGTGAATATTTATAGTTAAAAATCTTGTTGATTTATATAGCGTTAGATTATATATGTTTTTAATAATAATAATAATAATAATAATTTAAAATGAAGTTATAATTTGATTAATTTTTTAATTTTGGAATTGTACAATAAAATAAATATTTCAATGTTTATCATAGATTGATATCTGTTGACTTTATTAATTATATAATTTTATGACTATATCAATTTATGATTATTATGGAATTAAATATTAAATTTGTGGAAAAAAAATTTTCCTTCATAAAATTAAAAACCTTTTCTATACATTAACCAGAATTCTTTATTTTTAAGACTAAAGTCCCTTTTCAAACAGTGATTTTAATAGTAAAAATTATATAATATACGTTACTCTATTACTATTTAGATTTAAATTTATAACTATCGGAAATTTTTTTTGAAAAGAAAATGCGTATTTTTATTTATTATATTTTAATTCAAAAATTATATAATACATCATTAAAAAAACAGAAGTAAAACAATAATAAAACCATGGAAAGGGGTTTAAATGGTGAAAATATTATAAGTAGTTGACATGGAGATGGCATGCCTGGGAATATTATGAACCTTGTGGCTCTGCCCCTTATACACCTTAGTTGCGTGCACCTTAGAGATTGAAAAAAGAAACATCTTAAATATTTAGGAGGCCTCTTGGCGGCTGAAAAGACGGGCCATTTGGATTGAGGAAGAGGACCGAAATACCTAGCTTTGCGAGCAATTTGCTAATCGAAGGAGGTACACGAATGTTATCTAGGAAATGGAGTTAGCATCGGGAGGCAGAGTTCATTGCAGACATTTAGAGGGTGGTTGTTCTATATTTGGAAGGGATGTTCTCGGCTTCAAAATGGGGTTGATATTTACGATCAACTCTGGGGATTGAGGCTTTCCCTTGTATGTTCTTGGAGGAATTGAATGTTGCTCTAAGTCGACTCGTTTCTATTGATGAGATATCCTTTGTGAAGGACAACTATCCTAGCCCAAATGGCTAGACAGTAGAACTTGTTTCTGCATTGTTTTGATATTATTGGGCATGATCTTTAGAGTATGGTTGAGGAATCTCACTTATCTGTCCAAGTCACTAAGGTGATTAATTCCACATTCATTGTGTTCATCCCTAAATCCTCTCACCCGAAATTCTTTCTCAGATTTTCGGCTAATTTCCCTTTGTAATTTCCCATACAAACTGATTTCCTAGATCATTGCATGTAGAATTAAGGAATCTCTTTTAGATCACATATCTCCGGAACAATTCGTGTTCCTCTCCATTGTGAGATACATGATGCTATTTCTACTACATAGGAGTGCATCCACTCTATCCATACAAAGAAAAAATAGGTTATTGTTATGAAATTGGATTTACATAAAGCATATGATTGTGTTGATTGGTCCTTTATGTGCATGATAGTTACGAAGATTGGGCTCTGTATGGAAAACATTGGCTGGATCATGGCATGTGTAACATTTGTAAATTTTGTTGTTTTGATAAATGATTCTCCTTTGAATTTCTTTCGGGCCAGCAGAGATTTACGAAAAGGGTGCTCTTTGTCCTCGATATTATTAATTTTTTTCATGGACGGGTTGAGCAAGAATATTGGAGAGGCCCGTATGTGAGGAATTTTCTATAGCTTATAGGTATCCCATTGAGTTTCTGTTACACACTTATTTTTTGTTGATGATGTACTAACTTTTGGTCAAGTCTCTTGGGCTCAATGGAGTGTTTTACATTCCATGTTCATTAGATATGGTGCAACATCATGATTGGTTACAAATGATAACAAATCTATATTGATTCACTCCTCTGGTGATATGGAGGAAATTGTTAATATTGTTGGGTTATTTGGTGTTGAGGTTTCACACATTGAAGATGGACTCACATATTTGGGCTTCATATTGAAACCGAATAATTACAAGATTGTGGACTAGAATTGGTTATTGGAGGAGTTCCAGAAACAACTATCCTTATAGACACATTGGTGTCTATCTTTGTGAGGCAGGTAAACTCTCATTCAATCAGTCTTGCAATAGATTTCAGTTTATTAGATGCAGTTATTATTTCTTATGGTGAAAATCTTCCAGCGGATTAAGTCTATCATGGCACATTTCCTTTGGTTGGGGACCAGGGGGAATAAAAAATCCATTTGGTTCATCTTAATGCTATCACAACGGGAAAGGAGTATGGTCGGTGGGGCATTCTGGAACTGCAAGTCTTTGGTTGGGCATTATTAACAAAATCTCTATGGAGAGAATTTTTTGGCAAAGGTTTATGGAAGTATATCATCTTTGATAAATACATGAAGCGCAAGTCGATATTGGAATGGTTCAGGAGGGGTGAGATTGGAGTGTAAAAAGGTTCTTATATATGGTAGAGTTTTTATAAAGTTAGAAGATGGTTCCTCGAAAAGCTACAATGGTCCTTTGGTAAAGGTGATAAAATACCGATTGAGATTGACTATATTTTAGGGGTTTGTAATTCTCAAAAGATACTGATTGGGGTTATTGACACACTACATGCAAAAGGCCTTTTCCTTCTCGATTAAGCCATTGGACACTCGAATGATACGTATCCGTGTTGGAATAATGTTGTGGAGACTAGTTTGTCTAGCGCAAATGCGATTTTTGGAAGCGCTTCGTATATGATCTTCAACTCATTGGTCTTGTTCAAAAGGCCCCATGGTAATGTTTTAGTCTAGAATGGTGTTATGCATAATGGATCTGTGGCAGTCTCAAACATATATAAATATATTTCTTACAAGATCAATCCCCTGTTTGATTTGTGTTGGTACAGGAAAGCATGGAGCCAGGACGTACGTTTGAAAATTATCATTTTATGTTGGTGTTGTAATGTTCAACACTCCCCCCCCCCCCACCATTTATTGATTTAATAGTTAATATTCTATTGATAAATGGGGATCCTTTATAAAAAATCCTCCAAAAAACTTAACACTTAAGTGCTTTGTTTTTGAATTCTTAGGAATAAATTTCTAAATAATATAAGGTATCAAGCCAAATCCCTTTACGACTAGAGATTATCGCGTTATTGCATATCGTCGGATCATGTGTGTCAAAGGTTAGTTAACAAACCGGGATTTGTGAATTGCGATAAGGAGGTATCACCATAATAAGCTTATGGTATCATTAAATATTCCATTCAAAACTAAGGCTTAAAGTATTTCTTGCAAAATAAAGTGTCTATCGCAATCACATATCACCATTCACAAAAAGAAAAACTAACAAAACCTTTGAAATATGTGAATTGCGATATTGCAACATAATAATCCGAACACTCATGGCATCGCGACACCTACACAAAGGCCAATCTTGTGAACTATGAAAGTTTGCGAAACGTAATATGACCCAGACCCAATGGAAGTATGTGATAAATTGTTATAACTTTGGTTAAAGTCCGACGCATAGTAAAAGGTCACTTTATGCAATAAATATTCATTCAAGCAAAATGCACTTTAAATGATAAAAGGTACACCGCTCACATCGCATCTCGCAAAATTCTAAACAACTCTGAAATAACTCATAATCGAAAATGCAATATTGTGATTTGCGATATTGCGATAATCTTTATCGCAATCGCATAATTGACATTTCACACTTTAAACTCATCACCTTAAATTTTTTCCTTAAATGTTTGTGATGCAATGGATTAAATGAATAATAAAGGCCATGATAAAGATATTAATGCGTATTTAATGAGTTTTAATGGAATTTATGTTTAAAACGGCTTGACGTGATTTGATATCTTTCATTTTCATTTTCGAATAAAAGATTCTTCCTTGTCACCTTTTGGAATTAATTTTATCATTGAATTTTCACTTTCATTTTTGCTTTGTGTTTATTTGATAATCTCCATTTGCTCCATTTCAAGGAATCTCTGAAGGAAGAAACGTTTGAGAAGATGGAAAAGAGAAAAGCTACTGCATCTGAGAAACCAGACATGATACCACTTTTCTTCGATACCACCTGCAACAAAGATGCAGGAACCACATCATGGGAAGCTATGTATAACCTGTTGGAAGAAGAGAAATCGAGGCCATTGGAATGAAGGCAACAACTGATGTCGAAGAATCATATGACGCTTCCTACTTTGAGGCAGCATGTTCATTTTTACATAGAATAGCAGCAAGACCTAAGATATTACCATACATAGATATGGTAAAATGGGTGATTGATGATGTAAATATCTCAGAAATAACTTTCAGGAATGCAAGACATGAGGTCATGGGGTCTTTTACACCAGACAATTTGCACCAGATGTACCAGCTACCAAAGCCTCAAAAGCTCTATGACAAATATTTCCTTGAACATTTCGCCAAACAGAATGAGGACCCATTAGACGTTACACAGACCTGGAGGTGAGGCAGAGGAAAATTCAAACGGGAGAAATATGGTATGTACCCAATTGCATCTCTCTCTGTCCCACATAATTTCACAATTGCGATGATGTGTAGATTATTTGGTAAAGCTGATAGCACCAAATTTTCTATGGAGTGGCTTCCATTAATCGATGCAATGTTCAGTTAAGGCAAAAATTATGAATTGGATTATGATTTTATCAAACAACTTAGCTATGGCTATTAGGGAATATAGACAAAAGAGGAGTGTTTCCTCAAGAATTTTTCCTCCTTTTTATATGAGTGCTTATGTTATGGATGCCATTTGTTTCTGTTCTCAATTTATAAACATGTGTTGGAAGTGGACTGTATAGGACCCTCTCCCCATCCATGTATACCATAAAATATTGTGGGAATCCCAATTCAATGCCCATTTTTACAAAATCTGCGAGGGTATTATGATGCCTATTTATAAAACCATTTTTGATAGAATGACCCTCAAGCTTTCAGAAGAAACCAAGATAGACATCTTGCTAGTTTAAAGATGGTTCGGTGAAGAAAAGTTCACTTACATCAGATTTTTTGGAGCATTGTTGCTCCACATGTCCTCCCATATTATGTCCCAGACAAGCTATTAGCTAGAGAGATAGCTTACCAGACAGCAGGGGAGGGTGGTTTAACCAAAGCCCTCAGGGAACAGAAGAAATCCATTTGGCCAACCTTCCCATTACAATGTGATGCTTTTACACTACGTGACTATGGGCACGTAGTAAAAGAAGCAGAGGTTATTATGTCTCTAAAATTGGCCAAAATTCCAAGGTGACAGTATGACCCAAATCAAGTTGTTAAAGAATTCACCACCATGGTTAAATTCAAACAGTTTACTCATGAAGGGGATCCCTTTGATGACCTCTTTCAAGGAGCCGAAACATTTGCATAGGTCCTACATTTGGCATCATTACGGTTAAGCCCAGATGATATTAATTCTTTTCATTTATATAGGAATAAAAGATTGTTAAAGGTCCCATTGGACCTATTACAAATTGAACCAATAAGAGAACCGAATCCTAGCGTAATCCTGGAAGGAAGTTCAAAGGAATATTTTGATGAGGAAATGCAAGAGAAGTCGACCCATGAGTCAGAACACTCAAAACAACAATCTCAGAATGGAGAAGGAAATCTTAATAAATATTCTGAGAAAGATACAGAGGGAAATATTGAGGAAACGACCAAATAGGCCTTGACCAAGAAGCAAACAGATGTCGGTTCCACTTCAGCTCAAACAGGGAAGATTCCAGTCATTGACCTAGACAAGGAATTGGAGAAATTCAATAAGCTCCAAATAGGCACAAATCTTGAGGAAACATCTAAATTGCAGACACCCAAACAGACTTAGAACAAAGAAAATCCAGAGACAATAGAGCAAGGGGCTACAAATACTCAAGATATTGAGGTCATTCCTGCTTTTCCTACTTTCGAAATTGTCTTGAAAATTGAAGAGATACCTTCATTAGATATACTCTACCATCCTACTCATAAGGCTATAGTTAAAATACAAAGAAAGAAGAAGAAATTAGAAACCACGACTGTTACAACTCTAGAAAATGAATCCATGGATGTTGTGTGGAAAGATACTCCTGTTGACCCATCAAAAAATCTTACAAAACTGTCAATGTTTATAGGAGCTTATGCCACAGGGACCATTGCTAAAGAAACTGAAGTCCAACTACTGCTAAAAGAAAAAGAACAGAAAATTCTTATGCTTGAACAACAATTAGAATAAGAAAAAAATAATCAGGAGGTAGAACAATAGGTATCCCAGCTTCAACAGTAATTCAAACAAATGAGGTTACAACACTGGACTAGCTTATCAGAAAAGGACTCGGAGATTTGCCAAATGCAAGCCATGGTGGATAGATTTAAAGATAACCCTCAAACAGATGAGTTCATCAGAGAAACAATCAACCTAAATTCCCTATTAATACTGCAAGTAATGTTCTGCCATAAAATCTCACAGATTAACCCTTACTATGAGACAAGTGATAAATTGACAAACCAAGTGATTGATATGAGGTTTGAATATGAAGAAATCCATAAAATGATTTATTATTTTATTAACTGGCTGGAGTTGGATGAGGGAAGAAAGGCTAACCTACCAAAAATAGAAGAATCCCACAAAGACATTCTATTTATAGATTGGGATACATGGTTAAAACAGACAGAAAAGGCGACAACAACAACCGCAGGTGTATCAAGCAGTATAATTGAAGTCGTTAATGAAAACCTCCATAGTTACCAATATTGTCAAAGAGTGCATACCAGTGTTTCTACCAAATATCAAACAACTGGAATAAGAATGGAAACAAACAGCGTAGACCAAGGAAGAAGCAATTAAATAGCTGGCCAAATTGGATTGGGAAACATACTAGTACTATCTAGTAAAACCACATAGTCAGTGGATGACTCTACAATGTTTAACTACCTCTGCACAAGATATGGTGCCAGCTTTGTCAGATTCCATATTTGTTGGACAATTAAAATACACAATTTTCCAGCCACCTCAGCTCAAACCAATGATCGACATTTGCAATCTCAAAGATCAAGTTAGCTAACTAAGATAGTTCAGGTTGAAAGGAGCTTGTCATTAGTTTAATTCTATTTTTAGTTTTATTTTTTCTTACTTTGAGGAAGGTTGTTTGAGACCTCCTCAACTTTATTTGTAATAATGTATTTTTGAGGCATGTATTTTAGTATTTAAACCCCTCTCATGCATTTAGAGAGGGGTCTAGAATTTTATCAAAAACATTTTTCAAGACATTACATTTTTGTATTTTTGGGAAGGTTTTGATGAAATTAATGGAACAAGATTTATTTTTCTTTGAATATCTAACATGCCCTATTGAAATTACACTTTTGTACTCTTAGAGTGTATTTAATTGGATGAAATTGGATCAACATTGCTGAGCCCATGAGCAGGACCTTTCATATATGGTACTTTTATCGTATGATTGTGTTCTATTTATGCATTAGCAATACTCTTTTTGTTGATTGTCTTATATATGAAATCTGAGTTATAGTTCTGCATTATTTCACTTTTGTATGATGTTTAAGCTCTAATTCTCTCTTGAATACATGAACAACTACTATATGCAATATAGTTTTCTCAATTGTTTTGTCTAACTATTTGTCCAAAACAATTATCATTAAATGATTTAATTTCTTTTGGGACTTGAATGATCTTTATTACCAATTTATTTGAGACATCTCTATAGATCACATACCTTAGTTTATTCCGAAGTATATTTATAGTCAGATAATGTTATATTAAGATATATGCATGTGTTTATTATTTAGATTAAATTGTATTTAGTGGAATCATTCCACGTTACATCTTTATCACCCGAAAAACATTATCAAATCAATCCTCTCTGGGAAATTGATCCCATTATCCCTAATCAGAGCCACTATACCAAATGAAAAAGGATTTTCTTTTAAGCTCTAGACTGGGTGGTCATCCCCCATGTTGTCGCAATGAATTTCGAGGCTTCAATATTTTGGAAGTAGAAGGAGGGCCTGACTATGAATGGAAAGAAAATCTAAATCAGAAAGCCATTCTAAGAGTAAAAATTCCTCACCATCATCTCCGACTTCTTGGTCACATTCCAAATCCCCAAATCCTAGACGTGAAGTTGCGAAGAAATATTTACAATCCACTACTGTTTTTCCAAGGAAATAAGATCAACCTTCTTCTGTAGAAACACCCAAAGTTCAATCTTTAATTCACAAATTGCAAGGGATTTCTCTGTCTCAAGAAGAATATGAATTATCTCAAGCTAGTTTTTCTTCACATTTTCCTTCCTCTCAAAGGTTAACCAGATCACATAGTGAAAAATTTGGAATCCCTCCATTTGAATTTCCTCTACCTCACCCTCAAAGGAAAACTAAGAAATTGAGACTCTGAAACTCATAGTGAGATTCTTTCATCATCACCAGAAACACCCTCATTCATTTCATCATCTTCATCACAAACTCAATCATCCACCTCACCATCCCAGATCATGATTTACACTAGTACAGGAGCACAATCCTCCTCTACCCAATCACCTTCAACCACTGGTACATCTTCTTCTACATAAATACCCATAATGGCTCAAATACCATGGAAAAATCCAGGAGCCGTTCGAATGGAAGGACCATTAAATCCATTACCGGCACATCTAGAAAATTGGTTGCCAAAATTCAACCCTAATGTTGGTCTTCCTATCCAAGAACACATAAATAACTTTATGTTGTCCATAAATCTTAATGGAGTTGTAGAAGAAGACGCAGTTGTAAGATTATTCCCTTATACTTTACAAGGATCAGCAGGATCTTGGTATTTTTCATTGACATCTAGTTCCATTAATAGTTGGGATGCATTTCAATAGCAGTTCCTAAACAATTTTGGAGATGACTGCTCAACAACTACTCTTCTCAATGATCTCTCC
Organism: Pinus tabuliformis; assembly: GCA_031772625.1. NCBI lineage: Eukaryota > Viridiplantae > Streptophyta > Pinopsida > Pinales > Pinaceae > Pinus > Pinus tabuliformis. The sequence goes on from CM062804.1 coordinate 1,388,275,206, forward strand.
AATTTGAAAGTTGAACCTAGAGAACCAATTAAGGACTTCAATTCATTTTTTAATAAGTTATTGAAAAAAATCCCAACGACGTACAAGCCAAGTACTTAAGTTCAAAACGAATGGTATATTTCTGCTCTTCCCTCAAAAGCAGTTATTTTTGTTGATAGGGCTACCAAACCAACTTTGGCAGAAAACATGAAAGAAGCCATAGTTGCAGAAAAATACATTTTAGCTTTAGAAAAGAAGAATGCATTAGAAGAAATAAAATCCAAGAAGGTCACTTTCAGGGATGAATCCAAGAAGAAAGCACCTAAAGATCCTTTCGATCTTGAAGGTTTGCAAAAGGTACTTAAACCCATGTCCAATGAAATCGTCGACATTAAAAAGAAAGTAGCTAAGAATTCTTCAATGAAAGCTTTTAGACCTTACAAAAGAAACCCTTTCTCCGATCCTAAACCTCCAAATATAATATCAAATGTTGAATCAGATGTGGAGGAAGAAGAAGTGTCAATAGCTGAAGAAAAAACCAACGACGAAGAGATACTTGAATTACAAGGAATGTGAGATTTCATTCTTCCTTTGTCAGATAATGAAGAATCACAAGAAGCATTACCTATCACTACCAGAAGCAAGATCACTTTTGATTTGCCACAAACAAATCAAAAATAGGAATCATCAACTCCTGCTCTCAAAGATAAAGAAATAGGAAAGAAATCTTCTCCCAAATCCACTCTAACGACTCCTCCTCAATCCAATTCTTCACCCCCAGACAAGACCTTACTAGTATCTGATGAGAGGGAATACAACATCATCAAAGACATGAAGAAGACGAGAGATAATATCACGTTCATGAGCTTAAGAAGCTAAAACATCAACAAACGCTATTTCTTAAAGAATTAAAAGGAGTCCCCACTTCTCCTCTTCCCACTATTGTAATTTCTCATGCTAATCAAGAAATGGGTAGGTCTCCAAGTACTTCATCAGAAAAAATGAGTTCAAATGATGTTTCTTTAATAGGTGGTAGATATAAATCCCATACACATCGTTTCTTTTGACTTTTGAAGTCTTCAATAAGAATTTTCACAATTGTTTAGTACATTCTGGAGCCTCATCCAATAGTTTACCAAAAACTGTGAAAAATTGAATGTTGAACTCCATAAATCTGTTGTTCTCATTGTACAGTTATATTGATCTCAAGTCAAAGTCGTAGGAGAAATCAATCACGTTACCATTAGACTCTCATCAAACCCAAAAGTATGTCAAGTGATTAATGTTCTTGTGGCCAATATCCCTGAATTATACGATTTGATCCTTAGTAGAGATTGGTCTCAAAATCTTCATGGCTATTTCGCAACAGACTGGTCCCATATGTGGTTTCCTTATAATGGTAAGACAAATCAAATAAGGTTTGAATGTGAGAAACATTTAAAGTATATCGTTGCAAAACTAGAGGGAGAAAATGAGTCTGTCACATACATTAGTAATATCATTGGAAATTATTAAGTGAAATCATTTTTAGGAAATTTTAATGCCCATATATCACCCTTTTTGGAAAATCTTGTTACATCACAAATCGAAAAATATTCTCAAATGGATTCTTCTATATGTATCAATTGTGTAGATAAAATTGTAGTCAATTCTTTATTTTGGAAATCATTTTTTAATGTATATAAATCTAATGATGGAGCTGGAGTAGGTTGCATATTGGTTAGCCCCAAAGGAGAAAAAATTATGTTGGCATGCAGACTTGAATTTGAATTCACAAATAACACTACAGAATATGAAGCATTAGTTCAAGGGTTGTATAAGCCCATTGTCCTTGATATCAAATACCTTAAAGTATTTGGATATTTGGAAATTGTAATCAAACAAATGAGGAATACTATTCACTGTCTTTCTGGACATTTGAAACATTATCAATCATTATTCCAGGACCTCACCTCACATTTCCTACCATTCAACATTTCCCCAATCCCAAGACTTCAAAATGAAAGTGCCGATCTTTTAGCTAACATTGCATCCAAGCTCATACCGCCAGGAGATTATAATCATGATGAATTTTCTATAGAATTAATTTTTAGGCCTTCTATTTTTGATAACATCACCAATTGGCGTTTTTTAATAATGATCCAGATACCTTAAATTTTTTAACGTCTGAAGGCTCTTATGATGATCGGATAATAGATGAAGATCAGCACGATAGCAAACTTAAGCAAGAAACAAGTGAAAATCCTATACCTAAGTCAATGGTTAAGATCGAAGATCTATATGATCTTAAGGACAGGTTCAAGAAACCTACTAACTCGAAGTTTCGAATTTCAACATGGAGGTTTGAATTAGTTAATCTTGGAATTAACCTTAAACCTCAAAATATTTATCTAGGCCTTGGTCTTACATCCGATGAAAGATTAGCCTTTATTCATGTTGAAGAAATACAAAAATGTTTTTGCATGGAATTATGAAGATATTAAGACATATGATACTTCCATCATTCAACATACCATTCCTATGATATCCGAAAAAAAACCTATACAACAGAAGTTGAGAAAGATTCACCTGAATTTAAATAATCAAATCAAATTTGAATTGAATAAACTTCTCAAAGCCAAAATAATTTTTGCTCTCAGACATTCAAGGTGGGTTTCTAACCTAGTTCCAGTTAGGAAAAATAATGGTGATATTTGAATTTGTATAGAATTTAGCAATCTCAACAAAGCTTGTTAGAAGGACAACTTTCCATTGCCTCCTATGGAATAGATACTACAATCGGTTGTAGGCTCAGAGTAAATGTCTTTTCTGGATGGATTTTTTGGTTATAATCAGATTCTCGTACATCTAGATGATCAGCTAAATACCACCTTTAGAACCAAATGGGGGACATACGCTTACCAAAAGATGCCATTTGGATTAATCAATGTTGGTGCAACTTTTCAAAGAGCCATGGATATAGCTTTCAAAGGTTTGGTGAATAAAATAGTGGTAATTTATTTAGATGATATAACTATGTATTCAAAAAGGCACAGTAATCATTTAAAGGACTTAAAACAAATCTCTGAATGTTGTCAGAGATATGGAATTTCTCTAAATCCAAAGAAATCATTCTTTAATTTAAGTAAAGGTAAGCTTCTTGGATTTATTGTATCTAAAGATGGCATTCACATAGATCTTGATAGGATAAGAGAAATTTCTGAAATCTCTTTGACCCATAACAAAAAATCCATGCAATCTTTCCTAGGATAGATATATTTTGTGAAAAGAGAAGGTCCCTAACTTTTCACAAACTATTTTACCCCTCCAAAATATGTTTTTTTAAATGGGGACATACTGAGCATTAACCTTTTAATCTTATCAAACAAGAAATTATAAATGCTCCCTCTTTAGCAACTCCAATTTTTTCTAATCATTTTATTTTATATACTTTTTCTTCTGGGACATGATATGCCACTATATTGACATAGGTCAATGATGAGAAAGTTGAAGCACCAATTTCTTTCTTTAGCTCCAATTTGCAAGGGGTTGAATTAAATTATTCAGATGTTGAAAAACGGGCTTTTGTTGTTGTCAAATCAATAAAACATTTTAGACCCTTTCTTCTCAAATCTCACACTAAAGTAATAGTTTCATTCTCATCAGTGAGAAATTTACTAATGCAAAGAGAATTAGGTGAGAAAAGAGCAAATTGGGTAACAACGCTGCAAGAATATGACATTGATATTAGACCAGCTAAAATTGTTAGAGGTCAAGCTTTTTGCAGAATGTTAGCTGGAGCATCCAACTTACTAGCATCAGAAGATTCAGGTGATGATATACAAATATGTGAGGTAAGCCTCAACGATACTGAATCTAAATATGTTGATATCATCTTTTATTTGAAAAATGGATATGCCCTTATGCAACTCAGTTACAAAAGAAAAAGGGCTTTGAGGTTAAAATCTAAGTAATATGAAATCATTAATGATGTTTTGTTTAGGAAAAATTATGATTTTGTTTTACTTAGGCGCCTTAAGAATCTGAGGCAGAAAAGGTTTTGCAGGAACTCCATGATGGACCAGCTGGCGGACATTTGGGGAGACACAACAATGCATAAAATCCTTCATGCTGGCTATTATTGGCCAACCTTATTCAAAGATGCACACGAATATGTAAGGAAGTGTAAAATTTTTCAAACAACTGCTGGAAGACAGAGGAAACCCACATTACCATTACAGCCAGTCAACATTGAACAACCATTTGAGCAATGTGGACTGGACATAATAGGTGAGATTGTTCCTCACTCTTCAAAGCAACATAAATATATCCTTATATCTATTGATTACTTCACTAAATGGGTGGAATCAAGTCCACTTAAGGTAGCCAATTCTAAGAACATCATTGAATTTATTGATCAATTTATTATTACTAGATTTGGCCTACCAACTTCCCTCATGTTTGAAAATGAATCTTATTTCACAAGCAATGCTGTGACAGAATTTTCTCTTAAAAGAGTTTTCAAACATAAATATTCTTCTAACTATTATCCTCAGGAAAATGGTTTAGCTGAATCTATGAATAAAAATATCATAAGGATCATCAAATGAACTATTGATCAAAGTCATAAAAATTGACATAAATATTTAACATTTGCTCTATGGGCAGATAGAATAACACAAAAGCCCTCAATAGGCACTTGTCATTTTAATTTTATCTATGGGGAAGAAATTGTTCTTCCTACAAATGTAGCTATTCCCTCTCTAGCCCTGGTTCAATTTATTGAAGAAACTCCTTCCTCTTCTATGCAATTAAGGCAATCACAAATCCTCAAACTCGAAGAAGAAAGAGATAAAGCCAAGATCATACATGCACATCATCGAAAGTTAGTCAAATATTCATTTGATGCAAATTCTGTAAGTCCTAAATATTTTCAACTAAGAGACCTTGTATTGAAGTGGGATAAAGCACACGAGGAAAAAGGTAAGCATACCAAATTCCAAAGAATTTGGCTTGGCCCATTTCAGATTGTGGAACAAATCGGCCCATCAACATTTCTATTGCAATATTTATTAGGCAAGAGATATTCTCTTCCTGTTAATGGGCAATTTTTGAAGAAATACTTTTCATAGAAGATAACCTCTCCCCTCCCTTGTACACTATTACCTTTACATTTCCTAGGAAAAAAAAAGTTAAATAGTATTTACTTTTGGCCTTTCAATAAAAAATCTCTTTAAATATTTTGATTTTTCTCTTGCATAAGTAGAAATTGTTAAGAAGATAACTATGACATTCAAAAAATAAGCTAAATTCTATTTTGTCTGAAATTTGCTTGTTTTCCACCAATAATCATTTATCCTTTGTGAAACCTCAACTGATAAAGAGATCTTTGTTCTATTATCGGTCAAGAAAAGTATCTTTAACAAAGAAAAGACTCTCTATAGATAAACAACTTTAACTCTATAATTGTCATCCACAAACTATTAAGGAGTCAATGATTCTCCCCATCTACTAAACTTTTCCTTTTTTAGAGTGTAATTCTAAAATAGACTAAAACTTAAAGGACAAGAGGTCTCATTAAGAGCCGACTTACCATGATCATAGGGAAATAATAAATTGAGATTACCAATACGGCATATCAAAACAGGGTAATGGATTGAGATTATTTTAATCAAAAGACAAGGGGTCTCATCACGAGCTAGCTTGTTCAGTTGAATTACAACCAATGAATGGCATTGTCACTTTTTGACCACAAAACCAAGATAATGACCTTTAAGTAGCGAAAGGAAAATTTTTAGAAGAAAAATAAACTGTTTAAAAAAGAAAGAGAAGAGAATGAGTATATGAGTTTGAATTTATCTCTAAAAGTTTCACTCTTATCTGGATGGGATAATGAATCATTCATGATTAAAAGGTAACCCTGTTGAGGCTATGGATGCCTGCTGGAAGAAGAGGCTCTACCTGTGACAAATGAGTACATCTAAAAGCTAATCTACAAGAGCCCCCTTCTTTATCTTTAAACCAAGCAGAGACTGATATAGAAAAAGGAATTTTCATTTTGAAGAGGATATCAAGTGGATGGTAATTAGGTGAGTTTTGTTTTCCTATTCAGAGAAATGTTACTTATCTTAAATTTCATGTAATTCCTATTTTATAAACTATCTTATTTTGGAAGTTTTGGAAGTTTCAAAAAACTATCAGTGATAACTGGTTCTTCCAGTGAATCGCCAATAGTTGTAGTGTTCAACAACCCCCCCCGCCATTTATTGATTTAATAGTTAATATTCTATTGATAAATGGGGGCCCTTTATAAAAAATCCTTCGAAAAAATTAACACTTAAGTGGTTTCTTTTTGCATTCTTAGGAATAAATTTCTAAATAATATAAGGTATCAAGCCAAAGCCCTTCACTACTATCAATTCTCTCTTTATCGCATATCATCAGATCATGTGTGCCAAAGGTTAATTAACAAACTGGGATTTGCAAATTGTGATAAGGAGGGATCACCGTAATAAACTTATGGTATCATTAAAATTTCCATTTAAAACTAAGGCTTAAAGTGTTTTTTGCAAAATAAAGTGTCTATTGCAATCACATATTGACATTCACGAAAAGCGCAACTAACAAAACCTTTGGAATATGTGAATTGCGATATTGCAACATAATAAGCTAAACACTCACCACATCATGGCACCTACACAAAGGCCAATCTTGTGAACTATGAAAATTTGTGAAACGTGATATGACCCAGACACGATGGAAGTATGCGATAAATTGTTATAATTTTGGTTAAAGTCCTACACATCGTAAAAGGTCACTTTATGCAATAAATATCCATACAAGAAAAATGTGCTTTAGACAATAAAAGGTACACTGCTCACATCGCATCTTGCAAAATTCTAAACAATTCCGAAATAATGCATAATCGAAAATGCAATACTGTGATAATATTTATCGCAATCATAATCGCATAATTGCCATTTCACATTTTAAACTCATAACCTTAAAGTTTTTCCTTACACGTTTGCGATGCGATGGCTTAAATGAATAATAAAGGCCATGGTAAATATCTTAGTGTGTACTTAATGAGTTTTAATGGCATTTATGTTTAAAATGGCTCGATGTGATTTGATATCTTTCATCTACATTTTCGAATAAAAGCTTCTTCCTGGTCACCTTTCGGAATTAACTGTATCATTGAATTTTCACTGTCATTTTCACTCTGTGTTTATCAGATAATCTCCATTTTCTCCATTTCAGGGAACCTACGAAGGAGACAACGTTTGAGAAGATGGAAAAGAAGGGAAAAGCTACTGCATCTAAGAAATCATATATGATACCACTTTTCTCCGATACCACCTGCAACAAATATGGAGGAACCATATCATGGGAAGCTATGTATAAGCTGCTGGAAGAAGAGAAACCCAGGCCACTGAAAACGAAGACAACAACTGATGCCGAAGATTCATCTGACGCTTCCTACTTTGAGGAAGCATGTTCATTTTTACATAAAATGGCAGCAAGACCTAAGATATTAGCATACACAGATATGGTAAAATGGGTGATTGATGATGTAACTATCTGAGACAGAGATTTCAGGAATGCAAGGCATGAGGTCATGGGGCCTTTTACGCTAGACAATTTGCACCAGATGTACCAGCTACTAGAGCCTCAAGATATCTATGCAAAATATTTACTTGATCATTTCACCAAAGAGAATGAGGACCCATTTGATGTTACACAGACCTAGAGGTTAGGCAAAGGCAAATTCAAATGGGAGAAATCTGGTATGTACCCGATTGCATCCATGTTTTCCCCACATAATTTTGCAGCTGTGATGATGTGTAGATTATTTGGTAAAGATGATATCACCAAATTTTCTATGGAGTGGCTTCCATTAATTGATGCAGCAGTTAATGCAACAATTATGAATTGGAGTAAGATTTTATCAAACAATTTTTCCATGGCTATTAGGGAATATAGACAAAAGAGGAGTGTTTACTCAAGAATTTTTTCTCCTTTTTATATGAGCGCTTATGTTATGGATGCCATTTGTTTTTGTTCTCAATTTCCAAACATGGGTTGGAAGTGGACTGTACAAGACCCTCCCCCATCCATGTATACCTAAAATCTTGTGGGAATCCCAATTCAATGCCCAATTTTACAAAATTTGCCAGGGTATTATGCTGCCTATTTATAAAACCATTTTTGATAGAACAACCCCCAAGATTTCCGAAGAAGCCAAGATAGACATCTTTCTAGTTGCAATATGGTTCGGTGAAGAAACGTTCACTTACATCAGAGCTTTTTGGAGAATTTTTCTCCACATGTCCTCCCATATTATGTCCCATACAAGTTATTGGCCAGAGAGATAGCTTACCAAACAACAGGGGAGAGTAGTTTAACCAAAGCCCTCAAGTAACAAAAGAAAGCCATTTGGCCAGCCTTCCCATTACAATGTGGTGCTTTTGCACTACACGACTATGGGCACACAGTAAAAGAAGCAGAGATTATTATGTCTCTAAAAATGGCCACAGTTCCAGGGCAACAGTATGACCCAAATCAAGTTGCTAAAGAATTCACCACCATGGTTAAATTCAAAAATTTTACTCATGAAGGGGATCCCTTTTATGACCTCTGTCAAGGAGCCAAAAAACTTGCACAGGTCCTACATTTGGCATCATTATAGTTAAGCCCATATGGTATTAATTCTTTTCATGTATATAGGAATAAAAGATTGTTAAAAGTCCCATTGGACCTATTACAAATTGAACCAATAAGAGAACCGACTCCTAGCATAAGCCTGGAAGCAAGTTCAAAGGAAGATTCTAATGAGGAAATGTAAGAGAAGTTGACTCACGAGTCAGAACACTCAGAACAACAATCTTAGAATGGAGAAGGAAATCCTAATAAATATTCTAAGAAAGATACAAAGGGAAATACTAAGGAAATGACTGAATAGGCCTTGACCAAGAAGCAGACAGAGGTCGATTCCACTTCAACTCAAACAGGGAAGATTCTAGTCATTGACCTAGACAAGGAATGGGATCAATTCAATAAGAAGCTCCAAACAGGCACAAATCTTGAAGAAACATATGAATTGCAGACCCTGAAACAGACTCAGCACAAAGAAAATCTAGAGACAATAGAGCAAGGGGCTAAAAACACTCAAGATATTTAGGTTATTCATGCCTTTCCTGCTTTCGAAATTGTCTTGAAAATTGAAGAGATACCTCCATTAGATATATTCTACAGTCCTACTCATAAGACTATAGTTAAAAGACAAAGAAAGAAGAGGAAATCACACACCACAGTTGTTACAACTCTAGAAAACAAATGCATGAATGTTGTCTGGAAAGATACTCATGTTGACCCATCAAAAACTCTTACGAAATTGTCACAGTTTACAGGAGCTTATGCCACAACGACCATTGATAAGGAAACTGAAGTCCGATTGCTGCTAAAAGAAATAGAACATAAAATTCTTTTGCTTGAACTTTAATTAGAACAAGAAAAAACTAATGAGCAAGAAGAACAATAGGTAGCTCAGCTTCAGAGGGAATTCGAGAAAATTAGGTTACAACACCACGTAAGCTTATCAGAAAATGACTCGTAGATTCACCAAATTCAAGCCATGGTGGATAAATTTAAAGATAACCCTCAAATGAATGAGTTCATCAAAGAAGAAATCAAGCTAAATTCCCTATTAATACAACAAGAAGAAATGTTCTGCCAAAAATCTCACAGATTAACCCTTACTGCGAGACAAGTGATAAATTGACAAACCAGGTGATTGATATGAGGTTTGAATATGAAGAAATCCATAAAAATATTTATGAATTTATTACCTAGCACGAGTTGGATGAGGAAAGAAAGCTTGACCTACCAAAAATAGAAGAATCCCACAAAGACATTCTATTTATAGGTTGGGATACACAGTTAAAACAGTTAGAAAAGGCGACAACGATAGCAACATGTGCAACAAGCGGTATAATTGAAGTTGTTAATGAAAAACTCCATAGTGTCAACCTTGTCAAAGAGTTCATACCAGAGTCTCTACAAAATATCAAACAACTGGAACAACAGTGGAAACAGACAGCGTAGACCAAGGAAAAATAAATTAAACAGCTGGCCAAACTGGATTGGGAAACATACTAACAATATCTAGTAAAACCACATAGTCGGTGGATGACTCTGTGGTGTTTAACTACCTCTATAGAAAAGATGGTGCCAACTTTTTCAGATGCCATATTTGATGGATAGATAAAATCCATAATTTGCAAGTCGCCTCAGCTCAAACCAATGATCAACATTTGCAATCTCAAAGATCAAGTTAGACGACTAAGATAGTTCAAGTTGAAAGGAGCTTGTCATTAGTTTAATTCTATTTTTAGTTTTATTTTTGCTTACTCTAAGGAAGGTTTTTTGAAACCTCCTCAACTCTTTTTATAATAATCTATTTTTGAGGCATGTATTTTAGTATTTAAACCCCTCTCATGCATTTAGAGAGGGGTCCATAATTCTATCAAAAACACTTTTCAAGACATTACACTTTTGTACTTTTGGGAAGGTTTTGATGAAATTAAAGGAACATGATCTATTTTTCTACTAAAATTCCACTTCTGTACTCTTAGAGTGTATTTGATTGGATGAAATTGGATCAATATTGTTGAGCCCATGAGCAGGACCTTTCATATATGGTACTTTTATCGTATGATTGTGTTTTATTTATGCATTAGCAATACTCTTTCTCTTGATTGTCTTATGTATGAAAATCTGAGTTATAGTTCTGCATTATTGCACTTTTGTATGATGTTTCAGCTCTGATTCTGTCTTGAATACATGAACAATTACTATATGTGATATAGTTTTCTCAATTGTTTTGTCTAACTATTTATCCAAAACAATTATCATTAAACGATTTCATTTCTTTTGGCAGTTGAATGATCTTTATTACCAATTGCTTTGAGACAATTGGTTAGCATGGAGAAACAAAATTCTCACATGGGAAAATGTTTGTGAAAGGGGCTTCTAGGGACTAAATCAGTGTTATTTCTGTAGACAACCTTAGGAAAATGTATTCCACCTTTTTCAATAGTGTCCTCTTTCTTTGGAAGTGTGTGTGCAAGTTTTGAATTACCTCTATCTCCCCCATTTTTACCCTTTCTTCTCGCTTGAATCATGTTATCAATGGTGATCCAACACGAGTGGAAAATGAAATTCCATCCTTCTGTATATTTGATGGCAGATGTGCAAGAAATTATTTGATTTTTGAAGACAGGACCATGAACCTATCTAGGATTTGTACAAGTATTCTGGCTTGGCTGGCAACTGGACGAAGTCACAAACATGTCAAATGGATGCCTAGGTTGATGTCAAACCACATATAGGCCGATTTCCCAGCTGGTTTCTTCGATGGTGTTACATAGGCTAGTAGATGTGGTTCCGGGGCTTGGTTGAGGTTCAATCCACTAGTTCATTTTCTTCTCTAGTGGCTTGGTGGACAGGGCACAAACTCCAAAGCTGAGAATTTGGCCCTTTAGGGACTGATGTATTTTTCTAAGAGGCACCAGCTAGGGCATATTACTATCTATGGGGATTCCAAATCCATTATCGATGGGGTCACTAGGTAGTCCAATTTTTCGCCGCCAAATCTAGCCAACTAACTAGAGCACATTGAGATGTTGAAATATGTTTTGTGAACATCACATTTAAGCATGTGTATAAAGAATTAAATCATGTGATTGATGGATTATCAAAGAGAGGTTTGTTGGAAATTCTAGTACTCTACATTTCAGGCTCTGTTTTGATGATATGCTGGTGGAAGAGGGTGAAATTGCCCTATGTTGATTTGCTTGATATTCTAGTTACAATCTTGCTTTTATTTTACCATCTTCTATCACTTGGATTATGTTATTCCAGTAGGGATGATTTTTATACATATAAAAGCCTTTTTAGATCTTGTTTGTTAAATCTAGACAAGAAATCTAGATCATATATATACTAAACAGTAAATCTAGATCATATATGTACTAGACTTTGGTTAATAAAATTTCGCTCTTTTATAATAAAAAAAGGAAAAAAATAATTTTTTTTTTTTTTGAAGAAAAAATCGATAATAAGATTTGTATTGATCTTGATGTAGTTTTCTTTGTTGAATTAAAAGCCCTTTATCATTATAATAGAACAAAATGACTAAGTGTGGAATTGATAACGTAAAACGACTTCGAACTAGTAATTTTGGTTTTTAAATTTTTGATAAGAATTGATAAAGTAAAACGACTTCGAATTAGTAAATTTGGTTTTTAAATGATAAAGGTTATAAGTTTATTTGATTAGCATAAATTTCCTTTTAAATTTTATTTTTAAAAAGGTTAATTTATTTAAAATAATGTAAAATTTTATAATATTAGAAATAAAAATGAAATTTTGGATTAAAAAACGTCACATTGTATTTTTGAGTTTATTCCATTTCTATCGAATGTTTAGTTACAAAGTCAATGTATTTTTGAGTTTATGCAATTTCTATCAAATGTTTAGTTACATAGTTAAAAGGTATTTAATTGGGGAGATTTGTAATTGAGATAAGAATGATTAAATTAATGTTAAGGTATTTAATGGGGAGATTTGTAATTGAGATAAGAATGATTAAATTATTATTTTTTATTGGGAGTAAAATTTGGTTTTATTTATAATATTAAGTTAGATACTATTAGAAAATATATTATTTTATTGATCACAAAAAATAATGGTTTTTCTTGTAAAATAGTTTTTAATACAATTTAAGACTATTTCTAATTGGCCAAGCATTCATAAATCTTTAAGACACTGAAACAAATTAATATTGGAAGATGCACAAACATCTTTTTGTGTCAACTTAAATTAAAAATAAGAATGGAAAATATTTATCTTCAATGTTTATCAATAATCTACATTTCGTAAAAGTGAATGTCTACATTTTTATGAAGCACTAACAAATTATTTTATGCTCTATAATTTTTCTTAAATAACAATAATAAATTAATATCCTTACAAAAATCGTAACTTAACTATATAAATTAAATAATTAATATATATCAATAAACCTCAATCCATATAAACATAAAATATTTATATTATAATATATTTCATATTAAAAATAAAAATTAATTAAATTATTAAATTATAACGTATTAACTAAATTATTAAATTATAACATTATTTTAAATAATTATTATTGTTATCAATTATAAAAAATATTAATATATAAATTAAACATATAATTAAAAAAACCACAATAAAACATCCATAAAAATTCCATGCCAAAAGGACTTATAGATTCAAATATCTTTCTTTACAAATAGTAAAGAATCTGCTCTAACCACGTGGTTTGGATTTCAAATTCCAGATAATAGATTTATTAGTTGTTGTGTAGCTATATAGATTTAAGATTTAAAAATTAGTGAAATTTGGAAAGGTATAATAAAAGGTATATTTATAAATGTAGTTTAAGTTTTTTAAAGTTTGTTTTTTTCTAGTCAATATAATTCGATAAGAATTCCTTGAAGTTACAAATTTAAATGATGTGTACAATTTTAGCATTTTAAGAGTTTTATTTATTCAAAGATATTATTCTAATAACAAAAAAATCAATCACAATTGCCCTAAAATTTGTATAAATAAATTTTGGAAAAAAAATCAAAATATATAATAATTAAATTACACTTATTCTATAATAGAAAAATATTGCAGGGATGTTTTTATTGAAATTAATTAGCAACCAAAATATATAATAATTAAATTACACATATTCTATAATAGATAAATGTTGCACGGATGTTTTTATTAAAATTAATTAGCATGTTTTTTATAAATGAGATTGTAATATTTTTCCAAATTTAATAACTTAAAATTATAATTTTTTGAAATGTCAATAAAATTTCAAATTTCATTAACAATGAATATAACTCAAAAAAACACAAGAAAAATTTCATTAACAATGAATATAATCCAAAAAACACAAGAAAAATCTCGTGTTAGATTAGTATGCAAAGAATAAAACACATTTTTCTCACGATTGTCTATGTGGCGTTTTGTATAATTATGTCAATAGGCGTTCATTTGTGGGGTTGGGATGAGTAGATCTAGCCAATCAGAAGCAGTTATTTTCATTATACTCCTTTCAATGCAAATTTGACATGTGGCGCCTCCTCACACATGTCATTGTGCACCGCAAGCAACGCCTTCACCCTCCTTTTCGTCGCGGTCGGCTGCTTTATCCCGCGATCGACTCTTGTAGTATCTTCTTTTGTTTGTGTGTGTGAGTTTCTCAATCTGCTCACATGAGTGCAAGGCCTACACCACTGGTGATAACCATTAATGGTTGTGTTATGCACAGGTTATGCCCACTACCAGGGAAAATTAGTGCAAATAAGTCGGACATTCATTAATGCCTGAATTCTTTCATTATTATGTCAATATCTATTTGAGTAATGTATGTTTCAAAGTTTTCAGATGTCGTATCTATTTGTGTAGTGTATGTTTCAAAGTTTTTAGATGCCATGGTACTGATATTTTGCGTCTCTTTACCGCCACTGAGAATTTTCATCTTTTGGTTTAGTTTTTCATTTCAGGTAAGAATGGAACCTGCCCGTGTGTTCATTCCCTGCTCTTTTTCATTTCTTTGGTTTCCTTTTCCTTGTTACAATATTTTTAGCGGGCTTGGTGTTCATGTAAAGGTTCACTTCTTAGATCTTTGACCCCATTTGGGAAAAAACATTGCTTGGCTATAATAGTTGGTTCACTTGATATGATTTTCATTAGCATTAGGATAGTGTTTATGAACAATTGGATTGTTTTTATGTTCCTTAAGAGCATATGAGTTCCATAGGAAGAGTTTGTTCTACATTGATATGCTTATGGATGTGATGGGAATAGATCATCTTTTAATGATGTGATCTTAGAGTCCCAATGTCATTTGGTAGCCAACAAAGACACTTGAAATTATTTAGAACATGTAAATTCTAAATTAAAGAGAAGGACAAAATTAAATTTGGTAGACAATTACAATTTTCTGTTCAAATTTTCTTTAGTCGTATGTCCTTTACACACTCAAAAAATTCTTCTTAAGCATTGAAGGCATTGATTCAAATTACTTTGGCATTGCCTAGAAAGATAGCTATTTTTGTGAGCATCTTAATCCTATAGGTCATTTACCTTCATGGATGGTTTGCTAAATTTTAAGTCTATTATATTCATGTATAAGTCCCAAAACAATTCAAGATATGAGGGAAACTTGTTTCTTTCCTCTGATTTGTATGAGTGGTTAGGAATATTTACCCTTGTTGAAGTAGGATTAGAATTTCAATGCTGTCTGGCATTCTTCTTCTCATTCTAACCATGATGTTGTTAGTTGATTATGTGGAGGGCTTAAAGAAATTTCACGGAGGAGAAGAGGTAAGAGGTCTTCCCTATGGTCACGTATTATATAATATTTGTGTGGACAAATGGATTATGTGTTGTGAGAATATGACTCCCCCTCTTTGCAGACTATGCCTTCCTTTTCCTATAGAGGATGAGTTGAGGAGATGAAGGGAATTGCTAATGTTGCTTTAATCCTAACATTAAGAAGTGGGGTGCTTAATGCAGTTGTAAATATTACTCATATCTAACTTAGCACTTTATGGATATCTGGCATTCATGTGTAGTACAGTTGGGAAAATGGGTTTCCTATGTATGTGAGTAAACCCAACTCAATATGTAGATGGTTGGTAACCCACACCAAACATTTATTTTGGTTTGCTTTGGGATGGAAATTTTCCCATGCATCTATGTACAATACAATAAACCAAGATGTGGTAGTGTCAATATAAGAGTCAAACAATTTTTGGACTTTGAGCATATGCAACCATTATCATGTCTCATGTTTGTATATTTAAAGTTTCATTGGTTTATTATGGTTTTTATTCTTCATGAGGCACTTATGCACTTTTTCATTTACCTTTCATGGGATTTAAAACTTTAAAACTGGTCTTACCCATACCACATTTGCAGGTCAACATATAACTTTATAAATGCAACATTATCTCATTTTAAATCAGTTTAAGAATGAAATAAAGACAGGTATTCCAATCTTTCACCTTAAACTTGTTAAAGAAGGTGTTGTAATCCATTACCTCTTTTTAAATGGATAGTTGTTTTTGATTTAAATTAGGTTAAATAAAAGAAATGACAATATTGGTTTCAATCTTCAACTCTGTAATCTTTTACCTCTTTTCAAATGCATAGTTTCCTCTTCTTTTAAGTAGGTTAAATAACTAAAAAGTTGATTCTAATATTGAAATTCAAACTAGGATGGCCAACACTTATTTTGTAATCAATTTCTCCTTAAACTTGAATTACTCATGCTTATTTTGTAGTCCTTTAACTCGTTTTCAATTCCTGCTTGTCTTTTTATTTTAAATAACTTAAACAAAATATATGAAGTTGATTCCAATATTTGAACGTAAACTCTCAAGCAACTAAGAAATACTCTAATCTTTTACCTCTTCTTAAATGCACAAATTTCTTTTAAAAGAAAAAGAATAAAACTGTGGATTCCAATCTTTGATTTTAAGCGTCAATAGCAAAGGCATGACCCATAATCTCTAGATCACTTCACATTGTCTCTACAACACATTAACCGGGCATGTTAAATAACAGGTTGAGAACCCTAGATCCAACTTGAACAGATACCACCATATAGAAGGAATGTTTCAACATGAAATGATTTGAAACAAAGCTTGTACCTCTCCTTCATTATAGTGGTGCAAAACTTGCACCTAGTTTCTCATTAATAATCATGGATTATTATATCCATGAAAATCACTCTTAGCCAACAATATAGATGCTCTACTAGATGGTCATATTTATTATATATTCATAATATAAGAGCCGGGAATAGCCTAGTAGTTCTAGGATTCTACTATATGGTCATTTTTTAAAATCATGGATCCTTCTAAATGCACAATTGTCTCACTTTAAATCAATTGAAGAAAGAAATGAAGAAAGGTATTCCAATATTTTGACCTTAGACTTGGTAGAGAAGGTGCTGTAATTTGTTACCTCTTTTTAAATGGATAGTTGTTTTTATTTTAAATTAGGTTAAAGAAAATAAATGAAAATAATATTGGTTTCAATCTTAAAATTTGTAATATTTTACCTCTTTTCAAATGCATAACTTCATGTTATTTTAAGTGGGTTAAATAATTGAAAAAGTTGATCCCAATATTGGCCTTCAAACTACAGTATGAAAGACATATTTTGTGGTCACTTAAACTTGAATTACTCATGCTTATTTTGTAGTCCTTTAAATCCTCTTGAATGCATAATTGTATTTTTATTTTAAATAGATTAAAAAAAATATATGAATTTGATTCAAATATTTGACCATAAACTCTCAAGCAGCTAAGACATACTCTAATATTTTACCTACTTTTAAATGCAAAAAATTCTCTTAAAAGAAAAATAATGATACATTGGATTCCAATATTTGGTTTTAAACCTCAATAGCTAAGGCATGACCTATACTCTTGCATTTCATGCTAGAAGGTCTTGCAATTATTTGTTATCATTAGCTAATAAACTATCGTGTGTTGCTTCCTCGATATTTGTCTCCATTAAATGGCCAAATTCCAATGAAGAGGAATAACAAATAGAATATGACAATCTATATAAATCCAGTTCTAGATGGTCTGACCTATCTTGAAATTCCACAAAAGATGCCTTCTAGGCCATGTAATAACCATCTAAAACTACTCTATGTTGAAGTCTATCTTTCTTTATGTGCTAGGGTATTCTTGAGAATCATATATGCAATTAATTGATTTTTGCTGCGCTGCGCTGAGAGCCCGCTTAGGCTCGACCTAGCCGCCTCCATCTCCGAGCTACCTCATGTGGCCTCCCCCCCGGCAGCCTTCTGCTGCTGGGCTCGACCATCTCTGCCTCGACACCTCTGGATCGCTCCCATCTCCTGGTCAACCTCACTTAAGTGGTCCATTTCTGAGAAAAGGGCTGGCATTGGCATCAGCTCTACTGTGCCCAACCATGCCTTCATCCGGGGACCCGAACCATCTGAATCCGCCCCTGCCTCCTCCACCAGAGGTCATAGCCTTCAAAGCCATGATAGCAACCGGTAGCAAGCGCCCGCCATCAGCCATCCAGCAAAAGTTCGTAAAGAAACTGGAAACCATTCCTTCGGTAGCACTCCCGGAAGAAGAAACGTGCAAAGCAGCACTGAATCTAGCTGAGAGAGGACTCATTGGCCAGTTCACGGGCCTCTGGCCCTCTCCCAAAGTGGTGGAGGACTGGACTCAAAGGAACTGGAAACCCTTAATCAAAGAAGGAATAAAAAGCTACTTCGTAGGCAAAGGATTTTTTGTTTTCGTATTCGAAAGTGCAGAAGATAAAAGCCTAATCTTCAGAAACAGACCCTATTTCATGGGCCCCCAGGGATTATACCTCAACAAATGGTCGCCAGACTTCGATCCAGCCCAGGATGTCCCATCGGCTGTTCCGGTGTGGGTGCGGCTCCCCCACCTCCCACTCCACTGCTGGAATCAAAAGTCTCTTCAGATCATTGGCAATGGATTAGGAAAATACATAGATCAAGCTGTAAGAAAGGATCAATATTTATGTGCTCGCATCTGCGTTGAAGTAGATCTGGAGGAGGGCCTACCGGAAGCCATCAGTCTTACAGTTGCAGGATGGACACATGTACAAGAGCTGGACTATGAACAACTTCCCTTTAAGTGCAGACACTGCCACGGCTATGGACATTTCGCCAAACACTGCAAGAAAAAGGCGGAAGAACAATCAGATCAATAAAATGGTGAGCAATGGACCCTAATCCAAAAAACCACTAATCACAAAAAAGGCAGCAGGAAAGGTATACAGAAAGAGGCACCAAGAAAATCCAACCCCACCCAAGAAAAGAATCCAAAGGGCAAACAGACAAAGTATCCCAGTTACAACAGATACTGAAGACCTAGAACATACTACCTCTCCCTCCAACAACAAAGAGGACGGGGAAATGGCACATCTGGAAACTTCTCAAGGAAGTCCTTCTAATCCTTCATATGCAGATGTTACTAGGAAAAAACCAGTGGACAGCTCAGGCTCATCGGAGGATGAAACCTTCGAGCAACCCACAAGAAAAGCAGGTAGGAAATCTCGCAGAGAAATAAGGGTAGAGGAGGCGGAAAGGCTTAAAATACAAGGAAGTCAACCCACAATAGAGATGTCTATCTGGAGAAACTCCAGGAACAGGCCCCCCAAGGGAGGCCCTCAACCCCATGGTAAATAATGTGCCTTGTCTCTTGGAACTGCAGAGGTCTGGGTAATCCCTCGAAAGCAGAAGTGGTCAAGGACCTACTCAAAACAGAACCCTCAGACATTCCCATGCTCCAAGAGACCAAGATAGAGGGGAAAGCCCTTCTAGATATCAGTAAGAATAAATGGAGGAAAAGCACAGGAAGATCAGTCATTTCAAGGGGCACATCCAGAGGGCTTGCAACCCTTTGGGCAGAAGATCTCTTCCTGCCGAACAAATCCCATGAGACTCAGCATTGTATCTACACAGAACTAACACACTGCTCAAGTAAGTTGACCTACTCCGTTTTCAATCTCTATGTACATGTTCTTTATTCTGAAAAGAGGGACTACTGGAACTCCCTCATTGCATTCCTAGAGCAGCGATCCCCTAACAACATCATCCTTGTTGGGGACCTAAATATAGTTTTAAAACCCAAAGAAAAAAGGGGTGGAATCAACAACAGAGATCCCATGCTTCCCCTGGTGGAAGACCTTATACAACAATGGGATCTTCAAGATTTCAATCCGATTAAAGGGCATTACACATGGACCAACAACAGAGCGGGGGAAGACCATATCGCAGCCCGACTGGATCGATTCCTAGTACAGGGCACCCTGATGTTGAATAAGAAAATTATTACCACTAAAATCCTCCCCAAGCTGACCTTAGACCACAAACCAATTCAGCTCATATTGGAAGATGAAGAAGACCTGGGCCCAATCCCCTTTCGATTCAGTCCCCTCTGGATAGAGAGGAATGGATTCATAGACACAGTGAAAACAACATGGGTCAAGCCTGTCACTAGGTCTTCGAGCTACGTATGGGAATAGAAGCTCAAAGCAACAAAGTTAGCCCTAAAGGAATGGATAAGGAAGCATGCCCCAAATCCTTCCAGCCAAAGAAAAGAAATAGTGCAGACATTAGAGGCACTACACTCTGAAATGGAAAGCAGAGAGATAACCCCATCCTTGCTAGATAAAGAAGTTAAAATTCAATGCTCAACATTTCGATCCTTCATAACAGAGGAAGAGCATTGGCGATTAAAATCTCGAAGCCTGTGGCTGAAAGCGGGTGATCGGAATACCACCTTCTTCCATCGCCAATATAGAGCAAGACTTTCCAGGAATCACATTTCTGAAATTACAACAGCAGAAGGGCAGATATGCAAAGGTTCCAGTGAAATTAAAGAGGCAACAGTAAGTCATTACAAAAGACTGTACACCGCAGGTAATCAAGGTAGTCAGGAAGCTATTGCAGATTTCCTCTCAAACACCCCTCTTCTGGTCAACCCTAAAGACAACTTAGCTCTCACCCAACCCATCACGGAAGAAGAGATCATCAAAGTCATTTGGTCTATGGATCCGGACAAGGCCCCTGGGCCGGACGGATTCACCATACATTTTTACAAGACTTGTTGGGATATCATCAAAGAATATCTAATAAAGATGATAAAAGGCTTCATGAAAAAAGCCAAGGTAGGAGGAGGAACCAACTCCACCTACCTTGCTCTTATTCCCAAGGAAACCAATCCCGAAACCTTCACCAGATTCAAGCCTATTTCACTCTGAAACGCTTCATACAAAATTATAGCTAAGCTCCTAGCCACCAGGATGAAACCTCTTCTTAACAGGCTGATCTCAAGTAACCAAGGGGGCTTTGTAGAAGGCAGGCATATACTTGACAATGTCATTCAAGTCTAGGAGACAATACATTCAAGCAATCAGCGAAAGGAAAAAGGAATGCTGATAAATCTTGACATGGCTAATGCGTTCGATCGAGTCAATCGCTCTTTCCTGTACAAAGTTCCCCACTCCTTCGGCTTCTCTCCCAATTTTGTCAATCTCATCGTTGCCTGCACTCATAATCCCTGGATCGCCCCTCTCGTCAATGGCCACCCCACTTCCTTTTTTCAAGCCCAGAGAGGTCACAGGCAGGGATGCCCGCTCTCTCCCTTCCTGAACATTCTGATGGCCGATTCCCTCAGCAGAAAGCTAGCCTCCGAGCAATCCTCAGGTTCCCTCCCAGGCCTCAAACCTTCTATCAGCTCTCCAGCTCAAAACCATGCCCTCTTCGCGGATGATTCTCTATTCCTCGGTGGGGCATCTCTGCGAATAGCTAAAGCCTTTGACTCCGTCTTAAAATGCTACTGCAGGGTATCGGGCACCTCCATCAATGAAAGGAAAAGTGAAGTATATGGATGGTACATATGGCAGCAAGAACTCACAGGCATAGCCATTATTTTGGGTTTCAACGGTCATGCCCAATGGGAGAGGATAAAATACCTCGACCTTCCCATGATAATTGGAAACAATAAGAGGTCATTATGGGCAGGAATCATCAGAAAAATCAAGTCAAAAATCGCTTCCTGGGGTGGACACCGGCTCACAAAAGGAGGTAAGGTAATTTTGATCAAACCAGTCTTATCGGCTCTTCCAATCTACCAAGCTACCTTTCTTCTTGCCCCAAAGAGAGTGACAGACAATATATCCAGAATTCTGCGTGACTTTCTCTGGCAAGGGGGGAAGGGCAATCAACAAAAAATTCATTTAGTCAAATGGGAGAAGGTGAAACGACCAATTCCGGAAGGAGGATTACAAATTTGAGATCTAGCCTTTGTTAATTTGGCGATGGGAGGAAAAATTCTTTGGAAACTGTTTAAGGAGCCAACGCACCCTGTCAGCGTAATGTTGAAATCCAAATATGCTTCTAACATGCGGCTCAGAAACCTACAGGTCAGTCAAATTCCTAACAGCACTCAAGTATGGAAACTTTGCAACAGAAGCTTGAATTTCTTCAAAGAAAAAGTGTATAAAATTCCAGGCAATGGTAAATGTACAAATCTGTGGTATGACTGAATCATGGACCGAAACTCGCTCTCAGAGACAGAATAAATCGTAGGGATAAAAGAGTGGCTGGAACGTGCAGGGGTCATCAGCGTGTTCGATCTATCCAAATGGGATAGGCATGGAGACTGGCAGGGATGGGACTTCTTTGGAGTTCCTGACCAACTACAACAGCAGAAATACATCCTAGAAGAAATGTTGGAAGATGCGGCCCCAGTTAATAGAAAATCGAGAGATCACTGGGGTTGGGGGCGTTCTGGAACATACACTACAACAGAAGCGTACAATGCCATCCAACCAGATAGGAACAATAGCAAAACACCGGAGTTCTGGAGGAAAGTCTGGGAACCGCTTGCTCTGCCCAACGTAAGTTTTTTGTTCTGGATGCTGGCCCAAGAGAAGCTTCTAACTGGAGGTAACTTAATGAAAAAAACATTGTAGGTCCTCACAGATGTGAGATGTGCAGAAGCAGTTTAGAAACTGCCAAGCATCTCTTCATAGAATGCAAATTTGCAAAAGAAGTTTGCGGACTTTCCCTCCATGAGCTACAAACCACAGTTCCTTCCCACAACTTAGTAGCTAAACTTTTCGATTCATGGAATCAGTGTTACCCCAACAAAATTCCAGTTAAATCCATCTGGAGGAAAGTCTAGAACGCCATACCCAAATTCGTGTGCTGGCAGATTTGGCTGTCCAGGAATGATATGATTTTCAATGAAAAAGCACACACACCTTTCTCAGTTGCGGCAAAAGCTAAGTCCTTTCTTCTAGAAGCAGTGCAACAACAAAACTATGCAGGTGATCCATTGCTCCTTCCAGCAGAAGAGAAGTGGTTGGGTCCCCTTCACCCACAACCAAGGAAGTAGTTAACAATCCCTCAAGCAGGAAATTAGGCCTGGTGCAAAAGAGATTCTGAAGAAAACTTCCAGGAATGGTGGAGAAAGCAAAAACTTATAACAATATTCTTTGATGGAGCCTCCAAAGGCAATCCTGGGGCAGCAGGAGCTGGATGGGTCATCTACGCCCCGGATGGAACAAAGAGGGACAACTTTTGTTGGGGTATTGGACAGAAAACCAACAATCAAGCGGAGATACTAGGCCTCCTCAAAGCTTGTCATATAGTCAGGGACAGAGGAGACAAAGAATTTCAAGCCTTTGGAGACTCGGAGATCATAATTAAAAATTTAAACACGGGAAATCTATTCACTAATGCATGCCTCAACAAAACACTAAATAGGCTGAAGAGAGTTCTGCTTGATTTCGACTCATACAAATTTCTCCATATTCTCAGAAATTTGAAAAAATAAGTAGATCTGATGGCGAACAAAGGGTGTACCCTCGAGAAAGGCCAACTTCTTATAAACGATGAAAGTTCATTTCATCCTTTCAATTCTTGAGGAAACGGTATTATGTAGTAGTTCAAAAGATAGTGTTACAATCAGAAACAGAAGAAATGTAGTATTGGCTGCCATGATGTAATTCCAAGCTTCATACGAAATAAATAAAATCATACCCGTTTGAGTTAAAAGATAAAAGAATCATATATACAATCACCATGGATTTAATAAAAGGGCACCCTTCCAGTTGCCCTGAAATCTTTGAATTCATTTGATTTCCTTCTCCTAGTCAAAGCATTTTATGTTAACCCTCTACGAAAATGTAAAATCAAGGAATGGTGTTATCATAAGGTCCTTTGATCCTGTACTCAAAAAAGGAATCCTTGTATGGCTATTTTCAAAGTTTTTAGCTAGGCCCCATGGCATATGGAAATGTTATGAGCTTTTTATATCTTTCCTTTTGATAAAATATTCTTCAGAGCTTCTTCCTTTTAGGTCATGCAACACCCATACGAAAGTCCTATATGTTGAAGTCCATCTTTGTCTATCATCCTATTATTGAGAATCATCCACCCTAGTACTATGAGTTTAAAGAAAGAGTAGGCTTCCAATTTCCCTAACATACTTGTAGATCACAGTCAGCAATGCATATCTCATTTAGGATCGTTTTGTAGCCTTTTCCTTCAATTTTATACACAATATGTTTATGTTCCTATGCATTTACATTTCTTATCTATTTGCAGTTCCTCTCATCGAACAACACAAGTGTATCACAATGGAGCCAACTTTAACTAGAAATGCACTTTCATTGTTGATGGCTAGTTCTACCTAGCTGTAAAAAATCATCCAAGTCATTTCCATTGAGCATATTTGTGCAACCAGGCTTGCAGCCCCTCAATACCGTCTTTCTCTCTCTGATGGAACACATAATTCTACGTTCTTGTTTCCTTCTACTCACAATTCCCTCGCAATGTTCGAGGATCTTCAACCAGGCTCCATTATGCTCCTAAGAAAAAGTGCATGCACAACCTTCCATCAATCTTTGTATGTTATAAATTTTCCTCCTTCCTTCCTTGAACTTGTCTCCTTTTAAGTCCTTTTTTTGGAGTCTACTATATTTATTTCTTCTTGTATTCTTTTCCTTCACTCACAACT
The DNA here is from genome assembly GCA_031772625.1 of Pinus tabuliformis. NCBI lineage: Eukaryota > Viridiplantae > Streptophyta > Pinopsida > Pinales > Pinaceae > Pinus > Pinus tabuliformis. The sequence continues at coordinate 1,388,299,829 of CM062804.1, forward strand.
CTCCTATCTTGTAATACACTCCAGGTACTCGAACTTGAGATTATCCACCATGAAGCACCTTTGGTTTGCAAGCAAACCCCTCTTTCTCTTTCCACCAATGAAGGGCTCCATGCAACCTCATCCTCAACAAATGCCTATGCCCTTCAAACAGTGCCCCCGACATAGGGCCAACCTGTAGCTTCACCACTAGATATTGTTGCTCCTCCAACAACTCTCCCTTTCAAGGCACTAAACCCATCCTATAAATATTGGTTCATCCAAGGCAAGGCCCTTGCAAAAACACCCCTCCATGAATACAACAACACATGTGGTGATGGGAAATCAGTCAATTTCAACCTTGTGGATCATGATGGTGATGAGATCCACATTACCACCTCTAATGACTTGGAAAACTCATTGAATTCTCTCATACAATTTGGTAAAATCTACACAATAACCAATAGCACTATTAAAGTCCCCAATCCTAGCTACAATCATTTAGATTGTCTTTTTGAAATCCTCATTTTCTCCACATCAACCATGTCTTAGTGCATACATTATTATTAGTCGATTCCTTCTGATTGCTTTCATTTCAGACCAATAAGTTCACTCAACATTACAACTAACAACTCAATTGTTTATGTTGTTGATATTGTTAGCCTGACTTAGACTACATCCATCATATGTCGACGTGATAGCTCTAATACTCCTAAAATACATCTCACGTTATGTGACATGTCAAGCTGAAAAATTGATGTCACCTTATGGAGTGTACAATGTCGTGCTGAAGGGAACAAACTTTTTGACCTTCATACATTAGGAACCATTATAGTCCTTGTAATCAAATGGGGTCATGTCATTGAGTTCATTGGAAATATTATTCGAACAATCCCTGCCACTTTCCTTCTTATAAATCCAAATATTGCTAAAACATGCTAGCTCCAGCAATGGTTCTGGGAAATGGATTTCAATGCATCATCACCTTCAATAAGTCGAAAATACATAGGTGTCTCAGACAGGCCCCTAAAAAAAAAAAAAATCTTTGAACTTGTTGCAATGCCCCACTCTGAGAAAGCTCTGTGAGTTGTTGTATATGCTACTACTACTGCAATCAACATGGAATAATTTTAATTCCTTGGATGCCCCCTTAGCATTGATGGGATGAAATGCATGAAAAAGGTTGTGCAAAAATTCAACATGTGGCATTTCACAAAATGTAACGGTGCCTCCATTGAATGTGACTATCGTTATGCACTCCATCTTGAATTGCATGACCATACTGGCCATATAGAAAATGTTGTTGCTTTTGATGATGTTGCAACTAAACTCTTGGGTGTAAAAGGGAAGGACCTATCTCTCCTTTCGAGTGAGCAAGAATCTGTCAGAGACATCCCCACCAAGATCAAATTTGTTGATTTCATTTTCACCATCTCTATTAAAAAAAACACTTTCAATGACATCAAACACCTCCACCCAACCCTTATCCACTATGAGGAACTTATTTATGGCTCTAATTCAACCCTTGTCCTACAAGAAATAAAAATAAAATTTGGCCCTCTCACAAGAATTGTGCATCAACTTTAGACTCTATTGTTTCCCCTCTCCTTTGTTGAAGCCCATGCTCTAATTTTTCACACCCTTTGCCTATAATAATTTTGAACCTAGAATTTTCCCCTCTCCTTTGTTGAAGTTATATAAATTGGTTTACCACAGTCCTTGTTATTTTTGTATATTCTTTTCATAAATACATGAGCATTAACTCACTTTCATTTCTTTGGGATTTTTCATTCCTCAATGTGCTTTGCAATACATTAGCATATTTCAAATACACATATGAATATGGATATGATCTAATGTGGAAAAAATACATATTTGTTGCTTCTATTACTAGTAAAGTACAACAATATGATTTTCAAGATTCATAACAAACTTACATAATGATACAAATTCTAATACTGATAATAGTGATTTTAACATCCCATCCTTCAATTTTCGAAATCAAGGCTAAAACAAAATCCCTCACTTTGAAGAAATTGTAATGACCATATACTCAAACACATATGAGATTTTCACCTACACTAGACATTCGACAACTTATGTATTACTTGAACCTTTCATACACGAAATAATAGTACACTTGTTTACTACTACTATATTTCACAATAATCTTCCATTCAATTTTCCATGCAAACAAAAAATGAAAAATGAAAAAAAAAAAAAAAACCTTACACTCCAACCCAGCCTTCACTTACTTTCTGCTTTCCTACAACCCTTGCACCATTGTTTCACAACTTCCTTTTTGTACAAAGAAAATTAAAAAAAAACAAAGAAAGGAAAGAAAAAACAACACAAACTTTACTCTGCTCTTAACAAACGATTACTTTGTATAGAGCCTTGCTCTCTTCATTGTACATGTTGCATATATTCATATTCATTATTTCATTTACAATAGTATATTGCTATTCATGTTATATATACTTCAAATTGCAAAGAAAATAAGTACCTTTTCCTTCATGATGCCAACAAATTATTTTCTATATACACTACTTTTTCCTTGACATGCCTGATTTACATGTCTCCATTCCAAATTCACTTATACCTTCACTTTTGACCATCTCTTTCTTTGCTTGATTAGCTATGAAATGCATTCTCACAACTGATGCAAAGAAGGCACATCAACAAAGAAACTACGCAAGTAATAAGGATAAAATAAACACATGCCATTCCCTACTCTACAACAATCGATGATACAATATTCCTTCTCAACCCATCCCTAGTCAAACAACCCCACCCACCCAAATCTGTCTTCTTCCATTTCCATGTAGCCCTCTTTTATCATCATCCCCTCCATTCCCACTTGCCATTCAAACTTGCCCCAGGTTTGCACTTTATTTGAGTCCTACCTTCTCTATACAACCATCCACCTATTGCTTCCAATTCAAATCCCCATAATTTCTACAAAAACCCTCTCTAGCATGCACATCATCATTTCCTTAAAAGGATTGACGCACTTAGCGCCTTCCAAGTTTTCTCTATTTGTAACTAATCTTACCCATCCATGAAAAAACATTCCTCCATGTTGCCATCACTTGTTGGCATTGTGTCACAGAATGATCTATCATCACTTCTTCTCACTTAACAACATGTATCTGAGCAAAAAACCACACATCTTCTCATGCCTAACGTAAGTTGAGGATATGTTAATTTCATGTGTCAACCCAATTCCTCAAGTGGCCCATGCACATGGAAGTTAGTACAAGTACTCTGGCCATACCATAAGCTTTCCTCAGGATATAACTAATATTTTCAACCCCCTTCCCTACATGATCTCATATATAGATATCCTTATTGTTATAAAATGCAGCTTTGATCACACAACCTATGAATTCTTTGTCACTAGATTACGCATTCTAGCAGATTTGCAGTACAAACTAGCAAACGATCCATACTACAAGGATGTCCATCTTCACCCTTCTGCACTATCTACTTTATATGTTCTCCTTACAAATGTCACCCTTCTTCTATGTCATGTCACAACTGATTCCCATGAAACCCAACAATTCCTTCTTGATATTTCTAATCCCAACCTTCTCCATCACTTCCCATCTAAACTTCAACCATCCTCCTTTATATGAATACTTCCAAATACTCAAACTGAGATTGAAAAAATATTTTCCTACGTGTAATCTTCTAATTCCACACCCACTCATTCACTTGAATGTCCCATTGTTGGTTTATCATTGTTAAATGAATACAACACTAAGTGCTACTTCCCCATGGCCTTCCCTACCCTATTCCCCATAGGCTCTTCCATGAGAAACCAACTAAGAGCTGTAAAAGTTGAAATTCAAGAATATTCTTTACACCTAAAGTGGTACCATGATAATATATTTGGACAACATCCCAGATTTCGATACTACTTGCACAAGCTTATCATGCGTTGTCATGACCAGGAAGAAAATTCTATCTTCATAAAAGGATACCTTTTAGATAACTTGTCGGCTACCATTATAGACCTTTTCCGACACCTTCAGTAGTTGCCTCCTTCAACAATTCCAGACTAGGTTATGCACTTCATCTTGTCCCTTCGAGGAAGATGCTCTTTCTAGACCAAGGCTAAAGGGGAGATCATTGAGGTGGTCATTCAAGAATGAAACCCTATCTTCTTCTTCACACTAAGTGCAGTGGATACCCAATGGCATGACTTTCACATGGCCATTCCTTTTGGTTCTCCATCCAATGTATGTGATCAACCTCGTTGGAGAATCCAAAACATTGTTGCAAACCCACATCATGCATCTCAATACATCCATTGTAGGTTCACAATATTACTATAGGAGATTCTACTAAAAGGATTCCTTGTAAAGGACTATTGGTGTAGGTTTTAATATACCACTAATTATCTTTCATCCTCTATGTACAATTGTTGAACACATAACTCTTACTTTCCCTCTTCTATTTGGCCAAGGTATGAATTGTAGCATAGAGGGTGTACACATATACATCGTTTCCTATGGTTATAAAATTCACTTGACATGGACAACCTTAATTGGAAGAAAAAACCTAGTGTTGCCACTATCAGGCCCTTCTTCGACACATATATTACTACTTGGAACCCTCGAGACCTCCATCAAAGAAACCTAGGAATACATTTATTGACACTTACTTATCCCTGGCTACTTGGAACAAATGATATCCTTACTTCTAGCGAGCCCTAAGACTATGAGGAACTTGTCAAATTTGTCCAATGCCACAAAATTTGTCATTCATCCACATGCCTTCACAAGAAAAACAATAATGAAGCTTGTTGATATGGAGTCCCCTAGTAGTTATGTGATTCCTCTTATATTCACATCAATGCTTCTAGCTTGAAAACTTATAGCCTTGCTAGAAATCATGATAGACTTAACATCGACAACCCCCACATGCTTACTAATTGGATGGTCAACATTGACTTCCAACTTAACCTTTCGTGTCACTATGTTTTAAACTACATTTCTAAATATGCAGAAAAGGAAGAGTCAAATTCAGAAAGTTACAACAGAATGTTATTTCCCCTTGCACTAAGTACTCCTCTTGATTTCTCTAGTATCACTGTTGTCTACAATCTCCTAATTAAAACAAATTGTTGAAAGGGACATCGGTGCACAGGAAACATGCCACATGCTCCAAAAGCTCCCCTTAATAAAATGTAGTCATTATTTTGTCTCTCTAAATGTCAAGCGAGTTGTTTTCAAATGTGTTTCACATAACTTGGATGGCCAAGTTCTAGCAACATCCTTCATCACCTTCTAAATTCAAATACCTCCTTCACTCAACTCAATGTCTCTTATGAGGTTGCATGCTCTTGGTCATTCTCCTCTCATTCGAAAAAATTGTCATGGAAGCATATCTACCCTGCCAATGTCATACACATCTTTCCTTAGTAGAACTCCATCCCATCTCATGATGCAACTTACTATGTAGATTTATGTTGGAGTGAAATTATTTTCTAATTCCCTTTTCGCAAGCCACCTTATGAAATTGGAAAAACTAACGAGGAGATTGTTGGACACCAATAAAAAATAATGAACACATATCATGCATGGAATGCCCATCATGCACCTAAAGAGCCACCTCTTGTTAACTTTGACGATGACTTTGTTCCTGAAATGAAACCTCACTACTCCAAGGATACTAAAGAATGACAATTCCTTTCTCAACTCCACCCAGTTAACAACATCCTCCTAAATGACCTTGATAAGCTTGGTGACCATGAATTTGATGCAAACCATAATTGGACTCATACTTTTATCCCTTCAAATTTGCAAGAGACAACCATTCGCTTCATGGAATTCAACCACTCCTCCATAAAACTCCTCCATCTCCCCTCTCCAAATCCTCACTCCCTTACCTGATACTCCCCTAGCCAAAGCATTTCTTTCAACATCATTCTTACTCACTTTTCAAGCAATGCCTCCACCACAACACTAAAGATTATCATCCAAGGTACAACTGGGACAAGAAAGTATTTCCTAATTGGTTACCTCAAGGATACATTTTTTATCCAACTCTACCAATAGAGAAATTCCTCTACTCTTTCTTTCTTCAAAATATGTTGCAACCTTCAACATAAATGCACTAACAATACACTATGGCCTTCACATTCCTATCTCCTCCATGCACCCTTTGGAAGGCTAGTCCCACCTAAATCTCTAAGAAAAAATTTGACATGTCAGATACATACTTATTGATGAAATGTGTTTCATTGGCCCTAAAATGCTTGTCCAAATTGATGAATTCTTACGAGAATCATTCCATCCAATAAAAAAACCCCATTTGGTGGTTGATCTACAATACTTGTAGGTGACCTCAGGAAATTTCCACCAATAAAGGGTACACCAATGTATGTGGGCACATTCCAAGGCAATGGACTTTGGCAAACCTTCGACACAATTATCACACTTTCAACTATCTTCCGCCAACAAGGCATCAACCCTAAACAAATTGCATTTAGTTAGCTCCTCTCCAACCTTCATAATGAAATCGCTACAATGGATGATTGGAAGCTTCGCATGATGCGTACAAAATCACTTCCTCAACATATCAAGCAACAAGAATTTCAATATTCAATGCATCTTTATGCAACTAATGAATCTGTCATAGCACATAATAAAAAAATCCTTAAATATTTAAACATCCTAATTTCACATTGCTATGCCGAGTGAAGGAAGCAACAACCCTTCGTTACTCAAGAGGATGAACAAATTGATGTAAAATTTCTCCTATGCATTCGAGAACAAGTCATTCTAACAAACAACTTGGTGAGCTCCAGTATTGTAGCAATAATGCTACAACTCCTGGGGCTTCCTGTCTCTTAATTATATCAACCCGGTAGTTCGTACAAACTTGGAAGCGACGGTGCTGTATGCACAAGTACTAGCTCTTGTCGCAGCTGTCACTTGGTCAGCTGGCACAAGTCCGCTAGGGCTCAAGCCAACTTCTATAGGCTCACAGAAGAAGCTTTATCAATGATGGACGAAAGCTAGCTCAAAGAAGACTACTCTACTTGGCAAAAATGAACTAAAAGCAAATCAAAACATGGAAACCCTAATTTAACTAGTCTAACCTCTATGATGCCAAGAATGTGAAGGAAACTTCTACCAATGATGCCATTACCTCTAATAAGTGAAAATGCATGAATCTAATCTACTTGCATCTTAAAAGACATGTTTTTGTATTTTTTCTTTAAGTGGATGGAGTGATTGTGATTTTGTGCTTATTAGGGTTTGGTTGTGCAGATGTGATGCGGAAGGAAGGAAAGCTTGGGAAAGGTTGGGGAGGCTAGGAGAGGTCCCCAGAGATCCTTAGCATCAGTCCACAGAGGTTCCTCACGTTCAGAGGCTCAGCAACCGAGTGAGTGGCCTCCTACAGGATGTTTGCAGGGGATTCTACAGGAAACGCAGGGGTTTCTACAGGAAGTCTACAAATTGCTACAGGATGGCCTACCGTGGGTGTTTGAAGTGATGGTGGAGTGATGGAATGGTAGGGGGAGATGTGTAAGGTAGGAATAAGGCTGGTGATGGCTCAGGAGTGGAGAAGTAGGTTGGAGAACGAGTGTATGAAGTGGGTTGATGGATGAAAGGTTATAACAACGAAATGTCTAAAGGATGGAGTTACGTGAGGAGTGGAGGAGTTTAGGAGATAACAGAGCGGAGCAGAGGTCGAGGATGTGGTTGTATGCGTGATCAAGACGAAGAAGGAGGTAATAGAATGATGAAAAGCAGTGTAAATGAAACAAATGGCTTATGACTGTCACCAAGATGAAAATTCATTAACCTAAGCTACCTGAACTCAATGAACAGCAAGATAAAGCGTGTAGAGGTATGTGCATGAAGCAGTGATGAAGGTGTATGGTGCAAGAGTGAAGTGCATGGAAAGATCTATCATAAACGAGACTATGTTGCAGCATGTATAACGTGAAGAACTGCGTATTTTTGTGGCTGGTATAGGCTACACTCCAATCTCCAAATAGAGATGGCAGTGGAGACTTTCTCAACCCTTTTTGCTGGAGCTCCAAGAGATTATATCTATCCTCCTATCAAACTGAAGCAACTGAAAGAAAATCACCATAAACTAGTCCTATCATGCTTATGAAAACGACTAAATTACCAAACTGTGAATTCGAATTGCATGTGAACATAAACAAACTCAAAGTGATGGAACGAAATGCAAACACATTACAACACTGAGGAGATCTATTGCTCTTAGGTTGGGCCCTAACCTGAGAGCTATAGCTCCTTGAGAAAACTCAGAACTAGATCAAAATCTGCCTTCTTTATTCATAATTTGATGTCATGCCAAATTGGCTTACAAAAAGGAACAAAGACCGAGCTCTGCTCAAGAATTACAATAGTAATGCGAAAGTTTCAACAACCTAACAAAGGCTACAGCCTCCATACTTATGCAAAACGATCATCCAACAGGTGTCCTTGATTTTAGGAGCTCGGCTGTCCAACTGAAGTTTAACTTGCTGATCCTGTAGGACAGTCATAATTGCTGTTCCTGTAGAACAGTTGTAACTACTGTTCCTGTAGAACAGCTGGCTGCTTCTAAGCTCGGTGGGGAGATGGATTGGAGCTCGGAGCTATGGTGGGAATCACGAGGAGGGTCCCAAGACTGTGGAAATCCTCTCCTAAAAACCAACAGTGCCACCTCATTGTCTCCTTGTCTCCTTTTCACGTGGTCTTTTCTCCCTTTTAACGCAAAAACCTGAAATCATAATGCATTAGTCACGTAGATAAAGTGTCTACCCTTCTTCCTACAAACAACACGAATAAACTAAGAAATGCATGCATAAGCAGTAAAAAGTGAATGGTTTGAGAAAAACAAGTAGGCCAAATGAGCCCAAATTATACCAAAAATTGGGGCTCATCATCACCCCCCAGCTAAACTATTTGCTCATCCTTGAGCAACTTTGCCCTGGCTCCTCGTCTTTGGCCGAGAACTAGAGGGTGGCGCTTCTTCCTTTCCCGTTTTTGGCGGCCCTGCCTTTGCTGCCCCTGGTGGTGACGAAGGTGATGCTTCCTTCCCCTTTCCTATTTCCTTGAGCCGGGCTTCGGAAGGCGACTGGCCTATCCTTCGTGTCCAGGAAGTTATTTTTGGGCTCCCCTTTTCGAGGGTGGCTGATGTTTTAGAGGGGGTTCTTGCACTGGGTGAAGTAGGGACGTCCCCTGAAGTGGTTTGGCTGCTGGGTGGAGGCTGTGGCTTGCCCGTGGTCATCCTCTTGCTTCTCCTGGCTTCAGATGGTAGAGGGGTCTCCCTCTCCCTTTTCTCTTTCGGTTTTGGAGGTGTGCTGAGGGCAGCCAGTGCCGCTGTTGCCTCTTTTTCGAGAATGCCAGCCTTCTCTTTCTTGCGTTTTGCTCTCTCAGAGCTCCTTGTAGAGGGCCCCTTCTTTTCAGATTTCGGGCTTCCTGTGGAAGACCCTGCTTTGCCCACTTCCGGGCCTCCTGTAGAAGATTCTTTCTCTGTCTTCAGACTCTCTGTAGGAGGCTTTTTCTCAGTGACTTTCGGGCCTCTTGTAGAAGCCCCTTTTTCCAATTTCAGGCTTCCTATAGAAGCCTGTGGTTGCACTTTCAGGCTTCCTGTAGAATCCTTTGTCTCCGTTTTTGGGCTTCCTGTAGAAGCCTGTTCTCCAACGATTTTCGGGCTTCCTGTAGAAGCCTTGGTCTTTGCTTTTGGGCTTCCTGTAGAAGCCTGCTTCTCACTGATCTTCGGGCTTCCTGTAGAAGCCTTTGTTTTTGGTTTTGGGCTTCCTGTAGAAGCCTGTTTTTCAATGTTTTTTGGGCTTCCTGTAGAAGCCTGAGTTTGTGTTTTCGAGCTTCCTGTAGAAGCCTGTTTTTGCTTTCCTGTAGACATAGGTGTCTCCACTTCCGCTTGCTGGCCTGCTTGAGTTTGGCTTTTTTCTTTGGGTGCAGGTGCTGTTGAGGTACTTGGGCCGACGTGGGCCGCCTCTGCTTTGTCCATTCTGCTCTTCATCCTCTTTTCCCTTGCTGAAAGAATAGGTGTGCCACCCTTTTCTTTGTCCCTCTTTTCCTCAGCCACTGCTTCCTTGTCTTCACTGCTGGAGGAGCCACTATCTTCGATTAGCATTTTTATGTCCCCATCTCGTGTTAAATTCCTAAATGACTCCCAGGAGAGGGGAACTTTATATGAGTGCAATGCATCTTCCACAAGCAGTTTTATTAACCCATGGTGGGCTATCTGATCAGGTATGCCCTCTCTTAGCTTTGTAGCACACTCCATTAGGGACTGCAGGAGATAATAAGGGATGCTCAGTTTTTGCTCTACAGGAAGGTCAATTCGGTGCCTCAACTCAGCGAGTAACCAAAAGTGATATGCATACACGATGTTGAACCGGCCTTCACAAGTAATATATTTCATGATATGCAAACTGACTTCATTCCAAGGTGGTGATAGGCTCGTTCTTCTCACCCCGTTTTTATCCTCCGAGAATTCTTCCTCAGGTGGAAAGAATTCTTTTTTTGCTTGCTGGCTCTGCTTTCGTTCTTCCTTGTCCCGCAGCAAACCCATAGGAAGTTCTGTGATCCGACTGATATGTTCTGGGGTGAGTTTGAGGCTTAGACCTTTGAAGCTTACTGTGGCCAGTGTCTGGGATTTAGGCTTCAAAGCCTGCAAGAATTCCTCGGCTACCTCATCATCGTAGCCCTGCAGCTTATCACAAAAAGGCATCCATTGTGCTCTGGTAAAGAGCTCTACCACTGCCGGGTTTCTCCTTAATTTGGTGGAATCTGTGGGTTCCCGCCTGATAAACCTGCCCGACATGATGAACACGGGGGTTTTGACTAAAGGTGACAAATGCAAAGGAGATTCGGTCTATTTTAGGCAGAGCATGCATACAATTCACAAAACACAGTCTAATTATACTGCTATCCTGTAGAAGCGATAGTATAGGCACAACAATCCGATATTTTTATGCCCAGACTGTGAATAATGATCTTGCCACCTTTGAAAGCCAATTGCGGAAGGAGTTTCAGGGTTACCTTTTTTTCTGCCACCTTTTCTTACGTGAGGAATGCACCTTCCTGTAGAACTACGTTCCTCTAGAGACTGCTTCCTGTAGGACTGCGTTCCTGTAGAAACTGTTCCTGTAGGAGCAGTGTGCAAACTTCGGGGAGGAATGTAGTTGGCCAGCGGTCGAGATGTGCTTCACCGGTGTTCTGGTAGCCGAAAGCTCGGCGTATCAACGTGCAGAGGAAATCAGAAGAGCCACTCGAGTTTTGAAGTGGAGGTTGATGAATACATGCGCATAATCTAGCCGATTAGATTTTGAATTGGCGCAGCTCGTGGCGCGGGGGGTGAGCTGTCCCCGCCGGACCGTTGGGCGACGTCACCCATCATTCACCTGCATATTCACTCGCTGCCGCATTCATTCCCATAGATCTGTCGCCGCCCTTTTCGGTTAAACTCGTTTCTCGGTTGATGGGACTATCCTCACGTGCGTGCTGCATATTTTCTTTGTCGTGGCTGCCACCCAAGCATCTGACTATACCATAACTAGCCGACGTGGCCAGTCAACTGGCCAGACGGCCGCTCAACCATTCATTTCTACGCCATGCAAACAAATCAAAGTAATACTCATGCGATTTGGTGGAAGGAAGGGTTGAGACACTTACCTGTGCGCGGCTGCACACGATTTTTCGGTTTTTGGACGACGGGGAGCGGATCTACCTGCTGCATGCGGCTTACACAGTCCCGGAGGCTCATGGTTACAGGATGCTGGCGATGGAGTGGATGCTCTGGTTGCCTGCGCCCGTGTTTTGCTTGCAGAGGGCGGTGCTGTGAATGGTATCCACTCATGCAGGTTTGACTGTTACGGGATTCCCGCAGGGTGCCTTGTAACAATCTCGCCTCCTTGGGTGCATGCTGCACGACGATGGATAGAATCTTCTGATCATGCTCCCGGAGCTTCTGATGCTCTACATGGATGTGGTATGAGCTCTCGGTGCTTGTTTTTCTTTGACAAATGGCTTTACCACGAGAACTCATTGATCTGGTTTGCTGGTGCAGGGATCTTGGTTGCATGGCGACGAGGATGGTGGAGCAAGGTAACAACAATGTTCAGGGGTGCCAACAGTGGCATGCATGCATCCTACCCATTCCTCAGCTGCTAGATCTCCGTTTGAAACAAAATTTTTGCCGTCCCAAACTTCTACAAGAAGTTTCCTGTAGACACAGAGCTTCCTGTAGAAAGTTCGGCCTTCCTGTAGAAAGGCTGCGCCCTCCTGTAGAAAGACTGCGCCTTCCTGTAGAAAGACTGCGCCTTCCTGTAGAAAGACTGTGCCTTCCTGTAGAAAGACAACAGCTTCCTGTAGAAGATTCAAACCATGATAAAATTGCACATACCTTGAAAAACATGGGTGCTCTTGGAGGAGGTATTGATGAGGTTCCTCGACAACATGATAAGGACCCTTGGCTGTGATTGGAGAGGCTTCTTCTCCTCCATAGAACATCTGCAACCTGCATGTAATTTTCATATTGTGCTTATTATTTTTTTTATTTTTTTTCTTCTTTTTTTTTGAAAGATAACAGGGGCGCCCCCAAAGAGGTTTTCACCCTTGCTACCTGCCCTGAGCGCCTCAGAGAGGTTTTCACTCAAGGATCTTTTTCAACCTTTTCTCTTTTTTTTTTTTTGAAAAAGCAATAGGAGCGCCTCAATGAGGTTTTCACCCCTACTACCTACCTTGGGCGCCTCAGAGAGGTTTTCACCCAAGGATCTTTATTTATTTATTTTTTTCAGATCTTCTTTCAGGGTGTGCCAGAGGCAGAGGCAGAACCCTTCTCTATGACCAATACAGATTTCTCCATAGTTTTGATAAACTCTTGCCTTGAGAGAGGTCTCCTGTAGATCTTCAATCGATGCCCATTGACAAGCATGGGAATGGCTTCCTCATCAATGGTTCGAATGAGGATAGATCCATTGTCATGGAATTTCTCCACTGTATATGGTCATAGCCATCTGGTTCTCAGCTTCCCCTTGAAATCTTTGTATCTGGAATCATACAACAAAGCCCAATCTCCCGGCTGAAATTGCTTGTCATGGAGATGTTGGTCATGCCACACCTTCCTCTGAAGTTGAACCACTTCTGAGTGAAGGAGGGCCTGCATGCGGTGCTCGTCCAGGCCATTCAGCTGCAGCAACCTTTCTTGTTGTGCATGGCTGAGATCTAGGTCCAGCTGAGCTGCCATCCTCAAAGTGTTATACTCAAACTCAATGGACAGCAAAGCTTTCTTCCCATAGACCAGCTCATAAGGTGTGAAGCCGGTGGTGGTCTTCCAAGTGGTGTTGTAAGCCCATGTGGCCTCAACCAGGCGATCTGCCCAATCTTTTCTGCTACTGCTCACCACTTTGGTCAAGATCCCTTCTAATGCTCTATTGGTGACTTCCACCTGCCCATTTGCTTGAGGATGATAGGGAGTGGAAGTCCTATGCTTGATCTTGTGATGAGCTAGGAGATCTTCAACCAGGTTGGAGGTGAACTGGCTCCCTTGGTCGGTGACCAGCTCTCTTGGGTAGCCAAACTTATAGAAGATGTTCTCTCTTAGGAACTCGGCCACCTTCTCTTCTGTTGCTGCTTTGATTGCTTTGGTCTCTGCCCACTTTGTCAAATAGTCAGTACACATAATGATGTAGAATCTTTGCCTCGAAGAGGGATTGATTGGACCCACAAAGTCCATGCCCCACTTCTCAAATGGCTCAAGAGTCACTTGAGGTTGGAGAGGCATCTCATCCCTTTGGGTTGGTTTCCCCATTCTTTGGCATTGGTCACACTGACTGACATATCTTCTGACATCTTGATGAAGTGTGGGCCAATAGTAGCCTGCCTGCAGGATCTTGAAGGCAGTTCTCTTTATTGCAAAATGCCCTCCACAAGGCCCATCATGACAAGTGAGGAGGATATCAAAGACTTCCTCCTCCCTTACACAACGCCTTAAGATCTGATCGGGGCCCAGCTTGAACAGATTGCCCCCGATCCAAGTGAATGAGGCACTTTTTCTGATGATTCTGCTCTTCTCTCTGGAAGATAGGTGTGGAGGGAACTGTGCTGAAACAAGATAGTTTGCTATATCAGCAAACCATGTAGAGAGTACTGAGATAGCAAACAGATGCTCATCAGGCATCTGGTCATCCACCGTCCCATCTTCATCTGCAGACAAATCCAATCTAGACAAGAAGTCAGCAACAACATTTTCTCTACCTGGTTTATCAACAATGGTTAGATCAAACTGCTGCAATAAAAGTAACCATCTAATGATACGAGCATTCACATCTGGTTTATTCATTAAATATCTAATAGCTGCATGGTCAGTATGTACAAAGGTCTGGTAACCAGAAATATAATGTCGGAACTTGTTCAATGCATGGACCACAGCCAAGAATTCCTTCTCGGTTACAGTGTAATTCAGCTCAGCTTTGGACAAGTTTTTGCTAACAAAGTAAATGGCATATGGAAGTTTCTGCTCAACTTGTCCTAAAGCTGCACCTATGGCTTTGTTCGAGGCATCAGTGTGGATGTGGAAAGGTAGGGCCCAGTTTGGACCTCTTAAGATTGGTGCTGACACCAACTTGTCCTTCAACTCATTTAAAGCCCTCTGACAATCGTCAGTCCATTTAAACTCCACATCTTTTGCCAACAAACCAAACAATGGCGAGGCTAGCTTGCTGAAATCTTTAATGAATCTCCGGTAGTATCCTGCTAATCCCAAGAAACTCCGGACATCCCTTACCTTTTGAGGAGGTGGAACCCTCTTGATGAGAGCAATTTTGTTAGGATCCACCTGCAATCCTTGGGAAGAAATAGTATGGCCTAGCACGGTCCCTTCAGTCATCAGGAATTCACATTTTTCAGGACTGAGGGACAAGTTCATCTCGGTGCATTTGGTTAGGACTTTCCCCAGGTTGGACAATGCTTCCTGGAAGTTGGCCCCATAAGGAGTAAAGTCATCCATATAGATTTCCACTGCATCATGGACCAGCTCCGAGAAGATGCTCAAGACAGCTCTCTAAAAGGTAGCAGGAGCATTGCATAGCCCAAAGGGAAGGACTCGATAGGCAAAGGTACCCCAAGGACAAGTGAAGGTGGTCTTATCTTGGTCTTCCGGGCTGATTTGGATTTGATTGTACCCGCTAAACCCATCAAAGAAAGAGAAGAACTTCTTTCCTGCCAGTCCATCCAACACTTGATCTATGAAAGGTAGAGGGAAATGGTCTTTCTTGGTAGCTTTGTTCAGCTCATGGTAATCCACACAGATTCTCCACTTCCCATTCTTCTTGGGAACCAACACTAGAGGGGACACCCATTCACTATCTGAGATGGGGTAGATGAATCCGGCATCCAACAGTTTCTACAATTCTTCCTTGACAATGTCTTTAAGGGCTGGATTCATTCTCCTCTGAGGTTTCCTAACCGGTTTACAGTCCTCTTTGATATATATGTGATGAGTACAGACCGAAGGATGGACTCCTTTCATTTCCTTATAGCTCCAAGCAAAAGCATCTAGGTGGTTGGCCAACAGACTACACAGCTCCTTTTCCTGGGAAGGAGATAAGGAGGAGCTGATTTTCAATGCTCTCTCAGGGCCAAACTCCACATTCTTAACTCTGGGAGTGACAGGGTTGGTTGTACAAAGATCCACTAAGGTGCTAGCTTGGGCATCCTCCACCAATTTTTCTAAGGGTAGTGCACTGGTAGGTGGGTTTTGGATCAATTTATCGATCAAGTCATCCTCGGTTGGGGGGTTTCTTCTAGTGGTATCTAGGGTACACAGAGGTGCTGAATACACCTCGTCTTCTTCTCCTTCCTCCAACCAGAGTGGTAAGTCATGCTCTAAAGAGGGTTGGGCAGGAGGGTATAGGACTAGTTGCTTGGACATGGGACCATTTTTGATGGTCATGTTTCCTGCCCGACAACTGATGTAAGCATCTGCAGTAGCTAACCAAGGCCTTCCCAAAATGAGAGGATATCCAGTAAGCTTGGCCTTTGGTTACAGAACCAGGAAGTCTGCAGGGTATTCCCAAGAATCAATGGAGACCATGACATCCTCCACAATCCCTTCGGGAGTCATGGTGGAGCGATCTGCTAATTGCAGTACTGTCGAGGTCTTCCTCAAGGAACCCTGAAGATTGAGTTTAAGCATGGTATCCCTGGTCATCACATTGATGGCCGCCCCCAGATCAATCAAGGTGTGGGGGATAATGGTGCCATTTATGTGAACATCTACTACAGGACTTCCAGGATCTAGGTACTTTGGGCAGATGACTTGTCCTAGCATAAGATCAGACAGTTGTCCTATGACATTGATAGTTGAGGCATCTTTCTTCCGTCTGCCTGGGTGTTTGAAACACTTCTCCTTAACCAGCTTGTTATATATGGGCACATCCTTGATGGCTTGGAGAAGTGGGATTTTTACACACAACTGCTTGAGCTCACCCAAGAGCTCATCTTCTTCTAGGTTAGGTTGTGTGGTGGCTGTTAGTCTCTCAGGAAAGGGTGGAATAGGCTTTGGTTCACTCTCCTGATGGTCTTCCTCATCCTCTGGGGGAGGAGGCTGGCGATCTGGAAGAGTCTTTCCAGATCTAAGGTTGATCTCCTGGATCTCCACAGCATAGGTAGGGCATGAGGTTTCCCCAGTGTATACCTGCTGGGCCTGTCTATTGTTGGGGTTCGGGTTCGGTTGAGCAGGAATTTGAGGTTGCCTTGGAGGAGCAGGAGGTAATGGTTGAGGTTGCACTGGTGGTGGAGGCAAAATGGCAGGAGGAGTGTTGTATTGGGGCCTCCACCCCGACTGAGGTGCATTCCATTGAGGTTGTGGCTGGGTATGTGAGTGATATGGATGAGAAGTAGGTTGAGTGGGGTACTGAGGTGGATAAGACCATGGAGGAGGCATGGACCATGAAGGATGAGCAGGGGGACCCCAGGAAGGCATAGGCGTTGACTGGTTGGGGTTGTAATAAGCTTGAGATGCCCCTTGCATCCCCTGCTGATAAGGTCTAGATCCTTGTGGCCTCCTTTGGTTGAGGTAATAGAGAGGCTCTGTGGGAGCTTCGGTCCCTTGGTACATGGCTTTAAACCCTGGTAAGGTTGGACACTGATTTGTGGGATGGTCCTCCTCACAAACGAAACACACTTCAACCGAATGCAATGGACATTCGTTCTTAGGGTGCCTCCTTGTGCACCTAGGACAGAAGACAGCCAAGGCTCTCTCAGCCTCTTCTTTCTTTTGCTGAATCCTAAATGTATCAAGCTGCATGGCAATGGTTTGTCTCACCTCACTCTTAAGATCTTCTAATTGGTTTGCAAGCTCATGTTTGGAGAAAGGGACACTAGTGGAGAGGTGGTTTCCTCTACCTCGTTTCCGAGCTGCCTTGGAGTGGTTTCTAAATACAGTCTTGATGTCCTCATAAGGGAGTTGGTAAATGTCCCCCCCAGCTAACATGTGAAGGGTATCTAAGAGGTCTTCAGGGACTCCTCGGAGTAGGACCAACTTGAGGGATTCAGGGTCAAGTGTGCACCTGGCCCGCTTATAGCTTAGTTGGAACCTCTCCTCATAATCCTCTAAGGACTCATCATTTCCCATGGACATCCGAAAGATTTCCCCCTTTGTCTCCTTGGACCTACAGTAATCCCGGTACTTGGTGTTGAAGGCTTGCTGCATTTGAGCCCAAGTGGTGATACTATTCCCAGGTAAGCCCATGAACCAGCGTAGTGCTGCATCCTTGAGAGTGGAAGGGAAAAGTTTCAACTTTTGCTCGTCTTCAGTATAGTCATAGGTTCTACAAAGGACAACAAACTCAAACAGGAAGGTGTCTGGATCTTCAGTGGTCAACCCATGGAAGTGAGGTAAGGCGGAGGGGCTAATGTTTTTCATTTTCATCTCTCCATTGGTCTCTCGGATGGGGAAGGCACCTTCTATTCTCTCATCTTCTCTTCTATTGTCAGCCATAGCTTCAGATGGATTGGTCTCTAACTCTTCTTCTACTATAGGGTCTTTGGATATCTCAGGTTGTTCACCTATAGGTTCCTCTGGGTCACTGTCACCAAAGAAGAGAGAAGGGTGACTCAGTGATGTGGTGGGGGTGTTTGGTAGGAATTTGCCTGATCTATCTCGGTTCCTACGAGGCATGAAATGGAAAAGACTTTCTTTTTCTTTTTGCTTGCTTTTGCTTTGCTTTTCTTTTGGTACCTGCAAAACTGAGACAGATTGATCTACAACTAACTATGAAAGATGCAAAATTAACTGGAAGTAGGAAAGAACTAATCTACTTTGCTCAAATGAAATTGCAGAAAGGAAATGCTAATCTATGAAAGCAAGAAATGCTAGTCTATGAAAGCAGGAAATGCTAATCTATGAAAGCAGGAAATGCTATGCTACTTTTGCAGAATGGAAATGAAGTAAACTACTAGCAGAAGGCAAGAGTAAGAAAGTAGAAGAAAAGCAACAATTACTAATACTCTGACGCTTCCCCGGCAACGGTGCCAAAAAGATGGTGAGCTCCAGTATTGTAGCAATAATGCTACAACTCCTGGGGCTTCCTGTCTCTTAATTATATCAACCCGGTAGTTCGTACAAACTTGGAAGCGATGGTGCTGTATGCACAAGTACTAGCTCTTGTCGCAGCTGTCACTTGGTCAGCTGGCACAAGTCCGCTAGGGCTCAAGCCAACTTCTATAGGTTCACAGAAGAAGCTTTATCAATGATGGACGAAAGCTAGCTCAAAGAAGACTACTCTACTTGGCAAAAATGAACTGAAAGCAAATCAAAACATGGAAACCCTAGGAAACCCTAATTTAACTAGTCTAACCTCTATGATGCCAAGAATGTGAAGGAAACTTCTACCAATGATGCCATTACCTCTAATAAGTGAAAATGCATGAATCTAATCTACTTGCATCTTAAAAGACATGTTTTTGTATTTTTTCTTTAAGTGGATGGAGTGATTGTGATTTTGTGCTTATTAGGGTTTGGTTGTGCAGATGTGATGCGGAAGGAAGGAAAGCTTGGGAAAGGTTGGGGAGGCTAGGAGAGTCCCCAGAGATCCTTAGCATCAGTCCACAGAGGTTCCTCGCGTTCAGAGGCTCAGCAACCGAGTGAGTGGCCTCCTACAGGATGTCTGCAGGGGATTCTACAGGAAACGCAGGGGTTTCTACAGGAAGTCTACAAATTGCTACAGGATGGCCTACTGTGGGTGTTTGAAGTGATGGTGGAGTGATGGAATGGTAGGGGGAGATGTGTAAGGTAGGAATAAGGCTGGTGATGGCTCAGGAGTGGAGAAGTAGGTTGGAGAACGAGTGTATGAAGTGGGTTGATGGATGAAAGGTTATAACAACGAAATGTCTAAAGGATGGAGTTACGTGAGGAGTGGAGGAGTTTAGGAGATAACAGAGCGGAGCAGAGGTCGAGGATGTGGTTGTATGCGTGATCAAGACGAAGAATAAGGTAATAGAATGATGAAAAGCAGTGTAAATGAAACAAATGGCTTATGACTGTCACCAAGATGAAAATTCATTAACCTAAGCTACCTGAACTCAATGAACAGCAAGATAAAGCGTGTAGAGGTATGTGCATGAAGCAGTGATGAAGGTGTGTGGTGCAAGAGTGAAGTGCATGGAAAGATCTATCATAAACGAGACTATGTTGCAACATGTATAACGTGAAGAACTGCGTATTTTTGTGGTTGGTATAGGCTACACTCCAATCTCCAAATAGAGATGGCAGTGGAGACTTTCTCAACCCTTTTTGCTGGAGCTCCAAGAGATTATATCTATCCTCCTATCAAACTGAAGCAAATGAAAGCAAATCACCATAAACTAGTCCTATCTATGCTTATGAAAACGACTAAATTACCAAACTGTGAATTTGAATTGCATGTGAACATAAACAAACTCAAAGTGCTGGAACGAAATGCAAACACATTACAACACTGAGGAGATCTATTGCTCTCAGGTTGGGCCCTAACCTGAGAGCTATAGCTCCTTGAGAAAACTCAGAACTAGATCAAAATCTGCCTTCTTTGTTCATAATCTGATGTCATGCCAAATTGGCTTACAAAAAGGAACAAAGACCGAGCTGTGCTCAAGAATTACAATAGTAATGCGAAAGTTTCAACAACCTAACAAAGGCTACGGCCTCCATACTTATGCAAAACGATCATCCAACATGTGTCCTTGATTTTAGGAGCTCGGCTGTCCAACTAAAGTTTAACTTGCTGATCCTGTAGGACAGTCATAATTGTTGTTCCTGTAGAACAGCTGGCTGCTTCTAAGCTCGGTGGGGAGATGGATTGGAGCTCGGAGCTATGGTGGGAATCACGAGGAGGGTCCCAAGACTGTGGACATCCTCTCCTAAAAACCAGCAGTGCCACCTCATTGTCTCCTTGTCTCCTTTTCACGTGGTCTTTTCTCCCTTTTAATGCAAAAACCTGAAATCATAATGCATTAGTCACGTAGATAAAGTGTCTACCCTTCTTCCTACAAACAACACGAATAAACTAAGAAATGCATGCATAAGTAGTAAAAAGTGAATGGTTTGAGCAAAACAAGTAGGCCAAATGAGCCCAAATTATACCAAAAATTGGGGCTCATCACAACTTATGGGTCAACGCAGGCCTTGTTAATGGAGCACTGGGAAAGTTGTTGTTATTTCCTATGCAACTAATTTTAAGCCCCCCCCCATTTGCCATCGTTTGTTTTTGTTGACTTAATTAACTAAAAAGGTCCACTATTGGATGCTTTAAACCCAAAGTATGTGTCAATCTCCCCTGTAATAAGGGGCCTTTGTACACAATTTCCCCTTCACATGGCATGGGGATTGACAATTAATAAATCACAAGGCATGACCTTACAAAAGGAAAAAATTGACACTGGTAACATTGATTGCCAGGGGATAACATTCACAACCATATCTAGAGTTAGATCATTGTGTGATCATTTCATCTCTCCAACTTTTTCCTTCTCTCATTACTCACACATGCAAGAAAATCCTTATGTAAAACATAGACAACATGAGGAAGCAGACTTTGAATCTTAGTTTATACAACAAACTTTATGAATACATTCTCTTACTGGTAAATAGGCTTCCTTAGCATGCACTTTAAAACATTTCATCTACTCTGTCATTAAAAAACATTTAACTGTGTATACTTATTTATCTTCTATTCTTCTATGTAACTTTCATATTAGTTAGCTACTACTACTTTACTTCCAAGTTTTCCCTTTTATTTAATTCACTTCTAAATCTTTGCTTATACACTTCTATTTGTCTTTACAAACAAACATATGGAACGCGTCGACAAATGATTCTCTATGTGATTTTGCTGAAATCTCTTACAATCAAGTATGGATCACAGAAGTCTAAACTCTTTAATATGGATATGCAATATGTCTCCATGCTCTACGGATTCTGCCACGAAATATTTAAACAAGATATTTCTCTTCTATATATACAAACAATATTTCTACACTCTTCGATGTTAACTCTATATCACATATGTCCAACTCTCTAACCACTTTCACGGATTAATACTTTCATTCATTTCCTCATGCATACACATGAAAGGGGTGCAATGAGGTAAATTTGAGTAGATTGGGAAACATACAATCCTAACCATGACCCAAAAATATCTTCCATGCGGTGTTGTAGATGCCACTCATCGATCTATATTAATGATTGACTTGTACCTCATGTGATTGAGCCACATAATTTGCATTCCACTACATTCCTCTACTTTAATAGAAATCAATATTTTATTTTTGTAGCTTTTTGTATATAGTTTGTTGTTTAGATAGGTGTTGCACTCCCAAACAATGTGTAATCTAATGTTGTACCTATTTGATATGGAATCATATAAATAGATTGAAATCAATGCCATCAAGAATGGCTCCATGATTTTTCATATTGAAATTGTGTCTAATATTCATGGTTTAAACAAAGTATGAGTGTAGTAAAAAAGTGCATCTTAAATATTATACTTATAGTTTTGTTTTTTTAGCATTTTTTTAGTTGGGTATGGAGCCTGATTATCTTCCTTATTCAGAGGTATCGCCACATTGGACCCCATTTCATAATTTGGTGGCAACTCCGCCCGTAAAATGTATGCATCCAGGGGGGGCAACGACGATTATTTGGAGCCCCCCCGGCGGGAAATCGGGGGCAGCGCCCCTGAAGCTAAAATAGATGTAAAATTTCCTTGTAAAATGTTGTAATTTTGTAGTCAATATGGGTCATTCATTAGGCAGAGATCTGATGGTAGAAGTTATGTTTAATTGAGGTATTTTTTCCCTAGAAGGCAACCCCTTGCTATATATGAGGGAATTGTATTGCGTCTATGTAGATCTGTATTCTGAGCGAGAAAGAGAGAGGAGATTGTGTGAGAGTGAAGAGGGAATTACAGTGGATCTGTGTAGGTTGTATCTCTTCATTTTGCTAGATAGTATAAAAGGAAGGACTGGTTGTTTCTCCGTGGATGTAGCCCAAATTGGGTGAACCACGTATATCTGTGTCTCTCTTGTTTTATGCGTTTTCTTTGTTTAGATTTCTGCAATATATTTTATGTGTTCCATTGCTCTGTAATATATAATTTTCTAACAATATTCATGGTTTAAACAAAGTATGAGTGTAGTAAAAAGGTGCATCTTAAATATTATACTTATAGTTTTGTTTTCTTAGCGTTTTTTTGGAGATCTTCAACTACCATCGTAAAGACACCAAAATTTTTGGACATGCCAATGAGGGAAAACCCTAGAGGGTGAATGTGTGACACCTTGGAAAAATCCTTGCCTGTTATTGCATGTTAGTTTCTAACACTTTTACCCTAAGTTCACTATTAAGCTATTTCCTTTTAGCCACTACTCTGAAGTATTTACTTGTATATAGTTTGTTGTTTCTTAATTGTCTAGAGCTTTTAGTTTTACAACTTGTGAAAGGAGAAAATGTTTTTTTTTAATTGAAATTTAGGTGATTTCATTTTATAAAACAATAAATATCCCAAGGTTGATTCGGGTTTCTTATACTCTCCTCCTTACAATGTTTTTTTTTTTAAAACATGCAAGCCTAAGTGTGACAGGAAATACTACTTTCAAACCCCTGACAACATTAAGTGACTGTTAAGATTTACTTAGGTTCTTCATCCAATGTGTCAATACTAGAAATGTACTTAGGATGTTTATCCAACGGGTCAGTGTAGGACAACTGGTTTTTCATAATGTTTATTAAAAAATTCCAAATGGTTATAAGTGTCTTATTTCACCTAATATTTCAGTGAGGATTATTAGTATCCAGGTTTATAATCAACAAAAAATAAATAAGATATTTCACTCAGGAGGTTCAAGGTGTAACGAACCTACCAATCATGAATATTGTCCAAAAATATGAATCTACAAGTTTCACAAACCTTGTCCAAAAACATTGACCTGTCCATTTATGAGAATGACCCGAAAGTGTGGATGCTCAACTTATGAAAAGGCCAAGAAATCATGCATAGATCGACTTGGAGGTGATGTTGAAACCTAGTGAGAGTCAACCAAGAAAAGGCCAAGCAATCATGCATAGATCGACTTGGAGGTGGTGTTGAAACCTAGTGAGATTCAACCAAACATATCAATGAAGAAGCTCTCAAATACAAAAACTTCCCTTGTGTCAACTTTGGAATAAAAAAATACATCACAAAGGTGATGATACCTTCCCTTGTGTCAACTCTGGAATCAAAACTGTAGGTGCAAGAATTCTTTTTAATGTCTTCAATAAGATGATAGGGGATTCCTTCCTTGGAATGAGTATCAATCAAAGGGAATGAGTTCTATGTTTCCATTTCAATAGGTTCATGGAAAATAATCGAGACAATCTTGTGTTCATTCTCACCATTGATATCATAGACATCATAAACAAGAATGCCATAGAAGAACACATGCTAGAATCCTTGATTGCCCCACTCAAAATACAAATTTAATGTTTCATCATCCACAAAATCACTTAGTAATATTGTTTTTCATTAATATGTACCTCAGGCTAAAGATGACACTAATATAAGTGAAGGATACAAAAGTGCTTGAGCTGAAGGTTATGGATGTAACTATTAATGAGGCCAATTAAATACCTAAGACTAAGTTAGTTCATGCAAATGCGAATGAGGATGATTTGAAAAATAAGAAAGAGGCACATCTGGAGCCAACAAAGACTTCTAAGGAGAATGGGGAAGAAATTAATGATGGCCCTGAAGAATTAACAGACACACAACCTGTTTAGGCCATTGAAATTAAATACCGTCCCAAAGATAACAATCATAGGGAAGTTATTAATGATTGTACTCCTAAGAAAGAGCCATCTCTTGCTATTACCTTATTCCAACAACTATCTAGCACCTGGAAAGCATTCATAGGTACATCCAGTATTGACTTTTGCAGTTCCTCCTTCTTGTTTGGATTATTCACTAAGGCTGGTGATTCCATCATAATGTCCTTTGGCTATGCATTCAGTCCTAGAACCTTTAGTGTCATAGTATCATTGTTAGGCAGAAAGCCATTTTATAATAATGGGTCATCACCATCAAGTACTAGAAATGGTAGTGCTTTTGTACAACTATTTGGAGGGCCAACGACTGACAATTTTATATTTAGTGTAAGTGGTTTGACATATTTGTTGGAAGTTCTTATAGATACAGGTGAAGAAAAACAGAGAGCATTGTTCACAACTAGTGTTGCCTTGTTTGAGTATATAAGTGGGGGTTGAAAAGAACGAGGCAAGGGTGAAATTAAGGTCAATATTTCTTCCACTAAGAGAAGAAAAACAAGGATTTTGATGAGGCCCAAAGGTAATTACATATTAGTCCCTAATGCCAATTTATTCCCAGACATGAAGTTGCCTAGTATGGACAAGCGAGGTATTAGTTTTCCCTGCATGAACAATGCTAGTGAATCCAAGGAAAGCCTTTCCACATTTTCACTAAAGTTTAGAGATATTTTTATGGTTGAAGAGTTATAGAAGGGCACAAAGGCAGATCCTCAAGTAATTTGAAGACCCTAGAAAATTATCCCAAGGCTTCTAAAGATTGAATTTATTTAACATAAGGTTCAATTCAAGTCTATCCATACATATTTGGTCCACAGTACAAGCATCTTGATATTGGCCCTGTTTTTTTATCATATGAGCCTATGGTCTCCTTATTCTTATATCTTATAGCATTTATTTATTTATTACTAGATACTTTAGCTCTTCAAAGAGGAGCAACATTCATTCACTTGATCAGATTCTATCCTGTGAAAGGAGGAAAACTTTGGAAAGTCATGATACTTTTCATGAGTGGTTGGAATCTGTTTCAAGAGGCTATTCTTAGAAAAGATTCTCTTAAGTGGTTTACAAAACAATATTTTCTTCATTGATTGGTTTCCTTTATTGATTAATGCCTTGAGGAATGAGGTAAGAATTTATATTTCCATGGAGTGACTTGGAATAAACAGAATGTTTGTTAGTAAAGGAAATGTGATGCATCATACTTGTGTTGCCCTTGTGTGTGGAAACCATACCTCTACAATTTTTTGTACTCGTTAATCTCTTCTTTGATCCCTTGTTGCATTAATTTTTTCATAGAGGTGTGCTGGTATAAATTGATAGCTTAGTAAAAATTTACAATCAGAAGACCAACAATCACAACATATCAACTTACTTATCTTTGTTTTTCCTCTTTCCTAAATTTTTGTACAATTATGTAATTTAGAGAATATAAATAGACAGGAAATTATTTGACTCCTATTTCCTTCATATAATATTAAGACATAACTATAATATTGTAAACATTTTGGTGATAGTCAGTTGCTCTATTGATAGTTGGTTTTTTCTGTGTTGTTATAAAGCATCATATTCTTCATATCTTATACAATTTCCCTGAGTTAAAAAAAAAATAGAGTTCAATTTTCCAAAAAATATATTTTGCAATGTATGTTAATGAGTGAAGTTATTTTGTCTTAGTTAGTTTCATTGTTAATTGTGCCATAAATTAAAGATTTGCGTATGAAAGTTGAAGTTGTTGTCTTGTGGTTGTGCTTAATTCTGCGAGTGCAATTAAAGCAAATATCTCATGTGAAGTAGCTTTGATATAAAATGTACTATTTATTGTATAATGAGAGATATTTATACATTAATTATGTATTTTACACAAGTGAAATCATTGTATTTTTTCAATATGATCAAACAGGAAAGAATATGCATTGAAGCATGGAACTAAAGTGTAGGAAAATGAAATTCATTGCTGAAGACACTCTTATCTATTAGGGTATAATATATAAATTCAATTAGCACCCAACAATAGTTAGATTCATGTTTTTCAACTCTGGCTGATATACATAGTTATTTAGAGACCATGTGATTAATATCCAAATTATTGGTGCCTTTACAGAGTTGGTTGTTTTTCATTACAGGATATCTTTTTTCTTAAATTTACTTAAGAAACTATGATAGCTTTTATTTTCTAAAAATTTAAGTAGTTTTTCCTCTATATTATTGGCTGCTTAGTGACAATGTTATCTAATTAATTAGTAGAAATAATACTGTTGCAACACCATCAAAGGATAAATTGAGGATGCAGGGAGGTTGGAAGGGCTCTATCCAACTGTTGAATGATTTATTCAATGCTCTTAAGAAAATCAGTCTGGGTAAACCAACATTTCACAAAATGTCCTTGTAAAAATATTAAAATCCATTATTTCCAATCAATTCCATAGCATTTATGCTTCCACATTGACTTCCACATTGATTGTTCTGAAGAATGTTCAGGAATATCCTCTTTTGTGGTGTGAGGATGTCTGAAGGTTTATTTGAAAAATTTGATGATCCTGACTCAAATAAAATTGCCTCATGTTTTTAGAGGTGAAGATTTGGATTGGTTGGTGCCCCTTCTTGTCTTTTGTCTATGTGGGAAAAAGTAGAGTGGTCACAGGTTTTGTGCTTGTTTCATTTGCACCCTTTTATAATTTTTGTAAAATCATTTAACATTTTTCTACATATGTCATACAATTCTATTGAGAGTTAAGGTGATCAAGGTCTTTTGCAATAAATTTGGTTTTGGTTATAACTGCCATCTTATCCAACCCTAAGTTCGAGGACGTGGAAATTTTGGTATTCTTCAGTTCATGATGGAATTCTAACATTAGATGAGCAACTCGATGCTACTCTTGAGAGGTTTAAGCTTTCTAGAGCTTCTTCAATGGATATTGAAACTGTGTTGAAGATCCATTCATGTAATGCAACCAACCAAGAAGGTAATGATGCCAAAAAAATAAAAAATCCAAATGCAAAATGTTGTTAGAGAAGATGCTAAAGTCAAAGGTAAGGATGGAAATAGATAGGAAACTATGCATTAAAGTTGAAAATATTCTAGGGAAGATCTCCATTGACAAACCATTTAGATAGGCATAGCAAGAATGAAACACATAAATTATCACATCTTTGGCACCTTTTCTGCAATATTGTTACAACCACATTATTAAGGTTAACAAGGATTTGCATTAAAATTTATTTCCTTTTAATCAATTAGGCTAGAGCTTTTCACAAAAGATCTAGAAAAGTAATCAATGTTGCTTTGCAATTTAGAACACGGTATTTTTGCTAGTTCTCTCGATTTCAACCTTCAAAAAGTTACAAAATTAAAACAAATATATATACATGGTGTTGAAACCTAGTGATAGTATGCCAAACATATCAATGAAGAAGCTCTCAAACACAAAAGCTTTTTCAAACATTCTCAAAAGAGCTACTAATCTCATTGTACTAGCAATAGAAAATAAAAACTTCCATTCTTCACAAAAAGGCAAGACAAGAGTTCAAAAGCATGCAAACAACTCTTCAAAATCCTTGAATTATGTAGTCTAACATAGAAGAGAAGAAGACACGTTATCTAAGTTTTATGTACTCTATTATAAAAGAGAAGAAGACACATTATCTTAGAATGATAATTGTTTCCACTTTTTGATCTCCGTACAAAAGCCTTCATCCTTTAAATTTCTTATATTTCTAAGCCATTAAGCTTCACACGTTTGATCACTTCTTGAGTAGCCATCAAAATCTTGGTCTTAAAAACATTTTCATTTTACAGTTTTAATCAAAGGGTCTCATGGTTTACTAGTTCTTTTATGTTTTACTAATGCATGTATCTTTCTTCTATTGCTGATATTGTTCTCAAGTCAGCATGGGTGGAAGTAACTTGTAGGTTTTAATATACTACACAGGAAATTAAAATTTTGATTTGAGAATATTACTCATAGCTACTTTAAACAATTTGATAGATAAAAAATAGGTTATGAAACAGCAAGAATCATGAAATTGGGCCTTTGGATAAGAATGACATCTATGACACATCTTGTAGAGAATCAATGTGTTAGGTTCACAACATGTTTAGATGGTCATTATGATAAGCAAGAGATCCAAGAGCATAGTTAGCATGATGTTAAGTCCCTATAATACTAGTGATTCCCCCATTATTATTGTCATTGTAGCCCCTTATTATTATTGTTGTGCCCCTGTTGTCCCCATATTATTATTATTGTGTCCCATAGAAGCCCACTATCGTTATTGTTGTGCCCTTACATTATTATTGTTATGTTGGCTCTGATTATATTGTGACCCCTTAGACTCCTATATATAGAAAGGAGGTTTTTTCATTTGAATCATCCAATAATTATTAATTTTTGTAATGTAAAGGAGGTTTCCCCCTCAAAGAGGCTTATTTTGAATTCGTTGATCTATCTTTTCTTCTATTTTGTGAGATGGTTTCATAACATTTGGTATCAGAGGTTTGGATTCTAGGGTTTTGCTGCTTCAAACAGATCATCTTAGAATTTTTGCTATAAAATGTTTTATATGAAGCTTAAAAAGCTGAAAGAAAACCATTTGAAAATAAACCATGATGAACTTCATGTCCTAATTTCAGACTATTTCTCGCTATATTTTCGGAGATATGAACCGAGGAAGTTAGGGTTTTGCAAGATCCCGAATTCCATTTCAAACAAGAGACCTTGGGAAAATCGTTATAAAGTTCTCTCTAAGCATAGGATTCAAATTTTGTAAAAAGTGACAAAAAGAGGACAAACTGTAGTTTTTGGGTATCATTTTCAGGGCCTAAGGTCAAAAAACTGACATGTGGAACTTCATACAAATTTTCTCTTCTAAACCAGTCTATAATCAACAGGGAAAAATTTAAGATCCCCCCCTAAATTTATAAATATAATAAATGGGCGAATCTCCATGGTATATAGGAAAAATGGAAGGCGATTTTATCAATAATATAATATGTATATATAATTTTTTGGCGAATCTCTCACCAGGCATGGCGAATATTTTACTCAATTATAAAATCTTGTAAGATCTTGGCGAGTCTTTCACTAAATAATAAAACTTTGTAAAGTCCTAGTGAATCTTAGCATAGGCTACATGTTGGTTTAATTCCCCCATTTAAATAGGCTACATTCGAGGCGAATACCATGGGTCAATACCATGTGCCATTTTGGTGAATACCATGGGTCAATACCATGTGCCATTTTTATTTTTATTAGAATATTTTACTCAATTATAAAATCTTGTAAGATCTTGGCGAGTCTTTCACTAAATAATAAACTTTGTAAAGTCCTAGTGAATCTTAGCATAGGCTACATGCTGGTTTAATTCCCCCATTTAAATAGGTTACATTCCAGGTGAATACCATGTGCCATTTTGGTGAATACCATGGGTCAATACCATGTGCCATTTTTATTTTTATTAATTCCAATATTAGGGTTAATAATGGTTTTTTGCATGGTATTAATAACAATCTAGTCCATGGTATTTGTCCCATAGTATTTTGGCCATAGGTTTCACCTAAATATGACCAATTTTTTGAGTGTTCGTAAATATAAGGTGACTTATGGAGTAAATATAAAAAAAATGTTTTATTTGTTTACCATACCTCTCGTTTATTTATATTTTTATTAATTTACCATACCTCTTTTACAAATATGATATTTGGCCCATAGGATTCACTTAAATAAAACCTCTTTCTTGAGCCTTCATAAATAGAACGAGGGTTATGGACTAAATATAAAAAGAGGTTTTATTTATTTAAGATATGTCTAGTTTATTTATATTTTTATTTATTTACCATACCTTTTGAGTAAGTATAAAAAGAAGTTTTATGTATTTACCATACCTCCACTTTACTTATATTTTTATTTGTTTACACCCTTACATGTATATAAGGTGACTTATGGAGTAAATATAAAAAATGTTTTATTTATTTACCATACCTCTCATTTATTTATATTTTTATTAATTTACCATACCTCTTTTATAAATATGGTATTTGGCCCATAGGATTCACTTAAATAAAACCTATTCTTCAAAATGGGCGAATGGATTCACTTAAATAAAACCTATTCTTGAAAATGGGAAGGTTGTAAATCCTAACTTCAAGGGCTAAATTTACCTTTTTTACCCTCTCCCTTAAAATAAGGTGGCCTATTTGAGGTGATTTGTAAAAATTTACTATGATACAAAATATTTGCCCACTAAAAATTTAAAACCCCTTAATTTCGCCAAAGGGCGAACATTCGCCCCTAAAATTATCCTTGATAATCAGGCCATTGTGGGAGATTGGGAATAAATCTTTCTTGGAAAATTAAATCTTGATAAGACTTGTGGGGTTAGAAAGAGAACTTAGAGGGCTACCACATGATGAAATTTTAGACCTTGGAAATATGAAATTCTAGAGATACAACAAATTCAATATCGAGCTCCTACAAAGCAAAAAAATGTGTGTAGTCTTTTTAAAATTTGCATAAGTTTTGTATGAAAAATTAGTTTGAATTGATTAAAAGGGCATAGTGAAGAAAATTATCATTAGTTGATGCCCCAAAGAAAGAAAATGGAAACACCTAGTAAGCAACCCAAAAGCTCGACTATGACACTTGAGGAAGAGGAAGAAATGCAACATGATATATCAAAATCACGAGACCAAGTGCAACATATTTCGCTCTCACCAAAAGTAAGAGAAGCTAAGATGGATGGTTTGAAGAATGGAATCAATGGTATAGAAGAAAAACTAAAAGGAAACATCGAAGATTTGAAGAAAGACAAAGTTGCTACAAGAAAGGCTTCCTAATGGCGAAAAGGTAGTAGAGGAAACTCATGATGAGAACAAAAGAAATGTTGATCATGACTTGAAGAAAGACAACTGATCCAATTTTGGATTCTCAAAATTTCATCAAAATTACCAAATGTCCAAGATGGTCATTTTGAAATAAGTAATTATCGATAATGTCATAAAATAGTTGTTTCGACCAAGATGGTCGTCGACTTAAGTTAGAATGTTCAACATCAGTATCGACATCAGTATTTACATCAGTTCGACATCAGTATCGACATCAACATTGCGTCAAAGAAAGACATCATCATATCAACCTGCGACATAAAAACACAAAAAGTTATGATTGTAATGAATTAAAGGTGTTAAGAATGTAAAATGTCTAAAGTCTACTTTGTAAACCTTAAAGGATAAGAAATCCTAAGATAAAAAGGACTAAACCTAGATTTAAGGTCCTAGGTCTAAATCAAAATCCTAAGAACAAACCCTAGGTGTCAAATGAAAATCTACCTAGGCTAAGGTGAGAAACCATGTAAAGGGGGTATAAAATCTATCACATGTTGAAATGGGTCATGCTAAACCTTG
Organism: Pinus tabuliformis; assembly: GCA_031772625.1. Taxonomy (NCBI): domain Eukaryota; kingdom Viridiplantae; phylum Streptophyta; class Pinopsida; order Pinales; family Pinaceae; genus Pinus; species Pinus tabuliformis. Next base: position 1,388,331,552 of record CM062804.1, read on the forward strand.
TCGGACCCTATGCTATAATCCTAATACATTAAGACAATGTATTAATGCATCAACTATGGTGTTAAACCCTCTCGGCCTATTGTATTGAACATTGTAAAATATTACAATTAAAACATTACAGGCCTAAACTGTGGAGGAAAACCGCATCAGGAATCAAAGAGATATGACCAGTGCAGGGTTAACAGGTTAACGGTTATGGTAAGTCACAGGTTCTAAACCATGGCAGTCACCATGTCGGGATGGTTATTCATATAACCAGTTCAGTATCAAAGGTTAACGGTTAGAAAGATTGTAGTTAGTGGAACCGTAGGGATAATATAGTTATCATGTGAGCCGTTATGGTATTGACTGTTGAAGGTTAACGAAACAGTCAGGCTCCAAACTGTATCGTAGCGGAGATCCGAACCGCCAGGAGAACCAGATCATGTGAGCGCAGAGACTTGAGGCGTTATCCGCGAGATATCAGCACCGCAACCATAGGGATAGCCACCGGCATGTGATCAGAACATCGTTATTCGCCAGGTGTGAGCCGAACTGCCAGAGCACAATCAGCCTAACCGTCAGTAGATTCTGCCTGTTCATATGTAGAAAGTCAAATCTTCCGCCCGGTTAGTTAGCCGTCAGGGCTAAAGTTATACCATATAGTTCTAAAGTGGGTTTTTGGATGCAAGAAGGGCACTGTCAATTAACAACCCCATTATCCAAAGACACTAGGTGTCATAACAAACCTGAGAGAACTATGATCAATGGATATCAATATCTCTTCGAGCATATGAAGGGATTCAATTTGCCAAGTTTAACGAACTTCCCATATAAAAATAAAAGGATGTTTCTTTGTAATGGGAGATTGATGGAGGAGTGACTTGAGAGGAAAGGAGGTAGTGTTCTCCACTTCAAGATGAAGTGAACATTCTGGAGAACATATCAAATATGACTGGTGGAGAGTTTCTTTTTGCATGTTATTGAAGGAGCAAGGACATCCTTACTTGCATAGTTTCAGGGTCAAAGTACGTTGATGATTGACGAGATCCACTTCGACTTTTCAAACTCTATTCAGCCACCATACAGTCAAAGGTCCATAAAGCTTCAGTTCTTCAGTAATAGTGTGCAATTCATCATCATCCTTTCTCAGTTGTTGAAGGATAAGAATCTGTATTCAAGTAGCCTTTTCAAGAGATGATCCATATCTACAACATGAGTAGTGAAACTGGTGATCCATTGTAAGCAATATTTCTATTGGCTAAAGGAATACAGTGGATGCACACTTCTGAGGTGGACCCGAAGACGTAGTCCAGGAGCGATGAACTCCATATCAAACTTTTGGTATTATGGTATTATTATGTGATTGATGTGGAATTAGTTAAATCTAAACATTCATAGATTTATACTTAAAATCATTTCATTTCTAACAGTTAAATCACATACACAAATAATTCTTTGAGTAACGCTTGCATTCCATTTTGTACATGAACTAGAGAAGATCTTGGTAATTTTCGCATTCAAATCAAGTGGTATCAGAGTAGTCTAGCTCTTTTTCAGGTACAATCTGGGAAAAATCTCCTGATAGCAGCTAAGGCTAAAAGAACCAGAGGAGTTCAATCAGTAGTATAGGTAGGAAAATGCTTCATTATGGAGGATGGTGCAAGCGCTAGAGAGCAACAAGCAAAGCTTGTAATCTGAATTGGAAGAATTGAGGAGGAATCAAAGAGGAAACAGTCTTCTCATGAAAAATGCAGCTTCTATTAGCAAACAACCTACACCTTCTCTTCCACAGGAAGATAAAAGTATTTCTTCTCTTTCATCCTCACCAAAGTCAGCAATGGAAGGCATTGGCTCTTTTTCCAAATCATTGGTTGAGGAAAAGTGTGATTCACTAACATCATCGAAAAGTGAGTCTGACGAAGTTTCTAGTCAGAAACCAATTGTGGTTCCTGAAAGCAAAGGCTTATCCACATGGAAAATTTTAAGGGCGAATTTTCGCCCTTTGGCTAAATTAAGGGGTTTTATATTTTTATTGGGCGAATATTTTTTATCATAGTACATTGTTACAAATTGCCTCAAATTTATTTTATAAAAAAATTAGGTATGGAGGTTAGCCCACCTTATTTTAAGGGAGAGGGTAAAAAAAGTAAATTTAGCCCTTGAAATTAGGAGTTACAATCTTCCATTCGCCCTCATTTTCAACGAAATGTATTTATGATAGTTATAAATAAAAATATAAATACAGTGGAGGTATGGTAAATAAATAAAAGCTCTTTTTATACTTACTCCAAAGGTATGGAAAATAAATAAAAATACAAATAAACTAGAGGTATGGTAAATAAATAAAACCTCTTTTTATATTTAGTCCATAACCCTCTTTCTATTTAAGAAAGCTAAAAAACGAGGCTTCATTTAAGTGAATCGTATGGGCCAAATACCATATTTATAAAAGAGGTATGGTAAATAAATAAAACCCATTTTTATACTTCAAAGGTATGGTAAATAAATAAAAATATAAATAAACTATAGGTATGGTAAATAAATAAAGCCTCTTTCTATATTTAGTCCATAACCCGCTTTCTATTTAAGAAGGCTCAAAAAGAGGTTTTATTTAATTGAATCCTATGGGCCAAATACCATATTTATAAAAGAGGTATGGTAAATAAATAAAACAATTTTTATATTTACTCCATAAGCCACCTTATATTTACGGACACTCAAAAAATGTGTTATATTTAGGTGAAGTCTATGGGCCAAATTATTATTAATACCATGCAAAAAAAACATTATTAACCCTAATATTAGTATTAACAAAAATAAAGATGGCACATGGTATTGACCCATGGTATTCACATGGAATGCAACCTATTTAAAGGGGGGACTTAAACTAGCATAGATCCATCTTTACTCTGGATCAAATATCGTGATACGCAAACTAACATAGAGTGAAAAAATATTTGATCACTCTCAAGGCCTGGTAGAGCAAGAGTAAAAATGGATCTTGTAATTTAATGTCACTTAAACATTTTAACTTGGTTAAATTAAAAAAAAAAAAAAATCAATTATTAATTTTATTAATTTTTATAAATTACTAATAGTAGTTTTTAAGCTCTATATTGTTTATGATAACCCATGGTATTGACCCATGGTAATACCATGGTATTCATGTGAGCATAGACTATTTAAAGGGGAAATTCTATCAGCTTAGATCCATGTTAATTCTGGGTTTTTAAGCTCCAGGTTGTTTATGATAACCCAAGGTATTGACCCATGGTAATACCATGGTATTCATGTGAGCGTAGACTATTTAAAGGGTAAATTCTATCAGCTTAGATCCATCTTAATTCTGGGTCTACCAAGTGCTGGGAGGGATAAATAGATTTCATCCCTCAAAGAGTGGTAGATGTGGAGTTAAGATGGATATAGGTTGGTTTTTATGATAATGAAGATATTAAATAGACTTAGGAAATTATATTGTAAAAAAAATCTTAAGATGAATGGTTAAAGCTACATCTAGTCACTTCAAAAAATTTAGTAAAAAATATCGATATCTCCATTAATATTGGTTTTTCTGATTTAACAAAAGAAATTCAAAACAATGAAATCTTAACTCTTTCCCCGTCACCCTCGTAGAAGAGAGATAGTCACTTCCCATATTTGCCACCATTTTTCAAACATTCTCAATATGATATCTTTATAAAAAAGTTAAGGTACTGATCTTGGATAAGTTGTTTGAAAAATATGCTGGTGTGTACAACCTTTCATCTTGATTCATAGTTTGTCGTAATGATCTGTAGGGGTTGGGTCACTGCACCATATTGTCCTAAAAGGTAGAGATTGTGCACCAAAAAGGAAATTAATCCACATGTTACAACACTGTTAAAAATGGTATGAAGGTAGTGAATTATGCTAATAAGAAATTTAGATTGGGAGAGACGTAATTAAATTTTATTATTTAATTGAAGATTTCCAATTAAAATAATAATAAATCTACATTTATATATTTATATATTAATTGGAAGGCTTCTGACAACGGTCACTTCTTTCCATTAGATCCCCTTCTGGCCTTTGGGATACCTACTACTTCATTATATTATATAGTTGGGGCTTGCTACTTGTTTGCGTGTTGGGGTAACAAACTTGATGGTTTTTTTTTTTTTTTTTTGAATCTCGCTGTTGGAGTCTATGGAATAAGAAAGAAATTTGATAGCTTGGAAAAAGTGGTAGCTTGACAAAAGTGGCAGAGAAAACATTAATCTCTCCTACCATGACAAACATGGCCACTAAAACTTGCAACATTGTTTGTAGGAAGTGAAAATTATGTTTCTTTTTTCCAAACATGTATGTTAGTATATTACAGTTTAATGAATATGTTTTATTATTATCATATATGGTTTCATACTTTAACAAAACATTCACCAAGACTTCACAATGTTTTATTATTCAGTGAAAGATTTTCCAAGATCTTACAAGATTTTATAACTCAGTGAAAGATTCACCATGACTTTATAAGATAATATAATCTAGTGAGAGATTTGCCAAAAAATATATATATACATATTATACTAGTGATAAAATTGCCTCCCATTTTTCCTATGTATCATGGGGATTCGCCCATTTATTATACATATAAATTTAGGGTGGTTCTTAAAATTTTCCCTGCTTATCCATGATGAAAGCCATGGGATACCAAGAAGGTGAAGGCTTGGGAAGAAATGGACAAGGGAGGCTTCTACCTATCATGGTACAAGAAAGACCTAAGAATCTGGGTCTAGGATGTGATTTGATGAAATGTGACTATTGCGGGAAGCTTGGTCACATCGCTGACCAATGTTGGTCAATGCATCCTGAACTATTACCAAAGAAGCTCCAGGATAAAGAAGGTAAGAAACCACAATCCTCTAGCAATAATGATTCTGATAGTGACTTCTTTTATCAGAATAGGGTAATAGAAATAGTTAAGAGAATATATCCATGTACATTTTGTAGTAGTTCTTGGCATTGTGTAGAGCAATGTTGGAAACATAAGGTCTACAACAAGAAAATTGGAGCTACAAAAAGTCAGCCATCAGAAGATGACAAGACACTTCAGGTAAAGAAGCAGTCAGGAAAAATTTCGCTTCAATCTGCAAAAGAAGCACCCAACTCTGAAAACTCAACAAGTACAAAGGAGAAAGTTTGTCAGAAATGCAAATTGTCAGGGCATGTCAAAGGCAATTGTCCAATCCTTCCAAGTGAAACAACATCGACACCAGTAGCCTAGGATGTATCCAAGTCACCTGCTAGAGAACAATCAAATGCCAAATGGAATTGGGCAGATTTTATGCCATATGCTATATGAGTTTGTAAGAATTGTCTAGATCTAGAAAAGATGTAACTAGGTTCTAGAATTGAAAATTTTTCTTCAAAAAGAATTGTAATAAAACTTTTGGAGAACCAAAAGTTCTTTTTGTTGGGAGGTGTGATCCAATTTTGGATTCTCAAAATTTCATCGAAATTACCAAATGTCCAAGATGGTCATTTTGAAATAAGTAATTATCGATAATGTAATAAAATAGGTGTTTCAACCAAGATGGTCGTCGACTTAAGTTTGAATGTTCGACATCAGTATCAACATCAGTTCGACATCAGTATTGACATCAGTATCGACATCAGTTCGACATCAGTATTGACATCAGTATCGACATCAGTTTGACATCAGTATCATCATTAACATCGCGTCAGAGAAAGACGTCATCATATCAACTTGTGACATAAAAACACAACAAGTTATGATTGTAATGACTTAAAGGTTTTAAGAATGTCAAATGTATAAACTCCACTTTGTAAACCTTAAAGGATAAGAAATCCTAAGGTAAAAAGGACTAAACCTAGATTTAAGGTCCTAGGTCTAAATCAAAATCCTAGGAACAAACCCTAGGTGTCAAATGCAAATCTACCTAGGCTAAGGTGAGAAACCATGTAAAGAGGGTATAAAATCTATCACATGTTGAAAAGGGGTCATGCTAAACCTTGTTGGACCCTATGCTATAATCCTAATACATTAAGACAATGTATTAATGCATCAACTATGGTGTTAAACCCTCTCAGCCTATTGTATCGAACATTGTAAAATATTACAATTAAAACATTACAGGCCTAAACCATGGAAGAAAGCCACGTCAGGAATCAGAGAGATATGACCATTGCAGGGTTAACAGGTCAACGGTTCTGGTAAGTCGTGAGTTCTAAACCATGACAGTCACCACATCGGGATGGTTAGTCATATAACCAATTCAGTGTTAGAGGTTAACGGTTAGAAAGATTGCAGTTAGCGGAATTTCAGGGATAAGACAATTATCATGTGAGCAGTTATGGTATTGATCGTCAGAGGTTAACCAAACATTCAGGCTCCAAACTGCATCATAACAGAGATATGAACCGCCAAGAGAACTGGATCATGTGAGTGCAGAGACATGAGGCATTATCCGCCAGATGTCAGTACCGCTACCACAGGGATAGCCACCGGCATGTGATCAGAACACCGTTATCCGCCAGGTGTGAGCCGAACCGCCAGAGCACAGTTAGCCTAACCATCAGTGGATTCTGCTTGTTCATATGCAGAAAGTTAGAGCTTCCACTCGGTTAGTTAGCCGTCGGGGCTAAAATTATACCATATAGTTCTAAAGTGTGTTTTTGGATGCAAGAAGGGTGCTGTCAATTAACAACCCCATTATCCAAAGACACTAGGTGTCATAACAAACCCGAGAGAGCTATCATCAATGGATATCAATATCTCTTCGAGGATATGAAGGGATTCAATTTGCCAAGTTTAATGAACTCCCCATATAAAAAGAAAAGGATGTTTCTTTGTAATGGGAGAGTGATGGAGGAGTGACTTGAGAGGAAAGGAGATAGTGTTCTCCACTTCAAGATGAAGTGAACATTCTAGAGAACATATCAAATATGACTGGTGGAGAGTTTCTTTTTGCAGGTTATTGAAGGAGCAAAGGACATCCTTACTTGCATAGTTTCAGTGTCGAAGTATGTTGATGATTGACGAGATCCACTTCGACTTTTCAAACTCTGTTCAGCCACCATACAGTCAAAGGTCCATAAAGCTTCAGTTCTTTAGTAATAGTGTGCAATTCATCCTCATCCTTTCTCAGTTGTTGAAGGATAAGAATCTGTATTCAAGTAGCCTTTTCAGGAGATGATCCATATCTACAACATCAGTAGTGAAACTAATGATTCATTGTAAGCAATATTTCTCTTGGCTTTATGAATATAGCGAACACACATTTCTGAGGTGGACCCGAAGACGTAGTCCAGGAGGGACGAACTTCGGGTTAAACTTTTGGTATTGTGGTATTATTATGTGATTGATGTGGAATTAGTTAAATATAAACATTCATAAATTTATACTTAAAATCATTTCATGTCTAACAGTTAAACCACATACACGAATAATTCTTTCAGTAATGCTTACATTCCATTTTGTACAAGAACTAGAAAAGATCTTGGTAATTTTGGAACTCAGATCAACAACATTGAAGATTTGAAGAAAGAAACAGAAGGTTTGAAGGAAGGTTTGAAAAATTTGCTACAAGAGAGGCTTCCTAATGGCAAAAAGGTAGTAGAGGAAACTCATGATGAGAACAAAAGAAATGTTAATCATGATTTCATAGACTCTAACGTTGGAACAAAGACCCACCACGTTGCAAAGATCAATATGAGGAAGTTTGATGGCAAGGATAACGTAACATGGAGACTACAGATGGAACAATATTTTGATCACCATAATGTGCAAAACAAACAAAATATATGCATTGCAACTTTATATTTGGAAACCAATAAGTTTGTATGGTATCGATGGCTTTTCTCTCGTAAACAAATTGTCACTTGGTCAAATTTTACGGAGGAAATGATAACACATTATGAGGATACAAAGAGCAACACCTTCTTTAGCCAATTGATAAATTTCAAACAAAAGGGTTTAATGGTGGATCACATTGAGGACTTTCAAAAATTTAATATAAGGGTAAATGATATTCCAGAGGAGCATAGGATTGATGTGTTCATAGGGACTTTAAAGGATAACATCCAACATGAGGCATTTGAGACTCCTAAAGACCTCCCACCTATTCGTGATCATGATCGTACTATTAATTTGATTCTAGGAAGTGTTCCTCCAAATATCAGGACTTACAGATATCCCTATGCCCAAAAGAGTGAAATTGAACGTATGGTTGCAGAAATGCTAGAGGCTAGTATAATTCAACCTAGTCAAAGTTCTTTCTCTACTCTAGTAGTATTGGTGCACAAGAAGTATGGATCAAGGTGCATGTGTCTAGATTATAGGGAGCTCAACAAGCTCACTATTAAAGAAAAATTTGCCATTCCCATCACTGATGAATTATTGGATGAATTACATGGATAAATTTACTTCACTAATTTGGATCTTCGTTCAGGATATCATCAAATCAGAATGAAGAATGAAGACATTCTGAAAACAACATTTAGAACTCATGAGGGTCATTATGAGTTTTATTCATGCCTTTTTGCCTTACCAATGCACTATCTATATTTCAAGGTTTGCTGAATTCCATTTTCAAACCCTTCCTTAGAAAATTTTGTGCTATTATTTTTTTATGATATGCCAATCTTCAACAAGTCTTGGAAGGATCATGTTCAACATGTTGACATTGTTAGGTTCCTATACCAATAGGAACCATAATTTTTATTGACTGAGATTAAGCCTTGCAATATTTTACATACCTTTTCTTTTGGCAAATGTTTTTCATATTAAAAAAATTTAAAAAATGTAAAGAGGGTATGTCCTAAAAGAATAATCAAAGGACAAAAAGAATGAAAATAGTTTAAAAAAATGAAATATATGAACCCCAAAAGACAAAAGAGGCCATGGAAAGTGTGCAAGTCAAAATGCCACTACCATTTACTTTTTATGCTTAATAAATGATTGTGTGCAGCTTGTTACTTATGCCACAATCCATGAATAGTCAAAATATTTAAACTTGGCTATGCCATGTTTTCAATTTTATGTTTATAGATAGAGAATAAAATCTGACCAAACAGTGTAATCTTGGCAAATAATTAGATAGGTAGAGTAAATAAAAGCGAGCTCAACTGTTTAATCTGAGCCCTTGGATGATATAAGGTTTGATTTAGATAGTTTGCTATGTAAAGAAAAGAAAATATTGATAAGGGTTTGCTGGCTTAAATGCACCCTAATAAAGTGAAGAAAAAATGGTAGGATAAGTAGATGGGTAAGTAGAAGAAAGGTTGTTGAAGTATGATGATTGATTAGACAAAAAGCATATTTATCATCTTTCGTCATATGTTCCAAATACGAATGGACAATCAAGCATGCAAATGGATTTCAAAGTCAATTAATTAACTTCCCCCATTCATTTCACCTCTCAACTTAACTAATTTCCCATCATAAAGTTTAAAGTACTTAAAGCTTTTAAGTCAAAGAGGCTTAGAGCATTTCTTTGACTTTTGGAGGGATCGGACCCTCGGCTCAATGACTTATGGATATCAAGTACTAGATTCCCCTCATAAAATTTCATCCCCCCTTCAGTTCATTCATTTTCCTAATAATACTCCTTTTCCTAAGGTTAAAACACTTTTTGCCTAGTAAAAGAAATTTTCGCCCATATAAAACACTTTTCATAGCAAAAACCCACAAAACTGCTTTACCCTAAGTACTAATGTAAATGTGTGAAAAACATGTAATTCACAAAAAAGCATTTTGCTTAGTGTTTTTCCCATTTCCGCCCATTTTTCATATTAATTACTAACTTTATTATAGTAAATCCCGATAAAAACCCAATTCCCCGTATATATTTAACTCTTATGTATAAATTAACCCTACACACTAGTTTAATTATAAACTATGATTTTCACCTAAAACCCGACAAAAACCTTTAATTGGTCGATCTACGATCAAGTTAATAAAGCCCCTTTAATCCTCTGTTAATTATGCCGATAGCCTAATCTCACTTTAAGCCATTATTAAACCCTGATATCACCGTAATTAAGTGCTCGCCGAACCCCCCACTAGCCTCTGTGAAACTTCTCCACCCAATCACCATGTGATCGTCCCCCTCCTCATCCAACAGCCCTCATCCATATCAAGCGAAACCGACGTTTTTCCTTTACCCACCCGATAAGGTGGTTTTCCCCCGGCCCCCAATGCTATGTGTCATTCGATGAGTGGAATTGGGTGGCCCTTTCCAAATACCACTGAACGCCCAAAAGCGGTGTGAAATGAACCACTTACCACCCTCCCACTATGCAAAAAATTAACCACTATTCACCCCGTACCCACCAAAAAATAAATTTTTTCCTATAAAAGCCAAAAGCCCCAAAATTGTTTGTTTTCACTGAATTTTCATCTGCAAACCTATGTACGCATGCACGACACCTGCAAACATCGAAACTGTCAACCCACATATAATTTCACTCCAAAGACGCCGCAGACAACCTAGTCGGCCTTGCAGCCTATACAAAGCCCCTTCGACCACTTGCAATCGCCAGCCACCCTGCTCAGAGCCAATTCACCCTAGTTCCAGGTATTTAAACCAGAATTCACCAAATACCTTGTCAATTTCAAAGTAACTAGTTACTGATGGTTTTAGTTAAGTTAAAAGTTAATTAAAAATACTCAAGAGCTCAAGCCTACTCATTGCTGAACACCATTGCCTTAAATACTGCAAATTAAACCCCCCCCCATACTCAAATCCACAAGAACTGGGAATGGCTGCTCCAATTTCTATGGATGTGAGACCCATCTCTACACCCCATTTAGACCTGGACCACCTTTCCCTAGTCGATAAAGATTTCTAGATAAAGGACACCTCTGTCCAAGAATCCCCACTCAAAGTATATTTCCAAAGTAGGGATAAATACCTTAACCATGCTAATTAAATTGGTCTTTGGGTGTCGAGTTTTCCCAAGTACCAGTTCCCCCATGTCCACATTTTCCCAAAAATTGTACATTACTGTCATGCCAACTAGTAACATTCCAAGTCAAAGAGTATTCATGTCCCCTAACCAAACCATACTTTTCACGATCACTGTAGAGTCCATAAATGAAATTTTACAACTCCAACCAGGGCAAAACCTGACTCCCCTTTCAATTGGAAACTTATTAGACCAGTTCCCCAAGCTTACCACTGCAAAATTAGCTGAGATGTTCCAAACCACTATCAGAGAAGAAAAACACATCCCAAAGGACCCCCCTCCATATATAGTTACTATTTTTTCCCCACTAGGTCAGAACATTGTAGCTGTGATATCCCGTGCCCTGGGTTACACCACCAGTGAATATATTGATGAAATTATCTTAGCTTTCATGTCCATCTACGCTCCAGGGTAGCCTCCTACTGTTATCTATGACTATGCCCAGTTTGTAGCTAATAGGATGCATGAATAGTTTCTCAGAATGAGCAATGAGAGAGTCTTCAAATACTCCTATGTTTTGTATCACATTTTTCTATATTACCAGTTAGATAAATTTCCATTCACCCATCAGGAGCTTGACACAAAGGGTCAGCCCAAATCAATGATTTTTTGGACCCCATTGATCCATAAATATCAATCTCCATACTCATATGATGACTTCATTGATTTATTTGTACACCTAGTCATGACAATGTTGATAGGAAGCCCTCCTCCAAGAATTAGTCCAGACATAAAAAGGATCCTTCAACTGTCTAAATAGACCAAAGTGGGTGATTGGTATTTATACCAAAACCACACTGAAATCAGAATTTATGGTTGCATGCTGGCACCATACAAACTACCAAAATACTTCCCAATGAGCTTGTTTGCATTAAAATACTATAGGTAAATTATCAATGCATATGAGATAAAATTTGTAATTTCCAAGAAGAAGGCCAACTTCAAAATAAAAGACCAACTAGGCCCCTTCATATGCAACTCTAGGGAGGCTGGGAAAGAGGCAGATTTGATACTACAGAATATGAAGTTTGAGAGAAGTTTTGTTTGGAGATATGACCCTTTGGAATTCATCACCAAGAAGAGGAAAAAGGTCAAGCTAGGAACTTTTATTCACCATCCCATACCTAAGATTAAAGCCTATGCCAACCAATCAGAATGGGTGGAAGGAACCATAGTTGATCATGACAGCACCATAATAGACATAGAGAATGCTCTAATTGATCTAGAAAAACAACTTGATGATGGTTCTTTCTTGCAAGTGCAAGAACAATCAAGTAGGCCAGAGTAATCAGACAGGCCAAAACAGTTAGACAGGCTAGAGCAGTCAAGCACACCAGAGACAGCCATGAGTACCCCCTTAGTTGTGCAGACTCCTCTAAATGAGGAGAAGATCCTAAAAATAAGTAGGGAGGAGGCCACCACATCAGTAAGGGCCACTTCACAGACTTATGCAGATACAAGCGAAGCAAAAAGACAGAGAGTGAATCTTGTCTCTGAACAGGAATACACAGAGGAGACAGTAGAGGTCACTAGCACAGAGTGAAACAAGAGCAGGCCCATCACCCCATCGGAAGGCACACCCTCCACATCACAAACTCAGGTCTTGGAAAGGCAGCTCAATCTTGAGGTAGCTTCCTTCAAAATGCCTATTGACAAAGACCAAGACATCAAGGAAAGGTACAGGGAAATAGAAGCAACGAATGAGAAGCTTAAGGTCCAAACTTATGCCTAGTACCTAAAGATGACCCATACCAATCAAACCAGGCTAATGTCAGCCTTTGATATCAAATAGGGGAAAATGCAAATGAATTTTATCAAGCCTACAAGTCAACAACCAAATACAGCCTCAGATTTTAAGAAAGTATATTTTGAAGTGCTAGCAAGGGATATCCATCCCATAGACCAGATTGAGCTACACAAACAAACAGGGGAGATGATATAATCCACCTTGATTGGAAAGGCCATAGCTACTCATCAGCTATAGAATTCCTTAAACAACATATCTGCACAATTCCAATTGGAAAAGGCTTCCTCACAGGCCAAGGATACAACGATCAAGTCCTAAAAGGACTTAGTAATTGAATTGGGACACAATCCAAAGGATATAAAAGCCATAAAGCAGCTAATTAAGAAGAAAAATGATGATATCACTACACTCGAGAAGCAACTAAAGATACCCCAGCTGCATCATCCACAAACATTAGAGGTCCTAGAAGCCCAACAAGGACATGAAGAGCTCATGGACTTAGTCCTGAAGCTAAATGATCAACTCAAGGAGACAGAGAAGGAGTTGAACACTTTAATTCAATCAAAGCAAAGTGACTTGGCCACAACTTCCAGAACTGTCATCCCCGTGGTATCCACAACAGTTCCTTCTACACTGGCACCCATAGCTCCCCCCACAACAGCATTGCCAGAAACAACAGAATCTACTATAGCAGCAGGTGCATCAGGAGACAAAGCAGCAGAACTTGTGAAAGCCATGGAAGATATGTCTATCCAAGCTACAGAGATGAAAAGATCGAAGGAAAAGGTGGCAAGTTTGGAAACTAACTACAAACTTTCCCAACTCAAGAAGAAAGAGGAAACACAAAAGGCCCAGAGCATGGGTGAGAGAATCAAAAACCTGGAAAAGGATTTAACACTGGAGAAACCACTTGGACAAAATAAAGAAATGTTGTGGGCCAATATCATTGACTCTGTCAATGATATTTGGCCATCAATCCCAGTAATTTTTGAATGGACAAAGTTGGTGAAGATAGCTATTGAAGCTATCCACAAAGTAAAAGAGGAGTTGGGGGATAAACCAGAGGATGCCAATAGACTCATCCACTTCCTCAACAACAAAAATAGATATGATCTCCAAGATCTAAATATAGAAGATAGGACTACTGCCATTTTAGAAATAAGGAAGGTCCTTTCCAAAGCTTAATTTGGATGAAAAGTGTCACAATATGCAGGTAGCCATTGATAGGTTCATGGCTAAATTTCAGATTTTGAGGGAAAAAGGTCTGCCCAACCCTATGGTCATCCATGATAAACTAATGACACAGTTGGACTATGGGGATAGACTTAGAAAATTGGCTAAGGAACAAGCCAGTTCTTCATCCATTAAAGCCCTGCCAACAAGCAAAGTATTATATGACACATTTGGGAACTTGTTTTTCCTTGAGCATGAGGTAAAACATTTGTTCCTCACAAGGCCAAATTTTGCTAAATATACTAAGGCTGATGAAATCTACAGGAGAATGGTAAATGTGAAATTACCAGATGCGGAATGGTGGGAGACAATGACATACTTACTATGATGAATTGACAACTAAAATTTACCACATAGTAAATATGAAGTCAGCCTGGTAAACAGATGAAAACAAGGCAACAGGGTCAAAGAGTAGCAGGGTCAAAGAGTATCAGTTGAAAGATGAAACTAAAGAAGATTCTAGCATGAAACTCCACAACTGTAAGCCAGCATAATGGGCTACACCTCAACCATAAAGGCCAACACAACCATAATAAAAGGGACAACAAGAAATAGTTCATTAGCTGTCTCTATCTTCTTGCAAGAAGATATTTGTATTCCCTAAAATAAATCTCAAGTTGTTTTGAGATATTTTGTAATAAGTTTTTGTATAAATACTTCACAATTCGAAGTATGTAGGGTGAATTCCAAAACATTTCTATAGACTTTTTCTCTCAAATCAGAAATTATATTGTATCAATGACTGTATTGGCTTGTTGGATCAAGGAATAAAGATCAGATATTTTACAGGATTCTTGTGTAAAGCGAAATACAAATAAGTATTCTCTCATGTTCAATGTTGTTTTTCTTCAAGTTTTTCCATAATATTTTATGTATCTCTAAAATATAAATGTTATAACATGGAACGATATTTAAAATATTGCTTAAATGCACTCTCTCTTGACTATTATGCATTACTATATGTTTTCTTCACAAATCTAAGTTAAGGGATTCTTGATTGCTCCTTAGTTTAGGTGACTTCTTGTGATTTGTAGCAAAGGATTCTTAATTTCCCTTTGTTCATGATTATCCTTTGTTCTTCATTCTGATCCCGGTCTAAGGATTCTTAAGTGCCCTTTCACCCTGGTTAGAATTATTTCATCCATCAGGCCTAAAGATTTTCATTTTTCTCTGCTAGCCTACCCTTTGAACATTCCATTTAATGAATTGGTCTAGTCCTGGTATCGATTTGTTGACTCCATAGCCAAGTGGCTTGAAGACCTAGCTCAATCCATCTGCTCTAGGAATTCCACCACCCAACCTTCAAATCAAAACCAAAACTCCAAGGAATGCTAAGAACTAGCCTAAAATCCCATAAAAAGCAAAGCTAAATTATGTAGAGAGAGCCCTCTCTGAGTCATAGGTTGGATAGAGCCTATGCTTAAAAGATTGGTTTGTGGTTACCTCAGTTTCTTCCTCGGTTTCTTCCTTCTTCTGATAAATTCTAAGTGATAACATATTGGTGACTCCACTGGGGAATCAAATACTCAGTCTTAATAAACCTTTAGGAAAATTTTAAATCTTTATTTCAAGCCCCTTAAAGGGTTTATTAGAAGTTATTTACAAAATCTCACAAAAAGAAATTAATTAGAAAAAGCTTGAAATTCTGGATTCAAGGAGAACTCACTACACTAGGGTTAATCCAGATCAAACCCTACCCCAGTATTTGATAATCCTAACATGATTTCGAGAAGACCCAAAAGAGAAGAAAGTTTAGTTAGTCAAACACCTTTAATCAAAACCAATTCGTGCCCTGATGAGTAGTTGTTTTTAGAAGACCTTCCCTTTGATGTGCCATTTGATCTTTCCCTATTTAGAACAAGGACTGAAAGTTCACTTGATGAAATTATTCTAGATCCAGAGTTTATTGCAGATCTTGAAGTCCAAAAGGCCAATCAGTCAATTGATGAATATATTCTGAATTCCCCACAGTCATCCCTTACTACTACTAGGAACCCTAAGCTTTCTGAACCAATATCCACTACTCTTAGTTCACCATTATTCCCTTCAACCTCTAAAGTTCATTCCCCACCTCCATTTATACCTTCACTTCCTTACCAACCTACCATTACTCATCAACCACCTGTTGGTCCTAGTTCATCCTCCACTACTGCATCATCTTCCAATGCCTCAACCCCACATTTTAGCCCATCCCAGCTTATAGCCATGGCAAATAGATATGCTCCCCTTGTCTTACATGCTCCACTTGGTGCCATGCTAGCAGACTACCAGAGTAAAATCATCCAATTTGATGGCATAGGACACTACACTGCACAACACCATGTTAATAAAATGACAAACTACTTTTAACTTCATGAAATTGATATTGTGGATGTCCAAATGAGATTATTCGCTCAGTCTTTAGCTAGTGATGTTAGAAAATGGTTTAGATCACTGCCTGATAATAGTATTGATAGTTTAGAAGTATTTCAATAGCAATTTTTAAATAGATGGGAAAAGAAAAATAATCTTCTACAAATACTTTCTGAATATGAAAATATTAGGAGAGGACCCAATGAAACTGTTCAAGGTTACTGCACTAGATTTAACAATATATACAATGCAATTCTAGTTAATCTTAGACCCCCACCTGACTTAGCATTAATAAAGTTCCCTGATGGTTTTGATACAAACATGGAATTCCAGCTCAGGGAAAGAAACCCCCCAACCCTAGAAGATATGCAAAGTGTAGCAGTAAGTGTAGAGGCTAATTTATTAGCTAAAAGAGCTAGAGTTAGGAATGAAAGAAGAGGATCAACCAAAGATGAGCCTTCATGCTCTGACTTTAAAATAGATAGCTTAGCAAAAGGCATGGAAAATTTAATGGATTGAATAGAGAATATAGAGAGGAAACCCTAGTGGGATAATTAACAGGCACCTCCATTTAGAAACCCAAAATTTGGGAAAATCCAAAACCAAAATATTGGAAAAAATGGACTTGATCATAATATTAGACCTCCTTTCCAAGAAATTATGCAGAAACATCCCATCCTGAAGACCCAAGATGATCAGAAATTACATATGCTGCAGTAATTGCAAATCCAGTCTGGAGAGTCATTTGATTATAAACAAGGTTATGATTCTGCCATATTTGAATTACATAAGCAGTGTAACCTAAGGAGTAAAAATAATTCTGATATCTCTGACCAAACCAAGAAAATAGTGCCAAGTCAACCAAAGCCCGGTTTGTAAAATCCTCCAGATTCTCCCCATACAGAACCAAAATCCTTCTACTCCTACCATTGAAGATATAACCCCTAATAAACCTTCTGATGATCAACCCTCTTCTTCAATTCCCCCCAAAAAACTAGTGGACACACCTCAAAATACTAGATTGGAAACTTCACAAAAAGAAGTCCCCAATAAAGGAAAAGAAGACCATCTCACTCAAATCATTGTTGTCAAAAGCCCAAACCCTCAAATAGAGAAAGCCCCTTTTCCTTTTAATTTGGGAGCAAAGGTAGCTAAGCTAAAGATTCCAGTCCCTTTGACAGAGTTAATCAGGAATGAAACCTACAAAACACAGATAAACCAGACCCTGAACCTTGTTAAAAATGAAGATTCTGTTAACCTGTTTGATGACCAACCTTAACTTATATTTGGTCCAGATGTCAATGGAAAACCACTAGAAGGAGGAATACCACCTTTATATATTATCCTTGGCATCCATGACAAAATTCTTCATAATGCAATGTTGGATTCTGGAGCCTTCCACAACTTAATGCCAAAATCAGTAATGGAAAAATTGAAGCTAGACATTACAAGACCTTATAAAAACTTATTTTCATCTGACTCAAGTCAAGTAAAGTGTTTGGGGTTAATTAAATACCTCTGTGTTACCTTATTTTAATATCCAACCAAGAGCATCCTTATGGATATTGTAGTTGCTGACATCCCACCGAAGTATGGCATGCTGTTATCCAGGTCATGGGGAGCCAAACTTCAGGGATCTCTACAACTTGATATGTCATATGCAACAAATTATGTTTTTGGACAACCCAAGAAGCTGTACCAAGAAACTTTAATGAAATACATGGTGAGTAGCTAGGATCGGCCTCAAAACTTTCCTACCTACTCTATACATTCAGACATTGATTATTTTATTTTGTATAATATTGAAGAAACACAAGGAACTCTTTTAGACAGTGTTGATATAGAACCAAAAGAAATTGCAGTTTCAAAACAAAAGGAAATTGTCCAAACTTTAGAGATTTCCACTAAACAAGGTAGTCAACTTGAGGAAAAGTTTGAGGAAATAGATGATGTTAATTATGAACATGAGATATTGTGGCATCTTGAGTTTGATGGGTCAGTCAATAAGTTTGGGGCAGGAGCAGGACTTTGGATATACAATCTAGAGAACGTTTACTCAGAAGGCCATGCATATAGACTAAATTTTAAATGTACTAACAATATGGTTGAGTATGAAGCACTAATTTTAGGTCTTAAATTAGTTAGGAAACTAGGAGCTATAAGAGTTTCTGTCATGGGAGACTTTGAATTAGTGATAAAACAAATTAATGTTGTATATATGACCAAAGACCCTAGATTAAGTTGTTATAGAGGAACCATTGTAGAAATACTAAACACTTTCTTAGAAACCAAAGTTGTTGTAATTCCTAGAAAGCATAATATGCAGGCTCATAGTTTAGCAATTTTTGCTAGCACTTGCAAGTTACCCTTTCAGCCTAACTATCAGTACACTGCTAAAGTAAGGCATAGGCCTGCAATTCCAGATAATTTGAATAACTAGCAAATACTTGCTAATGACAAACAAATAAACAACTTTTTTATTTCAGAACAAGAATTTGTAAATAGCAATATAGATACAGACACATCAATAGATCCTAACACTAAAGATAAAATAGAAATAAATGAGATAAAAGGTGAAGAGATAGATAGATTCCATCCCACTAAATTTACGAAATCAGATGTAAAAAACCTAGAGCAAGTTGAGATTGATGAGATAATTAATGAAGACACTGAAGTAATCAATCTCAATGACAATTTCTTACCTATGGGATTAACCCATTTGGAAGACCTGTTTGATTCAAATGATGTTCCTAGAAAGCCTAAAATGGAACCTTTGAAATCCGATATGGAGGAGTGTAATATTGGCACTGATGAAAATCCAAAATTGATCAAACTTTCTAAATCATTACCTCCCACTGAAAGAGTAAAATACATTGAGTTATTAAAAGAATTTTAGGATGTCTTTGCTTGGAGTTATGAGGAACTCAAATCCTATGACACCAGCATCATACAACACACAATCCCTATAAAAGAAAATCAAAAACCTTTCAGAAAGAAACTTAGAAGGATAAATCCTGTCCTATTACCTTCAATTGAAAAGGAAATCCATAGAATGTATGATGCTAAGATAATTGCACCAATTAGATTTTATGATTGGGTTTCAAACCTAGTGCCAGCTAGGAAGAAAACTGGTGAGATCAGACTCTGTGTGGACCTTAGAAACCTCAACAAAGTATCCCTGAAAGACAATTACCCTCTCCCCAAAATGGACCATATTTTTCAAAGGGTAGTTGGATCAACTAGGATCTCATTATTGGATGGGTTTTCTGGTTACAATCAGATCTTAGTTCATCCTGATGACCAAGCCAAGATTGCCTTCACTACTCCTTGGGGCACATTCATGTATGTGAAAATGCCTTTCGGACTACTGAATGTAGGAGCCACTTTCCAAAGGGCTATGGATATAGCCTTTGCTAAAGAAATCCATGATTTCCTAGTGATATACCTAGATGACATTGCTGTATTTTCAAAATCTGATTGCCAACATTTGGATCATCTAAGGCAGGCTTTTATTAAATGTAGGAAATATGGAATTTCTTTGAACCCTAAGAAGTCTTCGTTTGGGTTAGAAGAAGGAAAGTTACTATGCCATATAATTTCAAAATATGGTATCCGAATAGACCCTACAAGAATAGAAGCCATCTTACAGATACAACATCCAAGGAACATCAGAGAATTACAAGCTTTCTTAGGGAAAATTAGCTTTCTTAGGATATTTATTTCTAATCTAGCAAAATTAATTAGATCACTGAACAATATGTTGAAAGAAGATTCGACCATCAAATGGACTGCTGAGGCTAAGAAATCCTTTGAAGACATTAAACTATCCTTAACTAGAACACCAGTTTTGATCAGTCTAAAATTTTACAGATATTTCATCTTATTTTCTTTTGCTTCTGAGCACACAATTGCTACAGTTTTACTGTAGAAAAATGACCAGGGCTATGAACAACCTATTGCTTCCTTTAGCAAGGCCCTGAGAGATGCCTCCTTAAAATATAACATAATGGAAAAACAAGCTTTTCCTTTGGTCAAAGCTATCAAGGACTTTAAAGTATATATTTTATATTCTCATATAGTAGCCTATGCCCCCAATTCAGTAGTCAAAGACATCCTAACTCAGGGTGGTCCAGATGGAAAGAGGGGAAAATGGATTGCTACTATTTTAGAATATGACATAGAAATCAGAGCAATTAAGTTAATCAAGGGCCAAGGTTTGGCGAAGTTCATGGCTGAGTCAAACTGTCAGGCCCTGGATATAAACTTTATTGCACAAATAGATAATGAAGAGGAGATGGTGACTCCACTAATCAGCCAGGCCTTTATTGAATCACCATGGTATGCTAATATCATTTATGTTTACAAAATTTACAAGCTCCTCCTGGATTATCTAATACCAAAAGTAGATTTTTGAAGATGAAGTACTTAAAATTTTGTATATTAGACAATGCTTTGTTTTGGAGGAATCAAGAAGGTATTCTTCTCAACTGTTTATTAAAAGATGAATTTGACAAATTATTGCAAGAATCTGACAAAGTATTGCAAGAGTTTCATGTAGGTGACTGTGGAGGACACCTTTACTGAAAACCACTACAGATAAAATTCTTAGAGCTGGTTTCTACTGGCCAACTTTGTTTTTTGATGTCAAGAAACATGTGACCTCCTATCACAAATGTCAAATTTTTGAGGGAAAGAAACATCTTATACCATTACCCCTCAAGCCAATCTCTGCTGAAACACATTTTCAAAAATGGGGTCTAGACTTCATTGGTGAAATTCACCCACCCTCCTTTGCCCAACACAAATGGATCCTCACTGCCACAGACTATTTCACCAAATGGATAGAGGCCATACCTTCAAGGAAAGCCACTGACATTGTTAACATAACCTTCCTTGAAACCAACATTCTATCAATATTTGGATGTCCAACTAAGCCCATTATTGATAATGCAGCAGCCTTTAAATCCAAAAGAATGATAGATTTCTGTAACAAGTATCATATAACCCTGGGCCATTCCACGACCTATTATCCTCAAGGAAATTGATTGGCAGAATCATCAAACAAAATTCTGGTAAATATCATCAAAAAGTTGTTAAAGGATAATAAGAAATCATGGAATAGAAAGCTAGTAAATGCCTTATGGGCAGACAGGCTAACCATAAAGAAATCAATTGGTACTTCTCCCTACCAGCTAGTTTATGGGATGGAATTTGTTTTTCCATCTTCCTTGGGAACACCAGTGATGAAATTGCTCCAAGAATTGCAGGTTGAACCAAATAATATCCAAAGAAGAATCAACCAAACAATTCATTTACAACAAACCAGGGAGGAATTTTACATCAGATCTCATATTTTGCAGGAAAGGATCAAGAATATTTTTGATAAAAGGACCAAGGCTAGAGATTTCTACCTTGGTGACAAAGTATTGAAGTGGGAGTCAAGGAGGGAAGATAAAGGTAAACATGGGAAATTTGATTTGCTATGGAAGGGCCCATATGTCATTTATGCTTTTACAGGTAATAATGCTTTTTTCCTAAGAGAAATGGATGGCATGGAAGCAGAAGGTGGACCAGTGAATGGTCGAATGCTCAAACACTATATTGAACCTAACTACTAATTTTTACTTTCCATTGTACATATTCCATTTTTCTTCAAAAAGTTTAGTTTGGATTGGATGGTGGTCATTGAAGTTGAAGCCCGAAGAGAAGGCCCTGAGCTTTAAAGATTCACTATCATAAGTATCAATAATGCAGAGGCATAGAGGATAATTTTGCAAGGAAACATCAATAGCAATTCAAAGGCTACTAATATACAAAGTTCTTGACATTTCACCAGGAAATTCCATCCCCAAGTGGAGCCACTATTAGGTTCCTATACCAATAGGAATCATAATTTTGACTGACTGAGATTAAGCCTTATAATATAGTACATACCTTTGGTTTTTGCAAATGTTTTCCATATTAAAAAAATTAAAAAAATGTAAAGAGGGTATGTCCTAAAAGAATAATCAAAGGACAAAAAGAATGAAAATAGGTCAAAAAAATGAAATATATGAACCCCAAAAGACAAAAGAGGCCATGGAAAGTGTGAAAGTCAAAATGTGACTACTATTTGCTTTTTATGCTTAATAAATGATTGTGTGTAGCTTGTTACTTATGCCACAATCCATGAATAGTCAAAATATTTAAACTTGGCTATGCCATGTTTTCAATTTTATGTTTAGAGATAGAGAATAAAATCTAACCAAACAGTGTAATCTTGGTAGATAATTAGACAGGTAGAGTAAATAAAAGCGAGCTCAACTGTTTAATCTGAGCCCTTGGATGATATAAGGTTTGATTTAGATAGTTTTCTATGTAAAGCAAAGAAAATATTGATAATGGTTTGCTAGCTATGCACCCTAATAAAGTAAAGAAAAAATGGTAGGATAAGTAGATGGGTAAGTGGAAGAAAGGTTGCAGAAGTATGATGATTGATTAGAAAAAAAGCATATTTATCATCTTTCATCATATTTTCCAAATATGAATGGACAATCAAGCATGCAAATGGATTTCAAATTCAATTAATTAACTTCCCCCATTCATTTCACCTCTCAACTTAACTAATTTCCCATAATAAAGTTCAAAGTACTTAAAACCTTTAAGTCAAAGAGGCTTAGAGCATTTCTCTGACTTTTGGAGGGACCGGATGCTCGGTTCAATGACTTATGGATATCAAGTACTTGAATCCCCTCATAAAATTTCATCCCCTCTTCAGTTCATTCATTTTCATAATAGTACTCCTTTTCCTACGGTTAAAACACTTTTTGCCTAGGAACAACAATTTCCCCCATATAAAACACTTTTCATACCAAAAACTCACAAAAATGATTTACCCTAAGTGTTAATGTAAATGTGTGAAAAACATGTAATTCACAAAAAAACATTTTTCTTAGTGTTTTTCCCTTCTTCGCCCATTTTTCATATTAATTACTAACTTTATTATAGTAAATCCTGATAAAAACCCAATTCCCCGTATATATTTAACTCCTATGTATAAATTAACCCTTCATACTAGTTTGATTATAAACTATGATTTTCACCTAAAACCCGACCAAAAACTTTAACTGGTCGATCTGCAATCAAGTTAATAAAGCCCCCTTTAATCCTCTGTTAATTACCTCGATAGCCTAATCTCACTTTAAGCCATTATTAAACAATGATACTACCATAATTAAGTGCCCACTAGGCCCCCCACTAGCCTCTGTGTAGATTCTCCACTCGATCACCATGCAATCGTGCCCCCTCCTCATCTGACAACCCTCATCCATATCGGGCCAACCCGATGTCCGTCCTTTACACACCCGATAAAGTGGTTTTCCCCCTGGCCCCCAATACTACGTGTCATTCGATGAGTGGAATTGGGCGGCCCTTCCCAAATACCACCGAACGCCCAAAAGCGGTGCGAAATGAATCGCTTACCACCCTCCCACTACATGACAAATTAACCACTATTCACCCCGTACCTGCCAAAAAATAATTTTTTGCCTATAAAAGCCCATAGCCCCAAAATTGTTTGTTTTCACTGAATTTTCATCTGCAAGCCTTTGTGCACATGAATGACACCTGCAAATTTCGAAGCCATCAACCCTCGTACTATTTCACTCCAAAGACGCCACAGAAAACCTAGTCGGCCTTGTAGCCTATACAAAGCCCCTTCGACCACTTACAGTCGCCAGCCACCCTGCTCAGAGCCAATTCACCCCAGTTCTAGGTATTTAAACCAGAATTCACCAAATACCCTGTCAGTTTCAAAGTAACCAGTTACTGAGTGTTTTAGTTAAGTTAAAAATTATTTAAAAATACTCAAGAGCTCAAGCCTACTCCTTGTTGAACACCGTTGCCCTAAATACTGCAAATTACCCCCCTGCCCCCCCCATACTCAAATCCACAAGAATTGAGAATGGCTGCCCCAATTTCTATGGATGTGAGACCCATCTCTACACCCCATTTAGACCTGGACCACCTTCCCCTAGCCGATAAAGATTTCCAGATAAAGGACACCTCTGTCCAAGAATCCCCGCAACCATGTTGATGAAATTGGTCTTTGGGAGTCCAATTTGCCCAAGTACCAGTTCCCCCAAGTCCACATTTTCCCAGAAATTGTACATTACTGTCATGCCAACTACATTCCAAGTCAAAGAGTAGTCATGTCCCCTAACCAAACCATACTTTTCACCATCACTGTAGAGTCCATAAATGAAATGTTACAACTCCAACCAGGGAAAAACCTAACTCCTCTTTCAATTGGAAACTTATTAGACCAGTTCCCTAAGCTTACCACTGCAAAATTGGCTGAGATGTTCCAAACCTACATCAAAGAAAAAAACACATCCCAAAGGACCCTCCTCCATATGTAGCTACTATTTTTTCCCCATTAGGTCAAAACATTGTAGCGATGATATCCCGTGTCCTGGGTTACACCACCAGTGAAAATATTGATGAAATTATCTTAGCTTTCATGTCCATCTATACTCTAGGGTGGCCTCCTGTTGTTATATATGACCATGCCCAGTTTATAGCTGATAGGATAAATGACCAGTTTCTTAGAATGAGCAATGAGAGAGTCTTCAAATACTCCTCTGTTTTGGATCATATTTCTCTATATTACCAGTCGGATAAGTTTCCATTCACCCTTCAGAAGCTTGACACAAAAGGTCAACCTAGATCAGTCATTTTTTGGACCCCGTTGATCCATAAATATCAATCTCCATACTCATATGCTGACTTCATTGATTTATTTGTACACCCAGTCATGACAATGTTGATAGGAAGCCCTCCTCCAAGAATCAGTCCAAACATAAAAAGGATCCTTCAATTGTCTAAACAGACCAAAGTGGGTGATTGGTATTTATACCAAAACCACATCGAAATCAGAATTTATGGTTGCATGCTGGCACCATACAAACTACGAAAATACCTCCCAATGAGGTTGTTTGCATTAGAATACTATACGAAAATTATCAATGCATATGAGATAAAATTTGTAAATGCCAAGAAGAAGGCCAACTTCAAAATAAAATCCCAACTAGGCCCCTTCATATGCAACTCTAGGGAGGCTGGGAAATAGGCAAATTTGATACTACAGAATATAAAATTCCAAAGAAGTTTTGTTTGGAGATATGACCCTTTGGAATTCATCTCCAAGAAGAGGCAAAATGTCAAGCTAGGACCTTTTATTCACCATCCCATACCTAAGATTGAATCCTATGCCAAACAATCAGAATGGGTTGAAGGAACCCTAGTTGGTCAAGACAGCACCAGAATAGATATAGAGAATGATCTAATTGATCTGGAAAAACAACTTGATGAGGGTTCTTTCCTGCAGGTGCCAGAACAATCAAGCAGGCTAGAGCAGTCAGACAGGCTAGAACAATTAGACAAGCTAGAGCAGTCAAGCAGACCAGAGACAACCATGAGTACCCCCTTAGTTGTGCAGACTCCTCTAAATGAGGAGAAGATCCTAAAAAGAAGTAGGGAGGAGGCCACCACATCAGCAAGGGCCACTTCATAGACTTATGCAAATACAAGCCAAGCAAAAAGATAGAGAGTGGATCCAGTATCTGAACAGGAATACGCAGAGGAGACAACAGAGGTCACCAGCACAGAAGGAAATAGGAGCAGGCCCATCACCCCATCGGAAGGCACACGCTCCACATCACAAACTCAGGTGTTAGAAAGGTAGCTCAATCTTGAGGTATCTTCCTTCAGAATGCCTGCTGACAAAGACCAAGACATCAAGGAAAGGTATGGGGAAATAAAAGCAAGGAATGAGAAGCTTAAGGTGCAAATTTATGCCTAGTACCTAAAGATGACCCCTACCAATCAAACCAGGCTAATGTAGACCTTTGATATCAAAGAGGGGAAAATGAAGATGAATTTTATCAAGCCTACGACTCAACAGCCAAAAATAGCCTCAGATTTTAAGAAAGTAGATTTTGAAGTGTCGGTAAGGGATATCCATCCCATAGACCAGATTGAGTTACACAAACAAACAGGGGAGATGATATACTCCACCTTGACTGGAAAGGCCATAGCTGCTCATCAGCTACAGAATTCCTTAAACAACATATCTACACAATTCTAGTTGGAAAAGACCTCCTAATAGGCAAAGGATACAAGGATCAAGTCCTTAGAGGACTTAGTAATTGAATTGGGACACGATCCCAAGGATATAAAAGCCACAAAGTAGCTAATTAGGAAGAAAAATGATGACATCGCTGCACTCAAGAAGCAGCTAAAGATACCCCAGCTGCATCATCCACAAACATTAGAGGTCCTAGAAGCCCAACAAGGACATGAAGAGCTCATGGACTAAGTATTGAAGCTGAATGATCAACTCAAGGAGACGGATAAGGAGTTGGACACTTTAATTCAATCGAAGCAAAGTGACTTGGCCACAACTTCCAGAACTGTCATCCCCTCAGTATCCATAGCAGTTCCTTCTACACTAGTAGTATCACTGGCACCCACAGCTCCACCTGCAACAGCATTGCCAGTAACAATAGAATCTACTACAGCAATAGGTGCATCAGGAGACAAAGCAACAAAAATTTTCAAAGACATGGAATATATGCCTATCCAGGCTACAGAAATGAAAAGATTGAAGGAAAAGGTGGTAAGTTTGGAAACTGACTGCAAACTTGCCCAACTCAAGCAGAAAGAGGAAACACAAAAGGCCCAGAGAATGGGTGAGAGAATCAAAATCCTAGAAAAGGATTTAACACTGGAGAAACCACTTGGACAAACTAAAGAAATGCTATGGGCCAATATCATTGACTTTGTCAATGATATTTGGCCATCAATCCAAGTAATTTTTTAACAGATAGAGTTGGTGAAGATAGCTATTGAAGCTATGCAGAAAGTGAAAGAGGAGTTGGTGGATAAACTAGAGGATGCCAATAGACTCATCCACTTCCTCAACAACAAAAATAGATATGAGCTCCAAGAGCTGAATATAGAAGATAGGACTGCTGCCATTTTAGAGATAAGGAAGGTCCTTTCCAAAAGGAACCTTATGCTTAATTTGGAAGAAAAGTGCCACAATATGCAAGTAGCCATTGATAGGTTCATGGTTAAATTTTCGATTTTGAGGGAGAAAGGTATGCCCAGTCTTATGGTCATCCATGATAAACTAATGACACAGTTAGACTATGGGGATAGACTTAGAAAATTGGCTAAGGAACAAGCCAATTCTTCATCCATTAATGCCCTGCCAACAGGAAAAGTATTATATGACACATTTGAGAACTTGTTTTTCCTTGAGCATGAGGTAAAACATTTGTTCCTCACCAAGCCAAATTTTTCTAAATATACTGAGGCTGATGAAATCTACAGGAGAATGGTAAATGTGAAACTACCAGATGCAGAATGGTGGGAGACAATGATAGACTTACTATGATGAATTGACAGCTAAAAGTTACCACACAGTAAATATGAAGTTAGCCTGGTGAACAAATGAAAACAAGGCAGCAGGGTCAAAGAGTATCAGTTGAAAGATGAAAGTAAAGAAGATTCTAGTGTGAAACTCCACAACTGCAAGGCAGCATAAAGGGCTATACCTCAACCATAAAGGCCATCACAACCATAATAAAATTGACAACAAGAAATAGTTCATTAGCTATCTCTATCTTCTTTCAAGAAGATATTTGTATTCCCTAAAATAAATCTCAAGTTGTTTTGAGATATTTTGTAATAAGTTTTTGTATAAATACTTCACAATTCAAAGAATGTAGGGTGGATTCCAAAACATTTCTATAGACTTTTTTTCTCAAATCAGAAATTCTATTGTATCGATGACTGGATTGCCTTGCTGGATCAAGGAATAAAGATCAGATATTTTACAGGATTTTCGTGTAAAGCGAAATACAAATAAGTATTCTCTCATGTTCAATGTTGTTTTTCTTAAAGTTTTTCCATAATCTTTTATGTATCTCTAAAATCTAAATGTTATAACATGGAATGATATTTCAGAAATTGCTTAAATGCACTCTGTCTTGACTGTTATGCATTATTATATGTTTTCTTCACAAATCTAAGTTAAGGGATTCTTGATTGCTCCTTAGTTTAGGTGACTTCTTGTGATTTGTAGCAAAGGATTCTTAATTGCCATTTGTTCATGATTATCCTCTGTTCTTCATTCTGATCCCAGCCTAAGGATTCTTAAGTGCCCTTTCACCCTGGTTAGAATTATTTCACCCATTAGGCCTATAAATTTGCATTTTTCTCTGTTATCCTGCCCTGTGAACATTCCCTTTAATGAATTGGTCCAGTCCTGCTATCCATATGTTGACTCCATAGCCCAATGGCTTGAAGACCTAACTCTATCCATCTGCTCTAATAATTCCACCACCCAACCTTCAAATCAAAACAAAACCCCAAGGAACGCTAAGAACTAGCCTAAAATCCCATAAAAACAAAGCTAAATTATGTAGAGAGAGCCCTCTCTGAGTCATAGGTTGGCTAGAGCCTATACTTAAAAGATTGGTTTGTGGTTACCTCGGTTTCTTCCTTCTTCTAATAACTTCTAAGGGAAATTCTGAGTGATAACAAACATGGTGCTCAAACTATTGGAGGAGAAACAATTATATGCAAAAACCTCCAAATGTTTCTTTGGAGTACAGGAAGTGGAATATCTGGGTCGGATTATATACCATGAAGGTGTTAAGGTAGATCCTAGAAAAATTAAAGCCATTAAGGAATGGAGAATCCCCACATCCATAAAGCATCCTAGAGGATTTCTCAGGTTGACAAGGTATTATCGCAAGTTTGTTAAGAATTATGGGAAAATAGCAACATCTCTAACAACATTACTGAAGAAAGATGCATTTTCGTGGACTCCAGAAATAGCGAGGGCCTTTGAACATCTTAAAGAGGCCATGCACCAAGCACCAGTCTTAGCTACGCCATACTACACAAAAAACTTTATTATGGAATGTGATGCCTCAGGAAATGGAATTGGTATTATTTTAATGCAAGAAGGAAGACCCATTGATTTTGAAAGTCTTCCAATCAAATAAAATTATTTACACAAAGCTATTTATGAGAAGGAAATGTTGGAAATACTACATGCACTTAAGAAATGGTGACCTTACCTAATGGGAAGACACTTGAAGGTAAAAACGGATCATGATAGTCTTAAATACATTTTAGAACAAAGATTATCTTCAGAAGCGCATAAAACATGGGTCACAAAGATGTTGGGTTATGACTTTGAAATCATCTATAAAAAAGGGAAGCAAAATGTTGTTGCAGATGCACTCTCAATAAAGGATGAGGATGTGAAAGCATTGCTTTGTACAATTTCTATCATCCAACCAGATTGGATAAATGAATCATGGGATGAACGAAAGAATGATGAAGAAGTGTGGGCACTCATTCAAAAGTTACGGTAAGATCCCAATACTTATGATACATTTAGCTGGAAGTGATTCGTTATGGTATACAGATCGCTTATACCTCTGTAAGAATGCCCAACTCAAACAATAGATTCTTCTGGAATTGTACACCTCTCCCTTAGGAGGGCACTCAGTATTTTTAAAAACTTACCATAAGGTTAAGAAGGCTTTTTTTGGGATGGACTTAAATCTAATATTCAAAAGCTTGTGGCAGAATGTTTGGTTTGCCAAAAAAATAAAGTTGAGACAATTAAGACCCCAAGTCGGTTACAAACTTTATCCATTCCAAGTCAGCGTTGGGAGGTGGTTTCAATGGATTTTATCATATGTTTACCCAAGTCCGAAGGAAAGAGTGTCATCATGGTGGTAGTTGATAGACTTACCAAGTATGCACACTTTTGTGCATTATTGCATCCATTTAAAGCCAGTACAATTGCTACCGCATTTATGGAAAAAATTCAAAACCTACATGGAAACCCAAAGATTATTGTAAACGACAAAGATCCCATTTTCACTGGAAATTCTTGTCTGGGTACTCAGTCAGCTCATAGTTATCATCCTCAATCTAATGGGCAAACTAAGATAGTGAAAAAATGTTTTGAAGGGTATCTTCGTTGCTTTGTATCTGATAAACAAACATAATGGCTTAAGTGGTTGCCTTTGGCTTAATGGTGGTATAACACTTCCTTCCATACTATAGCAAAAATGACCCCATTTATGACACTTCATGGATATCATCCATCGTCCATCACATCATCTTTAAGAGAAAATTATAAGGTTCAAGCAGTGGAAGATCACATTGAGCATCAATGGCAGGTTCTCCAACTCTTAAAGGATAACCTCACATTGGCGCAAAATAAAATGAAACAACAGGCAAATCAACATCGCAAGAAATAATTTTTGATGTAGGTGACTGCGTATTTCTATGACTACAACCATACAAGCAAATTTCCCTCAAGAAAGCTAAGAAGGATAACAAATTATCACCAAAGTATTATGTTCCATACAAGGTGTTGCAAAATATTGGTACTATGGCATAGAAATTGGAGCTTCCTACATCTTCTGGAGTGCACCTAGTTTTCCATGTTTCAGACTTCAAGAACGTTATAAGTGACAAGCTACCAGTTCAAACAATATTTCCAAAACTTGACAAGAAAGGAAAAATCGTATTGGAACCTAAAGCAGCAATAGAAACAAGAACTCGATAGCTACAAAATCGATCAATTTCAAAAGTATCTCATAAAGTGGAAGAACTTACCCACTGAAGATTCCATATGAGAGGATGAGAATTTTATACAGAAGCATCCAGAACTACTCAAGCGTTGAGGACAACACTTTTTTGAAGTAAAGGGGCATGTTAGGTCCCTATAATACTAGTGATTCCCTCATTATTATTGTCATTGTAGCCCCTTATTTTTATTGTTGTGCCCCTGTTGTCCCCATATTGTTATTATTGTGCCCCATAAAAGCCCACTATTGTTATTGTTGTTCCCTTACATTATTATTGTTATTTTAGCTGATTATATTGTGATCCCTTAGACTCCTATATATAGAAAGGAGGTTTTGTCATTTGAATCATCCAAGAATTATTCGTTTGTGTAATGTAAAGGAGGTTTACCTGTCGAAGAGGCTTATTTTAAAGTTCTTGATCTATCTTTTCTTTTATTTTGCAAGTTGGTTGCATAACAAAAGACATATCCACCACCAATGAAGATGGTTATTATAAACCAGCCTAGATCCATCCTAACCCCGGATCTATCAAGCGTCGAGAGGGATTAAATCTCTCGAGGTGTAAAGATCTTCTTTGAGTGCAAAACTTGATGAAAGGTTTGCACCTCGAGAGATTTGATCCCTCTTAGCGCTCGATAGATCCAGGGTTAATATGGATCTAGGTTGGTTTCAGTCATGCGCAGTCATACAAAATTTGTTGAACATATAATTATTTTGATCATTTTAGAAATGCTAAATATGTCTAATATTAATTTGGTCAATTTAACTTTAACTTTTCTTAGTTACCCCAGTTTTTTGAGATGAGAGAGATTGTTAGAAACTTGAATGATGAAAAATGATGAAATAAAAATTTTAATAGCAAAGTGACAATGTAAAAATGTTGAACGATAGAAAATGTGAATAATAAGAATTTAGTGAATTAGCAACAATGTTCATTGCAATCAATCTAAAACTATTTTATTCTACTATTCTTATTGTCATGCCTATTAGTTATGTTCTATTATCGTGTTTGAATGCAAAGTGATTAACAATGTTGAATGACAAAAAATGGGAATAATAAGAATGTATCCAATTACAAATAGTTTACAGTTTTAAGAAGAAGACATTTCGAGTAAGTGAACATTTTATTTAGCTTGAAAATTCAAGTATTGTATTTATGGCTGAATTACTACAACAAAGAAGTCAACTCACGTCATGAATAATGTTTATGTGCGCACACTCAGAGGGAGTTTGTATGTTTTGGGGGTGAGATAGAGATATAGATGGAGGGGGGGGAGAAGGGGAAGAAGGGAGAGGAAAATACAGCGAGGGAGGAAGAGATATAGATATGGAGAGAGAAGTGTTAAAGAGAGAGAATGGGAAGAGAGAGAGAGGGAGTGGAAAATGGAGGGGAAGAGAGAGAGATAGATATGGAGAGAGTGTGTGTATGTTTGGTGGGTGAGATAGAGAGATACAGAAGGAGAGACAACGGGAGATAGAGATATAGATGGAGGGGGCAGAGATGTTTTTACACTGAAATCAATGCACGCTATTAATCTAATTACTTTGAAATTAATGTACATCACACATCTAGTTGCATCAAATTAGAATTTAACATCTACATTGAAGTCAATGTGTATAGTACAAATAATCAAGTAGGATTAGAAATCAACATCTACATTAAGATCAATGTTTCTAGTGCAAACAATCAAATAGGATTAGAAATCAACATCTACACTAAAATCACTGCATTTAGTGCAAGCAATAAAATAAAATTAGAAATCAATATCTACACTGAAGCCAATGCATCCAGTGCAAGCAATAAAATGGTAGTAAAAATCAACATCTACACTGAAATCAATGCATCTAGTATAATGTGTGAAATAGGATTAGAAATTGACGTCTACACTAAAATCAATGCATCTAGTGCAAGCGATCATATCGGATTATAAATCAATATCTACACTGAAACCAATGCATCTAGTGCAAGCAATCAAATAGGAGTAGTAATCAACATCTACACTCAAATCAATGCATCTAGTATAAGGTATTAAATAGGATTAGAATCGACATCAACACTAAAATAAATGTGTCTAGTGCAAATGATCAAATATGATTAGAAATCAATATCTACATTGAAATCAATGTATCTAGCGCAAGAAATCAAGTAGGAGTAGAAATCAACATCTACACTGAAATCAATGCAAATTTTGTGTCTATCTCCCTCCCTCTCTCCTTCTCTCTCTCCCCCTCCCTCTCTCCCCTATCTCTCTCTCTCTCCACGCTCCCTCCCTTTCTCCATATTTCTCTTCTTCCCTCTCCCCGCTGCCATCTATATCTATACCTCCTTCCATCTCTCCTTATTTGACTCTCTTTCTCATCCCCATAAACACATTTCATGCTCTCTCTCTCTCTCCATATTTATCTCTCTTCCTCCCTCCCTTTCTTTGTCTCTCTCTTCTTCCCTCTTTCCCCCTACATCTATATCTCTATCTCCCTTTGTCCTCCTTCTTTATCTCTCTATGTCATCCTCGATACACTTTCTGCCTCCATATCTATCAATCTATCTATCTATCTCTCCCTCTTCATATCCCTCTCTACCTCTTCCCCTTATCTCTCTCTCTCTACCCCCTCCATCTATATCTATATCTCAACACCCAAACATACACACTCTATCTCCATATCTATCTATCTATTTATCTATCTCTCTCTCCCTCTTCCTCTCCCTATCTATCTCTCTCCCTCCCTCTTCCTCTCTCTCTCTCCCTCCCTTCTCTCTCCATATCTATATCTCTTCCTCCCTCCCTCTCCTTGCCTCTCTCCTCTTCCCTCTCTTCCACCTCCATCTATATCTCTATCTCCCCTTGTCTCTCATTCTCACCCCCAAAACATACACGCTCTCTCTCCATATCTATCTATCTCCTCTCCCTCTCTCCCTCTCTCTCTCTCTCTCTCTCTCTCTCTCTCTCTCTCACATCATCTATGCATCTCTCCCTTGTCACTCCCTCTCCCCCTCCACCTTTCTCTCTCTATGTTTTTCTTCCCCTTCCAACTCCATCTCTCTCTCTTCTCTCTCTTCCTTCCTCTCTCTCCCTTTCTCTCCCACCTCCCTCTATCTCTCCCCCCCATCATAGACACATTGTTTCTCCACCCTCCAACATTGTCAATATATCCCTCACTCTCTCCTTCTCTATCTCCCCCTCTCTCCCCCCTCCATATCTATGTCTCCTTGTCTCTCTCTTCCCCTTATTTCCATATCTCTATCCTTTCCTTTTTTTTCCCTTCCCTCGTCTACTCTCCGCCTCATTCCATCTTCATCTTTCCCTTGTCACTCATTCTTTCTCTCCACCTCTATCTCTCAATGTATTTGTTTTTCCCTCCCTCTCTTCCCCCCTTCCAACTCCATCTATCTATCCCCATTTCTCTCTCCTCTATCTCAAGTCCCCTCTCTCTTCCTTCCTCTCTCTCCCTTTCTCTCCAACCTCCCTTTGTCTCTCCCCCCCATCACACACACTCTCTCTCTCCACCCTCCAACTCTGTCACTATCTCCCTCTCTCTCCCCTTCTCACTCTTCCCCCCCCCCCCCAATATCTATGTCTCCCTATCGCTCTCTTCCCCTTCTTTCCCTATATCTATCCTCTCCTTTTCTCTCCCTTTCCTCATTTCCTCTCTCCCTCATTCTATCTTCATCTCTCCCTTATCACTCCCTCTCTCTCTCCACCTCTATGTCTCAATGTCTTTGTTCTTCCCTCCCTCTCTTTCCCCCTCCAAATCCATTTCTCTCCCTCCCTCTCTCCTTCTCTCTCCACTCTCCTCTCTCTCTTCATTCCTTTCTCTCTCTCTCCCCCACCTTTATGTCTCTCTCCCCCACTCTATTCCCCCTCCATCTCACTCTCTCTCTTAAATATGATCACATTGTATTGTATTTAAGAAAGTATCTAGAAAAAAAAAAAAAAAACCATGATTGGATGTAAAATATTAAACCTATATTTTGGATCAATCATCTCAAAGAAAATACAATAATAAAAAACTTAAAAGAATCATGCACTATCTTTCCTCTATCATTGTTAGTCACTTTGTTTTCTCTCTTTGCTTGGATCTTTGGTTAAAATGCATCTATCCTAGTTCTTTATAATATTATTTATATTATATAAATTTCACGTATGTATATATAAAACTATTTTCATTTTTAATTGATTAAAACCTCAATTTAATCTCTATGGGAATATTTTTAGTAGTGGTGAGGATGGAGGGTTTAGATATACCTCAAAAGTAATTATAACCCTTTTTATTTTAGATTTAATTAAAAAATATTATAAAATTAAATTAAAATAAAGTATTTGTAAAATATTCTGATTTTGAAATAAGTTATGGTTTTTGGGTACGTGATATTGATAAGCCACGGTATTGGTCCATGGTATTGTAGCATAATAATTAAAATCCTAGATCCATAACATAAGCAAAAGCATACATGGCCTAAGCCATGGTATTGTAACATAATAATTAAAAGCCTAGATCCATAACATAGTCAAAGACAAACATGGCCCAAGCTATTGATAAACCATGGTATTAGCCCATGGTATTATGATTTTCTTCCCTCCTCTCCCTCTCTCTCCTTATTAATTAAATTTAAAGATGGTTATGCAATCATTATTTTAATTTATATGGTAAAATAGATGTTAATTTATATAGTAAACTTGATATTAATTTATATGTTATATATTTTCATGTGATAAATATATTATACTTTCTTTCATCTAAAAAATTATTAGTAATTTTATTAATAAAAAACAAAATTACAATATAAAAAAAGAATTAAATTTAAAAAATATCTCATGTCTAACACTCACCCATCTAATACTTACAACAGTCACTCATCCACCCTAAAGTGATTTTAAATCACCTCTTCGAGGCAATTAAAAAAAACACATATCTAGACTAACCACCCTAAACTTAATATATCCATTATGACTTCAAATCAAAACACAATTTCCAAAAAACACGTATCTACACTAACCACCCTAAACTTAATATAACCATTATGATTTCAAATCAAAATACAATTTCCGTGATTTAACAATTCCATCCGAAACCCTTTACCCCTCCTCATCCCTTAAGGAAACTCCAACTCCTATTTCCAACTCTATAGAAAAGTAAATGCGCTCTGACATGCGAGGCAAATAGAGCTTGGCCTTTCTCTCCACGCTGCTATCTCGATTCAAGTGCTGTCACTCAGAGGGCACGTAAATCGAGATAGCAGCGTGGAGAGAGCGAGCGTCATTTACCTCCCATGTCAAAAAGCATTTACTTTTCTACAAAATTGGAAATAGGAATTTCCATCCCTACACCTCCTCGGGGGAATTGCTACTAGGATAATCCCTCCATTGCATCGGCGATTGGGCTGGCAAAACGAAGTCATTATAATATACAAATTATAGATCAAGTACGTATGAGCCTCGAGAATTGGGATATTTCAGAGAATATTTCGAAAACAACATCAAATTCCGGCGCCGGCGAGATGCCGCGTCCGCACTATTGCCTTAATCCTCACGGCATACACTACGCATGCATCACGTTTTCAGATTAACCAATCAGAGCCCTTGGCATTAGCGGTCTCTTCAGAGGTCGCGCACGATTCATTTATTATCAAACACGTAAGTTGATTACACACCTGAATATTCTACCCGACTACCGAGAAATGATGCTTTCCATTTTTGCCGGGAGCCCCGTCCGGCGGCACGTGCGTCGGCACGGCCACAAGTTACGACACGCAGGCTCGCAACCCGCCAGAGTTAAAGCGGAGAGGCAATTCGTTTAAAGCTAATCATTGCAAAAACCGGCTGTTCCAGGCACCTTACCGCTCCGGAATCCCGACACGAACCCTCTCTCCCGTTACGTTTTGGCTGACAAGACGGCGTGGGGTATGAGGCATGCGAAACGTCCATTTCCCGGCGGCCGGTGCCGGACGCTTTAATCGACATTTTCAGAGGTCCGATTTTAAAGAACGCTCCGTCGAACGGGCGTCGGGGCGGACAGGTTCCGATCATGACGGAACGGTTTTGGAGAATAGACGTGTTTTAATTTGCCACTGATGGCGAGAGGCAGTCCAATCGCCGGCCGTGTTCGGCCGAATTCCGTAAGCCCGTTAAAATTTTCTCACTGCGCCGCCATCCAGCTCAACAGAATTATCGTGGTAAGTCTCCACGCCACCCCGCCACTGTAAATATTTGTAATTTATGAATAAAAATGATTAAGAGGTGTATGCAGCTCGAACCCTAGAGGCATTACCAAATTAAGCTCCGCCTTCCGTTCGTACATTTTTCCTATATATCAGTTTGATTTCAAGAGAGACAGATGAATAGATGGCAGAGCTCTGCTAATTTAGTGAGCAGGGTTTCAGCTATTGCCCAGGCTTCTGCCCTTTACTTGGCTGAGGTTTAGTTCACTGGCCATCCATCGCTGTCTCCGCGTGGTTGCAATTCCACGCCTCTCAAATGCCCGGTAATGGCCTTCTGGTGGTTAAAACCCTAGGTTAAAGAAGTACCGGCATTAGAAAAGGTTTCTTGATTTCAGTATTGATGTGGTGTTTTGGTTTTGCGCTCTTTTGAGGTGAGTGAGGATCGATTGCTGTTGAGGTTGCCATGGACTTGTGCATGGGAATCGAAGCGGGAATGCGGGATTTGCAGGACCAAGGGAGAGGACTGAATAATGGTAGCGATCATAATGGTTATTGTGCTGGTCCTTTCTATTCTGCATCTTTGGGCGTGAAACCTGAAAATCCATTTGAGCTTCCCATGGATGCGATTCATCTGCTTCAACAAAATCTTGCAGCTAATGATAACACTTCGTGCTTAGGGTATTCGTGCTTGCCTTGGCATCAGGTTGTTAATCATCCTGCTGGTCTCGTGCTCTGCGACCCACTCTGGCAGCGGCACTTACTGATGGAGCAGCGCCGCGAGTTCGAATCACCGCCAGACTCTGCCAAACTGCAGATTAAAGGAGAAGTGCCGGCCGAATTGTTAACATTTGAAGAGCGCCAAGCCGCCCTAGTCGCTGAGGTTCTTGGCAGAGGAATGTCTTGCAATGGTAATGGAAATGTTCAAGAGCAGGAGCAAGCGCCGGTGCAAGCACAACCTCCTCTTGAAGACTGTCGTGAATTCTTGTCAGCTGTTGGGAACGGGATGAACTTTCAGGGAAAAGCCATCAAGATGGAGCCGGTGGAGGAAGCAATTGGTTATAGCAATTCTTTGCAATTTGACCATTACTTTGGCTCCTCTGTATGTGATTCCTCACTAGTCAGGCTCTCATCGAGCTCCTTACTGCCGCAGAAGAATAGAGACGACGGCCGAGGAGTGGTTTCGACCTCGGGTTCAGGCCGTTTGTTTCTTGCAGACAGAGAGGAAAGCAGCGGGTGGCAATGCGCCATTACTAACCAGATCCTCGGCTATGATTCTTTACCGGACTTGAGTACCATCACTGGCAGTCAATTCGCCGAGAGCAGTGACTACCAGCAGGCCGTCGTTGCAATGCCGGCGCATAATATTTTCAATTCGGTTTCCCCGCACACAGCCCCGCTGAACGAATTTTCACCTTCAGAATCCAATTATCCAGCAGCATCATGGGGCAATATGTCCAATACTGCAGAGTCTTATGCCTCTCGCTGCAAGGAACAATCCGCTAAACGTCCAAGAATCTCGGGTTGCTATACTCTCGAAGACATTCTCAAGAAACTCCCGCGAGGTGCTGCTCTGGGCCTGCAGAGCATACGAAGCAACCACAACTCGCCAAGGAATACCTCTCCGACGGCGGCTACTCAGTTTTCTCCAGATCTGAGCTCACCTTCCCCAGGGCTGTCTTGTTCCGTCGCATCATCTTCGCTGGAAAAGGATTCCGACGAGAAGCAGCTGTATTGCAAACCTGCTTATGTTTCAGTGGAGCCTCAGAGCATTGCAGCACGTCACAGGAGAACAAAAATCCGCGAGAAAATTCGTTGCCTGGAGAAACTTACCCCTCTAGGTGGAGCTAAGCTCGATACTGCTAGAATGCTCGAGGTAGCCAGCAAGTACGTTAAATATATGCAGGCACAAGTGCACGTTCTTGAATGCATGTCCATATCTCCACCTCTGTGTGATTCTAAAGAAAATTTCAGATCAGCTGGGGCATCAAACCCTAGTGCCAACGGCAACGATGACATGAGATCAAATGCATTCGACAAAGGCAGCTTTGGCGGGATGACTGGCACCTGGAACGTGAATTCTCTCACAAATGCGTTCGCGCTGCAGAGGTCCTGTAATTTTCAGGATTCAAAGAGTAAGTTGAAAGCTCTATCTGCTCAGCAAATGCTTCACATTCTTGTCACATCGCCTACAATACAGAGAAAGCTTCTCGGTGAAGAAATGTGCGTGGGAACTGTAGAACAGTACCAAATGCTGGCCACTTCCAGAGACACTAGTTCTAATCCCTCTTGATTTCTCCAGTTTCTGTTCGACTTGTGATCGTTGACATGGTTAAATCTTTAGCATATTTTGCAAATTCCTGTACTGTGTATAGAACAAGTATATTAATGTAGTTGCTAGATTGTTTGACACTTCTGTGTGCAAATTGGAGGTCCAATTGCACTCATCTTGCTTGAATGTCACTGCAGATGAAGAGCATTTTGTGTACTTTGATTTCATTCTCTCTGCGCAAACTTCTCGGAAAATCTTCGACCGACACCGTATGTTTTTTTCATTAACTTGCATTATGCTGTAATCGATTTTCAGTCGATTCATTTTGCGAGCAATATTCAGCCGTGATTTTGTTAAATTCTCACCTCATTTTGTAGGAATGATTTAAATGATTAAAGCTGATGTCACAAGCATTCAAATACTAACCGTGCGTATCTCGTTAATTTGTACTCGTGTTCTTCGGGTTTTTGTGAGGTTAATACCGCTGTAATTATGGATCTTTAGTGTGGAAGGTTAAATGGTTGCAAGACAAAGATCTGAGGAAGCAACTAACGTCCTTTAATGGCGGCAAAGGCATCCAATTAATTCTTTATTTTTGACTGAAAAGAGTTGATTTGTTTAATCCTGTAAGTATTATTTTGAAACAACGGGATTTGGGGGGAACAAGGCTGAAATATGCGAGTACCTGTGCTCTCCACAATTACAGGCTTCATATTCAAGAAGTAACTTGCCACTCCGTATGCGCTGTCTCCCCTCTTTGCTCTGCGTTAAATAATTGAAATACAGTGAATTAACATTAAATGGCTTTGCATGTTACCTCCGATCGTTCCAGTTTGCCCACTGCTGGGATTATATAACGAAGCACGCTGAACGTTCAATTTGAATATTTTTGGGTTTATAATCGTAGAAGTTAATTTAGTTAATAATTACTATATATATATATATATATATGGGGACATAAATTATATAAAGATATTTATTTTTAAGTTTTTATAGATATAAAGTTGAGAGATATTTTCATTTTAAAAGAGGTTTGTATTTGAAGAGATTTGATCTTTCTTAATGTGTGATCTCATATTAAAATAGATCCCTCTTAATGCTTAATAGATTATGTATGTATTTTTTGAAATTATAGTTATTACATTTTTAAAATCTCTTCTATCTCTTCCATGAGGTTTCATTTTCCAATACCACTTTCAAGGTCTTCTTATCTTCTCCTTTATCCAACATACAAATTGTTGTTTTCTCAATATACTCTTCTAATTTTCTTTTAGTATCCTTCTCTATCTTTGTATGTTGTTGATTCTCTACACTATGATTGCCCTCCCTTAACATTTTATCTATGACAACATTTTCCTTAGGATAAGTGCATGTTTGAGGACATGTATCTTGCAAATGTTTTTGTTAAAAAATCTAATATTTAAATGTTGTATTTTCATAATTTAATTTTTGTATGTATTTGGATCATTTGTTGTTACTAATATAATCTCTATACATATAACAAAGTGTAAGCTAATGACGTCTTTATTAATTTGAAAAGATAATTAAAGACACTTTCAAAATAAAGATGAATATGTGTAAAATGATGAAATATAGGAAAATGAATTAATTTGATGAATATAGAATTTTTATTTATAGAAATTGGGTATAATTATATGAAATTTGAGTAAATTTCTAATACTAGTATATTATTTTTCATGCAAAATATAATGCATATGTTTATGTTTGTGCTAGCTTTTAAGTGCTTACATGATGAACTTATGTTGCAAAACTATGTGAAATTATAGAGAAAATATTAATTTTTCATATATATATATATATATATATATATATATATATATAGAGAGAGAGAGAGAGAGAGAGAGAGAGAGTGTGTGTCTTAACATTATCAAGCATCTTTTGTTAAGATGAAGGTCTCAATATCTACTACTGTATCATGATGAAAAACTATTGATGAGCACATGTCAAGACATAACTCTATTAAAAATTAAATAATATTATCTTTAAAAGAAATTGCATGTGGAATCTACACAAAATACATTATATATATCTATGCTTTCATGGACAATAGATTTGTCTATTCTATAGAAAAATAATATAAATAATAGAGATATAGATAGGTATTCTAAATATTGAGGTTTTCATGTATTTGATCTAAATTAGATCAATATATTATTAGTCATTCATCTTGATGCCTTTAGAGTGAAAAATTTAGAGGAATCAACTTGCAAGGTCATTTTTACTAATAATCCTAGTGTTATCGTTCTATATTTTTGAGGTTGAGGGAGTAAATATATTGGACAACATCAAACCACATTTGAAGCTGGGATCTAGACCTATCTTCTTTAGAGAGGGATCTCTCTTTATGATTTAGCTTGGTTTTTAAGTTGATTTTAGGCTAGTTATGATTATTCTTGGTTGTTTGTTTGAATTTGTTTGATTGGTTGGTTTGTTGATTTGATCAAATTAATTTCTTTCCATTGGGCTATGGAGTCAAATAAAGCTGGATGCAGCTTCAAAAGTTCAAAAGAGTAATCACAGCGCAAGCTAGTTACATTTACTAGATCTTTAAATTGAATTATGGAATGGAGAAGAGGTGTGATTCAGTAGTGATTGAAAAGAATTCAAGAATTTCTCAATCGGAATTAATAAGAAAACATACAGATTGTAAACGTGGTCCAAATAAGGTGCTTAATAACATATCTTATGTTTCACATCTCTTGTTTTACTATTAGATTTCAGATGATAAACATACATAGAATAACAATGGAAACACAATTACACTAAGAAAGACATCAACAATATATCGCAACACAAGTATCCTATGAAGAGTCTTTGTATTAACGATGCTCCAACAACGTGGAAAAAGTATAGTGCTTGATAAAAAGAGTTACAATGATCAGGAACCTACCCTCAATACTTCGAGTAAATGAAGTATTTAAACATAATTTGCAAACAAGATTACAATTAATGCCTTATTGACATGACATTCTATTATTAACTTCAAAATAACAGAAATGAAATAATGTGACCAAAAGAGGTGATTTGGTGAAGTGATCAGGACATTTGGCACTGCTTTGGTGGAGAACAGTTGCTGAGTGGCCACTATTTGGGTGTTGCGCTAGTGAAACTAGCCCTTTCTGTAATCCTGGAATTCACTCAGTTTATCCCATCGCTCCTCATCTGGAATGGTAATTTTTGTTACTTTGCGATATATCTCATCTACCTTGGTATACCAAGCAAAAGTGGGTTTAACTACAAAAATGTGCTTTTCATGTTCGATGAAACTCATGTTGCTGATAGCTTCGTAAAAAGCTCCCCCTCTCATAGCACCTTTAATGTGGGAAGACTTGGTCATATCCCTTACAATGTCTTTCAACTTCTTCATATAGTCTTC
Source organism: Pinus tabuliformis (assembly GCA_031772625.1). Taxonomy (NCBI): domain Eukaryota; kingdom Viridiplantae; phylum Streptophyta; class Pinopsida; order Pinales; family Pinaceae; genus Pinus; species Pinus tabuliformis. The sequence goes on from CM062804.1 coordinate 1,388,374,323, forward strand.
CCTGGTCATCAGCTTGCCATTAATTACAAATAAAGAAGGAAGACCCTTCTTATTCAATGCTTCTATTTTGGTGAAAAACCTGTTAACTGCTACCTGCAAAGTGTGACATTTCTTTGTCAACTGTACAATCAAATTCTTCTTTGTCAGAACTTTCTTTACTTCTAAGATTTTTTTGGTTATGTCATCTACTCACAAATCATCCAATTCATATCTATTTTTAGAGTTGAGAAATTTGATAATGTGGTTAGTTGTGGTAGGCATTTCTCCCAATCCAGTGTTGATAATGGAAATGACATGCTTGGCTTTCTCCATCAACTCTTTTGCTCAAATATATTCTGGATACAAGGACAGATTTCATCCATTGCTTCAATAATATTGTTCTAGATAATTTCTTTAACTTGGGATAGTGTGTGGTCAATAAAGGACCTAGTTGCTAGTTTCCTCCATACTTCTATCTGGTTTTGAAGTCCCTGTAGCTCTGCTGCATGAAAATTTTCAATCTTTGTCTTCTAGTCTTATAGAATATTGACTTGAGCTTGCAATATTTTGATTTCTTTAGTTTCGAGACACATGTTCTGCACTGCATTTTCCAACTAATCTATAGCAGCCCCTATGTTTGTTGTAGAAGATGTAGCTGTAGGAATTGCTATGTAGGTAGTGCTTCCAAAGGGACAACAACCATTTCGGCAGCATGCTCCTTTTCTTTGATTATCTTTTCCATCTTTGTCTCCATTTGCTTCAACTATGAACTCTGCTCCATGATGAGCTTCATCGTGTCTACCTTCTGTGACTCTGTTTCTTCAATGTCCTTGGCTAAAGGATCTTCTATGGCTGGTAATTTTAACTGCTTCCTTAATGTCGCTATGTCTTTATTCTTTTTCCTTACGATATCTTCTACAACATTAATATTTGCAGGATCATAACCTAATTTGATCACCAAGTCCTTCAAAGATTTGATCCTTGTGGCTTTGACAAGTGCAGAGACTTTCTCCTTCTTCAATTGTGATTGAACATTGGTTAATGTAACTTGCAATTTAGACAAACTCGTAGCAGTGTTAGTGAGAGTATATGAAATCATTTGTCATGTCTTCTTGTGCATATCCATTTGGTCAATGGGATGTATGTCTTTCACATCAAATTCAAATGATCTCTTCTTGTAATCTAATGCTGCCTTAGGTTGTGGGATCTGTGCTTGAAGGAAGACCATTTTCATTTTTCCTTTCTCTGAATCAAAGGCTGACAAAAGTCTGCTTTGAGAGCTAGAAGTCTACTTATAGAACTGATTGTATGTATTGATCTTCAAGGCCTTATTTCTTATTTTAATCTCCTTGAATATATCAAATATACTCTTTTCTGTCTTCCCTGTGGTAGATGTATTGGTCTACATGGCCTACTGCTGATCTTGTGAAGTTGTCGAGGTAGTGGGAGAAAGTGTAGTTTGATCACCCACTAATGAGGAAACAAGTGGCTCTTGAGTGGTGATAATATTCTCTTGCTCTGAATCCTTGTTTAGGCTTAGTTTGGAATGTAACTTGGCCTTCTTCATGTACATGATTTTGAAGCCTTCACTAGAAATCTCAGTCACTGAAGGTGAATCTTCATCTTTGCTTCTCTTTGTTGTTTTCTCCTTTGTGATGGGAGTCTGTATTGTTGAAGTGGACACCAACTGCTCCTCTGCCTCTTGTAGACTGTTCTCAGTCCACTCTAGCTGGTTTTTATACTTTTCAATCTCGCATCTGGCTGTGTGAAAATAAGCAGTAGATTTGTTCTCTACCTTAACTTGGAGATGACCCCTAATGGATCATATGACTAGATGAAACTAAGGCTGAATTGCATCTCTTTCAGTAACTTATCTACTTCTTCCCATGCTGCCCTACTGTTGCAAATGAAAGGCCCTATTTGAGTTCTGATTTTGAATTGCGATTTCTTCTTGGTAGCTACAAAGTGAATCTCATCCATATTGGGAATTTTTCTGATGTATTCTAGAGCAAAAATCATCACTGGGAGGAATTTTGGTAGCTTGTAAGGGGCAAGCTCACACCCAAATATCCTCAGCTCTTTGTAATTCTGATAAAGGTACCAATCCTTTGTCTGGACTTGGTCTGATAGCTCCAAAACTTTCCTAATTTCTTCACTGATTCTTTGCTTTGTCCTGCTGCTTAGGAGACTGAGTGTTGTATGTACAAACATCTCTATGAATTGTTTGTATGAAAATTCCTTTTGTTCCTTCATCACCAGTGTAGTCCAGAAGATGACTGACTACTGATTTCTTTCTTCATCCAGATTTTGTAAGGAAAGCTTGAGGTTGTCTCCCTAAAAATATAAAAACATATAAACTAACAAATAAGCATATTTGAATACTTCCTCAGTCTGGAATTTGATAAACTTCTCATGGATAGAATCTGCAAGAAAATGGCTAAAGTTAAACAAGATGGAAGGCTTGGAATTTGCAAAGAAAATGGAAAGAAATCCTATAATTGTCTCATTTACCCACTGATCTGAGTAATAACCAAGAAGGTAGGACATGACTGTGATTATTTGCTTGACTCTCTCATGGAAAATGGAGGATGGATAGGGAGAATTTTCCTTGGGCAATAGGGCATCTTCAGTTAAGAAAAGCTCAAGGGTTTTGGCTCTTTTAGAAAAGTCCAGTTTCTGATACAATTCAACAAGTGCTTCATGGGAAAAAGGGGTGGAATTCTCTGTTGTAGGAGCTTGCATCATTTGGTCTATAACTTGGGGAGTGATGGTGAATAGAATTTCTCTAGTGGGGACAATAATAGCTCTTTCGCTAGGCAGATAACATGCATAACATTTCCGGACAAATTCAGGAGTTTTGTGGGTACGGGGAAAGATATAATCGGGAAAATTAGATTGACACAGTTGAATATCATCAGATTTATGTATAAACTTGTTCTCAAGCGAGCAATACAGCTCAAAAATATCAAATTCACAGAGCGTTTCATGGTTTTTATAGTCTCTGTCTACTAAAGAGATGTGGTGAAAACCAATGGGAGGGTGGATTAGAGGACTCACGGGTTCCTCTAGTCCCTTGTATTTCGCATGCATGATTGGCTAAAGGGATAGAACACAGATGGTGTCTTGATTATGCAGGTTTATAGGGTGCAGAAATAGAATTAAGTTCAAGATAACAGGAAACAGAGGAGCCAGCTTGAACATAAATTAGTAGGTATGATGCTCGGCCGGGTGAAACAAGTGCAGTTTGAATTGGCTCTCCTGTAACAGGACAATGGCAGTGTATGAACTTAGTAACTGGTTAATGAGCGAAAGGAGGGATTTTATAATGTTCTGGGATTTCTCATTGATGGTGGCGCAAGTCCGTTGGATTAACGATTAAACCATTTAATTGCTTAATGGATTAATTTCGTAGGGAGAGGAGGTGATTTGCAGAGAAACGGGCGGAGGACATAGTGAAGAGTGACTATCGGGAGCGCAATGGATAGGGCGGTGATTTTACTTGGCGAAGAAGCCACTTTTCAGAGGAGGGGAAGGTGGTTAATGGTTTCAGCCAAGGGGGCACAAAATCATGTGGTGGTGACACATCGCGGTGGGCACAGGTTTGAATACCTCTCATTTCAAACCCCAGCCCCTAGATGGTAAAGTTCAGTTGGTGAGGGGGGGCCGAAACATACTATGGGTCCTAAGATTTTAAGAGGTGGACGGGGATGAGAGGAGAGGTAGTGGGTATTAACATGATGTGACGGGGCGTATGGTGGGGTCAGGAAATATATTTAATGTATGTGGGGGAATTATTGGAGTGTATGGTGGGGTAGGGGAGTGGACGAAAATATGAGCGGAGGGGTGAATTTGGGGTATTGAAACTTCAGGGATAGGGGACAAAATATCAAATATTATTTGATATATCTGACTTTAGAGTAAAAATTCAATCCTTTTTCCTTTGCTCTAAACATGAAATGTATTTGAAATTCATCTTAGAATAAAACTTTCATGCTTTTCTTCTAACCACCATAGTGCTTCTACCTACCATTTTCATTTCAATTCTTTTTGTAAGCTAACATTTTCTCTTCTTTCTTTGTAGGGTGCACTTAAACTGGCAGACCCAAATCATTTTTCTTTTATGAAAATCTACCTTATCCTATCACTTATTTCACCATTGACTCAGATTAAATTGTTGAATCAATTTTATTTCCAATTACCTACTAATTTACCAAGATTAAACTGTTTGGTAAATCTTCACTCACTATCCTATTGAACAGAAATTTAAATGTGTTCAATCATGATTAAACTGTACGACCTAAACATAATTTTAGTCATTGTGGCATTCAAAAACAATTTGCACACCTTATTTGATAATGAGTTAAAAGAACTAACTTATCAATACCGACACTTAGACTTGCAACACTTTGAGTATTATTTTCTATTTTTCTTTTGGGGTTCTTATTTCCTTTTTGTTTTCTTTCTTATTTATTTTTTAACATACCCTCTTTTCAGTTTGTTTTTCATATCTTTTACAAATACCAAATACTCAGTTGCCTTGAGATCCTATAATTTATAGGACCCTAACAGTGGCTTCAGCTAGGGATGGCACTTCTCCATGTGAAGTGTCAATAAAATATGATCAGTAGCCTTGAGTGCTATGTCTTCATTTGATTTCTTTGTTGTTTAAGATACTATTGGTAGCTCATCAATCCAAGCTTAGGGCCTTCATTGCGGGCTTCAACCTTTGTTAATAAGTTACCCAATCAAAACCATAAAGAATATGATATTTACAATGATAAAAATAAAATCTATAGGCTAAGAAAAGTAGTGCTTTAGAATCCTTCCATTGATAGGACCTCCAAGTATCTCTAGTCCATCTAGGCCCTTAAGGTAGAACACATTATTTCCCATGAAAGCATGAACAATATATGGCCCATTCCAAAGATTATCAAACTTGCCATGTTTTCCTTTTTCTTCTCCCTTGGAATCCCATCTCAAAACTTGGTCCCCAATGTTAAAGTCATCAGCTTTTGTTCTTCTGTCAAAGATCTTTTTAACATTTTCTTGAATAACTTGGGTCCTGTTGTATACTTCCTCCCTGGACTGCTGCAACTGGATAGTTTGATTAATCCTTCTTTGTACATCATTGGGTTCATCTTGCACTTCTTGAATGATCTTCATGACTATAACTCCTAAGGAGGATGGAAAAATTGTATCCATCCCATAGACCAATTGGTATGGTGACATGCCAATTGATTTTTTAGTAGTAAGTCTATCAGCCCAAAGTGCATTGACCAACTTGTTATGCCAAGACCTTTTGTTGTCTTCTAACATCTTTTTTATGATGTTTACCAAGATTTTATTTGAGGATTCAGCTAACCCATTACCCTGAGGGTAATAAGCTGTTGAATGTCCCAAAGTAATGTGGTATTTATGGTAGAATTCAACCATCTTTTTAGATTTGAAGGTTGCAACATTATCAATGATGAGTTTTCTAGGACAACCAAATTTGGAGAGGATATTAGTCTCAAGGAATTTAATAATGACAACATCAGTGGCAGCTCTGGAATGGGTGGCCTCTATCCACTTGGTAAAGTAGTGAGTGGCTGTAAGAATTCACTTATGTTGGGCAGAGGAAGAGGGATGCATTTCACCACTAAAATAGAATCCCCATTGATGGAAGGGGCTTTCAACAAAGATAGGCTTTAATGGCAAGGGCAAAAATTTTCTCTTTCCCTAAAAAATTTGGCATTTATGACATAAGGTGACTTGTTTGTGAATGTCAGAGAAAAGAGTAGGCCAGTAGAAACCACCTCTAAGGATTTTATTGGCAGTGGTTTTCCAATAAAGATGTCCACCACAATCTCCTTCATGGAATTCCTGCATAACTTTATCTACATCATCCTTCAACAAGCATATAAGTAAAATTCCCCCATCATCTTTCCAATACAAGACATTATCTATAACACAAAATTTAACTGCTTTTAACTTAAGAAATGTTGCCTTTATTTTTGTCAAACTAGGAGGAGAATTTAAATTAAGTAAAACATAAAGCAAGTCTGCATACTAGGGTTAGTTCAGAAATTCCTCATCAATTTGTGGAGTCACGTGCTCCTCTTGATTATCTAATGAATCAATCAAGCTAATGTCCAAAGCATGGAAATTTGACTCAGTTATCTATTTGGCTAGTCCCTCACCTTTGATTAACTTGGTGGGCTTGATTTCTAAGTCGTATTCCAAAATGACAACAATCCATTTGCCTTGCTTTCCATCAAGTCCATTCTGTGTCAAAATGCCCTTAACCATTGCATTAGGTACATAAGAAATGATATGGGAATGCAAAATATATACTCTAAAATCTTTTATTGCTTTAACCAATGCAAAGGCCTGTTTTTCCATAATGTTTTATTTCAAAGATGCATCTCTTAAAGATTTAGTAAAGAATGCAATAGACTATTAAAAGCCTTCACTTTTTTTTTTCTACAGTAAGACTGCTGCAATAGTGTATTCATAAGCGAAAGAGAAAATTATGATATCTTTTGTAAAATCTGGGTTGATGAACACTGGTGCCTTGGTCAATGCTTGTTTAACTAAGTCAAAGGATTGTTTAGCCCCAATACTCCATTTTATTTCAGAATCCTTTTTTAACATGTTTGTTATGTTTCTAAGAAGTTTTGCTAGGTTAGGAATGAATCTCCTTAGGAAATTGATTTTACCAATAAAAGATTGAAGCTCTTTGATATTTCTTTGGTGACTGATTTTTAATATTGCTTCAATTCTACTAGGATCAATCTTAATTCCATCCTTGGAAATAATGTGACCAAGAAGCTTTCCTTCATCAATGCCAAACAATGTCTTTTTAGGATTGAGTGAGATGCCAAACCTCCTACATTTTTCAAACACTCTTCTTAGATGTGTTAAGTGTTCCTCATCAGTTTTAGAATAGATAGTAATGTCATCTAGATAAATCAAAATAAAATGGCCAATTTTATCAGTAGAGGCAATATCCATTTCTCTTTGGAAAGTGGCTCCAGCATTCATTAACCCAAAGGGCATTTTAACATACATGAAAGTTCCCCATGGTGTAGTGAAATCAGTTTTGTCCTGATCATCAGGATGCACTAAGACTTGGTTATAACATGAGAAACCATCTAACAAGAAAATCCTACTAGACCCTACTACCTTTTCCAATATATGATCCATTTTAGGTAATATGTAGTTGTCTTTAAGGGATACCTTATTAAAATTGCTGAAATCAATACACAATCTGATTTCTCCAGTTTTATTTCTAGTAGGCACAATGTTAGACACCCATTTAGAGTATCTAAGGGGAAGTATAATTTTAGCATCGTACATCCTTTTTCTTGTTTCTCAATCAAAGGAATTAGGACATGATTTATCCTACGAATTTTTTTCTTAAATGGTTTATAATATTCCTTGATTGGAATTTTATGTTGTATGATGCTAATGTCATATGCTTTTAGGTCCTCATAACTCCACGCAAAGAAATCTACGAATTCTTTGAAAAGGGCTATGTATCATTGTTTTGTGACAATAGGAAGTGATTTTGAAAGTTCTATCATTTTGGGATTCTGCTCACTACCTATATTACATTCTTCTATGTTTGCCCCTATGGGTTCCATTTTTGGCTTTTTTGCTACATCATTAAAATCGAAAATTTCTTCTAATGGAACTAAACCCCTAGGCATAACATTATCCTTAAGTTGAAGTACTTCAAATTATTCTTTTTTTGGGTCTATTTCATGAAATTCTAATTTATTTACATCTTTATTGACTGAAATATTTACATAAAAATCATCAAGTTGTTTATCTATACTACCATATTCAACAACCTGATTTTCTACTTCACACTCTGAATCTATGATGTACTCTTCATACTCATCCTTGGATTGCAAAAAGCTTTCAATTTCTTTGTCACTTCCAAATACCTTCCAATGTCTCATATTGTCAGGTATAGCTGGACGGTGTTTAACCTCCACTATATATTTTTTGTTGGGGTGAGGCATTTTACATGTTCTAGCTGGAAAAGCTAAACCATTAGCCAAGACATTTTGATTTCTGGGAATAACAACAAGATCATATTCTTCAAAAGTTCCTAGAAAGTCAAGCACAAGATTTCTGTAGGCTCTCAACCTAAGATTTTTGGCAGCATACTCTCCCTTGATCTGTCTAACATTTAATTCAGAATCCCCATGAACAATAATTATTTTAGCACTCAACTTCTTCAATAATTGCAATCTTAAAATAAGTGCCTCATATTTTGCTATATTATTGGTGCAATGAAAATTGAGTTTATAGGAATGACCCTCTGCATGATTCTTCCTTGAATTGGACACCCAAACAACTACCCCTGAACCTGCTTTGCTACAAGAGCCATCAAAGATCATGTTCCAAAAAGGTTCAGTTTTAGTGTTTTGTTGCACAATTAGTGTTTGATTGTCATGTTTTTCATCAATGTCATTATCTGCCTGAGTAACCTGTGCATCAATGCCTTCATCATTGTAAAGAGTGAAAGATTCTAGGTCGGAATGAATAGACTAAAGAGGGTAGTTATGTGGTTTATCTTTTCTGCTGACCATATACTTCATTAAAGTTTCTATATACATGCTTCTATGTTGACAAAACACTGGTATAGTGGCATAAGTCATGTGCATTTGTAGGGTTCCTTGTAATTTTGCTCCCCATGTGATCTAGGTGGATATTGGTGGCCACATACTAAGTCCAGTTGGACCCCCACCATTGTTTCTTTCATCTTTTCAGTTTCCTTAATTGTAGCACAGTTCACTATTTTTAGCAGGTTTTCAGGTCCTAAACTTCCGGAGCCGTTTTGAGGCCCTAAACGACGGTTTTTTGGGAAAATTGGGAGCAACATGGTTCCATGGACTAATGTTTCTCTTCCCAAAGTTGTATTTCTTGAATAGATCTTTCTAACGAGATATTGTGCGTGTCAAACGAAGATCGTATGCCAAAGTTACGACCCCCGGAAGTTGATGTACTAATTTACCCACACAGGGCCCACAATTTGGCGTTTCATCTTCTAGGGTTAGGTTTTTGGATGTTTAGGGATTTCCATTGTTTCTCAACAATAAATAGGCCTTCTAGCCTCATTGTAACAGAGTTCAGAGGCATGTAGCCACCAAATCTCTTCTCAGAGATAAGCTACCATCGCCCTAGCTAGTTTATTTCCATTTCTGTCTGTAAGCATATTTCAGTGTTTTACATTAATGAAATGAAGTATTATTTTCCCTGCATCTCTGTGTTTATGGTTATCTCTGTAATTTGCTGCGTTCTTGTTTAAATTCGAATCAGTGTTATCAGAGTGGTCTGCTTTTTCTTTTTTTTTCTTTGCATGTCCCCAATGAGGTCGGAATATAAGGAGTTAGGGCTTGAACTGGTCGAACCCTTGCAAGACCAGCCTCGCAAATCCCGATGGCCTTCCATGGCTGATAAAAAGAAAGACAAGGGGGCGGGAGATGCTATCAAAATATTGCTCGAAGAAGCCCTCAAGCAACAAAGGAATGCAATGATGGATAGCTTTGCCCAGATCCTTCAGTGGCTACCTAGGGGTGATGCATCGGCTTCCAACAACTACTCTGGAAACGCCACACCATTTAAGGTACACGTTACTTTTGAAATCCCCATATTCGAGGGTTAGATAGATGCAGATGCTGTCGATAAATGGTTAAATCTGCTAGAGGTTTACTTTTCTGTTCATGATTTTTCTAGTTGGGAACATATTATCTTTGCTCTTCTCAAAGAAAGCCCCCACGTCAAGGATTCGTGGGAAACCTACTGTGAGAAAAAGGATGAAAGTACAGGCTCACTATTTTCAGCCGCACCCACTTGGAATTCATTCTAGGATGCCATCAAGGAGCAGTACTACCCTCTTAGAAGCTATGAGGATCAATACATAAAGTAGACCACGCTGTGGCAGGGAAGGCACCAAGACATGCTGGAGTTTACCAATATTTTCTATACACTTTGCACAAAGTTGGGTATCAAGGATTCAAACTAGCATTTGGTACTAAAATACCGCGGCTGCCTACACAAGTACATCCAGGAAGAAATAGAATTCTTGAACATCTCCTCGCTCGGCATGGCGTACCGATATGCCATCAAGGTCGAGCAAATGTTTAAATAGAAGAAGCGAGACTTTGGATCTACGAATCCGAAGGGAAAGGTGCCCCTAAATCGTAGAACAAAGGACAAAGCCAAGGCAGGGTGGCCCAAGACAACCCACCAAAGCTAGAAGCAAAGAACAACACCACGAAGCCGAAAAAGGACATGGGAAAGTGGTGTGAGTTCCATAAGATCCCCACTCATAACAAAAGTGAGTGTCAGGCCAAGTAGTCACTGGTGGCCAATCTAAAGGTTTCAGAATCAGATGCATGTTCCAACTCTGAGTCAGAACCTGACAAGGGGAATGACAAAGGGAAGCAGATTATCAATGTGGAGCCCAACACCACCATTGCCACCACAAAGATCCAGAACAAGGAACCCAAAGATCCAGAGGAGGAGGAGCATCTCTTCCACTCCCAGATGTGGGTAAAGGGCTCTCCGCTACAGTTCATTGTCGACAGCATGAGCCAAAAGAACTTCATTTTTGCAGAGGTCGTGAAGCAGCTAGGCTTACCAACCACAGAAAATCCACAACCGTACACCATCAGGTGGCTTCACCAAGGATGGGATCTTCGCGTGAGCCAGCAGTGTCATCTTCCATACAACATCAAGCCCTTCACGGATGAGGAGTTGTGTGAAATTTCTCCCCTTGAAGTTTATGATGTATTATTAGGAAAACCATACTTGTGGAAGTGACATGTTGTGTATGAATCAAGGCCCCATGTTGTTATTATTACTTTGGGAAATAAGTTGTACAAGATACCGGAGATAGCACCGCCTACCGCCATCTCTTTTTTTACTACAAAACAATTTAGTAAGCTCATTTCCAAAGCCGAGAAATTTGTTTTCCTGATGGTATGCCCTCAAGGAAAGAAGAAGACGGTGGCCACAACCCCTAGACAGGGCCCCTCCGCACGACAACTATAGATGGAAAAGGTTGTGGAGGAGTACAAGGACATCTTCATCTCCCTCATAAGGGTTCCTCTACACTATTAGGTCAATCACTCCATCGATCTGACCCTAGGTGAACCACTAACCAATGGACCAATCTATCGACACTCTATTTCGGAGAATGATGAAATCAAGAGGCAGATTCAGGAGCTGCTACAGAAAGATCACATCTGTCCAAGCTCATCGCCCTGTGGGAGCCCGATCATATTGGTACAGAAGAAGGATGGGACTTGGAGACTTTGTATTAACTATTGGGCGCTAAAAAATATCACTGTCTATAATAGGTACCTGATCCCATGGATTGATGACCTCCTGGACCAACTGAAGGGGGAAAAATATTTTAGCAAGATTGATTTGAAGTCAGGATATCACCAGTTACCAATCAAACCCTCTGATGTGTGAAAGACTGCCTTTAATGCCAAGGAGGGCCTTTTCGAATGGTTGGTTATGCCTTTCGGATTGACGAATGCTCTTGCAACCTTCATGAGGCTAATGGATGACATCTTGCGGTCATTCACCAACTCCTTTGTAGTGGTATACTTGGATGACATCCTGATCTTCAGCCAGAGTTGGGAATAACACCTCCACCACATCCGACAGGTTCTCCAAACACTGCGGCAACACAAGTTATGTGCCAATTTCGAGAAATTCACTTTTGGCGTGACCCAGGTTCAGTATATGGGATACATTATTGATGAAGAGGGGGTGCATGTGGATCTAGCCAAGATCCAAGTCATTCGGGATTGGCCATCTCCAACCACTCTGATAGAGCTCCATAGCTTTCTAGGTCTTGCCAACTTCTACCACAAGTTCGTGTTGGGATTTTCTCATATCACTTGGTCCTTGAGTAATGTCACCAAGGGAGGAGTGAAAAAAAAATTCTTTTGGTCTGAATCTCAACAGAAGGCATTCATAGAGTTGAAAGATCGCCTCTGCTCAGCACTAGTGCTCACATTACCAGACTTGCAACAACCATTTGAGGTCGAGACAACTGTCTCTGACTATGTTATTGGGGCAGTCCTTACTCAACACGGGCATCCAGTGGCATATCATAGTGAGACACTTTCAGACACAGTCTGGAAGTATCCCACTTATGAAAAATATATGTATTCCATTGTGCAGGCCTACCGACAATGGAAGCATTACATTTTGGGGAAGGAAATGGTCATCCACACATACCACCGACCCCTGCAGTTCAAACAAAACCAAGGGAAATTATAGAATGATCACCATTAGAAGTGGTCCACATACCTACAACAGTTCCATTTGAATATCAAGTATAAGAAGGGCAACACCAATAATGTTGCAGATTGCCTCAGTAGACCACCGATCATGGCGTTAACCACTGTGCTCAACTCTTGTGGGCACGAGACTTCTAATTGGCCACTTCTCTACCAAAGCAACCCAGAATTCGGCCACACATACCAGAAACTCTTGGAGGGTGAGCATATTCCAGATTTTCACCTCTAGGATGCCCTGTTATACCACCTGGGTCACTTTTGTGTTCCTTCAAATGAGTGTGCCAAGATGATTTGGGAAGCACACTGCAGTCGAGCTGCTAGGCATTTTGGCTAAATCTTCGACACGATGTCGCTAAGTACATCAGATCATGCACTGCCTACGCCATTTCCAAACCGACCATCAAGAACCAAGGCCTCTATACCCCGCTACCTACCCCTAGTTGACCTTGGGAATCCATCTCCATGGATTACATGTCAGGCCTTCCTTCTACTAAGCATGGAATGACTGTGTTTTTGTGGTCGTCGACAAGTTCTCGAAGATGGCCATTATGGCGGCCTGTAAGAAGAATATCATAGCAAAAACCACTTCTAAAATCTTCTTTGAACGAGTGTGGGTACATTATGGGATCCAACGGTCTATCATCTCAAATTGGGACAACATGTTCCTCAGTACATTTTGGTCCAGTCTCTAGTCGATGCTGGACACCAAACTCACGAAGTCCACAACCTTCCATCCTCAAACTGATGGCCAGACAGAGGTTGTCAACAGGATGATTGTACACATTCTATGCATGTACAACTCAAAGCATCCATGCACATGGGATGAGAACCTACCCTATGTTCAGCACAGCTACAAGCGGGATCTCCACATCTCAACTGGCCACAACCCTTTTCAGGTGGGCTTGGGATACCAGCCACTATGTCCCATTGATGTGGCAGTGGCATTTGTAGCTACTCACATAGATTCGGCTCATGTCCAGTCTGAAACAGATAAGAAACAACTTCATTGAGCACATTCAACATATTCGCTAGTAGGTCCATGACATTTTGGAGAAATCAAATGCCAAGTACAAGTAGCGACATGATCAACATTAGGCGCCACACAAGTTTTAGGTGGGCGACAAAGTCTGGTTGCATTTGCAAAAGGAACGCCTTACTGGAGCCTATCAGAAACTCAGACCACTCTGATATGGTCCTTACACCATTACCAAGGCTGTGGGAGACAATGCATTTGATCTCAGCATTCCCCCATTCCTTGGCCTACACCCAGTGTTCAATGTGGACCACCTTCGGCCATACTTTCCACCATTACTAGACACATCCGACATTGCAGAACAACTCACACCCACAGAGTTAAATCCAAATTGCATGGAACAAGTTGCAACCGATCGGATCATGGACACACAAATCAAGCACACTCACCAGCAGAATATCTAACTATATTGAGTTGTCAAAGCATGGCAACTCCTTGACTAGGGCAAGTGGCTCACCAGGGACCAAGTTCGGCAGAAGTTTCCTCAACTCATGGAGGAACTTAACGTAATGGGGACCATTGCTTCCTAAGGGGGAAGGAATGATCCAGGTGGATATTGGTGGCCACCGGTCGAGTCCACTTGGACCCCCACCATTGTTTCTTTCAGCTTTTCAGTTTCCTTAATTGTAGCACAATTTACTATTTTTAGTAGTTTTTCAAGTCTTGAACTTCCGGAGCCGTTTTGAGGCCCTAAACAACATTTTTTGGGAAAACTAGGAGCAACATGGGTCCATGGACTGATGTTTCTCTTCCCAAAGTTTTAGTTCTTGAATAGATCTCCCTAACAAGATATTGTGCACGTCAAACAGAGATCATCTGCCAAAGTTACGACCCAGGGAAGTTGATGTACCAATTTACCCACACGGGGCCCACAGTTTGGCGTTTCGTCTTCTAGGGTTAGGTTTTTGGATGTTTAGGGCTTTCCATTATTTCTCAACAATAAATAGGCCTTCGAGCCTCATTGTAATAGAGTTCAGAGGCATGTAGCCACCACATCTCTTCTTAGAGATAAGCTACCATCACCCTAGCTAGTTTATTTCCATTTCTGTCTGTAAGCATATTTCAGTATTTTACATTAATGAAATGAAGTATTATTTCCACTACATCTGTGTGTTAATGGTTTTCTTTGTAATTTTTTTCATTCTTGTTTAAATCCAGATCACCATGAGTGCGACAATAGCATGCCATACTTTGGGGGAATGTATGCAACCACTATATCCATTACTAGACTTTTAGCAGGGATTTGGGCTAAAGTAACACACATGTCTCTGATAAGGCCTAGGCATCTAACTTTGTTAGAATCAAAGGAATACAAATCTTTGTATTGTCTAGTAATGTCAAGTCCTAGTCTTTCCATCATAGCCTTGGGCATTAAATTATGGGATGCACCTGAATCTAGCATAACATTGTGGAGAATTTTATCATGAATATTTAAACTGACATAAAATGGAGGAAACCCTCCTTCTTGTGGTTTACCTTCTACTTCTGGCCTAAACAGGAGCTCAGGCTTACCATCACCCAAATTTACATCATCATTTTTCTCCCCTATGTTTAATTCTTTCAGGATCTTAGTCCCGTATACATTCTTGTTCATTAATTCAATTAAGGGGATGGAAATTTTCAGCTTTGCAGGTTCACTTTCTATAATGAATGGTGTTTGATTTTTAAACATATTTGAAAAATCAGACTTATCAACAACTCTTTTTGTGGCCAGTTCAGTTTGTTGGTTGTTAGAAGGTAGATCAGTTTGAGAAGTATCAATTTCCTTTTTCATAGTAGCTTCTACTGGCTTCTTTCTAAGATTTTCTATGGTTTTATTAGGGGGGTTTTCTATTGTTTTCTTGGGATCAGAATCAGAGACCCTTTTGATAGGATTTTTAGCATTCTTTTTATTTGCAGTATCTTGATTTTTCTTACATCTAATATTATACTGCCTATGGACTTCCATTATGGCATTTTCAAATCCTTTTTTGTATTCCTCTAACTCTTTCGAATCCATTTAAGTCTGGGCTATAAGAAAAAGTTCTTGTTCCTCATGAGTGAGGAAAATTGCTTCATCATCACGTATCCCTGGCAAATTAATTTGGTTTTCATCCAAATCTTTCACAATATTCCCCTCATCAGCTATGTAATTTTCATGAAAAGGAGGCCGAATCCGTTGATTTGGTCCCTTTTGCTCTCTTTGTTTAATTTGGGGAACATTTCTTCTAAAGTTTTTGTTTCTGGTTTGTTAGACATTTTGGTTTTCTCTTGCTTGATTTTGGTCATTGATGGTCACTCTTTGCATCATTTGATTCACTACTCTGACTAGGTTATCAATCTTATGGTCAACAACAGAGGTAGAAGGTTCTTCCTTTATGGTTACTCTATATTTAGACTTCAGTTTGGCTTTTTTGGCCAGGATGTTGGCTTCAACTTTAATTTCATTTTCTTACATTTCTTCCAAAGTTGTCGGGTCTCTTTCCCTAAGTTTATATTCCATATCTACATCGAAACCATCTAGAAAATCAATCAGAGCTAGACTAGGGGAGGGCTTGATGTCTTGTGGGATGACATTGTAAACAATATTGAATTTTTCACAATACTCTTCCACAATTTCATTGGGTTTTCTTTTTAAACTTTTATATTTGTTTAGGAGTTGAAGTGGGTTCTTCTTGATCTCCCATCTAGCTAAAAAATATTGATGGAAAGAAGCAAGATTGGCTATACTTCCTGCAGGTAAACCCCTAAACCATTTCTTCACATCACCTCCTAAGCTCTAGGCAAACAATCTCATTTTAACATCAGCTTCATCCACTTCTTGGAGGTCAAACACATCATTCATCCTATCAACATGCTGTTGGGTAGTATAAGCACCATTATTATCAAAGGTTACAATTTTGGATGGATAATCTACAGGCATATCATTTAGCTGGTCTGGTAACACCACGAGTGCATACCTTCCTGCCATAACTGTCTTGGTAGATTGAGTTAAGGATGGACCTAGTGGAGATGTAGTTTGGATAACTACAGGGATAGTAGGTATAGTAGTTTGAGAAACCAGAGGTAGGGAAGTTGAAACTACAAAATGAGTAGGATTGGGAGGTTGTAAATGTATAGACTGAGATGACTGACAAGACAAGGAGGCTGATGCAACATTTAAAGCAGATAATTCAACAAACTACTGAACAAAAGATTCTTCTATGGCTTGATCCAACACTGAAATTAGACCTTGTAATTTTTCAAACTACTGTAAATATTCTAGATAAAGATCAGTTTCAAGGTCTTGGGTTTGGGGCGCATATGGTTGGAGTATGGTTTTATCTATGACAATTTTATCTATAAAAGCCTCAAACTTAGATCTAAACAAACTTTATCGAAAGGGGAAATCAAATTCTATGTCTTGTTTTCAAATTTCTCTGGGAGAGAATTATACCTTGACAAAGGGGCATTTTCTAGAGGAGAATTCAATCTAGACAAGGGACTATTACTACCTTGACTCTTGGTAAAGATTTTCTTTCTTACTAGTTTCTCAACATCATCTACAATTTTAGCAGGGTTGGGATCAAGATGAGATCTAGTATAAACTCTTTTGGGAGCCAGGGTTATGGAAAATCATCAGAAAAAACTCAAAATCAAAATCTATAATCTAGTAGATATCTATAAAAAACAACCTCAGATCATGTATTTCATGTTGATACAACAATTCCTTACTTAATTTTTAAACCAGGGAATAATAATGTTTTGGATTAAAATGTATTCTTTCCCAAGTATGGTTGCCACTATGCTACTGCTCTATATTTTTGAGGTTGAGGGAGTAAATATATTAGACATCATCAAACCACTTTTGAGGCTGGGATCTAGCCCTTGCCAGATTTAGAGAGGGATCTCTCTTTATGATTTAGCTTTGTTTTTAAGTTGATTTTAGGCTAGTTATGATTATGCTTGGTTGTTTTATTGGTTGGTTTGTTGATCTGATCAAATTACTTTCTTTCCATTGGGCTATGGAGTCAAATAAAGCTGGATGCAGCATCAAACATTCAAAAGAGTAATCACAGGGAAGGCTAGTTACATAAGTGGATCTTTAAATTGAATTATGGAAGGGAGAAGACGTGTGATTAAGTAGTGATTGAAAAACATTTAACAATTTATCAATCAAACTTCAAAAGAAAACATATAGATTGTAAACGCGGTCCAAATAAGGTGCTTAATAAAATATCTTATTTTTCACTGCTCCTGTTCTACAATTAGATTTTAGATGATAAACATACATAGAATAACAATGGAAACATAATTACACTAAGAAACACATCACCAATATATCGCAACAAAAGTATCCGGTGAAGAGTATTTTTATTAATGATGCTCCAACAACGTGGAAAAAGTATAGTTCTTGATAAAAAGAGTTACAATGATTAGGAACCGACCCTCAATACTTCGACTAAATGAAGTATTTAAACATAATTTTCAAAAAAGATTACAATTAATGCATTATTGACATGGAATTCTATTATTAACTTCATTAACAGAAATGAAATAATGTGACCAAAAGAGGTGATTTGGCGAACTGATATGGACATCTGGCACTGCTTTGGTGGAGAACAGTTGCTGAGTGACCACTATTTGGGTGTTGCACTGGTGAAACTAGGCCTTTATTTAATCCTGGAATTCACACAGTTTATCCCACCGCTCCTCATCTGTAATGGTAGTTTTTGTTACTTTGCGATAGATCTCATCTATCTCGTTATATCGAGAAAATGTGGGTTTAACTGCAAAAATGTCCTTGATCTCATGATGGATGAAACTCATGTTGCTGATAGCTTCGTAAAAAGGTCTCCCTATCATAGCACCTTTTATATGGGAAGACTTGGTCTTATCCTTTGCATTATCTTTCAACTTCTGCATATAGTATTCCCTGGTCATCACCTTGTCATTGATTACAAATAAAGAAGGTAGGCCCTTCTTATTTAATGCTTCTATTCTGGAGAAAAACCTCTTAACTGCTACCTCCAAAGTGTGACATTTCTCTATCAGTTGCACAATCAAATTCTTCTTTGTCAGAACTTTCTTTACTTCTAAGATTGTTTTTGTTCTGTCATCTACTCCCAAATCATCCAATTCATATCTATTTTTAGAGTTGAGAAATTTGATAATGTGGTTGGATATGGTAGGAATTTCTCCCAATTCAGTGTTGATAGTAGAAATGGCCTGCTTGGCTTTCTCCATCAACTTGTTTCTTCTGAAGTATAATTTGGATACAAGGCCAGATTTCATCCATTGCTTCAATAATATTGTTCCATATAATTTCTTTAACTTGGGCCAGTGTGTGGCCAATAGAGGACTCAATTGCTGATTTCCTCCATACTTTTATCTGGTTTTGAGCTCTCTGTAGCTCTGTTGCATGAAAAGTTTTAGTCTTTGTCTTCTGGTCTTATAGAAGATTGACTTGAGCCTACAATATTTTGATTTCTTCAGTTTGGAGATACATTTTCTGCACTGCTGTTGGGGGGAAAAGTATCTAATGCAGAATGCCTCTATCCCACTCTGAAGGTGATAGTACTTCAGCAACAACAGAATGCAAAGCTATTCAAAGTTTCTTCTTTATGAGATGAGAGAGGGAAGAAAGGGATGATCTACTAACCGTTATCTTGCACTAATAGTCGGTCTTCACTCCTTGCTGCTTGCTCCTAGCTCCTTGCCCTTTCACCGGCCCAGCTACGCACAGATCCTGTAAAAGCGCAAGAAAAGGAAACTACAAGAAGCATACATCCATAATCGATTATAGGATTAGCATAAATCAAATATACAAGCATCTATTCATCATAAAGACACATGCATATAGAAGAACCTCAAATACTTTATTGATAATAGAAGTAAAGTTCTGAGAGAGTTACAACCACAATAGGCCCAATCCAGCAACACCTCCCAGCTGAAAGAAATCTCCTCTTCACCTCCCTCAAGCAAAACACCCAATAGCTCTATACTCAAACCAACAACACTTCCTTACTTGCACAAAATTCCAGCCTCCTTAGACCTCATGAGAGAGATCTATATATAGGGTTTTGGAGAAAGGATGAGTCATCTTGACACTGGCATAAAGCTGACTAGTGTCCTCTCCCACTTTAGTTAATCTTCAGTTCTTGAGTCCACTTGGAGAATATTGCTTCCACTTGGAGATCAAGACCCTCTTACTCATCACTAGGTGAATTCCTTGACCCAAGTGACAGTTTGGAAGCTTCCTGGGCAGTTGACACCTTGCAGAATGACTGTGCCACTTGGCCAATCTCGCCCAGCGCAGGTAGCCTTCATTAGTTTTGACCTTCAGCGTAGGTACAAGGAGGAGCAGTTGACATTCAGCGCAGATGCTCAGTGGAGCAGCTGACATGATCCAAAAATAGCCTGTTTTTGAGTGTTTTCAGGTGGAGAACTGATTTTCAGTGCTGTGGTTTGCAGATCTTGTTCCTCTAAGGGTAAGAACAACATGTTTAGGGACTTTGGATCCCTCAGATTATTGACATTTCATGCTCCATGCTGTTAGGCACAAAAATGTCTATAACAACTGCATTTGCCAACTGATCTACAACAACCCCTGTGTTTGTTGTAGAAGATGTAGTTTTAGGAATTGTTGTGATAGGCACTGCTTCCAAATGACAACAACCATTTTGGCAGCTTGCTCCATTTCTTTGATTATATTTTCCATATCTCTCTCCATTTTCTTCAACTTTTCACTCTGCTCCTCGATGAGCTTCATCATGTCTGCCTTCTGTGAATCTATTTCTTCAATGTCCTTTGCCAAAGGATCTTCTGTGGCTGGTAATTTTAACTGCTTCCTTAATGTTGCTATGTTTGTATTATTTTTCCTTAGAAGCTCTTATGCAGCATTGATATTTATAGGATCATAACCTAATTTGATCACCATACCCTCCAAAATCTTTGATGTGCCTTTGGCAAGTGCAGAGACTTTATCCATCTTCAATTGTGATTGAACATTGCCTAATATAACCTATAATTTAGACAAACTCATAGCAGTGTTAGTGAGAGTAGATGAATTTTTTTTTCTAGTCTGCTTGTGCATCTCCATTTGGTCAATGGGATGTATGTCTTTCACATCAAATTCAAATGATGCCTTCTTGTAATGTGATGCTACCTTAGGTTGTAGGATATATTCTTGAAGGAAGTCCATTTGCAATTTTCCTTTCTTTGAATCAAAGGCTAGCAATGGTCTACCTGGAGAGCTGGAAGTCTGCTTCCATAACTATTGTATGTATTGATCTTCAAGGCCTCATTTCTTACTTTAATCTCCTTGAATATATCAAATATACTCTTTTCTGTCTCCCCTATGGTAGATATACTGGTCTGCGTGGTCTGCTGCTAATCTTGTGAAGTTGTCGAGGTAGTGGGAGAAAGTGTAGTCTGATCACCCACTAATGAGGAAACAAGTGGCCCCTGAGTAGTGATAATATTCTCTTGCTTTGAATCCTTGTTTAGGCTTGGTTTGGAATGTAACTTGGCCTTCTTCCTGTACATTATTTTGAAGCCTTCATTAGAAATATCAATCACTGAAGGTGACTCTTCTTCTTCACTTCTCTTTGCTATTTTATCCTTTGTGATGGGAGTTTGTACTATTGAAGTGGACACCAACTACTCCTCTGCCTCTTGTAGAGTGTTCTTAGTCCACTCTAGCTGGTTTTTATACTTTTCAATCTCTGGTCTGGCTGTGTGGAAATAAGCAGTAGATTTTTTCTCTATCCTTAACTTGGAGATGACCCCTAATGGATCATATGACCAGATGAAACTAAGGCTAAACTGCATATCTTTTAGTAACTTATCTGCTTCTTCCCCTGCTACCTTATTGTTGCAAATGAAAGGCTATATTTGAGCTCTAATTTTGAATTGGGATTTCTTCTTGGAAGATACAAAGTGAATCTCATCCATATTGAGCATTTTCCTAATGTATTCTAGAGAAAAAATCCTCATTGGGAGGAATTTTGGAAGCTTGTAAGGGGCAAGATCACACCCAAATATCCTCAGCTCTATGTAATTTTGATAAAGGTAATAATCCCCTGTATGGACTTGGTCTGATAGCTGCAAAACTTTCCTAATCTCTTCACTGATTCTTTGCTCTATCCTTTTGCTTAGGATACTGAGTGTTGGATGTACAAACATCTCTATGAATTATTTGTATGAAAATTCCTTTTGTTGCTTCATCACCAGTGTAGTACAAAAGATGACTGACTGTTGATTTCCTTCTTCATCCTGCTTTTGTAAGGCAAGCTTGAGGTTGTCTCCATGAAAATATAAAAACATATAAACTAACACAAAAGGATATTTGAATGCTTCCTTAGTCTCGAATTTGATAAACTACTCATGGATAGAATCTTCAAGAAATTATCTAAAGTTAAACAAGATGGAAGGCTTTGGATTTGTAGAGAAAATGGAAAGAAATCCTATAATTGCCTCATCTAGCCACTAATCTGAGTAATAGCCAAGGAGGTAGGAGATCACTGTGATGATTTTCTTGGCTCTCTTAGGGAAAATGGAGGATGGATAGGGAGGATTTTTCTTGCGCAATGGGGCATCTTCAGTCAAGAAGAGCTCAAGGGTTTTGGCTCTTTTAGCAAAGTCCATTTTCTGATTCAATTCAACAAGTGCTTCATGGAAAAAGGGGTGGTATTCTCTGTTGCAGGAGCTTGCATCATTTGGTCTATAGCTTGGGGAGTGATGGTGAAAAGAATTTCTCTAGTGGGGGAAATAATATCTCTTTGCCTAGGCAAATAACATGCATGACATTTCCTGACAAATATAGGGGTTTTGTGGGTAGAGGGAAAGATATAGTGGGGAAAATTGGATTCCCATAGTTGAATATCATTAGATTTATCTATAAACTTGTCCTCAAGCCAGAAATACATCTCAAAGAGATCAAATTCACAAAGGGTTTCATGGATTTTATAGTCTCTATCTGCCAAAGGGATGTGGTGAAAATCAATGGGAGGGTGGATTAGAGGACCCACAAGTTCCTCTATTCCCTTGTATTTCAAAGGCATGACTAGCTAAAGGGCTAGAACACAAATGGTGTCTTGTTTATGTAGTTTTTCAGGGTGAATAAATAGAATTGAGTTCAAGATAATAGGAAACAGAGGAGTCAGCTTGAACGAAAATTAGCAAGTACGATGCTCGGTCGGGTAAAATAGGTGTAGTTTGAATTGGCTCTCTTGTAATAGTACAATGGTAGTGGCAGTGTATGAACTCAATAACTTGTTAATGAGTGAAAGGAGGGATTTTATAATGTTCTTGGCTTTCCCGTTGATGGCGGTGCAGGTCCGTTGGATTAACGGTTAAACCATTTAATTGCTTAATGGATTAATTTTGGAGGGAGTGTTGGCATTATGATACAGGTGTTGTCCTTGATGGAAACTCACTCAGATGAAAGATCATAGTACAACATGTTAACAACAAAAAATTACAGATCGGTCTACAAAGAATGAATAAGAGAGGTATACATAGGTTCACCTTAACCAAGATGCGTATACATGTAGGTTCACTGAACACAAGTTGCGTATACGTACACACACACTTTCACAAAAGGAAAAGCACGTATATCTTAGAAAACTAAGTTTTTGGTCCAAGGTATTTGGTCCATGGTATTTTGATCCATGGTATTGGTCCAAGGTATCTGGTCTGAGGCATTGATCCTAGGTATTTGGTCCAAGGTATTGGACTTAAGTGGTTTTGGACCATGGTATTGAGAAAGGCCTAAAACTATAAAAGGAGGAGAAGATCGTTAGGCCAGGTGTGCAAGTATCGAATATCTGATGGAGTGTGAGATCTAGTATGCAGGTTATTAGCTTATGGTGCTGTGCTTGATCTAAATCAGGGTTGAACCTTAGCGGTTGATGGAGGATAAGATATAATGATGGATTGCGATCTTAAGGCTTGAAATGAATTATCTTTATATGGTTTGATCATGTTTATTCTAGATTTGGTTACTGACGCATATGTTGTTCTGTAAATATTATGATTTGGGTACAACTAAAGTCTGGAATAGATGCAGAATTATGAATTAATATTTGCAGATGTATATGCTGGCTGGCCTTGAGAAAAGCATGTATACACGCAGGTTCAACACATGGAAGTAGCGTATACCTTATAAAGTATGTTTCATTTGTTTCTGTTTGCTATTGCAGAGTTCTAGGTTCTGGTTTGAGTTCTGGTTACTATATTCTAGTGACAGTATTCTGAATGATCATATTGATGGGTTTTCAAAATGATTGTTTGATTTGGTTATGGTTGGTTGAGAAAGTGATTGGTTGATGTAGATGTATTTGATGATTGAATTACAATTATGATGTTCTTGATGGATCCAGTCTGAAAATTTATGAAACGTGGTCCTTGGAGGAAGAAAGAAGGTTGTAGCCTTCTGTAGGTCGCAACCTACGTACTAGTAAACATATCGGCTAGTACAAGAGTAAGGGGGTTGTAGCTCCCTTCCAATAGAAGCTTGAGAGTGAGAGAAGGTTATAACCTTCTGTAGGTAGAACCGTGCGTACTGGTATAAGTCTACACTAGTACAAAATTGTAAACAGATTTTCTTATTATTAAAAGAAGACAAAGACGACAGCAGCAGGTGGTTTTCACCCACATTGGGTTTCCACCTTATATCTTGGTGTTCATGTGTGTTGCTTATGTGTGATGATTTATTCTGCTTTTACTGCACTATCTAATAAATCTTTGATATACTGGTTAAAGTTCAGTGCATGAAAAATTGGGTAAATCAAAAGTTCTTTGTATATATGGTGGTTTCTTTAAGTATAGTCGCGTATACACGCTAGTTCACTTAGCTGAAGTAGCGTATACAAATTTGTTTGGAAAATTAAATTATTGATCTGATAATACTGATTCACCCCCCTCTCAATATTATTTCCAACAATTGGTATCGGAGTAGGTCCTTCAGAAGAAGCTCGATCGCTTGAAGGGAGATCCATCATCATGAGTAATCAAGAAAGCGTGGGATCCATCAGACCGCCAATCTTTGATGGGAGAAAATTTCTTTATTGGAAGATAAGAACCACAACCTATCTACAATCACTTGGAACAGATGTCTAGGAAATCGTGGAAGGAGGATATACATTTCCATGAGCAATTCCTACAAATACAGTAGGTAAAAAGTAATATGAAACCAATGCCAGGGCTGTCAATACATTATTGGGAAGTTTGTCACAATCAGAGTTTGTCAAAGTTATGCAGCTGAAATCAGCCAAAGAAATATGGGACAAGCTACGAAGGAGACTCTTAGGTAAAACGTGCTAAACTGCAAACTCTCAGAATTCAATATGAAGCTCTTAAGATGCACAATGATGAAAGTATAGCTAGTTACTTCTTATGTATAGATGAGGTTGTTAATTGCATGAAGAATTTTGGTGAAGAGATAAAGGAAGTTACCTTAGTTGAGAAAGTTCTAAGATCCTTGTATGCTAAATTTGAATCAAAAGTATCTGCCATAGAAGAAAAATAGGATCTACTGACTATCACTATGATATAGCTTCACAGAATCTTAACTGCCTTTGAGATGAGAAAAGGAGGCCCATCAGATATGAGAGAAGTCGCATTTAAAGCTTCAGCAAAAGGAAAGGAAGAACTCAATGGTTACCTTAGTTGAGAAAGTTCTAAGATCCTTGTATGCTAAATTTGAATCAAAAGTATCTGCCATAGAAGAAAAATAGGATCTACTGACTATCACTATGATATAGCTTCACAGAATCTTAACTGCCTTTGAGATGAGAAAAGGAGGCCCATCAGATATGAGAGAAGCCGCATTTAAAGCTTCAGCAAAAGAAAAGGAAGAACTCAATGAATTAGGACATATTTTAGAAGAAGAAGATGAAGTAAACTTTGTCAAGAAGCTTCAACGAGGTTCCGTAAGATTTAGAGGTAAACTACCTTTCAAATGTTTTGCCTATGGTAGAGTCAATCATTATGCTGCCAAATGTCCTCATAAAGATAAATATGATAAATGGAAGGAATCTGCAAAATGGAATAGAAAACAAAGTGTAAGTAAAAAGAGTTACTATCCTCATGAAGATAGCGATGGTTTATCAAATAGTGATGAAGATGAAAATAGTAATGACTATAGACTTCTAATGGCTTATGAAGATGATAATTTTTGGGACGCTTTAGAAGAAGATGACCTTCATGAAGAAATCTCTAAACTCAAAATCTATTTAGAAGAAAAGAATATAATTATATATACCTTGGCATACCATCTTGCTAAAAGAGAAAAACACAATGGAAAACTAGAATGTGAAATTGTGGGTCTAGGAAAGGATCTTGAGAAAACAAAATCTCTTAATCTTAGATTTGCTAAAGGATCAGAAACCTTAAATGAAATTATCAAAGTACGGTGTTCTCCTCTGAGAAAGACAGGTCTTAGATATACTGAAGAAGCATCTCAATCACAGAAGCCGTCAACCTCCACTAAAAGCTACCTTGATGAAGCAAAGAATAGTGAATAGTCTGAAAATCATCAGCAAAGGCATAAAGCAGATCACCAGGTAAATCAGGCTCAATTTACTTCAAGGATGAAGAGAAGCCACAACCAACCTTAGGTAAATCATACTCAATTTTCTTCAAAGATGAATATCAATAGAAACTTCAATCACTATGTCAATAGATTCGATAATCGCAGGAACTTATTTATTGGTCAATGTTTCTCATGTCATAATTTTGGACACAAAGCTGCTCAATGTGTTGCTTACAAAACCATCATGACTAGAGAAGCATGAAATCAAAGGAATGTGACCAGGATCAAGAAAAGTTCCCATAATAACTTTTCTCTTCTTGAAAATGAAATAGAATGCTCAATCTGTAACAACTTTGGCCATGAAGAATCTGAATGCAGGAGCAAATTTCGACAAATATCTCAAAAGGAGCAAACTCCATTAAATTCCAAAATATGGAGAAGGAAAGAAAATCAAACAAAAAGATTTGGTATAGCCTTGTATGCATAAGGACAAGAAAATCAATGGTACATCGAAAGTGGATGCTCAAAACACATGACAGGTGACAAAGAAAAACTTCACTCGTATAATGCCTTAGAAAAAGAAAAGAATATCTCATTTGGAAAGGACACTCCTACTGTCATAAAAGGTAAAGGCTCTGTTTTCTTGAAAGAAAAGGTTAAAGATGGGAATGTTATGTCTGTAGATGGTCTAAATCATAACCTATTGAGTGTCAGTCAAATGTGTGATCAAGGAAATGAATTGGTGTTTTGATCAAATGGATGTGTTGTTCGTGAGCTTGATACAAGAGAAACCATGATCAAAGGTATAAGAACTCCAAACAACTTATACATACTCAAGGGAGGATAACAACAGTGCTATCTAAGCAAAAATGATGAAAATTGACTATGACATAGAAGATTGGGACGTCTAAGCTTTTCTCAAATAAGAAAAGCATGCAGATTCCAGGCTGTTCGTGATCTTCCAGATATCAGCATTCCTAAAAATACAATATGCAAACCATGTCAATTCGGTAAGCAAACTAGATCTCACTTCATTGAAAATGAAGGGTCAGCTAGTAAGCCTCTTGAACTTTCTCATACTGATTTATGTGGACCATCAAGGAAAAATTCACCTTGTGGAGAAGAATACTTTATATTGTTTATTGATGATTTTTCTAGAATGTGTTGGATAGGTCTTCTAAAGCATAAAGATGAAGCATTTGAAAAGTTCAAAGCCTTCAAGGCTTTGGCTAAAAATGAATTAGATCACAAAATTAAATGCCTCAGATTTGATTGAGGAGGGGAATTTACCTCGAATGAATTCTTTGACTTTTGTGAACAACATGGAATAAAAAGGCAGTTCTCCACCGCAAGGACTCCTCAGCAAAATGGAGTGGTAGAAAGAATGAACAAAACTGTTCAACAAATGGCTCAAACTATGCTATATGAATCTGGAACTCCTACAAACTTCTGGAGTGAAGTTGCATTTGCCGCTGTAACTATTCTCAACCAAGCAAATGTTCAGGTAAACAGCACTCAAACTCCGCATGAACTTTGGTATGGTAAGACTCTTATGGTAAAATACTTTAAAGTTTTTGGAAGCAAATGCTATATCAAAAGGACTGATGAAAAACTTGGTAAGTTTGAGCCCAGAGCAGATGAAGGTATTCTTCTTGGTTACTCTTCCCGAAGTAAAGGATATAAATGTTATAATAAAAGACTTGGGAAAATTGTTGAAAGTATTGATGTTGTAGTTGATGAAACATGCAAAAATTCAAAACAGATAAAAACCAAAGATTATGACAATGAAGAAGATGGGGATTATTTTCCCACATCAAATCACAATGATTGTGAAGAAGAAACCAATGAAGCACCAGAAGAAGAGATAACGGTAGAAGAAATGACTCTGTCCAGGTATGTTCAGAAAAATCATCCAGAAACTAAAATTTTAGGGGAAAAAGAGGCAGGTGTACAAACAAGAAGAACTATTACAGAAACCTCAAGCTATCTAGCATCACTATCCTACACCAAACCTCAAAATGTAAATGAAGCATGCAAAGATGAATGTTGGGTCAAGGGAAAGAATGAAGAACTTGAGCAAACTGAAAAGAATAATACTTGGGAATGTTAGACTAGGCAGTAACTCCTCAACCAAAAATTGATTCATGCTTATTCCTTCAGGTAGGTCTTCATTAAATACATGAGGGAGAGACTGTTTAGTTCATCTCCTGATGACTGTTCATATTACTTATTTATCTATTTACAATATATTCACCCAATCATGAGGATTAGGTGTCAACATTCCCCCCCTTAATCTGGAGGGATGTTGGTGAGTCCAAGCATCATTCTGAATCGTTCAAGCTTTTCTCTTCCAAGCGCTTTGGTGAATATGTCTGCAATTTGATCATTTGTGGAACAATGACAGAGATGGATTGTTTTGGCCTCAACATGATGTCGAATCAGATGATATTTAGTATTGATGTGCTTCGTTCGATCATGGAACTTTGGGTTCTTGGCCAACTTTATTGTAGAGGTATTTTCAATCATGGGTGGAGTTGATTGTACTTGTTTTACCTACAAATCTTCAAGAATTTTCCTGAGCCACACAATTTCTTTTGTTTCTTTAGCTACTGGCACCTATTTTGCTTCTGTTGTGGAATCTACTAGAACTGATTGTTTGCGTGATCTCCAGGAGAGAGCTCCTAATCAAAGACTCATAGCATATCTTGAAGTAGATACCCCAGTTTCTTTGTCTCCATCGAAGTCTAAATCAGAGTATCCAATCAAGCTGAAGTCGTCCACCTGTGTATACTTGATTCCGAAGACTTGAGTTCCCTTCAAGTACCTTAGAACTCTTTTTGCAGTAGACCAATGTCCCTCACAAGGGTTTTGCATAAACCTGGAGAGGATTCCAACAACAAATGAAATGTCTGGTCTCATAGTAGTTAGGTAGTTGAGACTTCCTACAAGCTGTCTATACTTTGTTGCATCCTCAAATTATTTTCCTTCAATAGATGTGAGCTTTAAGTTTTGTCCCATTGGAGTAGTAAGAGGATTGCATTATGTCATGCCAAACCTGTTCAACAGATCTCCAATGTATTTCTTTTGAGAAAGAAATATGGAATTTGGATGTTGGGTTACTTCAATACCAAGATAGTAATGAACATAGCCCAAATCAGTCATTTCAAATTTTTTCCCATATTCCTTCTTTATGGATGCAATGTAGCTTTCATTGTTCCCTTTCATCAAAAGATCATCTACATATAACACAAGATATACAATTGTTTTGCCAACTTTCTTAACAAATAAAGTTGCATCATCAAGATCATAATGTTTGAAATTGAGTTTCAGAAGATGCTCAGTTAGTTTTTCATACTAGGCTTGCGGTGCTTGTTTGAGGCCATACAAGGACTTCACAAAATTGCATACTTTATGTTCATTTCCTTTCACAACAAATCCTTCAGGCTGAGACATAAAAACATTCTCTTTTAGATCTCCATTTAAGAAAGTAGTTTTTACATCCATTTGATGAACTTTCCAACCGTTCTAAGCTGTTAGTGCAAAGAGTGCCCGGATGGTTGCCCATTTTGCTGTGGGGGCAAAAGTATCCTCATAATCAACCCCTTCCTTCTATGAAAAACCTTTTACCACAAGCCTAGCTTTGTGCTTGTCAAGTGAGCCATCAGCTTTATACTTGTTCTTGTAGACCCACTTGCAGCCTATTGGTTTGGTTCCTAATGGAGGATTAACCAGCTTCCAAGTGCCGTTCTATATGAGGGCATCACACTCCTTTTGCATCGCTTCTTTCCATCCATCATGAGAAGTAGCTTCTTTGAAGGAAGTTGGTTCAAAATTTGTGGACAAGTTCAATTCACAATCATAAGAAACATCCATATCAACAGGTGAATTAGAGTCATCCACATCACCTCCATTTTGCCGGTTTGAATTTCTAGTTCCTGTCTTTCCAACCTCATCAGGATGAACACTTTCAAGTGCCTTTGTCAACCACTTTTGGGGACCTTTCTCAGATGGTCCAGGCTGCTCTGTTGATTGAGTTGGGACTGAATCAATATTGAGTCCCCCAATTCTATCAATCACATCACTTAAAGCATCATATGTTGTTGGAGATTCATGCGGGGGAGAGTGTTCTTTAGAAGAAGATTCCACATAATGATCTAGTATAGGAATACCCCCTTCAAGATTTGGAATCTGATTATCAAATTCTTGAAATGATTTTTCTTTTGCAAATCTATCCAAGCGATCAAGTTTCCGCTCAACAACATTGTCAGTTTTGGATGATTCAATAAAAATTACATCTCTAGATACAACAAAATTTTATTTACTTCATCATAGAGATGGTATGCTTTGGAGGTGTTTGAATACCCCAGGTGTTGGAAATAATACTGAGAGGGGGGGTGAATCAGTATTATCAGAAAAACTTTTTCATTTTATGCTCAGAAACATATACGCTACTTCAGTTAAGTGAAACAGCGTGTACACGCTACTGTGTCTAAAGAAACCAACGTATAACAAGAAAACTTATGATTCAGTAGCTTATCTTCAGTAAATGCATCAGGATATTATTAACCATGATAGTAAAACAGGTGCAGTATAACAGAACAGATCATCACACAGAAAACACACACATGAACACCATGATATAAGGTGGAAACCCAATGTGGGTGAAAACCACCTGCTGCAAGTCGTCTCTATCTTTCTTTAATATGAAACTTCAGTTTACAATCTTTTGTACTGGTGCAACCTTATACCAGTACGCAGGCTACAACCTGCTGAAGGTTTCAACCTTCTCTCGTTCTCCAATCTTCCTTGGAAGGGAGCTCCAACCCCCCTTTGCTCTTGTACTAGCTAAGATACTAGTACGTAGGTGCTGGCCTACAATCTTCTTTCCCTCAGGTACCACTTTTCATACATTTTCAGACTGGATATTCCTGAAGCACAACATTACAATCTGAAGACCACAATTCATTCAACTTTCATAACAGATCATTTAAGCACAAAACAACTAGCATCATCAATCTTTGAATCACTGAACCACTAAAACCCTGTCAACACCAGTTACCAGAACACAGAGCAGACTACAGAACTCTGCAATAGCAGTCAGACCCAACTGCAACCCCAAAAATCAGACTTCAAAAGATATACGCTACTTCAATGAGAGAAACCCGCGTATACACGCACTTTTACTGAAGACAACCTGCGTACAGATCTAAAAATAAACTCTCTTAACTTGCAGCTGTACCAGACATCAGTTAGACCCATAACATAACATTGCGTCAGTATGCAGATCTAGAAATAGGCATAATCAACCATATCATAATAGTGCATTTCAAACCATTAGATCTCGATCTGTCCTTAAATCTAGTCTTCCATCTGTTATCACAAAACCAGTACTAGGGACTGCAACCAAGCAAGGTCTCATGTAACTGTTTCAGACCATACTTTAGATTAGGAATTAGCCTTCCTAATCAGAGAGGGCTCTCTCACAACTCTTGACAAAATCCTTCAAACACTAGATGGCTAACTCTTTATTTACTTATGAAAGCATAACTGGTTGGAAACACATCAAACTAGCTCTCATTGGGTTATGGAGTCTATAATATCAAGTAAACAAGGAAAACACAGTGACCTCATAGAAATCAAGGCTTTTAGCATTACATGTCAAACATATTTCACCAAAACATAGCTTGCTGTATACACAGGAAGTCAGAGCATATATTTATGAATTCTGAGTGATTGCATACAACAAAACCATAAAATAACATAAAGTACCACACATCATCACTACATTTGATCATGACAATCCTTCGAGAATCTTGAGAAGAGAATAACTCTGTTTTACTATTACTGTCAAAAAAGGTCTTACAATGGCCCAAAACAACACTGTTTTTCTATAAAGTATCCAACCCTTTCTACATCTAACCTTGGCCCATATATAGGCAAGCAAACTAAAACACCTCGAGCTTCCTCCTCCAGCATGAGGAGAGCCTCGAAGGTGGCTATTAACTATTCCTACATGCTATTTAATTAATGCATTTATTACAAAGTGCTGAAATGTAATTGCACACAATCCTAATCAAACTAAAACATTAATTCCTTTCTCCTCGTATGCTTGATGCTTTTCTGGCTCTTGACACATGTCCTTTTGCTGCTTGAGTTGAGATGACTGAAGGAAAGTACATTAAATAAGTTGGCCTTGGATTCCAGTCACGTAGATGGCTTCATTAATTAACTAAAGAAGGTGCTCTGTTTTCACGGCTTCTGTCTCCCAACATTTTCCTAAAGTGTAGCAACATGTTCCCAAGTCTTTTAATAACCTCAGGTATGGAATGCTGACATGTTTCTGATTGTGCTGTAGGTGGCATTGACAGACAGGTGTTTCTCTTCCTCAACTCCCGCTCACAGTATCACACTAACAGTTCTGCGCTTTAAAATCATCAGCTACAGCAGTTTCGTAGCGCGCTACGAAACTGCTGTGTAATCATAAACACAGTCTTCTAATAATCCCCTGATTAGATAAACCTATCTCCGTTGTCTTCAAGATATTTTCTCTGCTTTCTTTCTATTGGTTACGACATCCTTTGAGGTGAGGAATATCAGAACAGCTGGATCCATCTTTAAAACCTCATCTAGAACCCTTAATCATACAGAAAGTTCACAGACTTCATTTTCACTCCTCTTCACTTTCAGCAATAATCTCTAAGATGCTAAACTTAACAGCATCAGTCTTTAGCAATTCCCTGTTTGAATGCTTAGATCTTTTTGCTTGAGAAGGTTTATGATTGTTTTTCTTTAATAGCCATAACTAGTTCCAGGCCTTTGGAACATATCTTCAACGGCTTCCTCTGTTGCACATAATTGTAACCAGTCTTTATTTCCAGAATGTAGTGATAAGCATTTGTAAATGGCTTATTTAGCAACCGGAATGATATTTGTTCAATCTCCTTGGGCTTTGGATTCCCCTTCCTGAATGTTCTTTTAAAGGTCTATAAGATGCATTATCTCTGCAATTATATATCCAATATGATGGTAATAGCCTCTTGATAATAATACATCTGCATAACAATGCTGTGAGTATCAACAAAATCCTTTGAATTCCTACCATCTACAATGCAACTTACAAAACTGAAATTCCCCTGCTCTTGGTATTTTTAATTTGACAGAGTCATCATGTTGATATGTGATGTCAACAGAGTCTGATGAGTCTAATCTCAAAGGAGATATAAGAAGAGGTTGAGTTAATTGAATCTGGAACCTTGACTTCATGTTTTTTCACATCAAATGATAATCAAACCTTTGTTACAGTAAGGCCGCTTCTTTTCAAGCTCTAATGCTTGGGCCTCAATTTCAACTTTCCACTTGTTCAACAACAGTTCCTGAACTCTCATCTGCTGGCTTTGCATATCTTCTGCAGCATCTTCACCATTTTCGAACAATGCTTCATACAGCTTGTTTGCAGTGTCATAAGAGCACATCTCTTCATAGAAAAGCTGCTTGGAACACAGAATTTTCCTTATTTCTTCCTTGGTCTCCTTAGAAATACAATCCACAGAATCCAAGAGAGCAGGATTCTCGACAACCTTTGATGCGTCCTCTACTCCGAGGGTATCATTCAGTCTCTTAAACTTCTTGTACAGGTCGTTGAACTTATCTCTACACTGGTTACCAGAAATGCGAAATCCTTTCTGCTTTCATTATGTCCATGTAGTATCTCGACCTTTTTCGAAACAATAGTCCTTCACAAACGCACTTCCTCCCGTATTGCATGGAAAAAATTTGTCTTTCCTGACCCATTGGCATCAACCACATAATTATGCTTAGGGATAAATGACTCTGTCGCAACCTGCTCCTTGTAACTGCTGCATCAACTTTTGCTCTCTGTCATCGACATTTGGTCACGAAAACCCTGAGTTGACAGTATCTTTGGTATGAATTGCGCCATCCTTCCTTATCTTCAGGTATTGCAGTTTTATGCTCGGGCCAGCGATAAACGATAAACAATGGTTGCATATTCGCTTTAAAGTCTCTTTAATGTGTTCATACACCTTCTCGACAAATGGCGTTACTGAATACTGTGTTGTGCCACCTGTCCAACGGACTTTATTGAGCTTACATGAATCAAGCCAGCCGTTTGCCCTGAATCCACAAGATTAAATGAAACCATTCCTATCATTAACCCCTCCTTTTACCGGACAGATGCTACAGTCATCTAAATCTCTCTAAAAATCCGCTGTTACAAATAACACGATTTGTCATAAGCGGAGAAAAGCCTGACGGTGAGTATGCAACAAGAAATGCCGCATTACAAATGACTTTTCCTGATATCTCCAGTATTTGGCCTCCATAGTTGAGACATATGTCATAGTGACAGCGTCCAAAGGTGGAGCATTGTTACAGCTCAGTTGAGTTTATTTGGCGCCATGTTCTCCACACAGCTTGAAAAGCCAACAATGTAACCATGTCAACATTAATAGATGACACCGACGCCTTTATATCATTTGTATGGGATATTGTGATTTCTGTATGCGCAAGAGGGCGCTACAGTAAAGAGCGTTGATAGGCAGAGACACTCCAATTTTGTTGTTTTATCTCTGAATTCACAACCCTTACATACGCTACCTGACCCAGAAAATATAGGAAATTAATCTTAAAACATGTCCTTACTTCCTTCTCGAGGATCTTGGTTTTGTGTATTTGTATACAAACTTCTCTTGCAGCTGTACCCTCCCCATCTGGTCCATGACCTCCAATTGCATAAACAAGGTCATCAACCACTGAACAAGCAAATTCAAAACGTGCCACATTCATCTTTGCAAGCAAACTCCACGTATTTAATATTGGATCATAACTGTATGTATCTGCTGAAGCCTCTGCTGAGTAGCCATTATCAACCAACCCACCAATGACCATTAGTTTTTCATCTATCACAGCAAACCCAAAAGCTCTCTTCAAAGGACCAGGCATGGATGGAAGAAATTTCCATTTACCACGGGCAGAATCAAGAACTTGCCACTGCATTTTGCCACTACATGAATCTGCAGTCAGCACATAAAGCCATTCTTCAAGGGTGCCAGCTAGTTTTCTTGCCATATAAAATTCATTGCTCAGAATGAAACTCCTCCATGCTTTCGAAACAAATCTCAGTGATTGAAAATCTGAGCGAGGTATTAGTGCAAGACAATACTTG
Organism: Pinus tabuliformis; assembly: GCA_031772625.1. Taxonomy (NCBI): domain Eukaryota; kingdom Viridiplantae; phylum Streptophyta; class Pinopsida; order Pinales; family Pinaceae; genus Pinus; species Pinus tabuliformis. Next base: position 1,388,409,329 of record CM062804.1, read on the forward strand.
GTAATATCATCAGGAAGGCCTGGCAAAAGAGCAGATTCATAATCACGATCATTACATAGAATACTTTTTGATATACATTCCTGCTGAGCTGAGGACCTGACACGGGCTCTAATGGCTTCTTTCTTTGTGAATGCCTTCACTATTGGAAAGGCTTTAGTCAGTGGCAGGGTTTTCAAAATATTGCCAAAATCAGCATCAATGGCGTCTTTCTCAACTATCAGATCACTTTTAGATGAATCCATGCGTTCTTTTTGTGGCCATATTACATTTTCAACTGAGCATGGCAATTTGGTAGGTACAGCACCATTCATTAAAATGGTTCTTCCAGTATCATGAGCTGTCCCCATAGGGCAAAATCTTGCAAGAGGGAACATTTACCCAAGTCCTGTGACAGCCAAATATCCCCGATTGCCTGATTTTTATATGGTGACCAGTTGCTCTTTAAATAATCAGACACAATGTCAGCACGAGCTGCTGTGCCAAATGGGGTATCATAGAGGTTCAAAATACCCTTCACTCATGGGAATTTTGGGGAACCAAAGTTTACAAGATGATGAAATATTGACTAGTACCTTTATATCTGCTAAAACTCTTTCGGGTTTGTATTGGTTAGGAGTCAATGCCATTCCAAAAACGATACTCAACCTGCCAGTTCTAAAAATGACAGTAAGAAGGTTCGGGTTGAAAATTACAAGAAAAATTGTTGGAAGCGCACATTTCCTTGCTATCTGAATTGAACAGGGCAGATTTCAGGAGCCCATCAACTCCAACTGATACCATGAAACTTTCTATAAGAATGGCAAATTTACATAGCCCTTGTTGTTCGTTGTGTCTTCCCTGTTTTGTAAAATCCATAAATCAGAGCATTGTATGTAAACAATATCAAAGTTATATCCTTTAGTCAACACTAGACCTTTAAGCACCTCAACCTCATCCCCAGCAGTTGTAGCCAGTATACCATAGGCGTGCTTAGAATTTGGGCCTTCACTGAAAACTTAGAGAAAATCCCTAATTTCGTAGCGCAGCCAGTGCAAAGTCAGTGCTTTTGCTACGAAATCACTAAAATAGATGGCGCTGCGAAACTGCTAAAAGAATTCAGGCGCTGCGAAAACCCCCGGTCTTTAAGCTAGACCAAAAATTTTGACAACGGCATTTTTAGTGATAACACCATCAACCGGTGTGATCTCTCCTTAGCTTAGATCAAGCAACCCAGAACCTGCATACCAGATCTCTTTCTTTTAGATATTCAAGACTTTTCAATTACTCTGTGCCTAATGATCTTCTTCTCCTTATATAGCCTTAGGCCGTGCTCAATACCAAGAGCCAAAACCATCGAAATCCAATACCATCAGCTTCAAAACGAGGGATCAACACGTCCTTCGAGACACCATGGTCCAAAACCATAGGCACAACTTCCAAGGAATAACCGCCATGGACCAAAGATAAGTTTTCCACATACACGCTATTTTACTGAAGCCAACCTGCGTGTACACGCGACTTGGTATATAGCGAACCTGCGTATACGCGACTTGGTATATAGTGAACCTGCTTGTATACGCGACTTGGTATATAGTGAACCAACGTGTATATATTTTCTCTTCATACTTGTAGTCTGATCATCAATTCCTTGCTGCTATCCTTCTGCACTATGATTTGTCATCAGTGTGATTTTCCATCAAGGCCAACACTTGTCTCATAATGCCAACAATCTCCCCCTTTGGACTTGATGGCAACCCCAAGATCCTTAGAACCATTCTCCCCCTTTGTCATCAAGGGCAAAGGGCTGTGCTCCCCCTGAGTACATGCTGATATCTCTGCTTGGCTGTGCTGAAACATGCTTCCCCTGACTGTAGGCAATATCTGCAAAAGATGTTCTTCAAAAGAACCAAGACCTTCCTATCACCAAAAGACTCAATACATACATCCATTCTCCAAGTGGGGATACATTAGAAAGTTACATATAACAACCAATTATATTACATCATTCATCCCAGGCATAGTGGGGAAACCAACATAGGCCGTTACATGACCTTGACATCATAAAAAAGATAAAAGAGATACATGACATAGAGACAACAAATCTAGACCAAGACTTATGAAAGTCACAAGCAGCATCTGATAAACATATTTTAGATCAACGACCAAGATTTCCTTCTGAGCTCCTTCTCCTAAAATCAACAACAGTTGTGTACTAGAACCAAAAGCATCTAAATGCCAACAATGCTTTATGAGACTTTAAGATGTTCCCCCTGAACATGTGCCTGCTGCACCCCCTGAAACTGTGCCTGAAGAATTCTGGCATACCCATCTCAGACCTTCTCCAACCAGAGTCTGCCCTTGCTGTTCAGAACTCCATATACGTGACTTCTCCTCCATAAAACAGCGTATGTACGCGGATATGCTTTCTACAACACGCGCACGTCATACACGCGACTTTCCCAGCATAAATCTGTGTATATACGCGGCTAACCCTTACATAACTTGCGTATACCCACTTTTCTGTAGAACAGACAAGCTTCAACAGTAGGATGAAGCATCAACTACTCCCAGATTTTGTCTGAGATATTCAAAAGTTTCCCTGGGCAGTGGTTTTGTGAGAATATCAGCAACTTGTTCCTTAGAAGGAACATACTCCATCTTGACCTTCTGCTCAAGCACTTGTTCCCGAAGAAAATGGTACTTGATTGGTTTATGCTTGGTCTTTGAGTGCATGAATGGATTCTTTGAAATGTTGATTGCACTTGTATTATCACATAAGATAGAGACTGGTGAAGTGTAAGTGATTTGAAAATCCTACAAGGTTTGCATCATCCAAAGAAGTTGTGTGCAACATGATGTCGCAGCCACATATTCTGCTTCAGCTGTAGATAAGGCAATCGAACTCTGTTTCTTGCTGAACCAAGATACTAATCTGGAGCCCATAAAGAATGCACCACCACTCGTGCTCTTCCTGTCATCCACGCTTCCGGCCCAATCTGCATCTGTATAAGCATGAAGTGTGAGATCTGTATCTCTAGGATACCATAATCCATAATTTTGTGTCCCTTGAAGATATTTGAAAATTCTCTTCACTGCCTGAAGATGAGTCTCCTTTGGATTTGCCTGAAATCTCCCAACTATTCCGACTGCATGCATGATGTCTGGTTGGGTACCTGTCAAATAAAGAAAACTCCCAATCATGGATCTATAAGTTGGTTGATGAACTGCTGCTGATTCATCATTTGCACTGAGGCTACATCCTCAACCATGGGTGTACATACTGGCTTTGAATCTTCCATGCCATACTTCTTCAAGATCTGCTTGACGTACTTGGTTTGAGACAAGAAGATGCCTCCTTCATTTTGTTGGATTTGCAATCCAAGAAAGTATGTCAATTCTCCAAGTAGTGACATTTCGAATTCTTTCTGCATAACCAAAGCAAAGTTTTGACTCATAGTCTCTTCATTGCTGCCAAAGATAATATCATCTACATAAACAACAAGCATTAGCAATTTGTTATTTTCAACTTTTATATAGAGATATCTATCTGCTGATCCTTTTGAAAAGCCTTGTTTGTGAAGATATTTGTCCAATCAATAGTACCAAGCCCTTGGAGCTTGTTTGAGACCATAGAGAGCCTTTTTCAATCTGCATACAAGGTTTGGATCATTCCCAAGAATGAAACCATCTGGCTGCTCAATATACACTTCTTCTTCTAAGTCTCCATTCAAAAAGGCTGATTTCACGTCCATTTGAAATACCTTGAAGTTTTGAAAGCTTGAGAGAGCAAGGAACATTCGGATGGCCTCAAGTCTTGCAACATGAGCAAATGTCTCTTCAAAATCTATTCCTTCTTGCTGCGCATACCCTTTACAAACAAGTCTGGCCTTGTTTCTAATTACTTCTCCATTTTCATTTAATTTATTTTTGAAGACCCATTTTGTCCCTATGACATTTTTATCTTTTGGTCTAGGAACCAATTCCCAAGTGTTGTTCTTTTCGATCTGCTCTAGTTCTTCATCCATTGCTTTGACCCAACATTCATCTTTGCATGCCTCTTTCACACTTTTTGGTTCAGTGGAAGAGAGTAATGCCAAATAGCTTGAAGCTTCTGCAATTCTTCTTCTTGTTTGTACTCCTGCTTCTTTCTGCCCCACAATCTGAGATTCTGGATGATTCTTTTGAACATATCTGGATGGAGTCTTCTCTTCTATTCTTTCCTGCTCCTCTGGTTCTTCTTGAGGTTCTTCTTCTTCATCATTCTGCCTTTGAGGGTAGCCTTCATCTTCTTCAATGTCTTCATGATGAACTTGCCAAGGAATATATCCCTTTTCATCAACCACTACATCAATGCTGTCAACAATTCTGCCAAGTCTTTTATTGTAGCACTTGTATGCTTTGCTATGTGGAGAATAACCAAGAAGAATGCCTTCATCTGCTCTTGGTTCACATTTTCCAAGTTGCTCATCAGTATTCTTAATATAACATTTGCTCCCAAATATTTTGAAGTGCTTCACCGAAGGAGTCTCACCACTCCAGAGCTCATGAGGTGTTTGAGTGCTGTTTACTCGGAAATTTGTTTTGTTAAGAATAATAACCGCAGCATGTGCAGCTTCACCCCAGAAATTTGCGGGAGTACCTGATTCGTCAAGCATAGCACGAGCCATTTGTTGGATTGTTCTGTTCATTCTTTCCACCACCCCATTTTGCTGAGGAGTTCTAGCTATAGAGAATTCTCTTCTTATCCCATGTTCTTCACAGAAATCAAAAAATTCGTTTGAGGTAAACTCCCCACCTCTGTCAGATCTGAGGCACTTAATTTTGTGCCTTGATTCATTTTCAACCAAGGCTTTGAAGGATTTGAATTTTTCGAATGCTTCATCTTTGTGCTTCATAAGCCCTAACCAAACAAACCTGGAGAAATCGTCAATGAATAATATCAAATATTCTTCTCCTCGAGGTGTCCTTTTCCTAAATGGACCGCATACATCTGTATGGACTAGCTCAAGAGGTATGCTGGCTGATCCTTCCTTCTCTGGAAAGTTAGTTCTGGTTTGCTTCCCAAACTGACAAGATGTTCATATAGTGTTGTCTGGAATTTTGATATCTGGAAGACCACGAACTGCCTGATATTTGCATGCTTTCCTTATTTGTGAAAAGCTTAGATGCCCCAACCTCCGATGCCACAGCCAGTGTTCATCATCCTTGCTCAAATAGCATTGTTGTGGTCCTTCTTCAAATATGTATAGATTATTTGGAGTCCTTCTTCCTTTGATCACTGTTTTACCTGTATCAAGATCATGAACACAACATCCATTTGATCTAAATATTACCTCTGTTCCTTGATCGCACATCTGATTGACACTCAGAAGATTATGCCTCAATCCATCAACATACAAAACATTTCCATCTTTGACCTTCTCTTTCAATGGAGCAACACCTTTTCCTTTTATGGCTGCAGAGATATCATTTCCAAAAGAAACTTTCTTCCCCTTGTAGGAATTTACAGGGTAAGTTCCTCAGAAAGAATACCAAAAGGACACCGCTCACAACCAGATCTCAAATCAATACACCAGTATTTTTGACGTGGTTAAAACCCTCAGAGTGCAAGGAGGGAAACAGTCCACGGCCTGTCCCAACGTGGGTACAGACAATTTATTAATCAAAGAATGAAAATTTACATAAGCTTCTCTCATGCACGGATTACCCGAACAATGACCCTCCATGCGCTTTAAATAGAACTCATGGACCAATCGGGTGTCAAGCCACGGATCAAGTGTCGGTAATACCGAGGTGAGAGTGAACCGTCGGATCACTACATATCGTGACCGTCGGATTGTAAGTTACAAAATGTACAACGGTAAAGAAACACACTTTACCTAACTCTAACCTAACTCTATACTAGACCAAGTTGAACTTAACTATATCCTATGTGTCGGAATATCCTAACATCCCCCCTTAAGAACAACTTGGGATAGGATTGAAGGATTTACAAATATGACACAATAGGAGAAGGAAGGAGGCACTAGAGCCTATCCCCCCTTAGTGACAACTTCCTGAACTCCAAGCATATATCGAAGTTTAGTGAACTTCGCCTCTGTGAGAGCCTTTGTGAAGATGTCTGCAACCTGATCATCTGTTGGACAATATTGCACTTCAAGAACATGGTCATGAATGAGCTTTCTGATGAAGTGCATGTGTAGTTCAATGTGTTTGCTGCGCTGATGCTGGACTGGATCTTTGCATAGCTGAATGGCACTTTGATTATCACACCAAAGTGTGGTTGGATGCTGCTGCTCAAAGCCAAACTCTGATAGGATCTGACGAAGCCACAAGGCTTCCTTACTAGCTTCCACGGCACCACGATACTCTGCTTCTGCTGACGAAAGAGAAATGGCAGCCTGTTTCTTACAAGCCCATGTAATAGGTCCTGAACCAAGAGTGAAGACATAACCGGCAGTAGACTTCCGATCATCAAGGTCACCAGCCCAATCAGAATCAGTGAAACCAACTAACAGAGGAGCTGCTTTGGCACTGTAATGAATCCCAAACTGTACTGTACCTCGAACATAACGAAGTATTCTTTTAGCTGCTTTCCAATGACTTTCACGGGGGTTTTGCATAAAACGAGCAACAAGGCCAACAACAAAGGAAAGATCAGGACGAGTATGGGTTAAATACAAGAGTTTTCCGACAAGTTGACGGTATAAGGTAGCATCAACTTCAGGAGAAGTACAAGAGACTGAAAGTTTGACTCCAGACTGAAAGGGAGAAGTGGCTGGCTTACAGTCTTCCATGTGAAAATGACGAAGAATATCACAAGCATACTTGGACTGGGAAAGGAAAATACCCTCTTGGGATTGCAAGACTTGAAGACCGAGAAAATAGTGTAAGTGTCCTAAGTCTGTCATTTCAAATTTCTTTTTAAGGCTGGACTTCACATGGTTTATAAGGTTGGGATCACTACCAGTAAGAATAAGATCATCAACATAAAGAACAAGGATGATGAGAGAGTTGCCCACTTTCTTGGTGTAGACAGTATTGTCAGAATGACACCTAGAAAAGCCAGATTCTAAAAGAAAGCTATCCATTTTGGCATACCAAGCTCGAGGAGCTTGCTTGAGGCCATAAAGGGATTTCTTAAGTCGACAAACGAGGCTGGAGTCTGTTTGTATGAAGCCAATGGGTTGTTCCATATAGATTTCTTCCTGCAAGTCCCCATGCAAGAAGGCAGATTTAACATCCATTTGATGGACTTCCCATTTTAAAGAGGCAGCAAGGGAAAGAACAAGGCGGATAGAGTTCATTTTGGCAACTGGAGAGAAGGTTTCAGTGTAGTCAATGCCTTCAACCTGTGAAAAGCCCTTAGCAACTAGACGAGCTTTATGTTTATCAACTTTCCCATCTGGTCCATACTTGGTTCTGTAAACCCATTTGCATCTAACAAGTTTGCGTCCCTTTGGTAGAGGAACAAGATCCCATGTATCATTTGTCATCAATGAATGATATTCTTCATTCATAGCTGCTTCCCAATGTGGATGGCCTGAAGCTTCTGCAAAAGTGTCAGGATCATGATTTACTGGAGCTTGAGCCAGTAAAGAAGAGGCTCTTTCAAACTGAGAACGTGTACGTCGCTGATCTGTAGGATCACCGGCAAGATCACCTGCTGCATCCCGAGTAGCACGGACCCATCTTGGAAGTTGAGGATCCTGAGAAGGTGGGGAGGATTATCATCCTCGCTTTCATCATCAGAAGAAGAAATGTTTTCAAAGATAGAAGAGATAGGAAGAGGTGGCACATCCGCCGGACTAGGCTCGCAGGCCGATTTATTTTCATCAAATTTTACATCTCTTCTAATGATAACATTTTTGGACTTAAATGGAATAAGTCTATAACCTTTTACATCTTCAGAATATCCAACAAAAGTACATTTCTCACTCTTAGGTTCTAAAGCTTTATGCTTTTCATCTGGAATATGGGCCCATGCTTCACTTCCAAACACACGAAAGTGACTTACATCTGGTTTAATGGAACTCCAAGCTTCTTCTGGAGTGATATTCTCTAGAACCTTAGTAGGAGTGCGATTGATTATATAATTTGCACAATTAATTGCTTCGGCCCAAAAACTAAGACTGAGTCCTTTAGATTGCAGCATACAATTAGCCATTTCCTTTAAGGTGCGATTTTTCCTTTCAGCTACACCATTTTGTTGTGGAGTGTATGGAACAGTATGTTGCATTTGAATTCCATTTTCGGTGCAAAAGTTGATGAATGCATTTTTAACATATTCTCCACCATTATCAGTTCTTAGCTTAAGAATTTGATGTCCAGATTGTTTTTCAACAAATGCTTTGAAGGCCAAAAAGGTGGTAAATACTTCGCTCTTGAGTTTTAAGAAGTATACCCAAGTGCGTCTGGAGAAATCATCAATGAAAGTTAAGAAGTACTTGCAGCCAGAGAATGAAGCAACAGGAAGAGGACCACATAAATCACTGTGCACAAGCTGTAAAGGGGCTGAGGCGTGCCAAGAGGCACGTTTGTCAAAACTGTCCCGATGATGTTTTCCGAGTACACATCCGGAACAAACACCATCTTTGCAAGATACCATAGGAAGACCTGTCACCATGTTTTCTTTACATAGATGCTGAAGGGAGCGATAGTTTAAGTGACCAAACCGCTCATGCCAAAGTTTGCTCACTTCATCATTATGAGCAACAAATACTGAGGGAAGATGGGATGACCCAAAGTTGTGAAACTTATACAACCTTTTGGAATCATCAGCAAGACCAGTAGCTAGAATCTGTTTAGGATCTTTTAGATCCTTGATTACAACATCATGAGGTGAAAATTCAACAATTTTACCTTCACCTGAATGAGTTATCTGATAGACAGATAGAAGGTTGCAGGATAAGTTTGGAACACATAATACATCATTGAACTGACCATTGTCTAGATGAACAGTTCCAGTCCCTACAACATTAAGAGATCTATCATCACCAACATATATATTTTTGGTGTTACAATCATTTAAAGAAGAAAACATGGCTTGGTTTTTGGCCATGTGACAAGAGGCTCCAGAATCAATGAGCCACTCATGAGAATGAGAAGAAGAAGAAGATACATTTAATGCATAACCAGACTGAGATGATTGACGATGACATGCAGAAAATGCCGTTCCGGAAGTTGAAGTTGAAGTAGGCTCCAGATGGATGTTATGTTTCTTCATTGCGGCTTCCAAGGCTTCCATCTTCTTAAAGCATTTAGATTCTAAGTGGCCATCTCGATTACAAAAGTTACAATGTCTGTCAGTCTTCTTCCATTTGTTTTTATTGGTCTTGTCATATTGCTGAAATGATCTTTCATCTTGAGGCTGAGTTGGTTTAGGACCATTCCTTTGAGGATAAGACTTCTTAGGATTCTTTGAATTTGGTTGCTGCTGGGCGGCTAACGCTTTCGAGGAAGAGTTTCCAAGATTAAGAAGACCAAGGTGTAAGAGTTTTTCTTGTTCTCTTATTAAGGAATCACAAAAGGAGTCAAAGGAAGGGGGCTTGTAGTCTTTGCCTTGACAAATGAAAGCTTCCCTGGTAGAATGGAAAGTGGAAACAAATACAGAGTAGGCTGGTCCCAACTTAGTAAGGATGGAATAAATAAGGTTACCATCTTCTTTCTTAACTTTAACACCTTCCAAGAGATATCTAAGGGTCTTGAATTTGGACAAGAAATCTTCAATGCAAGAAAAATTATTAGGATCCAAAGTAAGCAACTCATTCTCAAGTTGATGGGCTCTAATTTCATTTTTAATCCCAAAAACTTTAGCAAGTTTTTCTAATGCTTCATGAGGAGTTTCAATTTCTGCAATGTGGAATCTAAGATCAGGAGAAACAGACATTCCTATCAAACCACGTGCTTGATCTTGTCGATTTTCCCATTTTTCGGCCTTGTCTTCATCTTTGGGTTTCTTCTCTTGGTCTGTGGCTATTCTGAAGAGACCTTTACTTCTAAGTAAATCTCCCATGTAGGCTACCCATTGGAAGTAGTTAGTGCTGTCAAGAATGACTTGGCATGGACTTTCCATTTTTTGAAAAACAACTGAAGCTGAAGATGCTGAAAGTAAGTGGTCCAATGGATAGATCTCGAAAAAATAGGCGGTTTTAAAAAAAACGGCTCTGAAAAAGGCTTCCGGATGAAGAAGTTATGGCTTTTTGAAAAAAAATTGTTGACGTTGCCGGCAAAGTGCGCGAATGTGCGGGAATGAAAAAATCCGCCCCCACAAAATGGAGACTTGAACCCAAGACCTCTACTCTCTTAAAAGGTCTTTGAACCAATTGATCTATACAAAATATTTGAGAGAGAGAGAGAGAGAGAGAGAGAGAGAGAGGGGGGGGGGGGGGGGGGGGGCCTCGATTTGCGTGCTTGCCTTGGGAAGACTCTTTTCCCCTACAAAACACAAAACACAAAACCCAACACGAATATCCAAAGAAAAACGAACCTTACGGCTCGAAGTTAGCTTTAGCCAAAAAACTAGAAATTTTAAAAAAAATCTCAAAGTTAGCTTTTAGCCGAAAAACTAAATATTTTTCTCAATGTTTCTGATTTTCCGAGATCACACTAAGGTGCAGGGAAAAGAGCATACGCATGAGAAAAATCCTTTCTTTCTGTTTCTGATTTGCCCAGATCGCACAGAGTCGCAGGGCAAAGAGCATACGCAGAAATGAAAGGTATAGATCCGGAAAAAAAAAGGCTAAATAAACCGAAACCGAAATAAGCAGAGAGAAAATGACAGTAAACTGCAAAAAAAAAACACTGTATACCTCCCGATCTGAAAAATGACGCAGCTAGGGCTACCGGAAACCTTTTCGCGTGAAACGAAAGGGGTTCCTCACTGAAACAGATGCTCCGAACGCAACAGAGCAGTCCTCTCGGCCCGAAAGCAGTCAGAAACAGCAGATCTAGGAAACGACAGCCGCATGCAGTTCTACCGGCTTCAGATTTGGATCACCAACGGACGCGGCCCTCAAATAGCTCTGATACCATGTAGGAATTTACAGGGTAAGTTCCTCAGAAAGAATACCAAAAGGACACCGCTCACAACCAGATCTCAAATCAATACACCAGTATTTTTGACGTGGTTAAAACCCTCAGAGTGCAAGGAGGGAAACAGTCCACGGCCTGTCCCAACGTGGGTACAGACAATTTATTAATCAAAGAATGAAAATTTACATAAGCTTCTCTCATGCACGGATTACCCGAACAATGACCCTCCATGCGCTTTAAATAGAACTCATGGACCAATCGGGTGTCAAGCCACGGATCAAGTGTCGGTAATACCGAGGTGAGAGTGAACCGTCAGATCACTACATATCGTGACCGTCGGATTGTAAGTTACAAAATGTACAACGGTAAAGAAACACACTTTACCTAACTCTAACCTAACTCTATACTAGACCAAGTTGAACTTAACTATATCCTATGTGTCGGAATATCCTAACACCCTTTTCTAATGCGGTATATGACTCAAGCTTTTCTTTGTCCCCTGTCATATGCTTCGAACATCCGCTGTCAATGTACCATAGACTTTCTTGACCTTCTGCATAAAAGGCTATTCCACATCTTTCTGGTTGCGGTTCCTTTATTCTCCATGTTCTGACATTTGAGGTTTGTTCCTTCTGAGTTGTCTTCCGGAACCTGCTCCTGCATTCAGAGTCTTCATGACCAAAGTTATTACAAATAGAGCATTCAATTTCATTTTCAAGAACTGAAAAGTTGTTATAAGTCCTTTTCATGGTTCCAGTCATTCTCCCTTGCTTTTGAGCTTCTCTAGTCATGATTGTCTTGTAGGCAACACATTGAGCTGCTTTGTGACCGAAGTTATGGCAAGAAAAGCATTGGCCATTAAAGAAACTTCTGCGATAATCAGATCTATCATCCAATCGATTGTAGCTTCTATTCACATTCATTCTTGGAGCAAATTGGGAAGATTTTACCTGTGGCTGATTGTAGCTTCTGTTTGTCCTTAAGGCAGTTTGTCCCCGAATTTCTTGATGGTCTTTATTTGTTCTTGAGGTAAACTGTCCTTGATTCACTTGATGACTTTTATTTGGCTTTTGCTCGCTTCTCCTTGCTGCATCAAGATAACTTTTAGAGGTAGAGGCTTGAGATGTTTCTCCATTATATCCAAGACCTATCTTGATCAGAGGAGATCGCTGCACATTGATAATCTCATCCAAGGTTTCAGATCCTTTAACAAATTTAAGATTAATCACTTTTGTTTTCTCAATCTCCTTTCTAAGACAAACAATCTCACATTCCAATTTTTCAAGATGTTTTTCCTTTTCAGCTAGTTGATATTGTAGAGAATCAATAATAGCACTCTTCTCTTCTAAGCAAACTTTGAGATCTTTCATTTCTTCACAAAAGCCTTCTACATCTATAGCATCCACGTAGTCATCATCTTCAAAAGCCATTAAAAGTTTATATCTATTACCTTGTTCATCTTCATCACTATTTGAAAGACCATCACTATCTTCATGAGTGTAATAGCTTTTCTTCTTTTCATTTTGTTTCTTGTTCCATTTAACAGGTTCCTTTCCCTTGTCATTCTTATCTTTGTGAGGACATCTGGCAGCATAATGACCTACTCTTCCACAAGCAAAGCATTTAAAAGGTAACTTACCTCTGAACCTTCCAGAACACCTTTGAAGATTTCTGACAAAATTTGATTCTTCTTCTTCATCTTCTGGCATGTGACTTGCTTCATAATAATCTCCTTTGCCTGAAGCCTTGAAAGCAACTTCTCTTCTGTCTGATGGACCTCCCTTTCTCATTTCATAAGCAGTTAGAATTCCATGAAGCTGAGACATAGTAAGAATTCGTAGATTTTCCTTTTCTTCTATTGCAGACACTTTAGATTCAAATTTGGGGGACAATGACCTTAGAAACTTTTCAACCACAATAGCCTCTTTTATTTCTTCACCCAAGTTTTTCATGCAATTAACAATCTCATCAACTCTAAGGAAATAGTTAGCCACACTTTCATCATTATACATTCTGAGAGTCTCATACTTAATCCTGAGAGTTTGAAGTTTAGCACGCTTTACCTGTTCGTCTCCTTCATAGCTCGTGACAATCTTGTCCCATATTTCTTTTGCAGATTTATAATGCATTACCTTCATGAATTCCGATTGGGATATACATCCCAATAGAGTACTGACTGCTTTCGCATTTGTTTCATATTTCTTTTTCTCGTTTGCATCTGTAGGAGTAGCTAAAGGAAAAGTGTAGCCTGTCTCTACGATGTCCCAAACTTCTGTACCAAGAGATTGAAGATAGGCAGTAACTCTCACCTTCCAATAATTGAAGTTTGTCCCATCAAAAACCGGTGGCCTGATTGATGCTTCTCTCTCATTGTTGCTCATGATGAACGATCTACCTTCAAGCGATCAAGCTTCTCTGAAGGACCTGCTCTGATACCAATTGTTGGAAATAATACTGAGAGGGGGGGTGAATCAGTATTACCAGAAAAATTTTTTCATTTTATGCTCAGAAACATATATGCTACTTCAATTAAGTGAAACAGCGTGTACACGCTACTGTGTCTAAAGAAACCAGCGTATAACAAGAAAACTTATGATTCAGTAGCTTGTCTTCAGTAAATGCATCAGGATATTATTAACCATGATAGTAAAACAGGTGCAGTATAATAGAACAGATCATCACACAGAAAACACACACATGAACACCATGATATAAGGTGGAAACCCAATGTGGGTGAAAACCACCTGCTGCAAGTCGTCTCTATCTTTCTTTAATATGAAACTTCAGTTTACAATCTTTTGTACTGGTGCAGCCTTATACCAGTACGCAGGCTACAACCTGCTGAAGGTTTCAACCTTCTCTCATTCTCCAAACTTCCTTGGAAGGGAGCTCCAACCCCCCTTTGCTCTTGTACTAGCTAAGATACTAGTACGTAGGTGCTGGCCTACAATCTTCTTTCCTTCAGGTACCACTTTTCATACATTTTCAGACTGGATATTCCTGAAGCACAACATTACAATCTGAAGACCAAAATTCATTCAACTTTCATAACAGATCATTGAAGCACAAAACAACTAGCATCATCAATCTTTGAATCACTGAACCACTGAAACCCTGTCAACACCAGTTACCAGAACACAGAGCAGACTACAAAACTCTGCAATAGCAGTCAGACCCAACTGCAACCCCAAAAATCAGACTTCAAAATATATACGCTACTTCAGTGAGAGAAACCCGCGTATACACGTGCTTTTACCGAAGACAACCTGCATACAGATCTAAAAATAAACTCTCTTAACTTGCAGCTGTATCAGACATCAGTTAGACCCAGAACATAACATTACGTCAGTATGCAGATCTAGAAATAGGCATAATCAACCATATCATAATAGTGCATTTCAAACCATTAGATCCCGATCTGTCCTTAGATCTAGTCTTCCATCAACCGGTGTGATCTCTCCTTAGCTTAGATCAAGCAACCCAAACCTGCATACCAGATCTCTTTCTTTTAGATATTCAAGAATTTTCAATTACTCTGTGCCTAATGATCTTCTTCTCCTTATATAGCCTTAGGCCTTGCTCAATACCAAGAGCCAAAACCATAGAAATCCAATACCATCAGCTTCAAAACGAGGGATCAACACATCCGTCGAGACACCATGGTCCAAAACCATAGGCACAACTTCCAAGGAATAACCGCCATGGACCAAAGATAAGTTTTCCACATACACGCTCTTTTACTGAAGCCAACCTGCGTGTACACGCGACTTGGTATATAGCGAACCTGCGTATACGCGACTTGGTATATAGTGAACTTGCTTGTATACGCGACTTGGTATATAGTGAACCAGCGTGTATATATTTTCTCTTCATACTTGTAGTCTGATCATCAATTCCTTGTTGCTATCCTTCTGCACTATGATTTGTCATCAGTGTGATTTGCCATCAAGGCCAACACTTGTCTCATAATGCCAACACTAGGAAGATACACTTACGACTTGTAGCACCAAGTTTGTTTCTATGTGCCTTTGGTATCAAGTTATAAAAAGTGGAACCAAAGACCCTGAGATGCTTTATCGAAGGAACATGTCCATACCACATTTCATAAGGAGTCTTATTTCTAATAGCATTAGATGGACATCTATTCTTTATATATGTAGCACATAGAACAACATCAGCCCAAAAAATTACCTTTACATTTTTCAAGAAGTGCATGGATTGTACCATATTTAAGATTGTCCTATTCATTCTTTCAGCTACACCATTCTGTTGGGGATTATAAGGCACAGTTGTTTGATGTTTGATCCCATGTTGGCGAAGATAGTTTTCAAATTCATTTGATGTGTATTCTTTTCCATTATTAGTGTGAATAGACCCAATATGAGATTGTTCATCATTTTTAATCCATTTATGAAAATTCTTGAATGTTTGAAAAGCAGCAGATTTGTTCTTCAATAAATAAACCCAACACATTCTGGTGTAGTCATCAATAAATGTCATCATACATTTATTTCCATTTGTAGAAGGAACAGGCATTGGACCACATAAATCTGAATGAATGATTTCAATTTTTCTATGTGCTCTTAAATGTGAATCATGAAAAGACTGTTTGCTATGTTTTCCTAGGATGCAAGCATCACATTGCTTAAGTTTCCTAGGAATTGTAGGCAAACTAGCAACACCATTTTTCTTCAACAAGTGGAGACTGTCATAGTTCAAATGTCCAAATCTAGGATGCCATAATAAACTTGATGGAAGTGTACCTTCTTCATGATGAGAATTGTATGAGAAATTTTGTGCACGAGCAGAGGTTCCTTGCAGCTTGAGAAGCCTTTCTTCTTCTATTCCCCTCATGACAAGTGAGTGGTCAGATGCTTTTCTCACCTCAAGCTTGCCATCAAACATATGAATGGAGTGACCTTGCTGGCAGATGTGGACCAAGGACAAGAAGTTTCTCTTGAGCTATGGGAGATATAGAACATGATGCAGAAGAAAGTCCGGAAGACCAGGCAGTTTAAGCTTGATTATGCTAAGCCCTGATGGCTTGATTTTTTATTGGTTTGCAAAGTATACTGCTCTGTCAACATTGTCAGTACATTCTTCAAAAAAATATTTTCTATGAGTCATGTGGCAGGTTGCTCCTGAATCAAGCAACTAATCATTTTTCCAAGAAGCAAGTGAAGCATTAAATAAATCTTCATTTACTCCAATATTACATTGTGCCACAACATAGTGAGTGGATTCAGGTGGTTTACCTTTTCTGTATCATCAGTTTTACCTTTATGTTGGTTTCTTTTCTGCTCAATTTTTTCCCATGGTAGCTTGCATGTAGAGGCATCATGTGATCCATTTCTTTTGCAGGGAATGCATTGCAAATCTGCCTTTTCTCCTTGAGAATGTCTGCCCCCCTGCCTCTGAAATATCTTCCTCTTCCTCTTCGACCACCTCTTCCTCTTGAAGAATCTTGAGTAGGATGCTTTTCTTTGTGAGCAATGCACACAACCTCTTTAGAAGATTCAGGGGTTGTCTTCTTTCCAAAAGCTTTCTCTCTTTCAACAAACTTTTTCACAAGAGAGTCAAAGGTGATATCTTTGAGATTTCCATTTGCTTGCAATGACTCAAGATAATTGGAGTACGTAGGATAAAGTGCCTTGAGAAAAGTGATAAGAGGAATATCCAATTCAACCTTAGTGGATTTGATATCATGCATTATAGACTTTACTTCAGATGCAAGAGCAAGAGGATTATTATTTTGCAATTTAATCGTGAAGAGTTTAATCATTAGTTGAACAACTTCAAGTGTAGAATGTGAGTCATAGAGTTCTTTTAGCTTTTGTAAGGCTTCAAAGGCAATTGAATATGATGAAATATGGCTACTCACCTCTTCATTTACAGTTGCTGTGATTAATGCATAAGCTTTGCTGTTCTTGTTTTCCCAAATGACGAGCTCTTTGTCTGAGGTAGGTTGTACTAGTTCATTGTCTCTATCTCCAACACACACTCCTTTCCACAACTCATTGAAAATGAGGGTGTGTTTCATCATCCGAGACCATTCAAGATAGTTCTCCTTGCCAGAAAGAACTATTCCCACCATGGATATGATTGAATGCATTCTGTAAAAAAATTACTTTTGCTGATGAAAAATACTTCTGCCAATATACAGTAAAATTGTACTTCTGGTGGTAATTTTTTTTTTTTCAAAAGCCAAAAATGTAGTAATATTTAGTCCAAGGACAAGACAATGGTAGACCACATTCAACAAGTTTTGTCACACTAACTGTTGAAACATTTGGAATTATCAAACCTCACAATTCTTCATAACTTTATGTTGGAGACCGCAATTTCACTCTGCGATATCTTTGACAATCCGAGTAGAATCAATCGTTGTCCGATGGAATACTTGCTCCCTCGGTGACTTGGAGATGGGAACCCACATGGATTCCTTGCTGCAACTCTGCCAATTCTTTTATTGGCACTCTATACACAACCTCAACACTATTGACTGCACCTCCACTTCTCAAATTGACTGAATTAGTGACGTCGAGAGGGATGTGAAAATCAATTGGATAGAAGCTTTTCTTCACAATGACAAATTTCTGCCTTATAGCATGGCGATTACTTTGTTCATTAATGATTTTAAACTAGAAATCTTTGTACTCAACACATTCACCATCTCACTGCAACTGATTTCCAATTTTGCCAGTGTGAATGGTAGATAAGTTTTACACAGTAGATGCTTTCCAAGCCTTAGATAAACGCGGAGTATGTCAGTCATAAAGTTGGAATTCTACCAGTTGAATCTATCAGGCTTCCATATTTATTTCGTTTCACACTGGTAAGTGGGAACCGCTCACAACACAGATAAAACTTGTGCGCAAGAATTTATGGAGGGGTGATAGGCTAGCCGAGTGATGACGTTGCTTACTTTGCAGAACACTCTTGTGCGGGCCTCCCTGGTCATATCACATGGAATTCATCTAAATATTTGTTACCAGGGCAGTCCTATGGAAGTTCTTTGCATCTAGGCATAGGAGAGTAGATAGGCATGATGCCGAGGGGATATGGAGGGCAACAGTGCGTAGGAGAGCAGAGATATGGGAAACAGTGCATAGGGAGTGAGCAGCGTATGGAACGCGCTGAAAACAAGATGCAAAGGAACGCTGCTACCAGGTGAGGCCAGTCATTCAGGCAACGTTCAGGGCCAGTGTTTAGGCAGCGTTCAGAAATAAAAATGCATATGACAGACCAGCGTACAACACAGCAACAACAGTGGAGGGGACAGAGAGATGTAGATAGTGGACAGAGATAAGTAGGCAGAGGACAGAGAGTAGTAGGCAGATGGGAGTTACAACTATTTTGGGAGCTGGCTCTGATACCATGTCAGACCAGACAGTAACTCCTCAACCGAAAATTGATTCATGCTTATTCCTTCAGGTAGGTCTTCATTAAATACATGAGGGAGAGACTGTTCAGTTCATCTCCCGATGACTATTCATATTACTTATTTATCTATTTACATTATATTCACCCAATCATGAGGATTAGGTGTCAACAGGGAATTAGTTCCTAGACCTCATGATAAGAATATCATAGGAACTAAATGGATATTCAAAAACAAACTGAATGAAAATGGAGAAGTTATTAGAAGCAAGGCCAGACTTGTTTGTAAAGGATATGATCAACAAGAAGGTATAGATTTTGAAGAAACTTTTGTGCCTGTTGCTAGACTTAAATCCATAAGGTTGTTTCTTGCTCTTTCTAGTTTTCAAAAATTCAAAGTATACCAAATGGATGTAAAATCTGCCTTCCTTAATGGAGACTTAGAAGAAGAAGTCTATATTGAACAAATAGAAGGATTCATTCTTGGAAATGATGCAAAACTTGTATGCAGACTCAGAAAGGCTCTCTATGGTCTAAAATAGGCTCCAAGGGCCTGGTATTACCATCTTGACAAATATATCGACCAATAGTGTTTTTCAAAGGGGTCAGCAGATAGCAATCTATATACAAATATTGACACTGATAAATTGCTAATAATTGTTGTTTATGTTGATGATATCATTTTTCGTAGCAATGAAGAATCCATGAGTCAGAATTTTGCTTCAGTAATGCATCAAGAATTTGAAATGTCCTTGCTTGGTGAGCTTACTTATTTTCTTGGCCTACAAGTTCAACAAAATAAAGATGGTATTTTTCTTTCACAAACCAAATATCTCAAACAGATCTTGAAAAAGTATGGCATGGAAGATTCTAAACCTATATGTACCCCAATGGTAATAGGATGCAGTCTCAGCTCAAATGATGAATCAGCAGCAGTACATAAACCAACTTACAGGTCCATGATTGGTAGTCTGCTTTATCTGACAGGTACCAGACTTGACATCATGCATGCAGTAGGAATAGTTGGAAGGTTCCAAGAAAATCCTAAGGAATTACACCTTTAGGCAGTCAAAAGGATTTTCAAATATCTTCAAGGAACACAAAACTTTGGTTTATAGTATCCTAGAGAAACAGATCTTACTCTTCATGCATAAACAAATGCAGATTGGGCAAGAAGTATTGATAACAGAAAAAGCACTAGTGGTGGTGCATTCTATATGGGTTCCAGGTTAGTGTCTTCGTTTAGCAAGAAAGAAAGTTCAATTTCATTATCTATAATTGAAGAAGAGTATGTGGTTGCTGCATCTTGTTGCACACAACTAATTTGGATGATGCAAACCTTGCAAGACATTCAGGTCACATGTACTCCACCCATCTCCATTCTATGTGATAATACAAGTGCCATTAGTATTTCAAAGAATCCAGTCACGCACTCCAAGACCAATCACATACCCATCAAATATCAATTTCTACGTGAACAAGTGCTTGAACAAAAGGTAAAATTGGAATATGTTCCCTCCAAAGAACAAGTTGCTGATATATTCACTAAAACGCTACCCAGAGAGACATTTGAATATCTTAGACAAAAGTTGGGAGTAGTTGCTGCATCATCCTACTGTTAAATCCTAATTTTCAGAGAAAGGTTGTTATACACGAGTTTCATGAAGCGTAGTGACGTACATATGTGGGTTTCAGTGGGCATAGTTGCGTATATGTTGGTTTGAGGGAAAGTAGTGGGCCAGACTCAGGAAAAAGGGGTCTGATATGGTTTTGTAAATTATCTGCTCTATTTGATGATGGTTACAATCTGCTGATAACATGTGGAAATATGTTGGTGATAACTTGATGTATATCTGATTGATGATGATGCCTTGATATTTCTTACTGATATATGCAATAATTAGATCTGATAGTGAACATATGGCACAATTTCAGGGGGAGCATATGCTTCTAATAATGCATTGTTGGAATTATCTTAGAATATCTTGGTACAGATCTACATAATTGTTTTGATTCAGGCGACTCTTTTGATGATGGAAATATACATGTTGTTGATCCTAATGTTGTTGATAGTGCAGATCATATATGGTGTATGATAGTTGCTAATGACTATCATGGTCTTGTTTAGATCAGTTGTCCTTATTATAAATGTCATGTATATCATTTAATGTAAAGGTCATGAAAAGACCTAATTTGTAACCTTGCTATGCATGGGATGGATGATGTAATATTTCTTGGTTTTGTCATGTACAAACAATTGGTATATCCCGACTTGGTTGGGTGGATGAGTCAAATTTGGTACATCCCCACCTGGCTAGGAGATGGAAGTATGAGTCATTGATGGTAGGAAGGTCATCCTACAATAGTTGATTTATAGAGTCATGTTATTCTTTTAGAAAATCTTCTTGCAGATTTTGATAGTGCTTGTTATCACCCCAAGAAACTCTCCTAGGTTGTATATCAGAGATGCTCAGGAACATTACAAGCTCAACAAAATGGTGTAAAAATGGTGGATGAATGAAAGAAATGTTGCATATTCAATCCAGATAGCCACTTCTACTGTGCTTAACCCCAGACATGGATGAACACACCCAGACTACAAGGCTTTATACCACCAATTACTCAGAGTTTAAGTAAAATGTGATGATGGAGAACACTGATCACACCAGCAGATGCACAGGACCCTGTGATGGCCAGCTGCAACCGGTTAAAAGGCTTGTAAATCTATTTCCTAATGCACAGACAAGATGACAGCTCTTTGGCATTAACATAATAGAGACCTGCATACAAATTCAATGATACCAACTAGATTCTAACATAGAGGTGGGATGACGACCCCTCTAATGCTAAAAATCAAGAGCAAATGAAAAATTCATAGCAAGCACAACCTGGAACAAACAAGAAGTGGAAAATGAGCAATTGACAGCAAAAGAAGGTTGCATTAGCTGAAAATGAAGACCAGAAGCTGCAGGTCTCACAGTAGTTATAGTCTCCAGAAGTTGAACCTTACATCAAAATAACATTCATCAACCCTCTTACATTCTGTTTCTAGGTATATATGGAGGTTGAATACAAAAATCTCTACTGACCTATGCGTGGAGGGGTCATAACTGACCACCAACCACATTTACAATTAGATATGGGTTTCTGTTGCAAGCTGAGTGTTTAAATGAACAAAATCGGCCTTTCTGGTACTTTGATGTCCTTCTTGAACAGGTAAATGTCGTGTTTATCTGCTCGAGGTTGTCCTTCTCATCCTTGGCCATGTTGTTCTTTGAATGTGGTAGCTGAAATATTAACTGCGGAGAGTATTTGGTGAATGATTGCTTGCTTTCTCCTTCGCGCGCACAGGACAGGCCGAAAACACCGAAACCATATGGCAAATGCACGAGGGTTTGAGAATGAGTATCAGTCGTCGGATAGCTCGGATGGATGGCAGAGATTGGATCTGAGAGGGCTATTGGGAGCAAATGGGAATGGATGAATGATGGCCATTGGATCATGGCGGGAATGATCCAATGGCTATCGGGTGGCGGAGATGAGCACAAGTTAATGAGCGGGAGGATGTACAGGACAGGCGGTAAGCGATTTCCCCAGACCGCTTCAGAAGATGTGGTGGTTTTCATACTACGGGGCGCGATGTAGTTAAATTATGACACGTGGTTAGAGGGGACGGCAGGGAAACCGCTTTCCCTGCTGGCTAATAGTCGTGCAAGTTACGGGAGCAGGGGGGCTACATAAAGTGTCAGATCTCTGTGGGATGATCGGACGGTTGACAAGTTATAGCACGTGGTTTCAATTGATATGACGGGTCAAAAGATGTGCAAAGGCTAGCAAAAGGGTCAGAACGGGTTATCAGGGTTTCATAGTATTTAAGCAGAAACACGCAGGAGCCGGGGGAACAAGATTTTA
This sequence comes from Pinus tabuliformis, assembly GCA_031772625.1. NCBI lineage: Eukaryota > Viridiplantae > Streptophyta > Pinopsida > Pinales > Pinaceae > Pinus > Pinus tabuliformis. The sequence continues at coordinate 1,388,431,634 of CM062804.1, forward strand.
TGGAGAAATTTTAGCAGAAAAGAGAGGAATGGGGAGTTAAATAGGGTAAGCGGGGTTTGGGTAAATATGGGTTTACACAAGATTTAGGAAGAAAATAGAAATTGAGGGGTTATGTGTTGTTGGGAAAAGTATCCAATTCGGAATGCCCCTATCCCACTCTAAGGTGTGATAATGCCTTAGCAACAAACAAGGTAAACTAATTGAGTATTCTTCTTTATGAAATGTAAATGAGGAGAAAGGATGTAACTAACCGGTGTCTTCCGCTAGTTTGTCGATCCAAATCACTCCTCTCTTCAGTAGCTTCCAGCTTCTTACTCCTTCACCGGCCCAGCTTCACCGAATTCCTGCAAGATCACAAGAGAGAGAAACTAACGAAGATACAGATATACATTCATAAAAAGCTCAAGATCAGATTAAGCTAAACATGTAAGCATAACAAAACATCATTGGTACACAGCATGTAGGAGAAACTCAAATAGTTTATTGATAGAATAAGAAAGTCCAAGAGGAGATACAACCAAGTGAGTTCCGACCTAGCATCTACCTCCCAGCAAAGGAATCCCTTTTTCTCCTCCAACAAAGCATAAATCACCCAATGTACTAATCTCAATCTCAAACCAACAACAATTCTCTGCAAAGTACAAAATTCCAGCCTCCTGAACCTCTGGGTGAGAGATCCATATATAGATGTAAGCGGAGAGGATGAGTCAGCTTATGTTTTGACTTGTGGCTTCTCTCTGTCAGTTCTTGCTTCCACTTGGAGGTTGAGAACCTCTTACTCATCACTAGTCCAATTCATTGAGGCAAGTGTCGTTGGAGAAGATTCTGGAAGCTTCCAGGGTCTTTCCACCTCGTTGAATGAGCTTGCCATTTTTCATTTCCTGCTCAGCGCACCCTGGTAGTGCTTCCACCTACGTTTCAGTGCACCTAGCCAGTGTAGTCTCTGCATTTCAATGCATGCAGCTAGAAGAGCTTCTGAATTGATCCTGAATTGACTGTTTTTGAGTTGTTTTTGGTGGAGAACTTCTGGGAGAAGCTGTCATTGGTTGACCTTGTTCCTTTAGGAGCTGTAACAACATCTTTAGGGACTTTGGATCCTTTGAATTATGGACATTTCATGCTTATAGCTGTAAGGCACAAAAATTTCTATAACAGTTGCCCCCTAAAGTATGAGGCCGTTTATCGGGTGAAATGCTTTATTAGGAGGATCCGAAGTTCATTCAATGCTGGGAGGAGACCTATAATAAGATACAATACAATACATTATTTTTCGTACTGTTTTCATGATCTAGCTGAGGCGGGCATTCCCATGCTCAGCTTTATAAATTCATTTTTATGTACATAGGACAGACAATTGTCTGATGATAGACTGATGATCCTGCTGAAATCATCATCCTTTGGTGGGATGATTGTCTGCGCTGCAATGCTGTACATGTCAATGTCTTTATTTTTCCTGAATATATATCACAGCCCAAATGGATGAAACTAGATCCGGGGTCTTCAAACTCATTCGATCTTCACTCTAAGTACAAGTCGATCCATGTCAGAGATGTTCTGAAGTCGAACATGGAAAGACATCGCTTGATTACCAGTCAATGATGTAAACCATTAACAAGCGCGAGAGGAATCACCGATAATGATAATGACCCTCAAGGTGCTGCAGTACAATTCATGTGGTGTGAATAAAGGACTTGGCATCGAACACCACGCAAAATCTTTCAGTCGAAGGTCATCGATGTATACCTGTCACCGGAAGTGAGAAACTTGCCATTGAGGCATGCAAGCTTCAAAGTACTGAAGGGGGTGTCCCTAGATCAACTTCTTGGATAATGAGCTGATGTTGACAAGAAGCGATCCGTCAAAGGAGGGCCTTAATGTATCCCACATCAGTGACACGGAACAGAGCAAATGATTTTGATGGAGGTGAAAACGATCTGACGATATATGGTTCAGGGTGGCGGTCATGAAAGAATGAAGGATAATGTATGGTAGTGGATGGGACACGGTTGACTTCTCTGGATGACTTCTCTTGAACATATCGGCGACACTGGTGTGATGGATTGGTAGCATTTACCCCAAAGGTGGATGGTATGGCGACACCATGGTGATGTGACCGGTGAATGAAACAACCCAACCCGACTCTCGCACGGAGTGGAAGTGTCATGTTCAAGAGCGACTTGCTACCAATAAAGTTCTTTGAGTTTCTTCCCAATTTTTCCCCAGTCATTGCTGACCAGTACCTCTTTATTTTTGTCAAGCTCGAGGAGGATAACATATGCTTGTTCTATAATTTTCCCTTCGGGCAAACCCATCGCTATGTTTTAACGAGCCTAGTGATAGTGAAACGCGTTCTCGTCTAAAGACAAGTTTGTCGCTATTTAATGTTTTTAACGAGTCTAATGACAAAGATAACTCGGTCCTTTTCATTTTTAGAGAGTCTGAAAAGGTACGTAAAGTCAACTCCGAAAGTCCTTTTTCTTCATCTAATCCCTTAAGTCCGAAAAAGTATAAAACAATACAGAAGGGATAAATTTTCGATAGTTTTAACGAGCCGAACAAAACAAGTGCTCGATCGTTTTGTGCAATAATCCCTCAGGTCCAAAAAGTTTAAAATCTAGAGGAGGGATAGCACTTCCGGTCGCTTGCTGGAAGGCCAAAGCTTGGCAATCTTTTCATATTTTATGAGTCAGATGAAAAGAGCTTAAAGAAGACTCGTCTTTTGAGGAACGAGTGATAAAACGGGTAGCAGCTGATTCCAGGTAAGGGTTGTAATTTTCCAATCACGGCAGTGTCACAAGGATGGCTAGTGAAATCACTCTTCGCAGCTGTTCCTCAAAATGGGTAAACAATCAATATGGAGGTGAATGATCGGCCAATGGAAAAGTGGAGGTGACGGTGCAAACACGACCAAGGCTTTAGTGGCTGCTAATGTTACATTCACGGTGGTTATTTACCGGAGGGTAGTTCATTTTTTAACGAGCTTAAATGCGGAAAAACACTGCTTGGTCTTTGTTTATTTTTTAACGAGCATGAACTATGTGCTAAAACTGCTCGATCTTATGTTTATTTTTTAACGAGCATGAACTATGTGCTAAAACTGCTCGATAACATGGTCTAGTTTTGATTTTTTACCATAAATAGCTTTGCCTTTTCAAAGATAGTACTGTACCCTCAATTGCTGCATCAAACTAGTTAAAAATGAATAACATTTGCTTGAAAATGAGATTAAAACACTAATATTTCACTTTGAACTATGTAAAAAGCTATTAAAAAGTGTTTTTACCTCTCATTTTACCATTTCATTTGAACTTGGTTTGTTGGAGCTTTGGAGGTGCCTCTTCCCCCTTGATTTTCATCAGCTAATTTCGGGAGATTCTGTGGATGATTCTCGGCGCCGTATGGACCAGGTAGGAGCTAAACCTGAGCCTTTTCATTTCATGGTTTCCTTTTCTGCATTCTGTGCTTGATTTCCTGTTTTTCTGAGCCCCTGGGGTTTGATGGGGTCGCTCTGCCATCAGCGCACCTTGTGTACTCGAAACTTGCGCTGAATGTCAAGCAGCATGAAGGCAGTTTGACCTTCAACGCAGGTGGAACACTGTGCAGGTGCGCTGGGCGCAGAAAAGGATTTTGTTGCACAGTTTTTGATGAAAATTTTTGCCTGTTTCTCATCAAAACCAGGATCTAACTCATCTCATGTTTGTTTTTTAGAGATATTGGAGAAACATGACCCTTACATGGCGAGAACGAGAACATGAAGAAGAGGACATGATTGCCCTGCATGATCTGGTTACGGTGAACGCGCTGCGGAACTGTGGTCTGCTGAAGTTCTTCCGCATCTCTAGCATGAGATAGCAGATCAACCTACTGCAGTATTTGCTCGATGCTTGGGATCCTATCAACAAAGTTTTCCAGATTAGGGGTAAATCTATCCCCTTGACCGCAGTAGACATTTACTTCTTGACTGGCTTGTCGAGGCGGGGTGCCCCCATCTCTTTGTCAGGTTCGGCCCGAGGGAGTGACTCTGTGAGAGATTATGTCCACCAGTATTGCAGGGAAGGATCTCAGCCGAGTAAAGACGGCAAGATCGTTATCTGTGAGGTTGCTGACAGGTCCCTTAGGTCTATCCTGTACACTATTGGCAGGATGGCCGGTAGTGCGTCTCTTCATGTAGCCAACAGATCTTATATGCAACATGCCTTGGAGTGCCTCCAACCGAAAATATTCAACTGGTGTGATGCAGTACTTCTTCAGATGAAAAGTCAGTTGACCAAGGTAAAGGACGGGAGGCTGAAGAACTTTGGGTTCGGTTCTATTTTGACCGCCTTTGCTTTGGAGAAGATACCACTGGTGAAGCCACAGTAAATTGCACTCGACTTGCCTTCTCCTACAAAGCCACGCATGCAGAGATGGGTTGACCACATGTCTAGGCATGCCGGTCAATCTAAGATTTCTTTTTCCGATACCTTCTTCAGGTGGTTTGAGCGTCAGGAGATGGTCTATTCCGAGTATCTGTTAGCCACCTATGTCAATAGGTTTCATATTTCATGATTGGCAATGAAAAGGTCCAAATATGCTCTGCTTTGATGATGCAAAGATCACATATTTCCAAGAGAATACAATCTGTGCTTAGAGCTTGATGTGGACTCAATTTTGATGGATGGTCCAATAGCCTAATCTGGATCATGTCATGTTTTAAATTTTCAGTTGTAGAATAGAGAAAGAAGTCTGTCCAAATTGTTTAATCTTGGCAGACAAGTAGCTCAGGTAGAGAAAGTAAGGTTCCCAACTGCTTAATCTGGGACCTTGGAAGCAATAAGGGTAGCATTAGATAGAAAACCAAAAGGAAAAAGCCAAAGAAAAGAAAAGGCAAATAAGGGTCTGCAAGTCCAAGTGCACCCTCCAAGAAGAAACAAAAAATGCTAGGCAAATAGATGGGTAGGCAGATGGGGTTGCAGAAGTGTCATTCCTTACAATTGAGGGTGTGCTAACCTATTTCACAAAGCAAAATCAATGGATTTAGAAGTCCTTCTTCTCCATCAGGTTGCAGCAAGCAAAGAAGCATGTCTAACTTCCCAAATTTTCCCCTTTTTCATTCATAACTAATATCCCATCATCATTTGAGATTCATGGAAAAATTGGTGGTTTTATGGTGGTTCTTAGTCCTTTAAAAGCCACATTTCTTGTCTAAAACTCTTTTCATTTTGATCTACTCCCTAAGCTAAGTTATTTTCAAATAAACTTAGTATTATCTCCCCTCATCCACTCCTTTCATCCATATTAACCCCTAAATTTATTATATAAACCCCCTATGTTACCCATTCCCTAGTATTATAACACCATGGTGTATAAACCCCAAGCATTGTATAAATATCCCTCCCCTTGGCATTATAGCCATATGCTCTCTGTCAGGGATCAAATGGACATTTGGTCAGTTTAAAAAACCTAAGCCCAACCCCCTTCCCCTTCTGAGTCCATTTTGACCCATTTAACCTTTATTTGCTAAGCAAACCTTATAAAAAACCCTTTTTTTACCTATAACCCGCTGCATTTGCAATAAGCGCACAAAAAACCCACCTTTTTTGACTTATCCAAAGTATGGGCGCCATATTATTTTTATATTAAAAGGGCATTGAAAAACCTTTACAAATCCGCCATATCCCAAGAGGTTTCCGCCAAGCACAGATCCCGAAAGAAATATTAAAATAATCCCGCCCCCTTCCGTATTGACCGATCATCTCACTCATCCGTCAACCGTCGGATCGGACCCCTTTGATCCGACGGTCCTCATCCATATCGGACCGGCCCCGACGTCCGACCGATATCTTCCGATATCTGTCAGAGGGTGACGTTAGGCCCCCGCCACGCTTCATCCCCACAGCTTATCGGAGGTACGCCTGACAATTCCCCTTCCGTATCAAAAGCGGTGCGATGAGAAACCGCTAACCGCTTCCGGTTTTCGGTCGATTCGCCCGGCCAATGTCACCACCAAGTCATACCCACGTCAGTGCCACCCCGCCGTCGCGTCAGCTCCTTCGTCCGCCCCCGCACTGATATGTCTGCCACTTCATCATATCCGTGGACCAATCACAGCCCGCCACCTCACCTGGTGACGTCATGCTGACGTCATCCAACCTTGACCCCACCTGATGATGTCATGCTGACGTCATCCAAAAAACGCGCCAATATGCCAAAAATCCATATTTTGGTCGATTTTTCGCGTTTTTTATACTTTTTGCCAAAGCGCTGTTGCTTTCTCTGCATGATTTTTTACGTCCAAACTTGCACCACCTTGCTGAAATCGATTTGGAGACCTCTGGCGCACCATTTCTACAGACATTCGTGACCATTGCTCGCTGTTTACCAGGTATTTACCCTTATAAATCCTTCATACTCCTAATTTGTCTGTGAATTCCCTCAAAAAGCTTAAAAGACGAAGAAACTTGCAAATTCACCGGCAAAATCCCTGTGCCTAGTCCCCATTTGCAACTGTAAGGTCGAAAACCATAAGCTGAGCCTTGTTTGCCTAAATTTCACCAAAAGACTACACTCTGTTCGCGCAATCGCGAACCAGTAACTCAAAGTACACCTACTTGCTATAAAAGAAAGATTCAGACTAGACATTAGTCTTATCTCTACCTTAAAGCAGTATTTCAATTGCTGCAGCTGATCATTTATCTTTTATCCCTGAAAAATTCACATTTCTCCGTCGAAGAAAACTCTTTTGTGTTGCTCTGCATAGCAACTCCATCCATAATCCTAGGAGAAATCATGGATCCACCAATAGCTCCTATAGCATTGAACGTTGCTCCATTGAATGCCCCTCAGAGACAATTGGAATGGCAGCCTCTGGCAGACATGGACTATAAAATTTCAGAGGAAATGCTGATGAGGACCAAGTTCCAAATTCACCTGCTCAATGAATTGAAGGCCAAGCATGAGACTGGAACAGATGTGTTGGGCATATGGGAGTCATTCCTCCCTATTTTCAAGCTCTTTAGGTTAGACAATTCCCTGATTTGATCCATCTGTGTGCTGAAAACTATGACCCTACTCAGAGGGCAGTTCTTGACCCTTCAGGCTCAGCTGTGTTTTATATCACCCCAGAAGCTATCAAAGATATGCTCTGCTTCAGGACTGAGAAGAAATTGGTCCCTCTATCACTTGTAGACCTGATAAATCAAGGAGCCAGAATGACAGATGCTCAGGTCACCAAATTGAATCAGCTGTACATTGACTCTGACTCTATGAAGTATCCTCCTATCAATCAAGTATACCTCAACCAACTGGGCAGAGATCTTGCAGACATGATCAGTCCCATTTTGCGCTACAACTCAATTGAGTTTGTTGATCAAACTGTGCTGATAATGATGCTCGTGTTTGCTCCTGGCAAGTCTCCTATTTGCTATGACTATGCCACCTATATAGCAGACAAAATACATGAGCAACTAATGAACCTGGCAAGAGAAAGAGTGTTCAGATACACCTCTTACATCTACCACTTAATCTTATATCATCAACATCAGAAGTTCTCTTTTCCAATCAAAAGAGTGGATGCCCAAGGCAATCCAAGATCAGTGGTCTATTGGTCTTCTGTTTTCCACTGTAGATTCGAGTCTCCTTATACTTATTGTGAGTTCATAGATCTCTTCATCCACCCAGCTATGTCAATGTTGATGAGCTCACCTCCTCCAAGGCTCACTGATGACATGCAAAGGATCCTGCAGTTATCCAAATCATACAGCATTGGGGGCTGGTACTTTTACCAAAACCACACCGTCATCAGGATATATGGGTGTGAATTGCCTCCCTACAGACTACCAAAATATGTGCCTATGAGGCTGTTTGCCCTAGAATACTTTAGGCAATTTGGGAATGTTGATGTGCTTCACTTTTCAGGCAAAGGCAAGAAAGCACAGTTGAAAGTCAGGAACCAACTTGGCCATTTTGTCTATAACCAGAGGGAGGAAGGTTGGAAAGAAGCAGACAGGATGCTTGAGTCCCTTGGCCTTCAAACCAGTTTCCTTTGGAAACCTTATGACCCCAACCACTTCATAACTTTGAGAAGGCTCAAATACAAGCTGTCTGGCTATGATCATGTGAAGATTCCTCACATTGCAAAACATGCAAACCAAGTAAAATGGAGGAGAGGAACCCTAGAAGAGCCTGTTACACAAGAAGAGCTGAATCAAAGAGAAGTGAGGAATCTAAAGAAGATGGCTGACCTTGAACTTTGTTCACAGGTGTTTTCCCTTCCAAGCACACGAGTGGGAGCAGTTGCATCCTCCTCGACTGTAAATCAGCAAGCACCTAAAGCCACTGAAGATATATCTAGCAAAGGCAAGGAAAAGGAAATGGAGACCAAACAGCCACCTCATGAGAAGGTGCAGCAACAGCAGAAGGAGGTAGAACAACAACAACAACAACAATTACAGCAAGAAGAAGCGCAGCATGACAAAGAGCAGCCCCCACAGCAAGAAGGGGCAGTTGAGGCCCCAATTTTCACGGAACAGTAGGCACAAAACGCGGTGCCTCCTAGGCAAGAAACATCAGCTGATGCATCAATCCTCCAAACCCCACAAAAGGAGGATACTAGCAGAAAAAGGGACAGAGAGACTCCCTTGACCACATCAATAAGTCATGGTGAGAAAAGACAGAGATTGAATCCTTTCTCTGAAGAGGAAATGCCAACAGGGCAGTCTCTGGGCATGGGCCCAGCTAGCAGGGAAGCATCTGCAAGTTACTTCCAAGAGGAATAGAATAGAACAGTGGGAGGAGAAGTCAGCTCCTCGAGCCAGCAGAGAGATGGTGAACTGAGCATTAAACAACAGTTCATAGACATAAAGAAAAGGAATGAGCCCATAAAAATACAATTGTACAATCATTTGTTGAAGATGGCTCCCACTAACTAGCAAAGACTGATGTTTGCTTATGATGTTAGTGAAGGCAAAATGATCATGAGTCATTTCTTGCTAGTTGTAGCACAACCCCAGTCTCCTGCAGATTATATAAGGACCAATCTTGAGGTCCTTGCCAAGGACATCCACCCAATGGACAAAATTGAATTACATAAGCAAACGGGTGAGATGGTGTATGCCTCCTTGGCAGATAAAACATTGGATAATTATAGGCTAGAAAATAGCCTTAATAATACAGCTGCACGACTTGAGTTGGAGAGAGCATCCTCTCAAGCAAAGGACAATAGAATAAGGTCCTTAGAAGATATAATTATAGAGATTGGGCATGATCCCAAGGATATCAAGGGCATACAAGAAATATTAAAGTTGAGGGATGCAGACATGGCAGCTTTGAAGAGAAATATCAAGATCCCAGCCACAATTCACCCTCAAACAGATGAAGTTGCCCAGCAAAGGCATGATTAAGATGCCACAGCTTTGCTGGTATCTTTATACAAGCAGCTAATTCAGACTCAAGAAAAGCTGGGAGAAGCAGAGGCTGGACAGGCAGCATTACAGGCAGCTTTGAAACAAAGAGAAGAAGGTCAGACCTCCCAGCCTCCTCCTGAAGTAATTAACCTTGAGGAAGCTGCTCCAACTACTATTCCTCCTCCTCAACAAACAGAACATGCAGCAACATCTACTTCAGCACCACCAACAACAGAGCAGGCCCCTAGCTTGGATATGCAAAAGCTAAGAAATGAGATTCAGGCCCTGGAAGCTCAAATGACAGAACTGAATGAGACCAGGGAGAAATTGGCCAAAGTAAATGATAGATATGAAAAATCCAAGCAGTCTGTGGCAGAAAAGGGCAGGGAGATAAAAGCCCTCAAAGACAGGATCAAAGAGCTAGAGAATGAGCTCAAATTAGATAAGGTTGTGGTTGAGCTTAAGATAGTGCTGTGGGCTAATATTGGCCAATCTATTAATGACAAATGGCAGTATATTGAAACAATCCATGAGCAGTTAGAGCTCATTCCAAAAGCACAAACTGAAATTCAGAGATCAAGGGCTGCTCTAAGCAACATGCCTGAAGTGGCCACCAGGATGATTAATGTGCTTAACAATAGAACAAGTACTCAGTTGGCTGCCATGGGAATTTCAAACAGAACTGAGACCATTCAGTTAATCAAGAGGGTTCTTACACTGAGAAACTTGGTCCAGACATTAGAGAGAAGAACCCAAGACATGCAGACTGAGGTAAACAGGTTTATGAACAAATTTCAAGTATTACAAATCAGAGGGCTCCCTAGCTTACTGAACAGCGCAGGGAGACTGTTCACACATGAGCAGTATGCCAAGAGGGTCAATGCATTTTCCACAAGTCAAATCAATGAGAAGCCCAACACCTCAGAGGAAACAGGGCCAGCTACAGGACAGACTCTCTACAACAGAGTAGAAAGTTTATTTTTTATAATGAATGAAATTAAACACCTATTTGAAGTGCCTCCCAATTTTTATAAATATACAGAGGCAGAGGAGACCATGGATGCAATTCTCAGGCATCAACTGCCTACACAAGAATGGTGGACTAAGGCAATACAGATGATTTTATAAGCAGGAAGCCATTCAATAAATTTTGTTCATGAAAAATGCAAATTGTCATACACAGGACAGTTCGAAAGAGTCAGCATGCATTAAAGATGAAAGCTGAGCCAAGTCAGCAGAACTTATGGCCAACAAAGAAAAATGAGAAAGCTACAGGTGTCCAGGCCGAGAAGCTACAACAGAGCAGCTCCAAAAGCGCATTTATCTGCATTAATGCAGATCACTCCAACCGACTCAGTGGCCTCCAAAGGCCAAAAATATCTTCTGACAGCCATAAAGATGCATTTACTTTGTATTCAATGATATAATAACTTTCTCATCTAATATCTTGAAAAGTTGGTCAACGTATTGATTTCTGAGATAACTTAGCACTCAGATATTTTGTATAACGAATTGTATATATTTGCCCCTCGCATAAGCTTGCAAGGGGGTTGTTGTTGATTTCTCTTGAAGAAGTTCTTATGCTGTAATCTTTTCAGAGTTTAATAAACAAAGTGATGGAATTTCTCAAAGTTCTGAAGTGTTGAATGCGTTCTGGTGTCTGTTGAAAACTGCAGGATTCCTGTGTACCTCACAATACAATAAGTTTTTCTGTAACTCTCTTTGTTATGTGTTTCAATCTTTTACAATCCATATATGTTCCTAATTTCTAAGTATTTAGCAACAAAGAAAAAGAATAGCCTTCAGGATTTATTCATGCAATACCCTGAGCTCAATCTATGTTGTTAATGAATGTTTTCTTCAGCTATAATCTTGATAAGTGTAATTCTTAATTAATATACTATCAGAATATATCTTTCACAGTGACCTTTGTTTCAGGAATTCAAGTTTTCTCCTGAGCAACATGTTTCACATTCACATCACCAGCTTAATGGAGAATTCTTAATTGCTTTCTGTTGGCTGACCATACATCACCACTTAAGTTTAAATTTTGTTTGTTTGAGATACCCAATAGGCCCTGCAGTCTGAACATCATCACTCCAGCATTTCAAAACAGTTCACAGCTCTAGACTCCATTGCCCAATGATATACTACTGTCTAAACACTACATCTTAAGCACTGAAAGAAGTCCTTCAACCAAAACATAAACCAAAAACCTGAGCATAATAGCTAGCCTAAAACACTATCAAAACAGAGACAAATCATAAAGAGAGAGCCCTCTCTGATTACAGTTTGGCTAGAAACTGTACTCCAAAGATTGGTTAGTGGTTACCCCGGCCGTATTCCCTTGGGAGTCATAGGGAACAACTTGGGTGTTAACATAATTGGCGACTCCGCTGGGGAACTGAGCATATTGTTTTTTCAACTGTTGTTTGCCAAGACAATGGTTTTAAAAAAGCTTCAGTAGTCCCTTAAATAAATCCTATAATATCTTAGAAAAGTACTCAAAAAGAGGTTCAGAAGCTGGCTCCTAAAAAGGAAACTAGACACACTAGGTCAAACCCTGACCCAAATCCACCAGCAGTTTTTGAAAATCCAAATACAATTCCCAAAATAATCAGGAAGCAGCAAAGGCAGGAAAATCCTAGTGATTTGAGTCCTGAGACAGTTCACCCTAAGCCAGTTCCAACTCCCATCAAGGTTTTATTTCGGTCTACTCCTGTTTCCCCCAGTTCACCATCTGGATCTCAAAGCCCTCCTTGCACATCTTCACCCACTGCACATATCCCCTTGAAAAACACTCTAGGTGCTGCTGCACCTATTACCCCTGTATTACACACCGTTCCTTTTATCCCAGTTGCCCCTGTAAATCCCCCAAACCTTGTGAATATGGCTAACAGATATGCACCCTTGCAAATACCAGCTAATGATGCAGCTCTACCCCTAGACTACCAAACCAAAATCTCATATTTTGACTCCACTGGCCCTTTGACAACTGTTCAGCATGCCAAAAGGATGCAAGACCATTTTGAGACCTATGAAATAGATGATGACAGTGTGAGAATCAGGATGTTTGTTCAAAGTCTGACTGGGGATGTAAGAACTTGGTTTAGATCCCTGAATGCAAATTCCATCACAACTCCTGATGAGCTTTATCAAGCCTTTACTAGCAGATGGGAGAAGAAGAAGGATCCTCTGCACATACTTGGGGAATATGATACTATCAAAAGAGGTCCCCAAGAGACTGTTTTGGAGTATTGTGCAAGATTCAACAATGTATATAACGCAATCCCACAAAATTTAAGACCCCCTCCTGATTTAGCTTTGTACAAATTCCCTGATGGTTTTGACCCTGACATGGCCTATCAGTTAAAGGAAAGAGACCCCCAAACCCTTGCAGAGGACCAAAAGGTTGTTGTCACAGTGGAAGCCAACCTGATTGCCAAAAGAAACAGAGCAAGGTTGGAAAAGAGAACAGCCTTCAAAGAAGAACCCTCTGCTTTTGATCAAAAGCTGGATGCAATACTCAATGGAATGAAAAGATTGGGTGATAGAGTGGAATCAGTTGAGAGAAAATCATCATGGGAAGCACCACAAAACAACCCTCCTAGGAATCCAAATTTTAGGAGAACTCAAAACCCAGGCATTGGCAAGCCCAGTGCTGACCAAGACATAAGTCCCCCTTTCCAAGAAAATTATGCAGTGACTTCCACATCAACTGAACCCAATGAAGATCCTCAGATTAATTTAATGGGTCTAGATGGTGAAAGTCAAGTTTTCTTAACACAAGAAGATCATGAGGATGATGAAATCAAACTGTTACAAACTAAATCAGGTGAATCCTTTGACTTTAAACAAGGCTATGACACTGCTGTTTATGAAGTCCATAAAAAATACAAGCTAAGGAGCAGAACTGTGAATGTAAATCAGCCTGAAAAGATAAAGGATAATCAGCAGCCTAAAAGAGCCATAGTCATAGAGCCTAATGACAAAACAAATTCACCTGCAGAAGAAGTAATTATTGAAGAGATCACTGAACCATTGTCCTTAAAACACCAGCCTATGGCTACTTCATCCTCTCACCTTAGTTTAAATGTTACTCCTCAAGAGATGAGTAAAAAAGACAAGTCCCAAAATCAAGATAAGAATCAAGAAGAAGATTTAGTGAACAAGGAAAGGACTATTATCCATAACCCTAAGACCCAATCTGAAAAACCCTTTGACCTAGAAACTGAAATTGGCAAACTAAAGATAGCAATCCCTCTCTCAGAACTAGCCAAGCATGACATTTATAAACAACAGATCAAGAAGTCCCTGCAACTCACTAGCATCAAAGATGATGTCAATGTGTTGGATGACACCCCAGAATTACTGTCTAGTCCAGAAGTGGATGGAAAAACAGTAGTCACAGGGATATTACCTTTTTATGTCAGCTTACATATTCATGATAAAATACTACATAATGCAATGTTTGACTCAGGTGCCTCTCACAATCTCATGCCAAAAGCAGTCATGGAGAGATTGTATCTGGATATAACAAGACCATACAAGGACCTGTTTTCCTTTGACTCCAGCCAAGTCAAGTGTTTAGGTCTCATTAAAGATTTATGTGTGTCTTTGGTTCAATACCCAAACAAAACAATTCTAATGGATGTTGTAGTTGCTAATATCCCACCTAAGTATGGGATGCTGTTATCAAGATCATGGGGAGCTAAACTCTAAGGTTCCCTACAGTTAGACATGTCATATGCCACCATCTCTATTTTTGGGCAACCAAAAAGACTATACAGAGAAACACTCATGAAATACATGGTCAGCAGTGAAGAAAAGCCTCAAAACTTTCCCATATATGCTGTCCATTCAGACATAGACTCATACATTCTCTTCAATGACAGCACAACTCTCTCAAAAAATGATGTTGAAACCAAGATACTCATACAAGAGGAAGACACTAATGAAGGAACTACCACCCATGAAACAATAGTCAATCAATCACTAGACACTGCTGATGCTCTAGTTGTCAAGCATATTCAATCAAATGATGAGACTGTCCTAGAAGACAAGCCAGATGAAAAACCAGAACTTCAACTTACATTGCCAGCCCATGAACTGATCATTAAATCTCCTTCACAACAAGATATTCTATGGTTCCTTGAATTTGATGGCTCAGTCAACAAATTAGGGGCAGGAGCTGGAGTTTGGGTACACAATAAAGAAAACAGTCATGCAGAAGGCATAGCCTATAGATTAAACTTCAGATGTACTAATAACATGGCAGAATATGAAACTCTTTTACTAGGCCTCAAGTTAGTAAAGTTCTTGCAAGCTGCCAGGGTTTCAATTATGGGAGATTCAGATTTAGTTATCCAACAAGTGAAGGGAAATTTTGTCACTAATGACAAAAGACTTAGGTCTTATAGGTCTGCTGTTGCTGAAGTATTAAACTTCTTCTCTGAATTCCAAATCACCAAAATTTCTAGGACCCATAATCTTCATGCTCATAGTTTAGCCACATTTGTGAGTACCTGCAAGCTGCCTTTTGAGCCCCATCATTGCTTTACAGCTGAGGTAAAACACAGACCTTCTGTCCCAAACAATGTCAAAAACTGGCAGGTATTTGAAGATGATGCACAAATAAACAACTTCTTGACCTTACAACAAGAATTTGCTGGACTAAATATTGACACTGAAAGAGCAAGTCAATCACAAATACTTGAAAGAGCAAGTCAATCACAAATACAGTTTGAAAAGACTAACAACCCAATATCACCTAGAACAGCAAAACAAATACTACATCCAACCATTTTCAACAAGGAAAGCATTCAGCAAATTCAACCAATCAGTTGTGAAGAAGTGGCCAATGCTGAAGCTGAAATCATGCAGCTGAAAGACAATTTTCTGCCAACAGGCCTAACTCCACTAGAGGACATCTTTGATTCAAATGATATTCCGAGAAAACCAAAAACGCAGCCCTTAAATGCAGCCATTGAAGAATGCAACATTGGTACTATTGACAAGCCCAAAATAATAAAATTGTCTGCATCTTTACCTCCTGATCAAAAGCCTAAATACATTGACCTCTTCAAAGAGTTCCAGGATGTCTTTGCATGGAGTTATGAGGATCTAAAGTCCTATGATACCTCTGTTATCCAGCATACTATCCCTCTCAAGCCCGATCAAAAACCCTTTAAACAAAAATTGAGGAGAATCAATCCTATGCTTCTCCCAGCAATGGAACAAGAGGTACAGAAAATGTTCAAGGCAGGCATCATAGCACCTATCAGATTCTCTGAGTGGATTTCAAACTTAGTCCCTACAAGAAAGAAAACTGGTGAAATAAGGTTGTGTGTGGATCTAAGAAATCTGAACCAAGTATCCCTCAAAGACAACTATCCCTTTCCCAAGATGGATCACATTCTCCAAAGAGTGGTAGGGGCCTCAAGGATCTCATTACTTGATGGATTCTCAGGCTTTAATCAAATCTTAGTACACCCTGATGATCAAGACAAAACTGCATTTACAACCCCATGGGAAACTTTCAAATATGTAAAAATGCCTTTTGGATTGAAAAATGCTGGGGCAACTTTTCAAAGAGAAATGGATATTGCTTTTGCCAAAGAGATTCATGACTTCCTTGTCATCTATTTGGATGACCTCATACCCTTCTCAAAATCAGACCAAGAACATTTGAAACATTTGAGACAGATCTTCCTAACATGTAGGAAATATGGAATCTCCTTGAACCCCAAGAAATCCCTATTTGGTTTAGAGGAAGGTAAACTATTGGGCCACATCATTTCTAAATATGGCATTAGGATAGATCCAGACAGGATACAGGCTATCTTAACAAATGCCCCACCCAAGAAATATAAAAGAATTGCAAGGATTCTTGGGAAAAATCAATTTCTTGAGAAGGTTTATCCCAAACTTAGCAGAATTGATCAGATTGCTAAATAACATGCTAAAGAAGGATTCAAAAGTGAAATGGACAGTTGAAGCAAATCAAGCCTTTGAAGGTATAAAGCTGGCCCTTACCCAAACCCCAGTCTTGACCAATCCTCAATTTGACAGAGAATTTATCATTTTCTCTTTTGCCTCCCAGCATACTATTGCTGCTGTTTTGTTACAGAAAGATGACCAAGGAAATGAGAAACCCATTGCTTTCTTTAGTAGAGCTCTTAGAGATGCTCCCCTAAAATACCAAATCATGGAGAAAAAAGCTTATGCTTTGGTTGAGGCCATCAAAGACTTTAGGATCTACATCCTCTATTCACATGTTATAGCTTATGTACCAAGTCCCATTGTCAAAGACATTCTCACCCAAGAAAATTTAGAGGGCAGAAGAGGAAAGTGGATTGCCAACATTTTGGAATTTGATATTGAGATAAAACCTACAAAACGAATAAAAGGGAAAGGTTTGGCCAAACTAATGACAGAAGCAAATTTCCAAGCCTTAGACATCAACCAGCTGGACAGTGAACCAGAGCTAGCGACTCCAAAGATCAATGTAGCCTTTGAACAATCCCCTTGGTACTCTGATATATGTTATGTATTACAAAACCTGTGTGCTCCCCCAGGGCTGTCCAGAACTAAATGTAGGTTCCTAAAAATGAAAGCCTCTAAATTCTGTGTTATGGATGGAAATTTACTTTGGAAAAACCATGAAGGGATATTGCTAAGCTTCTTAATTGAGAATGAAACTAACAATATCATAACAGAATTTCATGCAGGGGACTGTGGTGGACACTTGTATTGGAAGTCCACTGTGGATAAAATACTCAGGGCTGGTTACTACTGGCCCACCATGTTCTCTGATGTCAAGAAATTCACTACCTCATGTCATAAATGTCAAATGTTTGAGGGAAAGAGACAGTTACTGCCACTTCCCTTAAGGCCTATTGCAATAGAGAGACCTTTTCAACAATGGGGCTTGGATATCATTGGGGAAATTCATCCCTCATCTTCAGGCCAACATAGATGGATCCTAACAGCCACAGACTACTTCACTAAGTGGATTGAAGCTGCTCCATGCAGACAAGCAAATGATTCAACAATCATTCAGTTTTTGGAGAACAACATATTGGCTAGATTTGGCTGCCCTGACAAAATAATAACAGACAATGCTGCTGCTTTCAGATCTAAGAAAATGGTGAATTTCTGCCACAAATTTCACATTACCTTGGGCCATTCTACTGCATACTATCCCCAAGGAAATGGCCTGGCTGAATCATCAAACAAAAGCCCGATAAACATTATAAAGAAAGTGCTAGAAGAGAACAAAAAGAATTGGCATAAGAAGCTTGTGAATGCTCTATGGGCAGATAGACTAACAACCAAGAGATCAATTGGGACCAGCCCATATGAGTTGGTTTATGGATTAGAAGCCAAATTTCCTTCATCACTAGGGGTACCTGTTATGAAACTTCTTCAAGAAAGCCAAGCTGAACCAAATGATATGCAAAGAAGGATCAATCAAATAATATGTTTACAGCAAACTAGAGACCAGGTTTTCAACAGAGTTCAAGTTCTACAAGAAAAATTAAAGAAGGCCTTTGATAGGAGAACTAAGGCAGAAGATTTCAACATTGGTGACAAAGTCCTCAAGTGGGATTCAAGAAGAGAGGATAAGGGAAAACATGGAAAATTTGATTTCCTTTGGAGAGGACCATTTGCTGTCCAAGCAGTACAAGGAAACAACATTTATTTCCTTAAAAGTCTTAATGAAACTGATTTGGATGAAGGTCCTGTGAATGGCAGGATGCTCAAGCACTATTTTGACTACCACCCATAAGTGCAGCCTGAGTTTTCCCTTGTACATATCCAGATGTATATATTATTTTCTGTTAAGATGTAAAAATGCAATTTCTCAAGTTTTCTTAACTACCAGCAAAAGGTAAATAGGATCAGAGGTCTACCAAGAAGGGAAGTACACAATTCTGGCATTTCAAAGCAGCAAACTTCAAAATTTTGATAAAAGCAGTCAAGGGCCAAGGCAATCTGACCTGCTGTTCTTGGTCTTTCAAATGAAAAACCATCCCCATGTGGAGCCACTGTTAGCCACCTATGTCAATAGGTTTCATATTTCATGATTGGCAATGAAAAGGTCCAAATATGCTCTGCTTTGATGATGCAAAGATCACATATTTCCAAGAGAATACAATCTGTGCTTAGAGCTTGATGTGGACTCAATTTTGATGGATGGTCCAACAACCTAATCTGGATCATGCCATGTTTTAAATTTTCAGTTGTAGAATAGAGAAAGAAGTCTGTCCAAACTGTTTAATCTTGGCAGACAAGTAGCTCAGGTAGAGAAAGTAAGGTTCCCAACTGCTTAATCTGGGACCTTGGAAGCAATAAGGGTAGCATTAGATAGAAAACCAAAAGGAAAAAGCTAAAGAAAAGAAAAGGCAAATAAGGGTCTGCAAGTCCAAGTGCACCCTCCAAGAAGAAACAAAAAATGCTAGGCAAATAGATGGGTAGGCAGATGGGGTTGCAGAAGTGTCATTCCTTACAATTGCGGGTGTGCTAACCTATTTCGCAAAGCAAAATCAATGGATTGAGAAGTCCTTCTTCTCCATCAGGTTGCAGCAAGCAAAGAAGCATGTCTAACTTCCCAAATTTTCCCCTTTTTCATTCATAACTAATATCCCATCATCATTTGAGATTCATGGAAGAATTGGTGGTTTTATGGTGGTTCTTAGTCCTTTAAAAGCCACATTTCTTGTCTAAAACTCTTTTCATTTTGATCTACTCCCTAAGCTAAGTTATTTTCAAATAAACTTAGTATTATCTCCCCTCATCCACTCCTTTCATCCATATTAACCCCTAACTTTATTATATAAACCCCCTATGTTACCCGTTCCCTAGTATTATAACACCATGGTGTATAAACCCCAAGCATTGTATAAATATCCCTCCCCTTGGCATTATAGCCATATGTTCTCTGTCAGGGATCAAATGGACATCTGGTCAGTTTGAGAAACCTAAGCCCAACCCCATTCCCCTTCTGAGTCCATTTTGACCCATTTAACCTTTATTTGCTAAGGAAACCTTATAAAAAACCCTTTTTTTACCTATAACCCGTTGCATTTGCAATAAGCGCACAAAAAACCCACCTTTTTTGACTTATCCAAAGTATGGGCGCCGTATTATTTTTATATTAAAAGGGCATTGAAAAACCTTTACAAATCTGCCATATCCCAAGAGGTTTCCGCCAAGCACAGATCCCGAAAGAAATATTAAAATAATCCCGCCCCCTTCCGTATTGACTGATCATCTCACTCATCCGTCAACCGTCGGATCGGACCCTTTGATCCGACGGTCCTCATCCATATCGGACCGGCCCCGACGTCCGACCGATACCTTTCGATATCTGTCAGAGGGTGACGTCAGGCCCCCGCCACGCATCCTCCCCACAGCTTATCGGAGGTACGCCTGACAATTCCCCTTCCGTATCAAAAGCGGTGCGATGAGAAACCGCTAACCGCTTCCGGTTTTCGGTCGATCTGCCCGGCCAACGTCACCACCACGTCATACCCACGTCAGTGCCACCCCGCCGTCGCGTCAGCTCCTTCGTCCGTCCCCGTGCTGATATGTCTGCCACTTCATCATATCCGTGGACCAATCACAGCCCGCCACCTCACCTGGTGACGTCATGCTGACGTCATCCGACCTTGACCCCACTTGATGACGTCATCCAAAAAACACGCCAATATGCCAAAAATCCATATTTTGGTCGATTTTTCGCGTTTTTTATACTTTTTGCCAAAGCGCTGTTGCTTTCTCTGCATGATTTTTTACGTCCAAACTTGCACCACCTTGCTGAAATCGATTTGGAGACCTCCGGCGCGCCATTTCTACAGACATTCGTGACCATTGCTCGCTGTTTACCAGGTATTTACCCTTATAAATCCTTCATAAACCTAATTTGTCTGTGAATTCCCTCAAAAAGCTTAAAAGACGAAGAAACTTGCAAATTCGCCGGCAAAATCCCTGTGCCTAGTCCCCATTTGCAACTGTAAGGTCGAAAACCATAAGCTGAGCCTTGTTTGCCTAAATTTCACCAAAAGACTGCACTCTGTTCGTGCAATCGCGAACCAGTTACTCAAAGTACACCTACTTGCTATAAAAGAAAGATTCAGACCAGACATTAGTCTTATCTCTACCTTAAAGCAGTATTTCAATTGCTGCAGCTGATCATTTATCTTTTATCCCTGAAAAATTCACATTTCTCCGTCGAAGAAAACTCTTTTGTGTTGCTCTGCATAGCAACTCCATCCATAATCCTAGGAGAAATCATGGATCCACCAGTAGCTCCTATAGCGTTGAACGTTGCTCCATTGAATGCCCCTGAGAGACAATTGGAATGGCAGCCTCTGGCAGACTTGGACTATCAGATTTCAGAGGAAATGCTGATGAGGACCAAGTTCCACATTCACCTGCTCAATGAATTGAAGGCCAAGCATGAGACTGGAACAGATGTGCTGGGCATATGGGAGTCATTCCTCCCTATTTTCAAGCTCCCTCAGGTTAGACAATTCCTTGATTTGATCCATCTGTGTGCTGAAAACTATGACCCCACTCAGAGGGCAGTTCTTGACCCTTCATGCTCAGCTGTGTTTTATATCACCCCAGAAGCTATCAAAGATATGCTCTGCTTCAGGACTGAGAAGAAACTGGTCCCTCTATCACTTGTAGACCTGATAAATCAAGGAGCCAGAATGACAGATGCTCAGGTCACCAAATTGAATCAGCTGTACATTGACTCCGACTCTATGAAGTATCCTCCTATCAATCAAGTATACCTCAATCAACTGGGCAGAGATCTTGCAGACATGATCAGTCCCATTTTTGGCTACAACTCAATTGAGTTTGTTGATCAAACTGTGCTGATAATGATGCTCATGTTTTCTCCTGGCAAGTCTCCTATCTGCTATGACTATGCCACCTATATAGCAGACAAAATACATGAGCAACTAATGAACCTGGAAAGAGAAAGCGTATTCAGATACACCTCTTACATCTACCACTTAATCTTATATCATCAACATCAGACGTTCTCTTTTCCAATCAAAAGAGTGGATGCCCAAGGCAATCTAAGATCAGTGGTCTATTGGTCCTCTGTTTTCCACTGTAGATTCGAGTCTCCTTATACTTATTGTGAGTTCATAGATCTCTTCATCCACCCAGCTATGTCAATGTTGATGAGCTCACCTCCTTCAAGGCTCATTGATGACATGCAAAGGATCCTGCAGTTATCCAAATCATACAGCATTGGGGACTGGTACTTTTACCAAAACCACACCGTCATCAGGATATATGGGTGTGAATTTCCTCCCTACAGACTACCCAAATATGTGCCTATGAGGCTGTTTGCCCTAGAATACTTCAGGCAATTTGGCAATGTTGATGTGCTTCACTTTTCAGGCAAAGGCAAGAAAGCACAGTTGAAAGTCAGGAACCAACTTGGCCATTTTGTCTATAACCAGAGGGAGGAAGGTTGGAAAGAAGCAGATAGGATGCTTGAGTCCCTTGGCCTTCAAACCAGTTTCCTTTGGAAACCTTATGACCCCAACCACTTCATAACTTTGAGAAGGCTCAAATACAAGCTGTCTGGCTATGATCATGTGAAGATTCCTCACATTGAAAAACATGCAAACCAAGTAAAATGGAGGAGAGGAACCCTAGAAGAGCCTGTTACACAAGAAGAGCTGAATCAAAGAGCAGTGAGGAATCTAAAGAAGATGGCTGACCTTGAACTTTGTCCACAGGTGTTTTCCCTTCCAAGCACACAAGTGGGAGCAGTTGCATCCTCCTCGACTGTAAATCAGCAAGCACCTAAAGCCACTGAAGATATATCTAGCAAAGGCAAGGAAAAGGAAATGGAGACCGAACAGCCAGCTCATGAGAAGGTGCAGCAACAGCAGCAGCAGGTAGAACAACAAAAACAACAGGAATTACAGCAAGAAGAAGGGCAGCATGACAAAGAGCAGCCCCCACAACAAGAAGGGGCAGTTGAGGCCCCAATTTTCACGGAACAGCAGGCACAAAACACGGTGCCTCCTAGGCAAGAAACATCAGCTGATGCATCAATCCTCCAAACCCCACAAAAGGAGGATACTAGCAGAAAAAGGGACAGAGAGACTCCCTTGACCACATCAATAAGTCATGGTGAGAAAAGACAGAGATTGAATCCTTTCTCTGAAGAGGAAATGCCAACATGGCAGTCTCTGGGCATGGGCCCAACTAGCAGGGAAGCATCTGCAAATTCCTTCCAAGAGGAACAGAAAAGAACAGTGGGAGGAGAAGTCAGCTCCTCTAGCCAACAGAGAGATGGTGAACTGAGCATTAAACAACAGTTCATAGATATAAAGAAAAGGAATGAGCCCATAAAAATACAACTGTACAATCATTTGTTGAAGATGGCTCCCACTAACCAGCAAAGACTGATGTCTGCTTATGATGTTAATGAAGGCAAAATGATCATGAGTCATTTCTTGCCAGCTGTAGCACAACCCCAGTCTCCTGCAGATTATATAAGGACCAATCTTGAGGTCCTTTCCAAGGACATCCACCCAATGGACAAAATTTAATTACATAAGCAAACGGGTGAGATGGTGTATGCCTCCTTGGCAGTTAAAACATTGGATAATTATAGGCTAGAAAATAGCCTTAATAATACAACTGCACAACTTGAGTTGGAGAGAGCATCCTCTCAAGCAAAGGACAATAGAATAAGGTCCTTAGAAGATATAATTATAGAGATTGGGCATGATCCCAAGGATATCAAGGGCATACAAGAAATATTAAAGTTGAGGGATGCAGACATGGCAGCTTTGAAGAGAAAGATCAAGATCCCAGCCACAATTCACCCTCAAATAGATGAAGTTGCCCAGCAAAGGCATGATCAAGATGCCACAACTTTGCTGGTATCTTTATACAAGCAACTAATTCAGACTCAAGAAAAGCTGGGAGAAGCAGAGGCTGCACAGGTAGCATTACAGGCAGCTTTGAAACAAAGAGAAGAAGGTCAGACCTCCCAGCCTCCTCCTGAAGTAATTAACCTTGAGGAAGCTGCTCCAACTACTATTCCTCCTCCTCAACAAACAGAACATGCAGAAACATCTACTTCAACACCACCAACAACAGAGCAGGCCCCTAGCTTGGGTATGCAAAAGCTAAGAAATGAGATTCAGGCCCTGGAAGCTGAAATGACAGAACTGAATGAGACCAGGGAGAAATTGGCCAAAGTAAATGATAGATATGACAAATCCAAGTAGTCTGTGGCAGAAAAGGGCAGGGAGATAAAAGCCCTCAAAGACAGGATCAAAGAGCTAGAGAATGAGCTCAAATTAGATAAGGTTGTGGCTGAGCTTAAGATAGTGCTGTGGGCTAATATTGGCCAATCTATTAATGACCAATGGCAGTATATTGAAACAATCCATGAGAAGTAAGAGCTCATTCCAAAAGCACAGACTGAAATTCAGAGATCAAGGGCTGCTCTAAGCAACATGCCTGAAGTGGCCACCAGGATGATTAATGTGCTTAACAATAGAACAAGTACTCAGTTGGCTGCCATGGGAATTTCAAAAAGAACTGAGACCATTCAGTTAATCAAGAGGGTTCTTACACTGAGAAACTTGGTCCAGACATTAGAGAGAAGAACCGAAGACATGCAGACTGAGGTAAACAAGTTTATGGAAAAATTTCAAGTATTACAAATCAGAGGGCTCCCTAGCTTACTGAACAGCGCAGGGAGACTGTTCACACATGAGAAGTATGTCAAGAGGGTCAATGAATTTTCCACAAGTCAAATCAATGAGAAGCCCAACACCTCAGAGGAAACAGGGCCAGCCACAGGACAAACTCTCTACAACAGAGTAGAAAGTTTATTTTTTATAATGAATGAAATTAAACACCTATTTGAAGTGCCTCCCAATTTTTATAAATATACAGAGGTAGAGGAGACCATGGATGCAATTCTCAGGCATCAACTGCCTACACAAGAATGGTGGACTAAGGCAATACAATGATTTTATAAGCAGGAAGCCATTCAATAAATTTTGTTCATGAAAAATGCAAATTGTCATACACAGGACAGTTCGAAAGAGTCAGCATGCATTAAAGATGAAAGCTGAGCTAGCTCAACATAACTTATGGCCAACAAAGAAAAATGAGAAAGCTACAGGTGTCCAGGCCGAGAAGCTACAACAGAGCAACTCCAAAAGCGCATTTGTCTGCATTAATGCAGATCACTCCAACCGACTCAGTGGCCTCCAAAGGCCAAAAATATCTTCTGACAGCCATAAAGATGCATTTACTTTGTATTCAATGATATAATAACTTTCTCATCTAATGTCTTGAAAAGTTGGTGAACGTATTGATTTCTGAGATAACTTAGCACTCAGATATTTTGTATAACGAATTGTATATATTTTCCCCTCGCATAAGCTTGCAAGGGGGTTGTTGTTGATTTCTCTTGAAGAAGTTCTTATGCTGTAATTTTTTCAGAGTTTAATAAACAAAGTGATGGAATTTCTCAAAGTTCTGTAGTGTTGAATGCGTTCTGGTGTCTGTTGAAAACTGAAGGATTCCTGTGTACCTCACAATACAATAAGTTTTTCTGTAACTCTCTTTGTTATGTGTTTCAATATTTTACAATCCATATATGTTCCTAATTTCTAAGTATTTAGCAACAAAGAAAAAGAATAGCCTTCAAGATTTATTCATGCAATACCCTGAGCTCAGTCTATGTTGTTAATGAATGTTTTCTTCAGCTATAATCTTGATAAGTGTAATTCGTAATTAATATACTATCAGAATATATCTTTCACAGTGACCTTGGTTTCAGGAATTCAAGTTTTCTCCTGAGCAACATGTTTCACATTCACATCACCAACTTAATGGAGAATTCTTAATTGCTTTCTGTTGGCTGACCATACATCACCACTTAAGTTTAAATTTTGTTTGTTTGAGATACCCAATAGGCCCTGCAGTCTGAACATCATCACTCCAGCATTTCAAAACAGTTCACAGCTCTAGACTCCATTGCCCAATGATATACTACTGTCTAAACACTACATCTTAAGCACTGAAAGAAGTCCTTCAACCAAAACATAAACCAAAAACCTGAGCATAATAGCTAGCCTAAAACACTATCAAAACAGAGACAAATCATAAAGAGAGAGCCCTCTCTGATTACAGTTTGGCTAGAAACTGTACTCCAAAGATTGGTTAGTGGTTATCCCGGCCGTATTCCCTTGGGAGTCATAGGGAACAACTTGGGTGTTAACAGTATCCATATGTTGGCATGGACTTCCGGGGTGATCCGGATTTAGTACTGCCGGACGGCGAGCAGTGGGGCGCTATTGGTAAAATCTTCGACCATATCACTGTTTACTGTTTTTATTTATAATGTCCTTGTGCTTTATTCTATCAAGACTTTAATTAAACTCATGTGTGCATGCAGATGTTGGTCCTGTTCGTCCAGTAGTTCGCCTGAGAGTGCCAGCCGCTGCCCCAGTAGGAGAGGCCGCCGGGAGGGTTATCCTTTGTGACCTTGATGTGGTCGAGACCCTTACAGCTGTGCAGGAGCAGGTTGAGAGCCTTACTCTCGGTATTCCAGATGTGAGGATCGACGAGTTACCTTTACAGTTGCAGCGGCTTACTACTGGTGTGCCTAGACGATGGACTCGTCTCTTACGCATGATCGCACAGGCTGTGACGTGCTATCACGAGCATCACTAGACTAGGGTGCCCCCTAGCATTTTGAGTTTTTGGGTCATGTGACCGATTTTTCCTTGGTTACAGAACATTATATGTAAACCATAAACAACTTATATATATATATATATATATATATATATATATATATATATATATATATTGATTTTCGGGGTTTTATTCTGGTTGAGTTATGTGATCCACATGTACAACATTGATGATGTGTTTCTTTTTATAAATGTCGCAAATGTCTATCTAACACATAGTTTGCTAATGAGTCGGTTAATGTGTTTAAGTTTCTGGAAATATGTTGGTATTGAATTAAATCAAACTGTCTTTCCAAAATCTTAACCCTTAGAAACATGCGATAAATGGCTGGATTTCGAACAGAATATATACGATTGAGTTGTAGTATTACGAGTTGTGAGTCTAGCCTGACGATTAGTCGGCGTATACCATGGGTGATGGCATCAGAGAGCAGTTCTACCAACGCGCTATACTCAGCGATGTTATTCGTTGATTGCCCAATACATACACCTTTGAAACTTACTAACTCGCCGCTTGGATCAAAATGGCCTAGGCTGCGGAGGACAGGTTCCGCGAACTACGACTCGCTCCGTCGGCATATCCAACACATGTCTCCAAAAGTTTTGACATCTGAAATAAATGTAAAAAGGTGGATTACTCGACCAAAACAAACACTTCAGCAAAAACAAAATACAACAAAAGCATACTGGTTACTATTTAAGCATAGTAACGCTTGAGGTACAACCCATTACGGGGTTACGCCAGTGGAATTCCGTCATAATCCATTAACTCGTAGGCTCCTTTCACTAACACTCATTTAAAAATATAGGGGCCCATCCATAAAGAATTAAATTTACCTGCTCCCAATTTATCGGATTCTTGGTCGTAAAGCAAGACCAAGTCACCTTCTGAGAAGACACGGGGTTTGACATTTTTGTCGAACTGCGTCTTGACTCATTTCTTATGGGCTTCGTTAGCCAAAGCGGCATCACGACGGGTTTCATCCAATTGGATTAATTCCAAGAAACGGGCCTCTTCTTCTGAAGTTCCGGGGAGAAGATCAATTGCAAGTTTAAGAGACGAGATTTCACACTGGACTAGTAAGACTACTTCCAGGCCATATACCAGTTGGAAAGGTGTGAACCCGGTCGCATTCCTTACCGAAGTTTGATAAGCCCACAAGGCTGAGTACAGGATTAGGTGCCACCTTCTTTTGTGAACTCCGATCATCCTTTGCAACATACGCTTCAGGACCTTGTTGATTGCTTCAACTTGTCCGTTGGCTTGCGGATAATAGGGGGTAGAGCTGTCGTGAGATAGCCCTAGCTTGGCAGCTAATTCAACCATCATGTGATTGCGAAAATGCGATCCATGATCCGTAACTATAGCCTGTGGTACGCCAAATCTGGCGAGTACATGATTGAAAAAGAAAAGGGCAGCTGTTTCACCAATGTTATCTAATGTAGGCATTGCCTCGGCCCATTTGGTAAAATAGTCAACGACGACTATAATATACCCATGCCCCCCAGTCGAGGTGGGGTTACATGTCATGAAATTGATGCCCCATTTGGCGAAAGGCCCAACAACAACTATTGGCTGTAAAGGTGCGGGTGGTCTTCTGGTTTTGCTATCAAAAATTTGACAAGCATGGCAACTTCTGACTGCGGTTATGCAATCTTTGAACATGGTTGGCCAGAAGTATCCTGCTCGTAAGATTTTTTGTGTTGTAGCATATCCAGATTGATGCCCCCCACACGCGCCTGAATGACACTCATTCAGGACTTTTTCGGCCTCCTCATGGGTGAGGCACCTTCTCAGAACTGTATCGATACCACGACGGTAAAGCGTATCACTGATGATCATGTAGTCTTTTGCTTGGTATCGTATACGTTTCTGTTCTGAGTGAGAGGTGTTAGGCCTAAACTTTTGGGTTAGGAGATAAATTATTATATCTCCGTACCACTCATTGCTTGTGGATATCAGAAACAAATTCTCGTCCACGATTGATTCTTCGGATGTTTCATCATTGGACGACGATGGGAGATCGCACAATAATTCTGCGAAAACTAGAGCTTTCTTTGATTTGGATTTTACAAATTCCAGATCAAACTCTTGAAGGATTGCTATCCATTTTGAATATTTTCCCCCCACTAACTGTCGTGACAATATATAAGTCATGGGGTTGCAATCTGACAGAATGGTAGTTTTCCGAAAGAGGACATAGTTTCGAAACCTTTGTATCGCTTGAACAGCTGCAAGCGCTAGTTTTTCAACATAAGAATATTTACTTTCTGTATCATTTAAGTTTCTACTTAAATAATATATAGGGTGTTCAATTCCATCGACTTCTTGAACTAAAACCATTGCGATGGTTGTATCTGCTGCAGCCAGATACAGGTTAAAGTCTCTTTGATAATCGGGTGCGTACATTAATGATGCTTTTATTAAGGAATCCTTTAAAGCATCAAAGGAAGCTTGCGCAACCTGATCCTAGACGAAGGGTACCTCCTTTTTCAAAAGACGTGTATAACCTTTAGCAAGTTCGGCGTAAATTGGAATGAACCTCCTCAGAAATTTTGCTTTCCCTTGGAGTTTCCGAATCTGAAGCAAATTCGAAGGTGGAGGCAAATTGATGATTGCCTAGACCTTGCAAGGGTCGAGACGAATCCCATCCTTCGAGACTACAAAGCCAAGTAAATGACCAGAACTGATGCAAAATACACATTTGTGCGGATTGAGTCGTATCTTGTAGTGTCGACAACGTAGAAATATCGCTCTTAAATGCTGCGGATGATCAGTCTGCTTTCGCAAATGAGCCAGAAGGTCGTTGAGGTATGGTTGAACGATGTTCTTGATGTCATGGAAGGCATAATTCATTGCCCTCTGAAACGTCGCCCCTGCGTTCTTTAAACCAAAGGGTAATTTTTGATATGCGAATGTGCCCCACGGACAAATGAATGCAGTCTTTGACTGGTCCTGCAGGCAGATGTTTATTTGATTATACCCAGAAAATCCATCCATGAATTAAAAGATTTCACATCTGGCGCATTCATCAATTATCTGGTCGATGAAGGGTGTAGGATAGTTGTCTTTTGGACAAGCTTGGTTTACGTCCCTATAATCGACACACACTCTAATTGTCCCTTGTTTCTTCATAACGGGGACAATATTCGATACCCAATCAGTTAAAGGAATCGGGTAGATGAAACCAGCATGGAGAAGTTTTTCAACTTCTGCCTTAATGGCAGCGGCTTTCTTGGGGTGCACCTGCCTGAGCCGTTGTCGTACCGGTTTGACATCTGGATACATCTTAATTTCGTGTTCAACGATACTCGAGTCAATTCCTGGCATTTCATCATATGACCAAGCAAAGACATCTCTGAACTCGCGAAAAAGAGCGTTATATATTTCCAATTCTGAAGGAGAACAACCTTTGCCAACATAAATATTCTCTACAACATTTGTTTTAGTCGAGATATTTATGGCTATAGTCTCTTCAATATTGGATAAGTTTCGCTCGGAATCCACCGTATTTATAGTATTTGATAGGAATTCAAAAACTGTAGGGTGATAAAGGTCATCTTGAGTATCTTCTTCATATTCTGGAAGAAGGGAACGATGGTGGAAATCATTCCATGGTGTCCCTTCAATCAACATTGATTGTAGAATTCCTTCGTCAATTCCATGCACTCTCGACCAAGGATCTAAAGGGGTGCCATATTCTCTAGACCTATCTACCCAAACGCTTGATGAGCGTTGATTTGGGTTCGCCTCCCATGCGAGAAACATTGATTGCTACAATATTTCTATTGGGCTTGGGGGCAAAACCATTGCATGATCCATGTCGATATCGTCTTCTGAGATCTTCGTGGAAGATATCATATTGCAGGTACCTATCGACGCTACTTCCACCAAGTCGATTGGAGGTGGAAGAGCGAAAGTTCCCATTAGTATAGGATCTTTTAGTAGGCCTACTCCGATATTCTGAAGCGAATGGGGGCTTCCATGGATCATGGGAATGCTTCCTGTAACTTGTGAACCATTAGGGAGGAAGTTTTGTTGGTCGACGATAGTAATCCCCCCTTGAAAGGGGAATGCAATCTTTCTAAAATAGGTCGACACAATAGCTGCCATGGCATAGATCCACGGTCTTCCTAGTAGGATGTTGTAATCAAGATTCCCATCGATGACTTCAACATTATTTCTACTATTTTTCCCCCTAGTTCAACCTTCAAGTTATTTAGGATACCATATGGGGTATATGTCCTTCCGTCGAATGCTCTTAATGTTGTCGAGGATCGCGACAAGGTTGGAGATCCTAAAGTTTTCCAACAACTCATCGACATAATACATGTAGATGCCCCCTCATCAATAATTGTTCGATGAACAGTTTTGTTGAGGGCTTTCACTTGGATAAGGAAAGCTAGTTGAGCTGGTAACTGAGGATCGTATCCTTTGTGGTCAAAGGATACAAGATTGGAATCCTTAGGATCAACCCCACCAATGGCTGATAACAAAGCCTGCCTTTGGGATGGGCAATTTTGTAGTACTTCAAGAGTCGACATAGCGGATGGAGATTGGGCCAAATCTTCCACTATGTTATAATGCTGCGCTGCTCTGGCACGAGGATTAAATGTCGACTTGTGTACTACTCCCTTTGGTGGTTTTATTGTTAATTCAGGAATGATGGGTGGTACAACTTCTATCGAAGTTGTTGTCGATCTACTCGGTTGATCTTTTTCCTTGCCATTCGACAGTTGCGGATTCCCATAATCTTTGTTCCTTGTTGAAATCAAAGCATCATTTTGTTGCTTCGAGACTGACAACATTAGCACTTGCGACGGGGAAGAATTTCCACTATCAACCAGATTTTGTCCTGGATTTGGAAACGGATCAGTTAACACAGCTGAGGTTTGCGAACTCTTGAAGAACCTTTTAAGCTCAGCTTTGTATGGACATTCTTTCGTCCAATGATCCTCATCACATATCTGACACCCTGAGGGGGGTGGTTTCCTATTTCCAGGAGGGTTTGAAGAAGTTTTTTCAGGAGATGATTCACCCTGTTTCTTCTTCTTCCCTTTGCTTTGCTTTTTCTTGCTTCCTGGTTGTTTGGTTTCTTTGCCCTTATCTGCTGATATGGCATTTACTTCCGAAGCAAGGATTTCGTCTTTTGCATTTTGATCTGAAATATTACGGGCCTTCTTGGAGTTGGCCTTCGTCGATTTCACGTTTGTTGTGCCAATCATGCCATCACCGGCATGAGAGTCATTGTTTGATTTAGGAGGAGGAGGAATTGAGAATTCCGGTCTAGGGGCATCAGGTATTTTGTCGTAGAGCGTGCCAGACTGAGTATAGACCAAGTCTAGATATTGCGCACGAGCGATAACTTGCTCTTCCGTTACGACTCCCCCCTTTGCCACATCTTCCGTTATAGCAGGATGTAACGACTTGATAAACCATTCAGATAATAGCTGATCGGGAACGTACGTTTTTACCATCCTACGACGACGTCACCACTCATGTATATGATCAGATATGTGAGTGGCCGTTGTTTGTTTGAAGTTGGTTAATATTTCCGTTCCCGTTTCATACCTTATCGGTAATTGAAAATGGGTTAAGAAAGTCATGGCTAAGGTGCTGAAATTGTCGAACGAAGCTCTAGGAAATTCAATATACCATTTTTCCGCTGGACGCGTTAACATCCTCTGAAAAAGGCGAAGCCTTATCGAATCATCGTTTAGGGTGTTTGATGAACACCATAGATGAAATGTCATCACGTGATTCGATGGGTCCTCACCTGGATTTCCATTAAATTTAGGAATATCTGAAGGAAGTTTGTGAGGAATCGCTGGCCACCAAGGGGCGTAAGCAATTGGATCGTTTGTTAACCGGTGTAAATCAGGTAACTCTAAAGTTGCCACGAATGGTAACTGTTGATTTAGGTTAGGTGAAGCATACCCAGGATACGATGGAATTGCCTGAGCAGTTGGCCTTTGCATACCAGCATAATGTAATTGATGTTGGTATGAATGATACGGTTGGTGGACATGACCACCGTAAAGTGGTTGATTTTGACCGTTTTGAATGTACGGTTGTCCACTGTTCGCAAAGATCTGTTGCTCAGAACCTTGGTATACTTGTTGGAATTTTGGTTGTTGATATTGCACCAGCCACGGTTGCGAAGCCATGTTCTGTTGCGCTATACTAACCGTTGGACCAAGGTGTGGGGTAATTGTACCCGTTTGGACCTGTGTCGCCCCACCAGTAGGCGATTGTGGTTGAGTCATAGGGTCAAGGGGCTGTTGCATTACAACCTGAGAAATCTAAGGTTGACATACAACAGGCAACGTTTGAACTTGCGACACGGTCACAATAGCTGGTGTAGTCGGGATGTTCGACATAGGTACTCATTGTTGCATAGAATACACAACCCTTGGTTGTTGGGGTAGTATAGGTACCCAACCACTTGATGTAACCCCAGTATAACCTGAATACTGTTGTGAACTCTCGTATGGATATCCTCCCGGAGGGGGTAGTGAAAGGGCATACTGCCCCCCATACGGTGGCAATCCGGAACTCAATGGGATTGTCTGCCCTTGGGGACTGGATTGCCCAAATTGACCTCCAAATGGATCAATTTGGCGAGTCTCAACATAAGAGTTGCTGGATATTATTCCAGAGGAACAAACAGGAATGGACCATACTATCGAAATAGTCCCTGGATGGACTCCTTCTAGTGGTTGTGAGCTAGTTGGGACAGATGGTATGCCGACAAACATTGTCGGAGTGACGGAAGGGAGTTCTGCTATCGCTGTGTCAGTCGACACAGTCCTAGATGTTGACGGTTGTTCAGACATTTTGAGTCTATCCAAAATATTACCTAGCGATTCTACAGGAACTTCCACTGGTGGTAGACTAACTTCTGATGTTGAAGGAAATAGAGTGACCCCGACTCCAAAATGTGTTTGAGTACTTGCTTGCGGATCTTCTACAATTTCCTCTATCACAATCAAACCAGGTGGAAGGGGAAGACCGTCAGGTCCGTAAAATATTTCTGGTGCGAAGAAGGGGTTGAATCAACAGCGACAGATGTTTGAGGAACAATATTCTCTGAACCGGTTACAGATGGAACTGGTTCAGTAACACAAGTTTTTGCCCTCAGACTAGGATCAGTATCACTATCCCTCTGTGGCTGTTGAACTTCTTCTGTAGAGGTAGGGTTTCCAGAAATGTTTGGAGTAACCGGAATCTCGGATGTTGTTGGAAAACTTGTTCTAACTTTAATGGGAGATTTCGAACCGGTTAAACGAGTTCGCTTTGTCCGTACTGTTTTCGATTCCGAAGACAAAGACGGTTGACTCGTAAGCCTCCGCGAACGACGGGGTTTCAATTGACTTTCTTCCACGATTGCGGATTACTCGAGCAACCAAAATACAAAAAGGGGAAAGTGTGTTTCCGAATTAAATGAATTTTTAGACGCTTTAAACACAACTTGCTTTTTAAATTTTAAAGAGTCGAGAAGAAGCAAAATATGACTCTAGTCTCCTTCGATGTTTTAACGAGCCCGAAGTGACAAATGCTCGGACGGACTTTTTCCGTTATAGAGTCTGAAAAAGGCCAAAAGGAACTACTCTGGAGTTCTAGGTAGAGGGTGTGCCAAACTTTTCGCAAAACCGCAGAATACTTTTTAAGGTACGGGCAGTCAATCTTCCCGAATGTTGTGTTCAGTGGATTGCGATCAGTAGGGCGGCCGACACGGCTTCCTAAGGATAAAGGTTTTATGCCTATAGGGGTCTCCCAATATATACTCGACGGTACGTGGGAGCACAATCCGTACTGGCACTATCGTCTCTCCGGAGGAATCACCCAATCATCAGCGAGATCGACAGTCACCAGGTTTTACGACATCGGAACACGTCTCTAGCCTAGACCTCTATGTTGTGCGTTAAGTTACAAAGCGTTGTTAAGTTCATTCAATTTATTTTAGGTTGATCTTTCTTAGAAGTTTTCCTTTTTGGATCACCACGAGATGTATGATACAATTCCTAAATGCAGTTTGAAGATGATAAGCAAGCTTTTATATCTTTTCAACAATGAAAATCCTAGCTGCAAGGGGAAAAGAAAGACACAATCTTTTCTCAAAGAGCATAGAGCACACTGTAAATGCACTTTTCCTAAATCAAAGCATGCAAACTATCAAAATGCAAATGCACATATGCATGTATTTTTTTTCGCTTTCTTAATATTGATGCCTAAAAAGAAAGCTGTTGTACAAATTTGAATTCGATTTCAAGTGAAAACATACACAAGCTCCTTTTTCGAAATCAAAAAGATGATTACGACACTTTATGGTTTACTTGTTTCGACACTAGAAATGCATAAATTCAAACCAAATGACAAAAGTAAAAGCTTAATCAACTGTGAA
The DNA here is from genome assembly GCA_031772625.1 of Pinus tabuliformis. Lineage (NCBI taxonomy): Eukaryota > Viridiplantae > Streptophyta > Pinopsida > Pinales > Pinaceae > Pinus > Pinus tabuliformis. The sequence continues at coordinate 1,388,466,191 of CM062804.1, forward strand.
CAACAAACAAACTCACTCCTAAGATCAAAATGACACTTACGACAGGTCTAGATCTAAGGGCGACAATATGACTAGTTTACTTTTGTAATGGGAAACTGCAAATGATGTAACAAATACACAAAGAACAAATACAATTTCTTTATACAACTGAGGTGGAATTGAGGCAAAGAAAAGGGGTTTCAGATAGGTACACTGACTGATAACAGGCTTCAAAAAACAGAGATAAAACTGAGCAAAAGGAAGCAGGGAACCACAGCTGCACAAGGCAATGGCTGATCAGCGCACCCTCAGCACAGAGAAACTCAACTTCAGCACAGGTAGCCTTCACGGGACCTGCGTTGAAATGCAGAACCTCTTCACAGAGTCTGCGCTGAAGCAGAAACGAGAGTTGTCTCTGGGTTCTGGGTCACAGTTTGCAGTTTAATCTACAATTTTTGGCTGGAATAAAAGCTATCAATTAGGTACAATTAGGAGGATGATTTAAAGGAGGAAAAAGATCTATCACAAAGGGCTGTTAGAGCACTTGTGGATCAGATGTTCAGATCATAAAAACAGGCCCAGTGAGTGGAATAGAGTGGCAGATCTCTACTTTGCATTTGAAAATGGCAAATGCATTTCGATTCGGCACTCCTGAGTTTATGAGAAGAACAACAGTAGAAACACAAATAAACTAACAAGATACTTTTCCCAGTGGAGTCGCAAATTTGTTGTTGGGAAAAGTATCCAATTCGGAATGCCCCTATCCCACTCTAAGGTGTGATAGTGCCTTAGCAACAAACAAGGCAAACTAATTGAGTATTCTTCTTTATGAAATGTAAATGAGGAGAAAGGATGTAACTAACCAGTGTCTTCCGCTAGTTTGTCGATCCAAATCACTCCTCTCTTCAGTAGCTCCCAGCTTCTTACTCCTTCACCAGCCCAACTTCACCGAATTCCTGCAAGATCACAAGAGAGAGAAACTACACGAAGATACAAATATACATTCATAAAAAGTTCAAGATCAGATTAAGCTAAACATGTAAGCATAACAAAACATCATTAGTACACAGCATGTAGGAGAAATTGTAGAGTTGAGGCTTCTGTGATCCATAACAAGTTTAAGATAGATTTTTCGGCGAAAATCACATGAGAAATCATTTGTCGACGTGTTTCGAACCAACCAGTGTGGTTCATCGTCACTTGTCCTGACGATGAACCACACTGGTTGGTTCGAAACGCGTCGACAAATGATTTCTCATGTGATTTTCGCCGAAAAATCTATCTTAAACATGTAGGAGAAACTCAAATAGTTTATTGATAGAATAAGAAAGTCCAAGAGGAGATACAACCAAGTGAGTTCCGATCTAGCATCTACCTCCCAGCAAAGGAATCCCTTCCTCTCCTCCAACAAAGCATAAATCACCCAATGTACTAATCTCAATCTCAAACCAACAACAATTCTCTGCAAAGTACAAAATTCCAGCCTCCTGAACCTCTGGGTGAGAGATCCATATATAGATGTAAGCAGAGAGGATGAGTCAGCTTATGTTTTGACTTGTGGCTTCTCTTTGTCAGTTCTTGTTTCCACTTGGAGGTTGAGAACCTCTTACTCATCACTAGTCCAATTCATTGAGGCAAGTGTCATTGGAGAACATTCTGGAAGCTTCCAGGGTCTTTCCACCTCGTTGAATGAGCTTTCCATTTGTCATTTCCCGCTCAGCGCACCTTGGTAGTGCTTCCACCTGCGTTGAAGTGCACCTAGCCAGTGTAGTCTCTGCATTTCAACGCAGGCAGCTAGAAGAGCTTCTGAATTGATCCTGAATTGACTGTTTTTGAGTTGTTTTTGGTGGAGAACTTCTGGGAGAAGCTGTCATTGGTTGACCTTGTTCCTTTAGGAGCTGTAACAACATCTTTAGGGACTTTGGATCCTTTGAATTATGGACATTTCATGCTTATAGCTGTAAGGCACAAAAATGTCTATAACATTCTGAGGGTATACAACGAACAAAGGTGGAAGGATGAAATAAACTGCTATTAACTCCCTCCTTGAAAAGACACACAACCACGGTAGTCATTTGGTCCTCCAAACACACAAACGCATAGCAGAGCTAACACTGGCTCCTTTTGGGGATGAGATCCTCCCTGTGAGGTCTCAAGAACCTGCAGACCATTGCCTTTCCAGCTGAAAACAAATTAGCCAAAACTCCTAGTGTTCCATTGATCATGGAGTCTACTGCACCTATACTAAAACTGATAAAAAGACAATATTTACAACTTTTAAGGCCAAAGACCTTAAATCACATAAACTTTCAAAAACCTCCCATTAACTGGGCCATCAAAAACTGCCTCTCCTCCCATACTTTTCAGTATGAAGGTGTTGTTCCCTTGAATCTGTGAAATGATGAAAGGCCCTGTCTAGAAAGCATCAAACTTCCCATGATTGCCTTTCTTTTCCTTTAGTGCATCCCATTTCAGAACCAAGTCTCCAACCTGAAAATTGTCTGTTTTTTCCTTCTTGTCAAAGGCTTCCTTGATCTTTTTCTGATGTGCTGCAGCTTTTTCAACCAACTGTTCTCTGATCTGATGTATTTCTGCTAAATCAGTGATCCTCTTTGCCATGTCTTCTTCCTCATCCTGCTCTTCTTGAAGGAATTTTTCCACAGGGAGAGTTAGCTGAATTGGAAATACAACATCAGTGCCATATACTAGCTTGAAAGGAGAATTCCCTGTGGATTTTTTAATGGTCACTCTGTCAGCCCACAGTGCATACTTGAGCTTTGAATCCAAATTCTTTTTATTTTCCTCTAATAGCTTCTTAATTATCCTTATCAGGCTTTTATTAGAGGATTTTGCTAGACCATTTCCTTGTGGATAATATGAGGTGGAATGAACAAGTTTAATACCCATTGAATCACACATTTCCACCAATTATTTTGCCCTGAAGGCTACTGCATTATCTGTAACTAATTTATGTGGACAACCAAATCTGGTAAAGATATTTTCAATTAAAAACTTGATGACCACATTATGATCAGCCTTCCTTGTAGTTACTGCTTCAATCCACTTAGTGAAATAATCAGTGGCTACTAATATCCACCTGTGCTGGCCACTAGAATGTGGATTGATTTCTCCAATAAAATCCAAGCCCCACTGCTGAAAAGGTCCTTTTGCTTGAATTGGTTTTAGGGCAGGGACTTCAACTATTGTTTTACTTCAAATCTCTGGCACCTGTCACAAGATTTAACAAAAGAAAATACATCATAAAATAAAGTGGGCCAATAATACCTAGCTCTGAGAATTTTATGGGTTGTAGTTTTCCAATAATGGTGCCCTCCACATACGCTGGAATGAAATTGCTGCATGATTTCTATTGATTGTTCTTTGTCCAGACACCTTACAAATATTCCAGACGGATCCCTCCAGTAGAGCATATTTTGATTGATACAATATTTTGCTGCCCTAAGTTTTAAAGTTCTAGCTTTACTTGTGCTTAAGCCTGAAGGGATTTCTAGCTTTAGCAAAAATTTAATTATTGCAGAATACCAATTACAAGAAGCTAGATTCTCGGCCACTGACTGCTTCCTCTCCATTTTAGCTACTTCCTCTTTTTTTGCCTGATCATTTTTTGCAATTGTGCACAAGAAATCAATATCTAAAGACCAGCAATTTTCTTCAGCCAATAACTTGGCAAGCCCCTCACCTCTGACAAGCTTGGCGGGCTTCAGTTCTATATTAAATTCTGTCATCTTTGCAATCTACTTAGCCCTTCTTCCATCAACATCAGATTGTGTTAAGACATATTTTATTGCCGCAAAGGGTACATATGAAATTATCTTGGAATGCAAGATATAAACTCTAAAAGCCTTCAACGATTTGATAAGAGCATATGCTTTTTTTTCAATAATATCATACCTTAGTTTAGCATCCCTCAAATTTTTTCTGAAAAATGCTACTGGATGTTTTGAACCTTCTTCATCTTGCTGCAATAAAACTACTGCAATGGTTTCTTCAGAGGAAAATGAGAATACATGGAAATCCTTGTTGTAGTCTAGACTTATTAATGTGGGATCCTCCATAATAGCCTTCTTAATGGACTCAAAAGATTGTCTTTCTGTATCAATCCATTTGACTTCTGCCTCTTTCTTTAACATGGAGGTAACATGCTTTACCAGTTCTGAAAAGTTTGGAATAAACCTCCTTACAAAATTAATCTTGCCCAGAAAGGATTGGACATCCTTCTTTGATCTTGGGACAGACAAAGTCTCTATGGTTTTTACTCTTTCTGGGTCAATTCGGACACCTGCAGCAGACACAATATGTCCTAACAACTTGCATTCTTCTAAAGCAAATTGTGACTTTTTGGGATTGATTGAAATTCCAAATCCCCTGCACTTCAAAAACACTTTTTTCAAATGCTGCAAATGATTTTGATGGCTGCTAGAGTATATTGTTATGTCATCAAGGTAGATAAGGACAAATTTGTCCTTCTCTCCCACAAATGCTATATCCATAGCTCTCTGAAAAGTTTCTCCAGAATTCATCAATCCAAACGACATTTTGGCATACATAAAAGTGCCCCAAGAAGTGGTGAACGCAGTCTTTTATTAATCATCTGGGTGCACAACAATCTGATTAAAGCTTAAAAATCCATCCAAGAAATACATTACTTTGGCTCTTGAGACTTTTTGCAGAAAATGCTCCATCTTTGGTAAAGGATAGTTATCTTTCTTGGAACATTTATTTAAATTTCAGAAATCAACACATAGTCTGATTTCTCCACTCTTCTTCCTCACTACCACTAGATTGGCTACCCATTTTGAATACCTGAGAGGGACTATGATCTTAGCAGCCAAGAATTTTTTAATTTCTTTTTCAATTATAGGAAGAAGCATATGATTTATTGGTCTTAGCTTTTGTTTGAAAGGAATAATGTCTTTCTCCAGAGGGATTTTATGCTGAATTATGTTCTTATCATATGTTTTCAGGTCACTATACTCCCAGGCAAACACATCAGCAAATTGCCTCATTAAATTGCAGTATTTAGCACTTTGATCAGCTGACAAATGAGTGGACAAATTTATGTATCTCGGCTGACCTGGACTTCCTATACCATGCTTACAAACTGCACATTGATCTTCTTTTTGGGTAGCCTTATAAGGCACATCATTTTGGTCAAACAGTCTTTCAAGAGGAATTAGACCCTTAGGAATGTGATTACTAGGAAGCTGGACAATGCTGTCTTTAACAATCTTATTTCTAAGCTGGGATTGGGGGCTTTCTTGCAAGGCTTCATTTTCTTGGTCAATTTACATTTCGGAAAACTCATCAATAACTTATAGAAACCTATTTATCTCATCATCGTCTTCAAAAACTTTCCAATGGTGGACATTATCAGGTAAGGAAGGTCTGTATTTCATTTGCACTTCATAAACTAGTCTAGGAGGTATTGGAGGGATAAATAGACTAGCAGACACAGCAAGGGAATTAGCAAGTTGATTTTGGGCTCTAGGAATGTATGAAATACAGAAATAATCAAAAGAATCTCTGATTCTCCATACCTCATCTCTGTATGCCTTTAGCCTTGGGTGCTTTGCTTGAAATGTTTTATTTACTTGCTAAATGATCAAATCATCATCTCCAAACACCTTCAAATTCTTGATTCCTCTGTCTTTTTCTGCATTAAGGCCCAATAGAAAAGCCTCATACTCTGCTATATTGTTTGTAACTTGGAAAACTAGCTTAAAAGATAGTTGAATGCTTTCTTGTTGTGGAGATACTAGCACCACCCATTCTCCTGCAGTCTCCCTGGAACATGCTCCATCAAAGAACATCTCCCAAACCTGACTTCCTTGCTCTTCTTCAGCTTGAACTGGTTTCCTGAGCTGCAATGAGTCGTTCTGAGACTCTTCTATTTGGAGAATACATGCTCCAAAATCACTGTCCATTGCATAAATGGGATGATTTGTAGTATTCTTCTCATCACTGATGATATATGCCATCTATGCTTCTCTATATAACCTCTTGCCTTCTCCTCCAAAAACTGGGATAGTTGCATAAGATAGATCATTATGTAATGTCCCACCTAGTCTCTTAATCCATCCTCTGGACAACAGCATACCAAACTTGGGAGGCATATCTGATACCACAATATCCATCATTATACTCTTCATAGGTAGTTGAGTTAAGGTAATGGCCAGATCTTTAATATATCCAAGACATTTCACTTTCCTTGAATCAAAAGGGAATAAATCATGATAGGGTCTGGTGATGTCAAGGCCTAACTCTTCCATGACAGCTTTAGGCATCAAATTGTGGTTGGCCCCTATGTCTAGCAGGTAATTGTGGAGGATTTTATCATGAATGGTCAAGGAGACATAAAAGGATGGAGAATTATTATCAGCAGGTTCAATCATGGGGCTGAGCATAATGGCAAGCTTGTCATCCTACAAATTGAAAACGTTAGTGGAGGTTTTTCTGGTTTTTAGCTCAAGGGCTTCAAGGACAGGCTTTCTAAATACTTCACTCTTTAACAACTCTACCAGAGGCATAGATATTTTCAATTTCTGAACTTCTCACTCAAAGATGAAAGAAGAAGATAACTTATCAGAACCTTTTATCTCTTGAACTAGAGCTTTGAGGATGACTGGATTAGTTGCTGGCCTTTTTTGTTTGGAATTCTGTGACTCTGTTTGAACAACAGCTCTTTGGGTAGGATTGTCCTTTTCATTTTTTGCATTGGACCTCAGATTACATCTCTTCTGCTGTTCAGCTTATAGGACAACTTCTCTATCCCATTCTTGACTGACTTTCTCTTGCAGCAAAGATTCTTCATAAGTAGCCAAAGTAAAAAAGGTAGCACTGCCTTTATGCTCCATGCAGTGAATTTCATCCTCATCTTCAAATTGTTCCTCCGCTATGACTACATTTTGGAAGGGAACTTTAAATTTCTGATCCTCTTTAGATTCTTCATCCCTTTGCATAATTTGTAACTGCTCATTTTCTCTTCTGAATGGATTCTGATTTCTTGGAGCAAATGTGTTTCGCTGCCTTGTTTTCCTTTAATTCTGCTCAACCTTTAGCTTAGAAATTTCAGCAGCCAATTACTCCATCATCTTAGTCATTTTGTCTATTTTTGGTTCTAAAGATGATGTAGAGGAGGTAGAGGCCTGACCTCTCTGCCTCCTTCTGTCAGCTTGGCTTTTGAGCTTTTCTACAGCCATGATATTAGCCTCTACTTCTAGGGTTGCATCCTGCATTTATGCTAGAGTGGCACATCTCCTTTTTCTCAACAATAGGCAGAAATCTGAGTCAAAAGCATTGGCATAAGTGAGTTTGGTAGAGGTGGGAGTAGGCTTTACCTCAGCTGGTATCTTACTATACATACGATTGAATCCTTTATTAAAATGAGGCAAAGATTCACCATTTTCCCTCTTCAGATTACCAAACTCAGTATGATAATACAACAAGTCTTTTTTATCTCCCCAGTGCTTCAAAAATGCATCATCTAATGCTTCAATATCTTTTATAGATCTCTGAGGTAATTCTCTGAACCACTTCCTAGCCTCTCCATCAGGCTCTGGACAAAAACTCTCATCCACACATCATTTTCACTTATATCTAAAGTATCAGCATAACTGTAAAAAGCTTCAAGGCGTTCTTTTGTTGTTACTCCCTCTGTGCCAGTGAATTTAGGCATATATTTTTGATATTCTCCCACAGGAATAGGATTCAAAGGGACAGGCAAGACCAAAGGTCCATATCTAGCAACAACAATTCTTTCTATCTTCGTGGGTGCTTGCTGTCCTGCCATGATTGGGACATGTAGAGGAACACTAGCAGATTGAATGATAGGGAGTAATGTGATGGATGGCAGAGACAAAGGGATGTTCTAGATTGAATGGGAAGCTTTCTTTGGACTGTGATTCAAAGGGGAACTAACTGCAGCAGGGGCTGAATAAATTTATGAGGGAATTTCCTTATTAAAAGTGTTGGGTTCTAAATATTCACACTGTATATTTTCAGCTACAACTTTATCTTTCAGAGATGCATGAGATTTCTTAGGCTTACCTAATCCTAATTCTCCTTTCTGTGATGCTTTCTTTGAATCGACACTCTTCTCACAGTCAGGCACTGATTTAGCTGGTAATTTCTGAGGATTTCTTTGAGTATTTCTCACAAACTGAGCCAAAACTTCAATGTGGAGTCGCCAAATGATGGTCTTCCTCCAATGGAGTTCCTAGATAGATGATTACAACCATAAAATTTGTTCAAACCACATCTCTCATCAAAGCTTGAAGCTGTGTCGTTCTCCCAGGAGCTGAGCTTCAATCTTCCTCTCCCCAGCAATGGCGCCAATTAATGTTATCACCCCAAGAAACTCTCTTAGGTTGTATATTAGAGATGCTCGGGAACATTACAAACTCAAAAAAATGCTGTAAAAATGGTGGACGAATGAAAAAAATGATGCATATTCAATCCAGATAACCACTTCTACTGTGCTTAACCCTAGACATGAGTGAACACCCCTAGACTACAAGGCTTTAGACCACCAATTACTCACAGTTTAAGGAAAATGTGATGATGGAGAATACTGATCAAACAAGTAGATGCACAGAACCCTGTGATGGCCAGTTGCAACTAGTTAAAAGGCCTGTAAATCTATTTCCTAATGCACAGACAGGATGACAACTATCTAGCATTAAAATAACAGAAACCTGCATACAAATTCAATGATACCAGCTAGATTCTAACATAGAGGTGGGATGAAAGCCCCTCTAATGCTAAACATCAAGAGAAAATGAAAAATGCATAACAGGTACAACCTGGAACAAAGAAGAATTGGAAAATGACCAATTGATAGCAAAAGAAGCTTGCATTAGCTGAAAATGAAGACCAGAAGATCCAGGTCTCACAATAGTTACAGTCTCTGGAAGTTGAACCTTACATTAAAATAACATTCATCAACCCTCTTACATTCAGTTTCTGGGTATATATGGAGGTTGAATAGAAAAATCTTTGCTGACCTATGCGTGGAGGGGTCATAACTAACCACCAACCACATTTACAATTAGTTATGGCTTTTTGCTGCAAGCTTAGTGTTTAAATGAACAAAATCAGCGTTTCTGGTACTTTGATGTCCTTCTTGAATAGGTAAATTCCATGTTTATTTGCTTGAGTCTATCCATCTCATCCTTGGCCATGCTGTTATTTGAATGTGGTAGCTTAAATATTAACTGCGGAGAGTATTTGGTGAATGATCACTTGCTTTCTCCTTCGCGCGCACAGGACAGGCCGAAAACACCGAAACCATATGGCAAATGCACGAGGGTCTGAGAATGAGTATCAGCCATCGGATAGCTTGGACGGATGACGGAGATTGGATTTGAGAGGGCTATCGGGAGAAAATGGGAATGGATGAACGATGGCCATTGGAACATGGTGGGAATGATCTAACTGCTATCGGGCAGCGGAGATGAGTGCAGGTTAACGAGTGGGAGGACGTACAGGACAGGCGGTAAGCGGTTTCCCCACACCACTTCGGAAGTTGTGGTGGTTTTCGTACCGCGGGGCGCGATGTAGTTAAATTATGACACATGGCTGGAGGGGACGGCGGGGAAACCGCTTTCCCCGTTGGCTAACAGTCGTGCAAGTTACGGGAGCGGGGGGGCTGCGTAAAGCATCGGATCTCCGTGGGATGATCGGACGGTCGACCGATTATAGCACGTGCTTTCAATTAATATGACGGGTGAAAAGGCGTGCAAAGGCTAGAGAAAGGGTTAGAACTGGTTATCGTGGTTTCATAGTATTTAAGCAGAAACACGCGGGAGTCGGGGGAAAAAGTGTTTATGGAGATATTTTAGCGGAAAAGAGAGGAATGGGGAGTTGAAGAGGGTAAGCAGGGTTTGGGAAAATATGGGTTTACACAATATTTAGGAAGAAAATAGAAATTGAGGGGTTACGAGGGTATACAAAGAACAAAGGTGGAAGGATGAAATAAACTACTATTAACTCCCTCCTTGAAAAGACACATGGCCATGGTAGTCATTCGGTCCTACAAACACAAAAAAGCATAGCAGAGCTAACAGTGCTCATGGGGAGCATGGACTCAATCATGGGAGCTCTATCAGTACATTTCAACATATCAGAGAATTCAGCATGTAGTTAGGGGGAGCATGACCCTTTGCCTTTGATGTCAAAGGGGGTGAGTGACTTGGTGTTGTTGTTTCCATCAAGTCCAAAGGGGGAGATTGTTGGCATTATAATATAGGTGTTGTCCTTGATGGAAACTCGCTCAGATGAAAGATCATAGTACAACAGGTTAACAACAAAAAATTACAGATCAGACTACAAAGAATGAAGAAAGGAGATATACGCAGGTTTACCTTGACCAAGGTGCATATACATGCAAGTTCACTGAACACAAGTTGCATCTACGTATGCACGAACTTTCACACAAGGAAAAGCATGCATATCTTGGAAAACTAAGTTTTTGGTCCAAGGTATTTGGTCCATGGTATTTTGATCCATGGTATTGGTCCAAGGTATCTGGTCTGAGGTATTGACTCTAGGTATTTGGTCCAAGGTATTGGTCCTAAGTGGTTTTGGACCATGGTATTGAGAAAGGCATATAACTATAAAAGGAGGAGAAGATAATTAGGCCAGGTGTGCAAGTATCGAATATCTGATGAAGTGTGAGATTTAGTATGCAGGTTATTGGCTTATGGTGTTGTGCTTGATCTAAACCAGGGATGAACCTTAGCGGTTGATGGAGGATAAGATATAATGATGGATCAGGATCTTTAGGCTTGAAATGAATTATCTTTATATGGTTTGATCATGTTTATTCTAGATCTGAATATTGACACATATGTTGTTCTATAAATATTATGATCTGGGTATAATTGAAGTCTGGAAATAATGTATACCTTACAAAGTATGTTTCATTTGTTTCTATTTTCTGTTGCAGAGTTCTGGGTTCTAGTTTGGGTTCTGGTTACTATATTCTAGTGACAGTATTCTAAACGATTAGATTGATGGGTTGTCAAAATGATTATTTGATTCGGTTGTGGTTGGTTGAGAAAGTGATTGGTTGATGCAAATGTATTTGATGATTGAATTAGAGTTATGATGTTGTTGATGGATCCAGTCTCAAAATTTATGAAACGTGGTCCTTGGAGGAAGAAAGAAGGTCGTAGCCTTCTGTAGGTCGTAACCTACGTACTAGTAAACATATCGGCTATTACAAGAGTTAGGGGGTTGTAGCTCCCTTCCAGTAGAAGCTAGAGAATGAGAGAAGGTTGTAACCTTCTGTAGGTAGAAGGCTGCATACTAGTATAAGTCTGCACCAGTACAAAATTGTAAACATATTTTCTTATTATTAAAAGAAGACAGAGATGATAATAGGGTGTTTCCACCTTATATCTTGGTGTTCATGTGTGTTGCTTATGTGTGATGCTTTATTCTACTTTTACTACACTATCTAATAAATCTCTGATATACTGGTTAAAGTTCAATGCATGAAAAATTGGGTAAATCAAAAGTTCTTTGCATATACACTAGTTGCTTTAAGTACAGTCGTGTATGCATGCTAGTTCATTTAGCTGAAGTAGTGTATACAAATCTATTCGAAAAATTAAATTATTGATCTGATAATACTGATTCACCCCCCCTCTCAATATTATTTCCAACAGGGAGTGGAGGTGATTGGCAGAGGAACGAGCAGATGACGTAGTGAAGGGTGACAAGCGGGAGCACAATGGATAGGGCGATGGTTTTACTTGGTGGAGAAACCACTTTTAGGAGCGAGGGAAGGTGGTTAATGGTTTCGTCCAGGGGGGTGCAAAATCATGTGGTGGTGACACATCGCAGTGGGAGCGGATTTTCATACCACCCATTTTAGACCACCCCTGACGGTAAAGTTTGGATGGTGAGGGAGGGCCAAAATGTACTATGGGCCATTGGATTTTTAGAGGTGGGAGAGGATGAGAGGAGAGGTAGCAGGATATTAACGTGACGTGATGGGGCATATGGTGGGGTTGGGAAATATATCTAATGCATGCAGTGGAATGATTGGAGTGTATGGTGGGGTACAAAGTGGAAGAAAATATGAGCGAAGGGGTGAATTTAGGGTATTGAAACTTTAGGGATAGGGGATAAAATGTCAAATATTATTTGATATATCCAAATTTAGAGTAAAACTTCAATCCTTTTTCCTTTGCTCTGTACAAGAAATATTACATTTGAAATTCATCTTAGAATAAAAATTTCACGCTTTTATTCTAACCACCGTAGTGCTTATACCTACCCTTTGCATTTCAATTCTTTTGCTAAGCTAACATTTTTTCTTCTTGCTTTGAAGGGTACACTTAAACTAGCAAACCCAAATCACTTTTCTTTTATGAAAATCTACCTTATTATATCTCACTTATTTCCCCATTGACTCAGATTAAATTGTTGAATCATTTTTATTTCTACCTAGCTATTGATTTACCAAGATTAAACTGTTTCGTAAATCTTCATTCACTATCCTATTTGTAGAGTCTCCAAGATGTCTTCAAAATATCATCCACTTTCACCTTTATCGCCACCATTTCACTCACATGTTGCAACTCCATTGGATATAATCTTTCATTAGCCTCCATTTGCATAAATATATGGGTTACCTTTGTGTTTTCCAAAAGATAATGATTTCTAGTATTATAAGTGAATTAAATGGTTAAAACTTAGAAGAATGACATATACTTGCTAATACTTAAAAGTGGCTTGAGTTTCATGACATGTGTAGATCATTTGGAAGCTTCCAAGGCACCCTTATGTGGCCTCCAATGCTCAAATTCGAATTTGCTTCAAGATATGGAAGAAGATTTGGATAAAGGTCAAAGAGGATATGTGTCTTATCATTACCTATTTGAGTTGCAACTTAGGGATCTAGGGAGAGAATAATGAACCTCCATTAATGAGGTAGATTCTTATGTTTTTGTATAAATAGGAGAGCCTTCTCCTTTCAAAGGCATGTGTAGAGTTGGGGAAATGCTCATGTTTTGAATATAGAATTTGGATTTGGAACCATGCTCATGAGTGATGTTCACCTTGATTTGATTATGCTTGCATTTGGAGCCTCTCAACTTGCCATCTCTCATGCTTTTGGATTGACCACCTACAATGTGTGAGATTTATTGTTTTTCATAGATTATGATTTATTGCTTTCATAGATTAAGATTTATTTATTTCATATCTTTTCCTATGTGAGAGGTTAAGAGTGATTGCCTTTATTTGCTTTCTACCTAGAAGTTAATAACATTTGTTTTTATTTTCTTTCATATTTTTTCTTGTGCGAGAGGTTAAGAGTGATTGTTTTTATTTGATTTCATATCTTTCCTTGTGTGAGAGGTTAAGAATGATTGTTTTTTCTTTCATTTATGAAAGAGTGGTGTGCTTTTCAGTTCCTGCAATATTGAAAGATTAAGATTCCAATTCCGCGTGCTATACTATAATTGTACTATAATTTATTTTGAATTGAGTGCTAAACTAGAATAGGTGAATTTGGTTTTTCATTATTTGGTTTTGTAGTTAGATTGATCTAAATTAAAAGTTAATTTCTAGCATATATAGTGTATGCATGATTCACAAGTTTTACAAAACCCCCGGGTTGACAATTAAATGATAGGTAATTAATTTGCGTCAACATTTTGGTGTCGTTGTCGGGGAAGTGTGCATAGGAACTAGCCTTCAGTCTAGAGTTCATTTTCAGTTTTTTTCTAGATGCATGAATCATTTAGCTGCATATCATTTTTATAAAAAACTATATAAAAAATTTGATATTAACCATTTATGGAAAAAGGATCTAGAATGCAGATCAAACAATCTTTGGAGCACAAGGAATACATTGAGGAATGGTGTCAAAATGAAATTGTGCCACGACATTCATCGGTTTTTCAAGAGATCTTTGCGGCAAATATAAAGGTTAAAACAATTTCTCATGTCCTCATATACAATCAGGTACAATTTACAAATTTGGATATGAACGTTCTAGAAAGTCTAATCTGTAAATGGATCCATTGGAAACATTCATATACTTAAAAAATAGAAAAATAAAAATTCTTTCAAGTAGGATAAAATAGGAAAAATAAAACCAAGCTTGATTGCATTTTTTTTTTTAAGTTCTTGATTGCATTTTTTTAAGTTTTTAGACTTTAAAATCTTTTAGATTTTTTTTTATTTTTTTTTTTTTATTTTTTTTATTTTTTTCTTTTTTCTGGCATTTTTTTCATTAACATCACAGATATTTTCAATAAAAAATTTATGTTTTGATTTTAAATAATTAAAAATAAAAAAAAGTCATGTTAGATTTTCAATAAAAAAAATAACATAAAAAAAAATCATGTTTTTGAGTAAGGGAAATGTAAATTTTTAAATAAAAATGTAAATTCTTTTTTTAAGAAGAATTGACAAATTGACAAATTGATAACTAGCTCTCGTGGGACCTGTAAAAAAAATTGTGTTAGCTTGGATTCCAAATCCAATTGTGCGAGGGGAAGCAAGTCAAATTTTCAAGGATATGAGTCAAGACATATACAACCAGTTTAATTGGACAAAACAAAGTTTATTTTTTGGTCACATCATATGCACCATCACATTAAGCATAAACATATACAGTAGTGTAAAAATACATATTATTTTTGCTGATTAGGATTGCATCCTTGAATAACAAATGATCCTATGATTATGGAAATTTCTATGATTGCTAAAGCCAACGATGTTGCAAGGTATCTTACGGCCTCTCCGAGATAGTTCTGCTACTGGTGAGCTGTGATTATTTTCTCTGTCCTGCTCTCTTGAAGAATCCCCAGTGTCATTATAATTTTCTTCATGGAACTGTAAATCATGAGCTAGCTTTTCACACAATCTCACATACTTGCCACATAGATTACAATACTCTATTCTATTCCCACAGATGTTCAGATGTTTATCAAGATCGACAGCTGACAGTGGAAAATCGCACTTGTCACGTTCATGGATGACTAGTAATTCACAGTCAATGGATTCGCCACACTGTGAACAAGATAAAAACAAAGATCTATGATGGTTCCATTGGTAAAATGATGTGATAGAATTTGGGGTTGAGGTGAGGACTGATTTAATGCGCTCCTCATCCATGCTTGGTCATGGACATGGAAGACCCAATAGTTACCTGAGCAGAGGAAATGCGTAACAACTTAAAAATGCAATTTTTGAAATGTGTTTTCTGATCAAATGAAATTTAATCTCAGAAAATAAAATGTGGGTTTTTTTTCAGAACAGGTTTAATTACATTACCGAGGAGCGGTTTCCTAAAATTCGTACCTAATTGGGAGATATTCTAGGCTCTTTAGAGCCTTATTTTCGAGGTTACATTGAAAATGGTTTTTACTTACTGCCTTGAGATCCTGCAAATCGTTGAAACAAATCCAGTTTGATTGATTCCATGAGAAAGACATCTTGGTGTTGAAAGGAGAGTAGCTTCAACAAAGAAAACCATTATGAATTTTATGCACAGTGCCAACACTTGGCTCTGGAATAAGCTGCTGCTACCGAGTCAAAACCACCACGTATCAGTTCATATTAGTTTAGATATTCACTTGCAATGCTTTGAATTTTCATTTTCAACCATGGCAAATTTAGTATATGTATATTTTGATGTTACTGAAATGTTGTTTTAATGTTTTATATGTATAATTTTTGTTATTTTTTTTATTTTAAAAGTGTCTATATATGTTTCATATAATATTTGTTTTTATCATTTTTTTTTTTTTTTTTAATGAAGTGTTTTCTTTCTTTAACATTTGTACATTTATAGGCTTTTTTATGATTTTTTTTAATGTATGTTTGTATGTATATTTTAGTTTGTATATATGTTTTTCTTGTTATGTTTTTCTTTGTGTACATCTATTTTACATTTTAGTTTTGTAAATATTTCATTAATTTTTAGATTGTGTGTTTTATTATTATTTTTAAGAAAATTGCCATGGAAAATTGTCATAAGAAAATTGATTTGAAATTCATTTAGTGAATAGAGCAAATTGAGAAAAAGTTATTGTGATGGTTGACTCAAACACACCTATCAAAGCAAGAAATACAAAGATATATATATATATATATATATATATATATATATATATATATATATATATATATATATAAAAATCTATTTGCTAATTTTCTGGAATATGTATTGATCAATTTGAAGATTGGACTGGTTATTTGTTCATAACAAAAATGCAAAGTTGTGTGTAATTAAAGTAGGGCTAATACCCTGCTATAACCACAGTATGCATATAGTATGCATATTCTCTTTCTACCAGGAATTCCTATGACCACCTTGGTCAAACCTTCATAAGCTAAGGTTAAGGTCCTTCATTTAATCTTCAAGGGGAAACATTTCATTAGACTTCCCATAGTCTAATCCTTCATTAGTCTCCCTATCAGAACTTTATAACTTAACTCTTCATTAAACTCAACCCAATCCTTAATCCCTCACATATATAACCCTGGTTAATCCTTGCTTAACCATTATAACCCAATAGAGTATACCTTCAGAGCTTTCGACTTGCGATATGCGACAACCTTCCCCACCCTTGATTTCTCTCACCCAAATCAACGACTATCGCACTATTGCATCAAATCATTATGTGCCTTCGTCGCCTATCGCATGCGATATGCGATCACAACCAGACTTCAAATAATTAAAGCCACACCTATAACTTTCAGGTCCACCTCCTCCACAAATATTTAACGTGATCTTTCACCACTGTCGATCTCCATCTTGATCTGATGGTTGTACTTCTTCCCTATCAACAAATCAAACCGACGCTTTATGACAGTTGATCAAGATCTGCTTGATCTGACGGTCCACAGTGATGTCGGGTGGACTACTTACGCAAGGTTTAACGCCTTTTCGGACCTGATGGGAATTATAAACTCTCAACCTATAAAAGTTCAGGTTCGCCCTTACAGTTAATGCTTGATCAACTTACGGCCCAATATCTGTTGGATGATGAGGCCTTTAAATCCTACGGTCCAGATCAATTCTCATCTTTCTCCTTCCACCAGTACTTATATTGAATCTCCACCATCCATTTCTTAGCTCTATCTTATGACTTAATCCTGGCCACTCATAATGAACAAATATCATCCATTGATCTATTAGATCCAATGGCTATTGTGCATCAACACTTCCATTCTTCACTCTTCTCTTCACTTGGGTTTCTACACCAATTCTTTAATGTTTTCAATGCTTTCTCTTCTTCAAGATTCTGGCCCTTCGTTGTTCCATCAAAACTTCTCTCCTTAATTTAACTCCATTTGTACCTTTATGCTCCTCCCCCTTCACTGTAGCACTAAAATCTTTCTTCTGTACTGTCAATTTGTGTACAGAGCCGAAACACAAACTCTAATGTTATCTCCTCAAACCATTCGCTAACTAAAAATTCTACCCAACACTCCTTTTGCCAGAATTTTTATCTCTAAGACAACTCTACCCACAATCGCAACTGTGGAGCTGGCTCAACAACTTCTACCCAACCACAACTAGAAGTTGTTCTATTATTCTTCTTTGTTTTTCACCTCTGTTCTGCACCTGCAACATAAGTTACACAGAAACACTCTAGCCACACATAGATTATAATTCAATTACACAATACGCATTGTACAAACTCTGAATCGAGTTGTTTGTATTAATAAATGACTATTTACACAAGAATCTCTCTTTGGCCTCATTTTCTGGTCAGTGGCCTTTCGTCTCCTGTCCATAGGCTTACAATCCGACTCTTTGGCTCACTAGCTACTCTCTAGCTACTTATCTAACTACTGACTGACTAACTCGTTCTCGCCTTTTAGGCTTACCTTTATACAAAAGGGTTATGTTGAACTAATTCTAGTTCAGATCCTTAATCTGCTGAACTAACTCCTCAATATTCTCTAAGTCCACTTTTAACTCCTACTTATCCCTAAGAGTCCTCTCTAGTTCCTCGTATCATGAAACCACTTTCTAGTCCAAGACTTTCAATTTATTTCTAACCCTCTCAACATCATTAATCACTCATGTTCTTCTTCATTCGAAAGCATTTACAAATATCCTCACACTTATCTAATCAACCCCTCAAAACATTAATAATTACATACATAGGAATCCAACTTCCTTGAAAACACAAGACCCCCTATGTTTACTACAATACAATGATAGTGTCGAGCTAATGCTCCTGCATCAGTACTTAACTATCTGCTCAAAATTTAGCTACAAAAAATGCACAATTCTACAGCTGAACCACAATTTTGTAGCCGAACCACAATTCTACAGGTGAAAGACAATTCTACAGCTATGTATTTAACTTAATGATCTACTGGTCAACAATGCATTCTAATAAAAAAGTCATGAACTAAATTTATTGGTTTTGTCTAATGATTATGTTTTCAAGCAAGATACGGGAAAGAAGAAGAACTATGAAGGCAATTTATCTACAAGATTGATTGATGAATTTTTTTATTGAGGTTTATTTTGCAGGAATCATTAAGCATTCGCAAATAATATTTCTTTATTTCTATGAAACACTATGATTCAAACATAAATTGTGGATTTTTTTTTTTAGAAATTGGATTTATTATCGCAATTGTGAAATTGGACTAACTATTTGAAATAAAAACACGTCATGAACCTGTCAATTATGCAAATTTTTTGCATGTACCTAGAGAAATTGATCACTTCTCTTTGAACACACTCAGGTTTGTTGCAATGTTAGAGCCATGTTTGTTTTCAGGTTCCAGGGAAATCAGAGAATTGAAGGAAGCTAATTTATGCATGGTTGGTTTTCTATGACCAATTTTAGGAAACATAAACCAATTGAATCCATTTCTATCATTCATAAATGCCATCATTTTCCTCTCTAAAATCACAAGCTATCCAAGCATTTTTGCTAAGCATCACCATCACCATTTTCCTTGCAAAGGGTTTCATGTTTTCCACTTACATTTTCCATTCACATTTTCCATAATTTCCATTGATTAACCCATTAATAGAGATGTTCAGCATGCTTACATGCTGATTTTTCCTTTTGCTTTCCGTTTGCCTGTTTACCTTCTTGTCAATTTCCTTTCCATTAAATAAACCTTGATCCACTGTAAAATTTTTCATTCAAAGTACTTCCAAAATCATCATTTCATACTCGCGTTAGATGATGGAGGATTCATTAAGGCCTCCCTTCTAACAAGTCTTTGCCTATTGACATCAACACATTATCTAGGTTCAGGACTAGAGTCCTTATTAGTACCTTGAGGCTTGTATGCATCAATGACAAGTTCTCTTGCTGACATTCATGGGAATGCATCAATGTCCCTTGATTGTTGGATCTTGCAAGTGGATCGACATCAGCTCATCTATTCACACTTTGCAAGATGTACGTAGGTACCTTCGCACTTGTTGACATTAATGGTGAATTTGCCTCGCATTGGTTAACGTAATTCATCAATGGCCGATAATCCAATGACTTCTCTTCATGCTCAACAAAAACATATTTATTCGCATGACCAGAATTGTACCATCAAGTTTTGTAGCAGGTGAAGACAATATCATTTCAGCATTTTGCAGTAGATGCAACAGATTTAGTAGCAAAAATAAAGAATCCACTTTCACCACCTCATCCACTATTTATGCAACCAAGAAGCAGATGAAATTCTACATTTTATTCCATGATCCAGCAGCAACTACAACTTCTCTACATATCCACAATTTTTCCACTTTTTCCGTGGAAAATAGAGTTCGTAATTTCTATTAAAAAGTTGTTAATAGATATTACATGTTGTAGATGCCGAGGCATATGCTGTAGGGTGGCAGGAGCCACGTTACAAAGTAGAAGCTGGATATAAAAATCCAAAAGTGTATAGGTAATTACATGAGCTGTAATAACATCAGTAATAACAGAGTCCCCAAAAAATCAAAAATAAAATAAAGCCCCAAGGCCATATAGGAAATATACATCTATATGTCCCTTACAATATATATCCGAATATACAGATTCTGCTATACAAAAAGAAGCTCCCAAGTAGCCGCTACAAAAAAACTAGTGAGGGGGAGAACCCCCTATCAGAAGGCCGTCGATGTAGGGACGATGATAGAACCTGTGTGTCCCAGCTGGTGTATGTTCATCAATCTGCCAGTCTCCTAGAGGCCGATCCACCGCCTCTTTCGAAAGCTGGTCAGCAGTCGCATTTCTTTCCCTGTAGATATGAGAAACAGTGATATGGTCAAAATGTGTTTTAAGAAAAACAATTTCTTCCAAGATATGTTCCAAAGAATATGCATGACAGATAGTTTTATTGTTTATCCAATCAATCACTATCTTTGAGTCCCCAAAAATTTGAATTTGTCTGCAATGTTTGGTGAGGGCAAAATAGAGAAGGTGTCTCAATGTAATTAGCTCCGCAAAATTATTCGATCCCGACCCCAAACCCAATCTCAGGTGAAAAAAATGAGTCTCAGTTAGGAAAAAAACAATCCCTCCACCACATCCTTGCGGCGGAGCTGCCCCATCAAAATATGCCCAAGGCATATCTTTATTTATGTTTTCAGGCTGAATATGTCTAGGTCGGCTGGGTGTGCTCTCAAAAGAAATTTCATTATAAGCGGCACAAATGGATGCCGAGAGGAGCTGATTGTTGACTCTACGATTCTCAAAAATATAGGCATTCCTGCTCTGCCATATGAAACTCGAAATCACAGCGGGGAGATTTTGGGCCTTTTCTGTGGCAAACGTAGCCCACCAATTTGTCCATACAGACGGTATGTCCTCACCCTGCCAAATCATTCTGATATTCAGAACCTGTGTGACCTGTTGCCATATTCCTTTAGTCTTCTCACAGTGGAGGAAGAGGTGGTTCGAGGATTCTTGATTAGATTGGCAAAGTACGCACCAGGATGGTCCTGCAATGGCCCGCTTTTTGAGGGCATCCCCTGTCGGCAATTTGTTTGCAATTATGTTCCACATGAGAAGCCTGTTCCTGGGCTGCGCTTGTAACTTCCATATAATTTTCCACCAGCCTAGCAAATTTGCAGGTTTTCTGGCTTCCATAAGCCTGATATATCCCAGCTTGGGTGAGTATGTCCCAGATTTAGCAGGGGCCCATATCAGCTGATCTTCATCATCCCTGAGTTTGATATGACATTCAATTAGCGCTCGAATACATCCATTCCACTGTTCTGTCCATGCCTCCGGGATCTGTCCATGCCCGTCATTAATCCAAGCTTGGGAAAAAATAGTGGAGCGCTCCCGATCTCCAATCTGAGCTAGAAATTTGATGCCCCTGTGATTGAGGTGTTGAATCAGTTCTCTGGGCAATATGTGAGCATTCCCCGAACCAGGCCAAGGGTCAAGTCCAATATGGACCTGGGTCCCATTTCCCACCCTCCAGAGTAGATTATCTCTAATAAGGGGCATCGCCTTGAGAGTGGCACGCCAGATCGCTGATATACCCTGTTGATTCCAAGAAGGTCTGTGAAGCCACTCCGTGAAGCTGGAAGGCCATATGTATTTGTGGTGAATAACCTTAGCCCATAGACTGTCCATCTTGGTGAGGGACCAGCCCTGCTTGGCCGTGAGGGCAAGTGCAAATTCCTGTAGGGACTTTAATCCCCAACCACCCCATTGCTTTGGCAGTGCCACGGTGGACCATCTGGTCCAGGCAAATACCCTTCCTTTTTTGTTACCATTCCAAAGAAAGCGAGTGCAAATTTGTTGAATCCTATTCAAAATGCCTTTAGGGATCCAAGTCAGAGACATCCAATAAACAGGGGTGGCCTCTAGGACTGTCTTGATCAGTAGGAGTCTGCCAGCTTTAGACAATAGACGGTGCTGCCAACCTGTTATCCTTCTTTCAATTTTGTTAATAAGCCATAACCAGTGAGTATTTTTATACCCATCCGGTTTCAATCTAAATCCCAGATATTTGAAACCATCCATTAACTGGCATTCTAAGAATGGGAAGAACTGGCCAGCTAGAAGAGTTTCCTGTTGTGAGCAATTCATCATGGACCTGGTGGACTTCTGTTCGTTTATTTCCATGCCCGTGGCTTTACAAAAGAGGAGTAGGATGTCATTGAGGGCAACGCTGTCCCTAATACTGCCATTCAGGAAAATTAATATATCATCCACAAACAATAGGTGGGTAAGAACAAACTGCTCCGTTATTTTGAGACCACTTATATCTCCCGTCCTTCTAGCTTCCGCAATGAGCCTGCTCAAACCTTCCATAACAATGAGGAAAAGTAAAGGGGAAAGCGGACAACCTTGCCTGATTCCCCTGGAGATATGAAAGCGTTCCGAAGCTGCACCATTGATAAGTATAGCAAAAGATACCGAAGTAACACAGCCCATGATCCAATTAATGAGGATATGAGGGAAACCTAAGTGAGTAAGAATCATCTTCAAATATAGCCAATTAACCTTATCAAAAGCCTTGGCGAGATCAATTTTTAAGGAGATGCCTTTCAGGTTCTTTTGCTTGATAGAGTGTAAGGCTTCTTGGGCGGTACCAATAGCCTCTTGAATATGTCGGTTCCTGAGGAAGGCAAATTGCTCAGCAGAGATATGAGAGGATAGGATTGGCTTTATGCGGTTGGCAATGATTTTGGCTATGATTTTATAGAGACAGTTGCAGAGGGAAATCAAGGCTATGAAGGTCTGGTTCATGGGTGGGTGGATGTGACCCGAGGTCCTGCTTTCCTCCACCACTGCCAAAAGGTCTTCCTTCATCATCTCATAGAATGCCAGGTAGAATTCCACAGGCCATCCGTCTGGTCCTGGGCTCTTATCCTTTTTGAACCACTTAAGCGTGCTATCAAGCTCTTGTTCACTGACAGGTTGGCATAGATTCTCTGTGTCCTCCTGTAACACAAACCTTGGAAAATTGCCGGCGAGTCTGATAATATCTGGGAGGTTAACTGAATTAGGGGCCATATAGAGACCCTTGAAGTGAGTGATCCCTAGTCTAGCCAATTGTTGATGGGTGGTTGCCCAACCGCCAGGTTCCATAGGAAGTTGCCATATAGTGTTGGCGGCCTTCCTGCCATTGGCAATATTATGAAAAAATTTGGTATTGTTGTCCCCTGCTTTTAGCCAGATGGCACGGCTCTTCAGACGCCAGAGTTCTTCTCGTTCCTTTAAAATCTTCGATTTTTCCTCTATCAGTTGGTATAGTTCAGCTTTTGTTCCATCCGATTGATAACCTATTCCCCTTTCGTCTGTTAATTGGACAATTCTATCTTCCTTATCCTTCAGGTTCAGATCCTCTCTGCTTCGCTTCAGACGAGCCCAGGTTTCAGATAGTTTGTTGAGCTTTTTAAGCCTGTCACAGAAATCCGAAGCTTTCCTCCCTTCCCGCAACTGGGGCTGAGTGGTCCAGAAATCCGTAACCAACTTGATATAATCTGGGTCTTGAAGATGGCCAGCAAAGAATTTGTAAGGGGAGCGCGGTTTTGGTATGTTGCCACTAATTTGTAGTAGGATGGGGTGATGGTCAGACAAGCCCCCGGAGCTGACCCACTGCCTATATAAAGGGAATTTCTGTATCAGCGCCTCATGCATCATGTACCTGTCCAGCCTCCTTCCTAGTGCCGCCTCTCCAGTACGCTGGTTGTGCCAGGTAGGTAGTTTTTTATTCATGGGAATGTCCACAAGCTGCTGGGCTTCGAGTAGCATAGACATCTGTTCGGCGATAGGATCCCCTTGAGATGATGTCCCCCATGTCTCCCCAGCTCCCAAAGAGAAATTAAAATCACCCCCAATAATAGTGCCCTGTGTAATATGTCCTTCTGAGAGAAAGTTTTGCCAAAAGTCAAGCCTGTTCTGATTGGGTCCATAGATGTTGAGAATTCTGATGGGTAAGCCCAATTCACCCATAGTGATGTCCATGCCAAGGAATCCTCTTCCTCCCCAAACCGAAAGAGGTCTGTGTAATCTAGGATTGATGCCAATGAGTAGCCCACCAGATCTACCATAGGCATCCACCCCATGCAGGAACCATCCAGGGAGGAAGGAGTGTATACAACGAACTGCTAGTTCAGAGGAGCATAGGGTTTCCTGAAGAAAGATGATGTCACATCTAGAATCAAGTACTAGTCTCTTGAGAGCCAAACGTTTTTTAGGGCTGGCGAAACCCCTACAGTTGAAAGAGAGGCAAATCATGGGGTCACCCTGTTCTGGGGCTCATTTGCTCTAAGTGCCCTCTCAATAGTGATCTGTCGACCCGAAGCCACATCAGCCACCGCAGTTAATTTCGCAGAAGAAATCTGGGATGGTCGGCCTCACTTTTGTTTACGAAGCCTACCTGGGGAGGATCCCAGCCCAAGTATTTTAGGCCGAGATCTGGATCTCAAAAGATAATGGTGCCCACCAGATGCCATCGTGGAGGGAGGGGAATTCGGGTCACCCTTCTCCGAGAAAGAAGGAAGGGGGGGTAGTAGAGAAAGTGGGGAGGGGGGGATCGATGGGGCAATGGATGGAGGGTAATGATACACTTTCAGAAAGGGAGGTTCTGAATGCAGAGTGCATATTGGAATGCAAATCATTCAAAATAGAAGGTTGACAAAAAGGAGTGGAGTTAGCACCTGAATGTGAAGATGCCGGCTCCATCGGTTTTGCTGCGGCTTCGGCTGTCCTGGATCTGGTACGCGGCGGCTCCGTTGACGGCACAACAAATTTCCTGGAAGATCTCTTTTTACCCCCATCACCCGGCCCCTTTGATGGCATATCCTGTTGCCTCGGGTCATTCTCCATTGTATTGACATCAACCTTTGGAGTGACAGGAGATTGATTTCTGGGACCATGCATGCTCTCCTTGCCTCCCCCTGTAATCAAAGGGCAGTCCTTATAGAGATGTCTAGTCTTGTGGCATCTGTGGCAACGAAACGGAACTCCTTCATAGTCCAGTATCTGCTTCCTGGTGACATGGTTATGATAGATTTCGATAACCTCCTCCAGTCCCGGCCTAGTATCCATGTAAACCAAAATACGAGCCATGGATCATTTACCCGACTTCTCGTATGAACGATCATGCTCCAGGTAGGTGCCTAGGGTGTCGCCTATCCTTTTGAATACATAGGGATTCCAATATTGCCAAGGCAAGCCTGGTAGGCGCACCCAGACAGGGCCAGCCCCAAGTTGTTCTCGCTCAGGATCAAATAAGGGATCCCAGCGTTTAAGAAGTACAGGCATAAGCTCAATGTGCCAATATTTGCCCAGAATCCATTCAACAAATTGTTGGTGGCAGAAGTGGAGAGCGAACCATCCCTTGGAGAGAACCATCACCTCCGGTAATTATTTGAGCAGCGGTCCCCATATCTCCTCCACCCACGACTTAAGCCTCTCCGCCGTGTAATTACGTCCACGTACACGGCCAACAAGAACCTTTCGCGCGGCATCCATAATGTCCGGCAGCGGAGCTTCAGGTCCCAGATTAACCTTAAAACCAGAATTATTAGCTTTAAGGCATCTTCCTTTTGTATACTTCTCCGAGCGTTTTCCCGCGAGAGTCTCTCGGAGTAACCTTCGACACGGGTCCGAGGAGCTTTGCTGAGCAGAATGTACCGACTATGCAGGGGTAGGCGTAGTAAAGCATCCAGAACGAATAGGGGAGCGAGGGGCCGAGGAACCAATACCCTGTATGTTCGGGCCTGAAGTAGGGGGGGGCAAACGCTGATGCAGCGGCATAAAAGAGACCGAGAGGGAGTGAGAGCTAGATGGAGGGGGAGGGGTCGGAGGAGGAGGGAGGGGAGGGCGGATGGGTTGATGGAGAGGAGCATCCAGAGATGGCGAAGCAGGGAAACATGGGCCCAAGAGCTGGAGAGTCGCCGGAGAAAGAGGTGGGCAGTCAAGAGCAACGTCCAGAGGAGGATATTCCGGGCCCTTGCCCTTCCCAGTCGGCAGCTGTTGCTGTGGCCGTGAGGAAGTGCCAGCCGTTACCCCAAGAGCCACGCTACGCGGAATCATCAACGGCCTGGTGGTATGAGCCCAAATTTCTTGGTTGGGCATGGGGTCCTCCCCGTAATCTAGCAAGTCCTCCTCGAGCATAATAACTGTCGGTGGGAGCACAGTAGAACTCGTGACCGGGGCCGACGGAAGCGGAAAGCGGAAAGCGGTTATGGTGGGATCGATACCGGGTCGGCAGCAACAGAACGGATGGCGACCGCAAGAGTTGACGAGGAGGGAGGGAACCCGGGGGGGGAGGTAGAATAACCCCAAAACGATAGCCGCGAACCCCGAGCTAATCAAGCAGTGTAAGATGTCTGATGGTTAGCCCTGCCCTATGGCAGTGGCCCCATCTGCAATACCTTGGAGGGCCCAAGTGTCAGTTCCAGTGTCGTCTAGCGCGCCAGCAGAACGGGGTCTGCAGGTCCCGAGCTAGGGTTCCGCCATCGCTGTTCAACCACAATTTTTCCACTTCCTAGGTAAGTAAAGTTATTTTCTTTTCTAGCTTTTAATCATAGAATTCCTTGAATACTAAAATTATAATTTTTGGAAAATAATTCACCACATTTCCTTTCTCATTTAAAAAAAAACCGTAAACACCTTTAGTTGGGGGAAGGGAAATCCATTATTATCACATCCATATCACTTCATTCCACATCACTTCATTTCATCCTAACGTACTTGTCCTAATCGTGATAATTGCATTACAGTTCAAAAGTTATGTGATTTTCAAATAAATGCTTAAATGATGAGCATATTATATGGTTGATTTAAAGATGCATTCTTAAATATGTTCAATGAATCTTGTAGCAACAAAAATAAACAAGGTATTGAAACACAAGAACCAATACCAGTTAATATTTGGTTGTCACACAAGAACCAACCAAACATGTTGCAATTCAATGTATGACAAGGAATACTTTGCAAAAATAAATGAAATTGTCAAATGCAAATTTCAAGGACAATTGATATAAGCCAATCTCATTCAAAAGAAAATCATGATTAAGTAATGCAGTAGATTGCATGAGGACATGCAATACCATCACTTGGGGGGTGTGTAGAGTGTCCAAACTGTCTTCAAACTATCATCCACTTTCACCTTTATCACCACCATTTCACTCACATGTCACAACTCCATAGCCATATAATCTTTCATTAGCCTCCATTTCGATAATTATATGGGTTACCTTTGTGTTTTCCAAAAGATAATGATTTCTAGTATTATAAGTGAATTAAATGGTTAAAAGTTAGAAAAATGACATATACTTGCTAATACTTAAAAGTGACTTGAGTTTCATGACATGTGTAGGTCATTTGGAAGCTTCCAAGGTGTTATAGACATTTTTGTGCCTTACAGCATTGAGCATGAAATTTCCATAATCTAAGGGATCCAAAGTCCCTAAACATGTTGTTCCTACCCCTAGAGGAACAAGGCTAACAAACCACAACAATTCACAGAAGTTCTCCACCAAAAACTGCTCAAAACAAGTCAATTCAGGATCATTTCAGTGGCTACACTAGCTGTTTGCGCTGAATGTCAAAGCCAACACTGGCTACCTGCGTTGAATGTCAAATGGAACACTGGCTACCTGCGCTGAACGATAGTGGACATGTGGCAGTGTTGTGGGGAAAAGTATCCGACTCGGAATGACCCTATCCCTACTCTAAGGGTGATAGTTCCTTAGCAACAGCTGAAAGTAAAGCTTTGATATTTTTCCTTTATGAAAGTACAGAGAAGGAAGAAAAGATTGACCAACCGATGTCTTTTCGCTTTTGTCGATCCTGTCTTCTCTCTTTGCCTCTTGTTCCCAGCTCCTTGCTCCCTTTGCCGGCCCGGCTACACAAAGATCCTGCAAAAACAAGAGAGGGAAACTACAAGAAACATGTACTCATAACTGATGCATGGATTAGAATGAATCAAATATACAGATAAAAACAATACATCATTGCAATACAAGTATATAGGAGAACATCAAAGCTTTATTGATAGAAGAAAAAGGTTCTGAGAAGGTTACAACCATAAATGGCTCCAATCCAGCAGCACCTCCCCAGCAGCAAGAAATCTCCTCTTCCCCTCTATAAAAGCAATCACCCAATAGCTCTAACTGTAGACCAACAGCACTTCCTTGCTTTGCACAAAATTCCAGCCTCCTTAGACCTCATGAGAGAGCTCTATATATAGGATAGAAGAAGAAAGGATGAGTCAGCTTGAGACTGACATAAAGCTGCCTTGTGTCCTTTCCCTCTTCAGTTAATCTTCAGTTCTTAAGTCCACTTGGAGATCCTTGCTTACACATGGAGATCAAGTACCTCTTACTCATCACATGGCGAATTCCTTGAACCAAGTGTCAGTTTGGAAGCTTCCTGGGCAGTTGACACCTTGTAGAATGACTGTGCCACTTGGCCAATCTCACCCAGCGCAGGTAGCCTTCATTAGAGTTGACTTTCAGCGCAGGTACAAGGAGGAGCAGTTGACATTCAGCGCAGTTGCTCAGTGGAGCAGCTGACATGATCCAAAAACAACCTGTTTTTGAGTGTTTTCAGGTGGAGAACTGATGGGAAGTGCTGTGGTTTGCTGACCTTGTTCTTCTAGGGGTAAGAACAACATGTTTAGGGACTGAGGATCCCTGTAATTATGACATTTCATGCTCCATGCTGCGAGGCACAAAAATGTCTATAACAGTTGCCCCCTAAAGTATGAGGCCGTTTATCGGGTGAAATGCTTTATCTAGAGGGTCCGAAGTTCATTCCAGTGCTGAGGAGGCACCCTGTAATACAATACAATACAATACATTATTTTTCATTTTGTTTTCATGATCTAGCTGAGGCGGGCATTCCCATGCTCAGCTTTATAAATACATTTTGGTACATAGAACAGACGATCGTCTGATGGTAGACTGATAATTCTCTGCTGAAATTATCATCCTTTGAATAGGATGATCATCTGCTGCAATGATGTACATGACAAATGCTTTTATATTTCCTGAATATATATCGCAGCCCGGATGGATGAAACTAGATCCGGGGTCTTCAAACTTGTTCGATCTTCACTCTAAGTACAAGTCGATCCATGTGAGAATTGCGCTGAAGTCGAACATGGAAAGACATCGCTTGATTACCGGTCAATGATGAAAACCGTTAACAAGCGCGAGAGGAATCACCGATAATGATAATGACCCTCAAGGTACTGCAGTACAATTCACGTGGCGTGAATAAAGGGCTTGGTGTCGAACGCCACGCAAAATCTTCTGGTCGAAGGTCATTGATGTATACCTGTCGCCGGAAGTGAGAAACTTGCCATTGAGGCATGCAAGCTTCAAAGTACTGATGGGGTTGTTCCTAGATCAACTTCTTGGATAATGAGCTGAAGTCGACAAGAAGCGATCCGTCAAAGGAGGGCCTTAATGAATCCCACATCAATGACACGGAACGGAGCTAATGATTTTAGTGGAGGTGAAAACAAACTGTGATATATGATTCAGGGTGGCGATCATGAATGGATGAAGGATAATGTATGGCAGTGGATGGGACATGGTTGACACTTTCAGAATGACCCCTCTTGAACATATAACGACACTGATGCGATGGATCGGTAGCATTACCCCAAAACGTGGATGGTTTGGTGAAGACCATGGTGATGAGATCGGTGAATGAAACAACCCAACCCGATGTGGTACGGAGGAAAAGTGTCATGTTCAAGAGTGACTTGCTACCATTAAGCTTTGATGTTCTCCCAATTTTTCCCCAATCATTTCTGACCAGTACCTCTTTATTTTTGTCAAGCTTGAGGAGGATAACATATGCTTGTTCTATAACCTGCCCTTCGGGCAAGCCCATCGCTATGATTTAACGAGCTTAGCGATAGGGAAACTCGTTCTCGTCTAAAGACAAGTTTGTCGCTATTTAATCATTTTAACGAGTCTAACGACAAGGAAAACTCGGTCCTTTTCATTTTTAGAGAGTCTGAAAAGGTACAGAAAGTTAACTCCATAATTCCTTTTTCGTCATCTAATCCCTTAAGTCCGAAAAAGTATAAAACAATACAGAAGGGATGGGTGTTCGGTATTTTTAACGAGCCGAACAAAACAAGCGCTCGATCTTTTTGTGCAATAATCCCTCAGGTCCAAAAAGATTAAAATCTAGAGGAGGGATAGCTTTTCCGGTCGTTTAACGAGCTGGAAGGCCAAAACTCGGCAATCTTTTCATATTTTACGAGTCAGTTGAAAAGAGCTTAAAGAAGACTCGTCTTTTGAGGAACGAGTGATGAACAGGGATAGCAGCTGATTCCAGGTACAGGTTGGAATTTTCCAATCACGGCAGTGTCACAAGGATGGCTAGGTGAAATCACTCTTCGCAGCTGTTCCTCAAAATGGGTAAACAATCATATGGAGGTGAACGATCGGCCAAATGAAAGTGGAGGTGGCAGGTGCAAAACACGACCAAGGCTTTTATGGTTGATCAGGTTACATACTTAATGGTTATTTACCGAGATGGGTTCGTTTTTTAACGAGCTTGAATGCGCCAAAACACTGCTCAATCTTATGTTTATTTTTTAACGAGCATGAACTATGTGCTAAAACTGCTCGGTTGTTTGCATGCCCCCAGCATAATAACGCAAATCGAGGTGCATGCCCCCCGAGCTTCATTGCATTCAACTCAGTGGTTGGAATGAAGGTTTACCTTTGAGAAAGGGGATTTGTTTCATTTTTTAATGAGGTTGACATAGTAAAAGAACTATCCTCATGACTCCTTGTTTCATTTTTTAACGAGGTTGACACGAGATTAGAACCGTCCTCGGAGCCCACTGTATTTACAGTATTTCCATTAGGGCGATGATCCATGCTGACAAAATGTTTAGGAATCTTCCGAATCCATTAGACATAGAAGATCTCATATTGTAGGTTTCCACTGTGGCCACTTCCGCCAGATTACTTGCAAGCGGTAGGGAAAAAGTACCCATTAAGGCAGGGTCTTTCAGGAGACCTACTCCAATATTTTGAAGCGAATGATCACTTCCATGGATCATTGGAATGCTTCCCGTAACTTGTGAACTGTCGGGGAGGAAAGTTTGTTGATCGACGACTGTAATCCCTCCTTGAAAGGGAAATGCAATCTTCCTGAAGTAGGTCGACACGACTGCGGCCATGGCATATATCCAGGGCCTTCCTAGTAGGATGTTGTAATCGAGGTTTCCATCAATTACTTCAACATCGACTTCTACTGTTTTGCCCCCAGTTCAACTTGCAAGTTACCTAAAATCCCGTAGGGAGTGTATGATCGTCCATCAAATGCTTTTAAGGTCGTTGACGATCTCGACAAGGGTGGTGAGCCTAAATTTTTCCAGCAACTCATCGACATAAGACATGTAGATGCCCCCTCATCAATAATTGTTCGATGAACAGTTTTGTTGAGGGCTTTCACTTGAATAAGGAAAGCTAGTTGAGCTGGTAACTTAGGGTCATATCCTTTATGATCAAAGGCCACAAGATTGGAATCCATTGGGCCAATCCCACCTATTGCTGATAATAAAGTTTGCTCTTGGGAGGGGCAATTTTGCGGTACCTCAAGTGTCGACATAGCGGACGGCGATTGGGCCAGGTCCTCTATTATATTATAATTCTGTGCTATTTTGGCATGAGGATTAAATGTCGATTTGTGTACTACTCCCTTTGGCAACTTTATCATTGGTTCAGGAATGATGGGTGGCACAACTTTGGTCAAAGCTGTCGTCGAACTACTAGGTTGTTCATTAGCCTTGTTATTTGACAGCCATGGATTCCCGTAATCTTTATTCCTTGTCAAAGCATTATTCTGCTGCTTTGAGGTAGACAACATAAGCACTTGGGATCGGGAAGCATTTTGATTAGCAACCAGATTTTGACCAGGATTAGGAAACGGATCAGTCAACACAGCTGAGGTTTTCGGACTCTTAAAGAATCTTTTAAGCTCAGCTTTGCATGGACAATCTGCTGTCCAATGATCCTCATCGCATATATGACACCCCGAAGGGGGTTTCCCTTTTCTCCCTTTCTTTTTCTTCTTGTCTCCTGGTTGCTTCAGTTGTTTGCCCTTGTCGTCCGACACGGCACTTACTTCCGAGGCAAGAAGTTCTTCATTTGCATTTTGATTCGAAGTCTTACGGGTTTTCTTAGACGAATCCCGTGTTGACTTTGCGTTTGCAGTGCCAATCACACCATCGCCGGCATGAGAGTCACTATTTGATCCAGGAGGGGGAGGAATTGAAAATTCCGGTCTAGGGGCGTCAGGTATCTTGTCATAGAGCGTGCCAGACTGAGTATATACTAAGTCTAAATACTGGGCACGAGCAATAACTTGCTCCTCTGTTACGACGCCTCCCTTGGCCACATCTTCTGTTATAGCAGGAAGAAGCGACTTTATAAACCACTCAGCTAAAAGCTGATCTGGAACATAAGTCTTTACCATTCTGCGACGACGATGCCACTCATGTATATGATCTGATATATGTGTGGCCGTTGTCTGCTTGAAATTGGTTAAGATCTCGGTTCCAGTTTCGTACCTTATAGGTAACTGAAAGTGTGTTAAGAAAGTCGTGGCTAGGGAACTAAAATTGTCGAAAGAGGCTCTAGGTAATTCAATATACCATTTAGCCGCCGGACCAGTCAATGTCCTCTGGAAAAGGCGAAGCCTTATCGAATCATCATTCAAGGTATTCGACGAACACCACAGATGGAAAGTCATCACATGATTCGACGGGTCTTCGCCAGGATTTCCATTGAATTTAGGAATGTCCGAAGGAAGTTTGTGAGGAATCGCTAGCCACCAATGGGCATAGGCGATTGGATCATTCGTCAATCGATGTAAATCTGGTAATTCTAGAGTCGCCACGAATGGCAACTGCTGATTCAGGTTTGGCGAGGCGTACCCAGGATACGATGGAATCGCCTGAGCAGTAGGCCTTTGCATACCAGCATAATGCAACTGATGTTGATAGGACTGATATGGCTGGTGGGCTTGGCCACTGTAAAGTGGTTGATTTAACCCGTTCTGAATATAGGGTTGCCCACTATTTGCAAAGATCTGTTGCTCAGATCCCTGGTACACCTGTTGAAACTGAGGTTGTTGGTATTGCACCATCCATGGCTGCGAAGCCATGTTTTGCTGTGCGATACTAACCGACGGACCAAGATGCGGGGTTATGGTTCCCGTTTGTATCTGTGTCGTCCCGGCAGTTGGCGATTGTGGTTGTGTTGCAGGGTCAAGGGGCTGTTGCATTACAACTTGGGGTTGACATACAACAGGCATCGATTGAACTTGCGACACGGTTACAATTGCTGGCGTCGTCGGGATGCTAGACATAGGTACACATTGTTGCATGGAATATACAACTCTCAGTTGTTGGGGCAACATAGGCACCCAACCACTCGTTGTAACTTCAGTCAAACCTGAATGCGGTTGAAAACTGCCATATGGG
This sequence comes from Pinus tabuliformis, assembly GCA_031772625.1. Taxonomy (NCBI): domain Eukaryota; kingdom Viridiplantae; phylum Streptophyta; class Pinopsida; order Pinales; family Pinaceae; genus Pinus; species Pinus tabuliformis. Next base: position 1,388,499,614 of record CM062804.1, read on the forward strand.
TATCCTCCCGGAGGGGAAAGTGAAAGGGCATATTGCCCCCCATACGGTAACAATCTGGAGCTCAAGGGTATAGATTGCCTTTGAGGACTGGATGGTCCAAACTGATTTCCAAAGGGATCAATTTGTCTAGTTTCAACATAAGAATTACCGGGTATTATACCGGAAGAACAAACTGGAACAGACCAAGTTGTCCTAATAGTCCCTGGGTGGACTCCTTCTAGCTGTTGAGAGCTAGTCGGGACAGCTGGTATGCCGGCAAACATCGTCGGAGTGACAGCAGGAGCTTCTGCTGTCGCTGTGTCATTTGGCACAGTCCTAGATGTCGACGGTTGCTCAGACATTTTAAGTCTATCCAATAAACTGCCTAACGATTCTACAGGAACTTCCACTGGCGATGGACAAACTTCTGATGCAGAAGGAAAAAGAGTGATGCCTACTCCAAAATGAGTTGGAGTATTTGCTTGCTGGTCCTCTACGATTTCCTCTATTGCAATCAGACCAGGAGGAAGAGGAAGACCGTCAGGTCCGTAAAATATTTCTGGTGCCGAAGAAGGGGTTGCTTCGACAGCGACAGTTGTTTGAGCAACAAGACTCTGTGGACCGGTTTCAGATGGAACTGGTTCAGTTATGCAAGTACTTGTTCTCAGACTAGGATCAGTACAACTGTCCCTCTGTTGCTGTTGAACTTCTTCAATAGAGGCAGGGATTCCAGAAATATTAGGAGTGACCAGAATCTCAGATGTAGTTGGAACTGTTGTTCTAACTTTAATGGGAGATTTTGACCCGGTCAAGCGAGTTTGCTTCGTCCGTACTACTCTCGATTCCGGAGACAAAGACGGTTGACTCGCGAGTCTCCTCGAACGACGGAGTTCTAATTGACTTTCCTCCACGGTTGCGGATTACTCGATCAACTAAAATACAAAAAGGGGAATTAGGTTTCCGTATTGAATGAATTTTATTAGACGCTTTTAGACACAACTTGCTTTTTCATGTTTTAAGAGTCGAGAAAAAGCTAAAGATGACTCTAGTCGCCTTCGATGTATTAACGAGCCTGAAGTGACAAATGCTCGGTTGGACTTTTTCAGTTATAGAGTTTGAAAAAGGCCAAAAGAAACTGCTCTGGAGATCTAGGCAGAGGGTGTGCCAAACCTTTCGCGAAACCACAGAATACGTTTTACGGTACGGGTGGTCGATCTTCGTGAATGCTGTGTTCACTGCATCGCGATCAGTAGGGCGGCCGACACGGCTTCCTAAGGATAAAGGATAAATGCCTATAGGGGTCTCCCAATATACGCGACGGTACGCGGGAGCACAAGTCCGTATTAGTGCTATCGTCCCTCAGGAGGAATCACCCACCTTCGTAGAGATCGACAGTCACTACGTTTAACGACGCCGGAACACGTCTCTACCTAGACCTCTACTGTGAGCGTTATGTTACAAAGCGTTTTTAGATTCATTCAATATATTTTAAGTTGATCTTGTTTAGCAGTTTGTCTTTCAGGATCACCACGAGATGTATTGGTACAAATTCCTAAATGCAGCTAAAATGATAAGCAAGCTTTACAATCTTTTTAGCTTTGAAAATCTTAACTACTGAGGGATAAGAAAACACTATCTTTCCACACAGACCACAAAGCACAAACTAATGCACTTTCTCCTAGATCAATCACACAAACTTATCAAAAATGCAAATGCAAGATGCATGTATTTCTTTTCTTTTCCCTTAATGTTGATGTAAGACAAAAAGGAAACTGTCGTATAATTTTCGAATTCAATTTGAAGCGTAAACAAACAAGTTTTGTCTAAAATCAAAAGACGCCTTACAGGTACTTGTTTCGACACTAAAAATGTATGAATTCAAACCATAAGATGAAAAACAAACAAACTCAAACAGCCATGAACAGCAATAAAACTAGCTCTTAAGATCACAAAGACACTTTTACAGTTCAGGATCTAAGAGGCCACAGCTATACTGGTTTGCTTTTCACAATGGGAAACTGCAAATGAAACAAGAAATACTGAAAGAAAAATCACAGTTTCATCACACAACTGAGGCGGAATAATGTCAAGGAAAGTTGGTTTACAGCAAGTACAAATGACAAGCAATCAGCAGCAAAACAATAGTGAAAACAGGGCCAAGACTCAGTAGGAAACCTCAGCAAGACACTGGCTAACTGGTTCAGCGCAGACTCTGGTCTGTCAAATTGACTTTCAGCGCAGTTCCCGAAGGGAGTACCTGCGCTGAAATGCAGACTGCCTTTGGACAGCCTGCACTGAGACACGAGAGTTGCGTTTACAAGGGTTTCCGGGTCATAAAAAGCTCAAAAATTCATTGTTTTTGTTGAAATAAAAAGCTATAGGTCAAGTACAAGCTAAGGGATGATCAAGAGGATGAAAAGCTATCACAAAGAGCACAAGAGTCCTTGTGGATCAGCTCTTCAAATCATAAACTTGCTCAGAAACTGAGCCAGAGCAGCTGCCCTCTACTTTGCAATTGAAGGACTCAATTGCAGTTCGATTTGGTGCTCTCCTTGTTTATGAGATGAATAGCAAGAAACACAATAAACCAACAAGATACTAGGTTTTCCCCAGTGGAGTCGCCAGTTTGTTGTGGGGAAAAGTATCCGACTCGGAATGACCCTATCCCTACTCTAAGGGTGATAGTTCCTTAGCAACAACTGAAAGTAAAGCTTTGATATTTTTCCTTTATGAAAGTACAGAGAAGGAAGAAAAGATTGACCAACCGATGTCTTTTCGCTTTTGTCGATCCTGTCTTCTCTCTTTGCCTCTTGTTCCCAGCTCCTTGCTCCCTTTGCCGGCCCGGCTACACAAAGATCCTGCAAAAACAAGAGAGGGAAACTACAAGAAACATGTACTCATAACTGAATCATGGATTAGAATGAATCAAATATATAGATAAAAACAATACATCATTGCAATACAAGTATATAGGAGAACATCAAAGCTTTATTGATAGAAGAAAAAGGTTCTGAGAAGGTTACAACCATAAATGGCTCCAATCCAGCAGCACCTCCCCAGCAGCAAGAAATCTCCTCTTCCCCTCTATAAAAGCAATCACCCAATAGCTCTAACTGTAGACCAACAACACTTCCTTGCTTTGCACAAAATTCCAGCCTCCTTAGACCTCATGAGAGAGCTCTATATATAGGATAGAAGAAGAAAGGATGAGTCAGCTTGAGACTGACATAAAGCTGCCTTGTGTCCTTTCCCTCTTCAGTTAATCTTCAGTTCTTAAGTCCACTTGGAGATCCTTGCTTACACATGGAGATCAAGTACCTCTTACTCATCACATGGCGAATTCCTTGAACCAAGTGTCAGTTTGGAAGCTTCCTGGGCAGTTGACACCTTGCAGAATGACTGTGCCACTTGGCCAATCTCGCCCAGCGCAGGTAGCCTTCATTAGAGTTGACTTTCAGCGTAGGTACAAGGAGGAGCAATTGACATTCAGCGTAGTTGCTCAGTGGAGCAGCTGACATGATCCAAAAATAGCCTGTTTTTGAGTGTTTTCAGGTGGAGAACTGATGGGAAGTGCTGTGGTTTGCTGACCTTGTTCTTCTAGGGGTAAGAACAACATGTTTAGGGACTGAGGATCCCTGTAATTATTGACATTTCATGCTCCATGCTGCGAGGCACAAAAATGTCTATAACAGGCAGGCTCATTTCTCAAGGTGCCAAAACCCAGGAAGCTTCCAAAATGACACTTGCCTCAGGGAATTCGACTGGTGATGAGTAAGAGGTTCCAAATCTCCAAGTGGAAGCAAGAACCTCCAAGTGGACTCAAGAACTGATAGAGGGAGAGGACACTAGTCAGATCTCAAGCTGACTCATCCTCTCTCCAAACATCTATATATGGATCTCTCCTCCATGAGATCTGGGAGGCTGGAATTTTGTTATTGCAAAGAATTGTTGTTGGTTTGAGACTGGAATCATTGGGTGCTTAATGCTTTGAAGGGGGTGAAGATAGGAATTCCATTTGCTGGGAAGGAGATGCTGGATTGGAGCCCTCTGGGTTGTATCTCTTCCTGAACCTTGTTATTCATCAATAAAGCTATCATGGTTTCTCCTATATCCTGGTGTATTCTTGATGTATGATTGCATTAGTGTATTTGGTTTATTTCTAATCCTGAACTAGTTATGAATATGAATCCATGTCTTGTGTAGTGTTCTTTTCTTGTGATCTTGCAGAAACCTCTTGAAGCTGGGCGAGCGAGAAAGCAAGTAGCTGGGAACTCTCCAAGAGAAGAGAAGTTGGATCGAGGGACAAACAAAAGACACCGGTTAGTCCATATATCTCTCTCTTCATTCTTAATTCATAAAGGAAGAATACTAGAATAGCTATCTCTGTTTGTTGCTAAGGCACTGTCACACCTTAGGTGGATAGGATCGTCCTGCATAGGCATTTTTCCCCACAACAAATTGGTGACTCCGCTGAGGAGATTTGTTTAGTCATTTTATTTGTGTTACTATCATTGTTTGTTTCATAGACTTGACAGCAACAATCGAACTGCATCTGCTTTTCCCAGATGCAAAGTAGACAGTTGCTGCCTTGATCCAATCACTGGACTTGTCTATGATCTGAAAAATGGACTCACGAATGATTTGATGATCCTTTGTGATAGATCTTAGTACCCCCTCAAAGCATCCCTTTGATTGTACCTTGCTTGTTGCTTTTATTTGGCCTAAAACAGTGAATTAAATAGAAATTTGTGACCCAGAACCTATGGGAAACGAGAGTTTCTCCTTCAGCACAGACCCAGTGAAGGGATTCTACATTTCAACGCAGTTCCCGTGAAGGCTACCTGCACTGAATGTCAAAACCCCTGTGTTGAGGTTGCGCTGAACGTGTTTGCCCTTGTGCAGCTGGGGTTCTCTGCTCTTTTTTGCCCTGTTTTGATCTCTGATTTTTGCAGCTTGTAACGAGCATAGGTACCAGTCTGATAAACTCCTTTTCCCTGCTTATATTCTGCCTCCTTTTGTACAAAAAGACTGTGAGTGTTTTTATGTGTTTGTGGCATCATTTACAGTTTTCCTTTGCATGAGTGAAATAGTCATCCTGTAGCCCTTGATTCAGATCTGTTGATTGTGATCTTAGAAGAGAGTTCATTGGTTGTTTACATATTGATTATACATTTACTCTTGCTTATTGGTTTGAGTTTGTCTCTTTTAAGTGTCGAAAAAAGTATTCATTTCGAAAATCGTTAAGTGTTGTAATCTCTTCTACCCTCTCTGATTTCGAAAAAGTAAACTTGTTTGTATTGGTCATTTAAAAGCAAATTCAAAGTTGTACAAAAAGCTTTCTTCGTAGGCATCAATACTAAGAAAGTGGAAAACAAACACCTGCATTGTGCGTTTGCATTTGATATTTGGCATGCTTGATTTAGGAAAAGTGCATTAGAGTGTGCTTATTGCTTTTTGAGAAAAGATGGTGTCTTTCTTTTCCCTTAGTAGCTAGGATTTTCAAAGTTGAAAAGATATAAAGCTTGCTTATCATCTTTAGACTGCATTTAGGAATTGTATCATACATCTCGTGGTGAACCTTGAAAGGCAAACTTCTAAAAAGATCAACTTAAAATAAATTGAATGAACTTAACAACGCTTTGCAACATAACGCACAACATAGAGGTCTAGGCTAGAGACGTGGTCCAATGTCGTGAAGCCTGGTGACTGTCGATCTCGTTGATGGTGGGTGATTCCTCCTGAGGGACGATAGCGCTAGTACGGATTGTGCTCCCACGTACCGTCACGTATATATTGGGAGACCCCTATAGGCATAAAACCTTTATCCTTAGGAAGCCGTGTCGGTCGCCCTACTGATTGCAATGCACTGAACACAACATTCAGGAAGATTGACCGCCCGTACCCTAAAAAGTATTCTGCGGTTTAGCGAAAAGTTTGGCACACCCTCTGCCTAGAACTCCAGAGCAGTTCCTTTTGGCCTTTTTCATACTCTATAACGGAAAAATTCCATTCGAGCATTTGTCACTTCGGGCTCGTTAAAACATCGAAGGAGACTAGAGTCATATTTTTCTTTTTCTCGACTCTTTAAAATTGAAAAAGCAGGTTGTGTCTAAGCGTCGTTAAAATTTATTTTAAACGGAATAATCATCACCATTCCCTCGTTGATCTTTGAAGTTAGTCTCTTTTCATCGTAAGTTCTTGTAGAATCGCTAGAAAATCTTTTGGATAGACTAGATATGTCTGAACAACCGTCGACATCCAGGACTGTGTCATCTGACACAGCAGCGGCAGAGCCTCCTGCTGCTACCCCAACGATGTTCGATGGTATACCATCTATCCCGACAAGTTATCGACAACAAGCCGGAGTCCCATCAGGGACTGCTTCGACAACATGGTTAGTTCCTATTTCTTCATCCGGATTATCATCTGGTATTTCTTATGTTGAAACCCAACAAATTGATCCAATGTGTCTTCAAAGGCCAATCTGCCCTTTAAGTACTAGATTGCCACCATATGGAGGGCAGTATGCCTTTTCATTGTTCCCTCCCAGAGAACAACCATATGGGAGTTTACAACAAAGTTCAGGTCAAACTGGAATTACATCCAGCGATTGGGTACCAATACTGCCTCAGCAACCAAGGGTTGCATATTCAATGCAACCAGTCCACCCTGTGTCGAATATTCCCACTATACCTGGTATGGTGATTGCGTCGCAAGTACAAGCGCTACATGTTGTATGTCAACCCCAAGTTTCTCAAGTTGCAATACAACGGCCTCTTGTCTCAACGACTCAATCACAACCTTAGGTTAGTGCCTCCTTATCTGGAGCGACTCAGGATCAAACAAGTACTGTGACTCCTCATCTTTGTCAATCATCCAGTATTGGTCAACAGCAAATGGTTCAACAACCAGAGCTAGTTCAATCTCGACAACCGCAATTCCAGCAATCATATCAAGGACCTGAGCAACAAGTATTTGTAAGTAATGGGCAACTGCATTTCCAAAGCGGTTATCAACAACCATACTATAATGGTTATGCCCATCAACCTTGTCAAAGTTGCCAGCATCAAATACATTATGCTGGTATACAAAGACCCACTGCTCAGGTGATTCCATCTTATCCTGGGTATGCTTCGCCTAACCTGAATCAACAGTTGCCCTTTGTAGCAACTCTAGAATTACTAGATCTAAACCGGCTGACGAATGATCCAATTGCTTATGCCCCTTGGTGGCCAGCGATTCCGCATAAACTTCCATCAGATATTCCTAAGTTTAATGGAAATCCGGGTGAAGATCCGTCGAATCATGTGATGACATTTCATCTGTGGTGTTCATCAAACACCCTGAATGATGATTCGATAAGGCTTCGCCTTTTTCAGAGGACGTTAACGGGTCCAGCGGCAAAATGGTATATTGAATTGCCTAGAGCTTCGTTCGACAATTTCAGTACCTTAGCCACGACTTTCTTAACCCATTTTCAATTACCGATAAGGTATGAAACGGGAACGGAACTCCTAACCAACTTCAAACAGACAACGGCCACTCACATATCTGATCATATACATGAGTGGCGACGTCGTCGTAGGATGGTATAAACATACATTCCCGATCAGCTATTAGCTGAATGGTTTATCAAATCCTTACTTCCTACAATCACGGAAGATGTGGCAAAGGGGGGAGTCGTAACGGAAGAGCAAGTCATCGCTCGTGCGTAATATCTGGACTTGGTCTATACTCAGTCTGGCACGCTCTACGACAAAATACCTGACGCCCCTAGACCGGAATTCTCAATTCCTCCTCCTCCTAAATCAAACATTGACTCTCATGCCATCGATGGCGTGATTGGCACGAAAGACACGAAATCGACAAAGGCTACATCTACAAGGGTCCGTAAGATTTCCAGTCAAAATGCAAATGAGGAACTTCTTGCCTTGGAAGTAAATGCCGCGTCGACCGACAAGGGCAAACAACTGAAGCAACTAGGGGGAAAGAAGAAAAAGAAAGGGAGAAAAAGGAAACCCCCTACGGGGTGTCATATATGCGATAAGGATCATTGGACAAGAGATTGTCCACATATAGCTGAAGTTAAGAAACTCTTTAAGAGTTCAAAAACCTCAGCAGTATTGACTGATCCGTTTCCAAGCCCGGGTACCAAACTGGTTGCTAATCAAAATGCTTCCTGATCCCAAGTGCTTATGTTGTCTATCTCAAAGCAGCAAAATGATGCTTTGGCAAGGAATAAAGATTACGGGAATCCACAGGTGTCGAATAACAAGGCTAATGAACAACCTAGTAGTTCGACAACAACTTTGACCAAAGTTGTGCCACCCACCATTCCTGAACAAATGATAAAGTCGCCAAAGGGAGTAGTGTACAAGTCGACATTTAATCCTCGTGAAAAAATAGCACAGAATTATAATATAATAGAGGACCTGGCCCAATCTCCGTCCGCTATGTCGACGCTTGAGGTACCGCAAAATTGCCTCTCCCAAGAGCAAGCTTTATTATCAACAATAGGTGGGATAGGTGGGCTCCGAGGTCGGTTCTAATCTCGTGTCAACCTCGTTAAAAAATGAAACAAGGAGTCATGAGGATAGTTCTTTTACTGTGTCAACCTCATTAAAAAATGAAACAAATCCCCTTTTCAAGTCTCAAAGGTAAACCTTCATTCCAACCACCAAGTTGAATGCAATGAAGCTTGGGGGACATGCACCTCGATTTGCGTTGTTATGCTGGGGGCATGCAAACTTATCATCGAGCAGTTTTAGCACACAGTTCATGCTCGTTAAAGAATAAACGCAAGATTCGAGCAGTTTTAGCACAAAGTTCATGCTCGTTAAAAAATAAACGCAAGATCCGAGCAGATTAGCGCATAGTTCATGCTCGTTAAAAAATAAACATAAGACCGAGCAAATGTTTCCACCCGCGTTTAAGCTCGTTAAAAAATGAACTATCCCGGTAAATAACCACTGTGAATGTAATATCATCAGCCATTAAAGCCTTGGTCGTGTTTGCACCGTCACCTCCACTTTTCCATTTGGCCAATCATTCACCTACATATGATTGTTTACCCATTTTGAGGAACAGCTGCGAAGAGTGATTTCACCTAGCCATCCTTGTGACACTGCCGTGATTGGAAAATTCCAACCTGTACTTAGAATCAACTGCTAACCCTGTTTATCACTCGTTCCTCAAAAGACGAGTCTTCTTTAAGCTCTTTTCAACTGACTCATAAAATATGAAAAGATTGCCGAGTCCTTGGCCTTCCAGCTCGTTAAAGGGACAGGAAGAGCTATCCCTCCTCTAGATTTTAATCTTTTTGGACCTGAGGGATTATTGCACAAAAAGATCGAGCGCTTGTTTTATTCGGCTCGTTAAAACTATCGAAAACTCATCCCTTCTGTATTGTTTTATACTTTTTCGGACTTAAGGGATTAGATGACGAAAAAGGACTTTTGGAGTTAACTTTATGTACCTTTTAAGACTCTCTAAAAATGAAAAGGACCGAGTTCTCCTTGTCGTTAGAGTCGTTAAAATCATTAAATAGAGACAAACTTGTCTTTAGACGAGAACGAGTTTCACTATCGCTAGGCTCGTTAAAACATAGCGATGGGCTTGCCCGAAGGGCAGGTTATAGAACAAGCATATGTTATCCTCCTCAAGCTTGACAAAAATAAAGAGGTACTGGTCAGCAATGACTGGGGAAAAATTGGGAGAAACTAAAGAAAACTTTGATGGTAGCAAGTCGCTCTTGAACATGAGACTTTTCCTCTGTACCACAATCGGGTTGGGTTGTTTCATTCACCGGTCACATCCATGGTCTCGCCATACCATCCATATTTTGGGTAATGCTACCAATCCATCGCATCAGTGTCGCCATATGTGTTATAGACATTTTTGTGCCTCGCAGCATGGAGCATGAAATGTCAATAATTACCGGGATCCTCAGTCCCTAAACATGTTGTTCTTACCCCTAGAAGAACAAGGTCAGCAAACCACAGCACTTCCCATCAGTTCTCCACCTGAAAACACTCAGAAACGGGCTATTTTTGGATCATGTCAGCTGCTCCACTGAGCATCTGCGCTGTAATGCAACTGCTCCTCCTTGTACCTGCGCTGGAAGTCAAATCTAATGAAGGCTACCTGCGCTGGGCGAGATTGGCCAAGTGGCACAGTCATTCTGCAAGGTGTCAATTGCCCAGGAAGCTTCCAAACTGACACTTGGTTCAAGGGATTCGCCCTGTGATGAGTAAGAGGTACTTGATCTCCATGTGTAAGCAAGGATCTCCAAGTGGACTCAAGAACTGAAGATTAACTGAAGAGGGAGAGGACACAAGGCAGCTTTATGTCAGTCTCAAGCTGACTCATCCTCTCTTCTTCTATCCTATATATAGAGCTCTTCTATGAGGTCTAAGGAGGCTGGAATTTTGTGCAAAGGAAGGAAGTGCTGTTGGTTTATAGTTAGAGCTATTGGGTGATTGCTTTTATAGAGGTGACGAGGAGATTTCTTGCTGCTGGGGAGGTGCTGCTGGATTGGAGCCATTGATGGTTGTAACCTTCTCAGAACCCTTTTACTTCTATCAATAAAGCTTTGAATGTTCTCCTATATACTTGTATTGCATTGATGTATTGTATTTACTTGTATATCTGGTTCACTCTAATCCATGCATCAGTTATGAGTACATGTTTCTTGTAGTTTTCCTTCTCTTGTTTGTGCAGGATCTTTGTGTAGCTGGGCCGGCAAAGGGAGCAAGGAGCTTGGAACAAGAGACAAAGATAGAGGATAGGATCGACAAAAGCGAAAGACACCGGTTGGTCAATCTTTTCTTCCTTCTCTGTACTTTCATAAAGGAAAATAATCAAAGCTTTACTTTCAGTTGTTGCTAAGGACTGTCACCCTTAGAGTAGGGATAGGGTCATCCGAGTCGGATACTTTTCCCCACAACAAACTGGCGACTCCGCTGGGGAACCTAGTATCTTGTTGGTGTTTGTAGTATCTTTGCTATTCATTTCCTGAACCAAAGAGTACCGAATCGAAAAGCTTTTGACTATATCAAAAGCGAAGTAGAGGGGCTGCTACTCTTGCTCATTTATTGAGCAGATTCATGATTTGAAGAGCTGATCTACAAAAGACTCTTGTACTCTTTGTGATAGCTTTTCATCCTCTTGATCATCCCTTAGCTTGTACTTGACCTATAGCTTTTTATTTCAGCAAAAACAGTGCATTTTTGAGCTTTTTATGACCCGGAAATCCTTGTAAACGCAACTCTCGTGTCTCAGTGCAGGCTGTCCACAGGCAGTCTGCATTCCAGCACAGGTACTCCCTTCGGGAACTGCGCTGAGAGTCAATTTGACAGACCAGAGCCTGCGCTGATCCAGTTAGGCTATGTCTTCCTGAGGTTTCCCACTGTGTCTGAGCCCTGTTTTCACTGTTATTTTGCTGCTGATTGCTTGTCATTGTACTTGCTGTAAACCAATTTTCCTTGACATTATTCCGCCTCAGTTGTGTGATGAAACTGTGATTGTTCTTTCAGTATTTCTTGCTTCAGTTACAGTTTCCCATTGTGAAAAGCGAACCAGTATAGCTGTGGCCTCTTAGATCCTGAACTGTAAAAGTGTCTTTGTGATCTTAAGAGCTAGTTTTATTACTGTTCATAGCTGTTTGAGTTTGTTTGTTTTTCATCTTATGGTTTGAATTCATATATTTTTAGTGTCGAAACAAGTGCTTGTAAGGCGTCTTTTCTTTTTAGACAAAACTTGTTTGTTTACGCTTCAAATTGAATTCAAAAATTATACGACAGTTTCCTTTTGTCTACATCAACATTAAGGGAAAAGAAAAGAAATACATGCATCTTGCATTTGCATTTTGATAAGTTTGCGTGATTGATCTAGGAGAAAGTGCATTAGTTTGTGCTTTGTGCTCTGTGTGGAAAGATAATGTTTTTCTCTCCCCTCAGTAGTTAGGATTTTCAAAGCTAAAAAGATTGTAAAGCTTGCTTATCATTTTAGCTGCATTTAGGAATTTGTACCAATACATCTCGTGGTGATCCTGAAAGACAAACTGCTAAACAAGATCAACTTAAAATATATTGAATGAATCTAAAAACGCTTTGTAACATAACGCTCACAATAGAGGTCTAGGTAGAGACGTGTTCCGGCGTCGTTAAACGTAGTGACTGTCGATCTCTACGAAGGTGGGTGATTCCTCCTGAGGGACGATAGCACTAATACGGACTTGTGCTCCCGCGTACCGTCGCGTATATTGGGAGACCCCTATAGGCATTTATCCTTTATCCTTAGGAAGCCGTGTCGGCCGCCCTACTGATCGCGATGCAGTGAACACAACATTCACGAAGATCGACCACCCGTACCGTAAAACGTATTCTGTGGTTTCGCGAAAGGTTTGGCACACCCTCTGCCTAGATCTCCAGAGCAGTTTCTTTTGGCCTTTTTCAAACTCTATAACTGAAAAAGTCCAACCGAGCATTTGTCACTTCGGGCTCGTTAATACATCGAAGGCGACTAGAGTCATCTTTAGCTTTTTCTCGACTCTTAAAACATGAAAAAGCAAGTTGTGTCTAAAAGCGTCTAATAAAATTCATTCAATACGGAAACCTAATTCCCTTTTTTGTATTTTAGTTGATCGAGTAATCCGCAACCGTGGAGGAAAGTCAATTAGAACTCCGTCGTTCGAGGAGACTCGCGAGTCAACCGTCTTTGTCTCCGGAATTGAGAGTAGTACGGACGAAGCAAACTCGCTTGACCGGGTCAAAATCTCCCATTAAAGTTAGAACAACAGTTCCAACTACATCTGAGATTCTGGTCACTCCTAATATTTCTGGAATCCCTGCCTCTATTGAAGAAGTTCAACAGCGACAGAGGGACAGTTGTACTGATCCTAGTCTGAGAACAAGTACTTGCATAACTGAACCAGTTCCATCTGAAACCGGTCCACAGAGTCTTGTTGCTCAAACAACTGTCGCTGTCGAAGCAACCCCTTCTTCGGCACCAGAAATCTTTTACGGACCTGACGGTCTTCCTCTTCCTCCTGGTCTGATTGCAATAGAGGAAATCGTAGAGGACCAGCAAGCAAATACTCCAACTCATTTTGGAGTAGGCATCACTCTTTTTCCTTCTGCATCAGAAGTTTGTCCATCGCCAGTGGAAGTTCCTGTAGAATCGTTAGGCAGTTTATTGGATAGACTTAAAATGTCTGAGCAACCGTCGACATCTAGGACTGTGCCAAATGACACAGCGACAACAGAAGCTCCTGCTGTCACTCCGACGATGTTTGCCGGCATACCAGCTGTCCCGACTAGCTCTCAACAGCTAGAAGGAGTCCACCCAGGGACTATTAGGACAACTTGGTCTGTTCCAGTTTGTTCTTCCGGTATAATACCCGGTAATTCTTATGTTGAAACTAGACAAATTGATCCCTTTGGAAATCAGTTTGGACCATCCAGTCCTCAAAGGCAATCTATACCCTTGAGCTCCGGATTGTTACTGTATGGGGGGCAATATGCCCTTTCACTTCCCCCTCCGGGAGGATACCCATACGGCAGTTTTCAACCGCATTCAGGTTTGACTGAAGTTACAACGAGTGGTTGGGTGCCTATGTTGCCCCAACAACCGAGAGTTGTATATTCCATGCAACAATGTGTACCTATGTCTAGCATCCCGACGACGCCAGCAATTGTAACCGTGTCGCAAGTTCAATCGATGCCTGTTGTATGTCAACCCCAAGTTGTAATGCAACAGCCCCTTGACCCTGCAACACAACCACAATCGCCAACTGCCGGGACGACACAGATACAAACGGGAACCATAACCCCGCATCTTGGTCCGTCAGTTAGTATCGCACAGCAAAACATGGCTTCGCAGCCATGGATGGTGCAATACCAACAACCTCAGTTTCAACAGGTGTACCAGGGATCTGAGCAACAGATCTTTGCAAATAGTGGGCAACCCTATATTCAGAACGGGTTAAATCAACCACTTTACAGTGGCCAAGCCCACCAGCCATATCAGTCCTATCAACATCAGTTGCATTATGCTGGTATGCAAAGGCCTACTGCTCAGGCGATTCCATCGTATCCTGGGTACGCCTCGCCAAACCTGAATCAGCAGTTGCCATTCGTGGCGACTCTAGAATTACCAGATTTACATCGATTGATGAATGATCCAATCGCCTATGCCCATTGGTGGCCAGCGATTCCTCACAAACTTCCTTCGGACATTCCTAAATTCAATGGAAATCCTGGCGAAGACCCGTCGAATCATGTGATGACTTTCCATCTGTGGTGTTCGTCGAATACCTTGAATGATGATTCGATAAGGCTTCGCCTTTTCCAGAGGACATTGACTGGTCCGGCGGCTAAATGGTATATTGAATTACCTAGAGCCTCTTTCGACAATTTTAGTTCCCTAGCCACGACTTTCTTAACACACTTTCAGTTACCTATAAGGTACGAAACTGGAACCGAGATCTTAACCAATTTCAAGCAGACAACGGCCACACATATATCAGATCATATACATGAGTGGCGTCGTCGTCGCAGAATGGTAAAGACTTATGTTCTAGATCAGCTTTTAGCTGAGTGGTTTATAAAGTCGCTTCTTCCTGCTATAACAGAAGATGTGGCCAAGGGAGGCGTCGTAACAGAGGAGCAAGTTATTGCTCGTGCCCAGTATTTAGACTTAGTATATACTCAGTCTGGCACGCTCTATGACAAGATACCTGACGCCCCTAGACCGGAATTTTCAATTCCTCCCCCTCCTGGATCAAATAGTGACTCTCATGCCGGCGATGGTGTGATTGGCACTGCAAACGCAAAGTCAACACGGGATTCGTCTAAGAAAACCCGTAAGACTTCGAATCAAAATGCAAATGAAGAACTTCTTGCCTCGGAAGTAAGTGCCGTGTCGGACGACAAGGGCAAACAACTGAAGCAACCAGGAGACAAGAAGAAAAAGAAAGGGAGAAAAGGGAAACCCCCTTCGGGGTGTCATATATGCGATGAGGATCATTGGACAGCAGATTGTCCATGCAAAGCTGAGCTTAAAAGATTCTTTAAGAGTCCGAAAACCTCAGCTGTGTTGACCGATCCGTTTCCTAATCCTGGTCAAAATCTGGTTGCTAATCAAAATGCTTCCCGATCCCAAGTGCTTATGTTGTCTACCTCAAAGCAGCAGAATAATGCTTTGACAAGGAATAAAGATTACGGGAATCCATGGCTGTCAAATAACAAGGCTAATGAACAACCTAGTAGTTCGACGACAGCTTTGACCAAAGTTGTGCCACCCATCATTCCTGAACCAATGATAAAGTTGCCAAAGGGAGTAGTACACAAATCGACATTTAATCCTCGTGCCAAAATAGCACAGAATTATAATATAATAGAGGACCTGGCCCAATCGCCGTCCGCTATGTCGACACTTGAGGTACCGCAAAATTGCCCCTCCCAAGAGCAAACTTTATTATCAGCAATAGGTGGGATTGGCCCAATGGATTCCAATCTTGTGGCCTTTGATCATAAAGGATATGACCCTAAGTTACCAGCTCAACTAGCTTTCCTTATTCAAGTGAAAGCCCTCAACAAAACTGTTCATCGAACAATTATTGATGAGGGGGCATCTACATGTCTTATGTCGATGAGTTGCTGGAAAAATTTAGGCTCACCACCCTTGTCGAAATCGTCAACGACCTTAAAAGCATTTGATGGACGATCATACACTCCCTACGGGATTTTAGGTAACTTGCAAGTTGAACTGGGGGGCAAAACAGTAGAAGTCGATGTTGAAGTAATTGATGGAAACCTCGATTACAACATCCTACTAGGAAGGCCCTGGATATATGCCATGGCCGCAGTCGTGTCGACCTACTTCAGGAAGATTGCATTTCCCTTTCAAGGAGGGATTACAGTCGTCGACCAACAAACTTTCCTCCCCGACAGTTCACAAGTTACGGGAAGCATTCCAATGATCCATGGAAGCAATCATTTGCTTCAAAATGTTGGAGTAGGTTTCCTAAAAGACCCTGCCTTAATGGGTACTTTTGCCCTACCGCCTGCAAGAAATCTGGCGGAAGTGGCCACAGTGGAAACCTACAATATGAAATCTTCAATATCTAATGGATTCGGAAGATTCCTAAACATTTTGTCAGCATGGATCATCGCCCTAATGGAAATACTGTAAATACAGTGGGCTTCGAGGATAGTTCCTAACTCATGTCAACCTCGTTAAAAAATGAAATAACGAGTCCCGAGGACGGTTCTTATCTCGTGTCAACCTCGTTAAAAAATGAAACAAGGAGTCATGAGGATAGTTCTTTTACTATGTCAACCTCATTAAAAAATGAAACAAATCCCCTTTTCAAAATTCAAAGGTAAACCTTCATTCCAACCACCAAGTTGAATGCAATGAAGCTTGGGGGGCACCCTCCTTTGACATGCGTTATTATGATGTTGGGGGCATGCGAAATTATCGAGCAGTTTTAGCACATAGTTCATGCTCGTTAAAAAATAAACGCAAGATTCGAGCAGTTTTACCACGGAATTTATGCTCGTTAAAAAATAGAAAAGTGTAAGCAAAAGTTTCCACCAGAGTTCAAGCTCATTAAAAAATGAACCTATCTCGGTAAATAACCATTGCGATCGTAAATTTATCAGCCTTAAAAGCCTTGGTTGTGTTTTCATCCATCACCTCCACTGTCATTTGGCCGGTCGTTCACCCCCATATGTGTGTTTACCTCTTTTGAGAAACAGCTGCGAAGAGTGATTTCACCTAGCCATCCTTGTGACACTGCCGTGATTGGAAAATTCCAACCTGTACCTGGAATCTGCTGCTATCCCTGTTTATCACTCGTTCCTCAAAAGACGAGTCTTCTTTGAGCTCTTTTCACTGACTCGTAAAATATGAAAAGTTTGCCGAGTTTTGGCCTTCCAGCTCGTTAAACAACCGGAACGCTATCCCTCCTCTAGATTTTAATCTTTTTGGACCTGAGGGATTATTGCACAAAAAGATCGAGCGCTTGTTTTGTTCGGCTCGTTAAAGCAATCAAAAACTCATCCCTTCTGTATTGTTTTATACTTTTCCGGACTTAAGGGATTAGATGACGAAAAAGGAATTATGGAGTTAACTTTCTGTACCTTTTCAGACTCTCTAAAAATGAAAAGGACCGAGTTTTCTTTGTCGTTAGACTCGTTAAAATGATTAAATAGCGACAAACTTGTCTTTAGACGAGAACGAGTTTCCCTATCGCTAAGCTCGTTAAATCATAGCGATGGGCTTGCCCGAAGGGCAGGTTATAGAACAAGCATATGTTATCCTCCTCAAACTTGACAAAAATAAAGAGGTACTGGTCAGAAATGACTGGGGAAAAATTGGGAGAACATCAAAGCTTAATGGTAGCAAAGTCGCTCTTGAACATGACACTTTTCCTCCGTTCCACATCGGGTTGGGTTGTTTCATTCACCGGTCTCATCACCATGGTCTTCGCCAAACCATCCACATTTGGGGTAATGCTACCGATCCATCACATCAGTGTCGTTATATGTTCAAGAGAGGTCATTCTGAAAGTGTCAACCGTGTCCCATCCACTGCCGTACATTATCCTTCATCCACTCATGATCGCCACCCTGAATCATATGTCACAGTTTGTTTTCACCTCCACTAAAATCATTAGCTCCGTTCCGTGTCATTGATGTGGGATTCATTAAGGCCCTCCTTTGACGGATCGCTTCTTGTCGACTACAGCTCATTATCCAAGAAGTTGATCTAGGAACAACCCCATCAGTACTTTGAAGCTTGCATGCCTCAATGGCAAGTTTCTCACTTCTGGCGACAGGTATACATCAATGACCTTCGACCAGAAGATTTTGCGTGGCGTTCGACGCCAAGTCCTTTATTCACGCCACGTGAATTGTACTGCGGTACCTTGAGGGTCATTATCATTATCGGTGATTCCTCTCGCGCTTGTTAACGGTTTTCATTATTGGCCGGTAATCAAGCGATGTCTTTCCATGTTCGACTTCAGCGCAATTCTCACATGGATCGACTTGTACTTAGAGTGAAGATCGAACGAGTTTGAAGACCCCAGATCTAGTTTCATCCATCCGGGCTGCGATATATATTCAGGAAATATAAAAGCATTTGTCATGTACATCATTGCAGCAGATGATCATCCTATTCAAAGGATGATAATTTCAGCAGAAAATTGTCAGTCTACCATCAGACGATCGTCTGTTATATGTACCAAAATGTATTTATAAAGCTGAGCATGGGAATGCCCGCCTCAGCTAGATCATGAGAACAGAATGAAAAATAATGTATTGTATTGTATTGTATTACAGGGCACCTCCTCAGCACTGGAATGAACTTCGGACCCTCTAGATAAAGCATTTCACCCGATAAACGGCCTCATACTTTAGGGGGCAACTGTTATAGACATTTTTGTGCCTCGCAGCATGGAGCATGAAATGTCAATAATTACCGGGATCCTCAGTCCCTAAACATGTTGTTCTTACCCCTAGAAGAACAAGGTCAGCAAACCACAGCACTTCCCATCAGTTCTCCACCTGAAAACACTCAGAAACGGGCTATTTTTGGATCATGTCAGCTGCTCCACTGAGCATCTGCGCTGTAATGCAACTGCTCCTCCTTGTACCTGCGCTGGAAGTCAAATCTAATGAAGGCTACCTGCGCTGGGCGAGATTGGCCAAGTGGCACAGTCATTCTGCAAGGTGTCAATTGCCCAGGAAGCTTCCAAACTGACACTTGGTTCAAGGGATTCGCCCTGTGATGAGTAAGAGGTACTTGATCTCCATGTGTAAGCAAGGATCTCCAAGTGGACTCAAGAACTGAAGATTAACTGAAGAGGGAGAGGACACAAGGCAGCTTTATGTCAGTCTCAAGCTGACTCATCCTCTCTTCTTCTATCCTATATATAGAGCTCTTCTATGAGGTCTAAGGAGGCTGGAATTTTGTGCAAAGCAAGGAAGTGCTGTTGGTTTATAGTTAGAGCTATTGGGTGATTGCTTTTATAGAGGTGAAGAGGAGATTTCTTGCTGCTGGGGAGGTGCTACTGGATTGGAGCCATTGATGGTTGTAACCTTCTCAGAACCCTTTTACTTCTATCAATAAAGCTTTGAATGTTCTCCTATATACTTGTATTGCATTGATGTATTGTATTTACTTGTATATCTGGTTCACTCTAATCCATGCATCAGTTATGAGTACATGTTTCTTGTAGTTTTCCTTCTCTTGTTTGTGCAGGATCTTTGTGTAGCTGGGCCGGCAAAGGGAGCAAGGAGCTTGGAACAAGAGACAAAGATAGAGGATAGGATCGACAAAAGCGAAAGACACCGGTTGGTCAATCTTTTCTTCCTTCTCTGTACTTTCATAAAGGAAAATAATCAAAGCTTTACTTTCAGTTGTTGCTAAGGACTGTCACCCTTAGAGTAGGGATAGGGTCATCCGAGTCGGATACTTTTCCCCACAACAATATGTTCAAGAGAAGTCGTTCAGAAAAGTCAACCGTGTCCCATCCACTACCATAAATTATCCTTCATCCTTTCATGACCGCCACCCTGAATCATATGTCACAGATCGTTTTCACCTCCATTAAAATCATTAGCTCCATTCCGCATCACTGATGTGGGATTCATTAAGGCCCTCCTTTGACGGATCGCTTCTTGTCGACATCAGCTCATTATCCAAGAAGTTGATCTAGGAACAGCCCTTTCAGTACTTTGAAGCTTGCATGCCTCAATGGCAAGTTTCTCACTTCCGGCGATAGGTATACATCAATGACCTTCGACCGAAAGATTTTGCGTGGTGTTCGACGCCAAGTCCTTTATTCACACCATGTGAATTGTACTGTAGTATCTTGAGGGTCATTATCATTATCGGTGATTCCTCTCGCGCTTGTTAACGGTTTACATCATTGACCGGTAATCAAGCGATGTCTTTCCATGTTCGACTTCAGAACATTTCTCACATGGATCGACTTGTACTTAGAGTGAAGATCGAACGAGTTTGAAGACCCCGGATCTAGTTTCATCCATCCGGGCTGCGATATATATTCAGGAAAGATAAAGACATTGACATGTACATCATTGCAGCAGATAATCATCCTACTCAAAGGATGATAATTTCATCAAAATTATCAGTCTACCATCAGACGATTGTCTATTCTATGTACAGAAAAATGAATTTATAAAGCTGAGCATGGGAATGCCCGCCTCAACTAGATCATGAGAACAGTATGAAAAATAATGTATTGTATTGTATCTTATTACAGGTCTCCTCTCAGCATTGGATGAACTTCAGATCCCCCTGATAAAGCATTTCACCCGATAAACAGCCTCATACTTTAGGGGGCAATTGTTATAGACATTTTTGTGCCTTACAACATTAAGCATGAAATGTCCATAATCTAAGGATCCAAAGTCCCTAAACATGTTGTTCCTACCCCTAGAGGAACAAGGCTAACAAACCACATCAATTCACAGAAGTTCTCCACCAAAAACTGCTCAAAACAAGTCAATTCAGGATCATTTCAGTGGCTACACTAGCTGCTTGCGCTGAATGTCAAAGCCAACACTAGCTACCTGCGTTGAATGTCAAATGGAATGCTGGCTACCTGCGCTGAACGAGAGTGGACATGTGGCAGCTCATTTCTCAAGGTGTTAAAACCCAGGAAGCTTCCAAAATGACACTTGCCTCAGGGAATTCGACTAGTGATGAGTAAGAGGTTCCAAATCTCCAAGTGGAAGCAAGAAACTCCAAGTGGACTCAAGAACTGACAGAGGGAGAGGACACTAGTCAGATCTCAAGCTGACTCATCCTCTCTCCAAACATCTATATATGGATCTTTCCTCCATGAGATCTCGGAGGCTGGAATTTTTTTATTGCAAAGAATTGCTGTTGGTTTGAGACTGGAATCATTGGGTTCTTAATGCTTTGAAGGGGGTGAAGATAGGAATTCCATTTGCTGGGAAGGAGATGCTGGATTGGAGCCCTTTGGGTTGTATCTCTTCCTGAACCTTGTTATTCATCAATAAAGCTATCTTGGTTTCTCCTATATCCTGGTGTATTCTTGATGTATGATTGCATTAGTGTATTTGGTTTATTTCTAATCCTGAACTAGTTATGAATATGAATCCATGTCTTGTGTAGTGTTCTTTTCTTGTGATCTTGCAGAACCTCTTGAAGCTAGGCGAGCGAGAAAGCAAGTAGCTGGGAACTCTCCAAGAGAAGAGAAGCTGGATCGAGGGACAAACGGAAGACACCGGTTAGTCCATCTATCTCTCTCTTCATTCTTAATTCATAAAGGAAGAATACTAGAATAGCTATCTCTGTTTGTTGCTAAGGCACTGTCACACCTTAGGTGGATAGGATCGTCCTGCATAGGCATTTTTCCCCACAACACAAGGCATCCTTATGTGGCCTCCAATGTTCAAATTCGAATTCCCTTCAAGATATGGAAGAAGATTTGGATAAAGGTCAAAGCGGATACATGTCTCATCATTACCTATTTGAGTTATAACTCTATGAGATTTTCTGGGGATCTAGGGAGAGAATAATGGACCTCCATTAATGAGGTATCTTCTCATTTTTTTGTATACATAGGAGAGCCTTCTCCTTTCAAAGGCATGTGTAAAATTGGGGAAATGCTCATGTTTTGAATATAGAATTTGGATTTGGCACCATGCTCATGAGTGATGTTCACCTTGATTTGGTTATGCTTGCATTTGGAGCCTCTCAACTTGCCATCTCTCATGCTTTTGGATTGGCCACCTACAATGTGTGAGATTTATTGTTTTTCATAGATTAAGATTTATTACTTTCATAGATTAAGATTTATTTATTTCATATCTTTTCCTATGTGAGAGGTTAAGAGTGATTGTCTTTATTTTCTTTCTACCTAGAAGTTAAGAGAATTTGTTTTTATTTTCTTTCATATCTTTTCCTGTGTGAGAAGTTAAGAGTGATTGTTTTTATTTGCTTTCTACCTAGAAGTTAAGATGATTTGTTTTTATTTTCTTTCATATCTTTTCTTGTGTGAGAGGTTAAGAATGATTGTTTTTTCTTTCATTTATGAAAGAGTGGTGTGCTTTTCAGTTCCTGCAATATTGAAAGATTAAGATTCCAATTTCATGTGCTATACTATAATTGTGCTATAATTTCTTTTGAATTGAGTGCTAAATTAGAATAGGTGAATTTGGTTTTTCATTATTTGATTTCGTAGTTAGATTGATCTAAATTGAAAGTTAATTTCTTGCATATATAGTGGATGAATGCTTTGCAAGGTTTATGAAACCCCAGGTTGACAATTAAATAATAGGTAACTAATTTGCCTTAACACTATTGAACATAAATTTAAATGTCTTCAATCATGGTTAAACTGTATGACCTGAACATAATTTTAGTCATTGGCATTCAAAAACAATTTTCACACAACCTTATTTGATAATGAGTTAAAATAACTTACTTATCAATAGAGGCACTTAGACTTGCAACACTTTCAGTATTAATTTCTATTTTTCTTTTGTGGGGTTCTTATTTCCTTTTTTTTTCTTTCTTATTTATTTTTTAACATACCCTCTTTTCGTTTTCTTTTTCATATCTTTTGGAAATAATTTGAATATTGAAATTATGTACAATACGAAATTACAAATACAAAATACTCAATGACCTTGAGATCCTATAATTTATATGACCCTAACAGTGGATCGAGTTGGGGATGGCACTTCTCCAAGTGAAGTATCAAGAACATATGATCAATAGCCTTGAGTACTCCATTTCTGTAATGTCTTCATCTAATTTCTTTGTTGTTTAAGATACTATTGGTAGCTCATCAATCCAGGCTTAGGGCCTTCACTGCGGGCTTCAACCTTTGTTAATAAGTTACCCAATCAAAACCATAAAGACTATGATATTTAGAATGATAAAAAGAAAATATGTAGGCTAAGAAAAGTATTGCTTCAACATCCTGCCATTAATAGGACCTCCAAGTATCTCTGCTCCATCTAGGCCCTTAAGGTAGAACACATTATTTCCCCTGAAATCATGAACAATATATGGCCCATTCCAAATATTATCAAACTTTCCATGTTTTCCTTTGTCTTCTCTCCAGGAATCCCATCTCAAAACTTGGTCCCCAATGTTAAAGTCATAAGCTTTTGTTCTTCTGTCAAAGATCTTTTTAACATTTTCTTAAATCACTTGGGTCCTGTTGTATACTTCCTCCCTGGACTGCTGCATCTGGATAGTTTGACTAATCCTTCTTTGTACATAATTGGGTTCATCTTGCACTTATTGAATGATATTAATGACTGGAACTCCTATGGAGGATGGAAAAACTGTATCCATCCCATTGACCAATTGGTATAGTGACATGCCAATTGATTTTTTCGTAGTAAGTCTGTCAGCCCAAATTGCATTGACAAACTTGTTTGCCAATAATTTTTGTTGTCTTCTAACAATTTTTTTGTGATGTTTACCAAGCTTTTATTTTAGGATTCAGCTAACCGATTACCTTGAGGGTAATAAGCTTGAATGTCCCAAATTAATGTGGTATTTATGGCAGAATTCAACCATATTTTTAGATTTGAGGGCTACAACATTATCAATGATGAGTTTTCTAGGACAGTTGAATCTGGAGAGGATATTAGTCTCAAGGATATTAATAATGATAACATCAGTGGCAAATCTGGAAGGGTTGGCCTCTATCCACTTGGTAAAGTAGTCAATGGCTGTAAGAATCCACTTATGTTGGGTAGAGAAAGAGAGATCAATTTCACCAATAAAATCCAATCCCCATAATGCTTTAATGCAAGGGCAACAATTTTCTCTTTCCCTAAAAAATATGGCGTTTATGACATGCGGTGACTTGTTTGTGAATGTCAAGGAAAAGGGTAGGCCAATAGAAACAAACTCTAAGTATTTTATTGGCAATTGTTTTCCAATAAAG
The DNA here is from genome assembly GCA_031772625.1 of Pinus tabuliformis. Taxonomy (NCBI): domain Eukaryota; kingdom Viridiplantae; phylum Streptophyta; class Pinopsida; order Pinales; family Pinaceae; genus Pinus; species Pinus tabuliformis. Next base: position 1,388,523,567 of record CM062804.1, read on the forward strand.
ATTTCCACCACAATCTCCTTCATGAAATTCTTGCATAACTTTATCTGCATCATCGTTCAACAAGCATTTAAGTAAAATTCCCCCAACATCTTTCCAATACAAGACATTATCTATAACACAAAATTTAAGTGCTTTTAACTTCAGAAATATTTCCTTTGCTTTTGTCAAACCATGAGGAGCATTTAAATTAAATAAAACATAAAGCAAGTTTGCATACTAGAGTGAGTTCAGAAATGGCTCATCAATTTGTGGACTCGCATGTCCCTCTTGATTATCTAATGAATCAATCAAGTTAATGTCTAAAGCATGGAAATTTGACTCAACCATCAATTTGGCTAGTCCCTGAGCTTTGATGAACTTGGTGGGCTTGATTTCTAAGTTGTATTCCAAAATTACAACAATGCATTTGCCTCTCTTTCCATCAGGTCCATTATGTGTCAAAATGTACTTAACCACTACATTAGGTACATAAGCAATAATATGGGAATGCAAAATATATACTCTAAAATATTTTATTACTTTAACCAATGGAAAGGACAATTTTTCCATAATGTTGTATTTCAAAGATGAATATCTTAAAGATTACTAAAGAATGCAATAGGCTGTTGAAAGCCTTCACCATTTTTCTGTAGTAAGACTACTGCAATAGTGTGTTCAGAAGCGAAAGAGAAAATTATGAAATCTTTTTTAAAATATCGACTGATGAACATTGGTGCCTTGGTCAATGATTATTTAACTAAGTGAAAGAATTGTTTAGCCTCAATACTCCATTTGATTTTAGAATCTTTTTTTAGCATGTTCGTTATGTTTCTAAGAAGTTCTGGTAGGTTAGGAATGAATCTTCTTAGGAAATTGATTTTACCAATAAAATATTGAAGCTCTTTGATATTTCTTGGGTGACTGATTTTTAATATTGGTTCAATTCTACTGGGATCAATCCTAATTCCATCCTTGGAAATAATGTGACCAAGAAGTTTTTCTTCCTCAAGGCCAAACAATGTCTTTTTAGGATTGAGAGAGATGCCAAACCTCCTAAATTTTTCAAACACTCTTCTTAGATGTGCTGAGTGTTCCTCATCAATTTTAGAATACACAATAATGTCATCTAGATAAATCACAATAAAATGGCCAATTTCGTCAGCAAAGGCAATATCCATTTCTCTTCAGAAAGTGGCTCCTTCATTCATTAACCCAAAGGGAATTTTCACATACATCAAAGTGCCCCATGGTGTAGTGAAAGCAGTTTTGTCCTGACCATCAGGATGCACTAAGACTTGGTTATAACTTAAGAAATCATCTAACAAGGAAATCCTACTAGACCCTACTACCTTTTGCAATATATGATCCATTTTAGGTAAAGCGTAGTTGTCTTTAAGGGATACCTTATTAAGATTTCTGAAATCAATACATAATCTGATTTCTCCAGTTATATTTCTAGTAGGCACAATGTTAGACACCCATTTAGAGTATCTAAGGGGAAGTATATTTTTAGCATCATACATCCATTTTACTTCTTTCTCAATCAAAGGCATTAGGACAGGATTTATCCTACAAAGTTTTTTCTTAAATGGTTTTTGATCTTTCTTGATTAGGATTTTATGTTGTATGATGCTAGTGTCATATGCTTTTAGGTCCTCATAACTCCAAGAAAAGACATCTATGAATTCTTTGAAAATGGATATGTATCATTGTTTTGTGACAATAGGAAGTGATTTTGAAAGTTTTATCATTTTGGGATTCTTCTCACTACCTATATTTCATTCTTCTATGTCTGCCCCTATGGGTTCCATTTTTGGTTTTTTTTCTACATCATTAAAATCAAAAAGTTCTTCTAATGGAACTGAACCCATAGGAAAAACATTATCCTTAAGCTGAAGTACTTCAAACTATTCTTTTTTCTGGGTCTATTTCATGCAATTTTAATTTATGTACATATTTATTGACTAGAGTATTTACATCAAAATCATCAAGCTATTTATCTATACTGCCATATTCAACAGTCTCATTTTCTACTTCACACTCTGAATCTATGTTTTAGTTTTCATACTCATCCTTGGATTGCAAAAATCTTTCAATTTCTTTGTCACTTCCAAATACCTAGAAATGTCTCATATTATCAGGCACAACTGGATGGTGTTCAACCTCCACTATATATTGTTTGTTGGGGTGAGGCATTTTACATGTGCTAGCTCAAAAAGTTAAACCATTAGCCAAGACATTCTGATTTTTGGGAATAACAATAAGATCATATTCTTCAAAAATTCCTAGACAGTCAAGCACATCATTTATGTAGACTCTCATCCTAGGATGCTTGGCAGCATACTCTCCCTTGATCTGTCTTACAATTAATTCAGAATCCCCATGGACAAAAATTATTTTAGAACCCAACTTCTTTAATAATTACAATCCTAAAAGAAGTGCCTCATATTATGCTATATTATTGGTGCAATGAAAATTGAGTTTATAGGAATGACCTTTTGCATGATTGTTCCCTGAATTGGACACCCAAACACCTACCCCTAAGCCTGCTTTACTACAAGAGCCATCAAAGCTCATGTTCCAAAAAGGTTCAGTTTCAGTGTTTTGTTACACAATTAGTGTTTGATTGTCACGTTTTTCATCAATTTCATTATCTGCCTGAGTAACTTGTGCATCAATGCCTTCATCATTGTAAAGAATGAAAGGGTCTAGGTCGGAATGAACAAAGTAAAGAGGGTAGTTATGTGGTTTATTTTGACTGCTGACCATATAATTCATTAAAGTTTCCCTATACAACCTTCTTTGTTGACAAAACACTGGTATAGTGGCATAGGTCATTTCTATTTGTAGGGTTCCTTGTAATGTTTCTCCACATGTGCGTGACAACAACATGCCATACTTTGGGGGAATGTCTGCAACCACTATATCCATCACTAGACTTTTAGTAGGGGCTTGGGCTAAAGTAACACATAGGTCTTTGATAAGGCTTAGGCATCTAACTTTGCTAGAATCAAAGGAATACAAATCTTTGTATCGTCTAGTAATGTCAAGTTGTAGTATTTCCATGATAGCCTTGGGCATTAAATAATGGGATGCACCTGAATCTAGCATAGCATTGTGGAGAATTTTATCATGAATATTTAAACTGACATAAAATGGAGGAACTGCTCCTTCCTGTGGTTTACCTTCTACTTCTGGCCCAAACAAGAGCTCAGGCTGATCATCACTCAAATTTACATCATCTATTTTCTCCCCTATGTTTAATGCCTTCAAGACCTGAGTCCTGTATACATTCTTGTTGATTAATTCAGTTAAGGGGATGGAAATTTTTAGCTTTACAAGTTCATTATCTATACTGAATGGTGTTTTATTTTTAAGCAGATTTGAAAAATCAGACTTATCAGCAACTATTTTTGTGGCCAGTTTAGTTTGTTGGCTGGTAGAAGGTAGACCGGTTTGAGTATTTCTAGAATAAGTATCAATTGCTTTTTTCGTAGTAGCTTATGTTGGCTTCTTTCCAAGATTTTCTATGGTTTCCTTAGGATGATTTTCTGTTGTTTCCTTGGGATTAGAATCAGAGACCATTTTGACAGGCTTTTCAACACTATTTTTATTTGCAGTGTCTTGATTTTTCTTACTTCTAAGATTATACTGCCTATGGAATTCCATTATGGCATTTTCAAATCCTTTTTGTATTCCTCTGACTCTTCAAAATCCATTTCAGTTTGGCTATAAGAAAGAGTTCTTTATCCTCCTTAGTGAGGAAAACTGCTTCATCATCACTTATCCCTAACAACTTAATTTGGTTATCATCCAAATCTCCCACAATATTCCCCTCATTATTTGTGTAATTTTCTTGAAAAGGAGATCGAATCTACTGATCTAGTCCCTTTTTCTCTCTTTGTTTAATTTGGGGAATATTTCTTCTAAAGTTTTGGTTTCTGGTTTGTTAGACATCTTGGTTTTCACTTGCTTGATTTTGGTCATTTATTCTCACTCTTTTCATCATTTGATTCACGACTCTGACTAGGTTATCAATCTTATGGTAAAAAACAGAGGTAGAAGGTTCTTGTTTTATGGTTAGTCTGCGTTCAGACTTCAGTTTGGATTTTTTGGCCATTATGTTGGCTTCAACTTTAATTGCATTTTCTTGCATTTCTTCCAAAGTTTCCGGGTCTCTTTCCCTAAGTTGATATTCCATATCTACATCTAAACCATCTAGGAAATCAATTAGAGATAGACTAGGGGAGGGCTTGATGTCTTGTGGGATGGCATTGTAAATAATATTGAATCTTTCACAATAAGCTTCCAAAGTTTCATTTGGTTTTCTTTTTAAACTTTTATATTAGTTTAGGAGTTGAAGTGGGTTTTTTTTATCTCCCATCTAGCTAAAAAATCTTGATGGAAAGCAACAAGGTTGGATATGATTCATGCAGGGAAAACCCTAAACCATTTCCTCACATCACCTTCTAAGATCTGTGCAAAGAATGTCATTTTAACATCGGCTCCATCCACTTCTTGGAGGTCAAACACATCATTCATCCTATCCACATGTTGTTGGGAAGTATAAGCACTAGTATTATCAAAGGTCACAATTTTGGATGGATAATTTGTAGGCATAGAATTTAGTTGGTCTGATAACACCAAGGGTGCATACCTTCCTGGCATAACTATCCTAGTAGATTGAGTTGAGGATACACCTAGTGGAGGTGTAGTTTGGATAACTATAGGGATAGTAGGTATAGTAGTTTGAGAAACCAGAGGTAGGGAAGTTGAAATTGCAGAATGAGTAGGACTGGGAGGCTATAAATTTACAAATTGAGATGAATGACTAAACAAAGAGACTATTGCAATAATTAAAGCAGAGAATTCAATGGACTGCTGAATAAAATATTCTTCTATGACTTGGTCCAACACTGAAACTAGACCTTGTAATTTGTCAAACTACTAGATCAATATCTATTTCAAGGTCTTTGTTTTGGAGCACATATGGTTGTAGTATGGCTTTATCTATGAGAGTTTGATCTATAAAAGCCTCAGACTTAGATCTAAACAAACTTTTTTGAAAGGGAAAATCAAATTCTATGTCTTGTAAAGTTTCAAATTTCTCTTGGAGAGAATTAGACCTTGACAAAGGGGTATTTTCCCGAGGAGAATTGAATCTAGACAAGGGACTATTACTTCCTTGACTCTTGGTAAATCTTTTCTTTGTTACTAGTTTCTTAGGGTCATCTACAATTTTAGCAGGGATGGGATCAGGATGAGACCTAGTATAAATTCTTTTGGGAGCCAGGGTTATGGAAAATCATCACACATAACTTAAAATCATAATCTATAATCTAGTGGATATCTACAAAAAACAACCTTAGATCATGTATTTCATGTTGATGCAACAATTACTTACTGAAATACTAATTTTAAACCAGGGAATAATAATGTTTTGGATTAAAATGTATTCATTCCCCAGTGTGGTCACCACTATGTTATCATTCTATACTTTTGATGTTGAGGGAGTAAATATATTGGGCAACATCAGACCACTTTTGAAGCTAGGATCTAGCCCTGCTAACTTCAGAGTGGGATCTCTCTTTATGATTTAACTTGGTTTTTAAGTTGATTTTGGGCTAGTTATGATTATGCTTGGTTGTTTATATGAATTTGTCTGATTGGTTGGTTGGTTGATCTAATCAAATTACTTTCTTTCCATTGGGTTATGGAGTCAAATAAATATGTATGTTGCATCAAAAGTTCAAAATAGTAATCACAGGGCAAGCAGGTTACATTTGCTAGATCTTTAAATCGAATTATGGAATGGAGAAGAGGTGTGATTCAATAGTGATTGAAAAGAATTTAAGGATTTCTCAATCAGACTTTAGAAGAAAAATACAGATTATAAACACAGTCCAAATAAGGTGCTCAATAACATATCTTATTTTTCACGTCTCCTCTTTTAAAATTAGATTTCAGATGGTAAACATACAGAGAATAACAATGGAAACACAATTACACTAAGAAAGACATCACTAGTATATCATAACACGAGTATCCTGTGAAGAGTGTTTTTATTAATGATGCTCCAGCAGCGTGGAAAATGTAAAGCACTTGATAAAAAGAGTTACAATGATCAAGAACCGACTCTCAATACTTCGACTGAATGAAGTATTTAAACATAATTTGCAAAAAAAATTACAATTAATTCCTTATTGACATGGCATTGTATTATTAACTTTAGACTAACAGAAATGAAATAATGTGGCCAAAAGAGGTGATTTAGCGAAGTGATCTGGACATCTGGCACTACTTTGGTGGAGAACAGTTGCTGAGTGGCCACTATTTGGATGTTGCGCTGGCAAAATTGGCCCTTTCTTTAATCTTGGAATTCACACAGTTTATCCCACCGCTCCTCATCTGGAATGGTAATTTTTGTTACTTTGCGGTAGATCTCATTTACCTCGGTATACCAAGAAAATGTGGGTTTAACTAGAAAAATGTGCTTTATCTCATGCTGGATGAAACTCATGTTGTTGATACCTTTGTTAAAAGCTCTCCCTATCATAGCACCTTTAATGTGGGAAGACTTTGTCGTATCCTTTGCAATGTCTTTCGACTTCTTCATATAGTCTTCCCTAGTCATCAGCTTGTCATCGATTACAAATAAAGAAGGCAGGCCCTTCTTATTCAATGCTTCTATTCTTGTGAAAAACCTGTTAACTGCTACCTCCAAAATGTGACATTTCTCTGTCAGTTACACAATCAAATTATTCTTTGTTAGAAATTTCTTTACTTATAATTTTTTTTTTGTTCTGTCATCTAATCCCAAATCATCCAATTCATATCTATTTTTAGAGTTGAGAAATTTGATAATGTGGTTGGCTGTGGTAGGCATTTATCCCAATTCAGTGTTGATAGTGGAAATGGTCTACTTGGATTTCTCCATCAACTCTTTCTTCTCAAATATAATCTGGATACAAGTCCAGATTTCATCCATTGGTTCAATAATATTGTTCTAGATAATTTATTTAATTTTGTCTAGTGTGTGGCCAATAGAGGACTCAGTTACTGATTTCCTCCATACTTCTATCTGGTTTTGAGCTCTTTGTAGCTCTACTGCATGAAAAGTTTCAGTCTTTGACTTTTGGTCTTGTAGACGACTGAATTGACTGTAATCCATGATGAGCTTCATCATGTTTGCCTTCTGTGACTGTATTTCCTCAATGTCCTTGGCCAGAGGATCTTCTGTGGTTGGTAATTTTAACTGCTTCCTTAATGTTGCCATGTTTGTATTCTTTTTCCTTACGATCTCTTCTGCAACATTGATATTTGCAGGATCATAACTTACTTTGATCACCAAGTCCTCCAAAGCTTTGATCCTTGTGTCTTTGGAAAGTGCAAAGAATTTCTCCATCTTCAATTGTTATTGAACATTGGCTAATGTAACCTGCAATTTAGACAAACTCATAACAATGTTAGTGAGAGTAGATGAAATCATTTGTCCAATCTTCTTGAGCATCTCCATTTAGCCAATGGGGTGTATTTCTTTCACATCAAAGTCAAATGATGTCTCCTTGTAATTTGATGCTACCTTAGGTTGTGGGATTTGTGCTTGAAGGAAGGCCATTTGCATTTTTAGTTTCTCTGAAGCAAAGGCTGACAGTAGTCTTCTTTGAGAGCTGGAAGTATACTTCCAGAACTGATTGTATGTATTGATCTTCATGGCCTCATTTCTTACTTTAATCTCCTTGAATATATCAAATATACTCTTTTCTGTCTCCCCTGTGGTAGATGTATTGGTCTGCATGGTCTGTAGCTGATCTTGTGAAGTTGTCGAGGTAGTGGGAGAAAGTGTAGTCTGATCACCCACTAATGAGGAAACAAGTGGCTCCTTACTAGTGATAATATTCTCTTGCTCTGAATCCTTGTTTAGGCTTGGTTTGGAATGTAACTTGGCCTTCTTCCTGTACATGATTTTGAAGCCTTCACTATAAATCTCAGTCATTGAAGGTGACTCTTCTTCTCTACTTCTCTTTGTTGTTTTCTCCTTTGTAATGGGAATCTATACTGTTGAAGTGGACACCAACTGCTCCTCTGCCTCTTATAGAGTGTTCTCAGTCCACTGTTGTTGGTTTTTATACTTTTCAATCTCTGGTCTGACTGTGTGAAAATAAGCAGTAGATTTGTTCTCTACCCTTAACTTGGAGATGACCCCTAATCGATCATATGACCAGGTGAAACTAAGGCTGAACTACATCTCTTTTAGTAACTTATCTGATTCTTCCCCTGCTTCCTTGTTATTGCAAATGAAAGGCCGTATTTGAGTTTTGATTTTGAATTCAGATTTTTTCTTGGCAGCTACAAAGTGAATCTCATCCATATTGAGAATTTTCATGATGTATTTTAGAGCAAAATACTCATTGAAAGGAATTTTGGAAGCTCGTAAAGGGCAAGCTCACACCCAAATATCCTTAGCTATATGTAATTCCAATAAAGGTATCAATCCTCTATCTAGAATTAGTATGATAGCTGTAAAACTTTCCTAATTTCTTCACTGATTCTTTGCTCTGTCGTACTACTTAGGAGACTAAGTGTTGGATGTACAAACATCTCAATGAATTGTTTGTATGAAAATTCCTTTTGTTCCTTCATCACCAATGTAGTCCAGAAGACGATTGACTGTTGATTTCCTTCTTCATCCAACTTTTGTAAGGAAAGCTTGAGGTTGTCTCCCTAAAAATATAAAAACATATAAACTAACATGGAAGCATATTTCAATACTTCCTCTGTCTAGAATTTGATAAGCTAGTCATGGATAGAATCGGCAAGAAATTGGCTAAAGTTAGACAAGATTGAAGAGTTGGAATCTTCAGATAAAATGTAAATAAATCCTATAATTGCCTCATCTACCCACTGATCTGAGTAATAACCAAGGAGGTAGGATATGACTATGATGATTTTCTTGGCTCTCTCAAGGAAAATGGAGGATGGAGAGGGAGGATTTTTCTTTGGCAATGGGGCATATTCAGGCAAGAAAAGTTCAATGGTTTTGGCATCTTTTAGCAAAGTCCAGTTTTTGATACAATTGAACAAGTGCTTCATGGGAACAAGAGGAGGCATTATCTACTGTAAGAGCTTTCATCATTTGGTCTATAGCTTGGGGAGTGATGGTGAATAGAATTTCTCTAGTGGGGGCAATAATAGCTCTTTGGCTAGGCAGATAACATCCATGAAATTTCCTAACAAATTCAAGGTTGCTGTGGGTACGGGGAGAGATATAGTGGGGAAAATTGGATTCCCACAGTTGCAGTATCATCATATTTATCTATAAACTTGTCCTCAAGCCAAGAATACGTCTCAAAAAGATCAAATTCACAGAGGGTTTCATGGATTTTATAGTCTTTGTCTCCCAAAGGGATGTGGTGAAAACCAATGGGAGGGTGGATCAGAGAACTCATGGGTTCCTTTAGTCCCTTGTCTTTCGAAGGAATGATTGGATAAAGGGCTAGAACACAGATGGTGTCTTGATTATGCAAGTTTATAGGGTGCAAAAATAGAATTAAGTTCAAGATAATAGGAAATAGAGGAGCCGACTTGAACGTAAATTAGCAGGTATGATGCTCGGCCGGGTGAAATAGGTGCAACTTGAATTGGCTCTCTTGTAACAGGACAATGGAAGTGGCAGTGTATAAACTCAGTAACGGCTAATGAGTTAAAGGATGGATTTTATAATGTTATTGGCTTTCTCGTTGATGGCGGCGTGGGTTGGTTGGATTAACGGTTAAACCATTTAATTGCTTAATAGATTAATTTTGGAGGGAGCGGCGGTGATTAGTGAAGCAGTAGGTGGATGACGTGGGGGGGGGTGGCGGGGATAAGGCAGTTGAAGGTTTCAGCCAGGGGGCTGCGAAATCATAAGGTGGTGACACATCATGGTGGGTGTGGGTTTGAATAGCCCCATTTTGGAGCCCACCCTCCGACGGTAAAGTTTAGATGGTGAGAAGGTGGAATAAATGTAGTTTGGGTCGTCAGATTTTAAGAGGTGGGTGGGGAGGAGAGGAGAGGTCATGGGATATTAACATTATGTGACAGGGCATATGGTGGGGCTGGGAAATATATTTAATGCATGTGGGGGAATGATTGGAGTGTATTGTGGGGTAGGGGAGTGGACGAAAATATGAGCGGAGGAGTGAATTTGGGGTATTGAATATTTAGGTATAGGGGATAAAATATAAAATATTATTTGATATATCTGACTTTAGAGTAAAACTTCAATCCTTTTGCCTTTTCTCTACACATGAAATGTATTTGAAATTCATCTTAGAATAAAACTTTCATGCTTTTCATCTAACCACCATAGTGCTTCTACCTACCCTTTGTATTTCAATTCTTTTTCTAAGCTAACATTTTCTCTTCTTTCTTTGCAGGGTGCACTTAAACTAGCATACCCAAATCATTTTTCTTTTATGAAAATCTACCTTATCCTATCACTTATTTCGCCATTGACTCAGATTAAACTGTTGAATCAATTTTATTTCTACCTAGCTATTGATTTACCAATATTAAATTATTTGGTAAATATTCATTCACTATCCTATTGAACATAAATTTAAATGTGTTCAATCATGATTAAATTGTATGACCTAAACATAATTTTAGTCATTGTGGCATTCAAAAACAATTTTCACACAACCTTATTTGATAATGAGTGAAAAGGAGTAACTTATCAGTAGTGGCACTTAGACTTGCAACACTTTCAGTATTATTTTCTATTTTTCTTTTGTGGGGTTCTTATTTCCTTTTTTTTTTCTTCCTTATTTATTTTTTAACATACCCTCTTTTCATTTTCTTTTTCATATCTTGTGGAAATCATTTGAATATTGAAATTATGTACAAATGAAATTACAAATACAAAATACTCAATCACCTTGAGATCCTATAATTTATAAGACCCTAAAGCATTGCAAAGACTCAAATGACCATTTTTTGTGGTCCTGACCTCACTATGGACTTAGAGTCCATAATATACACATTGATACCTTTCCAACGGTGCAAGAATTTCCTCAATGGGAACTCATATGAGAAATTTATGCCTCCCATAAGTTGACCTATCGATATATCGATATCGACCACCATAACTCGAGAGGATGCCATGTCGACCTTTTTTACTCATAGAAAAGTGGCTAGCTATGTGGGCACTATGAAGAATACTCTAGAAGGGTCGAGTTGTAACTCTTGTTGATGGTTGAATGGGTCGAGAGAGAGAGAGAGAGAGAGAGAGAGAGAGAGAGAGAGAGAGTTGGATTCACAATTTTACTAAGAGGGGGGTTAATAAGTATAATACATTTTTACTTATTTATAGCTATTCAAATATCATAAAACATAAATCACATGATCAAACCATATAACACAAGATATAAAGGAAACCCATTAGGGAGAAAACCATAAACATTATTTTAATTAATTGTTCTTTGTAGGCACCAACATATTGTTATAATATTTGTTGGAAGCAACCTAAAGGAGACACCAATGCCTTTAGCATTGCAAGCACCTACCTATTGGAGACACTAATCCCTAATGCTTTGTAGGAACCAACCCATAGGAGATTCGATCCCCTTAGATTTGCAAGCACCAACTTGTTGGAAATACCAATCCCCATTACTTTGTAGGAACCAACATACAAAGAGACACTAATCCCTTCATATTTGCATTTTATTTATAATGTATCTCTTAAGCGACCCCTCTCTTTTGCCCATCATTCATTAGCTTTAGCTCTGATCCAAGCACTTCATCCTTTTCCCTCCACATATCCCTTTCCACTACAAATGTCACTTTATATTTCTTAGTTCCCTTCTTAGATCCATTTCATTACATTTTCAAACTTAATCTTTATATAAACACACTTCCTTTCATTCTCCTTGTTTAGGCTCCTTTTGCATATCTAGACCCTCATTTTTCTGATATTCTTCTTTCACTTCATACTTGATCCAGGTGGATATTGGTGGCCACCTACCTAGTCCACTTGGACCCCCACCATTTTTTCTTTCAATCTTTCAATTTCCGTATTTGTAGCACAATTTACTATTTTTGGCAGTTTTTCGAGTTTTGAACTTCCGAAGCCATTTTGAGGCCCTAAATGACGTTTTTTTTGGGAAAAATGGGACCAACATGGTTTACTGTCTAATTTTGGTCATTGAAAAGTTGTAGTCCTCTGATAGATATTTCTAACGAGGTATTGTGCGTGTCAAACAAAGATCATATTCAAAAGTTGTAACCTCAGGAATTTGATGTACCAATTTACCCAAACGGGGCCCATAGTTTGGCGCTTCATCTCCTAGGGTTAGGTTTTTGGATGTTTATGGTTTTCCATTGTTTCTCAATAATAAATAGGCCTTTGAGCCTAATTGTAACATAGTTTAGAGGCATATAGCTGCCACATTTCTTCTAAGAGATAAGCTACCATCGCCCGAACTAGTCTTATTTCCATTACGTTTGTAAGAATATTTAAGTATTTCATATTAATGAAATGAAGTGTTGTTTCTAATGCATCTTTGTATTTATGGTTATATTTGTAATTTGTTGCATCCCCGTTTAAATCTGGATCAGTGGTATCAGAGCGGTTTTCTCTTTCTCTATTTTTTTGTATGTCCCCAACAAGGTCGGGATATAAGGAGTTAGGGCTAGATCTTGTTGAACCTTTGCAAGGTCAGCCTTGCAAACCTTAATGACCGCCTATGGGGGAAGAAAAGAAATACGAGGGGGCAGGATATCCTATCAAAATATTGCTCGAGGAGGCCCTCGAAAAACAAAGGAACATGATGATGGATAACTTTTCCCAGATCCTTCAACAATTACCCACTGGGGGCACATCCACATCCAACAACCACTCTAGAGGCTTCACTCCTTTTAAGGTAAAAGAAAATTGTTACATTCCCATATTTGAGAGCCAAATAGATGCAAACTTCATAGATAAATGGTTAAATCTACTAGAAGGATATTTTATGCTCATGATTTTTCCAGCCGAGAAAATATTACTTTTGCTCTTGTCAAAGCACTTCCCAAGTCAAGGATTGGTGGGAAACCTACTATGAACAGTAGGATGAAAGTATGACCTCATTTTTTTCAGGCGCACCCACTTGGAATTCATTCCGGGATGCCATCAAGGAGTAGTACTACCTTGTCAGGAACTATGAGGATAAATACATAAAGTGGACAACATTATGACAGGGAAGGAACCAAGATGTGCCAGAGTTTACCAATGTTTTTCATACACCTCGCACGAACTTGGGTATCAAGGAATCTAAGAAACATTTGGTACTCAAGTATAATGATAGCCTACATAGGTACATCTAGGACGAGATGGAGTTCCTGGACATCTCCTCGCTTGGCACGACGTACTGATATGCCGTTAAGATCGAGCAGAAGTTTAAATAGAAGAAGCGAGACTTTGGATCTGTGAACTCGAAGAAGGGGAAAGATTCCCCCAAACTGCAAAACAAAGAAAAATCCAATGCAGGGCAGCCCAAGACAACCTACCAAATCTGCATGAAAAGAACAACATCGTGAAGCCGAAGAAGGATAAAGGAAAGTGGTGTGAGTTCCATTAGAGCTCCCCTCGAAACACAAGTGAGTGTCGGGCCAAGAAGTCACTGGTGGCCAAGCTAAAGGCTTCATAATCAGAAGCATATTTCAACTCCGAGTCAAAACTTGACAAAGGGAATGACAAAGGGAAGCAGATTATCGATGCAAAACCCAATGATACAATTGCCACCACAAAGATCCAGAAGGAGGAACTTGAATATCCAGAGGAGGAGGAGCATCTCTTCAACTCCTAGATGTGGGTAAATGGCTCCCCGCTACATTTCATTGTTGAGAGTGGGAGCCAAAAGAAACTCATTTCGGTAGAGGTCATGAAGTAGCTAGGCTTACCGACCACAGCACACCAACAACTGTACACTATTGGGTGGCTTCACCAAGGATGGGATCGTCACGTGAGTTAGCAGTGCCACCTCCCATACAACATCAAGCCCTTCACGGATGAGGTATTGTGTGACGTTCCTCCCCTTGATTTTTGTGATTTATTATTAGGCCAACCATACTTTTGGAAGTGAAATTCCATGTATGAGTCAAGGCCTGGCACTATTATTATTACTTTGGAAAATAGGTTGTACAGGATATAGGAGGTATCACCGCCTACCACCATCTCTTTGGTCACTACAAAACAATGCAGTAAGCTCATTTCCAAAGCTGGGAAAATTGTTTTTCCTGATGATACGCCCTCAGGGAAAGAAGAAGGCAGTGGCCATGACCTCTAGATAGGGTTCCTCAATACGAAAACAGCAGATAGACAAGGTTGTGGAGGAGTACGAGGACATCTTCACCTCCCCTGCAGGGGTGCCTCTACACTTTCATGTCAAACACTCCATCAATCTAACCCCCGATGTGTCATTGGCCAATGGACCACTCTATCGGCACTTCGTTATAAAGAATGATGAATCAAGAGATATATTCAGGAGATGTTGCAGAAAGGTCACATCTGGCTGAGTTCATCACCATGTGGGAGCCGGATCATGTTGGTACATAAGAAGGATGGGATTTGGAGGCTCTCTATTGACTATCGGACACTGAACAAGATCGTTGTCTGAAATAGATACCTGATCCCACGGATTGATGACCTTATGGAACAACTCAAGGGGGGAAAATAATTTAGCAAGATCGACTTGAAGTCCAGATATCACCAGGTACCAATCGAACCCTTTGATGTGTGGAAGACTACCTTCAAAGCCAAGGAGGTCCTTTTCGAATGGTTGGTTATGCCTTTCAAGTTGACAAATGCTCCTACAACCTTCATGAGGCTGATGGATGACATCTTATAGCCATTCACCAGCTCATTTGTAGTGGTATACTTGGATGACATCCTGAGCTCCAGCCAGAGTTAGGAAGAGCACCTCCACCACATCCAACAGGTTCTCCAAACACTACAACAACACAAGCTATGTGCCAATTTAGAGAAATTCCCTTTTGGCATGACCTAGGTTCAATATCCGGGATACATTATTAATGAAGAGGGGGTGCATGTGGATCTAGCCAAGATCCGAGTCATTTGGGATTGGCCAACCCCAACCACTCTGACAGAGCTCCACAACTTTCTGGGCCTTACCAATTTCTACCATAGGTTCGTGTTGGGATTCTCTCATATCACTTGGCCCTTGAGTCAAGTCACCAAGGGAGGAGTGAAAGAAAAATTATTTTGGTCTGAATATGAAGAGAATGCATTAGCAGGGTTTAAACATCACCTCTTCTTTGTACCAGTGCTCGCTTTACCAAACTTGTAACAAACATTTGAGATCAAGACAGATGCTTCCAACTATGTTATTGGAGTAGTCCTTACTTAACAGGGGAATCTGGTGGCATATCACAATGAGACACTTTTAGACATAGTCTGGAAGTATCCTACTTATGACAAAGAGATGTATTCCATTTTGCAGGCCTGTCGACAATGGAAGCATTACATTTTGGGGAAGGAAACAATCATCCACATAGACCACCGACCCTTGCAGTTCATACAGATGTAAGGGAAGTTGTAGAGTGATTGCCATCAGAAGTGGTCCACATACCTGCAACAGTTCCATTCGAATATCAAGTATAAGAAGGAAAGCACCAATAATGATGCATATTGCCTCAGTCAACCACCGATCATGGCGTTAACCACCGTGGTCAACTCTTGTGGGCACGAGACTTTTAATTGGAAACTTCTCTACAAAAGCAATCCAAAATTCAGCCACACATACCAGACGCTCTTGGAGGGCCAACAAGTTCCATATTTTCACCTCCATGATGTCATTTTATGCCACTTGGGACACCTTTGTGTTCGTTCAAGTGAGCGTTCCAAGATTATTTTGGAAGCGTACTACAATCAAGTCCCTGGGCATTTTAGGGTTGAGAAAACTAAGGTAGTACTGTAGAAGTATTTCTATTTGTTGAATCTTCGACAGGATGTCAGGAAGTACATCAAATCCTGCACTACCTATGCCATTTCCAAATCGACCATAAAGCAGAAAGGCCTCTATACTCCATTGCCTAACCCTAGTCGACCTTGGGAATCCATCTCCATGGAGTACATGTCAGGCCTTCCTTCTACTAAGAATGGAAATTACTCCTTTTTTGTGGTCGTCGATAGATTCTCGAAGATGGCCATTATAGCATCCTGCAAGAAGAATATAACAGTAGAAGCCACTGCTAAAATCTTATTTGAACGAGTGTGGGTACACTTTGGGATCCCACAGTCTATCATCTCATATCAGGACAACAGTTTCCATAGTACATTTTGGTCCAGTCTATGGTCGATGCTGGAGAGGAAGCTCACTATGTCCACAACTTTCCATCCCCAAGTTGATGGCCAGATAGAGGTCGTCAACAGGATGATCGTACACATTTTGTGCATGTACAAATAAAAGCATCCATGCACATAGTATGAGAGCCTCCTCTATGTCTAGCAAAACTATAACCTGGCTCTCCATAGCTCGATTGGTGACAACCCTTTTCAGGTAGGCTTGGGATTCCAGCCACTATGTCCCATTGATGTGGGCATGCCATTTGAAGAGCTACTTAAGTAGATTTGGCTCATGTCCAATTCGAAGCCAATAAGGCAAACAAATTAATTGAAAATATCTAAAATATCTAGTAGAAGGTCCACGAGATTATGGAGAAATTAAATTCCAAGTACAAGTAGTGACATGATCAACATCGGGTGCGACACAAGTTTCAGGTGGGCTACAAAGTTTGGTTGAATTTGTAGAAGGAACTCCTTATTGGAGCCTATCAGAAACTCAGACCACTCCGATATGGTCCTTACACGATTACCAAGGCTATGGGAGACAATATATTTGAGCTCAAAGTTCCCTCATTCCTTGGCCTGCACCTAATGTTCAATGTGGAACCCTTTGATTATACTTCCCACCATTGTTGGACACATCAGACATTCCAGAACATCTCTCACCTACAAAGTTAAATCCAGATTGCATGGAACAAGACACAACTGATCAGATCATGGAAATGTAGATCAAGAACGCTCGACAACAAAGGATCTAACTATATCCAGTTGTTAAAGAAGGCCAACTCCTTCACCAGGGCAAGTGGCTCACTAGGAATCAAGTTCAACAGAAGTTTCCCCATCTCATGGAGGAACTCAATGCAATGGGGACCATTTCTTCCTAAGGGGGGATGAATGATCCAGGTGGATATTGGTGGCCACCCACTTATTCCACTTGGACCCCCACCATTATTTCTTTCAGGTTCTCAGTTTCTTTATTTGTAGCACAATTTACTATTTTTGGCAGTTTTTCGGGTCCTGAACTTTCGTAGCAATTTTAAGGCCCTAAATGAAGTTTTTTTGGGAAAACTAGGATAGATATTTCTAATGAGGTATTTTGTGCATCGAATAGAGATCGTATGCCAAAGTTATGACCCCAGGAAGTTGATGTACCAATTTACCCGAACGGGGCCCATAGTTTGGCTCTTCATCTCCTAGGGTTAGGTTTTTGGATGTTTAGGGTTTTCCATTGTTTCTCAACATTAAATAGGCCTTTAAGCCTCATTGTAACACAACTCAGAGGCATGTAGCCGCCACATCTCTTCTCAGGGATAAGATACCATCGCCCAAGCTAGTCTTATTTCCATTCTATTTGTAAGCATATTTCAATATTTGATATTAATGAAATGAAGTATTGTTTCTATTGCATCTTTGTATTTATGGTTATACCTATAATTTTTTTCATTACTGTTTAAATTTGGATCAATACTTGAGAAAATAAATTATTTCTCTCTTAACGATCACATAATGCTTAGTATGCATTGTAATGCACTACACTTCAATTACAATTTACTTCTCACATCTACACTAGCAATTATTTTCTCTCTTGACTCGCACGTATCTCTTGCACTAAACAGATCTCTGATGAATAAAACATGTCTCACATATTTCAAAAATGTCCCTTGACTACTCTTCTTGTGGTTCTGACACATTTACTTCTCCTATACTTATACTCACTATTGTTCATTTTTTCTCGCATAATCCTTCTCTAATATTTTTCAATTTATAGATGGTTCATTTGTTCTCAACTCACATAATTTGAAACTTTTACCAATAGATCCCAAATATGCACCACTTCCAATGCTTATGAAAATATTTTATTATTAATTTACTTTCCCTTCAATCCAATTTAATTATATTGGCACTTTTTCCAACATCCCAGATCTATGCCACTTCCTACACATGAAAATATTTTATCATTATTTTAAAACTCCCTTTTGTCCAATTGTTGCACATGTCCATGCACCTTTACATTAGAGGATGCCAAATCCTCAAATATGTTTGTTTATGTTTGAATATTGGTTTACCACCATTACCAAGCTAGTGTGGCATAACCTCAAATTTGAACTGTACTAGTTGTTGGATTATGAAAAACCAAATACCACTTATATCAAGAACTTCAGGAAATACCCAATAAACCTTTAATAGTCAACAACCTTTCAAAACTACAATCCTTTAGACATATTGATAGGAATCATTTTTGTTAGGAGACGATAAAATTTTTGTACCCCAAGCCCATCAACTGATAGATATTGGGCTATAAAATAGTTGAGAGAAACCATATGTGTTGATAGATCATTTAGAACCAAAGTATTAAGTCATTAGGTGCCTAGAACCACGTACAATGACTGAGAACTTCTCATATTGGGAATCTAGGCTATTGATAATTTCTCTAGCTCACCCTTGTAGAACATCGCCTCGAGATTCTGATGTTCTAGGGGTGTTTATACCTTAGGTGCTACACCTTAGCACCTTGTGACCAAGTGTTGTGATTGAGCGCTTACAATTTTGGATATTGTGATAGTGGATAA
The DNA here is from genome assembly GCA_031772625.1 of Pinus tabuliformis. NCBI lineage: Eukaryota > Viridiplantae > Streptophyta > Pinopsida > Pinales > Pinaceae > Pinus > Pinus tabuliformis. The sequence goes on from CM062804.1 coordinate 1,388,542,440, forward strand.
TCTTATTAACTTTCCCTTTTCACATCACTTGATATAGTGATTTAACAGAGAACACTTTATCAACATTCTATTAGTTGTGGGTGACTATTCTATCTATTAGGATTGTTATATGATAGACATTGAGATATCGAGTCTCACCATGTATTGAGCTATTAGGAATCACTTAATATGAGAGGCTTAAAACATATGGATATTGGCTCTCAACTGAACGAAAACACACATTGAAGTGTTTCCAAACACTAATATGGAAATAAGATCGAGCATATGAACCCTTCCACATCATTCCTCTATTACCTAATAATAATATGAAATGTGGCCAATTCTAACATGTCCTATAGCACATGACATTGATGGCACGTGCCACATTTCACTCACTTTACATAGTTGGCCATAAAATAATGCTAAATCTAGGTGACACATGTCCTCCACCTAGCATTGCCATGTCACCTACTTTAACAACTATCTTGCATCTGGAATGTCGCGTCACTAATTTGTTAGTTGGTGTTAAATCCATATACTACACTTGGACCCATCAGAGCCACATAACCCTTAGTTTTGTATTTATTTAAGTAGTTTCTGGGGGCAATGAGTGAATCTCTTCACCGTACACTATGTCCCATTATCAATTTACTATCCTAGCATCATTTTGGATTCTCCTTGCAATTAAGCTTAGAGCATTTTGAGACCCCTCATAATGAGTAAGAGCCATAGATCCAAGTTGTGTTGATCCAAGATTCATTGATATGCTAACTCCCCATAACCTTGATATCAATGACTACCTCATTCCATTCTACTCCCCTTTTTTAACTTGGGTATCACTTAGGATTTCCCTTAACTTTGACATCAATTGAAACACATTGTTCAACTATCTCCCCCTTTTTCATTGATGGAAACCTCGTACTTTTAAGTTTTGATACTAAATGTTGAAGGTATCCCCCTATCTGGAATCTCTCCCCATTTTGTATTAATGGAAAAGGGCTATACCTACTGGATATGATACTTCCCTTGTCTAACTATTAGAAATTCATCACTTTGATTATAATTTCTCCTCTTGTGAGTAATTCCATTAACTACAACTTGACTCCCCCTTTGACATCAAAGAATTGCTCCTCTTTCTCATACACTTCTTCTCATCTACAATTCTCTTTTTTTTAATGGGATGTTCCACCTGAATTGATGCTTATCCTTATTTACAATTCTCACCCTTTTGCTGATATAACATGAGGAAGAAATTGCTCCCCCTAAGCATATGCTTCAATATTTTGTACATTCAATTTTTTTGCTGTGACTAATTTATTTTTTCTCCTTAGGTACTCATAGTTCATATGAGCATCTATCAATAATATTTTTTCTTTCCAATTTAATTTCACCATTTACTTCTCTTTGTTTACACAAAAGTTAGTAATTCATATCTTGCAAACTTTCCATATCATCATTCTTCTCCTATGACTCGTTTTTTAGAGTTTCCATCTTCTTAATGTGGTATGAGGTGGTGCAATATCTCTCTTCTTATATTTATATTTTACTAATAAGAGGAGAGATAAAACTCTCATACAACAATATTTCCCTTTACTTTCATTAAGGATATATACATTATCTGAAGTCCTAGTTACTTTTTCCACCAATCTTCCAGATCCTTCTTTCCTTATTTTACAACCTTTAGAATAAATATGACCTCATATCCTTTATTAACCATGTTGGATACCTATAGTAATAGGTTTCATATTTCATGATTGGCAAGAGAAAAGCCAAATATGCTCTGCTTTGGTATCCCAAAGATCCCATATTTCTTAGAGAGCAAGAGCTGGGTAAAGTGTTTCTAGTATTGAGGACCTTGTTTCAATTTTTGTGGATGATTCAACAGTTTAATCTGGATCATGCCATGTTTCAATTTTGAGTTGTAGAATAGAGAAAAAAGGTCTGTCCAAACAGCTTAATCTTGGCAGACAAGTAGTTCAGATAGAGAAACAAAGGTTTCCAAAAGTTTAATCTGGGACCTTGGAAGACATAAGGGTAGAAGTAGATAGAGAGAAAAGAGGAAAAAAGCCAAAGAAAAGAAAAGGCAATTGAGGGTTGCAAGTTCAAGTGCCCCTCCAAGAAGAAACAAAAAATGCTAGGCAAAATAGTTGGGTAGGCAGTTGTGGTTGCAGAAAAAATATGATCACCATTACACAAGTATCAATAGGTCTCTTGCCAAGGCAATTGATCTATCAGCAAACAAAGTGGTGAATTCCAGGAAATTACAGCAAAGAGCATCACTAACTTCTTCTCTTTCCCTCTCTAAACCATCACTAACACCCCTTTCTAAATCCCCCTTCTTCATTCATATTAACTCCTAATTCTACTATATAACATCCCTTATCTTACCCCACCCCTAATACTATTAACACTAAAGTGTATAAAACCCCAAATCTTATGTATATTCCCTCCCCTAGGCATAATAGCCGTGTATTTTTCAAAAAAAGGGACCAAATGGCATCTGGCCACTTTGGTGAACCTATTCCACCCATTTCCCCTCTACTGCAAGTCGATTTACCTTCAAATCACCCCTGCACTGCTAAAACCCACTCTCTGAAATCCATTTTGCCTGTAAAACCTTTGCAAAGGTCAAATTCCCGCCTCTGGCACATTCCCCGATCCTACCGCATTGTGGTTTAAACAAACATTTGAAAAAACCCACGCAAACCCACAAATTTTGATTTTTCCGCCCGTAATATTGAAGGCGCATGTTATCCCTCCGCCAGCCGTCGGATCAAGCCCACCAGATCCGACGGCCTACAGCAATATCGGAGCGCCTCCCGTGACCGCACGTTAACTTCCGGGGAAGTGACGTTGCGCCTTGTCACGCCTCCTCCACGCGTCGGGCGTTAAACTATCTCGGAGCCCGCTCTGACATCCTCCGTGCCGTACCTTGACCGCCCCGGGAGACTGCAACGGTTAAGGCCTTAACCGTGACCGCTGCACGTTAAACCGCCACCTACCCGCCGTTAATTCACCGCCACGTCGTTGCTTGCCCGTACCCGCTTATATTATTGGCCCACCTCACCGCTGACTGGGCTGCCACCTCGCCTAAACCTTTGACCAGTCGCCCACCGCCACGTCGCCTGATGACGTCAGCTGACGTCACCTCACCATGACCCACCAATGACGTCATGCTGACGTCAGCAGAAAAAAGCGCCAAATGGTAAAATGAGCCATATTTACCAAATTTTCCCGTATTTTTACCATTTACACTGTGTTTTTACTGTGCGCTTTGCTTGACCGTTTGAGCTCGAATTTTCGCCAGCCAGTTGATTTGCCCGGGCGACCTTCTCAAAAAGCACCTGTGTACCTGTGTTTCAACCTCTGCTCGTCGAATTACAGGTATTTAGACCATTTCGCCCTCCATACGACCTTCATTTAGCTCAAAATTGCTCACAGGGATAATAGGACCATAAAGACTAGATTTACACCGTTCATTCCCCTTTATTCATCCGGCATTGTCACTGTGAGGGCCAAGAAACGCTGGCAGAGCTCTAAAAACCTGCAATTTCCATTAAACCTCTGTAATTCTGCGTTTTCCCGGCAGAAGTGCTAATAGACATTATTTCACCCTGTTAGAGAGTTCAGTCACACCACAGAGAGATTCTATCACTAGAATCCAGTAGTATTTCAATTGCTACTGAGAGAATTCCCCTTGAATACTCAAAACCTCAACCGTTTCCACAGAAGACTGTCTCCAGACTGTGTTTTCACCATTCCACCTGTCTATTTGCAATTCTAGTAACTTGAACAGCTATGGAGACCCCTATTGCACTGAACATCAAGCCCATCAATGCTCCTCACCAAGAACTAGCATGGAAAGCCCTGGGAGACATGGACTACCAAATGCTGGATTGGTTTCCTATGGGAACCAAGTATAATGTGTTAATGCTGAATGAACTAAGAGCCCAGCACCATAGTGGAGCAGATATCTTGGGGATTTGGGAGTCAAATTTGCCCATATACAACCTTCCCCAAGTCAATCCAATGCCAGAGCTCATTTACAGCTGCCAGGAATGCTATGACCCCAGCCAAAGGGCAGTCATAAGCCCCACAGGCCTAGTCCTGTTCCAGATCACCCCAGAGAGCATAAACCAGATGCTGCACTTCAATACAGCCAAGAAATTGACCCCTCTGTCCATGCAGAATCTAATTAACACAGGGATCAAGCTGTCCAGTGACCAGATTATCAAAATCAACCAACTGTTCGTCATATCAGGCTCTGAAACAGTCAGAACCCCTCCTATTGGGTACCATTGTCTGAATGAGTTGGGCAGAATGCTGGTGGACCTAATTAGCTATGTCCTAGGGTTCAGGGGGCTGGAAGATGTAGATGAAAGTATAATGGCAATGCTGTCCATGTTTGCCCCTGGCAAGCCTCCAGCTGTGCAATATGATTATGCAACTTACATAGCAGAGAAAATCCATGATCAGTTCATGAATTTGAAAAGGGAGAGGCTGTTTAGGTACTCCTCATATATCTATCATTTATTTCTTTTCTATCAGCCAGCTACCTTCTCAGTTCCTTTGAGGCCACTCAATGCCCAAGGAAGCCCAAGATCAGTTGTTTTCTGGACCTCTGTGTTTCATTTTACCTCAGTATCACCCTATACATACTGTGAGTTCATTGATCTATTTGTTCATCCGGCCCTAACAGTTCTGCAAGGTACTCCTCCTCCTAGATTAACCGATGAAATGAGGAGGATTCTACATCTGAACAAATCCTACAACATTGGCAACTGGTACTTCTACCAGAACCACACAGTCATTAGGATATATGGCTGTGAATTGAACCCATTTAGATTGCCAAGGTATGTCCCCATGAGGCTTTTTGCCCTGGAGTATTTCAGGCAGTTTGGGAACTCAGATTACCTTCACTTTCAGAGTAGAAACAAGAAGTCACAATTGAAGGTAAGAAGTCAGCTAGGTTCCTTCCTGTATAACAAGAAAGAGGAAGGATGGAAAGAGGCACACAGCATGCTGGAAGGCCTCAGATTGCAGACCAGTTTTGAGTGGATTCCTTATGACCCCAATCATAGTATTTCCCTCAGGAGAATTAGATACAGACTGGGCAACTATGCACATAAAAGACAACCGGAAATAGAAAAGTATGCCAATGCACTAGATTGGGAAGAGGGTACACTAATAGAACAACTCACTGAGGTAGAACTGCTTGAGAAAGAAGCCAGGAATGTACAAAAGGAAACTGACTTGGAAACTTGTGCACAGGTGCCCTACTCCTACAGAAAGCAAAGTGGAACAGCTGCTGGATCTTCAGCAGCACAGCAGCAAACCACTGAGAAGACATCCCAGGCAGCAAGCAAAGACAAAGGTAAACAGGTGGAACAGCCACCTGTATTGACAGAGGAACAAGTGGACACCTTGCTACAGCAGCAAGAGGAAATGGAACAGCAAGAGCTGGGACAGCAACAAGAAAAAGCACAGTCCAGTGAGCAGCCCTTACAGCAGGAAAAGGGGACAGATCAACCTGGCAGTACCGAGCAGCAGCCTCAAACAAATGTGCCTCCCAGGACAGACACCAATGTTGACACATCAGTCCTCCAAACACCACAAAAGGAGGATGTGACAAGGAAAAGGGAGAGAGAGACCCCCCACACCTCATCTTTCATCAGGGGAGAGAAGAGACAAAGACTGAATGACTCCCAAGAGGAGGACATTGCAGTAAGGCAAGCCATGGGTATGGGCCCACCCAGTGGAGAACTTTCGGCCAGCTCATCCCAGCGAGGACATGACATGACAATGGGAGGAGAGGTCAGCTCCTCCAGTGAAACAAGAAAAGGACAGTCAAGTATAAAACAACAATTCATTGACATAAAAAGGAGGAGTGATCCAATAAAAGTGCAGCTATATGATCACTTGTTGAACCTAGCTCCTAGCAACCAGCAGAGACTCATGTCTGCTTTCGATGTGAGCGAAGGCAAAATGATAATGAGCCACTTCATGCCTACAGCTTTGCAGCCTCAGTCCACCTCGGACTATCTGAGAACCAACATGGAGGTTCTTGCCAAAGACATACACCCCATGGACAAGATTGAACTGCATAAGCAGACTGGTGAAATGGTGTATGCCTCCTTGGCAGATGAGACATTAGAAAATTATAAGTTAAAGAGCAGTCTAGACAACACAGCTTCTCAGCTGGAGTTAGAAAGAGCTTCATCACAAGCCAAGGACAATAGGATCAAGTCCTTGGAAGAGGTAATCATAGAGATAGGGCATGACCCTAAAGATGTCAAAGGCATTCAAGAGCTCCTGAAGATAAGGGATGCAGACATGGCAGCCCTAAGAAAGAAGATCAAACTCCCGGCCACCCTCCATCCACAGACCGATGAAGTTGCCCAGCAAAGGCAAGAGAAGGATGCTACAGATCTGTTGGTGTCCTTATATAAAGAGCTGGTCAGGACTCAGGACCAGCTAGGACAGACTGAAGCTGCAAAGGCAGCACTACAGGAGACACTGAAGCAAAGAGAAGAGGGCCAACCCTCCCAGCCTCCTCCTATCATAATAAACCTTGAGGAAACCCCTCCCAAGATTACTCCTCCTCTTCAGCAAACAGAAACCACGGCACCATCCACAGCAGCAACAACTACAAAATCAGAACAGGCTGCTAGCTTAGACATGCAAAAGCTGCAAGCTGAGATCCAAGCCATGGAATCTCAAATGAAAGAGCTGGATGAGCTTAAGAAAACCTTGACTAAGGTAAATGAAAGGTTTGACAGGAGCAAACAGAATGAGGCAACCAAAGACAGAGAGGTGAAAGCTCTTAAAAAGAGGATTGCTGAACTAGAGAAGGAGCTTGCACTAGAAAGGGTGACAGCTGAAATGAAAGCAGTATTATGGAGCAACATTGGAAGGTCCATTGCCAAACAGTGGCAATATATTGAGACCATGGATGAGCAAATGGTGCTCATCACTAAAGCAAATAAAGAAATACAGAGAGCCAGGGCGAGCCTTGGACACATGCCAGAAGCTGCTACAAGGATAATCAACACTCTGAACTATAAGACTAGCTCTCAATTAGCTGTCATGGGAATCACTAACAGGACAGAAGCAATTGCTGTAGCAAAGAGAGTCGTTACATTAAGGAACTTAGTTGGAACATTGGAGAGGAGGACCCAGGATATGCAAACTGAGATCAATAGATTCCTGGAAAAATTCGTGACTCTGCAGAACAGAGGCCTCCCCAGCATCTTAAGCAGTGTAGGAAGACTGCTCACCCTGGACAATTATAACAAGAGGATTGATGCCCATGCAGTGGCAGAAATTGCACAACCACCCAGCACTTCAGCAGAGCCAGGGCCAGCCACAGGGCAAAGTATGTATGACAGAGTGGAAAACCTGTTTTTCCTAATGAATGAAGTGGACCATCTGTTTGACACACCACCTAACTTCTTCAAATTTACAGAAGCAGATGAAACTCTGGGTGCAATCCTAGCACACCAACTGCCCACTCAGGATGCCTGGAGAAATTTGACACAAACAGTTCTGTCAGGCCAGAATCAGTAGCGCTGTTCCTACAGGCAAATAAGCATCATGCGCAGGCACAGTTTTGAGGAAAAAATATCTACAGGAAAGAGGCAGAGGCTGAGCCAACTCAGCAGGACCATTGAGCTCAACACAAGCAACAGTCACAATCACAGGTGACAAGTCCAAGACACAGCGTACAAAGCATTAAAGACAGATTTTCCAGCATTTACTCAGAAAATCTCGACCGACTTAGCTGTCTCCAAAGGCTAAAATATCTTCTGACAGAGCATTAAAATGCCTGTACTCTGTAATCAATGCTGCATTAAATTGTGCCCATAATATCTTAAATAGTTGGTAAGGAAGTAAAATCTGAGATAACTCAGGACTCAGATATTTTGTAAATGACCGCAAGTATATATTCACCCTTCACAGCAGTGAAAGGGTTGGTTGGTGGTTGTTATTTTCTTTTGAAGAGCTCTAAGCTCGTTGTAACATTTTCAGAAAATTAATACAAAGGAAGAATGGAATTTCCAAGGCTCGGTGTTCTTTGATGTATTGTGGTGAAAGATGAATGTTACAGGATTCCAGGGTGTTGCATAAAACAGCAAGTATTCTCAAATCTCTTTGTCATGTGTTTTTGAGTCTTTTGTTCTCTTAGTTGTTCTAATGTTTTACACTTGATAGCAAGGTGAAAGGATAGTACCAGGATTTAACCATGTTTACCCTGGACTCAAACGAGCTATTATATATGTTTTCCTCATATACAGTGACAGAATTGTAATTCTTAATTGCTACAATTCAAAACTGTGTTTTTATTGTAACAGTCATTCTCAGGGATTCAACTTTTGCCCCTAAGACCTCTGTTTTCTCCTCTTAAAGCTGTCTGTTGGGAACATATAGATAACAAGTGAAAATTCTTAAATGCTTTCACTGTTGTATTACCTGTTTCCAGTAATTTAATCAAAAAACCTGTTCTATTAAGCACTCTAATGGCCCTGTAAGTTCCATCTTTCATCTCAAAGTTTCAAACACTTATAGCCACAGACTCCATTGCCCAATGGTATTCAACCTCTCTGAAAACTACATCAATAGAATCTAAAAGGAGTTTCATCAACCAAACATAAACAAAAAATCAGTACATAAAAGCTAGCCTAAAACCCTATTACAAACAGTTGCAAATCATAAAGAGAGAGCCCTCTCTGATCACAGTTTGGCTAGGAACAGTGATCCAAAGATTGGTTAGTGGTTACCCCGGCCGTATTCCCTTGGGAGTCATAGGGAACAACCTGGGTGTTAACATAAATGGCGACTCCGCTGGGGACTTAGAATTTTTCAATTACTATCTATTTCCAAAAGCTACCATCAAGCCTGAAACTAGCCAAGAGGCCTTAGGACTGTTTCTGTAAACACAGGGACAGCTTTAGGGAAGAGCTAACTAGGGAAACTTCATACTAGCTTTGAGAAATATATAGTCATTCCAGAATTCTTACCTAGTCCTTGAACATACAAAACTTTCTGTATAAAGTTCTAAAGAATACTTAGAAGCTGGCTCCCAAAAGAAACCCAAGGCACACTAGGGCAAACCCTGACCCTAATCAACCCATCATCGTCGATAACCCAAATATCATACCAAAGAACATAAGGAGACAGCAAAAGCAGGAGAAGCTTGCTGATTCAGATATAAGTTTACACCAACCTATCCTCATTCCAACTCCTTGTAAAGTCCTTTTCCGTTCCACACCTAATTCCCCTAGCTCATCATCAACACCTCACAGCCCTTCTCTCCCATCTTCACCATCTGCACACACTCCCTCAACCAGTTCCCCACTTATTACCCATCCTCTTAACCCGGTTACACCTGTAATCCCTGTTGTCCCATTTGTTCCTATTAACCCTATAAATCCCATAAACATGGCTAACAGATATGCACCGCTGCAGATACCAGCCAATGCTCCAGCTCTACCCCAAGACTACCAAACTAGACTCTCATTTTTTGACTCCCATGGCCCTTTGACAGCCATCCAGCATGCTAAAAAGATGCAAGACCACTTTGAGACCTATGAAATAGATGATGACAGTGTTAGGATGAGAATTTTTGTTCAAAGCTTAACTGGGGATGTTAGAACTTGGTTTAGATCCTTAAATGCAAATTCCATTGCAACCCCTGAAGTTCTATACCAGGAATTCACCAACAGATGGGAGAAAAAGAGAGATCCGCACCATATACTTGGTGAATATAACACTATTAAAAGAGGTCCCCAAGAAACGGTGTTGGAGTATTGTGCTAGGTTTAACAACATATACAATGCTATTCCCCAGAACTTAAGGCCCCCTCCTGATTTGGCCCTTTATAACTTCCCTGATGGTTTTGATTCTGATATGGCCTATCAGTTGAGAGAAAGAGACCCTCCAACCCTTGCAGAAGCCCAAAGAGTTGCAGTCACTGTAGAGGCCAACCTAATTGCCAAAAGAAACAGGGCAAAGCTGGAAAAGAAGGTTGGTTTCAAAGAAGAGCCCTCGGGCTTTGATCAGAAGTTGGATGCAATACTAAACAGCATGAAAAGACTAGGTGAGAGAGTGGAATCGGTAGAAAGAAAGTCATCATGGGAAGCACCACAAAACAATACTCCTAGAAACCCAAATTTTAGGAGAACACAGAACCCCAATATGGGAAAAACAGGTGCTGACCAAGATATCAGACCCCCTTTTCAAGAAAATTATGCAGAAACTTCCTCAGCTAATCAGCTCAATGAAGATCCTGAGATCAACTTAATAGGTCTGGATGGTAAAAGCCATGTTTTCTTAACACAAGAAGACCATGAGGAGGATGAAAACAAAACATTCCAAACACAATCAGGAGAGTCTTTTGACTTTAAACAAGGGTATGATACTGCTGTCTATGAAGTCCATAAACAATACAAACTAAGAAGTCGGACTGTAAATGCAAATCAGCCTGAGAAGATAAAGGAGAAACAACAATCTAAAGAAACCTTAGTCACTGAACCTAATGACAAAACAAACTTACCTACAAAAGAAGTAGTGGTTGAGGAGGTCACTGAAATACCGTCCACACCACAACAACCCTTGGCAACCTCATCATCCCACCCAAGTCCGAACATCACCCCTCAAGACATCAACATGAGGGGCAGGCTCCAAAATCAAGATGAAATCCAACAAGAAGATTCAATGAACAGAGAAAGGACTGCTATCCGTGACTCTAAAATTCAGGTGGATAAACCTTTTGACCTAGGAACAGAAATTGGAAAGTTAAAGATAGCAATTCCCCTTTCAGAGCTAGCCAAGCATGACATATATAAGCAACAGATCAAAAAATCCCTTCAGCTCACCAACAACAAAGATGATGTAAATGTGCTAGATGACACTCCAGAATTACTGTTTGGCCCAGAGGTAGATGGAAAAACAGTAGTCACAGGAGTTTTGCCTTTTTATGTCAGCTTGCATGTTCATGATAAAATACTGCATAATGCAATGTTTGACTCAGGTGCATCTCACAACCTTATGCCAAAAGCAGTCATGGAAAGATTAAACTTGGATATAACAAGACCATACAAAGACCTGTTTTCTTTTGATTCTAGTCAAGTCAAATGCTTGGGCCTAATTAAGGATTTATGTGTGTCCCTGGTTCAATTCCCCAACAAAACCATTCTAATGGATGTTGTTGTTGCTGATATCCCACCCAAATATGGAATGCTCCTATCAAGATCATGGGGAGCCAAGCTCCAAGGCTCCCTGCAATTAGACATGTCATATGCAACCATCTCTGTCTTTGGACAACCCAAGAGACTTTATAGGGAAACACTCATGAAATATATGGTCAGCAGTGAAGAAAAGCCTCAAAATTTTCCAATATATGCTGTCCACTCGGACATAGACTCCTTCATCCTTTTCAATGACAGCACAAATTCCTTAAGCAATGACATTAAGACCGAAACACCCATACAAGAACAAAACATCGATCAAACAAGTGGCACCTGCCAAAATTTAATCAGCCCAACAATACCCATTCACCCTCCTTTAGTTGTCAAAAATTGTCAAACAAATGATGAAATTATCCTAGGAGACAAATGGGAAAAGAAACCTCAACTCATGCTCACATGGCCATCCCATGAAAAGAATTTAAAATCTCCTGACCAGCAAGATAGTCTGTGGGTCCTAGAGTTTGATGGCTCAGTTAACAAGTTAGGGGCAGGAGCTGGAGTATGGATACATAACAAAGAGAAAGCCTGTGCACAAGGCCGGGCTTATAGATTGAACTTTAAATGCACTAACAATATGGCAGAATATGAAGCTCTGCTACTAGGCCTCAAGATTGCAAAATCATTACAAGCACATAGCCTCTCAATCATGGGGGACTCTGATCTAGTAATTCAACAAGTAAAAGGGGATTTTGTCACCAATGACAAAAGATTAAGGTCCTATAGGTCTGCTGTAATTGAAATACTAGAAACTTTCTCCGAGTTTGTTCTCACAAAGATTCCTAGGGGCCACAATCTCCATGCTCACAGCTTGGCAACATTTGCCAGCACCTTCAAATTCCCACTACAACCCAACAATTGTTTCACAGCAGAAGTCAAATATAGGCCTTCTATTCCAAACAATGTCAAAGAATGGCAAGTATTTGAGAATGATAGGCAAATAAACAACTTTTTAACTTTGCAACAAGAGTTTACAGGATTAAATATTGACCTTGAGACAGCAAGTCAATCTCAAACAGTTGATGGGGCAAGTCAATCACAATTACAGTTTCAACAGTCTGCCCACCCAATGTCACCTAGGACAGCAAAACAACTACTTAGTCCAACCATTTTCGACAAAGAAAACATTCAGCTAATTCACCAAACTGACTGTGAAGAGCTGAGCAACGCTGAAGATGAAATCATACAACTCAAAGACAATCTTCTTCCAGCAGGCCTTACCCCACTAGAGGACATTTTTGACTCAAATGATGTCCCCAGGAAACCAAAGATGCAACCATTAGATGCAACAATTGAAGAATGTAACATTGGTACCACTGACAAGCCTAAAATAATAAAGCTGTCTGCTGCTTTGCCCCCTGATCAAAAACCCAAATATGTTGATCTCTTTAAAGAATTCCAAGATGTCTTTGCCTGGGGTTATGAAGACTTGAAGTCTTATGATACCTCTGTTATCCAGCACACCATTCCCCTCAAGCCTGATCAAAAACCATTCAAACAGAAATTGAGAAGAATTAATCCTGTGCTTCTTCCTTCCATTGAAAAGGAATTACAAAAAATGTTCAAAGCTGGGATCATAGCACCAATCAGGTTTTCTGAGTGGATTTCAAATTTGGTCCCTACAAGAAAGAAAACTGGTGAGATTAGACTTTGTGTAGACTTAAGAAATTTGAACCTAGTGTCACTCAAAGACAATTATCCCTTACCCAAAATGGACCACATCCTTCAAAGAGTAGTAGGAGCCTCAAGAATATCATTGTTGGATGGCTTCTCAGGTTTCAATCAAATCCTGGTACACCCTGATGATCAAGACAAGACTGCATTTACTACCCCATGGGGTACTTTCAAGTATGTGAAGATGCCCTTTGGATTGAAAAATGCAGGGGCAACATTTCAGAGAGCAATGGACATTGCTTTTGCAAAGGAAATTCATGATTTCTTGGTCATTTACTTAGATGATCTTACACCCTTTTCAAAATCTGACCAAGAACACTTGAAACATCTGAGACAAATCTTCATAACATGCAGGAAATATGGTATTTCCTTAAACCCCAAGAAGTCTTTATTTGGTTTAGAAGAAGGGAAACTTCTAGGACACATCATTTCGAAAGATGGCATAAGAATTGATCCAGATAGGATACAAGCTATCCTACAAATGCCTCACCCAAGGAATGTCAAAGAGCTGCAAGGATTCTTGGGAAAAATCAACTTTTTGAGAAGGTTTATCCCAAATTTAGCAGAGTTAATCAGATTATTAAACAATATGCTAAAGAAAGATTCAAAGGTCAAATGGACTGTTGAAGCAAAACAAGCTTTTGAAAGTATAAAATTGGCCTTGACTCAAACCCCAGTGTTAACTAACCCTCAGTTTGACAGAGACTTCGTCATTTTCTCCTTTGCCTCCCAACACACTATTGCTGCTGTTTTATTGCAGAAAGATGACCAAGGGAATGAAAAGCCCATTGCTTTTTTCAGCAGAGCTCTTAGGGATGCCCCCCTAAAGTACCAAATAATGGAGAAACAAGCCTATGCCTTGATCAAAGCCATCAAAGACTTTAGGATTTACATCCTTTACTCCCATGTTGTAGCTTATGTACCAAGTCCTATTGTCAAAGACATTCTCACACAAGAAAACTTAGAGGGAAGGAGAGGAAAATGGATTGCAAACATACTTGAATTTGACATTGAAATAAAGCCTACAAAGCTGATAAAAGGGCAAGGTTTGGCCAAGTTAATGACAGAAGCAAATTTCCGAGCTTTAGATATCAACCAAATGGACAGTGAAACAGAGCTGGCGACTCCAAAGATCAATGTAGCCTTTGAACAATCTCCCTGGTACTCTGATATCTGTTATGTGTTACAAAACCTGTGTGCTCCCCCAGGACTGTCCAGAACTAAGTCTAGGTTCCTAAAAATGAAAACATCTAAATTTTGTGTGATAGATGAGAATCTACTCTGGAAAAACCACGAAGGTATTTTGCTGCACTGTCTTCTTGAGAATGAAACTGACAATATTATGCAAGAATTCCATGCTGGAGACTGTGGTGGACATTTGTACTGGAAGTCCACTGTGGACAAGATATTAAGGGCTGGTTATTACTGGCCCACTATGTTCTCAGATATGAAGAAATTCACAACATCATGCCACAAGTGCCAACTGTTTGAAGGCAAAAGACAATTGCTGCCACTCCCTTTGAGGCCCATTGCAACAGAGAGACCTTTTCAACAATGGGGCTTGGATTTCATCGGAGAAATTCACCCCTCATCTTCAGGACAACACAGATGGATTCTAACAGCAACAGACTACTTCACCAAGTGGATTGAAGCTGCCCCATGCAGACAAGCAAATGATTCAGTAATCATTCAATTTTTGGAGAACAATATACTGGCTAGATTTGGCTGCCCAGACAAGATAATAACAGACAATGCTGCTGCCTTCAGATCCAAGAAGATGGTAAACTTTTGCCATAAATTTCACATTACTTTGGGCCATTCTACAGCTTACTATCCTCAAGGAAATGGTCTCGCTGAATCATCAAACAAAAGCCTGATAAACATCATAAAGAAAGTGCTGGAAGAGAACAAAAAGAACTGGCATAAGAAACTAGTAAATGCTTTATGGGCAGACAGATTAACCACCAAAAGATCAATTGGGACCAGCCCATATGAGTTAGTCTATGGATTAGAGGCCAGATTTCCTTCATCACTAGGAGTGCCAGTTATGAAACTTCTACAAGAAAGCCAAGCAGAGCCTAATGACATGCAAAGAAGGATTAACCAGATAATTTGTCTACAGCAGACCAGAGAACAAGTTTTCAGCAGAGTGCAGATACTACAAGAGAAACTGAAAAAGGCCTTTGACAGAAGAACTAAAGCTGAAGATTTCAATGTGGGGGACAAAGTTTTAAAGTGGGATGCAAGAAGAGAAGAGAAAGGAAAACATGGGAAGTTTGATTCTTTATGGAAAGGACCATTTGCTGTCCAAGCAGTACAAGGTAATAACACCTACTTCCTAAAAAGCTTGACTATAACTGAGCTGGATGAAGGTCCTGTCAATGGCAGGATGCTGAAGCACTATTTTGACTGTTCACTATGATAGAAATTCAGAGGTTCATTGTATATATGCAATTGTACATATTCTCTTGTGATTTAAATTGTATAAAGAGGTTTTCCCAAATGCTGCACCTAGCAGCAACAGGCAGATAGAATCAGAGGCTCTCCAAGAAAGAAGCACACTAATTTTGACAGATTATATGCAGCAGATTTTAAAGACAAAGATGGGCAGTCATGCAACAAGGCAATCTGACCTGCTGTTCTTGGTCTTTCAAAAGAAAAACCATCCCCATGTGGAGCCACTGTTGGATACCTATAGTAATAGGTTTCATATTTCATGATTGGCAAGAGAAAAGCCAAATATGCTCTGCTTTGGTATCCCAAAGATCCCATATTTCTTAGAGAGCAAGAGCTGGGTAAAGTGTTTCTAGTATTGAGGACCTTGTTTCAATTTTTGTGGATGATTCAACAGTTTAATCTGGATCATGCCATGTTTCAATTTTGAGTTGTAGAATAGAGAAAAAAGGTCTGTCCAAACAGCTTAATCTTGGCAGACAAGTAGTTCAGGTAGAGAAACAAAGGTTTCCAAAAGTTTAATCTGGGACCTTGGAAGACATAAGGGTAGAAGTAGATAGAGAGAAAAGAGGAAAAAAGCCAAAGAAAAGAAAAGGCAATTGAGGGTTGCAAGTTCAAGTGCCCCTCCAAGAAGAAACAAAAAATGCTAGGCAAAATAGTTGGGTAGGCAGTTGTGGTTGCAGAAAAAATATGATCACCATTACACAAGTATCAATAGGTCTCTTGCCAAGGCAATTGATCTATCAGCAAACAAAGTGGTGAATTCCAGGAAATTACAGCAAAGAGCATCACTAACTTCTTCTCTTTCCCTCTCTAAACCATCACTAACACCCCTTTCTAAATCCCCCTTCTTCATTCATATTAACTCCTAATTCTACTATATAACATCCCTTATCTTACCCCACCCCTAATACTATTAACACTAAAGTGTATAAAACCCCAAATCTTATGTATATTCCCTCCCCTAGGCATAATAGCCGTGTATTTTTCAAAAAAGGGACCAAATGGCATCTGGCCACTTTGGTGAACCTATTCCACCCATTTCCCCTCTACTGCAAGTCGATTTACCTTCAAATCACCCCTGCACTGCTAAAACCCACTCTCTGAAATCCATTTTGCCTGTAAAACCTTTGCAAAGGTCAAATGCCCGCCTCTGGCACGTTTCCCGATCCTACCGCATTGTGGTTTAAACAAACATTTGAAAAAACCCACACAAACCCACAAATTTTGATTTTTCCGCCCGTAATATTGAAGGCGCATGTTATCCCTCCGCCAGCCGTCGGATCAAGCCCACCAGATCCGACGGCCTACAGCAATATCGGAGCGCCTCCCGTGACCGCACGTTAACTTCCGGGGAAGTGACGTTGCGCCTTGTCACGCCTCCTCCACGCGTCGGGCGTTAAACTATCTCGGAGCCCGCTCTGACATCCTCCGCGCCGTACCTTAACCGCCCCGGGAGACTGCAACGGTTAAGGCCTTAACCGTGACCGCTGCACGTTAAACCGCCACCTACCCGCCGTTAATTCACCGCCACGTCGTTGCTTGCCCGTACCCGCTTATATTATTGGCCCACCTCACCGCTGACTGGGCTGCCACCTCGCCTAAACCTTTGACCAGTCGCCCACCGCCACGTCGCCTGATGACGTCAGCTGACGTCACCTCACCATGACCCACCAATGACGTCATGCTGACGTCAGCAGAAAAAAGCGCCAAATGGTAAAATGAGCCATATTTACCAAATTTTCCCGTATTTTTACCATTTACACTGTGTTTTTACTGTGCGCTTTGCTTGACCGTTTGAGCTCGAATTTTCGCCAGCCAGTTGATTTGCCCGGGCGACCTTCTCAAAAAGCACCTGTGTACCTGTGTTTCAACCTCTGCTCGTCGAATTACAGGTATTTAGACCATTTCGCCCTCCATACGACCTTCATTTAGCTCAAAATTGCTCACAGGGATAATAGGACCATAAAGACTAGATTTACACCGTTCATTCCCCTTTATTCATTCGGCATTGTCACTGTGAGGGCCAAGAAACGCTGGCAGAGCTCTAAAAACCTGCAATTTCCATTAAACCTCTGTAATTCTGCGTTTTCCCGGCAGAAGTGCTAATAGACATTATTTCACCCTGTTAGAGAGTTCAGTCACACCACAGAGAGATTCTATCACTAGAATCCAGTAGTATTTCAATTGCTACTGAGAGAATTCCCCTTGAATACTCAAAACCTCAACCGTTTCCACAGAAGACTGTCTCCAGACTGTGTTTTCACCATTCCACCTGTCTATTTGCAATTCTAGTAACTTGAACAGCTATGGAGACCCCTATTGCACTGAACATCAAGCCCATCAATGCTCCTCACCAAGAACTAGCATGGAAAGCCCTGGGAGACATGGACTACCAAATGCTGGATTGGTTTCCTATGGGAACCAAGTATAATGTGTTAATGCTGAATGAACTAAGAGCCCAGCACCATAGTGGAGCAGATATCTTGGGGATTTGGGAGTCAAATTTGCCCATATACAACCTTCCCCAAGTCAATCCAATGCCAGAGCTCATTTACAGCTGCCAGGAATGCTATGACCCCAGCCAAAGGGCAGTCATAAGCCCCACAGGCCTAGTCCTGTTCCAGATCACCCCAGAGAGCATAAACCAGATGCTGCACTTCAATACAGCCAAGAAATTGACCCCTCTGTCCATGCAGAATCTAATTAACACAGGGATCAAGCTGTCCAGTGACCAGATTATCAAAATCAACCAACTGTTCGTCATATCAGGCTCTGAAACAGTCAGAACCCCTCCTATTGGGTACCATTGTCTGAATGAGTTGGGCAGAATGCTGGTGGACCTAATTAGCTATGTCCTAGGGTTCAGGGGGCTGGAAGATGTAGATGAAAGTATAATGGCAATGCTGTCCATGTTTGCCCCTGGCAAGCCTCCAGCTGTGCAATATGATTATGCAACTTACATAGCAGAGAAAATCCATGATCAGTTCATGAATTTGAAAAGGGAGAGGCTGTTTAGGTACTCCTCATATATCTATCATTTATTTCTTTTCTATCAGCCAGCTACCTTCTCAGTTCCTTTGAGGCCACTCAATGCCCAAGGAAGCCCAAGATCAGTTGTTTTCTGGACCTCTGTGTTTCATTTTACCTCAGTATCACCCTATACATACTGTGAGTTCATTGATCTATTTGTTCATCCGGCCCTAACAGTTCTGCAAGGTACTCCTCCTCCTAGATTAACCGATGAAATGAGGAGGATTCTACATCTGAACAAATCCTACAACATTGGCAACTGGTACTTCTACCAGAACCACACAGTCATTAGGATATATGGCTGTGAATTGAACCCATTTAGATTGCCAAGGTATGTCCCCATGAGGCTTTTTGCCCTGGAGTATTTCAGGCAGTTTGGGAACTCAGATTACCTTCACTTTCAGAGTAGAAACAAGAAGTCACAATTGAAGGTAAGAAGTCAGCTAGGTTCCTTCCTGTATAACAAGAAAGAGGAAGGATGGAAAGAGGCACACAGCATGCTGGAAGGCCTCAGATTGCAGACCAGTTTTGAGTGGATTCCTTATGACCCCAATCATAGTATTTCCCTCAGGAGAATTAGATACAGACTGGGCAACTATGCACATAAAAGACAACCGGAAATAGAAAAGTATGCCAATGCACTAGATTGGGAAGAGGGTACACTAATAGAACAACTCACTGAGGTAGAACTGCTTGAGAAAGAAGCCAGGAATGTACAAAAGGAAACTGACTTGGAAACTTGTGCACAGGTGCCCTACTCCTACAGAAAGCAAAGTGGAACAGCTGCTGGATCTTCAGCAGCACAGCAGCAAACCACTGAGAAGACATCCCAGGCAGCAAGCAAAGACAAAGGTAAACAGGTGGAACAGCCACCTGTATTGACAGAGGAACAAGTGGACACCTTGCTACAACAGCAAGAGGAAATGGAACAGCAAGAGCTGGGACAGCAACAAGAAAAAGCACAGTCCAGTGAGCAGCCCTTACAGCAGGAAAAGGGGACAGATCAACCTGGCAGTACCGAGCAGCAGCCTCAAACAAATGTGCCTCCCAGGACAGACACCAATGTTGACACATCAGTCCTCCAAACACCACAAAAGGAGGATGTGACAAGGAAAAGGGAGAGAGAGACCCCCCACACCTCATCTTTCATCAGGGGAGAGAAGAGACAAAGACTGAATGACTCCCAAGAGGAGGACATTGCAGTAAGGCAAGCCATGGGTATGGGCCCACCCAGTGGAGAACTTTCGGCCAGCTCATCCCAACGAGGACATGACATGACAATGGGAGGAGAGGTCAGCTCCTCCAGTGAAACAAGAAAAGGACAGTCAAGTATAAAACAGCAATTCATTGACATAAAAAGGAGGAGTGATCCAATAAAAGTGCAGCTATATGATCACTTGTTGAACCTAGCTCCTAGCAACCAGCAGAGACTCATGTCTGCTTTCGATGTGAGCGAAGGCAAAATGATAATGAGCCACTTCATGCCTACAGCTTTGCAGCCTCAGTCCACCTCGGACTATCTGAGAACCAACATGGAGGTTCTTGCCAAAGACATACACCCCATGGACAAGATTGAACTGCATAAGCAGACTGGTGAAATGGTGTATGCCTCCTTGGCAGATGAGACATTAGAAAATTATAAGTTAAAGAGCAGTCTAGACAACACAGCTTCTCAGCTGGAGTTAGAAAGAGCTTCATCACAAGCCAAGGACAATAGGATCAAGTCCTTGGAAGAGGTAATCATAGAGATAGGGCATGACCCTAAAGATGTCAAAGGCATTCAAGAGCTCCTGAAGATAAGGGATGCAGACATGGCAGCCCTAAGAAAGAAGATCAAACTCCCGGCCACCCTCCATCCACAGACCGATGAAGTTGCCCAGCAAAGGCAAGAGAAGGATGCTACAGATCTGTTGGTGTCCTTATATAAAGAGCTGGTCAGGACTCAGGACCAGCTAGGACAGACTGAAGCTGCAAAGGCAGCACTACAGGAGACACTGAAGCAAAGAGAAGAGGGCCAACCCTCCCAGCCTCCTCCTATCATAATAAACCTTGAGGAAACCCCTCCCAAGATTACTCCTCCTCTTCAGCAAACAGAAACCACGGCACCATCCACAGCAGCAACAACTACAAAATCAGAACAGGCTGCTAGCTTAGACATGCAAAAGCTGCAAGCTGAGATCCAAGCCATGGAATCTCAAATGAAAGAGCTGGATGAGCTTAAGAAAACCTTGACTAAGGTAAATGAAAGGTTTGACAGGAGCAAACAGAATGAGGCAACCAAAGACAGAGAGGTGAAAGCTCTTAAAAAGAGGATTGCTGAACTAGAGAAGGAGCTTGCACTAGAAAGGGTGACAGCTGAAATGAAAGCAGTATTATGGAGCAACATTGGAAGGTCCATTGCCAAACAGTGGCAATATATTGAGACCATGGATGAGCAAATGGTGCTCATCACTAAAGCAAATAAAGAAATACAGAGAGCCAGGGCGAGCCTTGGACACATGCCAGAAGCTGCTACAAGGATAATCAACACTCTGAACTATAAGACTAGCTCTCAATTAGCTGTCATGGGAATCACTAACAGGACAGAAGCAATTGCTGTAGCAAAGAGAGTCGTTACATTAAGGAACTTAGTTGGAACATTGGAGAGGAGGACCCAGGATATGCAAACTGAGATCAATAGATTCCTGGAAAAATTCGTGACTCTGCAGAACAGAGGCCTCCCCAGCATCTTAAGCAGTGTAGGAAGACTGCTCACCCTGGACAATTATAACAAGAGGATTGATGCCCATGCAGTGGCAGAAATTGCACAACCACCCAGCACTTCAGCAGAGCCAGGGCCAGCCACAGGGCAAAGTATGTATGACAGAGTGGAAAACCTGTTTTTCCTAATGAATGAAGTGGACCATCTGTTTGACACACCACCTAACTTCTTCAAATTTACAGAAGCAGATGAAACTCTGGGTGCAATCCTAGCACACCAACTGCCCACTCAGGATGCCTGGAGAAATTTGACACAAACAGTTCTGTCAGGCCAGAATCAGTAGCGCTGTTCCTACAGGCAAATAAGCATCATGCGCAGGCACAGTTTTGAGGAAAAAATATCTACAGGAAAGAGGCAGAGGCTGAGCCAACTCAGCAGGACCATTGAGCTCAACACAAGCAACAGTCACAATCACAGGTGACAAGTCCAAGACACAGCGTACAAAGCATTAAAGACAGATTTTCCAGCATTTACTCAGAAAATCTCGACCGACTTAGCTGTCTCCAAAGGCTAAAATATCTTCTGACAGAGCATTAAAATGCCTGTACTCTGTAATCAATGCTGCATTAAATTGTGCCCATAATATCTTAAATAGTTGGTAAGGAAGTAAAATCTGAGATAACTCAGGACTCAGATATTTTGTAAATGACCGCAAGTATATATTCACCCTTCACAGCAGTGAAAGGGTTGGTTGGTGGTTGTTATTTTCTTTTGAAGAGCTCTAAGCTCGTTGTAACATTTTCAGAAAATTAATACAAAGGAAGAATGGAATTTCCAAGGCTCGGTGTTCTTTGATGTATTGTGGTGAAAGATGAATGTTACAGGATTCCAGGGTGTTGCATAAAACAGCAAGTATTCTCAAATCTCTTTGTCATGTGTTTTTGAGTCTTTTGTTCTCTTAGTTGTTCTAATGTTTTACACTTGATAGCAAGGTGAAAGGATAGTACCAGGATTTAACCATGTTTACCCTGGACTCAAACCGAGCTATTATATATGTTTTCCTCATATACAGTGACAGAATTGTAATTCTTAATTGCTACAATTCAAAACTGTGTTTTTATTGTAACAGTCATTCTCAGGGATTCAACTTTTGCCCCTAAGACCTCTGTTTTCTCCTCTTAAAGCTGTCTGTTGGGAACATATAGATAACAAGTGAAAATTCTTAAATGCTTTCACTGTTGTATTACCTGTTTCCAGTAATTTAATCAAAAAACCTGTTCTATTAAGCACTCTAATGGCCCTGTAAGTTCCATCTTTCATCTCAAAGTTTCAAACACTTATAGCCACAGACTCCATTGCCCAATGGTATTCAACCTCTCTGAAAACTACATCAATAGAATCTAAAAGGAGTTTCATCAACCAAACATAAACAAAAAATCAGTACATAAAAGCTAGCCTAAAACCCTATTACAAACAGTTGCAAATCATAAAGAGAGAGCCCTCTCTGATCACAGTTTGGCTAGGAACAGTGATCCAAAGATTGGTTAGTGGTTACCCCGGCCGTATTCCCTTGGGAGTCATAGGGAACAACCTGGGTGTTAACAAACCATTCAAATTACACTTAGCATATTGTTCTTTAAACCTTCAACAAACAGGACATCTTGAGCTTTATAATTGTCATTATCAAGGCTAACTATTCCTTTGCATGTTATTCTAGCTGGTGTATTATCACCAAGAGAGACACTACCAACTTTAACATACTTTAGAGAAATATATTTTGCAATGCTCCCTTTGTTAGGTGGAATAATCCATCTTGCGAATAACATAGATCTCCATAGACCTCAGAGAAATCTAGTAACAAAAAATAAATAACTGCTACCTTTCCCTAACTTATGATTGACTGAAACAAACAATATGAGAGAGGTCACTTACTGTTTAATTGAAATGCCTGATGAAGTCCCTTTTAGATATTTTGACCATCTGCTTCTCCTCGATTCTTTATATATTGTTTCAATGGTTCCCATAGCTTCTCCATGATGTCTTGAAGGAGATCTGCATAGACAGAAACATACACAATATTAAAGCATCTAGTATATAGCATAAAAGATAAATGAACTAATTAACTCAATCATACATCATAAATTGATCAATAGGCAATCATAACCTATGTGGGTGATCAAGGAATCCCACAAATGATATCAAAGAAGACATAATTGGGAAAGAATAGTTACTTTAATATTAATAAAATGGAGAACAAACTTACAACCTCAAAGCCTTGATGTTACAAGTCTCTTCTCACAATCTCCAACCCTCCATTTGAATGAATAACCTCCTAGCCTTATTTCTACAACATAAGCCAACTTCCAACAATCCTTCTTAATCCTCAAGCCTATGTTAGCTTTATAGGCAAAGAGGGGGAAGTTTGGGATCCATTTCCAAAGGGATGAGATCCAAAAATTGTGGGATAGGGGTTCTGTTGGCTTGATGGGGCCTGACCCAGGTTCAAAAGAGTTTTAGCCAAACAAATCCCGCGCTACCAGCCCTTTCGGAAAACATTTGTGGAGCACGGACTGAAGTCTCACCCAAGGTAGTATGGGAAGGTGATGGAACTAGGTTTCCGCACCCTAGGGATGTCTTGACGAGGACTGGAAGGGATGCGAACCGATCTGCACCCTCGTGCTACTCTGCACCACTATCAATCTTCTGCATAGATCCACCACAAGGTGCTACTTAATTCTTATTATTATTGTGTTTATTCTAGATCTTAAGGTCTTTAAGAAAGCATTTAACAGTTATACCCAGTGTACACACCCATAAATCTTACTGATTTGCATAAACTCATAACATAAGTAGAAACATATAAATCATAGCAGATGCATAAACTAGAATATAAATGGATCCACAATATTTCAAAACCATCTTATCTTTATTAATGTCTTTGTTTCAGTAGAATCCACTTCCTACCCTGCGCACACAGCTACAGGGGTTTGTGTACACAGTTGCGGACTCTACCAGGGCTTTACACACATAGCTGCGGAGGCTCTATCTAACCACTAACACCCACGACTCGGACTTACAGACTCAGAGCAAATATTACCTTCACAGACCCATAATACATCTGATCTTTCACCAAAAAGCTACCTTCTCCCCTTAGAGCCTCACTCTATTTATACATTCCCATGGTCCACAGACCATGGGTAGGCTGACTCACTTTCTCGTATTTTACATTATTTTTGGGTGGACAACCCTTTGACTCGACCTATTACATTTCACACTCCACACACTTCACGCAACTTTTACAATATCATTACCCCAACGTATGGACTTTAAGCCCCAAAACTGTTATGTGGGGCCTCCGCTACCCAATAGGCCCCCAACACAATCATCGTGACTCGTCCCAAGTCACTCGTTGGTGCGCGATATGCGGTGTGAAGCCTTCGCGGTCCACCATCCCTGTGAGTGACGCACTATGTTCTGTTACTTCCTTCTTGTCCTCTGCAACTCTTCTTGAAGATCCTACTCCATTTCCACTACAAATTCGCGCAACCGATGATGCTCATTGTGCTCTGCTCGGTTAACATAGAGCACCCCCTCATAGGATTTTTGCTCAAGCTCGGGTGCCACCTGCAGGAACTCTTCGTGCCAATGTATCAAGTCTCGAATTTCTAGTCTATTATACGCACTGTCGGCTACAGTTTGTGTTGCTTTTTTGCAAGAAATATGTTGTTGTTCGTGAGATCCCAATCTTCAAGGTGCATCAGAGACGAACTATTAACTGCACTTTCCTCATTTGTCTCAATATTCACGGTCTTTTCCTTATCTTTCGTAGGTTGATGGCCAGCTCGTGGTGTATGCAGCGACATCCAGACTAGTTCTGCTTCATGTCTAAGAATTTCCAGTACATCCCCTACTATTGGTGTTGAACTCAGCACAGCATCTGTGGCCATCAACATCATACTATCTAGAAGGTCCTACATCTCCATTAGCTATATTACAACCCCTAGGTTCACTCCTTTAGTGTCAATGATCAACAGTTCCATGCCGGTGGGAAGGCACAATAGCTCACTTCTCTTAATACCATAGATCATTGGGTGGATTCCCCCCTACGATTTATAGACATGTTTAAATTTAGTCATTCCCTCCTTTTATAGCGTTTTAATTTTACATCTATGGTAGATCGTTCTGAATCTGGCTCATACTTTGTATTTTAATTGTCCGCCGCCTGCTCCTTTTCACTGTAGCTTAGACATCCTTTCATGAACAGTGACAACAATGGTCACCTCCATGCTTATCCATCCAGCAGTGCATCCCCTTCTGCGCAACCGTGACCCTTGTCACATACCAATATTATGCACACCCTTGTTGTTGCATAGCTCCCTCATAGAATGCTTTTTCATCCCGCACTCTCTTTCAACTGTCTGGAGTGGTGAGACTTTACTTCGATTTTTTAGTCAGGAAGTTGGCCCACCCATGTAGAGCTTCAGGTGGCTGCCATTTACTTTTCCTGGGAAGGGTTCTCCATTAAGCTTCCCGAGCTGGACCGTGCCTCCATCTGTGACTTCTTTGACTATATACGGTCCCAACCAATGCATTCAGAGCTTTCCAGGGAATTTCTCGAACTTGCTGTCGTATAGTAGGACTAGATCGTTTCTTTGAACATGCGCACGTTGATATGGTGATCATGCCAAGCGTTTTCCCACTTCTTCTGTACCTGCTGATGGAATCTTGCCAGAAACCATTCCTCCTCAAGGTCTTCTAGTTGTGCGAGTCTTTCCTCCAATGCTCCATGGTTTGCCAAGCCTGTCATCACTGCTATTCGCAAAATGGGTACAATGTATTCCTTTGGCATGATGGCTTCCATGCCATAGACTAACCGGAAAGGTGTCTGACCCATCAACTTCTTGCATGTGGTTTGGTATGCCCATAGCACAACAGGTATGCATAAATCCCAATCGTTTCACTGCGCATTACATACCTTGGTCAACGCAGTCTCCAAAATCTTGTTGAAAGCTTCGACGGTCCCATTCGCTTGCGGATGGTATGATGTACTGTTTTGATGATATATCTGGAATTCCTCAGTGAGCGCACTGATAGTCTCATTCAGGAAGTGCGTTTCGCGGTCGCTCATTAAAATGTTTGGGCATCCAAAATACGTCAACACATTTTAAAACAAAAATTTCACAGCTATGGCGGCTGTGCAGTCTTTAAGCGGCTATGCTTCCACCCATCAAGTTAATTATTATATCGCGGTGATGATATAGCACACACCCATCTTTCCTTGAGGTGTGATAGGCCCCACAAAGTCGATCGCCCATTTTCCAAATAGTTGCAATGTCATCTGTGGCTTGAGCGACATTTCGTCCCTCTGTGATGGTTTCCCAATCCATTGACATACATCACAGGCTTCACAGTACGCTTTTGAGTCTTGATGTAGAGTTGGCCACCATAGTCCAACACGAAGAGTCTTTTGTGATGTGGTGTGTCCCACATAATGTCCTCCTACAACCCCCCAATGTGCTTCAACAAGGATTTGTCCTCGCTCAAATTTAGGTACATACCTTCATAATATTTCATTGTTGCCCATTTTGTAGAGGTGCCACGCAATAACATTAAAGTTTGTTGTGCATATTACCAGTTCTTTCTTCTGTTGAACTGAATACCCCTGTGGCGCGGTCCCTGTGGTTATGAAGTGGATTATATCCTCAAAGTGGCCATCCATGATGCGCATTGCATAAATATGTGCATGAAGTAGTCCTTCTTCTAAGTTTGTGGGCTCTTCACCATTCTGAATTTGGGACAGGTGATCTGGGCCTACATTTAGATGTCCTGGATTTACGGTGACTTCGAAATAATATTCTTGAAACAATAAAAACCAGCTACAAATGCACCCCCCAACACAAGCTTATTCACTAAGTATTTTAACATGGAATTATTAGTATACATCTTAAAGTGTTCATCGAGTAGATAGTGGCGGTATTTCTGGAGCGCATATACCATCGCCAACCCCTCATGCTCAGTAGTGGAGTAGTTCTTTTCAACTTTGGATAGTTGACGGATTACAAACGCGATCGGGTGATCGATGCCTTCCGCACCTTCGTGCGTAAGTAGAACACCCAACGCAATATACGATGCATCAACACATACATGAAATTCAATGCCCCACTTTGGAAAGACCAGAATAGGCATGGATGCCATTTTTTCCTTGAGAACCTCCAAACTCTTCTTACATTCCTCATTCCAAAAATATGTAGCATCCTTTTTCAACAACTGTTCCATAGGTGCCATGATTTGTGCATAGCTCTTAATGAAATTTCGGTAGTACCCAGTGTGTCCCAATGTGGCACGCAGTTGTTTAACGCTTTGCGATGCCTCCATATTGAGTATGACAGTAACCTTCGCGGGATCCACCATCAAGCCTTGTCGATAGACCACATGATCGAGCAAGTTTCCGAAGGGGATGAGGAAAGTGCATTTCTTAAGGTTCAACGCAATTTGGTGTTGTTGGCACGTATCTAGCATCAACTGTAAGCTCATGATATGTTTCTTGACTAGCCCAAATATAGTCCAATCATCAAAGTAAACTTCCAGAAACTTATGGATGAATTCCTTGAACGTGGCCACTACTATGTGTGAAAATATCACCTAGGCGTTCTTTAACCCAAAGGGCATAAGCGTGCACTAAAAACATCTCCATTCGGTTGCGAAGGTGGTCTTGCTTCTATCTTCCGACATGATCTTAATCTGATGGTACCCTGAAAACCCATCCGTAAATGAGTACGCTTCCTGTTTGCCAACATTCTCTAGAACTTCAACTGTAAATGGCATCGGGAATGGGTTATGAACACAGGGATCATTCAATTTTCGGAGGTCCATGTAGATTCGAATTTCACCCTTTTGTTTCTTCTCCTGGACTATCATAGGACTCACCCAGTCAGACTCTTTCACAAGTTCAATAATTCTCGCTGCCAGCATTTTGTCGAATTCTTCACAGACCTTTTCCTTATACTTTGAATTCAAGCAGTAGGGACGCTTCTTAACTATCTTCGTGTCTGGTTTTAGAGTTATCTTCATCACCCCTAGGTCGCCAAGGATCCCTTTTAACTCAGTTATTTTGGTTGGGAATAAGTTTTGATGTTTGCGAAGTAACTCGACGACCTTATTCAATGTGGCATCATCCCAATAGTCCCCAAGCATTGCGTACTTCGGCTCCTCCTTCTTACCAATGTTGACTTGTTTCGTCTTCAGTGGCGCGGTGATGTTAGTGTCGTCGATTGTGGGTCCACAAACCTCGTGAATCTCCTCTATTTCCGGAATATTGATGTTTCTGGGGTCATCCTCATCATCGTCTACCTGCACATTGTAACATTCTAGGGCCTAGCTCAACTGATGTGACCACTCTGGTTGCGTTATTTCTTTTGGTTCCAGTGGTATTTTGAAAATGGCGACTTTCACAACTTGCAACGCGTCGTCAACAGTATCCATCTATTGGTCTTCAAATAAGAACATTAATAAAAATCCTTTGCGCAAGATATCCCATTTGCCTGTACCGTGTCAAAGTTTTGTCTCTGTATACCAGTTCCTGGGAATGACATCCAGGGTATGATAAAATAAGTGTACCCACTCTAGCTGGGGTTCTTCCCCATAGGCTTTGGTCCATTTTGTGAGGTGCATGCATGGGTCATCGTGTCCATCGTATTTCTCAGTTATTCATAGTTCTGGCTTCCCAAACCTTATTTGATTCATCTGCCTGCAGCCGCACCAGTCTTCAAAGGTTCCTTCATGTGTTCCCCACCAACGCCCAAGCGTTGCACGCAATGCTGTTGTAGGGAAAAGTATCCGACTCGGATGACCCTATCCCACTCTAAGGGTGATAGTACCTCAGCAACAACTGTAAAGAAAACTACTTAAGGTTTACTTCTTTATGAAAGCAAGAGAGAGTGAAGGAATGCACTAACCGTTGCCTTGCGCTTAATGTCGAATCCAAACTCTTCTCTTAGCTGCTTGCTCCCAGCTCCTTGCTCTTTTGCTGGCCCAGCTACAATGAGATCCTGCCAAATAACAAAGAAGGAAACTACAAGAAGCATGCAATCATAACTGATTCAAGGATTAGCACAAATCAAATATACAATTATCACAACACATCATTGAAACAAGTGCATATAGAAGAACCTCAATAGCTTTTTATTAATAGAAGAAGTAAAGTTCTGAGAAGGTTACAACCATTGAAGGCCCCAATCCAGCAACACCTCCCAGCAGAAAGAATTTCTCCTCTTCACCTCCTTCAAGCAATCACCCAATAGCTCTATAGTGAAACCAACAGCATATCATTACTTTGCACAAAATTCCAGCCTCCTGAGCTCATAGGAGAGAGCTCAATATATAGATGAATTGAGAAAGGATGAGTCAGCTTGCAACTGATGTGTAGCTGCCTTGTGTCCTCTCTCTCTTCAGTTGATCTTCAGTTCTTGAGTCCACTTGGAGAAACTTGCTTCCACTTGGAGAAACAGAGCCTCTGACTCATCACAAGGCGAAATCCCTGATCCAAGTGTCATTTTTGGAAGATTCCAGAGCAATGACTCAGTGTGCCACTTGTCCCATCTCGCTCAGCGCAGGTGGCCTTTGTTCTACCTGCTTTGCAACGCAGGTACACCATGGAGGAGTTGAGTTTCAGCGCAGAAGCCTAGTGGAGCACCTGCTTTGATTTCAGGATTGCTTGTTTTTGAGTGTTTTCAGGTGGAGAACTGATCTGAGAGCTGTTGGTTTGCTGACCTTGTTCCTCTAGGGGTAGGAACATCATGTTTAGGGACTTTGGATCCCTTGGATTATTGACAATTCATGCCTGATGCTGTAAGGCACAAAATTGTCTATAACAAATGCCCATTTTAATGCATCAAACCTTTGGTTCACTAGTACCGCACTCTCAAACATGGTCAGGAATTCGTCCACCGCTGTCGACCCATCATACGTCGATAGCTCTCAATCCTGAGTTGTTATACAACACAGCGACCTAGTCATCATGTTACAGTTTAATTTTCTTTCTCCATTCAGCCGATTATTCCATCATTCGTCTTCTTCATATGAATCTAAAGTGCAGGCCTCCGCGGACTCCCACGATGTTCTTCCTTCTGCAATTGGATTTACCCAATCTTGATCTCACGCAGTTATCTTGTAGAGATGATGCAAGTCATCCTTATTTTCATCGTCGTGTATAGGTTCAGTTTAGCGCGCTACTTCAGCCGGGTTTAGCGGAATGACTACTCGTAGGGAATTTTTCTCAAATATCATCTTCTATTTCTTTAAATTAATGACTCCATTCATATCTGTGGCTCATTCTATCCCTAATAATGTGGGGTAAGGGTTACTATCATCCATAATTTCTATTACCTCAAAGTTTGTTTGTGTGCTCGCGCCTTCTATATCCACTGTGACTCCTTGCAATCTCCCCATGGGCAAGATCTTTTGTTGGTTTTCCATCCGTAATTGAATAGGAGACCACTGTAATGTTGGCCTGCCCATGCATTCCCATGTCTATTTAGGTACCACATTAGCATCCAAGCCTAAGTCTAGAATGATCTATTCCATCTCATAGTCATCGATCTGCGCCGTTAATCACATTTCCCGTCCAGTGTGCAAAGCATGTTTTCATAGTTTCTAGACCACATGAGGTTCACCTGACCCTGCACACCTAGTTATTAGCTCTTGTAATCCTTCAACTGCCTTATTTTTGCGTAGCAACTTCATACATGTCTCTAGAGAGGTAGTTAGTGTCGAGGGATCCATTTTCGGCTCGGTCGGATCCTTACTACCTGAGGTAGAGACCTCCACGAAGCTCTTCTTAGCTTCCCTAAATGGCTTCTTCATGTGTTCCAAGTTGAATTCAAGCAGCTTCGTAGGGGTCTTGGGAACCCCTAGGTTTTCCTCGGTTAATTCCCCCTTATCTTCCCCTGTGGCCATGCCACTTTTGAGCATCATGTTCACATTGGGGTCTTCCTCACGTAGTTCAGACCACATCATTTGGATGTTCTGCATCAGCGTAGGTTGTGCTGCCCTTTTCTCACGTATCTATGCTATCAGCATGGGGCAATCTATCATTTCATGATTGAACTGCTTGTAGTAGGGGCATGATATTCTGGTCGGGTTGGTACAATCACGCGCGTAGTGCCTTGGTCCTCTAGAGTTATAATAGATTAGCTTCCCACGGCCCCTTCCTGGCCCCATTCCTCCCCTTCCTCGTCCTCGCCCTTGGAACCCACCGCGCAAATTCGTCGCGGCTGGATCCTGACTTCGCGCCTCAGTCTGCATGTTGTAGGCAGGTGTTCGATCGATCAACCATTCATAACTACGGTAGTCTTGTTCATCATGGCCCATGGATCTACAAAAATTGTGAAATAGCTGCTAGGGTGTCTGGGTAAACTTTTGCAGTAGGTGACAGTTATCCGTGGTGTGCTTTCCTCCCACTTGACAGATCATGCACCAAAGCGAGGGAGACGTGCTTGGCCCCACCTATGCTTTTGGTCACAACAGCATTGGTCACCCCTATCCAATAGTTGGCAAATATCAGACAATGATATTTATCGTGGCCCTAGCTTCTACATTTTATGCACTGCACCACTTCTTGCGCTTCTGGCTAGGGCACCTTCTCCTGTTTCAAACTTTGCATATCCAAGCATAGGTTTTGTAGTTGTGCATCGATCTGCTGAACTCCCAACCCAAGATCCTGTATTGGAGTCTCATGCAACCTCATCGCTATCTCTAATGCTTCAACTTGGGTCAAGATCTTTTGCTGTGACAACGCCGTTCTCAGATGTAGTGTCAAAGATGCCACAAACCATGCACGATGTTGCGCATCCTTTAGCATCATGTTAGCCTCTCGGATCATACTCTTCAGTCTCTGATCCAAATCCCAAGGGGTTTCACCAGGAAGCATCATGATCTCCTTGAACCTAATGATCGACTGCGTCTCTAATTTCAGCCGGCTAAACTCTTTGTTCAATGCATCTCGGATCTCCGCTATTCTGGCATTTGGGTGATCGCTAGATTTCTTGATATACCAAGTCAGCACGTAATCCTGCAACGAACTCACCAAGGTATCCATTTTAATATTATCATCCATAACTCCATGCGCCTCCCACACTTCCCTTACTATGAACCAAAATTGTTCTGGATCTTCACTTCCTACTCCTCTGAATATAGGAAACTTGATCGCGCTCGCCATGTAAACTTATGGTTTAGCAAAGTTAGTGTCCTGAGGCCAATCATGAACTCATACAGCTTCTGATCCAACCAATATTAAATCTTTTTCTTCTTTGGGTTCTAGCATTCGGACGTCAGACATCCCTTAGGTAGATCCCGATCTTGACAACAGAACCATTTGTTGGCTTGATG
The DNA here is from genome assembly GCA_031772625.1 of Pinus tabuliformis. NCBI lineage: Eukaryota > Viridiplantae > Streptophyta > Pinopsida > Pinales > Pinaceae > Pinus > Pinus tabuliformis. Next base: position 1,388,574,909 of record CM062804.1, read on the forward strand.
GGGCCCGACCCAGGTTCGGAAGAGTTTTAGCCAAACAAATTTCGCACTACCAGCCCTTTCGGAAACAGTTCACGGAGTGCGAACTGAAGTCCACTCGAGGTAGTATGGGAGGGTGTCGGAACCAGGTTTCCACACCCTAGGGATGTCTTGACGAGGACTGGAAGGGTCGTGAACCGATTTGCACCCTTGCGCCACTCTGCACCTCTATCAGTCTTCCGCATAGATCCACCACAAGGTGCTTCCTAATTCTTATTATTAATGTGTTTATTCTATATCTTAAGGTCTTTAAGCAAGCATTTAACAGTTATACCTAGTGCGCGCACCCATAAATCTTACCGCTTTGGATAAACTCATAACATAAACATAAATATATAGATCATAGCAGATGCGTAAACTAGAATATAAAAAGATCCACAATATTTCAGAACCAACTTATCTTTATTAATGTCTTCATTTTAGTACAATCCACTTCCTACCCTGCGCACACAGCTGCAGGGGTCCATGCACATAGCTGCAAACTCTACGAGGCCTCCACGCACATAGCTATGGAGCCTCTATCTAACCACTGACACCCACGACTCAGACTTAGAGACTCAGAATGAATATTACCTTCACAGACCCATAATACATCCAATCTTTAACCAAGAAGCTACCTTCTCCCCTTAGAGCCTTGCTCTATTTATACATTCCTATGGTCTGCGGACCATGAGCAGGCTGACTCACTTTCTCTTATTTTACATTACTTTTGGTTGAACAACCCTTTGAGTCGACCTATTACATTTCGCGCTCCGCACACTTTGCAGAACTTTTACAATATAATTACCCTAATGTATGGACTTTAAGCCCCAAAACCGTTATGCAGGGCCTCCGCTACCCAACAAGTTCCAGAAAGAGAGGGAGGTAGCTCCATGATAGGAGGGATCAAGGTTGTATAGGAATCCATTCGAAGCTTGTTAGTTGGGAAAGATTTGACTAACAATGCTTCTAGACTTTACTTTTTATTCTTACATGAAGTAAGTCATGTGTTCAGGTCATAGTGTAAGCTAGAGCATACTTATGTGTAGTTTCTAATGGACTCTTCAGCATATGCACAAAAATTGAATAGGGAATAACACATGAAGACAAAAATGGGTTTTTGAGCCTTGGGATCCAAGAATTTCATTCTCTTTGGGATAATTTGGATTCTAGCCTTGCAATGGTATTATTTGGAACACATTGATGGATAGTGAAAGATCCAAACCGATGGTCATTTGCCTAATGCGACAAAATGATGTGTAACAGATTACCCCTAAAGTGATAAGTTAGAAGAGACGTTTGATGACTGAAGTACTTTATCATACCAAGGTTTTGGTTAGAGACTGCAGCTGGAGACCTAAACCAATCAATCAAATGTTACAATGCAATATATATAGTCATCGTTGAGGTAGGAATTCCCATACTCATAACATAAATGTCTCAAAGAAACAATATGGAAATACACCTATAGATCCAGGTTAAGATAAGACATAGTATGGACATAATCATCAATGGATCTATGTTTAAATCATGGATATTTAATAACTCGATGCAGCTTGGATGGATGAAGCTAGATCTATGGTCTTGATCTCCTTCTAGTCTCGATCCATAGTATGAATCTAGCCATGCGAGTGAATGTCTCAGAGTAAAAAATTGTAGAAACCACTTGATTACCGGTCAATGATGTGAACTGTTAACAAGCACAAGAGAAACAACCAATAATGAAAATGGCTCTCACGGTACTTCCAATACAATCTATGAATTGTGAAAGATATACTGATGTCAAATGCTCATAGAATCATTCTATCGAAGCTCAATGATGAGAACATATTGCCGAAGATGAGAAACCTGCCTTTAAGGCATGTAGGCTCCAAGGTATTGAAGGTTTCTAGAAAAAATTCCTAGATAGTGAGCTGAAGTCGATAGGAAGAGACTCGCTACAAGAGGGCCTATAACATGAAACTCATGTCAAGTTTTCAAGAAAAATAGTTGGGAGTAATCCAGGACTCACTTAGGGATGGTTGACTTGATTGAAAGCTATGAATCGTAAAGTAATTTTACTGAGGTTGGACTTCTCTTGAACATATCAGAGACATGACATTTTATATTGCGAGAATTTGACTCAAAAAATAATACCCAAACCAACTAAATAATTTCAATGAGGTATGGTTAACTGAGAGAAAAATGGATTTCCCAACCTAGACACAAAAGGTGATAGAGTTTCATGTTCAAGGGCGACATATTGCCTTTTACAACACAAAAAAAAAGTTTCTTTCCCACTTCCCCCTACCATTATTGGCAAGTACCTCTTTATTTTCTACAAGCTTGAGGAGCAAAACATATGCTTGTTCTGTAAGCTCATCCTTCAAATGAGTCCTTCAAAGTATTTTTAAAAAACCCTAGGAAGGAGTGGTTCAATCTCATCATGCTTAACGAATCCTATACTGTTTAAGTTTTACGAGTCTGTTGACGGTGTTGGATCTGCCAACATTTAGGGGAGATCCTCGATATGAGGTCCCAATTAGACTTCACACCATTTGGTGTAGGAGTCCCATTCGGTATGATGGCACGGTTGCCAAATACTTAGAGATTTACCATGACTCTAGCTTTCAACACAAGAGAGTGTTGCAATGGTACCTTCGAAAAGAAAGGTGAGTGTGCTCGGTGAATGTGCAACGTAACTGTGTCTAGGTTCTCTTATTGTAGGGGAGGGGGGGAGAAAAGTGAGCCTCTAAGTGAGAGGTAATAGTACCACCCAGGAAGAGACACACTCAAACCAGGAAGACATATCCAACATCCAACAGAATAGTCCATAGCGGATGTGGCAGTAGTTAAAACCAAACAACAAGGAACGATACATCTACCATCTAGCGGAATAGTCCACAACAGATGTGATAGTCGTCATAACCAATGACTGGGGAAAGATCTATCTAGTATCCTACAGAGTAGTCCACAAGGATGAGAGATCAGTGATAACCATTACAACACATTCCCAACAAGATAAGCACTAAAACAATTGAAATAGTTCAACTATATTAGTACATGTGAAACAAACATGAAATATAAAGTCTTACAGAATAGTCTTACAAACATCCATAAGTCATGCATGGAAAAGTGTTGGCTTAAAAAGGCGTATGTATTAATAAAAAGTTCCAAGAGACATATTTACATCATACATCACTAGCCCCAGTAGTGGGACATTGGAGCCACTCCTTGCTCCTCAAAGAACTCACTGAAACTCTCTATGCTTTGTGGGAGGAGAAAAGGTCAAAAGTCCTTTGCTCATACAATGAAGGGGTATATATAACTAAGGGGTGATGCTTGACCCTTGTGACTCTTTGACTACCCTCATGACTATTCAACTTCCTATGTCTTTTCAACTAACATGAATCTTCATATTCATTTGTGTCCTTTGGACTTCCACTTTACATTACATTTGATTTACAATATACATGACTCATAATAGTGATGTGGCCTTTGAAAACTCATGACACAACTTAACATGACACTCCTAACAAGGACTAGCTTTCTGAGGTGGCAATGTGAAGCCGTTGTTGCTACTGAGTGATAGATGTGTTCTTGGATGTGCGTTCTCTTCTCCTCCACATAGCTTGATGATACGAGGTATTCAATGATATTTGGACTTTGAGAGGTGGTAGCATGCATGTGTTCCATTTTTTTGTTCTTAATAAGCTTCTTCTTTCTTCTAGATTTGAGTGAGTCTTCTAGTATGTTTTCTACTTCTTCTCCTTCTTCATCATCTCACCATGATCTAATAGTGTACTTGTTCCTGCAATTCACTCATGACAAGATGACATCAAATCCAAAAACTCCCTAGTCTAAGATGATGCATTGTTATCCATGGACTTGGCCCGGGATAGGTTACAGGATGGGAAAGAGGGCCTAGTAACTACGCATTTCATAGTTCTAGGTGACAAGGAGGGAGGTTGGTCCTTGAGACTGCGTAGAGTGCAACTCAGGCTTGGTTGAGGAACTCCTGAGCACAATCCTCACTATCAGGAAAAATTGCACAAAAGCCACTAGGAGACAGGATTGTGCAGTTAAGACAGTCAGTGGCTAATGTGGGATGGGACCCTGGGAGGCAGGTATGCACAATTTTTAGAGGCAAGTCAGGACTGGGCAACAGAGGGGCCTGGGAGGAAAGGTCTGTAGAGTTATTGAGATTAGTGAGTCCCGGCTGAGGGAGGAAACTGGGGAGGTAATTCTGTGTAGTTCTTAGAAGCAATGTAGGTTTGGTCCTCTATGCATTGTGGGGTTCCAACAGGAATGAAATAATCTTTATGAATGATCTTGCAAAATGTGAAGTTTAGGTCAAGCTGGGAGAAGTTACTATGCAATTATGGGGATGAAGGTAGGCTTCTCAGCTTTGGAATTATGTAGTGAAACTACCCTAGGTGACAATGACTGTGCACTACATAGTTCCAGGTAGGAAGGTTGCATCACTGAGGAATGAGACTGCACAGTGCACAATTTAGTTAGGGTTCGATGAAAGTGAGTTGCCCGGTCGAAAGGATTTTTAGAGAAATGACGAAGTGCGGGAGGGAAGTGAACTTGTGAGGAACTTGAACTTGTGATCACACACATAGACACCCTAACAACAAGACAAAGCATTACCATCTGTAAGATTGAAAAGCAACAAATGCGACACTAAGGGTGGACTTAGAATGACCGTGACGACACTTGTGCGACAACACTTACAACTTTGTGTATGAGTGCGAAATATGTTTCCATAGCTAGGGCAACTCGAACACACAAATACCAACGTTTGAAATCACTAAAAAAGGACTACAAGCATGGTAAAATAATCAAACATGCCAAAATATGACAGTTGATCAAAAAAGCAAAAGGGGTGAAAAGACTCTTAGAAAGCTCATGAAATGAGCTCAAGTGTTTGGAACCATAAAGTGAAAGACCAAGGAAGGCTTTGAAATTTAAGTGCAAGCTAAATTTTTCGAGTGTGTCTCACCTGTTACAACACTTGGCGACACACTGGTTGAATACCAACTTCTCTATCTTGGTTCATTTTTTAGTGCACGACATTGGTCCTTCAAGTAGTATTGATTCATTGTTTAGATTACTTTGGCTCCCCACTTAACCCATGGGTAGACATGGTTTCCTTTGTACCTTTTTAGCTGACAAAACATAAGATTCAACCAGATCACAATGTTACGAATTGGGAAGGGTAGTTTAGCTTGCGAGCTTAATATTCTGAGAGTATAGTTTTTCATCTCTCATGTTGCTCTGCTGCTAGCTAGCCTGGAAAGTACCCCGACTGATCCAAAATTGATCTTAGATAGACTTCTATGTCTAATTTGTTCCTCACATAGGAAAATGAAAGTCCAAGTATGCTCTTGGAAATAGTCCCATTGCATATCTCCTCTTGTTCTGAATCTACTACAACTTGAATGGACCAGAGTGGACCTCGTATGATGAAGTTATTACAGAAGGAAAGTTTCCTTTGTCCTTTGAAAAGGAGGCAAAATCTTATGAAAATGGCCTAAAAGGCTCATTGAAGAAATCACATCAGAAAAAGCCAAGGGAAGGACTTAACGCAAGGGCGAAAGGACCCCCGATCAACGATCTCAAATATATTTGGTCAGAGGTAGGCTACATCCGATATCGAGACCCCAGGCTGAGCGGTATGTGATTGAATTGGCGATTAGGGCGATAAACAATCAGAGGATTAGAGGCATAGACCCTGCTGATGCGATACATGAGGTGCGATATCGATCATTGGCAGATTGGTGGTCAGCATAACCAAAAGGAAGACCCCTGGGCCGTTGCAACAGTGATATTGCAACATGCGATAAAGCGATGGGCCAATGTGCGATTGCGCATGGACCATTGGATCAGGCATGCAGATCAATGGTCAGGATTCGATTAGGGTGATCGGCAATCAGGTGATCGGTGGATCCCCGATACAAAGGGCCATTACATGCACCATGTGACTTGCGATAGTGATATGCCAATAAGGGCCAGACTCGATGGGTTTATAGACCCCATTTCTTAAATTTTGAAATCTGGATTTTTTTATTTTCAGTGTATTTCTGCGTATTTGGTGTTTTTGACAATTTCTTCACGCGACTTGCAAATGCAATAAGATGATGGACCCAATAGGTTTATAGGTTTGATTCCATATTTTTTGAAGTCTGATGAAACACTCCATGATGCGTTTTCCTGTGTATTTCTATTATGCTACTATTTTTGGGATTATGGTAGGAGGAAGGCCAAACGACCAAGCTTCCTGCACCGATAGTTCATTCCAATTGTGAACTGGTGCTCTCGATTGAGATGCATGAGTTTCAAATGATGTGGGATTGTGGTTGTTGTGTATTAAAAAAACACAAAGAAAACAATTGCTAGGGATTCGCGCAGAGGTTGAGAGATAACACAGAGAGATCAATTGACGAGTAGCTGAGAAAGTTTCTGGGAGTCGCTTTGGGGTCGAGCAAAACCAAGGAGTTGAAAGTTGCTGAAGAGGTCACTGGAAGGTTGCTGAGAATTCACTTAGAGGTCGAGTGGACATGAAAGGAACACAGAGGCCAAGAGAAGCTCACAGCTACACAGAGTCAGAGCTCAAGATAGCTATGCAGAACAAGAAGGTCGATAGCAGCAAAGAGCCAAGAGCTAGAGCCAGAGCCAGAGAGCTCACAACAGACTTCTAAGAGCCAGAGAGCTGTAATGAAGTTGTAGAATAGCAAAGAGATCAAATGATCAAGCTGTTGCTGGTGTCTAGAGTGTGCTGGAGACAGAAGGAGTTCCAGAGACATTTAAGAGAATTTTGAGGGACTCAGAGAAGCCAGAAGCTGAAGAAGCTCAAAGCACTGACTAAAGGAGTCAAGTCCAGAGAAGCCTAGATCTGTCTGTAGAGTGAGGAGATACAGGGGTAAGATGGCATTCTAAACCCATAGGTTTAGTTGTAAACCAATGGAGTTGAGCATGGAGCTGGTAAAAGATTTCAACCATAATCCTAAAGAGCCTAGTCGAGTTGATTAGAGCTCAAGGAGACGTAGCCCAAGAGTTTTCGGTCAACTCCATATTACATTGGTGTCTTATGTGTTTGCTTATTTGTTGTTTTATTTACTGTTATATGTATTTTATATCAGCATAAGCAACTGAACTTAAATCACATTAAAAGTTAAAAAAAACACCAGCATACACTAATTTTCAAGCACTTTTTAATTCCGCAATTGGTTAATCATAATGTATTGGAAATATATAAGATTTGGAAGTGGTAGAGATTCTTGTAAGCTGACAAGAAACCTTTAGTGCCCCATTTCTAGATCAGGTGGTATCAGAGCTTAAGTTTGATTAACCCCACCTTCAAAGAAGGTGATATCAAAGCTGATTATACCAGAGCAAGTGGTATCATATCATAATGCTAAATGACAGAGCAAAAGATTGCTTGTCTGAAAGGTGTTTGGGCAGTCAAGGATTGATTTTCTAATTAATTGTATGCTTGTTTGCAGACTGACTATTGTTTGAGTTTTCATAGGTGAAGGGAAAGCTATTATTAGCTGAGTCCAGGAGAGGACAAGAAGGAATAAGGGCTGAGGGAATTCTTCTCATCCCAATGGACCTCAAGGCAATCTTTGAAGCACAAGAGGTTTGTTGCAAAAGGTTGCTTGAATAATCTCTTTATTGCCAAAGAAGCCTTAGTCAAGTATCAACATGAAGAAGGGGTAAACAATTCCTGTTTGTCTTCAAATTCTTCTAAGAATACTTATATCGGTTCTTTTCAAAAACATACCAGAGGCATAGGTTCCAAGTTAATGTCCAAGATGGGATATGAAGGAAAAGGCTTGGGTAAACATGCACAGGATATTGTTGAGCCAATAATGGTTGAGGAAAGGCCTAAGTATTTGGGTCTTGGATATGGACAAGCTTATGGAAAAAGTTCTGAGGCTACCATGAAGACCATTGAAACGGATCCAGGAAGGAGTTTCATTTCAGGTCTTCTACCTCAAGATTGTGAAGATTGTATTCTTGGGGAATACAATGGTGTGAAGCATACCTTGCAGAAAGAAGGTGTATATCAGCATACACTTGAGCCAGAGAGTTGTGGAAACTTTGACAGCCTTGAAGAGATTGATGGTGTTCCAATGGGAGCTAATTCTTCATTCAATTCACCTCCTCAAGAAGGAAATAAAGGTGAAAGAGAAAGGTATAATTCTAGTTCCAATCATATTCCATTTTATTATGTTCAGCATGGTAAATTTCCATATAAGTGTGGGAAAATAATTGCATGTTCCTTTTGTGGTTTGGGTAACCATCATGTTTCTATATGTTGGAAGAGAATGGCCACATACAGGAAACTATTGAAGGAAAAGAAGAAAGAAGCCAAAGGTCCATTGGACAAGGAAAATCATGTTGTTAAGGGGATGCACATGTGTTGCACTCACTGCCATAAGTAAGGACATGTTGCTACAAAATGTTGGACTCTGAATCCAACAATTCTTCCACAAAAGCTAAAGAAGGTGGAAAGAGAGAATGGCAATAATGGAAAGGAAGTTTCCATGAATGATGTGTTTCAGGATGATTCACATGTTGATGTTGAAGTGCAGACAAAGGTAGAACCTTTGAAATGGATTGGTAAGAAATGGTTAGAGTTCTTATCCAATTAAAGACTGCATGTATTTTGATTTTATGCATTTATTTGCATTTCTTTGTTAATGGAATGCAAGTTGCAGGATTATACCAAGAAGGTGAATGGAAAAGTTGAGTAGGAGGCTCATTTGTTGCTGCAACATTATGTTCATTTTAGCTTCGAAAGTATAGTGTGCTTAAGCGAAAGTTGAAGGATGAAATGAATGCATGAGAATGTGCACGAACACAGGGATGTTGATAATTTCCTTGTATTTTAACATGTATGTGTAATTGAATTGAAGGGTTGATTACTTTGACATGCATGTAATGTTAATATTGACTTGAGTAAAGTTGATTTGGTCTCCAAGATGGAGATAATGATGAAGTGTTTCATCTTTTGAAAAGAATCCTTGAGATCTTTTCTACATGCTTGAATTGAAGGGTCATTTGTTTTAAAGGCATGTTTTGTGGGCTTGTTATCTAGTCCATCATTTGTATGTAGATGTAAGACATGGAGGTGTTCACAAGATGTGAAAATCCGTTTCTTTTGTTGAAGTAGGAGTTTAGGCGATCCAATTGTTGTTTGTATTACTATTGTTGTTCACAGCATGTCAAGCAAGTACAAATGAAAATTTGAAGAAGATGTAACTTCACGTTGGTTTGCGCCACCTTGGATCAATGATCAAGGCAGAGAAGTTCAAACTACCTTCTGTGACCTTCTCAACAAGAGTTCTACAGGAAGTTAAGGAGGAAGACAGTTCTTCCTAGGAGGACCAGCACATCTAGGAAGGAAAGTGGTCAGAGGCATTATGCAAGGCAAATGTATGGAGGCTGAAAGAATAGGGTGAGATCCTACCATTTACTATTCAGATCAGTATATCAGGCTTTTGGAGATGAAAAGTTCTTTTAGTGGGAAGGTGTGATCCAAAATGCATCTAAGATAGACTTCTAAGTCTAAAGTGTTCCTCACAGGGGAAAATAAAAGTCCAAGTATGCTCTTGGAAATAGTCCCATTGCATAGATATTCTCGTTCTGAATCTACTGCAACTTGAATGGACCAAAATGGAATTCGGATGATGAAGTTATCGCAAAAAGAAGATTGTCTTTGTCCTTTGAAAAGGAGACAAATTCTTATGAAAATGGCCTAAAAGGCTCATTGAAGAAATCACCTCAGAAAAAGCCAAGGGAAGGACTTAACGCAAGGGTAGAAGGACCCCTGATTAGCGATCTCCGATATATCAAGTAAGAGGTAGGCTGCATCTGATATCGGGACCCCATGCAGAGCGATATGTGATTAAATCGGCGATTGGGGCGATCGGCAATCGGAGGAGTAGAGGCATAGACCCTGCCGATGTGATACGCGAGGTGTGATATCCACAATTGGCAGATTGGTGGATCGATGATCGGTATAACGAAATGGAAGAGCTCGTGGCCATTGCGACAATGATATTATGACATGCGATAAAGTGATGGGTTGATGTGCGATTGTTCGTGGACCGTTGGATTGAGTGTGCAGATCAATGGTCAGGATTTGATCGGGGTGATCGGCGATTGGGCAATCAGTGGATCCTTGATACAAAGGGGCATTACATGCACCATGAAACTTGCAATAGCGATATGCTAATAAGGGCTGGACCTGATGGGTTTATAGACCAGATTTCATAAATTTTGAAATCCAGAGTTTCAGATTTTTAGTGTATTTCTGTGTATTTGGTTTTTTTGGCCATTTTTCCACGGGACTTGCAAATGTCATAGGATGAATGACCCAATAGGTTTATAAGGGTGATTCTATATTGTTTGAAGTCCGATTAAATGCTCCATGATGTGTTTTCTTGTGTATTTTTGTTATGCTGCTATTTTCGAGACTATGGCAGGAGTAAGGCCAAACGACCAGGCTTCCCGCACCGACGATTCATTCCAATTGTGAACTCGTGCTATCGATTGAGATGCATGGGTTTCAAATGATGAGGGACTATAGCTGTTGTGTATTAAAAAAACATAGAGAACATAGTTGCTGGTGATTCGTGCAAAGGCCGAGAGATAACACAGAGAGCTCAATTAATGAGTAGCTGAGAGAGTTTCTGGGAGTCACTTGGAGGTCGAGCGAAACCAGGGAGCTAACAGTCGCTTAATAGGTCACTAGAAGGTTGCTAAGAATTCGCTTGGAGGTCGAGCAAACATGAAAGGCACATAGAGGCCGAGAGAATATCATAGTTTTGTAGAGCCAGAGCTCTAGATAGCTGCACAAAACCAAAGGATCGATAGCAGTAAAGAGACAAGAGCTAGAGCCAGAGCTAGAGAGCTCACAACAAACTTCTAAGATCCATGGAGTTGTAATGAAGCTGCAGAACAACAAAGAGATCAAATTATCAAGCTGTTGCTGGTGTCCAGAGTGTGTTGGAGACAGAAGAAGGAGTTCCAGAGATAGTTAAGAGAATTCTAAGGGAGTTAGAGAGGCCAGAAGCTCAAGAAGGTTAGAGCACTGACTGAAGGAGTCAAGTCCAGAGAAGCCTAGATTTGTTTGTAGAGTGAGGAGATCGAGGGGTAAGATGGCATTCTAAAACCATATGTTCAGTTGTAAACCAATGGAGTTGAGCGTGGAGCTTGTAAAAGATTTCAACCATAATCCCAAAGAGCCTAGTCGAGTTGATTAGAGCTCAAGGAGACGTAGCCCAAGAGTTTTGGTTCAACTCCATATTACATTGGTGTCTTATGTGTTTGCTTATTTGTTTTTTTATGTATTTTTATATGTATTTTATATCAGCATAAGAAAGTGAACTTAAATCACATTAACAGTTAAAAAAAACACCAGCATACACCAATTTTCAAGCACTTTTTAATTCCGCAATTGGTTAATCATAAGGTCTTAGAAATATATAAGCTTTGGAAGTGGGAGATGTTCTTGTAAGCTGACAAGAAACCTTTAGTGCCCCATTTTCAGATCACCGATGGAGTAACGTGGGAACACAAGAATTTCTCCACTGCCAGCGCGCCTGGATAGTACATCGGTGGAGTTTCCTACTTCACCTCTCTACGTAGGAAGCCTTTCTCTTCTTTTGAGTTTGTTTATTTATTTAAACAAAATTGTGCATCAAGACTTATTTATTTTGGGCAGAAGAGGGATCCCAACTTATTAATGATAGGAGAGCTTGTTCCTTCAGAGAAGCATATAAATACCTCTAATTTAGGTTTGCTCATTTAGATTTTCCTCTTCTCCATTTCTACTAGCTGGATAAGCTTGAAAACACCAAAGAAGAAAAATGAGTATAGGCATGAGGTTGCCAAACTTGACATAGGTTCATGGTTGGACCAAAACTCTCCTTACAGACATATCGTATTTTCTATTAGAACTTCATCGACCAAAAGTTACAACCAATATGAAGGAGGCAGACACAAGACTGGCCAAAGGCTATAGTGTCACAAGACTCTTTGAACTTCAGCCACACACACACTTGGAAGCCACAACATGTCTGGCACACCACTTATATACATAAGAAAACAACAAAAACCTAAAGAAAACATAACAACAAACAACAAAACACTATGTACATAGTGTGGGGTACAAATCCTAGATTCATTGAAAGTAATATTTTAAGTCTTGGTCATTGACATGGAGAGAGTCAGTCTTCCAGTCAAGTGATTGAATATGATAGGTGTATTGGCCAAGATTTTTGTGGATAGTGTATGGACCAATCCATAGGGATTGAAACTTAGTTTTCTTTCCTTTGTCTTTGAGGGGTTTGTCCCACTTCAAGACTAAGTCACCCACAATGAATCTAGTCTTCCCTATAGACTTTCTGTCAAACCATCACTTGATATGGTTCTAATGGAGAGAAATTTTCTCTTTTTCTTTCAACCTTTCTTCCTGTAACTTGTACAAAGTGTCCATCCTATGCTGAACTAAGAGACAATGCTTTCCCTGGGATTCTTAAGACAATTGGAGAACATGCAAGTATATGTTCAGTGGGAGGATGGATTCCTTTCCATGCACCAGGAAGTAAGGGGAAGTATTTAGAGAAGGCTTAGGTGTGACTCAATCAACCCATAAAGCATTCACCAAAGCAGAGTGTCAGTTTCGCTAAACAGAGAATATGGTATTTTTGATGATGCAAATGAGGTTATTATTTGTAGATTCGGCAAGACCATTTCCCTATGGATAATAATTACCAAAATGTTTCAAGATAATACCATTTTCTAATGAAAAATCATAAATCTTTAATGAAGAAAATTACGAGTGATGTAGGAACACCAAACTTGGAAATGATGTTTTGTTGTAGAAAGATGACGACTTCTTGACCATTCACTTGTTACAGAGGAACTACCTCTTTCCATCATGTAGAATAATCTGTAGCAGTCAATATATAGTGGTGTAGCTTCGATGAATGTGGGAAAATTTCCTTGATGATATCCAAGCCCCACTATTGGAATGGTTCTTCCAATGCAACAAGCTGCAGTGGGGCTGCTGACCTTTGATGTCTGCCTGTGCACCTTTGACAGACCAGCCACTTACGGGTGTAGGAATGAGCATCCGTGAATAATGTAGGCCAGTAGAAATTGGCCTGCATGACCTTGTGTGCTGTGGTGTTACCCATGAAATGTCCCCCAACTAGTTTGTCATGGAGATCACATAAAACCTTATCTGAATCCCGTGCCTCCATGTACTTGAGAAATATTGCATTTTGGTGCTTTCTGTACAACACCCCATGCACCTGTTGGTCTGATAATGCTTTGAGTCAGAGTTCCCTCTTCTGTCGCAAAGAGAAATGAGAGGAACTAGTGCCGTGCTCAAGGTACTGGTGCACATTTTCATACCAAGAGTTTTTGTTTGAAGTGGGAGAAGCTCACTCAACATTGTACATTACTATTTCTTTCACCTAGCCTACAAGCTCTTCTTCTTCCTCTTGCGTATTGACCACTTCCACTTCTAACTTGAAAAGACCATGACCCTTGATAGTGTGAACTAGTTTGATATCAAAATCGTATTCCTATAATACAATCATCCAATTTTCCCTTCTCTCACCCACCTCCTACTGCACAAGAATTAATATGACTGCTGGGTGTTGGACAAAGATAATGCAATGGTTTTTTAATAGGTAGGGTTTGAAGTGCTTCACCTCCTTGTATACTGCATAATATTGTTTGTCCATGGCGGGATAGTTGAGATCTAGTCCTTGCAGGATCGTGCTCATGAAGGAGATGGGTCGTTCGTTGTTCAACTCGTCCTTCTCAGTGAGCACAATAGCGAGAGATGTGTCGAAATTGAAAGCCTAGAGCAAGAATTCTTTGCTGAAGTATAGGCTATACAACACTGTTTCTTCTGCTATTACTTTCTTTATACGGGTGAATGCATCCTTTTCCCTTTTTCCCAAACTGTAGAATACATCCTTCTTGATCATATCCTATATTGGTTTAACGATCTAAGCATAGTCAGAGATGAAATTTTTGAGGAAGTTGATCTGCCCCAAGAAAGAGTCCATGGTTTTCTTATTCATGGGGTGGGGAATCTGTATGATAGTCTGAACCGTGTCTGGATCTACCTTGATCCCAATTTTAGAAATGATGTGTCCAAGCAAGTTACCCTCGGACACTATGAATATGCTCTTCTTTGGATTCAAGGATATTCCGTATTTACGACATTGCTCAAAAATTTTCTTCTGGCGGCGCAGGTGGTGTGACTACTATCTTGAGAAAAATGTTACATCAATGAGGTAGACCACTATGCTCTCTCCAATAAGCCCATTTGAAGTGATGTCCATTGCAGACTGAAATGTTGCACCTGCATTAACCAGCACAAACAACATTCAGCGAAATGGGAATGTACCCCACTTGGTATGGAATGAAGTCTTCAGTCTGCTAGGCTCTGCTTCTAGAACCTAGTTGTAACTCGAGAAACTGTCTAAAAAAGAAAACATCTCTGCACCAGATGGTGTCTACAATTTGTGCTCGATGGATGAGAATGGCTAGTTGTCTTTGTCCGAGGTGCGATTGAGGTTGCAAAAATATACACACAGGCATATCTCCTCGGACTTCTTCCATACAGGGACTAGATTAGATACCCAAGTCGAATGTCACACTTTATAAATGATTCGAGGATCCAACAACTTCATCAATTCTTTTTGTATGAGGGGCTCAAGTGTTGGGTGAACTTTCCTTAGTTTCTGTTGAAAAGTCTTGGCCCCTTCTTTGATTGGTATTACATGATGGATTATTCGTGTTTCATATGTCTTAAGATCATCGTACGTCCATGCGAAGACATCATGATACTTCTTGAAGAGGTGGATAAAAGCTTTCCGCTCTTATGGGGTACAACAAGTACCAAGATTCACGTACTTTGGATCCTTTTATGTTCCCATATTGATATGCTCATGTGACAATGTAGGGCTATGGGAATTAACATTCACAGGTCCCTGAAAGTAGTTCTGCAAGTCATACAACTTTTCTAGTGATACCACACCCTTAGGGAGGAGGTTTCCTTTGCTTGTACTAGCTTTGTCCTGCAGATACTATTTGTGATCATCCTCGTCTATCGCTATGTATTTGAATATGTCAGTGTTAGTCATGAAATCAAGTATATGTTGATCATCATAAAAACTGTGTAAATTAGTGACGTTTTATGGGACAGATGGTTTATACAAAATTTCAATAGTAAAATTGTCCCTTAATGGTAACATCCTAGCAGCTGCACTTGCCAAGGAATCCGCAACTGAATTACACATTCTTGGCACTAAAATAATATTGAAAGCTTGGAAATGAGAGATGGTTAGTGATACCTCTTGTTGATAACTCTTAAGATGAGGTGACACACAATGCATATTGTTATGTACATGACGTGCCACGATTTCAAAGTCACCTACCACTTTCAAGACAACAACTTTGAGGTCAATGTCTTTCTATAAGCCCAATACGAGTGATTCATACTATGCGATGTTGTTCATTCACTTGAATTCCAAGCGACTAAAGATTAAATGTTTCCTTTGTAGCAGGTCTATTAAAACACAACCAGCTCTAGAGCCCTCCAGTGTTTTGGATCCATCAAAGTACATGGTCCATATATCATCTATACAAGGACCTCTTACCGCACTAGTACTACTGCTACTACTACTATTACTTACTGTACAAGTCTCATTTCTGCCACTTGAACATGGAAGGAGGTCCAACTGTGTGCCCAGTGGGACAAGGGATGGCTCTACAAGATATCACCCCAACTATGTCTCTAGAAAACAATTTCCAAAAACAAGTTCCATGAAATCCAATGACTCATTACGTCCATTCAAGGGAGTCACATTGTGCTTCATGTATCTATCTAAAAACACTTAAATTTGGTTGTTCCTACCCTTATACGGAATCCATAGGTGTGACCAACCAGTGTCAAAGTATTCTTGCAACTTTCTTGACCATCATTTGCTTAGAAATACCTTGTATTCTTCCGGGATGTCCACAATTACAATATTGATGCATTAATGAACTCATTCATCAGATGATAACGTGATGATCAAATCCTTGAGTTCACCAACTGTTGGCACACAAGTTTTGTCCAGTTGGATGATCTATGCATCTGTATTACTCCATTGAGTGTTGATTGTATTGGCCATGGAGAGTGGCATGACATTAAATGTTGCACTAGAATCAACCAAGAAGTTGTGAACATTGAAGTTAAGGATTTGAAATGACAACAAGAATTGTGGGCAGAGTGAGTTTACCTCCTCCATGCGGAGTGTCTTAAGCACAAATACGAGAGTGTAAGGATACTTACTATAACCCTTGTTTGAAGAGGTGGCACCACTAGTAGAGGTTTTCCTATGTGATCGTAGAGGAATGTCCCACTGGCTTGTGATTTTGTAAGTTCAAATAGAGAAATATTTTCACGAGCCTTCTTCATGTCTTCTACAATGTTATACTATATTGCGGGAAGACTCACAAATCTGTCCTAGTGTGGAACTGAATTCATAGTTTTTGGTGGGATGGTTTTGTCTTTTGCTGCTTGTGGAAACACTTCTCATTCAATCTATCCTCCCAGACTTGCTTCGAGTGTTCTATCTTGAGTCGACCAGAGGGCCCATTTTCCTTAACAGATTTTCTCTAAATTTCTATTTTAGTACCTCCATCACAGTGGTGGCCCCTTGACTTCTCAAGTTGTATCAGTTATTTTTCTTAGGGGTTGAACCATCACTCAGAGGCTCCTTATCAGTGGTGGTTTTCTGGGCTGCGAGAGCATACTGATACATGTTTACTACATACCCAGTGCTTGGAGCTTTATCAACTGTAGCAACTTTTTCTTCTTCATCAGGCTCTAATTTTTCATCAACCATGACCTTGTCACACCACTGTGTATCAAGATTACTCATTCCATGGTTCCATTATGGCCACGATTTTTCTGAATGATTGTTAAGGGAAAAGTTCCCCTAGGGTCTTGGGCTGATACCCCAGTAGACTGAAAGTTGTCTATATAGAGAAACGCACATTCCATACAGCCATAATGCTAATATAAGCAAACTCTACGATAAGGGGCGTACCTGAGGTCCTACGTTTGAGAAGGTCCTTCTAGGGTCCAAACCCTTCTTGGAGTTCCTTTTTCTCCTTTGACCTGCAAAACAACCAATTCAAGAAAGTACAACAGTATATGAACTAAACATTATAAAGAAACCATCTTCATATTATAAATAAAAGTAGTTAGTTATGCAATTAAACAACCATTCACATATGAATTCTAACATGAATATCATAAACATGAAGAAGATTTATATCAGGAACAAAGACATGTGTTTCTTTTATTA
This sequence comes from Pinus tabuliformis, assembly GCA_031772625.1. Lineage (NCBI taxonomy): Eukaryota > Viridiplantae > Streptophyta > Pinopsida > Pinales > Pinaceae > Pinus > Pinus tabuliformis. Next base: position 1,388,592,305 of record CM062804.1, read on the forward strand.
TAGACAAATAAAGTACAGAAAGGAACAATTTCACCTGAGTCATCCTTTTGCAGGCTCCAAGCAGAACCGTCCTCCGGATTCATCCAGTCTCAAGCCTTTAACAAACTCCTTCCACGAATTACTCCATGATATCACAAGTAGTAAATGGACATCATCACATAAGGAAACAAGGGTTTCCTGTAAAAATGGGGGAAGTGCAGGAGGCAGAAGGATCTTCAGACCTGGTCAAGGAAATCTCAGCATAATAACCTTTGTCTCTCTTCTCTCCTACCTTAGGCTTTCCCATTGAAGCCTTTTTATACTTCTCCCAAAGTATTTTTTTAGTTGGGAATTTGTTGGGAACAGTTGGGCCACGGGCACTAACAGGTGATCAGCAGGTAAAACCTACGATCTCCGCCCAAAATTAAGGAGTTTTATATTTTTTTAAGTGTTTTAATACATATACGCGGGTTGGGTATACACCTACCTATGTATACATGTGTTTAGCTCAAGGAAATGTCGTGTATAAGGGATAAAACACTATTTTTTTAAATTTTGGGACCAGGTCTGTAAGGAGGGGTTGCCCTAGGCCATGAGTGCAACATCACAAACCATAAGAGTGAGATTTGGAGCTATAAAAATGATGTTTGTGGTATAATGTGCAATATGAATTTGTAGCGATTTTCTCAATGTTCAAAACCATGTTCGAACTCTATGTAGATTTTTCCAGTTGGTTACAACTGCAGGAAGCTACATTCTTCATCTGCGGCTACCTAGGAGGCCTACTACTCATGGTGGTCCCTCTCATCCTTTGTTTAAGTTTAGCCATTTTGGTGTTCAGGGACTTGACGAGATGACTAATGTTCTCAATATCGCCTATTTCATTTTCCTTGGCCTTGCTCACAAAGGTCTGATACCTCTTACCTATGTATTTGGAGTCCTTAGTGGGTTCATCATCCGCAATGACTCCAATAATGTGTAGGTCCTTCTCTACAACAATAACCTCTTCATAATTTTCTGTTAAAGTTGGTTTCACAGCTCACTTGATGAACTACGCAATACTGGTCGGCAAGGTAGAAATGTAGCAGTCGATAGTGATGGATTCGTTAGGTTTAGTGTCATGCAAGAATGTGTTAAAAATAAAGTTGTTGGCTTTAGGGTCTTAGACCTAGGTTCAGAGTTAGTTGCGCTAACCAAGAAAACCCTATACCATCGGCCCATTCGGCAATGATCTATGTAGCGTAGACCACAGTCTCACCCAAGGCGATATTGGGGAATGCTAGAACTAGGTTTCTGCATCCAGAGGGACTATGCAATGTGGTTGTAAGGTTTCTATCATCTTAGGGCTTAATCCAACCTTCGATAACTGTTAGCCTTATTATTACAGTCACAAAGCATTTTTCTACTTAATAGATTTACAAACAGTGCGAAACTAATCTAACATGTATTATTCATCATACAAAACCATATCTAAAACTTCATGATGTAATTGAAAAATAAATATATAAAAATGACCCATAAACAGGCTAAAATATAGAAACTATGCAAACTCAAGAGAATACACAAAATTGTCTCAAAATTATTCTTTATTAGTCAAGTCCTCCGAGACACAATCTTTTTGAACCTGTGCACACAGCTACAGGGGCCTATGCAAACATCTACATATGTACCAAGGTCTCCATGTGCACAATATTAGGAGCCTTCCCCTTCACCTGAATATAGAAATATCTCACAAAAAAAGACTCAAAGGTATTTCATCAATTGATTCCTCTTTTTAGAATTGCTAAAGCACCTCTTTTTATATGATTTTATCCTTATAATACCATGGTCCGCAAACCATGGACGAAGCCCAAAATCCTATAGATAATCTCATCCCTTTATAAAAGAAGGGCCTTTGACCCACCCTAAAGCCCCTTTGACTCCTATAACCCTGCACTAATCGCGCTCTGCTCCTCAAAATGTTGAGTATTTACATGACTCGGACAAAAATTAGACCTAGGGGACCCCTACCCAACATGACACCAACAAAATGATGTGACTCATCCTCAAGTCACTTAGCTAGTACGTCCTCGATCCTTTCTTTTAGGCCTCTGTATGAAGTTGTCAAGGGATGGAGTGTTGCTATGCATTTCTCTGCGGCCCGTCAAAATTTGTCTATGAGATTCTTTGTTATGAGCCCTTTGGCTACGAGGCCAATTGTCCTCTGTGTTTTCTACATGCTCTTCAATTTACCCTCTACTTCGTGTGAGAGTTGGTGGGCCTCATCTGCCAAAGGCTACATCCACATGGAGATGATCTATGCCTTTTTACGCAACTCATCGATATTTCCTTGCAAAAGGGTTGCAACCTGGAGATGGGTGAACTGTTGCATAGGTGCTAAGGTCTATGCCATGGCTTTAAGCCCATCGAACTCCAATTTCTTTTTACTCATCTCCATTTTGATCATCTTCACATGTGGGTCCTCCTTTAGCAAGGCCCACACTTCCATTATATCTTCAAAATGTTGACTATAGTCCTTGATTCCAGTTACGATTTGTGTTGTAGCACTGTTTATGGTAGCTTCACTCTGCTCTTGAACTTCTGGTGGTGTTGTAGGTTGTAGCTTCATTTAAAGTTTTGTAATCTACAGCTGAAGTTCAAATCGAACCTTACCCACCTCTTCCTTCGATTCGCTAACTAGTGCTGCCAGTTTTTGAATATTTTTTGCTGAAGCTACCTCTCTAGGATCTGGAACTATGGAAACTCACTACATGCTTTGGTTATGGCCTCTTCTAGCTGTTGGCTATGCTCAACTACCTCCTCGCGATCTTGTATTTCTTTATTCTTTTCCTCGAACATCTGTTAGTTGTTGATTTTGAATTTGTTCATGACCAACATAACTCACTGGTCTTGTATCTTGAGCTCATTTGTGACACCCTGATGTAGCTCATGCAACGTTTGAAGGGGAGTGCCACAAGATTGAGGCTCAAATTCTTCAATTTTTGTGTGATTTCCCTTTCCTCTATAGACTTGATGTGTAGTGATCCTTCTGGAAAATGGACTGATCGAAGGTTTGCAGTAAGCTCGGCCATCGAAGGTACCACACTTGTTTGATTCACGCAAGCCAAAACCACGCTTGCTTGAATCACTCTCGTTTGAACCTGCAATTATTTAAGGTCATGTTGGACCTTTGTCAATATTGCCTTATATTGATCCTCAATATTTCCCCACATCTCCTCTGTCACAGTGTGGATGGTGTCGCTAATTTTATCAAAGTCCCCCTCAGTGAGGACCAAAGGTTCAACGCTAGTGGATTTATCTTAACTTCTGCTTCTTCCGTGCACCGCCAGCACTCTGCTTCCACCTCTTTTTTATTATAATCAAGGAATCAACGTCCTCCATGTCCATAAGAGGGTCTTCACCACCTTGTTCCCCCTTGCCAATCTTCCGGTATTCATGTAGTAACTTGGTGACCTTCCCTACTATATCTTCATCCCTGTAATCACTTATGCATGCAAACTTGGGCTCCACCTCTAAGCTTGTGTTGACACACCTTTTCTTAACAGGCTGTGTTACATCATGTATTTGAACATCTGGTCCTACCACTTCACATTGTCCTTCTGAATCAAGAATATTAATGTTGCGCGAGTCTTCCTCGCCCTCCTCAATGATCATATTATAACATTCTAGTGCATGTTGCGACTGCGCTATCCATTCGGGCTGTACCCAAGTCATTGACTCCTTAGGTGTCAGAAAATTGTTGCTCTAATTTCTTGAATGGAATCATCTATACAGTAAAAGGAATTCTCAAAGCTAAAGGTCAATATAAAATATTCCTTCATATCATTCCAATTGGAGGTACCATGGCACAACACATTTCAAGATACCAATTCATTAGTGTTACATCCAATGTGTGAAGAAAAAAATGTACCCATTCTGATCGAGGTTCTTCGCCCCATGCCTTAGTCCAACGAGAAAAATGATCTCAAGGATCATCTTTGCCATTGTATTTCTCTGTGATTCTTGTGTTTGCATGGCCAAAAATGATCCTCATTAGTCGTTGGTACTCTTGCCAATTTCCTATATTATCCTTATGTGTACCCCACTAGCAGTCCTCAAAGCTAGATCCAAGGCCTAGAATTGCTGTTCTTCTGGTACACCCCTTTCAAATTTATCCAGAAATACGCTGACATCACCTGTCCCATCATAATATGGTAAGTTAAATACCGCAGTAGATATGAAGCAAAGATATTTTGTCATCCTTTTATAAAGTAGAGTAGAAACTTTGTGTAACCAATTTTTCTAGATCTCTAATTCATCATCTGAGTTAGAATGATATCAACTATCCTTCTCCTAGCTTATTCTTCCATCTACAGTGGGGTTGATCCATTCCTCATCACGCATAGTTAACTTGTAGATGTGATCAATATCTTATCACTGTATTCTTCATGAACAAGTTCGTATATCGTGCTCCTTCAGAGGGATCTAATGGAACAACGACCTTGGTACAATTCTTTTCAAATACCATACTTCTCCTTTTTAGATTGATTATATGAAAATACAAATTGATTTCGGGAAAAGATGGATATGGATTACTGTCATCCACAATCTCAATGACTTCGATGTCCACCCTCACCCTTGCTCCTTCAATATCCACCATAACACCTTGCAACCAACCCATCGAGATAATCTTCTGTTGATTGGCCATGCACAACTGAATTGGTGACCATTGCAGCTTTGCTTGACCCATCCATTCCCAAGTATGCTTCAAAAACACATTTTCATTTGATCCTCAGTCTAGAATTTCTTGATCCATTTCAAATTTTCCAATGTGTGTAGTTAATCACATTTCCCAGCCAGTCCTTTTCTTATTTTTGTTGACCTTATTTATTGCATGTTGTTCAGGTTGTGGCTTCTCTTTACTAGCACTATTGTCTATCAGTCCTTCTAACCATAACACTACTTTTTGGTCTCATAAAAACTTCATACACGTTTGTAGAAAGGACTTCAGAATGGTCGAATTAGGGTTCTCCTTCACAGTACTTACTTTAGGAGCATCTTTCCTTGGTGCGAGTTGCGTCTACGTCTTTGATGTTGAACCTCCTGGGTCGATGAATCTTTTCTTCACCTCCAAGAAAGTTTTCTTTTCCTTCTACAGATCGAACCCATTATTCTTTTCACCTACCTTTCTAACCCATGTATCTACCATAGGATTTTTACTTTCTACTCTATCTTCTTCGGTAGTGCACCACTGCGTGTTACTATATTAATGCTTCATGCAGTTCAGATCGCATCATTTGGATATTTTTCTCAAGCTGATGATTCTTCTTTTCCTACATATTATCCATTAAAATAGGGAAATCCTCTATCACATGGTCAAACTGTCTACAATACTGACATGAAAGGTGAATGGGATTTTTACACTGTCGTGCATAATGTCCAACTTCACCACAATTATAGCATATGATCTGACTGCGTCCTCATCCAACGGCTCCTCCTTGACCATGTCCTTGACCTTTAAATCCTCCTCAAACATTAGGTGAACCATTCTCTTTGTGCGTGTGGCCTTCAGCTTGCATCCTATATGTCGAGGTTCGATCTATTATCAAGCCATGGCTATGACAATGACTTTCATCGTGTCCTATTGATCGAAAAAATTTGCAAAATGATTGTTGCAATGAATTCACATATTTATGTAGAAAATAATAGTAATCAGTCAAGTGTTGTCATACAACTTGGTAAATACTACAACATACACTTGGTCCGATAGTTGGTCCATTACTAGGATCTGGCTTCAAAGGATTGGGACCTATGCCAGCTAGATAATCAGGATAGACTAGACACTGGTCCTTATAGTGACCTTCCTTTTTACACTTTAGACATGATACTTCTCAGTGCATCTTAGACTAAACATCCTTTCCTTTCTTTAGGTCTTGCAGGTCCATATGCAAGCTTGCCAACTGAGATTGGATCTGCTGAACCCCTATGTGAGTATCTTGTACACGAGAAGCTTCTAATTTCATCGTGATTTCTAATGGTTCCAATTGCCTCACAATCTTTTGTTGTGAATGTGGTAATCTAAGGTGTGGCAATAGCACAACTATATACCACTCTTTGTGCAACTCATCAGATATCTGGAAGTTGGCTTGTCCCATGAAACATTTTAACCTCTGATCTACATCCCAGGCAGTTTCATTGACAACTTCCTTAATCTATGTTATTCCTGTAATACATTGTGACTGCAAATTGGGCTTCTTAAACTCCACGTTCAATGTGTTTTTCATCACAGCTAGTGAAGTAGCTTGATTAGCCATACTATAATTGATATAGCACAAAAACGCTCTATCCTGCAACACCATGACAAGCTATGCTTTCTTCATATCGTCATGATTGATCTGCTGTGTTTCCACATAGATTCTGTGACAAACCAAAATTGGTCAGGATCCTCTAATCCCTGACCCTTAAAGATAGTCATCTTCACTACATTAGCCATGTCGAATAATGGAGGTGGAGGCATAGGTGTATGAGGTGGAGGCGATGGTGGAGGTGGGGTGGATGGGTGAGGAATCCCAAAAGTGCCTTGATTTTCTGACTATGCCACACCTTTGGGCGTACTAGGGTTTCTCCTTTGTTCTTCACTATCTAATTCACTCAATAATGGACTATACTCCACCTCAATAAATTTGTCACGATTGGCTTTGAATATTTTTCTACTTTGCGTACATCTATTTTGGCTTCTTTTAAACTTCAATCTATAGGCATAACACCCTTTTCACATAACAATATATTAATCCATAGCTTTAAGGAATTCAGATACTTACCTCGCGAACCTTTGAAAAATCTATGCTCAGCTTCACTATAGGATTCTAATGTGTCAATTGCGAATTCAATAATTAAGCCTCCGAAGATACTATCAATCTAGTAATCAATAAATATTTCAACATTATTCTTAGACTCCTTAAGTCACTTAATCAGCTCTGGGGTCCACACAATAGGATCATCGTGTTTCCAATAAGGTTCATTTGTGCTAGCTTTGAAATCCACTTGTGAAGCTCGTTAGCGAATGATGTGAAAAATATCTCATGATGTTCAATGTAGATATACCTTATAACCACCTTTCTTTCGAATGGAATGGATCTCTTATTTCCTGTGCTGCAAATTCATGCAACTCTGATCTACCAAATTTTGGATTTCTCTTCTAATCGGTAGCCATATCACACATCCCTCAAATAGATCCTGGTCTTGACAATGAAACCATTTGTTGGATTCAGGTGCTTAGACTTAGGTTTAGAGTTAGCTGGGCTAACCAACAAAACTCTATACCACTGGCCCTTTTGGCAACAATGTGCATCGCTTAGACGCAGTCTCACCCGAGGAAATATTGGGGGATACGAGAACTAATTTTATGCATTTAGAGAGACTATGAAGTGTGGCTATAAGGTTTCTATCATCTTAGGGCTTAATCCTACCTTCAAGAATCGTTAACCTTATTGTTATAGTCGTAAAGTGTTTTTATACTTAATAGATTTACAAACTGTGCGAAACTAATCTAACATGTATTATTCATCATACAAAACCATATATGAATCTTTAGAATGTAATTTCAGAAGAAATATGTAAAAAACAACCACAAATAGGCTAAAATACATAAACTATGCAAACTTAAAAGAATACATAGATTTGTCTCAAAAATACTTCTTTATTAGTCAAGTCCTCCGATATACAATCTTCCTAGCCCTGCGCACACAACTGCAGACTTACTAAGGTCTCCACACACACAAGAGAATCAGCCTTCCCATTCAACTGAATACATAAATATCTAAGAAAACAGACTCAAATATATTTCATCAATTGATTCCTATTTTTAGACTTGCTAAAACAACCCTATTTATATGCTTTTACCCTTACAATACCATGGTCTGCAAATCACATGCAGAGCTCAAAATCCTCTAGATAATCCCATCCTTTTACAAAAGAAGGTGCTTTGAACCACCCTAAATCCCATTTGACTCTTATGATCCTGCGCTAATCGCGCTCTTCTCCTCAAAATGTGGAGTCTTTAAATGACTCGTGTTGAGAAATGGCAACAAGAAATTCAAGTTTATTTTTCCTTGAATTAAACTGAGAATTAAAATCAAATTCTATTATCATAGCAACTTGTAAATAGTTAATTAAGTTTAATTTAGTTAATTAGCTTAGGAATTTTGAGTTGGAAGTATTTCTGTAGTCATGTATATGTTCTCCATAAGTTTTAGGGGTCTAGTATGAGTTTAAATTGAGTTGGAAATTAGATCACTCAGTTTACTAAGTTAAGTTCAGTTACATTAGTTCTAAATTGTTTTTTGGAACTAATGGAGGATTAATAGTCAGTTGGTTCACTAATGCATCCACTAGTGCTACTCTTTTTAACTGAATATTCCCTCATGAGAAACTCATGCATGTCAGTTCAGAGAAAGACCCAGTTGAGACTAGAGTGCAGGGACAATGTACTATTATTTATTGCATGCATCAAAGATTGATCCTATGTTTGAATTGCACAGTTTTTGAAGCATGAATTCCCTTTAAATACAGGCTATTCATCCTAGAAATCAAGCAAGGAAATAGGGGCATGGAGAGTTGCTAAATAGGCTAAGGATTTAGCTTGAGCTAACTTGTGAGTTGAGAGAGTTGATCATACTTGTGCATAATTTTTCTAGTGAGGACAAGCCTTGTATCTTTAGTCACATTTCTGATATATTTAATATAGATAGTGAGGTTTCGAGCAGTGGTTTTTTGTAGATACATCTTGTGTTATGTGCCATTGATTTATCTTCTTATTTTTCATATTGTTTTCATCGATCTATTGCTTACCGCTGGTTGAAAGCATAAGTATATTCTTATCTTTTTCTTTAGTAGATTGCATGAGCTTGTGAATCTACAAGATTTTCTACATGGTATTAGAGCTAAGAATAATATACTAGAGGATATATCGAAGTTTTGAGTTCTGGGTTACAGGTTAAATTCGAATTTGCAATACATACTTCAGGATTGAGAGATGACATTCTATGGTTTGTGGCTCAAGTATGCCTTGGAAGAAAATTAAAATTTTATAGCCTAGAGGGATAGAATGGAGGCTATGCTAGAGGATAATGGCTTGAAGGAATTTGCTGATCAAGAAATTCCTAAGCCAATAGCTTTGGATGCACAAAATTTGGCCGAATGGAAGAAGTGTGTGGAGAAGGTGGGGCGGATAATCCTTGAGGATGTTCGAGACCACATTGTATCAAGTCTCCATGGCAAGGAAACTCTGTATGCTATGTGGAAAGCATTGAAAAACTTGTATCAGAACAATAGTGACCAAAAGAAATTGGCAGTGAAGGACAAACTTTGAAAAATAAAAATGGAGAAAGGCGAGACTATTCCAAAATACTTGACCAAGTTCACTCAATGTCACGATGAACTTGGAAGTGTTGGAATCACAGTAGTCGAGGATAATATAGTGAGTTTTTCTCTTCTAGGACTCCCAAAGATTTGGCATAGTTATCAAGATTCACTCAATGGTTGGGAGAGGCTACCAGATTGGGAACGATTGTCATAAGATTTGATGCAGGAGGAGATCAGGAGGAACACCAGGGATGGCTCTTCATCAAAGACTGATGATGAAGAAAATTGTGCCTTAGTGATTAAAGTGAAGAAGGGGAAAGGGAAAAATTCCCTTTCCAATTCAGATTCTTCTCATGGAGGTAAGAAGAAAGACATGATGAATGTTAACTGCTTTCATTGTCTTGAGCTGGGCCATTTTTCTACAAATTTTCCACTCAAGAAGTCCAAGGAGAAGTCCTCAAGAGGAGTGGTGGGTGAGGCTCTGGCCTCTCAATTCAAATTGGAATTTTCCCTCATTGCATGCATGGTGTCATCAATGATGGGAAGTATATGGTACTCAGGAAATGGATCTTCATTCCGCATGACTAGTGACAAAGAGTTATTTAGTGACATGGAGGAGAAAGATATCCAGATGCATATCGAGATGGGTGACGTCGAGAAGTATAGTGTTACTGGATTGGAAATGATTAATTTTCAGAGGGATCATGGGGCTCCATTGACCTTGAAGAATGTTATGTATGTGACTGGGCTAAAGAATAAGATGGTATCCATTTCCATGATTGAGGATAGAGGCTATGATGTAATCTTTTGAAAAGAAAGGCATTCCTTTGACACTTAGCCACAGGTCAAGGAAAGATGATAGTGATTTGGGTGAAGAATATCTATAAGATGGAGGTAGACGAGTGCGCTTCTTTGAGCACAAAAATAGAAGGGTATAGAGTCGAGATGTTGGTGAGTTGTGGCACACGCGATTGGGCCACTTGCATCATGGGGCTTTGAAGATATTGCAATAGATCTCTACTGGCCCTCCAAAAGGTACACTTGATCAATTTGATACACGGAAGGGGTGTAATTTAGGAAAATGAATTAATCCTTCCTTTCACGACATAGATAATTGAGCATAGGCTATTCTAGGGCGATTTCATTCAGGTGTGTGTGGCCATTCTCGAAAACATCCATGACCAAACACAAGTATTATGTTATATTTGTTTATGAATATTCTCGTAAATGTTGGATATTTTTCATGTAGGAAAAGGATCAAACATTCACAAAGTTTTGAGAGTTTAAAACATTGCTGGAGAAAGAGTCAGGAAAGAATGTTAAATCTCTATGGAGTGATACTAGTGGTGAGTATGTCTCAAACAAGTTTAAGAACTTCTGTGCAGCGGAAGGGATTAAACGAGAGTTGGTGACACCCCATAACCCTCAATAGAATAGGGTGGCCAAGAGGATGAACATAAGAATAGTAGGGGCAGCCAGGGTGATGTCACATGATCAAGGCCTACCACTACACTTGTGGGCTAAGGTATGCAACACACCGGTTTATGTTCAAAACTGTAGCCCACATCGGAAACTTGATATGAAGACGCTAGAGGAGGCCTATTCTAATAAGAGGCATGATGTTTTTGACTTCAGAATATTTGGGTCATTGGTATATTTCAATGTGACCAAATATGCATGAAAGGAGCTTGAGCTGACAACAGCGTTGGGGATATTTGTGGAGTACACTGATACAACTCACAACTATCGGGTGTACTTGTCGAGCAATAGGATGATAGTGGTTCGTAGGGATGTCAGATTCGATGAGGAGAAGGCGATGTGAGTTTCCCTTGAGAGGGAGATTGAGCTACATGTGGATCATGATATTTTAGCTCCTAAGGTTGAGGAGCCCTAGATTGATGTGGAGCAACCACATGCAGAGGATCTAGGAGTGGAGACATCCACTCAGGCAGAGTCTTCCAGAGAGGGAAGAAAGCACACCAGAGAGGCTGAAAGATTGTTGGATGATGCATGGGATAATTTGGGAGCACGCAGTTCTTAGCATAGGTAGAGGAAGTCACCAGAGAGGTACACTAGGTACATGGCTCTTATCGGAAAATGTGTTGTGATAGAGCCATCTTCCATTAAGGAAGCAGTGAAGAATCTAGTTTGGGTTGACGCCATGGTGGAGGAGTATGAATCCATAGTTCGTAGAAGTGTTTGGGATGTGCTCCTAGTACCGAAGGACAAGTCAGTGGTGAGCTCGTGTTGGCTTTACAAGGTAAAGCAAGTTGCAGATGGTAGTGTGCAGAAGCATAGGGCTAGATTTGTGGTCTGTGGCTTTTCACAGGTAGAGGGGATTGATTATGATGATAAATTTTCTCCTGTTGCAAGGTACTGGTCAATTAAATCTATATTCACACTATCAACATAGATGGGTTGCAAGATACATAAGGTGGATGTGAAGACAATCTTCCTTAATGACATGATTGAGGAAGAGGTGTACATAGAGTAGCCTGAAGGTTTTGAGACCAGTTGATGCCTCGAAAATCGCTGCAACAACATTGGGGGATAACCACCCGGTCCGGACCTTAAAAGCAGCTCCTTTTCCGTTTGGTGTGGTGGCTCTGACTGTTCATCTAGGTCCAGTTACCTTCTCCCTATTGCTATTGGTTTATAATGTATATTTAACTACCAATAGACAGGGACATCAGATCACTTCTTCTTACTGATCAGGCAAGAGAAGGACCCTTAAGCTGATTTGGGTTCAGCCAAGCCACAACTAAAGTTTTGCCTCTTTGAGGAGAGGACTTAAAAGAATGCAAAATTACTCTAAATGCAAACTTATTCTATGATGCAAACAAAAGAAACTAATCTAAATCCTATCTTAATTAGGTAGATATAGATCTAACCCAACCAAGAGTAAGATAATCAAAATATTGGGATTTAAATATGTCTTGTTTATGATGAATATCAAGTTAATGAAGTAGTTCAATTAACTGATATTATGGTTACCAAAACACATTCTATTGAGACCTTAAAACTGAAATAATAAACCAACAACATTCCAGGAAGTAGTTCACAAAAATGATATCAATAAATCCAATAATTGAATAATGATATGTGGAAATAGTTCACAACATATTACCACTCAGTAAATCAGTTTTAATAAGGCAGATTTCTGAGTAAATAGTTACTCAGAAATCAGAAATTAATCCATAAGAACAGAGATACATGATAACAACATTGAGACAAACTACCCATATTGACAATAGTGCACAAACATGAATAAAATTACACATTCCTGTTACCATAAAAATGAAACTGATATTTAAAACAGTAGTATTAAAAATACCAATTTATTGCATCCATTTCTCTGTCCTTGGTCTCCAACAGCCCTTTACATTGCTTGAACTTCTGCTTTCAAAACTAGAGCCACAATAGTGCAAGCTTTGTTCTTCCTGCATAATTCAATATACAAAGGGAAAATCCTCAATAATCCCCAGATCTGAGATTTTTCACTCCTCTCTCCTACAACTCTAAATTCCAATTATAATAGTGCTTTCATGGAGTCTAAAATTGCAGAGGAGAGCAACCCTTTTTACATTCTGCAATCTGTTATTTATAATATTTGTGAAGAAATTTTGGAGAGGAGAGTTTGTTGAAGAAAGATCTGCCAAATATAATTTTACTTGCTCCTAATTCTGATCTTCAATTGCTGGAGCATTCTCATTGCTTGAAATCCTTTTCTCCATATCTTTTCCACTGTTTTCCTGTAAAAGAAATCAAAATAAATTAAAAATGCAATCAAAATATTATTTCTTGCAATTAAATCAAACCTAATCAAATTCTATTTTAAATAAATAATTGAAAATAAAATATAAGCTCTGCGTTGATGCTTGGAATGGTTTGATTGGCAAAGGATATTATTGACCAATGGATCTGCAATTAGAAGAGGCTTTGGATAAATGAAATTGAAGGAAATAACTCAGAAAATTGATTTTGTTTTTCAAAATTCGGAGCCTGATCTTCTGCCTATTTTTTGACCCAATAAATGAGTAAATCTGTTGGTGAAGCCTCCTCCAAAATGTTCTCCTTGATTTTCTCTTTCCAATGAGCCGTCATGGGCCTCATTTGGCCAAGTATAACTCAATTTATGAGCTTCCAAAGTTGATGGGTCAAATCTGGCATGAATCTGGAAATTCTGTTGCTGGACTAAAAATCAGAATTTGAATTAAAAATCTAATCCTAAATTAGAATTCTAATTAATTGTTAATTTATGAATTAAACTAATTATTAATGAACTATTTATTAATCTAACTAACTGATATTTAATTAATTATTTATAACAAATTTAATCTAAAAAACTAATTAATATTAATCTAAATGATAATTAAATTTAAATTAATCAAATTAATTAAATGTTACATATTATTTTAAATAATATAATATATTACATATTATAAATTAATTTAAAATATATTACATATTACATATATAAACTAATTAATCTATATTAACTTACACTACTCCTAATATATATGTAAAACATTAAAACTAATATATCACCATACGTATGAGTGAAAGGAACTTAGTCGTTGAACCACTATTTAAAACTTTGTTTTTCCATTCCTTTTCGCTTATCGGCACTTGGGATTTTCGCTCATCGGCATTTTGCATCGGGATGGGTAATGAGATTTCGGCCCTTTCAAAATGTGTTAAACCAAACTTACCGATGCGATATCTGGGGTCCATAAAATATGTTGCGAATAAAAGTTGTGACCCGATATCGCATCGGGGTGACTTATGGTTTTTTTTTTAAATATGTTGCGAATAAAAGTTGCGATGCGATTAAAACAATTTTTATTATATATTTCTTTTTGTTTTAAATTTTAATTTAATTAAATTAATTAAATTAATTAATTTAAAATTTAATTTTAAACTTAAATTTTTATTTTCTTGTTTTAATTTTATGAACATAAGTTTGTAAACTATAGCCACTTGGAAAATAAATGAAAAATAAACTGCAGCCACTTGAATGTTTGGATTTTCGAGATTAAGATTTGATTTGGAAATTGGAGTGAATTTCTTAAGTCCCGATGCTTAATTATTTGGCTGCATAATGAAAAAAGTTAGTAAAACTCGCTACGGGTTAATATTTAAAATGAATGGGTTATTGAACTAATTTATTTACGAAATGCGATATTGTACATTTTATACATTTTTAACCCAGGCTAGATAAATGATGAGACTTCAAAGGAGTGCCATTTTCAAACCAGTTGACCAAATGAGGCAAAACAAGCGTCAATGAGAAGCTTATAAAAAATCGACTCTAACAAAGCAATCAAAACAAGAATCCAAAGAAAATGTAAAATTAACCAAAGCGTAGTGCAATCAACTAAAATAAAAATCCAAAAAGGTGCTTAGCTAAAATTTTTATAGAAAGGGTCCCCATTATTCGAAGTGGACGCATCAATAATGGGGGGTGTTGTGTTTTTACCACAACAATTGGCGAGACACGGGAGAAGAACCAGTTATCTCTTTTTGTTATGAATGAGATTTTCCTAAAATTAAAGTAAAAATAATTAAAGAAGAGAAAATTTTGCATGAAATGCTTGACTAGGTTCATTACTATGACTAAAAGCAAGAATCATTTAACTGTAATTTTCTTAAAATTCCTCATAAATTAAAATATTTCAAAATTCTATATCAGTCTTTAATTAGTTGTAGAGATAAAGCAGGGGTCACTTTACAGCTTAGCTTTCAAAATATACTCGTTTGTCACAGGTAGAGCCACTGCTGCCAGCAAACATCTATAGTTTCGACAGGGTTACCTTTTAATCATGAATGATTCAGAATCCCATCTTTTCAAGAATTATTTACCTAGAGATAAATCCATTTATATATGTATTACTTTTTATTACTTTTTATTTTTTTATTAAATCTTAAAAGCCATTGTCCTAGTATGGTAGCCGGATAGTTGACAATGCCATTCACTGGTTAAAATTGGGCTGAACAAGCCGGCTCTTGATGAGACCCCTTATCTTATAATTATTTGCAACCATAAGTCATTACCCTGGTTTGTTTAGCAGTGTTGGTAATGTCAGCCTATTTTTCCCCTATGATCATGGTAAGCAGGCTCATGATGAGACCTCTTATCTTCTAAGTTTAAATATATTTCAGGATTATCCTCTAGAAAAATAAGACTCTTTGGGACAGGGAGAATCATTGACTCCTTAGGAGTTAAGAATGACAATTTCAGAGTTAAAGGTGCTTTGCTGTAAAGTGTCTTTACTTGGTTAAAAATAACTTTTCTTGACTGATAATAGAATTCTGAAAGATCCTAATGAAATTTTGAAATCTCAAAATGATTACAATTTGATGAAAAAGAAATTTTTTAGATTTTATGATACTTTGCCAACTTCTCTTGATTGGTAATATCTTCCTTAAGTATGTCTACCTTTATAATAAGAAAATTAAATTTTACTAAGAGATTTTAAGAAAAAGTTAATAGGTGACTATTAACGATTTTTCTCCATGTATCCTGACCATTGTTAGGTAACAAATAGGTCTTCCATATAAATAATGGCAAAGTCACCAAAATCAAAGCTGAAATCCGAAGGAAAAGAATTCTTATACTACAATGGGAAAAGAAAACAGCGAACAAAAATAAAAACAAAGAAATCTCTAAAAATGGAAAAGAAAATTCAAATTTCGCAAGATAAACTCGAACAAGAATGTTTATACCCATGTCTCCAATAATAGGAAGAAAAAGAAAATAAGCATGTAATCATTCCTTCTTATGTTGAGATTTAGAAAAACATACCTTGCAGAGTTGTGAATGCTTTAGGCTTTTAGATAACAGTGATCGTAAAATTCAGCCACAATGAATAATTTCTGTTTGATATGAATCTTCTTGTTCTCAAGCATCATCTTAATCATTTTCTAAAAGAAAAGGAATGCTTAAAGAAACAGATTAAAGGTTCAGAAACTTCCTGGTGTAGCTGTTTCGATGAAGATTATCGCTGCTTATTGAAATGAAGCCAGGAGAAGAGTATGGACTTTGAAAATATGATCTGGCGGAGGATTGGAAACTTCAAACGGAGAGCTGCAAAACAGAGTTTTATATCAGCATAATTTAAAAACAAAAATGAAACTAGAGTGATGAAATGGAAATTAATGAAAGTGGGTACATGAATCTTACCATTGGATCATTGCTTTTGATCTTACCTGAAAGGTATCAGTTTCTCCAAAGTGGCTGACTTCTTATTTTAATTAATATTAAAAACATGAAGAAGTCAAACTAACCAAAATCATATAACCCCAAAATCATTATTTATTTTATTTACACTAAAGTAAGCAGTAAAACGTAAAAATGAAATGCCTAGTGCTCAAGGGAATTGAAATTAAAACAAATGCATCAAAAATGAGAATGAGAATTTGCAGCAATGACTGTTTCTCAAAATATCATAAGTTTCATATAAATTCCATTATTTTATAAATTGTCCAGAATCAAGACCAAATTCAAGATAATAAAATTTAAATATGAAGATAGAGAGGTCTTGAATTCCATTTTTAATTATGGAATTATATATTTAAAACTGAAATGTATGAGAAATCAAAATGGTTTAAATATGCTGCAAATTGGTCATTAACTACTTTCTTACCATAGTGGTTACCCAAGCTTGCTTTTAAAATAATATATCGTTGTATCGGATGATTTGCATCACATGTCTCTTCACCATGCTTGAATTTTAATTTGCAAGACTTCACTTTTGTTGCTATGCCATTTATCGATTAAATGTTAATGGCTCAAAGGCATGCATTGGAAGCTATCACATCGAAGATTGCATTGGCAAATTGCCGATTAAGAACATGCAATGAGAATATGTGCAATGAAATGAAGCGATCACATTATTAAAGAAATATTATATTAGGGATCGGAAAATGTTGGACACCTAATCCTAATGGGTTAGCGTGGAAGTTGAATGGACAAAGCAGTCCAAGAGACCTTGGGATCTGAATCCCAAGAGTCACCTATTGTACTATAAATGTGTATCTTATGTTAATAAAAAAATGTACTCACTGATTTATCTTTCATATGTTTGTGCTGTCCATGTGAATTTAACATGGTATCAGAGCCATGATGTGTGGCCTGTGTAGTTTTGTGCAACTGGTCTGAGCACTGGCCTTTGTCATTCTGACTTGAGCATAGGTCCCAGTCCTCAGAATAGTTGTAACTCCTTTTCTCTGGCACACCAGCGCTGCCTTTGTAACGCTAGTCTGTCCATGATGTTCTCTGGCGCACCAGCGCTGCCTTTGTAACGCCTGTCTGTCATATGCGTTTTATTTCTGAACGCTGGCCTGCTCCACATGTCCTGTCTGAGCGCTGTACATTAATAAAAAAAAAATATTGTGAATAGCGCTGTCATTTTTGATGCGTTTGCGCTGCCCTTATACCTGCCCTCTCTGCCATATTCTATTCCCTGTGCTATGCTCCATACAAACCTGACATTTGAACGCTGGTCCGACATTATTCTCCTGCTCTCCTGTTACGCTGTCTAACCACCTGTTTGAATGCGTTGAGTGCCTGCCATTACCTGTGGTCTGCTACAATTCCATGTGGAGTATGAGGATTGTCCTGAGAATTATGAGGTTGCCAGTTACCTTTTAGAAATGAATCGCTGGAACGTTTTGTTACTCATACTCAAAAATTTTAATGGCATTCATTTTAATTAAGCGTCACAGGCAGTAGAAAGGCGTGATTCGATTCATAGTATTCTATTCGATTTATGGTGTATATGAATGGTGTGATTCGGTTCATAGTGTAATATTCTATGCATAGTATGTGATTCACTGTGCGTTGAAATCCATGTTCGTGGGTTGATATAAAAGGCCTCCATGTATTGATTAATTATTGGAATGAAGAATTGAACTGCTGCTGATCCTAAAACGTTTGAGAAGCTGTTAAAATTGTGTTGAAGAGTTTTAAAGTTGCGTGTTCGTGCTGGTTGCTGCATTGCTCAAATACTGGTGAAGAAGAGAATTGCCAAATCCGGATAAGGTGCTACAACAAGGGTGGAGATGAGAGCCTGGAACGCATCAGCCATTTACACTTTGTTTGGAATCAACCCATCAATGTGGGATATATACAATTAGAAGCCGGTAAGTATTACAGCAATCCTCAGTCCGATAATCCCTTCGCTTCTCCACTCTGGAACAACCCGCAACGAAGTTTTGCTGAATGCCGTGGAATTAGAAATGGGTCTTCAACACTTTCTGTGCTAACCGACGACAATTAAATTATTTCATCCATTTCATTGACTGCATGATGAGGAATTATGATAAATATTGTGTGTCTAGATAAACCCATTCTCTCGGCCGAAAATCAATCTACAGAGTCCTCCTTCAGTGTTTCATCCGCAGCCAAGGAATTTGATCGAATCCTTTCCGTCTCCCAGTAGGCACCACGTCCACCGACGGCTAGGCCCTCTGTGGCCCCTTCTGGTGAACGCATTCAATACAAAATTCAGTGGTTGAGCCCGCGGCCATTTTGCCTTCAAAACGATTTCACCTGCGGCTAGCTCTTCGTGGGCCTCTTTCTTTTTTGCACCGAGATACACGCCAGATTAAATATTGATTTGGGTTCCTGCTTTTAAACAATAATTAAATGAGTAAATACATCTTGGAAAGATCGTCAAAGTTTTTGAACTAGATACATTTACAAATTGACAGCGTGGGCTGAAGATTTCTCATTATAATATTTAGCCGAGATATATGCCCAGGGTGTATCTGGAAGGTTTCCAAGGTACACAACGAGGCACACTGGTTCCAGCACTAATGGTCGTGGCAACTATATACACAACAGGACTTGCTGCTCTGTTGTAAGCTGTGTTTCAACGGGGGATAAAATAGCAGAAAGTTGGAAGCATGAAAGCATGTTTAATGAGTTCTCCAAAGCGATAAATTCATGGAGCTTGGAGGTTGGATTATCATAGGTATCTAAGATTTCTTCAAAGAGGCTTAGTGCAGTGAAACGTGAGTGGTGTAGCTGCCGAAAATTTGTAACTTGAAATGAAACTGTAGGAGTTCAAACTCAGCGGAGGACCAAGTATTTTAAATTCGCTCAGGGAATAATTTCATTATCTTCCAGCAGGCAGTCTGGCAGTTGAAGAGAGTCACATCAAAACCAGTTCATGGTATCCGGAGATAATTATTCCTCTGAGCAGGGAAGCATTATCATTGTCATTTCTCTGAATTTGAGTTTTTTGGATGAAATTCTATTGCAGAATTCAATTTGGCTATCTACATGCATGTCTGTTTAATTTGATACTGTGCACAAGATTTCGCTTATAGACAAATGGATGTGCCTCGTTGCAGTTGTATTGTTGAATGGTGAATGCAGTATAACTAGAGTTAACACTGATAGATGATTTGTAAGTCAAATTTTTTATGACTTGGCACATGCTCAAGCAGATTTTAAGAGCAGTATTGAAGCCACCTCGAAGCAGATTTGGTGTTGTCCATGGAACAATTTGAAACAACCTCTGAGTGAAGTGATTCGTGGAGAAGTGATCAGCATTGTGAAGTGAATTTGAAGCATTTTTGAAGACATTTTTTGAAGTCATTTTTTTTGCAGTTTCTTGTAGAGATTTTGGAGCAGTTTCTTGTAGAGATTTTGCATGATTTCCATAGCAGCTAGATGCTCTGAAGTTTGAAGTTGAGGACAACACTCATCTTCACATTTATATATTTTTTTGCATTGGTGATGTTATGCTCCAGTTCATTCTTGAAATGAACTGTGGATGGTTGATTTACCATGTGCCCAATTGTACCAATGTTTATTGTAGCTTGACGAGAAATGTTTATTGTAGTTTAACTTGGTAACATCCAGCTTACTCAGGTCCTGCTCCATCAACCATTTTCGCGACATTGTTGCCACTTGATAAGCCCTTACAATATCTTGTAGTAAGAGTACAATATTATTTTTCTGTTGTTGTTGCCTCAGTTGTGTTTTTTAAGTGACATTGAAGAAAAATGGCCAGACTTGAAGATGCATTAAAGTTATTGAATATCCTAATTCATTCCACTGTTGATGAGATGGTCAAAGTTAACAAAGAAACTCTCTTTGACATCCAAACCTCTCTGCAAACTGCACATGAGAATATTGAGTTTTTGCAGCTTGAAACAAAGCTACAGCAGGAAGAATTACAGCAGTGGAGTCATCATTCTGAACCTGTTTCTGTTCAGAACAATGAAACAGACTCCCATGAACAGCAAGTCAATAATAGTAGAGTTCATTCAAATAAAGCAGCAGTTTTATATGCAGATGCAGAGGTTCAGTCTGCACTTCCCAAGCCCATCATCAGACCTTGGGAACAACTTGTCCACAACAAGCACAGAACTGGTCTTGGATATGACAAGGACTTGTCCTTTCATATTCCAGACTATGCCAAGCCCATTCAGTTTCAAAGTGCTGGATTCATTTATGACAGTTCACTTGCTCCTCATGATAGTTCACCTCCAGCTGTTTCAGATTCTGCCCCTCTTCCACAGCAACAACAACAACAAAAACAACAGATCGTGAAATGCCAACACTGTGACCGAGTTGGCCATTTGAAAGATCACTGTTTTGATCTTCATCCATGTGAGCACTGTCATAAAACCAGTCATTCTTCAAACAGATGCTTCAGAAACAAACACCCTGCAAGAACAAAGATTCATCTTGGATGGATCGCTTCTTGGCAATGGGCATCAACAACCAAGAAGATATTCCAAACACATGTCAGAACTTGTTCTAGAGTATTGAGCAGTCTTGCAGTTGAGTTTTCTCCATCATATCACCTTGTATCTGACAGGGGGAAATGATGGTCATCTACAAGCTTCAAAGCCACATCAAGCGAGCCTGAGCCACAACCTGCCACACCAGTTTCAGAGTTGTAGCCAGAGACAAATATGCCTAAACATGCCTTCAGTTGGCAATCTGGGACACTTCCTCTAGCAGAAGACTTCAGCTTCTTGCCAGCTTTGGAAGAATTCCAGGAACAAAATTGAGAACACTTCCTCTAGCAGAAGACACCAGCTTCTAGCCAGCTTTGGAAGAGTTCCAGGAATTGCATTAAGCATTCCAGAGTTGTTGGTCATCCTTAAACCATCACAGATTGAGAACACTTCCTCTAGCAGAAAACTTCAGTTTCTTGCCAGTATTGGAAGAGTTCCAGGAATTGCATTAAGCGTTCCAGTGTTGGTGGTCATCCTTAAACCACCACCCTTTTATACCAACATTTCATAGAGCACATTCAGCCTAGTGCTGCCATGCATCTTTTGCACATTTTGTATTACAACTCTCTTCTTGGACTCATACATAACCCTTCGGATTAAGGGGGGGAATGTTGGACACCTAATCCTAATGGGTTAGCGTGGAAGTTGAATGGACAAAGAAGTCCAAGAGACCTTGGGATCTGAATCCCAAGAGTCACCTATTGTACTATAAATGTGTATCTTATGTTAATAAAAAGATGTACTCACTGATTTATCTTTCATATGTTTGTGCTGTCCATGTGAATTTAACAGAAAATATTTACATTGTGCTTCCCGTATCGCAAAACGCACATTGTAGATTTAGAGAAGTGACGTGAGCATAAAAAATGTGATGAATATAATTGCACTATCGGCGATGCGATTGATGACGTAGCTTAATTGGCAATCGGCAAACTTTGGGTACCCGATGTAACACAGTATATTTTTTGCGATGCCGATATGCGATGAAGAGCGGACCTGATAACTTTTATGATGGAATTTCAATAACATATCGGATCCGAGACATCGGCCATAAATAAAACTGCAAGGAAGCGATTGCGATATCGGCGATGTGATGAACGACATAACTAATCGGCGATCGCGATCGGAAATCTTAAGCGCACGATATAACAATTCTCAATATGCCGATCTGCGATAAAGAGTGGACCCGATAATTTTATGATGAAAATTTGATAACATATCGGATCTGAGAGATTGGTCCTTTTAAAGTTATGCTCCTACCATTATTGCGATTAAGCGGACGCGATATTTTATGAATTTGATTTGAATTTCATATCGGGTCTAGAATTATGTGTTTATCGCAATATCGGTAAAGTCGATTATCGGAGATCGGCGATTCATGTTCATGGAAGTATACTTCACTTGGAAAGCTCCGATATGCGAAATGCAATATGACATATGAGTAAGACAATACATCGGAGGTCTTTGATGAACAATTTGTGATCAAAAGAAATGCTAAGAACTACTTCCGATGAAATCTTATGATGCGAATGGTCTTATGATATTTCTTGAAATTTCAATTGGGTTTTCTAATCAATGAAAGCAAAGTTAAAAAATGCTTAAATTCTAATGCATCACAAATAAAATTTCCCTGAGCCTGTTGCAAATTTGAAATGGGTTTACTGCTTATTTTATGTTTTGAAAAGAAATAAAAACCTGCAAATAAAACAGAACACAAATAAAAAATAAACTAAGGAAAAGAGAAACTAATAAGAGATGAGAATAAAATTGTAAATGCGTACCTGAAAGGAATTTGTCTGTAAATTTTACCTTATGAATCTTCAAATTCTTCCTTCGATTTATCAAAATTTTGACTTTGTTCAAAATCATCTCATCATTTATTCTAAATCTAAGTGTGCAATCAGCCTAAATAAAATATGTTTATTCATGTTCAGGAAATATAGAATTTACCATAAATAAATATAACGATAGTCTTCCCTTTCAAATTGAAACAACAATTTATTACCTCTGCTCATTCTGAATTAGCTTGAAAAAAAATCTGTATTGCTATAGTGACTGTTTAATAATGCCTTTAGTAAATAAATATGATGCGTTTTGTAGCATCAAATAATAAACTAAAGATCATAATGGGATAAAGCCACTAATTTGTGGAAAAATATCAAAACAGATTTGAATGTGTACACTTGGCAAAAATGGACATCCTTAAGATCAGCTTTTGGCAAATTCCGAGGAAGATAATATGAACTTCATATGATTACCGTGACAGGTTAGACTGACTAATAATGATTGAATTAGAATTAGGCTTATCATAGTCAATCATACATCTCATGGGATAATGAGATCATGAAGCTCTTATATCCTCACCTTTTATCATATAAATTCCAAAAGAAAATCTTAGAAGGAAATCTCGAAATGAAGAAAATGGCTTTGAGGCGGTCGATGCCAAGTGAAACTTTAATTGAATTTAATCAAGACATTATTCAAAATAGGCAGAGCAGAGATATCGCTGTAAGAAATTTCAAAAAGGAAAGCAAGAATTAAAATTTTCTGATAAGGAAAAATGTTTCCAGTGAACATGTATGAGAAGGCTGATTGCTTTGTTTTATTTTTTAAATCTACAAAACTATTGCAAATAAATTAACTACATAAAACAAGCTAACTATATTAATTCTACTCCTATTCTAACCATATACATGAAAATGACTAGGTATAGTCATATTTCCAATGTAACCATTTTCTCATTTTTATTCCCGCATATATGTACAGTTCAAATGTTAGTAATAAAAATACAAATCTAATTAAACTAAGAAAATTAAATATGAAATCAGAATGTACAGTTAGTGTTAGCAAGTTGATTAACATCTCCTTCTCTTGAAATTTGCTTTCCAATTCAATACCAATTGGATCACAAAAATCTGGATGGATTTCTATTAAGGATTGGGAAACATTCAAAAGAGGAGATGACAGGCCGAATTGTGGATATGAGCTTTTAGATTCTTTGACTTGAAAAAATTTGTTAGTGTTATGCACAAATGTTAAATCATTGACAATTTTCCTTGAAGGAAAAATTTCCAAACAATTTTCAAATGAGTCAATGAAAAATGGATGGAAGCCTTTCAAATAAAATGGCAATTTATTAATTGAATTGAATTGCTGGCCAGATTGCAAAAATACATTCTCTTGTTGACATTGCCTTTGAAAAGATAGAAGCTCTTGATGAAACATTAGCATTGATTTAAATTGGAATATTAATATCTTTTGATGCTGATGATTATAATATGAAACTTGAATTTCCCGATTGGGCAATGCATCAATTGAGTGTTTGATAGTAAGGTGTTCAATATGCCAGCGAAGAGTGTGAAAATTTTGCAAAATAAAATCAGAAAATAAATCTAAATTTAAACAAAATAGCTGTGAAAGAAAAACTAAAATGAAATCACTATTTGTACAACTAGTGTTACAGCACATTTGGGATCATTTTGAAATGATTTCATTTTCACAAGGAATGGCCATAATTATGGAATTTGAATAATTTTGAATTCCAATTTGTGAAATAGAAAACGAATTATGATTATGAATAGGAATGGGAGTTTGATTCTCATATGAATCATAAATTGGAATGATTTCTTGAATGGTGAAATCATGAAGATAATTAGCTGCTCTAAAATGAGGATTAGTTGAGATAATTCCTAAATTGAAGTGTTCTTCATCCTCAGATGTTATTTGAATTTTATCATGAGGATTCTCTTGAGAAGAATAAAAATCAACATCCTCAATGTCAGAGTAATCATCATAAATGACCTCACAAGATTGTCTGGAATTCCCTTTGATTTCATCCAATATACGAAAACAAGGAGGAACAAAAATTTCATGTTCATTAATGGCAAAAGAATGATCAATTATTATTTCTTTATCTTGATAAAAATTTAATGGTAATTCATTTAAATCATCCTCTTTAATTTCTGAAATATCATTGATACTAAGAGGAGAAAAATTACTATCATTAAAAATATCAGGATAAAGGGAAAAATGTGAACCTGAAACAATGCATTTAAAATTGTCTCTGTTTGAGAACTCTTGTGCATTATGCTCATTGTAAATTTCAGATTGCTGATCATTCCTTTGTGTGCATATGCTTTCTTGAAGAATGCTGCTTTGCTTTTCTGATTTTTGCATTTGCTCATCATGGAGAAATTCAGAAATTTGTACAACAGTTTGCATTTTATTTACGTTGATTGCTGCTTGTACTTGCTGATTTGCGATTTGATTTTCCGAATTTTCTTCACAGTAGCTTTCAGATTTCCAGGCTGTTTTTTCTCCAAGATTGCTGTTGTTGTCTTCTTGCATTTGAATGGAAATATTTTCCAAGCTTTGTGAAACCACTTTATCACAATTTATTTGCAGATCCAAATTGGGATTCTCATTTATATTGGAAGGGGATGGAACAAAGCTTGAATTAATTTCATATGGATTGGGAATGGGTGGAAGAGAACAAATATATTTAAACCAATCTAATGATTCTTCTTCCGTAGGTTTATCCTCATCTTTAAATCTTAAGCAATTCAAATGAAATCGCATATTAAAATCATTAACAAACTCATTTTTAAACCTACGTAGATATTCAATTTCTTCACATACCTGTTCATAATCGTAGCCGTCAAATTTACAAATGAAAATTGTAACAAATTGATCCCAACTATGGATTGAGGCAACTGGAAGAGTTTTACACCAGTTTCTGGCTTTTGCCGCAAATGTGAGAGTAAAAATTCTGCATAAAATGCCTTCATCAATTCCTTGAAAATCATAATTTGAAACATTTTGAATAAATTGAAAGACATGGTTAAAAGCAGAAGAATTTCTCTTACCATTAAACTTTGCCTGAGACAAGTGTCTTACCACTTCGGGTGGAGTATTGGAGGATGCACGTCCATGGATACAACTCCATATTGGAAGGTCAAGAGGAGCCATCACAATAAATAAAGAATTAAAATTGAAAAGACTCCAACAGACAAAAAATCTCAGCCCCTCCTTCTAGCGCCAAAAATTTTGATGCCTCGAAAATCGCTGCAACAACATTGGGGGATAACCACCCGGTCCGGACCTTAAAAGCAGCTCCTTTTCCGTTTGGTGTGGTGGCTCCGACTGTTCATCTAGGTCCAGTTACCTTCTCCCTATTGCTATTGGTTTATAATGTATATTTAACTACCAATAGACAGGGACATCAGATCACTTCTTCTTGCTGATCAGGCAAGAGAAGGACCCTTAAGCTGATTTGGGTTCAGCCAAGCCACAACTAAAGTTTTGCCTCTTTGAGGAGAGGACTTAAAAGAATGCAAAATTACTCTAAATGCAAACTTATTCTATGATGCAAACAAAAGAAACTAATCTAAATCCTATATTAATTAGGTAGATATAGATCTAACCCAACCAAGAGCAAGATAATCAAAATATTGGGATTTAAATATGTCTTGTTTATGATGAATATCAAGTTAATGAAGTAGTTCAATTAACTGATATTATGGTTACCAAAACACATTCTATTGAGACCTTAAAACTAAAATAATAAACCAACAACATTCCAGGAAGTAGTTCACAAAAATGATATTGATTACCAAATCAATAAATCCAATAATTGAATAATGATATGTGGAAATAGTTCACAACATATTACCACTCAATAAATCAGTTTTAATAAGGCAGATTTTTGAGTAAATAGTTACTCAAAAATCAGAAATTAATCCATAAGAACAGAGATACATGATAACAACATTGAGACACACTACCCATATTGACAATAGTGCAAAAACATGAATAAAATTACACATTCCTGTTACCATAAAAATGAAACTGATATTTAAAACAGTAGTATTAAAAATACCAATTTATTGCATCCATTTCTCTGTCCTTGGTCACCAACAGCCCTTTACATTACTAGAACTTCTGCTTTCAAAACTAGAGCCACAATAGTGCAAGCTTTGTTCTTCATGCATAATTCAATATACAAAGGGAAAATCCTCAATAATCCCCAGATCTGAGATTTTTCACTCCTCTCTCCTACAACTCTAAATTCCAATTACAATAGTGCTTTCATGGAGTCTAAAATTGCAGAGGAGAGCAACCCTTTTTACATTCTGCAATCTGTTATTTATAATATTTGTGAAGAAATTTTGGAGAGGAGAGTTTGTTGAAGAAAGATCTGCCAAATATAATTTTACTTGCTCCTAATTCTGATCTTCAATTGCTGGAGCATTTTCATTGCTTGAAATCCTTTTCTCCATATCTTTTCCACTGTTTTCCTGTAAAAGAAATCAAAATAAATTAAAAATGCAATCAAAATATTATTTCTTGCAATTAAATCAAGCCCAATCAAATTCTATTTTAAATAAATAATGGAAAATAAAATATAAGCTCTGCGTTGATGCTTGGAATGGTTTGATTGGCAAAGGATATTATTGACCAATGGTTCTGCAATTAGAAGAGACTTTGGATAAATGAAATTGAAGAAAATAACTCAGAAAATTGATTTTGTTTTTCAAAATTCGGAGCCTGATCTTCTGCCTATTTTTTGACCCAATAAATGAGTAAATCTGTTGGTGAAACCTCCTCCAAAATGTTCTCCTTGATTTTCTCTTTCCAATGAGCCGTCATGGGCCTCATTTGGCCAAGTATAACTCAATTTATGAGCTTCCAAAGTTGATGGGTCAAATCTGGCATGAATCTGGAAATTCTGTTGCTGGGCTAAAAATCAGAATTTGAATTAAAAATCTAATCCTAAATTAGAATTCTAATTAATTGTTAATTTATGAATTAAACTAATTATTAATGAACTATTTATTAATCTAACTAACTGATATTTAATTAATTATTTATAACAAATTTAATCTAAAAAACTAATTAATATTAATCTAAATGATAATTAAATTTAAATTAATCAAATTAATTAAATGTTACATATTATTTTAAATAATATAATATATTACATATTATAAATTAATTTAAATATATATTACATATATAAACTAATTAATCTATATTAACTTACACTACTCCTAATATATATGTAAAACATTAAAACTAACATATCACCATACGTATGAGTGAAAGGAACTTAGTCGTTGAAACACTATTTAAAACTTTGTTTTTTTATTCCTTTTCGCTTATCGACACTTGGGATTTTCGCTCATCGGCATTTCGCATCGGGATGGGTAATGAGATTTCGGCCCTTTTAAAATGTGTTAAACCAAACTTACCGATGCGATATCGGGGGTCCATAAAATATGTTGCGAATAAAAGTTGTGACCCGATATCGCATCGGGGTGACTTATGGTTTTTTTTTAAATATGTTGCGAATAAAAGTTGCGATGCGATTAAAACAATTTTTATTATATATTTCTTTTTGTTTTAAATTTTAATTTAATTAAATTAATTAATTTAATTAATTTAAAATTTAATTTTAAACTTAAATTTTTATTTTCTTGTTTTATTTTTATGAACATAAGTTTGTAAACTACAGCCACTTGGAAAATAAATGAAAAATAAACTGCAGCCACTTGAATGTTTGGATTTTCGAGATTAAGATTTGATTTGGAAATTGGAGTGAATTTCTTAAGTCCCGATGCTTAATTATTTGGCTGCATAATGAAAAATGTTAGTAAAACTCGCTACGGGTTAATATTTAAAATTAATGGGTTATTGAACTAATTTATTTACGAAATTCGATATTGTACATTTTATACATTTTTAACCCAGGTTAGATAAATGATGAGACTTCAAAGGAGTGCCATTTTCAAACCAGTTGACCAAATGAGGCAAAACAAGCGTCAATGAGAAGCTTATAAAAAATCGACTCTAACAAAGCAATCAAAACAAGAATCCAAAGAAAATGTAAAATTAACCAAAGCGTAGTGCAATCAACTAAAATAAAAATCCAAAAAGGTGCTTAGCTAAATTTTTATAGAAAGGGTCCCCATTATTCGAAGTGGACACATCAATAATGGGGGGTGTTGTGTTTTTACCACAACAAGACCTTAGACCACGAGTCACTTGTGTTCCAACTCAATAGAGCATTGTATGGGTTGATGATCTAGGTGGATATTGGTGGTCACCTACCTATTCGACCTAGACCCCCTAGTCAATTTTATATACTTGCTTAATTGTAGTACAATTTACTATTTTTGGAAGTTTTTTGAGTCCTGAACTTCCTCAGCCATTTTGAGGCCCTAAACGACATTTTTTTTGGAAAAATTACTTCAGAAATTGCTATGGAAATCATGTTGGTAGTTGTAGTCCTCAAAGGTATCTTTCCAACCAAGTATCATACATGTCAAACAAAGATAATATGACCAAGTCATGACCCCAGGAAGTTGGCTGCCCAACGAACCTCAACGGGGCCCATAAACTCTTGGTGTTACATCTCCTCAGGTTAGGGTTTTGGTTGTTTAAGGTTTTCTCTTATTGTTCAATAATAAAAGGGCCCTTGAGCATCATTGTAACTCATTTCAAAGGCATGTAGCCACCACATCGCTTCTCAAAGATAAGTTATCATCGCCTGAGCTAGTCTTCTTTCCATTATGTTTGTAAGCATATTTCTGTATTTGATATTAATGAAATGAAGTCTTATTTCTACTGCATCTCTAAATTTATGGTTATATCTGTATTTTTTTGTGTTCCTGTTTAAATCTTGGTCAGTGGTATCAGAGTGGTCTTCTCTTTCTTTATTTTTTCTTTGCATGTCCCCAATGAGGTCTAGATATAAGGAGTTAGGGCTTGAACTAGTCGAACCTTTGCAAGACGAGCCTGGAGAATTCCGATGACCTCTCATGGCAGATGAAAAGAAAGATGAGGCAGTAGGAGATCTTGATCGAGGAAGCCCTCGAGAAACAAAGGAATGCAATGATGGAAAATTTTGCCCAGATCCTTCGACGACTACCCAGGGGCAATGCATCTACTTCCAGTAGCTACTCTGGAAGCGCCACACTCTTTAAGGAACAAGTTAACTTTGACATTCCCATTTTTGATGGTTAGATAGATGTAGATGTCATAGATAAATGGTTAAATATACTAGAAGGATATTTTTCTGCTCATGATTTTTCCAGCCAGGAAAAGATCACTTTTGCACCTCTCAAAGCCACCCCCCACATGAATGACTAGTGGGAAACCTACTATGAGTAGAAGGACGAGAGGGAACCCTTGCTGTTTTCAGTCACACCCACTTGGAATTCATTTGGGGATGCCATCAAGGAACAATACTACCTTGTTGGAAGCTATGAGGATAAGTACATAAAGTGGACCACACTGCGACGAGGAAGGGACCAAGATGTGCTAGAGTTTACAATTATTTTTCATACCCTTTGCATGAATTTGTGTATCAATAATTCTGAGTGCCATTTGGTACTCAAATATCGTGGCTACCTACATAGGTATATCCAAGATGAGATAGTGTTCTTCGACATCTCCTCGCTCGAGATGACATACTGATACACTTTCAAGATCGAGTAGAAGTTTAAACAAAAAAAGTGAGACCTTGGATCCGTGAATTTCAAGTAATGGAAAGATGTCCCCAAACCGTAAAACCAAGGAAAAATGAAAGCCGAGGTTACTAAAGATAACCCGCAAGAAAAGAGAAACACAACGAAGTCAAATAAGGACAATGGAAAGTGGTGTGAGTTCCATAAGAGCTCCACTCACAACACAAGTGAGTGTCAGGACAGGTAGTCGCTGGTGGCTGAGTTTAAGGATTTAGAATTAGATGCATGTTCTGACCCTGTGTTAGAACCCGATAAGAGGAATGAAAAAGGGAAGCATATTATTTATGTGGAGCCTTGCGCCACTCTTTATACCACCAACATCTAGAAGAATGAGCCTGAATATGCAGAGGAGGGGGAGCGTCTCTTCCACTCACATATGTGGGTGAAGGGTTCACTGCTGCAATTTATTGTTGACAGTGGGAGCCAAAAGAACCTCATTTCAGTAGAGGTTGTGAAGTAGTAGGGCCTAACGGCCACACCACATCCATAGTCGTACAGTATTGGGTGGCTTCACGAAGTATGAGATCTTCGAGTTAGCCAACAGTGTCACCTTCCCTACATCATCAAGCCCTTCACTATGATGTATTGTGATAATTTTCCTCTTGATGTTTGTGATGTATTATTAGGCCAAATATACTTGTGGAAGTGACATGCTATGCATGAGTCAAGGCCTCACGTTGTTATTATTTCTTTGGGTAATACGTTATATAGGATACTGGAGGTAGCCCCACTTCCCACCACCTCTTTTATTTCTGCTAAGGAATGTAGTAAGATCATCCCCCAGACTAGGAAAATTATTTTCTTTTGGTTCACTCTCAAAGTAAGGGGAAGATCATAGCCAAATCCATGGGCCCCGAGAAGGATTCCTCCATGCAGAAAAAGCAGGTGGATATGGTCATGAAAGAACACATGGACATCTTCTCCTCACCCACACGGGTACCCTTGCACTACTAAGACAAACATCTGATTGGTCCAACTCTCGGAACACCTCTACCTAACAGGTCAATGTATCACCACACCATTCTAGAAAATGAAGAGATCAAGTGGGAAATCTAGGGTTTGCTACAAACAAGACACCTTCACCAACATGTTCACAAAATCTTGGAGAAGTTAAATGAAAAGTACAAGTAGTGACATGATCAACATCGGGTGCCACACAAGTTTCAGGTGGGCGATAAAGTTTGGTTGCATTTGCAGAAATAATGCCTTACCAGATCCCATCAGAAGCTCAGACCACTTTGATATGGTCCTTACACCATTACCAAGACTGTGGGAGACAATGATTTGGAGTGCAACATTCCCCCATTCCTTGGCTTTCACCCAGTGTTCAATGTTGATCGCCTTCAACCATACTTTCCACAATTGTTGGACACATATGACATTGCAGAACAACTCACACCAATAGAGCTCAACCCGGGCTGCATGGAAGAAGTGAAAACTAATTAGATGAAACAAAGATCAAGAACTCTCAACAACAGAGGATACAACTATATCAAGTTGTCAAAGTAGGCCAACTCCTTCACTAGGGCAAGTGGTTCACCATGGATCAGGTTCAACAGAAATTTCCTCACCTCATGGAGGCTCTACATGCAATTGGGACCATTTATTCCTAAGTGGGGAGGAATGATCTAGGTGGATATTGGTGGCCACCTACCTATTCCACCTAGACCCCCTAGTTAGTTTCATATTTTTCCTTAATTGTAGCATAGTTTACTATTTTTGGTAGTTTTTTGGGTCCTGAACTTCCAAAGCCATTTTGAGGCCCTAAATTATGTTTTTTGGAAAAAAAATTGCATCAATGATTGCTATGCAAATCATGTCGATAACTGTAGTACTTGGAGTGATCTTTCCAACTAGGTATCATAAGCATCAAACGAAGATAATATGACCAAGTTACGACCCCAGGAAGTTGGTTGCCCAACTAACCCCAACAAGGCCCATAAACTCTTGGTGTTACATCTCCTCGGGTTTTGGTTTCGGTTCTTTATGGTTTTCCCTTATTTTTCAATAATAAAAAGGTTGTTGAGCCTCATTGTAACTCAGTTCAGAGGCATGTAGCCACTACCACATCTCTTCTCAGAGATAAGTTATCATTTCCCAAGCTAGTCTTCTTTCCATTCTGTTTGTAAGCACACTCATTATTTGATATTAATTAAATGAAGTGTTATTTCTATTGCATCTCTGTATTTATGGTTATATCTGTAATTTTTTATGTTCCTATTTAAATCTGGATCAATTGAAGCAAGCACCTCATGCTTTGTACACCAAGATAGATAACTACTTTATCGAGTTGGGCTTCACAAAGAGTGAAGCGAATGCGAACCTGTACCACATAGTGGTGGAAGGTAAGATGTTGATCATTTTACTTTATGTTGATGATATCACACTGACAGGTGATGATCATCTAATCAAGCCTTTCAAGGAAGACCTTGCAAGAGAGTTTGAGATGAAGGACATGGGGCTCATTCATTACTTTCTCGGCATGGGGGTATGGCAGGGAGATGGGGAGTTGTTTGTGTCTTAGGGAAAGGGAAAGTATGCCAATGAGATACTCAGGAGATTTCGCATCGAGAGAAGCAAACCCATGGAGACTCCTCTATCAGGTAACTAGAGGAAGGAGGATGTTACTTCAGGGGAAGTAGTGAAAGCTACTGTTTACAGGCAGTTTGTGGGTTCACTCATGTACTTGGTGAACACACGACCGGATATGTGCTATGCAGTTATCTAGCTTAGTCAAGCAATGGTTAGGTCTACCAAGATGTATTCGAAGGCAACAAAGCATGTGTTGAGATACCTCAAGGGCACTTCTCAGTATGGATTATGGTATAGATAGATAGAGGGAGTGAATATTTAAGGCTTCATTGATGTAGATTGGGCAAGGATTCCATTCGACAGGAAGAGCACATCAGGAGGGATCTTGAGTATTGGGCTAGCAACAGTTTCTTGGTACAATGCGAAATATAGATCAATTGCACTCAGTTAGACAGAGGAAGAGTACATGGCTATGAGTCAAGCAGCATGTGAGGCCATCTGGATGAGGAAAATCTTGGTTGGTTTGTTTGGGAAATAGATGGATCCAACTTTGATTTATTGCTATAATTAGAGTTGTATCAAAGTCTCGAAAATCCAAGTTTTCATGATCAGTCCAAGCATATTGACATCCAGTATCATCATCTCAGAGATTTTGTATTGAGACAGATTATGTTGTGAGAGTACATTCCCACGGAGGAGCAAGATGATGACATTTTGACAAAGGCATTGTGAATATGTAAATTCAAGTTTCAGAGATATAGGACTAGGGTACCAGATAATCCATTTCTTGTTAAGAGGGAGTGTTGAGAAATGGCAACAAGAAATTCCAATTTATTTTGTCCTTGAATTAAATAGAGAATTAAAGTTGAATTCTATTTTCATAGCAACCTGTAAATAGTTAATTAAGTTTAATTAACTTAATTAGCTTATGAATTTCGAGTTGGAAGTCTTTATGTAGTCATGTATATGTTCTCCATAAGTTTTAGGGGTCCAGTATGAGTTTAAATTGAGTTGGAAATTAGATCACTTAGTTTACCACGTTATGTTCAGTTACATTAGTTTTAAATTGTTTTTTGGAACTAATAGAGGATTAATAGTCAGTTGGTGCACTAATGCATCCACTAGTGCTACTCTAGTTAACTGAATATTCCCTCATGAGAAACTCATCCATGTCAGCTCAGAGAAAGACCCAATTGAGACTAGAGTGCAGGGACAATGTACTATCAGTGGTATTATTTACAGGAGTGTAAATATCATGCATGCATCAGCGATTGATGCTATATTTGGATTGCGCTGCTTTGGAAGCTTGAATTCCCTTTAAATATGGGCTATTCATCCTAGAAATCAAGAAAGGAAATAGGGGCTTGGGGCACTGCTAAATAGGTTAAGGATTGAGCTTGAGCTAGCTTGTGAGTTGAGAGAGTTGAGCATACTTGTGAGAACAAGATTTGTATCTTCAATCATATTTCAGATATATGAAATAAAAATAGTGAGGTTTCTAGCAATGGCTTTCGCTAGATACATCTTGTGTTATGTGCCATTGAATTATCTTCTTCTTGTTCATATTGTTACATCGATCTATTAGCTTCTGCTGGTTGAAAGTAGAAGTAGATTCTAATCTTTTTCTTTAGTACATTTCTTGAACTTGTGAATCTACAAGATTTTCTACAACTCAGACAAAACTTAGACCTAGGGGATCCCTACGCAACAACTGTTGAACCTCTGATTAAAATCTTTTAACTTTTCTTTCTGCTCCATCCTGAGACTACCGAACCCCTTCAGTAACATGGTAGGGGACTTGTCTTTGGTAAATTTTTGAAGAAAGATCCTTTTGAATACCCCCCAATTGTGGACAGAGTTTGGAGGAAGGTCGTGGTACCAAACAACTGCTCAACCATCCAGGGTACATGGAAATAGTCTACATGAAATTTCATCATAATGTACCTCAAGTGTCTACAGATGTAGATAGAAAGTGTCTAAGTGATATTCTTCCTTCAATGTCTTGTCAGGGTCATATTTCGTTAAGATCTTCTCCACATGTCTTGGCATCTTGTGTAGGACACACGAAAGTGCCAATGGGCCCTGAGTCATCCAATTCAAATTTTGGTTTTCCATGTTGTCTTCTTCGTTGTCTTCCTCTTCCTCTTCTGAATCTGTTGGTTCCTCCTCTTCTTCTCCTCCTCCTTCTTTTCCTTCCCCTCTGCATCCTCTGCTGGAACCTAAACCTGAGAGTAAAGGGTTTCCTTCTTCTTCTTCTTGAAAGAGTGTAGGTTCTTCTTTCTCCATGGATTGTACTAACTATTCAATAGTGGAAAATATTACTTCTTCAACAGATGTAACTACTACTCCTATGGGGGCGGCCTTGTTCTTCGTTTGAGAATATGGAAGAGCGTACACTCTTGGAATCAGTCCAACAACTTTTGGTAATTGAAGGGTGATGGGACGGAGAGCCCAAATTTGATGGTACAGGATTTTTCATTTAGGTATGGGATGTAAGGAATTACCAACTTCATAATTGTGGGTAGGGGAGAGTGAGTGAATGTTACTACCTTGATCAGAAAATGGATGAGTGGGGTTGGTGGGACAATCAACCATAAACTACTAGAAACGATCCATCTATTGCAAGAAATGTTGATGGTGCTAGATATGCCAACATTCAGGGGAGCTCCATGATATGAGGTCCTAATTAGACCTCACACATTTTGGTGTAGGAGTCCCTTCTTGCCAAATACTTAGATATTTTCCTCGACTCTAGATTTCAGCACAAGAGAGTGTTGCAATGGTACTTTCGAAATGCAAGGTGAGTGTGCAACATAATTGTATCTATGTTCTCTTATTGCAAGGGGGGGGAGGGGGGAGAAAAGTGAGCTTTTAAGTGAGAGGTAATAGTACCACCCAAGAAGAGACACATGTGAACGAGGAAGACCTGTCCAACATCTAGCGGAATAGTCCACAACGGATGTGATAGTTGTTAAAACCAAAGAATAGGGAAATATATGTCTACCATCCAGTGGAATAGTCCACAACAGATGTGACGGTTGCTATAACCGATGAGCAGGGAAATATATATCTAGTATCTTGCAGAGTAGTCCAAAGGGATGAGACAACAACGATAACCATTACAACACATTCCCAACAAGATAAGCACTAGAACAATTGACATAGTTGAACTATCTTAGCACATGTGAAATAAACATGAATTATAAATACTCACAAAATAGTCTTACAAGAATCCATAAGCAATGCATGGAAAAGTGTTGGCATGCAAAGGCTTCTGTATTAAGAAAAAGTTCTAAGACACATATTTACATCATAAATCACTAGACAAAGTAGTGGGACATTGGAGCCACTCCTTTCTTCTCAAAGAACTGACTGAAACTCTCTATGCTTTGTGGGAGGAGCCAAGGTGAAAAGTCCTTCGCTCATACAATGAGGGGGTATATATAACCAAGGGGTGATGCTTAACCATTGTGACTCTTTAACTACCCTCATGTCTGTTCAAATTCCTATGATCTTTCAACTGGCATTACTCTTCATATTCATGTGTATCCATTGGGCTTCCACTTTACATTATATTTGATTTACAATATACATGGCTCATAATAGTGATGTATCCTTTAACAACTCATGAAACGACTTGACATGACATTGCTAACATGGACTAGCTTGATGAGGTGGAAATTTAAAGCCACTGTTGCTGTTGAGTGATAGACGTGTTCATGGATGTGCTTTCTCTTATCCTCCACATAGGTTGATGATGCAGGGTATTCAATGATCTTCTATATTTGAGAGGTGGTTGCATGCATGTGTTCCCTTTTCTTGTTCTTGATAAGCTTCTTTGTCTGTCTAGCTGTTAGTGAGTCTTATAACATGTTTTCTCCTTCTTCTTCTTCATCATCTCGCCACGGTTTAACATTGTACCTATTCCCACAATTCATTCATGACAGGATGAAATCAAATCCAAAATCCCTAGTCTAAGATGATTCATTGTTATCCATGGACTGGGCCCGGGAT
Source organism: Pinus tabuliformis (assembly GCA_031772625.1). Lineage (NCBI taxonomy): Eukaryota > Viridiplantae > Streptophyta > Pinopsida > Pinales > Pinaceae > Pinus > Pinus tabuliformis. The sequence continues at coordinate 1,388,629,459 of CM062804.1, forward strand.
AGGTGACAGGCTAGGAAAGAGGGTCCAGTAACTGTGCATTGTGTAGTTCCCAGTGATAGGGAGGGAGGTTGGTCCATGAGACTGCGCAGAGTGCAACTCAGGCTTGGCTCACAAACTCCTAAGAACAATCCTCACTGTCGAGAAATAGTGTGAAGAACCCATTAAGAGACAGGATTGCGCAGTTGAGACATTTAGTGGCTAATGCAAGATCAGAACCTGGGAGGTTAGTCTGCATAGTGTTTAGAGGCAAGGTAGGGCTGAGCGACAGAGGGGCCTGGGAGGAGATGTCTACATAGTTCTTGAGATCAGTGAGTCCCTACTGAGGGAGGACATTAGGGAGACAATTCTGTGTAGTTCTAGGAGGAATGGAAGGCTTGGTCCTCTATACATTGTGGGGTTCCAGTAGGTAGGGAAGAAGCTTGATGAATGATCTTGTGAAATGTGCAGTTCAGGTCAGGCTCAGAGAAGTTACTACACAATTCTAGGGATGAAGGCTGGCTGCTCAACTCTAGAATTGTGTAGTGCAACTGTCCTAGAGGACAGGGACTACATACTGTGCAATTCTAGGTAGCAAGGTTGAATCAATGACGGCCGAGACTACGTAGTGTGCAGTTCAGTCGGGGTCCGGTGAAAGTGAGTTTTATGGTTGGAAGGTTTTTTGGAGAATTTTCTAAATGCAGGAAGGAAGTGAGATTGTGAGGAACTTGAACTTGTGATCACACACTTAGAATACTTTCTCAACACAAAAATAGAGACCACCGAAACAACAAGACAAAGAATTACCCTCTATGAGAATGAAAAGTGACTAGTGTGACAGCTACCGTGGACTTAGGATGACCGTAATGACACTTGTGCGACAATGCTTAAAACTTTGTGTATGAGTATGATAGATGTTTACATAGCTAGGACAACTCAAATACACAATGACCAACCCTCGAAATCACTAGAAGAGGACCACAAGAATGGTAAAACAATCAAACATGCCAAAAGACAACAGTTGATCAAACAAGAAAAGGGGTTAAAAAAATCTTAGAAAGCTCATGAAATGAGCTGAAGTGTTTGAAGCCATAAAGGGAAATACCAAGGAAGGCTTCGAAATTTAAGTGCAAGCCAAAATTTTGGAGGGTGTTGCAGCCACTACAACAGAGTCTAGTGAAGGGGTAACTCGATGTCATTTTCATGTTTAAAGAGTTTAAAAAGATACAAAAAGAAAACTCGTTTAGTTCTTTCAACGTAAAATTTAACAAGCCTGGAGAAAGTGAAGCTCGGTGTTTCTTTGTTTTAGGGAGTCAGGAGAAAAACATAAGTAAAATCCACATTGTCCTTTTTCACAAATTGAGTCCCTCAAGCCTGAAAAAGGGTAAAATAATGCAGGAGAGAACTCTATTGACCATGTTTAGTCAACGTATACCTTTTTTCATAAATAGTCTAGTCCAGTCCATAAATGGGGTACACTTATACTGAATAGACGGTTGTTCATTTACTTTTATGAGTTTGAATAATAAATTACTCGACGATATTTTCATGTTTAGGGAGTCTGAAAAGGGCATAAAGAGAACTCCTTGTTTCTCTTGTTCGGTTGTTTTAATGAGTTTGAAAGAGTGATAAAATATACTTAATGCCAAAATGATTCATTTTCGTAAATATCCTATGATCTATACACTTAAAATAAAAAAATATCATCACTGCTAAAAAATACAGTAAAAAACATTATAAAGTTGTATTTTAAAGGATAATAAGCAAAAGATAATATTTTAATAGGCCTAAAAACTTATATAAACCCAAAAAAGTAAAAAGTTTTTACCATTTGTGTTTTTTTTAACCTTTGAAAGTGGTAAAGTGTATTTTTCACCAAGAATTTCAGAAGTAGATTTTGGGCAAAAAGTTGGACCAAATCACAAGCCGTCTTCTCCAGGCAAATCATCTCTCCAATATCTTCGTTTTAATGGCTTTTATTTTGCATTTGACCTTGTATTTTGGTATTTTGTGGAGGGTTTTCAAATGGAAAATCTACCTCGATCTGCACAGTTCACACTTATCGTGCCTGCGCACATCGACTAAGTTTTTTTCATTAAAAAATGAGATGTACGCAGTTTTTAAGCCTAGAATTGCACACATCCACACTGTTTTGTTCATGCGGCTGCGCACAACGCCGAGGGCACTTCAAATTTACTTGAAAATGCCCAAATTTATTGCAAAATTTTACCCCAATTCTTTTTAATGATCCTCCATGTTTTCTTGTAGGCGATTGAGCCAAAAAAATGGAGGGGAGAAAGTGCGAACATGAAGAACAAGACAGCTAAAGAGCAAGACATAGCTGCTATGAACCATCTAGAGACAATACATGCATTGGCAAATTGTGGTCTGTATAAGCTTTTCACCATTCCAGGCATGAAGGCTCAGTTAGAATTGCTGGAGTGGGTAGTGGGAAAGTGGAATAATCTAGGTGGATATTCATGGCCACCCGCTTAATCCACCTAGACCTCCAGTTGGTTTCATCCATTTCCATATTTATTGTATCATTTACTATTTTTAGAAGCTATTTGGGTCCTAAAATTTTGGAGCAATTTGACCCCCTAAACAATGTTTTATGAGGTCTGCAATAGGCCAAGAAAGTGTCGTAAATCATGTAGTACTCAGAGAGATGTTTCCAACAAGGTATCATATGCACCAAACGAAGATAATATGACCAAGTTACGACTCCAACAAGTTGGTTGCCCAACTAATCCCAACAAGGCCCACAACATCCCTTCAGGTTAGGATTTTGGTTGTTTAGGGTTTTCCCTTATTCTTCGATAATAAATAGGTCATTGAGCCTTATTGTAACACAATCAAGAGCCATGTAGCCGCCACATCACTTCTCAGAGATAAGCTACCATCGCCTTAGCTAGTTTATTTTCATTTCTGTATGTAAACATATTTTAGTTCTTTGATATTAATGAAATGAAGTTTTATTGGGTTCTTGCATAATTTTAGATTAACGATATCGGAGGGGTCTTCTCTTTCTCTTTTTTTCTTGGCATGTCCCCAATGAGGTTAGGGTATAGGGAGTTATGGCTCGAACTGGTTGAACCTTTGCAAGACCAGCCTCACAAAACTCGACGACTCCCTTAATGGAAGAAAAAAAGACGAGGGGGTAGGAGATCCTTTCAAAATATTGCTCGAGGAATCCCTCGAGTGACAAAGGAATGCGATGATGGATAAATTTGCCTAAATCCTTTGACAACTACTCACAGGTGACGCATCTTCAGCCAACAACCACTTTCGAGGCACCATTTCTTTTGAGCTGCAATTTAAATTTGATATTCCCATATTTGAGGGCCAGATAGATGCAGATGTTGTAGATAAATGGTTGAATCTGTTGGAAGGATATTTTTCAGTTCATGACTTTTCCAATCGGGAAAATATTACTTTTTAACTTCTCAAAGCCACCTCGCATGTTCAGTGTTGGTGGGAAACCTACCATGAACAAAAGGATGAGAGGGAATCCTCACTTTGTTCAGCCACACCCACTTGGAATTATTTTTTAGACGCCATGAAGAAACAATATTATTCTATCAGGAGCTATGAGGATAAATACAAAAAGTAGACTATGCTACCATAGGGAAGGGACCAAGATGTGTTAGAGTTTACGAATATTTTCCATACGCTTCGCATGAAGCTGGGTATCAAGGATTCTAAGTGCCATTTGGAACTCAAGTAAAATGACTATATACGCAAGTACATCTAGGATGAGATGGAGTTCCTAGACATCTCACTCGGCATGGCAAACTGTTACGATATTAAGATTCAGCAAAAGTTTAAACAAAAGAAGCGAGACTTTGGATCTGTGAATCTGAAGTAAGGAAAAGGTGCCCCCAAACCACAGAGCAAAGGACAAAGCTAAGGCAGGGTGACTGGGATAACCCGTCGAGGCCGCAAGCAAAGAACAACACCACGAAGACAAAGAAGGACATGAGAAAATGTCGTGAGTTCCATAAGAGCTCCACTCACAACACAAGTGAGTGCAGGGCTAAGCTATCATTGGTGGCCGAGATGAAGGCTTCTGAATTAGATGCATGTTTCGACTTTGAATAACAACCCGACAAGGGGAATGACAAAGAGAAGTAGATCATTCACACGGAGCCCAATGCCACCACTAAGATCCACAAGAATGAGCCTAAAGATCTAGAGGAGGGAGAACACCTCTTCCAAATAATGTAAACTTTGAAATGGGAACTGATACGATTACCTGTTTCATTGAGGTAGAAAAAAAGTCAACCAATTTTGAAAAGTGATGATGTAGAATACACTTCCTTTATTTTGGAGCATATTTTTGACACTTTAAATTTTCTTATGTATCAAATATAAATATTTGTTCTTAAATGTTAGTGATTTCCATGTCAATTTTGAAATATGTTGATGCAACATCAACCCTTCTTTTTATAGGGCTTATTTTTTACACTTTAAATTTTCTAATGTATTAAGTGTGGATACTTTCTTTTAAATGTTACATTTTTTGACTCTTATTTTTTTTTTATCTCCAATTGTTTTTTAAATCATGATTACTTAACAAATTTTCTAGTTGTTTTATTTCTCTTTTTTAAATGTTGATTACTTAAAAAACGATATATATATATATATATATATATATATATATATATATATATATATATATATATAACGACAAAAAAAACAAAAAATAAAAATAAAATTAAATAATTAAAAAAAACAAAAAAAAAAATTTAAATTTAAATTTTAAAAATAAAAATAAAAAAATTTCAAACTTGAAAAGAAAATGCGCCCCCACGGGCCCCGGGCAGCTGAGGGTTGATTCTTAGGGCTGATTCTCAGAGTCGACCCTCAGCTGGGCCCATGGGGGTGCATTTTTTTTTTACATTTGATTTTTTTTTTTTTAGACTTTTTATAATTTTTTCGTATTTTTTTAGTTGTTTTTAATTTATTTTAGTAGTTTTTTAATTTTTGTTTTTTGTTTTTTATAAATTATTTAAGAAGTTCAATATTTTTGTTTTTTTTGTTTGTTAATTTTTTTGTTTTTTTTTTTAAATCTAGTTTATTATTAATTTATTTATTTTTTTAGTTTTTTGTGAATGGTTTTTAAATTATTTTTATTTTATATATATATTATATATATATATATATATATATATATATATATATATATTATTTTTCTTTTCCAATTTTTTTTTTAGTTTACCACATTTTTTTTTTTTGCATTTTTTTATGTTTTTTTGTTTGAAAATAGGTTTTTGTTATTATTTTTTTCTTGATAATTTTTTTAGTTTTTTAATTCTTATCTTTTATAGTTAATGTTGTTTTTCTTTCTTAACATTTTTATGGTTGTTTTGTTTTTCATTTTATTTTTATGTTCGATTTTTGTTTTTATCTTTTTTATATAGTTGATATTTTTGTCTTTTTTTAATTGTATGTTTTGTTTTTAATACACATTTTTATTTACGTTTTGTTATTTTTTTTAGCATTTTTTTTGTTTTTTTTTCGTTGTTTTAATTTTTAAATTTATGTTTTTTTTTTTGCTAAAGCAAGAGTAGGACCTTCTTTTTCATTAATAATTTACAAAAAAATACAACTAACCACATGGAAATGTGGCCCAAGGGAGAGACCCCCCAAAGGACCTGAGATCGGGCCCGAGGCCAAAGTCTCTACCCCAAAAACCTAGCCTTTCAACAACTAAAAGCTAAACAAGAATAGGCCAAAAGCTGAACCTAAGCAGTGGACGAAACAGAGAAAAAGACCAAAAGGCCCCACCAACCCTCCAAAAGTGGAGCGAACCGTGCCTAAAAGAAACCAGCCAACAATAAAGGGCAAATGCTCTTCCCGCTAACAAAACAACCTGTCTCCTTAATCTACACCGTTGATCCGTCGGGCCCTATCCAATGGTAGTGGACAATATCGCGAAGAAAAGAAGCATGACTCATAACCAATACTACCACCAACCTGCTCAACCTGTCTTAACCGTCGATCTGCTTCAATTGATCTGACGATCATGGATCATATCGCACCCACCTAAATTGTCGAACATTAGCGTGCGATGGGGGCGGTATTTAAACCGGCCCCATCTTCATGTGCAACCCCATGAATGGAATTGCTGCCAAAATGAAAATACCGCTTTCCGCTTGTGAGGCATACGATCACCAGAAAACCACTCCCAAGCCAGTTTGTTGATTCTAGATGGAAAACTCCCGGTAATGCGGCCACTGAGAGTTCTTGTCAACATGCCATTCCTTCCCAAGCTAAGGAAATATGTTCCATTCGCCAAAAAGCTAGTCGAATAGGAATCAAGGCCAATCCACAGGAAACCATTTGCAATGGTCGAATCAACTTGACTCCAGGGCCATGGCTCTGCCACGAAACACCAACCTATCATCTTTTGCCTGTTCTTGTAAAATCTCTTTTAAACTGCTTCGAGGCAACTCATGCCATTTCGACGCTACTCCATTCTCTGTACTGATCACACCTTGATTGGCCAGCAGATCTACCAATTTGTTCGCCGATCTTCGAACATGCTTAAAGCTAACTGTACGAAGGCTCTATAGGTGATGTTGAATCCATTGAAAGCCCTGAATCAGCCTCGAATTCTTTGAGACTCCCCCGCTGATTTTCTTGACCGAATTGATAATAAGCTCAAAGTCAGCCTCCACTATCACGTTTTGTTGGTTGTCCTGATTCAAGAAATCAAAACACTGCTCCATAACCATCAATTCCACCATGTTATTAGTATCTTTTCCCAAATGATAGTGGAAGATGAAAAGGACACTTCCATTCTCATCCCTTAACACACCTCCATAACCAGCGGTGCCCGGGTTGCCTTTTGAAGCCCCATCAATGTTGAATTTCAGATAACCCTTAGGAGGAGGATGCCAGAAATTTTTCTCAGACTTCAGGGAGATAACATTTCCATCTAGACCCTGAGGGGAAATACCTTGCAAGCCCAACTCACAGAGAATTCTCAGTTCAGCAGCCAAAGGAGGGTTCTTAGGGATATTTCGCACTATGGTACCGACTGTTTCCTTGAGCTGTTTTAAGATCAGCTCAAAAATGCATTGAGAAGTCCTCTTTTCATCTTTGAAGATTTTGTTGTTCCTTTCTTTCCATACATTCCAGACAATGAAGCTTGGAAAGATGGTCCATGCAGTGGCAAGTACTTCATTATCTGAAAAATTTCTTCTCTAATTGGTTAGGGTGTTGCAGATATTCCTTTTGTCCCTATCCATCTGATGGAAAATGTAGGCAAAAGAATCCCACAGACTAGAGGAGAACATACAATTGTTGAGAAGGTGCTCCATAGTTTCCTCTTGAGCTTCACAGAGCTGACATCTGGAGGGCCCCAAAATGCCCCTCTTCCTAATATTATCCCAGGTCAGAATTTTCCTATGCTGGACCAGCCACATGAATAGTTTAATTTTCATCCAGCCTTGATGTCTCCAAAGGTTAAGCCAAATCTTATCCAGAGTTTGAGAGTTAAGGTCAAGGAGAATGAGCTTTGCTTCCTTGAGATTAAAAACCCCCTTATTATTGTTGCCCCATCTTAGCTGATCGTGGCCCTCAGATTTCAGAATCTTTCTCTGATCTAACATATCTTTTAGAGTTTCTTCTTTAGCCTTCAGGGTGTTATTATCCCTAAAATCAAAATTCCTCTAGGTTCTCCATTTACCATTGCTATTGGTTTGATCCCAAAAGTCTTTCACCTTAGAAAGTCTTTTGCTATCTGTTTCTTCCTTGAGATCCCTTAAGTCTTCGTTTAATAAAATAGGTTCTTGTTGCCATCTATCTTCCCAGAACAGGCTAAGATTTCCTTCTCTGATTTCCCAGAAGCTGTTTCCTTGGACCAAGCTCCAGTTATCCCAGGCCTTATTCCAAATGTGCGAGCCCTTTCTGTGTCCTGACATTCTTATTAGATCATTGTTATGCCAGGTGCTAGCATATTTCTCTTTCCAAATTGTTGCCCACTGTGCCTCTGGCTCTTTAACCCATCACCACCATAATTTAGCTCCTAAAACCTTGCTAAGAATCTCAGGATCATCCAAACCCAGCCCACCAAAGTTCTTAGGTTTTGAGATTTTTTCCCAGGCTACCAAGGCCCATTTCTTACGATCCTCCCCCTTACCCCAAAGGAAGTCTCTTTGAATGGATCTGAGTTGATGCAGGACACCTTGTGGAGCTGGGAGAGCAGATAGCATAAAGACTGGGATAGATTGAAGGACAACTTTGGTTAGCACTAACCTACCAGCCAAATTTAGAGATCTAATAGTCCATTTCCTGACTTTGTCTTGCAATTTGTTAATTACTGGCTCCCATATGCTCTTGTGTAATGGTTTGGCAGTAAGAGGAACTCCCAAATATTTTGAGGGGAGGAGCTCCCTTTGAAAGCCCAAAATTCTGGCTATATTTCTCTGAATAGCAATGTGAGTGTTAAAGAAAAAATCTTAGATTTTGAGAGATTTACTTCCATACCTGAAGCCATGGCAAAGTCTCTCAGGATTTTCTTATAGGCTAGAGCTTCTTTGACCGTGGGGATTCCCTGCAGCATGGTATCATCAACAAATTGTTGATGTGTTAAAGCCTGACCATCTTCAGAAAGTTGGAGACCTTTGACTTTACCCACGACTTTAGCATGTCTGATCATTCGACCCAGCCCTTCCATCATGAGTATAAAGAGAAAGGGAGAGAGTGGATCTCCCTGCCTTAAGCCTCTTGAAGGAGTAAAAGTCTTTGAGGGTGAGCCATTAACAAGGATTGAAAAACTGGGAGAAGTAACTAGGGCCATAACCCATCTGATCCAGTTATGATCAAACCCAAAAGCAGTGAGAACTTTTCTGATGTAAGTCCAATTCAGCTTATCATAGGCTTTGGCTATGTCCAGTTGCATGATCATTCCGGCTTTCTTATTGCTTGTCAATGAGTGCACCACCTCATGAGCTTGAATGATGTTGTCAAGGATTTGTCTGCCTTCCACATATCCTGATTGTTCAGCTGACACCAGGGTAGGAAGAAGAGGTTTGAGTCTATTGGCCACCACTTTGGAAATAATCTTATAGACAACATTGCACAAGGCAATGGGTCTGAACCTATCAGGAGTTAGAGCCAAATCTTGTTTAGGGATCAGGGAGATAAAGGTGGTGTTAAGAGCCTTCAAGATGGTTTTATCCCTTCTGGAGTCTTCCACTACGTTCAAAATGTCCTGTTTTACTATATTCCAGTAGGCTTTGAAGAAGTCTACATTGAAACCATCTAGACCTGGTGCCTTACCATTTTGCATTTCTTTTAGGACCTCACTAACCTCCTCTTCTGACACTGGTCTGTTGAGGTTGAAGTTGTCCTCTCTGGAAACCAGCTTAGGTATATGTCTAGAAATAGCCCTGATGGATTGTTCTCTGTCAGAGCAGGTTTCCTGTGCTATGCCATGAAAGTGCTAAACCAGTACTGCTTCGATTTCTTCATGCGTGTTGAGCATGTTACCTCCCTTGTCCTTGATTGAAGAAATCCTGTTGTGAGCTTTGTTCGCCATAGTGGATCTGTGGAAGAATCTAGTGTTACGTTCTCCTTCTTTTAGCCATTGCACTTTGGATTTTTGCCTCCAAAAAATCTCCTCTTGTTTACATAAGTTCTCCCAATCTTGATGGTATTTAGTTGCCAGTTCATTTTTCTCTTTATCAAAACCCTCTATAATCAGGGTTTGGTTGAGTTTCTGCATTTTTCCTTCCATAAATTTTTTTACTTCAAAAATATTGCCATATTCCTTCTTATTCCACTCCTTGAGCCGAATTTTGATATGCTTGAGCCTTTTTTGAAGAAGGAACATTCTTGTGCCATGAATTTCCAAATCTTCTGCCCACTAGATAGCTATGTTATTGTGGAAGTCTGGGTGGGAGAGCCAGATGTTCTCAAATCTAAAATATCTATTCCTACGTTTGCCAATGCCCTGACTATCCAATTGTACTGGCCAGTGATCCATGCCTCCAAAGGGAAGAATGTTAGCAACTATGAACTTGTCCTTGATCATAAGATCTTCTGAAATTATAAATCTATCCAATTTGGAGGCCACTTGAGACTCTCCTCCTCTTTTATTGTTCCAAGTAAAAGTACCATTATTCATAACAATATCCACGAGCTTCATACTGTCTATGAAGGTTTGAAAAGCACAAGAGTCTTTGTTTAGAATTCTGGTTCCTCCTTTTTTCTCAGACAACGATTTAATCATATTGAAATCACCCCCTAAGATCCAAGGGATTTTTGCATGACATTCCCTAAGCTTCTGTAGGGAATCAAGAAACATGAGTTTACCATCCATTCTTTGGGGGCCATAAAAATTCATGACCAGGTACAATTCCTTATCTCCCACTGGTTGAATGACCACTGAAAGATAATCTCTAGATGCTTCAGCATCTATAATGTCAATCTTTTGGGGGTTCCAAAGCATGAGAATTCCTCCTGCTGTATTCTCTGCTTTGACTTCCAGAAACTCAAATTTATTGAGCCATTTACTATGAATCTCTTTTACTTTTTGAATGGAACATTTAATTTCCTGAATAAAGATCACATCTAGGGCTGCTTGTTTCATTCTGTTACTTAGTAATCCTTTTTTTCTTTTACTACCTAGACCTCTTATATTCCAAGAAGTGAACTTCATTATCAAATATTTGTAAAGGAGTAACTGGATAGGTCTTTCATCTTACCTGAATCTATCATTAGCTTTCCACATTCCATCAATAGTTCGTTCTACTTTTTCTGGCCCCTTTTCTTTCCTGGGATTATTGGTGCTAATTCTAGTGTGGTTTTCATAGCTTTCACTCCTTCATTATCCCGTTTTTCATTTCTCCTTTGCTTTTCTGATCCTTTTTTCTGAGTTTTCTAGATGAACAGCTGCTGCACTCTATGGAAATCCTCTTGAGGTAATGAATCCACTCCCTCTTTGGTTCCTTGTTTCAAGAAACCTTCTAGATCTAGATTATTTTTCTCAAGAATTTCCTGTAGTTCGTGATCCTACATTTCCATATCACTCTGGGTCATTTCCTGGTCCATTTCCAGATCTGTGTCACTCATCATGTCTTCTTTCTGTTTATTTTTGTTTTGTGTTTGCTCAACGTTATCTTCTTTCTCTTCCTCCACTGGACTACCTTCCTTGATCTAACCTATTTGCATCGTCACTTCTTCCTTTTCTAGGGCTTGAAACCTATTTTGACTGGCCTGATGCTTGTCTGTATGAGGTAGTTTTGGTCCCCATTTGCTCCCTTTTCCTTTCTGGACCACCTTATGAAAGCTTTCAGTATCTTTCATGGTGTTAGTTTTACTTTTGTTTTCTATTTTACTGAGAGGGAAATCTCTGAATAGGTGCCCATGCTCATGGAATTTATGACATCTGAAAGGGATGTGTTCATAATCCACTTTTTTCACCCATTATTCACCAAACACTTGCAATATTACCTCATCTGACAGCGCTCCAGAGAGGTCCATCTCCACACATATCCTTACAAGGGATGTGTATTTTCCCTTTCTAGTGGCCTCAGAGGCTTTGACAAAATGCCCTAGCTTATTTCCTATGGCAGATAAGGATTCCAGTTGCCAATAATCCAAAGGTAAAGAGTAGAGTCTTACCCAAACTAGAACCGAGGTGAAAGTTTCACATTCTGGGACAAAATTCATCACCCATGGTCACATATACAGGCCTGCAGCCACGTAAAAGTAGGGCCCTCCCTCAAACACTTTGTCCTTGTCTTCAATATTTGCAAAGACTACAGTAAAGAATCATTTTGACCCCAGATGAAGTTCTATGCTTCCTTTTGGTTTCCAGTTGTATTTAATCCACGTTTTTAAAGCCTTTTTAGTGGGCCATAAGCCCATGAATTTAGAAATGATTACATACATCTGCATGTGGTCCCTATGCGCTTGCAGCACAGGGTCATTCAACACCACTCTAGGCGCGATTGAGGTTTTGGGCTTGCATGGTCCCTTTTGTGCTTTGCCTTTTATATTTTGTTCCTTGTCTTCTTCCTCGTTGTCTTTAGTGTTGTTGCTTTCCCTGGTTTTAGAGCCATTCTGCTCCTCTTCCTTATTTCTTTGCCTTACATCATCAGAAGGACCTCTATCCTCCTCAACTGGTTTTTTACCTCTGCCGACTACTGCCTACTTATAGGAGGGAGTGGAGCTCCCTCCTTTGCATCCCTCCATGGAGAACCAGCTCTGAAAGTCCGTAACCTTAGCTCATAGGCCCACGCGCATGATCTCTCCAAGCACTAGGGATTTCAGTTGATTATCACTATGCAACTAATGTTGTAACCACAAGAAGTGTGGAATTGATTTCCATTTTTAAATTTATGTTCTCATTATTCTTTTGAAATTTTAATGTTTTTCGGAGTCATGATTAAATATTTTACGCCATTATTTCAAAATGTTGAAAATTTACCCTTAAAAAAAAAAACAGATCTTATTTCGTCAACACATGTTTAAAATTTACCCTAGAAAAAAAAGTGTTATTCTAGCATCAACACTTTTCGTTTTCATGGTACACATGTTGAAAATTTACCCTAGAAAAAAAAAAGTGTTATTCTAGCATCAACACTTTTCATTTTCAGGGTGTGTTTTGCACAATTTTTGCATAAAAAGTTAGTTTTCACTGCCATTTTTAAAACATGTTGAAAATTTACCCTAGAAAAAACAAGTGTTATTCCAACACCAACACTTTTCATTTTAACACTATTTTTCATGTTTTTTTGCTAGAATTCCCATTTTGAGTTTATAGTTCCTATTTCAAAGTTTACATTGTTTCCATTCACAAATGTGGGTGAAGGGTTCCCTATTGCAGTGCATTGTCGACAACAGTAGATAAGAGAACCTCATTTTAGCAGAGCTCATGAAGCTTCTAGGCCTACCAACTACATCACATCCGTAGGTGTACACAATCATGTGGCATCACCAAGGACAAGATCTTTGCGTTAGCCAGCAGTGTAACCTTCCCTATAGCGTCAAGCCCTTCACGGATGAGGTACTGTGTGATGTTGCTCATTTTGAAGTTTGTGATGTATTATTAGGACAATCATACTTGTGGAAGCAACATGCTATATATGAGTCTAGACCTCACTCTATGATTATTACTTCGGGGAATAAGTTGTAGCAGATACCAGAGGTAGCCCCACCTACTGCCATCTCTTTGATCACTGCAAAACAATGTAGTAAGATCATTTCCCAGACTAGGAAATTTGTTTTCCTTATGATTTTCCCTCAGAGCAAGAAGAACGTTGTGGCCACAACTTCCAGACAGGGATCCTATGCACAACAACAATAGATGGAAAAGGTCGTGGAGGAGTACAAGGACATTTTCACCTTACCTACATGGTTACCTCTACATTGTCAGGTCAAGAACTTAGTCGATCTGACCCTGAACGAACTGCTACCCAATGGATTGATCTATTGACACTCTATTATGGAGAGCAATGAGATCAAGAGGCAGATTTAGGAGCTGTTGCAAAAAGGGCACATCAGGCCAAGATCATCACCCAGTGGGAGATCTATTTTATTGGTACAGAAGAATGATAGGACTTGAAGACTCTATATTGACTATCGGGCTTTGAACAAGGTCACTATCCAGAATAGGCACCCAATCGCATGGATTGATTACCTTTTGGAGCAGCTCAAGGGGGCCAAATATTTCAACAAGATTGACTTGAAGTCTGGTTATCACCAGGTGCCTATCGAACCCTCCGATGTGAGGAAGACTACCTTCAAATCCAAGGAGGGCCCTTTTGAATGGTAGGTCATCCCTTTCAAGTTGACCAATGCCCCAACAACCTTCATGAGATTGATGGACGACATCTTGCGACCCCTCACCAATGAATTCATGGTGGTGTATTTAGATGACATATTAATCTTCATATAGAGTTGGGAAGAGCACCTCTACCATATTCAACAAGTCCTTCAAACTGTATGACAACACAAGATGTGTGCAAATTTGGAGAAATGCAATTTTGGAATGACCCAAGTTTAATACTAGGGTACATCACTGATGAGAAGGGTGTGCATGTGGACCTAACCAAGATACAAGTCATTCAATATTAGCCAACCCCAACAACTCTAATAGAGCACCTCTGCTTTCTGGGTCTTGCCAATTTCTATTGCAGGTTCATGTTGGGGTTCTCTCATATCACTTGGCCTTTAAGTCAAGTCACCAAGGGTGGCACAAAAACATTTTGTTTTTGGTCCAAAACCAAAAACAAGGAGCTTTCCAAGTTGAAACATCACCTCTGCTCTACACCAGTGCTCACATTACCATACTTGGAACAACCATTTGAGATTGAGAGAGATGCGTCCGACTATGATATTGGTGCAGTTCTTACTCAGCAGTGGCATCCAGTGGCTTACCATAGTATTACATTTTCAGAAATAGTCTAAACGTATCCCACTTATGACAAACAAATGTATTCAATTGTGCATGCCGGCCATCAATGAAAGCATTACATTATGGGGAAGGAAATAGTAATCCACAAAGATCACCGAACCCTACATTTGATATAGACACAAGGGAAGTTACAGAACGATAACCATAAGAAATGGTCCATATACCTACAACAAGTCCATTTGAACATTAAGTACAAGAAGTGAGACACAATTAATTTCGTAAACTGCCTTACCTGACCACCAGTCATGGTGCTGATCACTGTGCCCGACTCTTGTGGGCACAAGAATTTGCGGTTGCCACATCTATACAAGAGCAATCCAAAATTCAACATCACATACCAGACACTCCTCGAAGATAAGCAAGTTCCAAAATTTTACCTCTAGGATGCATTGTTATTCCACCTGGGACAAATCTATTTTCCTTCAAGCGAGCGTGCCAATATTATTTTGGAGGTGCACTATAGTCGGGTCACTAGACATTTCAGAGTAGAGAAAACAATGGTAATACTATAGAAGTATTTTAATTGGCTAAAACTTCGTTAGGATGTTGGGAAGTACATTAGATCCTACATTGCCTGTACCTTTGCCAAACCAGCCATCAAGAAGCAAGACCTATATACTCCTCTACCTACTCCTAGTCAACCTTGAGAATCCATCTCCATTGATTACATGTCAAACCATCCTTCTACTAAGCATGAAAACCACTGCTTTTTTGTGGTCGTCGACAGATTCTCTAAGATGGCCATTATGGCAGCCTACAACAAGAGTATAAAAATAAAGGCCACTACTAAGATATTCTTTAAGCGAGTGTGGGTACACTTTGGGATCCCACAATCCATTACCTCGGACTGGGACAAAAAATTCCTAAGTTCATTTTGATCAAGTCTTTGGTCATTGTTGGATACCAAACTTACTAAGTCCATGACTTTCCACACCCAAACTGATGGCCAAACAGAGGTTGTCAACAAGATGATCGTATTCTACCCATGTACAACTCGAAGCATCCACACACATGGGATGGAAGCCTCCCCTATGTCGAACATAGGTACAATAGAGCTATCCAAGACTCAATAGGCCATAACACCTTTCAGGTAGAGCTGGGATTTTAGCCACTATGTCCCATTGATGTGGCCATACCATTTGCAACTACTTAGGCAGATTCGGCTCAGATCTAGTTTGAAGGTAACAGGGCTAACAATTTCATTGAGTGCATTCAAGACATACGCCAGTAGGTCCATGATATATTGGACATAGCCAATGGTAGCTACAAGCAACACCATAACCAACATCGAGTGTCACAGAAGTTTCAGGTGGGCGACAAAATTTGGATAAATTTGCCGAAGGAGTGCATCGTTGGACCCCACTACAAGCTTTGATTTCTCCAATATGGGCCATACACCATCACCAAGGATGTAAGGGACAGTGCCTTCAAGCTCAACATTCCACCACTCCTTGGTCTGCACCAATGTTTAGTGTAGACCTCCTTCGACCATACTTTCCACCATTTTTGGACACATCTGACATTACAAAACAACTCGCACCAATAGATCTAAACCCAGACTACATGGAACCAGACATAAATGATAAAATCAGGGACACACAGATCAAGAACACTCATTGTTGGGCCTCTAAATTAGACATAAATTAAGGCCCATGCCTCTAAATTAGACATAAATTAAATCCTATCTAACCATCCTTCAACACATTAAACCTCTCTTTTTGCATTAGATAATGTATTTTTAACTTTAATATGTTCATTAGGAAGGTTTATGGATAATTTCATATTTGTGCCTAATATTATTTATTTTTGTGGAATATTGTGAGAATATTGGGCAGATTATGGAGATTTGGAGGAGGAGATAATATAGGGACCTTCTCCCTACTACAGGAGGATCAATATTAAATAATAAATCAATAATATATTATGGAATTATGGCACAAATTGTGGAGCTCCAATGATTGAGAAAATCTAGGAATGTGTTCCCTACCATTTAATGCAGATTCCTATTATTGGGAACCAGATCCACTAATCAAGGAATTTTGGTGGGAAAATCTTCCTCCTTTCATGGGGAATGATTCCTAATCCCTTTTTATAAGTAGAAAGTCAAATTTTCCTCTAGAATTTGATTTTTATTAGTCTTCTTGTGGAGATAAATCGTATTTTTACAGCTCCACTTTCATTTTCTGCAAGGATGTAATTGTATTGATGGAAATAATGAGGATTGTTGCCATTTTCAGCTTCTAAATATTGGTATGTTTCATAGGACTCTGAGTTCTCTTGGTCTTGGCCATACCAATAGCCTAATAACCCTTTTATATTATTTAATTTTCTCCTTTTACTTCTTATTCACATGCATCTCTTGTTCTTATCTTTTTTCTATTTCAGCATTTAGTATTAATGATTTTTTGTTGTAGGATTGGGTTAAATGGTTGAAGTAAGTTATTTTTCAGGCTCAAAAGCATAATTTCATCATTGAAACAAATAATACTAAATTTCTGCTATTTTTTAGAACATGCTAATGAGCTTCAATCGAGTTTATTCCACTTGCATTAGATCAAAAAAATATTCTAGTTAATAAAAATAATTACGCCATTGAAGTTTCACTTGATTAGGTTAGGCATTTAATAGATTTACTAGCTCACTAGTTCTCGAATTTCTAGATTTTAGACTAGTCATTTTCTGCTATTTTTTAGCATCAATTAACATAGGTCTTTTCGAGTGATTCCACTTGTAATGGAGACCTAAGACATCCTAGTCAATAAAAAAATTTATCCCATCAAATTTGGATTTTATTTGATTGTCCATTTGATGAATTATAGTTTCTTGTAGTAAATCTATTATTTCCTGTAGTACTCTTGCACCATGTATATACTTGGCTAGATTTGCTCAAGAAGCTTGGTTATTGTCCCTTAGGTTTGAATCAATAAACCTAGACTCTAAATCAATGATTAGGGAAGATTAAATACCACTTAGGACTTACCTCTTTACCCATGCAAAACATTTCAACGATTTGGGCTAATGGACAGATGTATGGATTGGACGATACAATGATGATTTTTTTGATTGCAACATCCAATGAACTCTATTAATGGATCTAAACTATTTGAAATGCAATGGTTGACATTTTTTAATGATACTTACTTTATGAAATTAGAATAGGTTTCTTTCCTTGTAATTTCTTTCTTGCAATAGGTTAAGGTTTCCATTTCGAGCATTTCATTTTCTGCAATTAGTTTAGGATTTGACTTTAGTACATGCACTCCATTACATCATGACAACAAAGGAAGGACAAATTGTATGATGCACATATACTGCCCATACCTCTTATGTTTGTATGAACTTCAGGCTGATAATTAAAGTCAGTAGCCTTTGGAGCTGCATCATTCTTGTTGCAATACCGATGCTCAACACTTTTTGGTGCCATTTCCGGGGAGTTGTCAAAGTATATATTGTTTTCTTCCATAGTTGATGCATTTCCTTTTAATTTTTGCAAAAAAATAAAATATTTTCATTAGGAATATTTCATTTCAAAAACATAAAAGTTCATTGCATTAGTTTTTTCATTCAATCATAAAATCAAAAAAATTCTCCAACACTAACCCAGCCCCCCATTTGATCACATGGTGCAGTAAGAGCCATATCACCATCCACTTTTTCACGTAGAATAAGAAGATATGGAAAGGAATGTAGAAGAAATGGATGGAGATGGTGACAACAAGGAAGATCCTCTTAGATTTCCCATTCAAGATACTGATGGTAGTGTGCACATGAAGAACATCCCTCCATCTTTTCTTCCAAAATTTCATGGTCTAATGTCAGAGGATCCAAATTTCTTTTTCTTTGAATTTTAAATTGTTTGTAGATCTTATGGTTACTTATTAGAAAATCAAAACTTGATATTGTTTCCGGAAACGTTGAAGGAAGAACTCCCAAATGGTTCATGAGTTTAGGGACTAATTACATAAGATCATGGAAAGATATGCAAAAGATATTTCTAGAAAAATATAAAGACCATGATCTTAAGGAAGAAATGTATAGAATGAATCAAACACAAGATGAGAGCCCCGAGGATCTAATAGAGAGGTTCATATATAATTTTAAGAGGGGAACATTACATCATTTAGGATCTGACACACTAACAACCCTCTTACTTAGAACAATTAGAGATGAGTGGATTGATCTTCTTGATCTCATGAGTGGAGGTTATGTATACAAATTATCATTTGAAGAAATTTGTGAAACATGCAAACACATATCAAGAGGAAGGGCAAGAGTAAGTTAATCAACATCAAGATCAGTAAGTCAAGCTAAAATCATAAATTTACTTGATAACTTTAAAACAAAGATTCTTAGAAATCTAAGTGAACAAGTAGAAATATTAATAATATAAAATTAGAAAAAAGAATATGTTGATATTTGTGTTGTCCATGTAGAATCACATGATGTTAAATATTGTCCCTCATTACCAAGGTTGAAGGAATTTTACCAAGAGGATAATGGAGCAAGTCAATTTCCAATGTAACTATGTTATGTAGCTCCAAGAGGACCATGCTAGCCTAATTGACAATTTCAAGCTTATACACATCCATCTCAAAGTAATTGGAACACACCATTTCCTTCGCAACCTTGGCCATCTCAACCCCAAAACCAATCTTGGCAACAAGGTTGGAAAGGAACTTATGGGAGCCATCCACAATATCCTCAATATTTTCCTCAACATCCTCCATACCCAACTCCATGTTATCCCTACCATTTACCTCCACCACAAACACAACCTCAGCCACATCCATCTCGAATATTCTCTGCCACTCAACTACATGTACCACCATTTTCGAACACACACAATGAAGTAGCTTATCCCACTTACAATGCTAAGGTACAACACTTCCAAACATCTCCTCTTGATATAAATGGTATTCATCTTAGCTCATGAAGAGTATCACATAACAGATTTATCTTGATAGCATTGAAGAACAACATGCATAAAAATAAGATTCAAATGAGAAGACCAAAGAATCATGGCATGCACTTGACAAAGAGAAGACATGAGAATCAGAAATTGGGAAAGTTCCCTCATGGTTACCATCATATCATCTATGTATTCAAAAGAATAATCAACAAAAAGAAGAATTTCTTAATTTCATGGAAGAAGAAGACATCCAAGATGATCCAAATTAGCAAGTGAACTAGGAGCATCACAACTACATTGAAATATGGTTCCAGAAAGTCATTAAGTTGCAACAACACTCTCTTCTTCAACTATGCTTGATATTGTCAAAGTCAAAGCATTTGGTATCTGAAATAGAGGTACATGTCAAATCATGTATTGCAAGCCTACACATTAATTTATCTATCATCTTGATGTGCACATGGCTCTATTGGAAGTATTCCTACACTTGAAAATGATTTTTTTTTCAAGTAAAGTAGGATAGGAAAAGAAATAAAAAATGAAACTCCATCTCCATGCCAAGTGAGGAGATGTCCAGGAACTCCATCTCATCTTAGATGTACCTATGCAGGCAGCCGTGGTACTTGAGTATGAAATGTTTCTCAGAATACTTGATACCCAACTTCATGTGAAGGGTATGAAAAACATTGGTAACTCTCGCCCGTCTTGGTCCCTTCCCTGCCGCATCATTGTTTTCTTTATGTACTTATCCTCATAGCTCCCGACAGGGTAGTACTGCGCCTTGATGGTGTCCTGAAACAAATTCCAAGTGGGTGCGGCTGAAAACGGTGAGGGAATACTTTCATCCTTCTGCTCACAGTAGGTTTCACACCAGTCCTTGACATGGGGGGTAGCTTTCGAAGAGAAAAAGTAATATTTTCCTAGTTCGAAAAATCACGAACAAAAAAATATCCTTCTAGCAGATTTAACCATTTATCTATGACATCTACATGTATTTAGCTCTCAAATATCGGAATGTCAGAGTTTACTTGTAACTTAAAAAGAGTGGCACCTGTAGAGTGGCTTCTATATGTGGATGCACCATTGGTGGGCAACCATTGAAGGATATGAGCAAAGTTATACATCATCTCATTCCTTTTTTTTGCAAGGGCCTCCTCGAGCAATATTTTTATAGGATCTCTTGCTCCCTCATCTTTCCTTTCTTCCCCCATGGGAGGTCGTTGGGATTTGCAAGGCCTAACTCCTTATATCCTGACTTCATTGGGGACATGCAAAGAAAAAAGGAGAAAGTGCAGACTGCTTTGATACCACTGATTTGAATTTAAATAGGAACACAACAAATGACAGATATAACCATAAATACAAATATGCAGTAGAAATAACACTTCATTTCATTAATATCAAATACTAAAATAGGATTAGAAATAGAATGGAAATAAGACTAGCTCGGGCAATGGTAGTTTATCTCTGAGAAGAGATGTGGCAACTACATGCCTCTGAACTCTATTACAATGAGGCTTGAGGGCCTATTTATTATTGAGAAGCAATGGAAAACTCGAAACATCTAGAAACCTAACCCCAGGAGATGAAACACCAAACTATGGGCCCCGTTGGGGTAAATTAGTACATCAACTTCCCAAGGTCGTAACTTTGGTATAATATCTCTGTTTGACGCATATGATACCTCTTTAGAGAGATATATCCAAGGAATACAACTATTAACAACAAACATTGAGTTACAATCTCTTATTCGTCACCCGATGGTTTTCCTAAAAAATGTCATTTAGTGCCTCAAAATGGCTCCGGAAGTTCACGACCCGAAAACCTACCAAAAATAGTAAATTGTGTTCTAATTAAGGAAACTGAAAAAATAAAAGAAACAATGGTGGGGGTCCAAGTGGAATAGGCAGGTTGCCACCAATATCCATCTGGATTAGGTTTATGGATGCTTCGACATGTATACATATGTATTGTAATATTGAAAGGAATATAATGAAAATTCAATCTGGTAGTTCTGGTTTTGGGATCCAGGGGAAAATATCTGCGTATATCTATTTTAAGATTTATGCTCTCATGATTTTTTATTTTATTTTTTTAGAATTCATATGTAGGTAATTTCTATATGGGGTTAAAACCTACACTTCCACCTCTGACTATGTCCCATGTATTCGACCTGTGTCCTAACCAATACCTACTACCATATGCCCCATTAGTCTTCTCTTCCTGTTCTTGACTAATCCTCAACTATCCCTATATCTACAAGTCTGACCAACTCTGAAGGATGACTGCATTAACCTCTACCTACTTTTCCTTATCCCTTACAAGTATTTCCTGAACATCAACTAACTTGTCATTTTCTGCCTTGCAACTTCTGATATTAGCCTTTAAACTCCTCAATGTATATGATACATTAGGAGAATACTCATCCCCTTGTTTATCAAATGATCTATAGGGAGAGTCACGTGAATCATAGTCAACCAATTTTATCATAATCTATGATCCTATTCTTCCTACAAGCATCCCATTTTAGATAAAACAAATAGATACCATAATCAAAATCATACCTTAATAATGTTTAGGGGGGCTTATCTCATCTATAAAATCAGTCCAAATTAGCATGATACTTGTATAACCATAATAATATTGATATATTGACATCATGCATGAAACTATCAACTACATACCATGACCTCATGCATGACAACCATAAACATGAAAAGGCATGCATAACAACATGCATCTAGCCCATCCGGTCCAAGTGTTTTAACCATTCTTTGATACCAATCTGTAACCACCCCTCCCACATTTACCCACTTTCACTGACCTATCGAGGTAAACATGAGTTTATTGCTACTATGACATGAATCAACCTCCTAATTACAATCAAGTAAGTGGAATTGAGAAAAGAAACCTTATGAACATTCCCTAGGAGCTACATGACCCCCATGAGCTAAACCACAACTCCAGGTGCCAAAACCCTGAGCTAACTTACCTCTTTAGTGATCTAAAATCCTAGTCACTTGCATAACAAGGTAAGACAATGGTTGTAAATATCTAGTCGCATGGATAACCATTCCTCCTAGCGACTAGAGCCTAGCTTTCCCAGTTCTGAGCACGCGACTCTGAAATTTGAGCCACTTTTCAGGGCTAGTCTCCAGACCTCTGCCCAAAAATTAATAAGAGTTTCTAAAACAATTAATGACACAAGGAAAAAGGAATTAATACAAAAATTTATCAAGGACTTGACCTAACCAAGCCCAACCATGAAATTCATTTGGTCAAACATATGGTGAACATGAAATCTACTGGTCATGAATGCATACCTAAACATAGGGGTCTGATACTTATTTGAGAATGATGAAGAAGGTATAATTACCCATCTTAGTAGATGCATTAACATATATTAGGTCATGCATGAAATAACCATTCCTTTACTAATAAAAACATGATAAGATCCATAATTAGAATCTATCATGAAACCATGCTTATAACTTGGATATAACCAGAATAATAACAATGATAGAACACCAATAAAAGACACATAATAAAAAATATAATTTCTCATGAAATAAAAGGGGAAAGAGCTCTTATTAATCATATGAAAAAGCCAACCAAGTCATGGATTTCCATGTACCACCTGACCATAGATTGGTCTAAGCCAAATCTTTCTTTCAACCAATCACCCTTGTGCCATATTCCAATCATAAATGTGGGATTTCATGGGATAAACGAATACATAAAAAACCAACAGAATCTAGAGGTTAAGCCACATCCAGCATCACACTACCGTAATCTCACCTAACCAGTACCGAGATCACAAAACCAAACCAATCTTGGATGCCTCAGACTTCCTTCACCATCCCTTGAGGAATTTTCCTGTCTCCACCCACCCTGTTGAGGGCTTCCCTGAGAAAAAAATCTACACTCCCAACCCTTGGTATTTTCCTAAGACCACTTCACCTGGATCCAAAACCTTCCATAAACCCAAAGGGCAACTAAGAATGAATCTCATCACACCATGGTTGTCTAGGAATTGGCAAGGCAAGGTTGAAACCACCACCAAACCAGGAAAAACCCATGCCAATGACAACAAATGAACCCAATACACTCATGCATGTACCATGCATTCCAAAACTAGCAAGGAAATCATACATGTAACTCACTAACTACAAGTACTCCTATTGAAGCTACTTGATCCAATCCTTCATTGCTTGTCCTTTTCTTTGCTTGTCCTTCCTTTGATTTCCTTTTCTTCCCTTTTCTTTCCTTTGCTTGCTTTCTTTCTCCTCTTGGTGCTCTTCTCCTCTCTGAAAACCAATTCCAAAACCAGACTGACAAAAGGCCCCAAACTAATGCTCTGATGCCTTGTTATTATTGATGTCTCTAATTTCTTCATTTTCCCTCTATTTTCCTTCAATTTTCTCCTCACATGCAACCTGTCATCTTTCATCCCCCTTTTCTCTTTTTTTCCCTTATTTTCATAAATAAATTCCAATTAATTACTCTTTTCATTTGCTAACGCTTTTTCCAATTTCCTTAGCTATAAAAAACAAAAAGTGATGCCCACTAGGATATTTTTCCCAACATTTTTCCTGGAATAAGTGTCCCATGACCTTGGTCTTATTTTTTCTTTATTAACTTTATTGCATGAAATTTTAACCCGAGGGTGTTACAAGTTTCATGTCAAGCCATATTCAGGCCACCCGTGATAACAAAATACGTTGACAATGATTAAGAAGTTATATTATTGGCTGAACTTGAAGAAAGAAGTGGTTGCATTCATTGCAAGGTGCTTAGATTGTCAACAAGTGAAAGTTGAATGAAAGCATATAGATGGTCTATTCCAATTGATTTAAATTCCATAATGGAAATGGGAGGTCATTTCCATAGACTTCATTAAATAATTGTCGTGAATATCAAAGCAGCATGATTCCATCATGGTTGTGTTTGACAGGTTGAGAAAGGTAGCTAACTTCATTGCATTGAAGTATACTAATTGAGCTAGTGAGGTAGCTCATATATTCAGCAGGGAGATAGTGATATTTCACGATGTTCCCAAGAAGATAATATCATACAGAGATGCCAAGTTCACTTCTAGTTTTTGGAAGGAGTTGTTTGTAGCCTTGGGGACAATGTTATCTTTTAGCACAACTTATTATTCACAAAAAAATGGGGAGGCATAAAGGGTTAACAAGGTTATTGAGGATATGTTGAGGATGTATGTTGTTGGGTCTCTGTTTTTCCTTATTTTTATTTATTTCGCTCATGTTGTCAATTGGCTAAATGATTATTTTCAAAGATTATTGGTTACGCCTTTGTTTTAACATGATTAGAATATAATTAATGAGAGTTTAATAAAGGTTTGTATGTTGCAGGATTAAAACTGGTTTGATTATACTTTGGGAGGTGCCTGCACCATTGCATTTACGAATTCCTACACCATTTTATGGCTTCCTGCACTATAAAGGATTCCTGGACTACACTCATGTTCCTGCACTATGCTGAAGTCAAACTTGGCCTTATGTCTCTTCATGATGACAGTGATGTGACTAAGTATTTTGCTGGCAGCGGATTTGCACTTGTCCATGCCAACTCTTACAATGATATCATTGTGTTTGAAGTTGTACCTGTACTCAAACCCTCCAGTTCATGGGGCACAAATTGTGGCAAATGTTATTAGTAATCCTATGATAATATTTCTTCTATCTCTGTGCATTATGGAAGAAGGATTGGGGCATTGGTTATTTTCCTAACTTCCAGTAGCATTGCCTACTTTAGATGTTAAATAGTGTTGCTAGTTTGCGTGAGTGGTTCTCTCGGAAATATGATTGTGATGAGTTTCCACACACTCAAATAATGGTAAATATGCGCTTTGATCTTGTATCAAAGAAAGGACCCCAATTATGGGATTTGTGGATATCCTTTTCACTATATTCTAGTCGCAAAAGTTCTCATCATGAGGATCCATGAGATGGATGTTATCTTAATCATGGTTACAGGTCTTGATTTGTGCCACTTTAAATATCTCTTTAATGGTTGAACATTTGAATGGTGCAGAATACAAGTATTCTTGCACAACATACAATAAACAAGGACACATGTAATCTTTCCAAGAATCTACTTGATAGATATTGTTTTGTTGAGAATATTAGTGAAGAAAATTGGCAATTAGTTGCTACTGCAACATTGTTTGAAGTGAATAACATATATTGCCATTGGAGACAGAGAACGTGATTTTCACTCCTGTAGACCCCAAATAAGGGGTCGATATTTAATATCCTCAGTTAGAGATCATGAATTGGCTCCTATAGGTTTCTTCACACAAAGGGACGGGCTTTATTGTCTTTAGAGCAAGACTATGATGATCGTGACCATGATCGTGACATTCATGCTCTTTCTGCTAGTTGGAGAAAGCGTGATCCTCTTGCATGTGGCAGAGATTTATTCAACGTTGATTGATTAAGAAGCATGGGAATGACTACAGGTTATGTCAAGGGATTTCGTGCTTTACATAGAGACAATGTTGCGCCCATCCTACATGGAGGCTAGCAACATCACTGTTCTACGAAAAGAGTAACGATTCACCAAAATCATCCATGTTTCAACATTCAGTTGCAAACCAAATTTATTCATGGAAAATTGTTAAGATTCAAAATCTGATTCTGTTGTATTTCAATTGGTTGTTAAAAAGCCGCAATTTATGAATCGATGCCTACATAATTTTAAGAAAACGCCATGAGCAGGGGGGAATAGATTAGTCGATAGATATACACGCATAGAGACAAGGACACGCAGAAGCATAGGAGGAAGGCGCAGAAGGGAAGAGAAGTTGTCCCAATGTAGCCTCAGGTAGTTCATAATTGGTGGATCGCTCCTCTTGTCTTGCTAGAGCTGAGCATTGTCTACTTGATGTAAAGATTGTTTTTCAAGAATTAATTGAAGCAATTTTCATGCATTCTTTGTCTATTCATTTATTGCATCTCATGATTTCGATTTATTTTTGAACCAGGTTAATTAAGGGTGTGAGCTGGTTGGGTTGGCCACCAGACCAACTCGACACTACTCTGTGTCTTTTAAACTAAATAGCATCTAAATTCTTATTTTTTGTGTGAATTTTATTTGTTTATTTACAGTCTCTTTCTGCCTTCAATTTATGTTATCTAATTTGTTGTAGATGTTTTATTTCCAATTCTAGAATTAATTCGATTTGCTGCAAATTGTTCCTTTACAAACTATTTCATTTGCTGCATGGTTAATTATATTTGCACTTGAAATATTTTAAATAAACATCGCATCCCTCCAGATTGTCTGAATCCACAAGATCGGCTCTACCTTTATGAGCTCTAGCGTGTAACTCGAATTCTGTAAATTAATCCAGATCTATTAATTTATATTTTAGAATACGAGATCAATTAAATGTTTATGGTTCTGAGGTCTTAATGTATTCATTTATTCAATGTTACAAAACCCATGCATCCCTCAGGAAGCACCAATCACATATATCATCTAAATCTGTGATTTTTACGCTTGCAGATCCAACATTTATAAATAAGGATACTACAATATGTTTGATATCGATAAATGTTCAATTACCATTATAGTTTCCTTTGACTTCTGGACAGTTTTACAAAATTTATTTTTAGGACAAGGAAGGTAAGAAATTCATATTAATTTAATTTCTTTCATAATTTATTTACGCAGTAGATTTATTTGCTGATGCTTTCAAGTTAATTTCACACAGAATTAGTACAAGTAGAATTAGTGCAGGTAGAATTATTTTGAATTGCTTTTGGATTACTTTTAGCACTCATAGTCTCTTGATATTGTGTCGACACTGTTTGGTTTCCATTTATGATTCCCTTTCTGTTTTCTCGTACTTATAATTTCCTTTCGCATTGATTTTCCTTTTATTTCCCACATGATTTAATTGTTTGGATTGGTGTTTTCTCAAATTCTCTTTTAGTGCAGGATTTCATTTATTGATGAGATTAATATGCAAGATAGACTAGAATTTGTTTTGCAGGTTGCGAGGGGCTTTCTTTGGCATTTCCAGTGCTACGTCTCGAAGTTCATGACCTTTTTAGATTGAAAAATTAAATGCTGGTACATTTATAAGCCCTATACCGCACCCAACATTTTGGCGCCATTTCTGGGGAGGCACTTAGGGGATTGATCTTGGCGACCTAATGCATTTGGTTTTTTCCTTCACCTAGTTTCTCTTGCAATTTTATGTTCTTTGAATTTATTTCTTTCCTACACTGTTGCTTTAAGGTTTCTCATTTTTTGTGATGTTGAAACAAATCCCCACCCTATACGCACATATATATATATATATATACATCGTTCATGTGCTAACGAATGTACCAGTTGGCTTGTTAAAAACATGAAAATGGTATTTTGAGGAATCATCTAATGAGGAATTTTTATGCTGCTACAAAGACATATAATTCATCCAATGAAGAATTAACAAATGAAAAATTTAATATTTTGATTAAACAT
Source organism: Pinus tabuliformis (assembly GCA_031772625.1). Lineage (NCBI taxonomy): Eukaryota > Viridiplantae > Streptophyta > Pinopsida > Pinales > Pinaceae > Pinus > Pinus tabuliformis. The sequence goes on from CM062804.1 coordinate 1,388,657,277, forward strand.
AAAAATGATGTTATTAAATCTTTGATTTCGAAATTGGATGATTTTTAGGAAGAGTGGGAGCAGGATGAAAACCCACCACTTATCTTTCATGCCAAATGTAGAAAGAAACACCTCCTTGGAAAGTGTCCACTTAGTAGCCTGAAAATTTGCAAAATTTGTGAAGAGGATCATCCAACAGAATGTTGCCCATCACTACCAAGATTACTGCAGGTACTCAAGAAATCAAGTAAGGAATCAAATCGAATACCATGTATAACTCAATACCCAACACCATTTGATACTTGGAATAATGTTTATTATCCTAAGTAAGTTCCCCAAAATATTTATAATCCTGTAGTTTCATGGCAAACTTTTAATCCTCCTCCAATCGAATATCCTACTTCATGGTCACAGTGGCCCTCTCCTTGGCCCTCATCCTTAAGCCAGATATCTCCATGGCCTTAAGAATCATTTGGCCTCAAGAATCATTTGGATCCTTATCTCTAGGGAAATCTCCCATGCAAATTCAATCATATGAGCACCAACAACAACCACAATTTTTTTCAAATGCACCATTAAGTTATCCTCCCCCATGGTCTCAACCACATGTGCAACCTTACCCTAGCCTTAATCCATACCCTACCCCCTATCCTAATCCTTGCCTTACTCCTTATCCTCACCGATACCCTAGCTCTCATTCAAACCCTAATCCATACCTTAACCCTAGTCCTTACCCTAATCCATACCCTAGACCTAATCCTAATCCACACCCTAGACCTAACCGTAGTCCTAATTTAAAACCTAGACCTACCCCTAGCCCAAAGCCTAATCCCAATCCCAATCCAAATCTAAACCTTACTCCAAGCATTAACCAAAACCCTAGCCCAAAGCATATGATAAACCCTAATCTAAACCATCAGGTTGCACAACAATTTCAAACACCTATTATACCCATTGAAAAAAATACTACATCTTCCATGTTTGGAAAGGGAATGAATTTGGAAACTTCCCCCATTACTACAAAGCATTCACCCTGGGAAGATATAATTCAAAGACCACTAAAGGAGCAATCTTCAATTGTAACTTGTTCTAAAAATGCTGTTGAAACTCGAAACCCTAGAATCTCTCTCAACCATTCTTGTCAATATGAAAATCAAATATTTGAGCCTGAAATTTGTAGAAATTTTGAATAATAAACACTTATTCACATAGATTATCCCGATTATACACTATTGCGGAATACATGCATAATACATAACCTCCTCTACGTTGATCATCAATTTAGCAGCATTAAAAACAATGAAACATGAATCGCGTGCACACATTAACACAGTATGTAACCCGGGGAAAGCTTACAAATGAAAACCCCACGCTATATGTATATTAATGATTGAGAACATGTAACAATACATAGTACAATACTCCTCACAAGTATCCAGCACTATCTCCACCTGTTACACACAAAACTAGCTCAGATCTGAACAAGTGACAGGTTCAAATCTTCTCCACTGCTTTGCCTGCCTCTATTGCACAATACCATGTGAAAATCACTCACACTGAAAATCACATGAGCACAGACTATATCACTGAGAATATACTGCGCAATCCTCATGGGCATACTCAATCCAATGATTATGCAAGATCTCATGCACAACTATAGTCACAATTGATAGAAATCTCAACCTCTAACACCTGTCTCCACTGATATGTACATGCACTGACATGCAACTGAGTTAACTGATGTATTCTTTAGTTACTTTATAAGTTAATAATTAATTCACACAACTTATCACTAGTCTATTTGCAGTTAGACTAATTACAACTAGTTTAACCAAGTCAAACTGAACACAACTCCATTAACTCCACAATCAACTCCACCAAACTCAACTGCTTGAGTTCTAACTGAAGTCCTGCATGCAATAGCTCAACTGACTCACAAGAAAAGCGTATTTCCTTCTGACAACTGCATGTGCTACATCTGTAGCTCAAACTGAAGTGCTCCAACATGATAAGATAATGTTTATAGTCTAAATATTATTATGAGACAATAATATTTGACTTTTCTATTTTTAGTCTAGCAATCTAAAAATAGACTTTGATCACTCCACTGTGAACCAGAAATAGAAGTCCATCTATTTTTCCCAACATGACCAATCATCCATAAACAACATCCTGCATCTCATAGACCATGATCCATATGTCTAAAAATAGACATAGTCTAAAAATAGACTTTGCGCCATAATTCGCCTGCGGGCCCACTTAGTGAAGGCGACTCCTTTCCACTAAGTTCCATCATCTTGTTGCACTCTAAACACTCCCTCTCAACAAGATATGGATTATCAACAACCCCTATCCTGCCTCGGTGGTATTAGAATTTTCTCCTGGTGACCGCCTTTGTCAAGATATTAGCATCGTGATCCTCCGTTGGAATGTACGAAAGTAACATGATTCTCCGCTACACACAATCTCTGATATGATGGTACCTGATGTCAGTGTTCTTAGATCTATCATGAATATAGGATTATTCGAGAGTTTAATGCAACTTTGGTTATGACAGTAAATCACAGTAGGCTCCAAGTAAGAACCGAACAAACCGACCAGGATCTTCCTCATCCATATAGCCTCGCATGCAACCAAACTTGTTGCCATATACTCAGCCTCTGCTGAACTGAGTGCCACGGATCTTTGCTTCCTGCTGTACCAAGAAATTGTTATCGACCCGATACTGAAGACCCCTCCTGATGTGATCTTTTTGTCCATTGGGCTCCCTGCCCAATCTTCATCCATGAAGCCACATAGCTTCACCTCATCCTCCTGTCTGTACCAAAAACCATATCCCGATGTGCCTCTCAAATAACGCAATTCATGCTTGCCTGCCTTCCAGAAGAGCTTGGTTGGCTTAACCATAGCTTGTGAAAGCTGGTTAACAGCATAGCATATATCGGGTCATGTATTGACCAGATACATAAGCGACCCCACCAACTGTTGATAAATAGTGGCATCCACTTCTTCTGCCGAAGTGGAATCCTCCTTCCTCCAACCTCCAGGAAGAGGAGTATCAACAGGCTTGCAGCCATGCATGTTGAACTTCTCCAGTATCTCCTGAGCATACTTACCCTGAGAAACAAATAGTCCATCACTGCGCTGCCAAATTTCCAATCCTAGGAAATAATGAAGGAGGCCCAATTCCTTCATCTCAAACTCCTTAGAGAGATCATCCTTGCATGAAAGTATCAATAGCTCATCACCCGTTAGAATTAAATCATCTACATAAAGTACAATGATAAGCAACTTACCCTCCACCACAATCTGGTATAGGTTAGGATCCGCCTCACTTTTGGAGAACCAAAGTCTGGTGAAATAGTTGTCTATCCGTGTGTACCAAGCATGTGGTGCTTGTTTCAACCCATACATCGCTCTCTTGAGCCTGTACACATGCAACTCGCTGCTGAAGATCTCAAAACATTCGGGATGCTCAATGTACACCTCCTCCTCAATGACTCCATTGAGAAATGCAGTCTTCACATCCATCTGATGAATGTGCCATCCCATCTGTATTGAGAGAGCAAGAATCGTCCATATCTAAGAATACCTTGCAACAGGTGGAAAGGTCTCCTCATAATCGATCCCCTCTATCTATGAAAAGCCTCGGGAAACAAATCTTGCCTTGTACTTCTCCACACTCCCGTCAGCTGCCTGCTTAACTTTGTAGATCCATCTCGAACCCACCACTGATTTTCCTTCTGATCTAGGAACAATCTCCCATGCACTGTTTCTGACAATTGAATCATACTCTTCCACCATGGCGTCTACCCATACGGGATCCTCCACAGCTTCCTCGAAAGAGTATGGCTTAGTCACAACACATTTTCTCATAAGAGCCATGTATCTAGTGTACCGATCAGGTGACTGTCTCTGCCTGCGTTGGGCTGTAGGTGGTCCTACAACTTTCTCTGCATCTTGAACCAGTCGCTCAGCTTCTGTCAAGCGCTTTCACCCTCTGATGGTTGGCATTGCATGAGTGGTCTCTTCCACTCCATGAACCTCGTCCTGTGGCTGATCCACATCCTGAAGCTCATCCTTAGGAACTAATAGCTACTCATATGCATGCAAGTGTGGCTCCCTCTCAAGCGAACAGTTCATGGATTTCTCCTCTTGAAATTTTATATCCCGTTGCACAACAGTCTTACCACTGTCTGGAAAATACACACGATAGTTGTGGGGCGTATAAGTGTACCCCACAAATATCCCAACCTCTGCGGTTAGCTCTAACTTCTTCTTGGCATCCTTCGTCACATGCATGTAAACGTTATCACCAAAAATCCTCAAATGAGAAAGATCAGGCTTCTTACTAGAATGAGCCTCCTCGGGTGTACTCATGCCAAGTATCCCGTGAGGACAACAGTTCTGCACATATACTGTTGTATTGCATGTTTCCACCCACAAGTGAAGGGTTAGGCCCTGATCATGCAACATCGCTCGTGCAGCACCCACAATTGTTATGTTCTTCCGCTCAACAACCCCGTTCTATTGTGGGTTATGGGGAGCTATGATCTCTCTTCGAATCCCTTTTGCATTGCAAAAGTCCTTGAACTCACCAGAGATGTATTCACCACCATTATCGCTCCTAAGAGCCTTCACCTTCTTCCCCGACTCCTTCTCGACCAGTGCTTTGAACTCACAGAACTTTGAGTATGTCTCGCTCTTCTTCTGCATGAAGAAGATCCAGCACTTACGAGAGAAATCATCAACAAAGATTACATAATACTAGTGTTTTGCTGTTGAAGCTACTGAGAAAGGTCCACACACGTCTATGTGAATTCTCTCAAGGATCGTCATGGCGTGACTATCCTTCTCGTGAAAGGTGGATTTCACAAACTTTCCCAAAGTACACCTCTTGCACTGATCTGACTGCGCAAGAGTGCCTTTAGGAATCCCTGTAGTGATCTACTGCAATATCTTCAAGGCTCCATGGTGAAGGTGGCCCAATCTCCTGTGCCACAGCTAGCCATCAACTCAGCTCACCAATCCTTCTGCCTTGCATGCCATTGCTACGCATCCATATACATGCAACTGATAAAGGTTCCTCACTCGAACCCCTATCTTCCTGGTTTTCTCCAGTTGTCTTACTGCACAGAAAAGCCTCTCCCTCACTGAAAACGACATCATATCCCTTGTCCTCTAGCATCGCCACAGAGATAAGATTCTTCTTCAATCTTGGAACATGCATCACTTCCTTCAATACGAAGGGTTTACCAAATTCCCTCTCAAAGGAAATGGTACTGATACCGATCGCACTGTATCTACCATCATCGCCCATCTCGATGTGCACTCCAAGATCTTTGTCCTCCAGATCAGAAAACAAATCTCGATCTCCTGTCATGTGAAAAGACACACCACTGTCCAAGAAGCACACCAATCCCATCACGCTTGAAACCAAGCATGCGATCAATGAAAAATGAAGCTCAAACTGCGAGGCTAGAGCCTCTCCTACTGTAGATCTAGAAACTTGCTTGTTCTTCTTCTTCTGTGGATAATTAGTGGCATAGTGTCCGTGCTGGTGACAGTGAAAACACTTCACCTTAGACATGTCCTGCTTCTTGCCTTTCGCACCAGACTGAGAATATTTCTTACCCTTTCCCTTCTTTGCTTTCGCAGCCAAAGCGTAATTTTCTTCATCAATTCCCTTTGATGAAGATCCGTCCCTGGTATTCTGCCTGATCTCCTCCTGAACAAGATCCGACCAAAGTCTCTCCCATCCTGGCAATTTCTCCCAACCATTGACAGAGTCTTGAAATGAATGCCAACTCTTCGAAAGACCAAGGATATCCAAGCTCACCAAGTCCTCATCATCGACAGTCACCCCCACACTTCCCAGCTCATCCCGACAATGAGTGAACTTCGTGAGATACTTAGGCATACAGTCTCCCTTCTCACATTTGATGTTTCTGAGTTTATCCTTGAGCGCCAGCTTCCTCCAATCGCTCTTGCTTTGGAATGAATCTATTAATGCTTTCCACATCAAGTATGGAGAATCCTTTCCATGAAAGCTGGACAAAATGTGATCCTTCACGCCCTCCAACAGAATCCTTCGCCACTTTGCTGTCTTCTTTTACCAAGCATCAACTTGAGTAGCTAATGAGCCCCAAAAATGGATAATTATATGGGCTCATTCAACATTATAATTCAACTTAATATACCATTCTCATTAGTTTATTGCATGTTTTTTATTATATTTATGCTAATAGAGTGAATTGGGTTAGTCATTATGCCAACAAGTCTAATGTGTGATTTATGCAGTCTTTTTGGTCAATTTTGAGACAAAATCAAAGGTTTTAATGAGAACTTGGTAGCCAAATTCGTGGGAGAACAAGGGAGAGGATTTTTAGGAAGGTGTCCCATTCATTTATGGGCCTTACCTCGAATACTCCACCATCAGCTCAGAGTTCAAGGGCCACCAAATCGATTATCACAAGGGCAACCGAGAAAGTGCTAGTAAAAGTATTGTTAACTACAAGTCTTGGCAGTCAAGTTCCTAAAGTTTAGGAGGGTTGTTGGGGTCCTCAATTTGTATAAATAAGAGGGCTTAGGGCCTCATTTCAGTTAGTCACTTTGTAGGCATAAGTTAGCTAGTTTGTAGTTCGATTTTAGTCAATACATTAGCTTTGCATTTCAGCACATTTTCAAGCTTTCCCTTGTGGACAGTTTTTTATGTAACTCTTCTTTTCTTGATCTAGCTTTGCACCAGCTCTAGATCTCCCTCAGGAGGCTGCAGATCTTGGGGTTGGGCCCATATCAAGTGCCCAATACCTCCTTTGTTTACTTTCATGTGTCTTTGCTGCATTCTTAGAATAAAATCTGCTATTTAGATTTAAATTTTGGTTTGTTATTTAGGTTTCTTTTTATGGTTAAAGTATCTTTTCATCTTTAGATTTAGTTGACAGATTAGTAATAGGGAATATCTCCAGAAAAGGCCATCAACCACCTCTAATCTCACCTCTCCCTCAGTGGGATCGTGAGCTGGGACAAAGGTGACATTGCTGCCAACAAAAATGTTGTTTTTCTTTGTCATGCAATTCTTAGTGTTGGAATCCTCATTTGCAGATGCTGATATTAGTAGTGTTTAAATGATTCAGTTGATGGTTGCTTAGTTGCATAAGTTATTTCACACATTTAATTTCGAATGAACTGTTGTTCATTTCCTTTTGTTGTTACTTAGGTCAAAATAGAGTAAAGTAACTAGGTCATAGGTTTTATAAGTGTTTGTTTGTTCAGTTTGAAAAACCACTTGGAGAGTACCTGTTACCCTTCTTTATCTACCTATACTCCATCCAACCTACTTTCTTCATCCTTCACTTAGAACCCTTACCTTACATTTTCCTCATTCCCTTACTTTTCCATGATTCTCATCTTCTTGTGCAACATCGTTTCATCCCTCCTTGAACAAATCTCACCATCTACGGCACTCCTCAACTCCATCCTCCAAGTCATGAACTCCCCTACACCCCTATTTCACCTCCATACTCATTCATCCACCTTTTTCCCTTCATCCATGCTCCAAAATTCCATTTTTGAACATCCTGTAGAAAATCACAGAACATCCTGTAGAAATTCCAGAACATCCTGTAGAACCCCTGCAGACTTCCTTTAAAAGCTCACGAATGATGTTTCTTGATAGCCAAACTCTGTGAAAGTCTCTGGAAGGGTTTTAGGGACCCCTTAGGCCCTCTCTGAACCTTCCCGACCTCCTCCAAGCATTTCCTCTCACCAATCCACCTCTGCACAGTAAAAAACAGTTAAAGCACATGCACAATAATTCTGCCAACTTACTCAAAAATACAAAAGGATGTTTCTTTTCAGATGTTACTGTAGAAGTAGCTTAGATACATGTACTTACCTTCCTAGAAGTCAATGGCATCTATTTCAATAGCTTGCATCCTCTTTCTTGCATCAGTAGGGCTAGCTAGTAAAATTAGGGTTTTCTAGGGTTTGCATTTCCTTTCCGCTTTCAGTTTCTTTCTGCAAGTAGATTAGCCTCCTTTGAGTTAGCTTTCATCCATCAGTTAAAAATATTCTTCTAAGATCTCATAGAAGTTGGCTTAAGCTCTTGACGGACTTGTGCCAGCTAACCAAGTGACAGCTGCGGCAAGAGCTAGTACTTGTGCATACAGCACCGTCGCTTCCAAGTTCGTTACGAACTACCGGGTTGATAAAATTAAAGAAGGGAGTTCCAAGAGTTGCAGCATTATTTCTGCAATACTGGGGCTCACCACTCTTTTTGGCGTCATTGCCGGGGAAGTGTCAGAGTATTGGTGATTGCTGCTTTTCTTCTATTTTCCACTACAACCTTCTGCTAAGTAGTTTATTTCATTTCCATTATGCAATTTTGTTTCTGAAAAAGTAGATTACCATTTCCCGCTTTCATAGATGAGAATTTCAATTCTATAATTTCAATTCTGCAAGCATAGCCTAGCATTTCATTCTTGCAAATTCATTTGAGAAAAATAGATTAGTCCTTTCCTGCTTTCATTTCAATTCTGCATTTTCATTTCAGCAAGATGGTTAGTTGCAGTTCAATCTATTTTATTTTTGTAGGTACAAGAAGAAAAATAAAAAAGTCAACCAAAAAGATTTCCTTTCATGCCTAGTAGGAGTAGAGATAAGTCAGAAAAATATTTTCACAACACTCCCCATTGCTTCACACAGCCAACCTTCTCTCTTCTTCGATGGCTGTGACTAAGAAGAACCCTTGGGTGGACATCAAGGCATATTTAAAGAACATCTAGGGGAGAAGAAGAAGAAAACATTCCTCTAGAGCAAATGGCTAAAAATAGAAATGTTGGGAGCAATACCTTATCCAAAAATGAATTTGCAAATCAGATCGAAGATTTCAAGAGCGAGATGAGGCAATTTCTTGCCATGCAACTGGATACCTTGCAGATCCAAAGGAAGCAAGAGGAAGCCAAGAGGGCTTTGGCCATCTTTTGTCCCAGGTGCACTAGAAAGCATCCTAGGAATGAATGTCCATTGCACTCCATAGAAGTGTGTTTTGTCTGTGAAAAATACCATCCTACAGATCAGTGCCCTTCCTTGCCCGGAATCAAAGCTTCATATCAGAGGGCTAAAGGAGCCACTGAACCACTCTATTATATGAATCAAAGGAGGCCACATGGACCCATACCTTACCAGCAGGGAATGCAAGGGACATCCCAGACCTATTACGACCCCTATCAAGCCACTTCCATGCCTTCTTGGGATCCCCGTTCTCATCCTTCCTGGTCGACACCTCCTCCTCGGTCATTCACATATCCACATTATGCCCAACCAGCTGCTCATTCATTTCACTCTTATGCTCAGCCACAACCTCAGTAGAATGCACCTCATCAAGTGTGGAGGCCTCAGTACAACTCTCCTCCCACTCCCTTGCCTCCACCACCTGCTCAACCGCAACCATCACCACATCCATCTCAAATATACACCCCTTCTCAACTACCCGTACCACCATTTCCAAATCCACACATTGGAGTAGCTCAACTCCATTACAATGCTGAGGCACAACATGTCCAAACAACTCCTCTTGAGCTCCAAGATATTCACCATAGCTCAGGAAGAGTATTGGAGAAAAGAGATTATATTGACAACATTGAAGGACCAAAGGAAAAAGAAGATTCAAAAGAGGAGATGAAAGCACCATGGGCTACACTTGATGAAGAGAAGACATCAGAAGCAGAGAACAAGAAAGCTCCCTCATGGTTACCATAAAATCTTCCATGTATTCAGGAGAAAGATCAACAAAAAGAGGAAGATGAGGAAGTCATGGTAGAAGGTGACATGAAACATGATCCAGATCAGCAAAATGACCAAGGATATCAGATCTATGTTGAGATATGGTTTCAGATGGTCACTAAGTTGCAGCGGTACTCTCTTCCTCAGCTATGTTTGATCCCTTCAAAGTCAGATCATTTGGTCTATGGAATCTGGATAGCTGTCAAAGCATGTATCTCAAGCCACCACATCATTTTGTCTCTAATATCGATGTGCACATGGCTCCATTGGAAGTATTCTTACACTTGAAAATATTTTTTTTTTCAAGTAGGGTAGGGTAGAAAAAAGAAGAAGAAAAAAGAGTAAAAAAAAAAGAAGAAAATAAAAAATCTAAGGTGGAAACCTCCTCGGAGGCGCCTTAGATTGGCTCATTGATTGAAAACCTCCATGAGGTTGTCAATGGGTTGGAAAGAAGAGAAAATAAAAATAGAATAAGATCCCTAGGTGAAAACCTCCCTTGGAGGCGCCCAGGGCAGGCAATTAGGGTGAAAACCTCCATGAGGCACCCTAGTTGTTTTCAAAAAAGAGAAAAAGGAAAAAGAAAAATAAACCTAATTTCCATTGAATAATTGCAAGTTGCAAGAAGGACATTGCAGGTCAGAGAGATCGCTCAAAACAAAGACAGAAAGAGTTATGTGTCTTCTACAGGAAGTTCTGTGTCTTCTACAGGAAGCCTACAAACGAGCCAAAATTGATCTCTGAAGAGGACTTGAAGGCCGAGAATCTGTCCATGAGGCCTGCAAGCATCCATGTTTCCATCCCTCACCCCTCTCCATCATTTTTTCCCATCTAATTGTGCTTCTTTCCTCAAAACTGTGTGTTTTACAGGAAGTTCCTGTAGAAATTACAGGATTTCTATAGGAAGTTAGAAATGGATTTGAAAAAGGTATTTTCGCAAACATGTGAGCTTCCTCAAGGGGTCAGAATTCCTCCTGCAATCTTCAAACTCCTCCTCCATCATCTCCATGCCTACATCACAGCCCAAGCTCAGTTTTTCTTTCCATGCAAAAAACTTGCAGAATGCTTTGAAGAAAAAAATACATAGAACAAAATTTGTGTTTTCCCTAGCTTGAAAACCGTGCATCCATTTGAAAAATTGTTATAGGAGGAGTTGTATAGGGACAATGCCAACATGCTCGAGCAATTTCAACCAATTTCGGTGCATGGTCTCCAAGAAATCAGCCTCAATCACCTTCAACCATTTTTGCATTTTCTCCATATCCGTGCATCCGTTTGAAAACCTGTTTCATGGGGAGATGCACGTGGGTGGTAGTAGCCTACCCAAGCAGTTTCAGCTGATTCTGATGCACAATTTCTGAGAAATTGATCTCGGTAATCTTTAGCAATTTTCCATTTTTCTCGAAATCTGTGCATCCATTGATCACAATTTTGCTATGGGAGGTCCATCATGATGATAGGAACATGCTCAGCAAGTTTCAGATCGATTCGGTCTATCACTCAGGAGCAATGGCGAAAACAAGTTTCGGTCCTGTGAAAATTCAGCAGCAGCAGCTTGAGGGTGTAGATCTGAATGTGAAGCCAACTCCTACAGCATGGATCCGGCCAGACGATACCTACACAAGAAAAAATAGCCATGAATTAGCCTCCAAGCCCTCATGCGACCATAGAAACCAATCATGGAAAATTTTAGGGGCTAATGTTCGCCCAGTGGGCTAATTTTCCATGATTTTTCCACAAAACAGATTCGCCAATTTCCAATTTATATAAAAGATGATTCGCCAAAATTTTAGAATATAAAATTATTTTACCTTAAAAATCGCCAACATTATATAGAGACTATACATAAAATGATTATAAATTTGAATAATTTTACAAATATATTAATAAACATTTTATAGTTTTCATATTAGGGATTAGTGAAATTCGCCAATGTTTTTAAACTTCAAGAAAATTTTCCATCCTTAAAATTTTCCTTGAAACCAATGCATGCAGCAAATGAATAGCCACCGCACCTCACGACAGCCACATTCGACTTCCAGTTATGTGACTAAAACTCATTCCTCTATTGCATGAATCTAATCTAAACACTGCATGAATGAATGGGATAGTGGGATTCAGCCAGGAAGCTAGCCATATTTGATTGCACTCATCCAGGAAAAAATCACGCAACATACGTGTATAGTCGTTCACGTGAAATTTGAAAAACACAGGTAGTGGTAGACGTGTTGAACTCCAGCGCATAGGACGTCAAATGATTAACAAATAGAAGAGAACATGCATTTCATAACATCACTGCAGTTTGAATAAATACAATGCACATTTTTCCACCTCATCTCCTCTCCATGAATTGCGCCGTAATTCAAAATGCTCGGCTGAAGACTCACGTTAACTGTTGTTTATTTACACTTGCAAACCTCTTCGCCCGAAGTACGCATCCTCTGCCTCTGAATTCTGTTAAACCGACGTCCTCCACTGAACTTTGAGGCCTGGTTCCCAATTCTCCACCGTATTGGGCTCACTCAGAGGTGCAGAGGTGTTCTACAGGAAGTATGGCATATCCTAACAGAAGCAGAGAAGCCTGGACTTTTCTTCATCGAGTTTGGAGCTCTAAGAGAGGTAGGCTTGAAAAAAAACACTCTTCCATGCATGATATGTTTGAAAGGTGGTGAATTAAACTATTTTGAATAAGAAAGTATGAAACAAGTCTGCCTGTGAGTCAAAAAAATAGCAGCTGCCTGTGTGATACACGAAGTTCTTTCAGTTGGTTCTGCATCACATTCCCCTCCACGGTTCCTATTAACAAATTTCTCCTGTACAAAAGTTAAAGCACTGTGAGGACTAACATGTGCATGAAGAATGTGAATTTTATGTGGTTATATGCATGCTGGGGATGAAAATTAAGCTCTACACTCTGTCTGTGGGAGCCTAATTCCCTTCTGACAGTCAAGTATTTGGGCAGCAAAAGTCTTGAAACGAGGGAACTGTTGTTCATTTTTATCAAACAGTTGAGGAATTATTCCTTGAGTCCAAGGGGAAACTATAAACAACATTTATGTTTCTGACAAAAGCATAAGAAAAAGGGAGCACTCTCACCATGCCAGGGGGATTCATAATTCAACATTATCCATGGTTGTCATGTGAACTTACACTTCATCCAGCATTTAGGAGAAGGAGCATATTGAGGCAGAGAAGAAAAGTAAGGGTAAGGAAGCTAAGGGTAAGAAAACCCAAGGCAACCACAACACAAGTCAAAGAGAAGGAACCCCCAGCCAAGCAAGCCAAATCAGGGAAAGCTGGTTCTACATGAATCCAAAAGACTGTTTCTACAAGAAGCCAGGAAATTGCTTCTATAGGAAGACAGAAAACAGTCAGCACTGGACTTTCTACAGGAAGTCTGAAGATTGAGCAACAGAGGGAAAAATCACCGGAAATTTTAGCTAGGGAGGCAGCAGCTATGCTGGCCACCCTAAGCACATCTCCCAAGCAGAAGGAAAAGTGAAAGAGGGAGCCTCCCTTGTATTTTAAAGCAAGAAGGAGCGTGAGGATAAAAACTGGCAGACCCCAACCACAGTCAAAAGAGCCAATTACAATGGTAGACACCCCAGCTACACAAAAGGAGAGGTCTCCCTCCAAGGCATCCATCACCTATGAATGGGGAAGCCTGAAGACATCCACTTGGAGAGAAAGAATGAAATGTTGGACACAAAGGCCTCTCTATAGGATGTTGAGACAGTTCTACAGGAAGTTGAAAATTCTCTAGGAAAAGGAGCATAGGTAGTGGGAAGAAGAAAAGAGAAAAGCATGGTTTCATGACCGAGAAGAGGACATCACTTCAGAAGCTTGGCATGACAGGGAGGCCACCAAGGCCATCAAAGATGAGGAGATAGATTGGTTGCTCAGAGGATGAGCAACACTTTCAGTAGGGGGTGATGATGAGCCCCAAAAATGGATAATTATATGGGCTCATTCAACCTCCTAATTTGACTTAATCCACCATTCTCATTAGTTTATTGCATGTTTTTTATTATATTTATGCTAATAGAGTGAATTGGGTTAGTCATTATGCCAACAAGTCTAATGTGTGCTTTATGCAATATTTTTGGTCAATTTTGAGACAAAATCAAAGGTTTTAATGGGCACTTGGTAGCCAAATTCATGGGAGAACAAGGGAGATGATTTTTAGAAAGGTTTCCTCTTCATTTATGGGCCCTTACCTCGAATTCTACACCATCAGCTCGGAGTTCAAGGGCCACCAAATCGATTATCACAAGGGCAGCCGAGCAAGTGCTTGTAAAAGTGTTGTTAACTACAAGTCTTGGCAGCCAAGTTCCTAAAGTTTAGGAAGGCTGTTGGGGTCCTCAATTTGTATAAATAAGAGGGCTTAGGGCCTCATTTCAGTTAGTCACTTTGTAGGCAGAGTTAGCTAGTTTGTATTTCGATTTTAGTCAGTAGATTAGCTTTGCATTTCAGCACATTTTCAAGCTTTCCCTTGTGGATAGTTTTTTATGTAACTCTTCTTTTCTTGCTCAATAAGGATGAATCCAGCTTTGCACTAGCTCTAAATCTCTCTTAGGAGGCTACAGCTCTTGGGGTTGGGCCCATCTCAAGTGCCGAGTACCTCCTTTGTTTACTTTCATGTGTCTTTGCTGCATTCTTAGAATAAAATCTGCTATTTAGATTTAAATTTTGGTTTGTTATTTAGGTTGCTTTTTGTGGTTAAAGTAGCTTTTCATGTTTAGATTTAGTTGACAGATTAGTAATAGGGAATATCTCCAGAAAAGGCCATCAAGCACCTCTGATCTCACCTCTCCCTCAGTGGGATCGTCAGTTGGGACAAAGGTGACATTGCTGCCAACAAAAATGTTGTTTTGCTTTGTCATGCAATTCTTAGTGTTGGAATCCTCATTTACAGATGCTGATATTAGTAGCATTTAAATGCTTCAGTTGATGATTGCTTAGTTGCATAAGTTATTTCACGCATTTCATTTCGAATAAGCTGTTGTTCATTTCCTTTTGCTGTTACTTAGGTCAGAATAAAGTAAAGTAACTAGGTCATAGGTTTTATAAGTGTTTGTTTGTTCAGTTTGAAAAACCACTTGGAGAGTACCTATTACCATTCTTTATCTACCCATACTCCATCCAACCTACTTGCTTCATCCTTCACTTAGAACCCTTACCTTACATTTGCCTCATTCGCTTACTTTTCCATGATTCTCATCTTCTTGTGCAACATGGTTTCATCCCTCCTTGAACAAATCTCACCATCTGCACCACTCCTCAACTCCATCCTCCAAGTCTTGAACTCCCCTACACCCCTATTTCACCTCCATACTCATTCCTCCACCTTTTTCTCTCCATCTATGCTCCAAAATTCCATTTTTGAACATCCTGTAGAAAATCACAGAACATCCTGTAGAAATTCCAGAACATCCTGTAGAACCCCTGCAGAGTTCCTTTAGAAGCTCACGAATGAGGTTTCTTGATATCCAAACTCTGTGAAACTATCTAGAAGGGTGTTAGGGACCCCTTAGGCACTCTCTAAACATTACTGACCTCCTCCAAGCATTTCCTCTCGCCACTCCACCTCTGCACAGTCAAAAACAGTTAAAGCACATGCACAATAATTCTGCCAACTTACTCAAAATTACAAAAAGATGTTTCTTTTCAGATGTTACTATAGAAGTAGCTTAGATACATGTATTTACCTTCCTAGAAGTCAATGGCATATCTTTCAGTAGCTTGCATCCTCTTTCTTGCATCAGTAGGGCTAGCTGGTAAAATTAGGGTTTGCTAGGGTTTGCATTTCCTTTCCGCTTTCAGTTTCTTTCTGCAAGTAGATTAGCCTCCTTTGAGTTAGATTTCATCCATCAGTTAAAAAGCTTCTTCTAAGAGCTCATAGAAGTTTTCTTAAGCTCCTAATGGACTTGTGCCAGCTGACCAAGTGACAGCCGCGGCAAGAGCTAGTACTTGTGCATACAGCACCGTCGCTTCCAGGTTTGTTATGAACTACCGGGTTGATAAAATTAAAGAAGGGAGTTCCAGGAGTTGCAGTATTATTGCTGCAATACTGGGGTTCACCAGTAGCATCAGTAGGCTTTGGGACATCAGCCTCTATGAAATCCTTCAGCCCATTATCATCCAACATTGCCTCCATCTTGTCCATCCATGCAATATAGTTCGATCTGCCCTCAAGAGCATACTCCAATCGCAATCCGTTGAAAGACATTGCCACATTGATACCAAGAACACACTGCTGCAAATTCAAATTCCACCAGCTCCAAAACCAACTGCCTCTGATCTAAGATTCGTGAGAACAAAGTATTTCTCGTACAAAGATTGACTGTATGGTCTTCTGCTGGATATCTCACCTTCCAAAGGAAGGATGAATCCAGAGGCTACCTGGCCTGATTACAGACTTTGCCTGAAGAAAAAGAATGTAAACACTTTCTGAATAGTAGATCTGATGATCAACAACTCTGATACCATGTAGAAATTTTGAATAATAAACACTTATTCACAGAGATTGTCTCGATTATACACTATTGCGAAATACATGCATAATACATAACCTCCTCTATGTTGATCATCAATTTAGCAGCATTAAAAACAATGAAACATCAATCGCATGCACACATTAACACAATATGTAATCCAAGGAAAGATTACAGCTAAAAACCCCACACTATCTGTATATTAATGATTGAGAACATGTAACAATACATAGTACAATACTCCTCACAAGTATCCAACACTATCTCCACCTGTTACACACAAAACTAGCTCAGATCCGAACAAGTCACAGGTTCAAATCTTCTCCACTGCTTTGCCTGCCTCTATTGCACAATACCATGTGAAAATCGCTCACATTGAAAATCACATGAAAACATGCTATATCACTGGGCATATACTGCGCAATCCTCATGGGCATACTCAATCCATTGATTGTGAAAGATCTCATGCACAACTATAGTCACAACTGATAGAAATCTCAACCTCTAACACCTGTCTCCACTGAACTGTACATGCACTGACATGCAACTAAGTTAACTGATGTATTCTTCAGTTTCTTTATGAGTTAATAACTTATTCACACAACTCATCACTAGTCTATTTGCAGTTATACTAATCACAACTAGTTTAACCAAGTCAAACTGAACACAACTCCATCAACTCCACAATCTACTCCACCAAACTCAACTGCTTGAATTCTAACTGAAGTGTTGCATCCAATAGCTCAAATGACTCACAAGAAAATCATATTTCCTTCTGACAGCTACATGTGCCACATTTGTAGCTCAAACTGAAGTGCTCCAAGAGGATAAGATAAAGTTTATAGTCTAAATATTATTATGAGACAATAATATTTGACTTTTCTATTTTTAGCCTAGCAATCTAAAAATAGACTTTGATCACTCCGCTGTGAACCAGAAATAGAAGTCCATCTATTTTTCCCAACATGACCAATCATCCATAAACAACATCCTACAACTCATAGACCATGATCCATATGTCTAAAAATAGACATAGTCTAAAAATAGACTTTGCGCCATAATTCGCCTGCGGGCCCACTTAGTGAAGGCGACTCATTTCCACTAAGATCCATCATCTTGTTGCATTCTCAACAAACTTCAGGGATTTATCTTTGTCTTTGACTAGATTATTTGTGCCTCCAGGAGAGTGACTATCAAACTGTGGAAGACTTGCACCACTTGGAGAATCATACATATGTGGATTCCATTGAATCTTGGTTTCGAGCAGTCATCAAGCCGCCCTATTTCCTCATCATTCGGAAACTTTCGGTACCATTTCGATTGAATCAATTTGTTTCTCATTCTTTGGTATGCCTTGAATTCTATTCTTTAAAACGAAGTGTGAGTATAATCAACATTTTGTTACGCACATGGCTTCATTGGAAGTATGCCTTCACTTAAAGGTGATATTTCTTTCTTAAAAAATAGGGTAGGATAATAGGATAATAATGAATAAATATGCATAACAACACTCTTGAACTTGTGATTCCCTAAAAGCACAAATTTTGAAATTTCTATTATCATGCACTCTCATGGTAAGACTTGTCAGAAGAAATTTACACTTAATACCTCATATTTTAAAGTGACTTTGATTATGGGTTAACATGTCAGTCAAGGATATTGTTATAAGTAACATGTAATACTTGTATCCTATCCTTAGAAAATATTATTCAGAACATCTTTTTAAGTCATCTTCGAATGGATCAATGAAAAACATCCTATGGTAGCATGACCAACGACTAAAGCATAGTAATTAAAAAAATTTCACACCATCCTACACTCTCAAGGAGTAGATTTACTTCCCCACCTATTAAGTAACCCATATGAGGTTAATCATAATCAAAGTTTTGTTCTAAAAACATAAACGAATTAATGGAGGGATAAGAGGTATCAATGAGAGCCAACCTACTATGATCATGGGTCCTAAGGAGAATGAAATTACCGCATTGGTCACTAAGACAAGGTAATGGCTTTCAGTTGAAAATCTGGAAGACGAGAGGTCTCATCATGAGCCGACTTGTTCATTCTTTTTAGTTCTCATGAATGGCATTGTTGATAGTTGGTTACCAAGCTAGAACATCAGCCTTCAATTAACTTCTAAAGAGAAAAAGTAAAATGTTCTTAAACGAATCTAAATATATATCTAATAGGTGGGAAAAAATAATTGCATAAGGTTAAAAGGTACCCCTATCGAGGCTATAGTCATTTGCTGGTAGCAGGGCCATACCTGTGGTATTTAAGTTAATCTTACACTATGATTTACTCGGTTGTTTTGTCCTTTTCCTGAAGTCACTATTAATCTCTTTGAGAATGGCTTTAAAATCCTTGTATTGTTATACCTTGGAGTTCTATCTTTTTGGAATGATTTTTATGGATGTGGGGACCCTTAATGCAGGTAATTCACTGTGCCCAGACAAGAGGAGCTTCAAATATACATGGATAAAGGTAAAATGATCATTGTGGGAAGGCATTACTATGTCTACTTTAAACACAATAGCTTTTAAATCATGTCACTCATCTTTACAACGAGGATATTAGGAGTGAAACTTCTGATCATGGATGCCTGCAAAATATTCTTTTGGAAATTTTAAAAGCTAGCTATATTATTCAAGTAATAACACCATTCGTGCAATTTAGTTTTTATGGCAGTTTTCATTTTAGGTTTTCTTGAAATCAGTCTAAGCAAATAAAGAGTCCGGCAGACACTCTATTTTTAGAGCAAGATTTAACTAGCGCAGGAAGTGTGATCATGCAAAATTGTAGGAACATCATTTTGAATACCTACAAATGTTTCTATTTTTGTTTTTTGCGAGGAAGTAACAATACCAGATTTACTTGCATGAGGACATGCAATATGGTCAGCATGGGGGGATGTTGGGTCTCCGTTTTGTCTTATTTTTATTTATTTCTCTCATGCTATTGATTGGCTAAATGATTATTTTTGAAGAGTATTTGTTACTTCTTTGTTTTAATAGGATTAAAATAGCATTAATGAGAGTTTAATTAAGGTTTGTATCTTGTAGGATTAAAACCAGTTTGATTATAGTTTGGGACATGTCTGCACCATTGCATTTATGTGCCTACACCATTGAGTTTACATATTCCTGCACCATTTTATGGTTGCCTACAATCTAAAAGATTTCTACACTACACTCATGTTCCTGCACTCTGCTGAACTCAAACCTTGTCTTATGTCTATTCATGATGGCAGTGATGTGACTAAGTATTTTGCTGGCAGAAAATTTGCACTTGTCCATGCAAACTCTTATACTGATATCTTTGTGTTTGAAGTTGTACCTGTCTTCAAACCCTCCAGTTCATGGGGATCGAATTGTGGCAAATGTTATTAGTAACCCTATGATAATATTTCTACTATCTCCATGCATTATGGAAGAAGGACTAGGGTGTTGGTTATTTGCCTAGCTCCCAGCAGCATTGCCTACTTCAAATGTTAAATAGTGTTGCTAGTTTGCATGAGTGGTTCTCTCAAAAACATGATTGTGATGATTTTCCACACATCCAAATAATGGTAAATATGTGCTCTGATCTTGTATCAAAGAAAGAACCCCAATTATGGGACTTTGTGGATATCCTTTTCACTATATTCTAGTCGCAAAAGTTCTCATCATGAGGAGCCACGAGATGGACATTATCCTAATCATGGTTACAGGTCTTGATTTGTGCCACTTTAAATATCTCTTTAATGGTTGAACATTTGAATGGTGCAACATACAAGTATTCTTGCAAAACGTACAGTAAACCAGGACACATGTAATCTTTCCGAGAATCTACTTGATAGATATTGTTCTGTTGAGAATATTAGTGAAGAAAATTGGCAATTAGTTGCTACCACAACATTGTTTGTGGAAGCCAAGTACGAGGAAGTGAATAACATATATTTCCATTGGAGATAGAGAACATGATTTTCACTCCTATAGACCTCGAATAAGGGGTCGATATTTAATATCCTCAGTCAGAGATCATGAACTGGCTCCTATAGGTCTCTTCACATAGAGGGACGAGCTTTATTGTCTTCAGAACAAGGCTATGATGATCATGAACGTGATCATGACATTCCTGCTCTTTCTGCTAGTTGGATAAAGCAGGACCCTCTTCCAAGTGGCAGACATTTATTCAGGGTTGATTTATTAAGAAGCATGGGAATGACTACAAGTTATGTAAATGGATTTCATGCTTTGCATAGAGACAACATTGCGCCCATCCTACATGGAGCCCAGAAACATCACCGTTCTAGGAAAAGAGCAACGATTCACCAGAATCATCCCTATTTTGACATTCAGTCGTAAACCAAATTTATTCATGGTAAATTGTTAAGATTCATAATTTGCTTCTCTTGTATTTTGATTGGCTGTTAAAAATCCCCAGTTTGTAAATTGATACCTATATAAGTTTAAGAAAATGCCTGGAGTAGGGGGGAAACTGAACCAATCGATAGATATTCACGCATAGAGACAAGGACATGCAAGCAAAAACATAGGAGGAAGGCGTAGAAGGGGAGAGGAGTTGTCCTAATGTGGCCTCACGCAGTTCATAATTGGTGGATATCTCCTCTTGTCTTGCTAGAACCGAGCATTGTCTTCTTGATGTAAAGATTGTTTTTCAGGAATTAATTGAAGCAATTTTCCTACATGCTTTGTCTATTCATTTATTGCATCTAATGATTTCGATTTCTATGTGAACCAGGTCAATTGGGGGTACGAGCTAGCTAGTTTGGATGCCAAACCATCTCGACACCACTCTACATATTTTAAAATAAATAACATCTAAATTCTTATTTGGTGTGTGAAATTTATTTGTTTATTTACAGTCTCTTTTTGCCTTTAAGTGATGTTATCTAATTTGTTGCAGATGTTTTATTTCTAGTTCTAGAATTAATTCAATTTGCCACAAATTGTTCCTTTACAAACTATTTCATTTGTTGCATCATTAGTTATATTTGCACATGAAATATTTTAAATAAACATCACGTCCCTCTAGATTGTCTGAATCCACAAGATCGACTTTTCCTTTATGAGCTATAGTGTGTAACTCGAATTCTGTATATTAATCCAGATCTATTTATTTGTATTTCAGAATATGAGATCAATTAAAACTTTATGGTTTTTAGGTCTTAATGTATTCATTTATTCGATGTTACAGAAGTCATGCATCCATTAGGAAGCACCAATTACATATATTATCTAAAGCTGTGATTTTTACGCTTGTAGAGAGGACATTTATAAATAAGGAGACTACATTGTATTTGATATCAATAAATGTTTAATTACCATTATAGTTTCCTTTAACTTCTCGAAAGTTTTACAAGATTTATTTTCAAGACAAGGAACACGATAAATTCATATTAATTTAATTTCTTTCATAAGTTATTTACGCAGTAGATTTATTTGCTGATGCTTTCAAGTTAATTTCACATAGAATTAGTATAATCAGAATTAGTGCAAGCATCATTCATAGTCTCTCGATATTGTGTCGACACTGCTTGGTTTCTAGTTATGATTCCCTTTCAGTTTGCTCATACTAATAATTTCCTTTCGCATTGGTTTTCATTTTATTTCCCGCATGATTTAATTTTTTGGATTGGTGTTTTCTCGAATTCTCTTTTAGTGCAGGATTTCATTTGTTGATGAGATTAATATGCAAGATATACTAGCATTTGTTTTGTAGGTTTCCAGGGATTTCTCTAGCATTGATAAATTAAATGCTGGTACATTTATAAGCCCTATACTCCACCCAACATATGTCATGCACCAACAAAGGAAGTGGGAGGAGTATCTTCCACTAGTGGATTTTGCATATAATAATGGGTACCAAAAATCCTTAAGGATGAGTCCATTTGAAAATATTTATGGGGGAAGTTGTAATACTCCTATCAACTGGAGTGATCCGGTGAACAGGGTGCTAATTGGACTAGATATGTTAGTCGAGATGGAGTAGGAGATGTAGGTTATCAAAAGGAAATTCTAGGCAACATAGGAAACACAAAAGCATTATACATATAAACATAGAGAACTTAAGGAGTTTTAGGTTAGAGAGCATGTGTACCTGTGAATTAAGCCCAAGATGATCCCCTTAAAGATTGGTTGATGTGCTGAGCTGACACATCGATATTATGAGAATTTTGAGATCCTTAAGAGGATTGAACCAGTCACCTACAACTTTCACTCCCACCAATAGTGAAATTGCATGATGTTTTCCATGTTTCATTTCTTAAGAGATATGTCTAGGATTTCGATCATGTGATTGATTAGTCTATATTGTAGGTGGAATCAGAGGGAGAATTCTAGCCAGAACCCTAGTGAATTTTGTAGTAGAAATAAATCATGCTCTAGAAATGAGTAATAGAGAAATTAAAGTGAAGTGGAATCACTTTGGGATCGATGAAGTTACATAGGAGATAGTTGATCAGATGCGGGCTTTGTATCCTTCTGTATTTGTTGGTTGAGCATATGTTTTGGTTATATTTGTATATATGCATATGTGTATTGTAATACTGCAATGATTTGTGTTATAAATATCCAATAAGTTATATGTTGTAAATATTGCATCGAGCTATGTTATAAATATCCAATAAGCAGCATGGTGTTCATGGTTTCAGTAGTTTGGGATGTTTTAAATATTGCATCAAGCTATGTTATAAATCTCCATGGGCAACATGTTTTACTGGTTACAAGCATAATTGAACACCAAGGACAATGTTCCCCAAATGGGGAGGGGTTTGTAACAAACCCTAGTTGATTTTCCATGTAAATAAAATAAGACCAACGCCATGGGACACATGTTCCAAGTTTAATGGAGGGAAAAAATTAAAGTGGACATCGCTTGTGGTTAATAATGGCTATGGAATTGCAAAGGAAAAGAGTCATATAAATGATATTTAATTATGAAAATAAAGGAAAAGAGTAGAAAAGGAAGGTGAAGAGTCACAAATTTTCATGCCAGGGAAATTAGAAGAAAAGGAGACATCAATGATAAAAAGGAATCAGAGGACCAGTGGGTAGCTTTTGAGAGTTTTTAAACATTTTTGGTTCAACCTTTTGACAGTTTTGAGGTGAGGCATTTTTCATTATCTCATACACTCTTGCAAACTTAGACAATTCTTAGAGAAATCTAGCATTAAATTAGATTGGAGGAAGAAAGAAAAGGAAAGAAAGGGAGTGCAAGGAGACAGTTGGATCAATAGCTACAACAGGCTTACCTCGCAAGTAACAGCTTGCATGTGTGATCTCATTTCTAATTTTGGGATGCATGGTATATGTATATGGTTCCTTAGTTACGTTTTATCATTGGCATGGATATTTTCTTGGATTGATAGTGGTTTCATCCTTGCCTTAGAATTTCCTAAATATCCATGGTGTAGTGGGTTCCCCATTTTGTTTTCCGATTAGTTCTCATGTTTCCTATGGCTCTAGGTTGGAAATAATTCTCTAGATCCCTAAAACATCTTGAGCTGCCTAGAGGTTATGGGTTGAGTTACTAGTCCCTAGATCCTATGGGTTGGGACAAATTCTCTAGATCCTTGAAACAACTCAGTTTCGCTAGAGGCTGTGGGCTGATTTACTAGTTCCTAGAGCCCTAGAAAACTTGGGTAGAGACCAATCTGGCTGATTTTAGTGTTTTCTGGACCATATAGATGAGATCATTGTCCTTGAGGGTTGAGGCAGTTGGTGTTTGGAAGCCCTAGTTGGTTTTATTTTGGATTAACCCATATGATCCCATATTAATGCTTGGAATATGGCACGGGGTTTATTGGCTGAAAGAGAGATTTGGTTTAGCGCAATGTATGGTTGGGTTGTAAGTGGAAGTCCCTCGCTTGGTCGGCATTTTCATATGTTAATATAAGTTATTTTGTGATTGTGATCTATGAGCACTTGTACTAGTTATTATGGTGATCTTATCGCTGATTTGTCATAGTTTATATTATGTTTATACGCATGGTTTTATGATGTGCTCTAGTTATGGATATCTCTCATGATTTGGTAAGTTATTGTATGGTTGTTGAATGCATGCAATAACAAGCCTTGTTGCATCTAGATTGAGATGGAATAGAGACTTCTGAGTGATTTGCAAATGAAGCTTATAAGTTTATGATCAGATACATGAATTGTAGCTTCCATGTTTACTATCTGTTTAGCAAAATGTCTATCTTGCATTAGGCATGTATTGGTCAAGATATTGGTCAATATTTTCTTTTTTAACATTGTTATCATTATTTTCATGATTATGGAAAGTTATAGGTAGTTTTGGGTAGTGGTATGGAGGCTAGCATGAAAAATTGGCATAGGTCTCACAACCGCATGCACTAAAATAAGGAATTAGGGTCATAATCGCATGGTGATAGGCCTACGGGTGCATTTATAACATTCCAACTACATGCATAATGTGTCAAGGGTATGTTTGGGGAGTAATCCTAGTGAAAAAGAGTTCCAAATTAGGGATTGATCACCAGGGGTGTTTTCTAGGCTCCTGAGTGATCAAAACTCTCTAAGGGATGTCAATTTATTTCTAGAATGTAGGCCCCACTTCCATAACTAAAACTTGGAAGTTGGGTCATATCATAGTGACCCTCAGCTCATGTTTACCCTGTAATGCTTGTAAAAGTGGGTAAATGTGGGAGGAGTTGTTACGAACAATTTGTATCTAATACGTTTCCTATTAGGGCTGCTTCATCATGCATATTTAGTCTCACTTGAATCCCATGCTTGAAAATAAAAAATTTTCTACTCAAGCATTGGAAACATACTCCAGATAGTATAATGATGAAGAATTTGGATTGAAGGACAAAGAAATTTATTGTTATGATGAAATTTGTGTGGTCTAGCAGGGATGATAGAGTTAAATTGGAAAGGGACCTCTCCTTAGGGCCATTCAATTTTGTGATACCCCCTCCGATAGTGCTACCTTCTTAGGTACTAGAGAATTTAGTCCTAGTTTATCCTCCATTCTCAATTGTGGTGTTAAGGTGGTTTTTGTGGCGGAAGCGCTATGAACAACTCCAACTATGGCTTCAACTCCTCTTCTAGTCGGTGTAAGAGTGGGAAAAACACTCTTGTTCATGCGAATTTCAGTGCTCAGGGCTTTCTAGTTTGGAAGAAAATCATTTAGACCCAGGGAAGTCAGGCCCCTTTCCCCACAGGTTGCTAAATTTCTCTCATAATGAAGGTACCTCTTTTTTCTCTGTTTCTAGCTCAATAATTTTCCAAATTTTGCGTCAAGATAGAAACTCCTGGGAAT
The DNA here is from genome assembly GCA_031772625.1 of Pinus tabuliformis. NCBI lineage: Eukaryota > Viridiplantae > Streptophyta > Pinopsida > Pinales > Pinaceae > Pinus > Pinus tabuliformis. Next base: position 1,388,682,824 of record CM062804.1, read on the forward strand.
TCAACTTCAAAATTGGGCACAAGTTTGAATTTGGGAATGTGATAAAGCTTAGCAAGGTTACACTTATGAATTATATTTCTACATTTGGAAATTGTGTCAGTCTGGTTCACATTTCCCGTTAAAACCATTTGGAAAACCATATCCCCCTCCAATTCCTAAATCATGAAGGCATTAACATAAATTTGACTCCACTTCCACATCCTTCCCTCCGGGGTTTGGTTGATAGCTTAGCAAACAATAGTGTATAAATCCTATGATTCATATACCTCTTCATATGACAATAATTGCACACACTACTTGTCCTCTCATGAAGATCTCCACCAAGCTAATTACAAGATGCAAGTATAGTTCTACCAAATGGCTGACTCACAAATTGAGCTTACAAAAATGATATTGTTCCTTCAATTTCAATTCTCTCAACCGGTTGATGAAGTTAATTCCTTGAGGACTATGGTAATGGACCTGAAACTGAGCAAGGATGCTCAAGCGAACTTGGCCAATCTTCTGGAGGATACCAAAAAGTGCAAGATCGACCTCAATAGGCAAACCATTGACAATGAATGATATTTTTTGCTAGCCCATAAAAGGGAACTTTTGTCTTTTTGTATGCATGATGAGGAAAGGGTGTTATGAAAAGTCCTATGTTTTGTAATCATGATGATATGATAAGTATTTATCCTGGTCATATTGTTACGAGTTTTATGGTTTATTTTGTAATCTTGTAGCTGTGTCAAGTGTTGACCTTTCATCAGTCTTTGGGTCTATAGGTAGTTAAGGCTAGTGTTGTTTTGGATATTCAAAATAATATAAATTTTGAATATGTAACCCCCATGTATTTTGTTGCGACTGAGTGTAGATTTAATACAACCCTACTCATTTTTGTTAAAAAAAAATAACTTTAGCTACAAGTTACAATTCAATTGTGTATAGAATTTGTAGGTGTTAAAATGGAAAATTCAATTTCTAATGCTCGTTATTGGATAATTATTTTATCTAAACTAACATCCATCATGGAATTTCTTATATTTCCCGAAGGAACATTTTGTGGTTCTCCAAATTCTACAATTTTCTGAAGATCATGATTCAACAAACACATCAGTAATATGTGTGTAATTTCAACAAATAAATTGGAACTTGGTGGTTTGATATGAGTTGATATATATCATTCTCTAATTCCTCGGGATATCTAATTTTGAATTTCCCATATATATTTTTATGATTTACATCCATGGAACATCATAGACTTCAAGCAAAACATAGGTAAATGAAAATATCAATGCATGTTTTATGCATTACTAATAATATATTTAACGTTTGTTTTGAGCAAATATTAGTTTTCATTAATTTGGTGTATAGATGCAAATGATTCTTATGAATTTTCTATTAGAGACAAGGTATATTTTCTGCATTATGTAATGAAGGATGCTAAGGGTTCAATATTCAATATAGAGCTTGGGTGTAAGGTGAATGGAGGGATGGTAGTGATTTTAAAAGAATAAATTGAATATTAAGAAATTTTATTTAAAAGTATAATAACTTAGTTTAAGTTTAAAGTTGTATATAGTTATAAATTTGATTAATTTTCTTATATTTATGTATAAATAATTAAATGGTGTGAAAAAATATTATTCAAGATGAGTTATACATTGAGCTATAAATAAACAATATTTGGTTGAATTTGATTAATTAAATCATAAAGTTATAAAATTTTATTCGAATAAAACGAGCTAAAAAAATATATGAGAAAAATACTCACTATATCTTAAAAAACACTACAAGAAAAAAATACATTGGTGAGGGGAAAAAAATGTCACCATAAGCTAATTGGTGACGGTCAAAAGAGCCTCCGTCACCAAAAACTGAATGTCACCAAAGGTGGCGTCGCCAAAAGTATATGTGTTGTAGTGACATTCAAAGTCCATCACCAATAATTATTTATAATGACGAATAGGGATCGTCACCATTTCATATGAGCAATGGTGACGGACCATAGCTTCCATCACAAAAAACTGAATGTCACCAAAGGTGGCATCGCCAAAAGTATAGGTGTTATAGTGACATTCAAATTTCATCGCCAATAATTATTTATAATGATGGATAGCGACCATCACCATTTCATATGAGCAATGGTGACAGACCATAGCCTCCGTTACTAAAAACTGAACGTCACTAAAGGTGGCGTCACCAAAAAGTATAGGTGCTATGGTGACATTCAAGGTCTATCACGAATATTGATTATAATGACGGATAATGACCGCCACCATTTCATATGAACAACAATGATTTATTGTGATGGATCTTTCATGGCTGTCACTATTGGTGCATATATATGGTGACATTCGTTGACCGTCACTAAAAGCCACATTGCCAGAAGTATAGGTGTTGTGGTGACATTCAAGGTCCATCATGAATAATGACTATAATGATGAACAATGACCATCACCATTTCATATCAACAACAATGATTTATGGTTATGGACCTTTGAGGGTCGCCACTATTGATGCATATATATATGGTGGCATTCGTTGACCGTCACCATTTCATATTTTGGTGAGGTCGAAAAATGTCACCAAAGCTCATTGGTGATGGTCAAAAGAGCCTCCTTCACCAAAAATTGATCATCGTGATTCCATATGGATGTCAGGGCACGATGGAATCAAACCACCAACCTCCTGCTTGTAAAGCAGGTGCTCTTCCATTGAGCTAGAACCCTTTAAATAATTATACTTTTAAAAATTAGACCTTGAAACTTCATAAATTGTAAATTCTACAACTTTCAATAAATTAAAGTCTCAACAATATTTTACTAAACAAGAAAAACAACACTGAAGCTTCAGGTCCCTACCTAATGGTTATGGAAGTTATGAAAAGTGGGTGGAGGGAAAAATAATTATGGATAAGAGAATCGATATGTTCAGTTGAATAATCAATTAGAAGTGAAACTCCGAAAACATTTGTAAGCTATAAATGACCTATAACTAGCAAATGTACCAAATATTGCAAATGAAATGTCATAAGTGGATAGCATATGGAAGAAGAACATTGATGAAGACAGATGCAATATGTTATAGGTTGAGTGAAAGAAAAATCACAATGTTGTTGTTGTTTGGTATTTAGATATATGAATGATATCTAATCTTCTGTGCAAATTTAACACGGATCTCCAGAAACCATGAACGACATATAACAAATATATATATATATATATATATATATATATATATATATATATATAGATATAGATATATATATATATATATATATATATATATATATATATATATATATATATATATATATATATATATAGATAGATAGATAGATATATATATATATATAGATATATATATATATATATATATATATATATATATATAGATATATATATATATATATATATATATAGATATATATATATATATATATATATATATATATATATATATATATATATATATATATATATATATATATATATATATATATATCCCCTTTACATAAACCAACATGGAATTCAGAATTTCACAAGTCTGCACTCAAAACATGACAGCAACCAACAAATAAAAGAAATTGACTTGGACGGAAAACAATAGCTTCACCTTCATTCTTGAGATGCTTCTATTTATTTGAATTTGACTTGTGACATTCTTTATCTGACAAGGAATCAAAATCATCACTAGTATTAAATTCATCCAATACGGACTTTGGATATCTCACTAACTTCTACGTTTTTGTTACCATGCCTGAAAACCATGGAATTTCGTATCGATAGTATAATAAGATGTGTGCTTGCTGCTCAAGAACACATTCCTTATTAGCCATTTTTACCTGACACAAACCAAAGAGACAACACAATATCAACGTACACAAAATCCCCTACAGAAATATAATCATAACTTAGCAAAGAATTCTAAAAGATGTTTTTAATTAATAAACTTTGTATTTGGAAATATTGTTTCTTTAGATTTAGAAAATACTATGTTGTACAACATGTATGTCTATTTATCCAGGCAATTATATCATAACTTGTGTCACATAGTAGAAATCTATAGTATATAAAGTAAAAAGAAAAATTTTCTGAAGAAAATAGATTTAGAAAAGAGCTTTGAAAACTCTAAGTTTGTCATCAAAGATTTAATTAATTTAACAACAAATTAGTTCGAGTTTTAAAATCAAAATCATTCACAGGAAATGAATAGGACAATGTCAAAAGTCGCTATTTATACAAATAAAGCTAGAGTCACTATTGTCGTTGTAGATAACTGAAATTTGGGCAGTGGTCTAACAGTTAGAGCTTATTTTCTGGGAAGACTCATCAATACCAACATTTTTTTTCCACACTCTATTGTGTCTCTAGATCTAGATTAGATAGCTTGCCATTCTGAAGTTCTACCTTTCAAGTACTGATTTATGGCTCACCCTTTAAAACACAATTCTACCACTCCATTTTATTTTTCTTTGTCAATAGAATTGGCATGACCTTCCCATCCTCTGTTTTACATCATCAATAACCATCCATCAATGATATAAAGAATAATAGATACACAACAAAGGCCAAAGATGTGTTTGTTGTTTACCTATGTTCTAGGACTCATCTGACTTTACAGGTACAAAGAACTCACCCTGAAAAAATAACATCCACGTGGAATTTACAAAACTTTTTTAAATCAAGCTCCAAGTAAACCAATCAAAATATGAACTTTCTTTTAATCAATAAAATCTCTGACTTAAAATAAAAGTGGCCTATAATTGAATGTTATATCAACCATTTCAAGTAACTAACATCGAGTGAGCAATACAAGCCATGCATATTAGATTAGTGAAATAATTGATCTGGTAAAGGTAAAAAACAAATGACTTCTAGCTAAGAAACGCAAATAAATGACTTAGAACTAAGACATGAGGTTTCCCTTTCAACCTTGCCATTAAATGATTCTTCCTTATGTCACTTACCATTAAACTTTTTTTGATACCATTGGAAGTGGTATTGTAACATTAACCTCTGATAGTCTGTGTCCACGGTTACTTCTCGAGATCCACTCCATTACCAGCATTTGGGGCTAGATAAGATACATGCAAAAACCATCAACATGAAAATGAAATCTACACCCTTGTAAAAAATGGGAGGAAAAAAAATATCCACAAAGTGAAACAAACTGTAGGATACGTCATTCCCAGAACATGATTATCTTGTCATGAACAACAAAAAAATAAATAAGGAGAAATGTAATTTTTGCCACATTTTGACAATGAGACCTTTTGCATATTCTATGAACAATTGATGAAAAAAGGCAGCTAAATCTTGTTAGCATTAGGATTATAGTAAAACATAAAGCAACTGCTCCAACACATATATAATCCTAAGCATAAGTATATTTACATAAGTATTTATTGAGGACATTGTATTTTGTGAAAATATGGAAGTCAAATCTTTGAAATAACACAATTTATGGTACCACTTCCTTACAAATTCCATTCATTCGAGTATTTACGAAGTCCATTCAGGAATTTCTTCAAAGTTCAAAGTTCAAACAATTAACATGTAGCCTAAAAAAGCTTAGATTTGAAAAGGAGATAACCAAAAGATGTAGAATATATATCTCACATTTATATATCCTAATTTCTAGACATTGAAATGACACTTTTTAGCATACTATTGTGAATTCAACCCAAAATGCTAGAAAAAAATATTGATGGTTATTTTGCTAATATAGAAGTTTTATACATGCATTTATTTAAACAGTTAGATTGCAATCTCAAACATATCTAACGATGCACACAATATGTTGCATCTTTAGTGCTGGTGTGTTAACTTGAGATATTGAAATCCAACATTTAATAGTTTGCCTACAATATGCACTAGCCGAATAAGTGAACAATAGTATTGTAGGTATGTGTTATGAATATATGTATTGCAGACCAATAAGAGTATGGTTGGAACAGTCATGTCCAACCCTTCCAAGTTTGCCTATAATTTTCACCGGTCTAATAGGTGAATAATATAATTGTAGGTGTGCATTCTACATCACTTACCTAAATCCAACACCTTCAACATAGAAATTTCAAAGAATATGTCCAGAACTGATAGGTAATTTGCAAAATTAAAGAGTTGGCTTGATTGTTTTTGGAGAATACTAGATTCTTACATTATTCAATGTAAATTTATGACACTTTCCAAACTTAGATGGAACAAAAAGGAACCAAGCTAGAAGGTTGTTTAAAGACTCCTTACTTAGGCAAGGTAAAATGTTAGCCCTTTTATGTCAAAAACTTAAATGTAAAAACTTTAAGAAATTCAGTGAAGAGACTATAGAAATGTTCTTATCAAACCACTAACGTAGACAAAGCTAAGAAATGTTGTTTGTAAAAGAGATATTCATGGCCAAATTAACAAGAAAGTGACCTTTTATCATAGTTAATGCACTAGTGTTGTTACGATATTTGGCCCAAACAATAAACAGAAAAAACCCATTTTCAATTTAGTACAACCATGCTGGGAAAATAATCTCAAAATAATACCCATCATTGAACACTCTGACCCACTAAATCACTTTTACATCCTTTTGAAGTCCTCCAACAAACTACTTAAAAGTTGTGAACAATGTCAAAAATACTTCTAGCTATGGAACAAGAATTTCAAGCTTGCCTCTGTTTTATGATATGGATATTTGTCCTTCAAATAGAGTTATGTGGCACATAACCACTCCTTAAGAAAAAATTTGGTTGTAAATGCATGCTAAACTCTCTTAGCACAAATATGCTCTTAGTATGGTATAGGATTCTTAGGCTAGTGCCAAGTTTAAGGGTGCCAAATACTTTAGATTTTAACTATGATATGGTGCACGCTTGGCTTCAAGGAAACATATTATTTAGGAATTTCATGTTGGGAAACCTCTAAATCTGTTTCCCGGAGAACTAAAGTTCAATGGAAATTCTTTTGTATAATGGCTGTGTTTCATATAGATGCACATTAATATATATGTTTCTTTCCTAAATTTGAATAATTTATGTATTTTTTGGTGACCGTTTAGCATAGTTAATGCACTAGTGTTGTTGTTACAATATTTGGCCCAAACAATAAATAGAAAAAACCCATTTTCAATTTATAAGGAACATGTTGGGCAAATAATCTCACAATAATACCCATCATTGAACATTCTGACCCACTAAATCACTTTTACATCCTTTTGAAGTCCTTCAACAAACTACTTAAAAATTGTGAACAATGTCATAACAATACTTCTAGTTATAGAACAAGCATTTCAAGTTTGCCTCTGTTTTATGATATGGATATTTCTCCTTCAAACATAGTTATGTGGCACAAAACCACCTTCACCCTTAAGAAAAAATGTGGCTGTAAATGCATGTTGAACTCTCTTAGCACAAATATGCTCTTAGTATGGTATATGATTCTCAGATGAGTGCCAGGTTTAAGGGTGCCAAAGACTTTAGATTTTAACTATGATATGGTGCATGCATGGCTTCAAGACAACATATTATTTAGGAATTTCATGTTGGGAAACCTGCAATTCTGTTTCTAGGAAAACTCATGTTAAATGGAATTTTTTTGTATAATGGTTGTGATTCATATGGATGCACATTAATATATATTTTTTTTTCCTAAATTTGAATAATTTATATATTTTTTGGTCAACGAGTTTTTTTATCCGGGTTTTATCTAGTTCTTATATGATTTGACAACAGAAAGAACTCAGGAACATGAGGGGATAAATTAATATCCTCCCCAACCAAGTTCAATTGTCGTTTGTGATGTGATTTTTGTTTGTGAGACAATTGTTGATCCATACAGAAATTGTATATATTCTTGGAATATGATCTAACTAATATGGAAGTGTTCATCTATATTTTTGAGGACATTGTATTTATGAAAATATGGAAGTAAAATCCTTGAAATAGCACAATTTATGGCAGTGGTAAGCTGGAAGTCAAATCCGAAATAACATAATTTTATATAGTTGAGAACTTCATATGTGTGTGTAAGAACTGAAGTCCATGAACACAGTGACAACTCATCATATAATTCTCTAAGTTCTCCAAAACCCTAGATAGAGAAAACCAATAGAAACCTTAGCGCCACCAAAGATATTTCAAAAAGATTGATTGTTATAGTATCTTTGGTGGAGCTAGGGTTTCTCTTGGTTTTCCCTATCTAGGATTTTCGAAAGCATGGAGAATAATACGATATGTTGTGATTGTGTTCATGGGTTCATTTCTTCTTGATATATATGAAGTTTTCGGGTGAATGCTCCAAGAAACACTAGCACCTTAAGAAAAAAACACATAAAGTACAAAGAAGATTGTGTTGGGCTCTTAATTTGTCATTATTATTACCACTTCTTAACATTCATTTCATCTATTTCCACTATTCTTTTATCACATTATTTACCATTATTTCTTATGTAATTCCATTTCATAATCATTTATGCTCTTGTGGATAAATAATATCTGATCTCATTTATTTTTAATAATTAATTATTATTATGCATGATTATGGTTTATTTATTCGTTATAACCTCACTCATGATTTTAGCCTCCAAGATCTCTTCTGGATTGCAGATTTGGTCTTCAACAGATAATTAGATATTCCAACTTAGGAATTCGTTGGCATAAGAAGCGACAGTTTTGCATTTGACGTTTTGGGAAAATGAAAGCGAATCTAGAAAATTCAAGACATGGGTTTTGTTCAGAACGAACCAAGTCAGTTTCCCATTGAGCAGTTTTCAGAAATTTGGTTCGTATTGGGAGAAAAGCAAGGTTCTTCGAAGGACATATTTGCAAATTTGTTGTTGCAGTTGTTTTCCAGAATTACCCAATTGTAATAACCAAATTCGACTTGTTCCAGCTGAATCATGATGCACAAATCTCTCAAATCTCATCTTGAATATCGAGATCAGTTTGTTGTAAGTTTTCTTTGGATGTTTGTATATTTGAAAGACATAATTCAGAGAGAAAGGGGAGCTAGATGATGTAAGAATTGAGCCTTGTAACAGCGGAACTCTTGTTAATGAAATTTCCAGCCTTCTGATATTTTCCTCAAATATGTGAATTAAGCATAGCCCTAACTAGGGATTTGGGCCCACTCTTCTGATCAAGTGCTATGCATGTGTCCTTTTTATGTATATTGTTTTACTTGTTGTATTTTCTTTATTGTTATTACAGATTTCCATAGATTGTTGTGAATGCTTTTCTTTCTGTAATTTAATTTCCATTATTGTTATAGCGATGCTTTGATTTCTTAATCATGAACCCTTGATTGATGTAGATTGTAACCTTGCCCCTGCATATACTTTGTGCGTTACTTTGAAAAGAGTACACACCCGGATTGACATATTAATGTAGGAAACGGGATTGAATAGTTTGTTCATACTCGAACACCAACATTTTGGTGCCATTGTCGGGGAAGGCTAACAAGGTGCAAGAAACGATCTGTATCGACCATAGGTTCAATCTCTCGTCTTGGGGAGGGAATCTTACTTTGACACCCTGCTCTAGGTCCTAAGCATAGTTATTTTTCCTACATTTTTTCTTGTTTTGATTTTATAGGATCCACTCTCTCGTCCTGGGGAGGGAAAGAGTTCTCTCACCCTGCTCCAGGTCTTGAGCTTAAATTTTTTCTGCATTTTTGTTTGTATTGATTTTGAAAAAACTAATCTCTCGTCCTGGGGAGGGAATGGTCCTTTGACAACCTGCTCTAGGTCCCGAGCTTAAGATTTCCTTGTGTGCATTCTTTTCTTGTTTGTTTTCTTGTCCTAGGGAGGGAAGGGTCTTTTGACACCCTACTCCAGGACTTGAGCTTTATATTTCCTTTCAAATTGTTTTTTTTTTTTAATAACTGGGAAGAAAAAGGTTGAAATTTGAAGAAATCTTATCATTTCACTCAAGTGGTGATGTAAGCACCACCCATTCCAATAAAAAATTGATAGGAATATCTGAAGGAGGAACCTTAAAGCAACACATGAAGAACATCTTCTATTATGGTAGGAAATGGCTTACATTGTTACTTTTGAATTCCTTATCAACGATCTAGGAGGAGTAACACAAATGAACATAATTCCTCCATCTTCTGTACCAAATTTTCATGGTTTGGATAATGAGGACCCAGATACATTCTTATTTGAGTTTTAAGTACTTTGTAGAGGATATGATTATTGTACTAATGATCAAAAGTTGAAAGTGTTTCCTCTTACTCTAAGAGGAGCAGCTCTCCGATGGTTCATGAGCCTTGGTGGGAACTGTATCAAAACATGGGAGGACATGAAGAATGTATTCTTGGAGAAGTACGAAGACTATTGCAAGGCCAATGAAGATATTTTCAGTATGATACAAGGGGAAGATGAAAGCTTGGAGGACTATTTGGAGCGATTTAAATACAACCTTCAAAAAGCAAAGCATAAGCATTTACAAAAAGAGATCTTAAAAACACTCATTCTTAAAGGGATCAAAGATGAAATTTTAGAATTCTTAAATCTAATAGGAAAATGTGACGTTTTTCAGCTATCATATGATGATGTTTGTGATTTATGCATAAGGTATTCAAGAGGAATATCCAAGGCTCGTAAGAATTCTAGACATTTTTCTTCTTTCCTTTCCAAATCTGCTACAAGAACAGGAGATATAAGAGATGAAACCAGTGATTTATTTGAACATTTTAAAGTTGATTTTATTACCTCTCTAAATTCACAATTGAACATTTTGCAGGTTAAGAAAAGTCAAGCAGAATTTTAAGAAGTGATTTTTTATCAATGCCAAAAGGAGCAACCCATGAATAGTTTCTCTTTCTTACTTAGGGTGAAAACAACATTTCTAAGAGATGGAGAAGCTGCAACAATTTCACAATCATTGAAACCATGGCCTACATGTATGTTTCAAAACACTTCCTCTCCATTGTCTTACTTGCATAATCTATTATGGAATACTCATGTGTCAGGGAAGCCATGCCAATCTCAATATAACCCCCATCAATATTGTCCACAAGTTTGGCATGGTTCATCCTATGATTACATGACTACTCTCCCTCATCTTGTAGCACAAAAATATCATCCATATTCTTTTCCAAATTTTGAAGAACACCTTGCTTGTGTATCAAAATCATCCACACATCCCAATCAACTACATCATCAAAATCCTCCATGCCCTACACAATATCCTGCTCAACGCATTCCACACCCTCACCATAATAAACTAGTACAACATGCTTACAGTGTTGAATTGCAAAATTTACCTACCCTTCCCACCCAATCTATCTCGCATACAGAATTGTAGAAAACTTATATCGAGATTGGAAATGTTCCAAATCCAAAAATTGTAAAAGTTATGGAAGAAAAGGAGGTTTCTTCTAGTTTGTGCCAACAAGTTGTTTTAGAAAATCAAGAACTTCATGATATGAAACTATGGGAAATCAAGAAAGTAAAGGATATATTGAAGATTGGTTCCACTCCATCATTTGTTTGCAGCGTCACTCCATACTTCAGCAATTTTTGACACCATATTTTCAAGGGAAGTTGGTCTCTCATACCCTAGTATTTATTGACAGACATTTCTCAAACTCGGGTGTGTATACACTTGAGGCCTTATTTCTAAAATGGTTCCATTGGAAGTACTCTTATACATAAGTGTGCTTTATTTTTCAAGGTAGAATAGGTTAGTGTAGAAAATATAATAAATAAGTATATAAATAAATTTCTTTATATGTGGAAAGAGTTGTGTTTGCTGCAACTTGCTAAGAATATCAATATCAGTGGTAAATGTTTTAATTTAACTGTGTATGTAGATATATTATATTGAAAATCAGATTTCTACAAACACTCATCATCATTTCGAAAATAAAAATAAAAAATTGCTTGATTATCATATCTTATGGTGTGTGGGCTTGATAAAACCACTGAAATCATAGTCAGTACAGTCATGTTTTGAGGAACAATATGGGAATATTTTCAAAATATGTTTCTATCATAATTATCCCTTTATTTCTACTTTCTAATCCAATTTGAATCACTCAATTTGGATTTGAAATGAAAAAGTTATGACCAAAATTTTGACAGTATGTCAAGCAGGCACCTCAGGAACAGAGATGGAAGAGTCCGTTTTTGGAGGCCTAAATGACTATATTTTTGAAACCTGCTTCCATGGTATATCACTCTATTACTCTAGTTTACAATGCAATTTGAATCACCAAATTTTGATATCGTATGACAAATTTATGACCAAAATATTGATTGTTTATCGTAAATCAGCACCTTTAGAACTTTGTTTTTCCAATTGTTCCTACACACGTTTGACCCATAAATTATTCATGATTTCAAAAATTGTTTCTATTGGATATAGTTACATGAATATACTTTAATCTCCAATTTGAATCGGTTTAATCCATCATCAAACGAGAAAGGTATGATTAAAAATCAACTGTTGGTCTAAGTTGGGGAATCGAAAATGTCTCTGTTATGCAGGCTGTTCTAAGTAAATTTGACATATCATATCATGGAATTTTTAAAACCTGTTTCAACTGGAGATATCCCTATTAATTCGATTTTATTTAGCTTTGGAATCACGCAAATCGGATGAAAAATAAAGAACTTATGATTAAAATAATGTTGGTTAGTATGGTTTGCCACTGCTATCCCGCAGGTAATAAATTAAATCTACTTTGTTTTTTTTTTTCAATGGATTTGTTTTACAGAGTAACTACTTGCTAATTTTTTCATATTTATTGGATTTAGAGAGCCCGATCACCTCTCTTCTTCCATGATTATATGTTTTATTACAAGTAGACTCTCGTGTTTTGCAAGTCCTAGGAGAATAAAGGAGGTCAATTTGTTTTTGAACATGTGATTAATGAAGGCAATGATAATGAAATAATAGATTTTCATCCCAGGATCTATTAAGAAATCTAATATCATATAATTTTGATTCTTTCGAGGTGACATGGAAATTGATCATAAGAGTTTGTTACAAATTATTCATGTTATTTATCACCAACAACATGAAGACTTTCTCATTACCTAATGGATTCGTAATAGGAGAAATGGAGAATTGATTTCCATTTGAAGATCCAAGTCATTTCTACCAAAATAGTTTTCCATTCATTTACCATTGACAGATTGTTGTTTTTGGAAACAGATTGATATTCCCTTAGGAAACAACATTGTTGCAGTCAAAATCATAGCCATTGCAACTGAAGTTATTTATTTATTTATTTATTTCAATAAAATTGTTGTTTCTTTTCTGATTCCTCTTATGTTTTTTTTCCATGTGTTCAAAGTCACAAATTTTGTTCCTTCATCAAAATAAAAGGAAGTTCTCAAGTTTCATGATGTTGCTCCATATTTACCCATTTGTTCCTGAGCCTTATCAGTATATGGTTTCCTCAAATCCATTGGGTGTTGTTACTCTGCCACTGCTGTTACTCCCAAAAAAAATTAATTGTCAGATGTTGTTACTCCTTGGGTGTTGTTACTCTGCCATTGTTGTTACTCCCGAAATTTTTTCCAAGTGTCGGATGTTGTTACTCCAGAAATTTTTTTAAGTGTTAGATGCTGTTACTCCTTGGATGTTGTTACTCCTGAAAATTTTCTAAGTGTCAGATGTTGTTACTCCTTGGATGTTGTTACTCCACTATTGCTGTTACTCCCAAAAATTTTCTAAGTGTCAGATGTTGTTACTCCTTGGATGTTGTTACTCCACTGGTGTTGTTACTTCGTTGGTGTTGTTACTCTGCAAATGTTATTACTCTATCAATGTTGTTACTTCGCTGGTGTTGTTACTCCGCCGGTGCTATTACTCCGCTAGTGTTGTTACTCCGTCAGTAGTGTTACTCCCTCAGTGTTATTCATTGCTATTACTCCGTTGATACTATTACTCTGTTGATGTTGTTACTTCTTCGATGATGTTACTCCATTGGTGTTGTTACTCTGTTGGTGTTGTTACTCCATCACTGTTGTTACTCCCCCAGTGCTATTACTTCACCACAGCTGTTACTCTGTCACTACTGTTACTCCGCCAGTGTTGTTACTCCGTCACTGCTGTTACTCCATTAGTTCTATTACTCCATCACTATTGTTACTCCGCTGAAGCTATTACTCCACCAGTGCTGTTATTCCACCAGTGATGTTACTCCGCTGGTGTTGTTACTCTGTCGGTGCTGTTACTTCTTCAGTGTTGCTACTCGGTCGGTGTTGTTACTTGGTCGGTTCTGTTTCTCTGCCGCTGTTGTTACTTAGCCAGTGCTGTTACTCTGTCGGTGCTATTACTCAGCCAGTGCTGTTACTCTGCCAATGCTTTTACCAATCCAGTGTTGTTATTCCACCACTATTACTCTACTGGTGTTTTTACTCAGTCGGTGCTGTTACTCCACCGCTGCTGGTACTCCACCGATGTTTTTATTCCTGAAAATTTTCTGAGTACCCAGTGTTGTTATTCCTTCGGTGTTATTACTCTTTCAGTGATGTTACTCCTCCATTGTTGCTACTCCATGGTGAAATTTTTTCTAAGTACCCAGTGCTGTTACTCTACACATGTTGATAATCTGCCAAGGTAAGTCTTTAGGTACGCCCCTAATCAACTTTGTGTATTTGATTGATGTTTCAATTATGACTGAGGACAGTCATATCTTAGTTGGGGGGAGGTGTTGCATTTGATAGAAAATGTATTATATTTAATATCAATGATGTAATGTCATCATTGTTATTAAAATTTCACTTCAACTCATACATCTCATGACTTTTACCACGATAATCCATAACAATTTGTAACCCCCACTTATCCACACACATTGAAACTTGAATCATGCACAACGACATTAACTTGGTGAATGGGGAAATACATTTAATTGTCTAGATCCTCTTTCACATAGTGACTCGGTAGTCAATTTATCTTTGTTTATCTATAAACATAATTTTATTTTTTTAAGGAATAATTATGAAAAGATGATTTCATCATGGTAACTTTCAACATTCCTAATTTGTCAAGTCCCTAATTTTGTAAAAGTTATGATGATGCCCACAAAATTATACTTAAATCTTTCTATCACTATCTAAAGAATTATTCTTCAAACCCCAATCTTAACAAAGAAAAATATATTTATCAACAATCATTTGAAGGTTATTAGTATTTGAGAAGCGAAATTACCCAAGTTAAAAATAGTTACTACAAAACGTTTTACGCCAACCCTAGCTCTTAAGGAGCTGGCTTGTCACCCCATCTATTAAGTGATATTTTGTTGATTAACAATAACCATAGTTAAATTTTAAACATAAATAGTCATCTGGAGGATGGGAGGTCTCATCACGAGCTGACCTACCATGATCACAGGTCCTAATAGAGTGACATTACCACCACTGGTCACCAAGCAGGAGTAATGGTCTTCGGTCATAAAACTGAAGGACAACAGGTCTCATCACGAGCCCACTTGTTCACTTTTGTTAGTTCCTATGAATGGCATTGTCATTAACTCATTACCAAGCAAGAACAATGATCTTCAGTAGACATCTAAGTAAATTGAGATGCTTTTGTAACTATGTACTTATTTCTAATAGATGGGACACTGGAATTTCAATGGGTTAAAAAGGAATCTTGTCAAGGCTATGGACGCCTGCTGGAGGTAGCGGCCATGCCTATGGTATAGAAGTTAATTCAATACTATGATCTACTTGGTTACCTTGTTTTCTCAAAACTAACTGCCGATAAAGCCAGTGTTGCATATATAATGTTTGCTAGAACTCATGGTGTTGGAAATAATACTGAGAGGGGGGGATGAATCAGTATTACTCAAGTTGATAATCTTTTTCTATTTCATACTCAATTTCATATACACTACTTCAATGAAGGTAACCCACGTGTGCATGCAAATGTGTTTAAGGAAACAAGCGTATATCCAACAAACTAATGATTCAGTTAATTCATCATATGTTGATCTTTAATCTGTGCCTGAGTACTTTATTAAATATTAAACAGTAACCATATGTAGTTAATAACAGAAAGAACCATCACACACAAGAAACACACATGAACACCAAGATGTAAGGTGGAAACCCAATGTGGGTTTTACCCACCTGCTGTTGTCATCTCTGTCTTCTTTTAATAATAAGGAAATATGTTTACAACATTATACTAGTGCAAACTCATACCAATATGCATGCTTCTACCTGCAGAAGGCTACAACCTTCTGTCTTTCTCCAACTTCTACTGGAAGGGAGCTACAACCCCCTAGCTCTTGTACTAGCCGATATGCTTACTAGCACGTAGGCGCTGACCTACAAAAGGCTACAACCTCCTTTGTTCCTCCAGGTACCACATTTCATAAATTTTCAGACTAAATACTCCTAGAACACAACACCATAATCTGAAGGCCACGTTTAATCCAATTTTCATACTGGACCCATCAACAACATTGAAGCTCAAAATCAATCACCACTGCAATCACTGAAACTCAATCATTACTTTCTTAATCAATCAAACTTAATCAATCACTGACACAACTGAATCATCCATTCTTTTAATCAAGTTCTACCAATAAACTATAACAGATAGATCATTGTAACCAGTACATAAATCTGAGTTCAAATCACTACATTATTATTTAGAATCAGTTGTAATATTAAAACCATGCTTCATAGTGTATACGCTATTTGGCATAAGCCAACCTGCGTGTATACACAACAGCCCTGAATCAAACCAGAGTATAGATCTGCAAACACTTTGCTGCACTTCTAGACTTCAGACATAATCATACATAGAGGATAAAACATGTGTTAGTGATCAGATCTAGCCCATCCATTATCAGATCACATAATGATAAGTCATTATTATCCTGATCCATCATTAGATTTCATCCATCAACACTAAAGCTAATCACAATCAACCAATTTGAATATGAAGAATACTATCACCAGAAAAAAGTCACCAAAACACAATGCAGAACCTTGAACACTACAACAACAAAAAAAACCCTTATAGATCATACTTCAGAAGATATATGCTACATCCATAAGCTGGACCATCATGTATATTCCCTTTTATCAAGGGGAACCAGCATACAGATCTGTAAATTCCATTCTATGATGTATACGCTACTTCTGTATGTTGAACCAATGTGTATACATTGTTTTACCCAAGCCAACTTGCGTACAAATCTAGAAATGCAAACTTAAAGCATCACAACTATTTCAGACTTCATTCATACCCAGATCATCACATTTATATATTAAAACATGTGTCAGTATTCAGATCTAGAATGCTCAAGATCAAACCACATAATGCTAATACATCTAAGCCTTCATGATTCTGGTCCATCAATCATCATTAGCCATATAGGTGCATCCTTAGTTCAGATCAGAAACCCATAACTTGCATACTTGATCTCACACTTCATCAAATATTCAATACTTGCTTCGCTTGGCCTAATGATCTTCTCCTCCTTATATAGTTTTAGGCCTTTCTCAATACCATGGACCAAAACCACTTAGGACCAATACCTTGGACCAAATACCTCAGATCAATACCCCAGACCAAATACCTTAGGTCAGATACCTTGGACCCAAAAACTTGTTTTCCCAAGATATACGTGCTTTTCCTTCTATGAAAGTGTGTGTGTACGTATACACTCCTTTTGTTCAATGAACCTACGTGTATACATGGCTTGGTCAAGGTGAACCTACGTATACCTTTCTTTCTTCATTTTGTGTAGCCTAAACTGTAATTATTTGTTTTTAACATGTAGTACGTTGATATTTCATTTGAGTGAGTTGCCATCAAGGACAACACTTGTATCATAATGCCAACAATCTCCCCCTTTGGACTTGATGGCAACAATTCTTTGTTGTTAACTTGTTGCACTGTGAACTATCATCTTAGTGAGTTTCCATTGTACATTACTTTTGAACTGATTCCTTTGAATTTCCCTACATCACATCTGTTAACACAACTACCATGTATTATGTCACATCTGATATCTCTTCTGTAGATTCATCGAGTTACCATATATTAGAGAGTTTTTCTGCTACAAGTGGGTTGCCATCAAGTACAACACATACATCATAATGCCAACAATCTCCCCCTTTGGACTTGATGGTAACAACAACCACACCAAGTCACTCTCCCCCTTTGAAATCAAGGGCAAAGGGTCATGCTCACCCTAAGTGCATGCTGACTTCTCTGATATGCTGAAGTGTGTTGATTGAGCTCCCCCTTTGTTCATGCTGAGTTATACTGTATCATCCATGCTCCCCCTGAGCACATGCAGAGTCCACAAATATTTTCAGGAAGAAAGCATGAATCTATAACTCAACTATGTGACATTGACCTTCCTATCATCAATGACTCATACATACATCTATTCTCCCAACCAAGTGGGGATATACCAAACTTGACTCATCCACCTAACTAAGTGGGGATATATCAATTGTTCATACATGACTGGACTATAGAAGTTATTACATCATCCTTCCTATGCATAGAGGGGGTACAAATTACATCATAGAACCAAAAATGACTCATCAAAAGACTACAACTAACAGAGACAAATTATTACATCATGGTTTTTACATACATGATATTTATAACAGAGACCAAATATCTAAATAAGACCATGATAGTATTTAATAACTATCATACACCATGTAGCATCCAGTCCAGCAACCTGAATATGTCCATCATTAGTTCCCAAGATATGACAGTGTAAATATCATCAACCTTTGACAAAGTATGTCTGCATGTAGATATCAACTCATCCTCTTGACCTCATCAAGATCAACTTTCTTTGTTTCCATAACCTTCCATGAATCAACTAGGCAAGTGTCATATCTCCAAGCAGTAGCACCAAATCATTCACATCATATCATATGTATGTGATAATACCATAGACATCATCCATGATGATAACATCATTATCAGGAATTACATGATCTTTCCACAAGAACCTTCAATATATCAATCATGTATCATCACTAGGGAACATCCCACATCTGATAAGCATCAACCATTATAATCAACATATGTGAGTATCAACCTATGATCATAAGGTAAGAACTCATCATCATTATGTGACTAAGTAAGCCATGTTTTTGAGTATCCATGTCTTCAAATAGATATGTCTTCATGAGACCTATAATAACACCATTCTCTTGGCCAACCAACAATATTTGTCAATATGCACCTTAAGTGATCATCCATCTATCTAGCAAACCATGAGCTCATGGTCATTTGTCAAGTTTTCTTGATATCCTCAACAGCAACAATCTTCAACCATGTGAGAGCCAAGAACTATAGAAATCATAGCTACACCATATAAACTTTATGCATGATGACAGCAACATAAAAGAAATGAGTGGCTCATCATCAAATAATGAATTTGTGTACTCAAGATTTGTACTTCTCTTTGTCCTTATGAAGTTCACCATATAAGAAACATATATATACTATATCCATCATCAAAAAGTCATTCATAAATCTGATCTAAATCAATACAGGCATCATCTGAGATTTCATCATGGGTAACTCATAACTGTCACATAGCAAGATGTATAATTTAGACACTTTAGCCACATAAGCATCCTGATCATTGATTAAGTACCAAAGACTTTTAAACATAATGCCAACAATGCTTTATTAGAAGCATAATATGTTCTCCCCCTGAACCTGTTCCACCTATTCATTGTCAGATCTAATCATTGCATATATTAGTAAGAAGTATCAAGGTATCATCATCAATCAGATATACATCAAATTATCAACAACTTGTGAGGATCAAAACACCTCTAAAGAACATCTACAGATTGTAGTCATCTATCATCATGACAAAAAAGATAACTGATAATTGTCTGAATCATATCAAATCAGTTTTTCTGAGTCTGTCCCACTATATTTTTCTCAAACCACATATATGCGATTGTAAAGCTTCAAACTCGCATATATACGGGACTTTTCTTTGGGAAAATTGTGTATGAGATTTAGAACATTGAAGTTTCACACTTCCAGCTCCCCCTAAGTCTGGTATATCTGTACACTGTGCCATGCCACATTTTTCTGACTGTACTTCCTTCTTCTTCCATATCTTTGAGTGTGATGATATTTTCTCCTTTTGGTATGGTGCCCGAAATTTCCTCTTGCATTCCTTTGCTATATGTCCAAACTTGTTACATGCATAACATCTTACATGTTTCATATTTCTTCTATACTAGTCAATGGCTTTGTGACCAAACATATTGCAAGAAAAATAATATCCCTTAAAGTACCTGGAAGCTGATGATCTTTCTTTGTGATGGTCTTGAACCATTATCCTTCTGCATCTTGCTGCAACATGTCCAAGATTATGAGATATAAAGCATTCAACATTATTCATTTGGGGAAATCACCAACTATCACTTGCATAGTTAGGAGTGAAAGAATTTCTTTCCTTGGTTGTTGATGGGATTGACCTCTCATTTCGTTGTTGAGTATTTCAGATTTTGCATTAGAGTTCCTTGTATTACTTTGTGAGCCAGATTCACCTTCAATGGATTCATGAAAACCAAGACTAGTTTTGATGGCAAGATACCTTTGACTACTAAGAATATCATCCAAGATCTAATTATTATCTTGAAATCATAAGAGCTTATCCTTTTCTTCTAATTTACCTTTTAGTATATTTACCTCAACCTAATGTTGCTCTTCCTTTTCAAGATACTGCTTCTTCATGATTTCTTTAGCTTTTCTTCCTTCTTCCATCTGTTGCCTTAATTCAAGAACTTCATTTTCTTGTTTTTCAAGAGCTTGGAGTAGTTGTTTATTCTGCTTATTTGATCTTTCAAGATGTTCTTTTAGCGAGAGGATCTTAGATTCAAGACTTTCATAGTAACTAGATCTACCTCTGAGTTTCTTGATTGTTGTGCTCCTTTCATTTACTTCATTTCTTAATGATATCACTTCATCCTACAGCTTTTGACATTGATCTTCCTTTTCCTTGAATTACTTCCTTACTTTGTTTCCTTCCTCTAGTTGAGCTTTTAGTTTGGTAGCTTCTTCTTTGAAGGCACATTCCCTTTTGTGCAATAGATCTTGTTGATCTCTAATTTTGTCCGTAAGCCTTTTACATTTTGCCTCTATTTGATATCTTTCTTCCTCACCCATAAGAAAAAATTCAGTTGTTTCACTATCACTTTCATCATCTTCAAATGGATGGAGAAATGTATTACCAGAAGATAACAAATCCATGCCTGATAGTTCTTTTTATTGTTCATCTTCATTCTTAGGTGATTTTGAATGTGAAGAGTTGCTTCCACATAATCCCCAATCGATACTCCCACTGTCATAGTTCCTTTGAGATGTCTTCTTCTTCTTAGGCACTTTCTTCTTTAGCTTCTTTCCCATTGTTCTATGGATCTCCTTCAAGCAATTAAGCTTCTACCAAAGGGCCTACTCTGATACCAATTGTTGGAAATAATACTGAGAGGGGAGGGAGGGGGGGGGCGCGCAGGGGGTGAATCAGTATTAGTCAAGTTGATAATCTTTTTCCATTTCATACTCAATTTCATATATGCTACTCCAATGAAGGTAACCCATGTGTGCAAGCAACTGTGTTTAAGGAAACAAGCATATATCTAGCAAACTAAAGATTCAGTTAATTCATCATATGTTGATCTTTAATCTGTGCATGAGTACTTTATTAAATATTAAACAGTAACCACATGTAGTTAACAATAGAAAAAACCATCACACATAAGCAACACAGATGAACACCAAGATGTAAGGTGGAAACCAAATGTGGGTAAAAACCACCTACTGCTGTCATCTCTATCTTCTTTTAATAATAAGAAAATCTATTTAAAAAATTGTATTGGTGTAGACTCATACCAATACGCAGGCTTCTACCTGCAAAAGGCTACAACCTTCTCTCGTTCTACAGCTTCTACTGGAAGGGAGATACAACCCCCTAGCTCTTGTATTAGCCGATATGTTTACTAGCACGTATGCACCGACCTACAGAAGGCTGCAACCTTCTCTCTTCCTCCAGGTACCATATTACATAAATTTCAAACTGGATACTCCTGGAACACAACACCATAATCTGAAGACCATGTTTCATCCAATTTTCATACTAGACCCATCAACAACACTGAAGCTCAAAATAAATCACCACTGCAATCATTGAAACTCAATGATTACTTTCTTAATCAATCACTGACCCAACTAAATCATCCATTCTTTTAATCAAGTTCTACCAATTAACTGTAACAGATATATCACTGTAACCAATACATAAATCTGAGTTTAGATTACTACATTATCATTTAGAATCATTTGTAATCTTAAAACCATGCTTCAGAGTGTATACGTTGTTTGGAAGAAGCCAACCTGCATGTATATGCAACTTCTCTGAAGCAAACCAGCGTATAGATCTGCAAACACTTTGCTGCACTTCCAGACTTCAGACATAATCACACATAGAGGATTAAAAATGTGTTAGTCATCAGATCTATCCAATCCATTATCAGATCAAATAATGATAAGTTATTATGATCCTGATCCATCATTAGATTTCATCCATCAACACTGAAGCTAACCACAATCAACCAATCTGAATATGCAGAATACTATCACCAGAAAATAGTCACCAGAACACAATGCAGAACCCTGAACACTGCAACAACAAACAGAACCCTTATAGATCATACTTCAGAAGATATACGCTACATCCATAAGCCGAACCAGCGTGTATACGCCCTTTTATCAAGGGGAACCAGTGTACAGATTTGCAAATTCCATTCTGTGATGTATATGCTACTTCTATATGCTGAACCAACATGTATACGTTGTTTTACCAAAGCCAACCTGCGTACAGATCTGGAAATGCAAACTTAAAGCATCACAACTATTTCAGACTTCATTCATACCGAGATCATCGCATTTATATATTAAAACGTGCATCAGTATTTAGATCTAGAATGCTCAAGATCAAACCACATAATGCACATCTAAGCCTTCATGATTCTCTTCCATCAATCATCATCAGCCATATAGGTGCATCCTTAGTTCAGATCAGAAACCCATAACCTGCATACTTGATCTCACACTTCATCAGATATTCAATACTTGCTTTGCTTGGCATAATGATCTTCTCCTCCTTATATAGTTTTAGGCCTTTCTCAATACCATGGACCAAAACCACTTAGGACCAATACCTTGGAAAAAATACCTTGAATCAGTACCCCGGACCAAATACCTTGGGTCAGATACCTTGGACAAAAGAAATACCTTAGACCCAAAAACTTGTTTTCCCAAGATATACGCGCTTTTCCTTCTGTGAAAGTGCGTGTGTACGTATACACTCCTTTTGTTGAATGAACCTGCGTGTATATGTGGCTTGGTCAAGGTGAACTTGTGTATGCTCTTCTTTCTTCATTCTGTGTAGCCTAAACTATAATTCTTTGTTGTTAACATGTAGTACGTTGATCTTTCATGTGAGTGAGTTGCCATCAAGGACAACACCTGTATCATAATGCCAACACATGGTTCATGCGGTAATATTTAATCAGTTCTTAGATAATGGTGGTTATCGTTTATATCTATTATTGAGTCATAAATATTTACTTTACATGTTAGGGATGGAACTTTTAGGATATTTGATATTTGACATTTTGTATCATCTAATCTATCATTCCTTTATTCTACAAGTTTCGTATCTTTAACCAAAGATAGTTTCTTTACCCAATCAATCTTTATTTAATCCTATCTTAACAACACTACTATTATTTTGGGGAAGGATGTAGAGGCATAATTCTGATTTTGAATCCTGATGAATTACTCATTGATGATACTCATGAGATGTGCTATAGAAATCTTGATGATAGGGAAACTAACTAGTTTAGGGGAAGGAAATCCTCCTACACTTTTTGATTACTTTCTTTGAGCTTGCATAGCTTCCACCTTTCACATCACTTACACAAGCTCAACATGCATTATCTTCAACAAATGTTAATCCATAGATGTCATTCCACGTTATTTTGTTGAAAGCAACAATTGAGGTGAAATAACATGAGTGTTGATTTATTAAAAGTTTAGGAGAATGTCATAAAAACAAAAGATCACTGAGCATTATTCACTCATATTTTTCAAACCATTATTTCCCCTACTATATACAGAGGCATTGGGTTGCATTTGGGCATGCAATATATTTAGTTTGAGGGAATGTTGGGCACTTAATTTGTCATTATTATTACTACTTATTAACATTCATTTCATCTATTTCCACTATTCTTTTATCATATTATTTACCATAATTTATTATATAATACCATTTCATAATCATTTATGCTCTTGTGGATAAATAATATCTGATCTCATTTATTTTTAATAATTAATGATTATTATGCATGATTTTGGTTTATTCATTTGTTATAACCTCACTCATGATTTTAGCCTCCAAGATCTCTTCTAGATTGCAGATTTGGTCTTCAACAGATAATTAGATATTCTAACTCAATAATTCGTTGGCATAAGAAGTGACAGTTTTGCGTTGGACATTTTGGGAAAATGAAAGTGAATATGGAAAATCTGAGACATGGGTTTTGTTCAAAACGGACCAAATGAGTTTCTCAATGAGTAGTTTTCAGAAAACGCAAGGTCATTCGAAGGACATATTTGTAGATTTGTTGTTGTGGCCATCTTCTAGAATTACCCAATTGTAATAACCAAATTCGACTTGTTCCAGCTGAATCATGATGGACATATCTCTCAAATCTCATCTTGAATATCGAGATTAGTTTGTTGTAATTTTCCTTTGGATGTTTGTATATTTAAAATACACAATTCAAAGAGAAAGGGGAGCTAGCTAATGTAAGAATTGAGCCTTGTAACAACAGAACTCTTGTTAATGAAATTTCTAGCCTTCTGATATTTTTCTAAAATATGTGAGTTAAGCATAGCCTTGACCAGGGAGTTGGGTCCACTCTTCTGATCAGGTGTTGTGCGTATGTCTTTTTTATGTATATTGTTTTACTTGTTGTATTTTCTTTATTGTTGTTACAGATTTCCATAGATTGTTGTGAATGCTTTTCTTTCTGCAATTTAATTTTCATTATTGTTACAACGATGCTTTGATTTCTTAATTTGATGCCTTGATTGATGTAGATTGTAACCTTGCTCCTGCATATACTTTGCGTGTTACCTTCAAAATTGTACGCACCCGGATTGACATATTAATGTAGGAAACATGATTGAATAATTTGTTCATACTTAGACACCAACACATTGAATGAGAGAGAGAGAAATAGAGAAAGTAGCACTACACTTACATCTCTAACCCAAGTATGAAAAGGAATATGCACAAGTGCATGATCGACTATAATAACAACTCACTCCTTCCTCTATTTATATGAGCGGTAAAGGGGCTTTACAATAATAAGTGGGCCTAGTCCACTACAAGAAAACTTGCAAGACACAAGTAGGTCCACACATGTGAAGCACTCTACTCTAAGTGACATGTGTGAGGATCAAAGGTGACAATGATTAACAAGCAAGGCCTCCATGGCATCAACACTACTCCCCAAGGTCCAACAATCCTCCAAAGGTCCAAATCTCCAATGCATCTCCATGGTCGTGTGTCTCCTTAAGGACAACGCATATCTAGGGTCATGTGTCACTTTAAGGACTCCCACACCTACATATCCACTCCCTCAACCCAAGAGTCCTCGTGTCAAGCGTGAACCTCATGCAAGCAAAAAAGCAACCCCATGCCATCTAGGGCTCAATAACCTCCTCTGGAATACCCAGCTCTACTCCAAGCACATCAATTCCCTTCATGCATCAAAAAGATAAAGTCACCAGGCTCCATATTTATCCAACACTTCAAGGAAGAATGTCTTTCAAACATCCAAACAAGGTCTAGTAGCAAATAGTAAACCACCACCAATGTCCAAGTCCATCATGGAAGAGCATGGTCAACCCATGCACCATTCACCCCACATTTTTCATTTCTTCTTTATATATATGAAGTTTTCAGGTGAATGCTCGAAGAAAAACTGGCACCTTAAGACAAAAGCGCATAAAGAAAAAAGAGGAATTAACAAGAGAGAGAGAGAAAGTAGCACTGCTCTTACATCTCTAACTTGAGTATGAAAAGGGATATGCAAAAGTGCATGATCGAATATCATAACAACTCACTCCACCTCTATTTATATGAGATGTAAAGGGGCTTTACAATAACAAGTGGGCCTAGTCCACTACAAGAAAACTTGCAAGGCACAAGTAGGTCCACCCACGTGAAGCACTCTCCTCTAAATGACATGTGTGAGGCTCAAAGGTGACAATGATTAATAAGAAAGGCCTCCATCGCATGGGCACTACTCCCTAAGGTCCAACAATCCTCCAAAGGTCCAAAGCTCCAATGCATCTCCATGGTCATGTGTCTCCTTAAGGACAATGCATATCCAAGGTCATGTGTCACCTTACGGACCCCCACACCCACATATCCACTCCCTCAACCCAAGAATCCACATGTTAAGTGTAAACCTCCATGCAAGTAACCAAGAAACCCCATGTTATCTAGGGCTCAATAACCTCCTCTAAAATACCCAACTCTACTCCAAGAACATCAACTGCCTTCATGCATCAACAACATGAAGTGACCAAGCTCCATACTTATCCAGCACTTCAAGGAAGAATTTCTTTCAAACATCCAATCAAGGTCTGGCAACAAATAGAAAACTACCTCCAATGCCCAAGTCCATCATGGATGAGCATGGTCCAACCATATACCATGCACCCCACATATTTAATTTCTTCTTTATATATATGAAGTTTTCGGGTGAATGCTCCAAGAAACAATAGAACCTTAAGACAAAAACACATAAAGAGAAAACAAGATTGAACAAGAGAGGGAGAGAGAGAAAGTAGCACTGCTCTTACATCTCTAATCCAAGTATGAAAAGGAATATGCACAAGTGCATGATCGACTATAATAACAACTCACTCTTTCCTCTATTTATATGAGAGGTAGAGGGGCTTTAAAATAACAAGTGGACCTAGTCCACAACAAGCAAACTTGCAAGAAACAAGTAGGTCCACCCATGTGAAGTAATCTCCTCTAAGTGACATGCGCTAGGCTCAAATGTAACAATGATTAACAAGCAAGGCCTCCATGGCATGAGCACTACTCCCCAGGGTCCAACAATCCTCCAAAGGTCCAAAGATCCAATGCATCTCCATGGTCATGTGTCTCCTTAAGGACAATGCCTATCCAGGGTCATGTGCTGCCTTAAGGACTCCCACACCTACATATCCACTCCCTCAACCCAAGAGTCCACACATTAAGTTTAAACCTCCATGCAAGTAACCAAGAAACCCCATGTTATCTAGGGCTCAATAACCTCCTCTAAAATACCGAACTCTACTCCAAGCACATCAACTACCTTCATGCATCAACAACATGAAGTCACCAAGCTCCATACTTATCCAACACTTCAAGGAATAGTGTCTTTCAAACATCCAAACAAGGTCAAGCAACAAATAGTAAACCACCTCCAATGCCTAAGTCCATCATGGATGAGCATGGTCCAACCATACAACATGCACCCCACATAATTTCTTCTTTATATATATGAAGTTTTCGGGTGAATGCTCCAAGAAACACTAGCACCTTAAGACAAAAGCACATAAAGAAAAAAGAAGATTGAACGAGAGAGAGAGAGAGAGAGAGAGAGAGAGAGAGAGAGAGAGAGAGAGAGAGAGAGAGAGAGAGAGAGAGAGAGAGAGAGAGAGAGAGAGAGAGAGAGTAGCACTTCTCTTGGATCTCTAACCCAAGTATGAAAAGAAATATGCACAAGTGCATGATCGACTATAATAAAAACTCACTCCTTCCTCTATTTATATGAGAGGTAGAGGGGCTTTAAAATAACAAGTGGACCTAGTCCACAACAAGAAAACTTGCAAGACACAAGTAGGTCCACCCATGTGAATCACTCTCCTCTAAGTGACATGTGTGAGGCTCAAAGGTGACAATGATTAACAAGCAAGGCCTCCATGGCATGAGCACTACTCCCCAAGGTCCAACAATCCTCTAAAGATCCAAAGCTCAAATTCATCTCCATGGTCGTGTATCTCCTTAAGGACAATGCATATCCAGGGTCATGTGTCGCCTTAAGGACTCCCACACCTACATATCCACTCCCTCAACGCAAGAGTCCATGTGTCAAGTGTAAACCTCCATGCAAGCAACAAAGAAACCTCGTGCTATCTAGGGCTCAATAACCTCCTCTGGAATACCCAACTATACTCCAAGCACATCAACTCCCTTCATGCATCAACAACATGAAGTCATCAAGCTCCATACTTATCCAACACTTCGAGGAAGAATGCATTTCAAACATCTAAACAAGGTCTGGCAACAAATAGTAAACCACCTCCAATGTGCAAGTCCATCATGGAAGAGCATGGTCCAACCATACACAATGCACCCAACATCTCACAAAGCAGCCCCAAGGCCCAAACAAGCTGTAAACATTTTCAAAGTAACCCGAAAAGCTAAAAATTATGTCCCTCTCATCATAAAATCCTTTGTAGCTCCATTCATATTTGGTTACATCTTTCACTCATAAGTGTCACTAATCAAAGTTTCTAGCTCCTCTTTTCTACAAAAAGTGGGACTACTAACTATAAAATTGCCATTAGACATTGGAGTAGAGGCTTTTTATGAAGGTGGACTGAAAGAGACCATTTGGGGCAAGGGCAGTATCCATATTTCCTTGGTCCTTAGTTGGCATCCATACCTTGGCGAATATGTTTGCAAAGTGTGATATTGCATGGATTTTGGAAGAGACTATTTGGGGTAGGAAGCATCCATACTCCTGTTGATTTGACCCGAGTTGGCATCCATACCTTCTCAGAGGAATTCCTTTGTATCATATTTATTTTCTGGGTTACTCAACTACAAACTACTTCTTGATAGCATATACATTTGTTCTTCAAAGTTAGTATGCAATTCTGGTTGAAGTCACTAGTATTTTTTCTTGTTGCTTTTCTTCATATCTTTGATATTATTTTTTAATTATTCAAGTTTTTGCTACAGTTAGGGTCTTCTTAATTTCTGATTTTTGGTCTGCTTTATTTTTCAGATTTCAGATCTAGTTTTGGAATTTTTGTATTTCAAATTTCAGTTATAATAACAAAATTCTGGGTTGGCTCAAATCATTGGTATTAGAACCCCAATTAATAGCAGATTCATATCATATTTTTTGTTACAGTTCAAAGTATTTACTTATGTTCACCAATGTGTTTATCTTTCAAGGAATCCCTGTAAGTAAGATAGGGCAAAGCACAACGCAGAGATATATTGTCACCAACATACACATCAACACAACAACACTCATATATGCATTCATAAATGCTATATCATACATTCGTATATAGTTTTTATAAGAACTCTAAGTGTCATAAAGATGTGATCATTCTTGCACCTTAAGATCCATATCACGCAATCATTTCCTCCCCTTATTTTAAGATTTTACAATATCCTCATTGTAGATTGTTTTGAACAGGTATGAAATGATTATCTAATTTCTAACCTTTACCATTTGGCAAAGTCAAAGTTTATTTTCCAATGAATGTATATTATCACTTTTATCAAATCAAAGATGATCATCATTCCTCTCATCCATTGGTAATCAAGGAAGTAATTTGCAACCCTTAACATTAATCTTTTTTACAGTGTCGAAGATGACAATCCTCGTCCTAGGCCTTAATCATTAAAAGAGAAGTTCCCAAACTGTTAAGTATCCTACCATGCAATATGTCATCTTTGAGTTTGGCAAAGTCAAAGTTGATCACCAATCCCATGCTTGGAGGTCTTTGGAATGGGCAATTTTCCAAATTAGCCTCTATGATGTTTTTTTTCCATGCCATGTCTAAGGGGGAACCTACTCATATTGTTCACCAACACCATCTCCTACCCTGATTTATACTCCATGGGCCAACAAATGATTTTTGTAAGACCAACTTTTCTTTCTCCCTATTATTCTCATAGTACCAAAATGTCCACTTGCATAAAAACTGCATGACATGTACATAAATTGCAAAACTGATGGATGATAAGGAAAAGGGGCTATCCTATATGCCATGAAACATCATATTCCATACTTAGAATGCACCCCAAGGTGTCAAAATTTCATTCCAAGTGGAAAAATTGCATTTCTCAGGTTAAAATCTGCATTACAGCCATACTTGATTGCACACAACCTCCTACAGATGTACCTATGGAGAAGTCATAAAATATAGTGCTACATTATTTCTCCTTGTGCATCTTCCTACACTTCCATAATTCTAATGTACACCTTCAAGTGAGAGTACTAAGTCTACCAAAACAATTTCACTGATTTACCTCATCTCTTGCTAAGTGCAAGTAGTCTTTAGTAACATGCACAATGTGTACTCCATACAAAAATAGTCCAATGTAATTATTTCTTCTACCACTCCATAAAATGTTGTGTTTTGAAGTATAGGGTTTGCATCTTTGGAACTTTACCTCATCATTGTTTGATCTTCCATACACACACCACTACTTTGGGTGGTTCTCTCCTTCTCTATGCTTTTTGTATGGAATCTATAACCATTGATTATGAATCCCTTGTACTTATTCATGAATTTTCTGGGGCCAAGCGCTAGCCATTTAACTGTATCAGACACCTTTCCATCTCCTTCCACCTATATAGTTTTATATTTTTAAATGTAGTTAAAATTCATACATTCAACCTTTGAAGAAATATTTAATTTCCTACATGACAATATTCCCATATACCAATTTATAAGTACACTTATAATATAAATAATATCATTACCTAGTGTTTTAACCAACTAGTAAAATTATGGTGTGGATTTTCTACAACAGAGCTTCATCTTTTTTCGTTTGAGTGATTGAGTTGGCAATATCCATTTTGTGCATCCTAATTTAACAATTATGGATAATAGATATGGTGGTTAATGTGTTTTGATAAAATATGAATAAAATATTTTTAAAGGTTAAATATGTTAATCTATCCATGGATCTATGTTTTGTTAAACAATCAATAAACAAACAAAAAATTACAGGCCAAATATGTTACTTACTCTATCCATGGATCAACTTCATTTGTGTGAAATATAACCCACCTATGGGCTTCTTCCCAACTAATGTCATCCATTTCTAAAGGAATTGGAGTAGACAATTGCTTTCCATCAAGGATAACTTCTTCAACTTCCTCATCCCACACTTCATTTCGACCATGTGTGGATCCAATAGCTTCCATACCTTTCAAGTATCCTCCACAAAACTTTATTGATTCCTCCACAGTATGGCTTTCAATATTGCATCCTTCAGGCCTATTTCTACTCTTAACATAACTCTTATATTCTTTGATGTTCCTTCAAAATGAACAAAAGATAATTAAGTAATGTAAAAGCTTTAAAAAAATTCATCTTGTTGTTGTGCTTGATAAAAAGTAAAGTTTCACGTACATCTCAAAGGGGTACATCCATCAATATGCGACCGGGCCACAATATCGAATCTCACGTACAAAATTTACATTCAAATGCAACACTATATCAAAGAATGAAGGAGTAAAGTACTTTTCAAGGAAGCACAATGTCTCCACAATATCATTTTCCAACTTGTCAAGACTCTCTACCGAAACTGATTTTGCACAAATTTTCCTATAAAAGTAAGAAAGCTTACAAAGCGTCTTTCGGACAACAATTGGGAACACATGACGCAAAGCCACTAGGAGGAGTCGTTGCATTAGAACATGACAATCGTGTGCTTTCTTACCCTGGAACTTAAGATGTTCCATAGATATATGATTTTTTGGATTAGAGCTATAACCATCTGGCACCTTTAACATGAAAAGAACATGACATAGGGTATATTTCTCTGTCTTTGAAAGAGTATGTGGTATGGGTGGAAGGAGTATTTTTTGTCCTTTAACTTCTGGCCATAGTGATTTCCTCACACCCATTTTTTGCAAGTCATCATGTGATTTTTTTCCATCTTTCGGCTTCCCTTTTATATCGAAAAGAGTTCCAAAAATGCTTTCACACACATTCTTCACCACATGCATTACATCTAAATTGTGGCATATTAGGAGTTTATGCATTACAACACATCAAGAATATCGTAACAATATTTAATATGGACAAATAGATAAACAATAAATTCAACCAAGACATCTAATCACAATGAGGTCAAATAAGCAAGTTGCGTCCAATAATTAGGCATGGTTGATATAAATTTCTAAGACCAACGCTATCTCGGGATTTTTTTTGGAATTTTCATACTTGACAAAATGTAGAGAAGTGTTATGAGAAAATAGACCTTGAGGATTTAGATACAAGCTTAGCTCTATGGCATCAAATGCAAGAAACAATTCGGTCCATTCTATCTATTGTGTACAAATCTGTGCCGTATTCCTAAATTAATACAACAGGTTGGATCCCTCATATAGGGACCTATAACACAAGTTTGGTTGAATTGAGCATATAACTTGCTTCCTATGCATTTCAATATAGAACTTGGAGAACGTGTTATAAATCTGGACTCCACAAATGCTAATTATTATGTGCTTCTATCCAACATCTACACAGAGGCTGGTAGGTGGGATGATATACAAAAGGTCACAGAAATGATTAAATATAGGAACAACAAAAAGATGACAGAGTGCAGCTCGATTGAACTAAAAAGAAAGACCTATAATTTCCTCACTAAAGACAAATCACACCCACAAACACCAAAAACACCTTTAGACTTGGAGAAAAACATTTGATTAAGTCTCTTGTCCAACACCATTCGCAAGAATTTGTAAATAAATTCCCTACAAAAAGGATAGTTGACAAGAGTGTTAAGAAATAGCAATGGAGCTAGCAAAGGAAGCCATGTAATAGATAAAAAGGATGGAAGAAAACGTTATGAAAAGGCATATCTCGACAACTCATTGGATTCTATAGGTAAGTAAATTGATAATATGGCTACATATACACATAAAGAAGATTCCTATCATATGCATGAGCATCACCAATAGGATAAAGAATTAGCAACCCTTAGTGCTAAAATAGGTGACCCTGTCTTTGATAAGGAAAGAAAATACCTTGGGTTTTACCCAACTGATAGACATATTGTCATAAGCAATTTATTTTCCTATAAGAGAACCATTTACACAAGGTAACCATTTGTAACGGACAAAAGGTTACATTTTAAACAGATGCTTCGAATTCTATGGCAAAAATCATGTATGTAAGAGCAGGACAAAATTACAAGCTCAAAGCAGATGTTGTTCGAGTATAACTATCAAATGTTGCGTAAGGATGATGTGGTTTTTTTAGCAAGTTGTTTACATTTAAGAATGGTGACAAAGGTATATTTGGAGGTAGAGATGAAACGGCTAAATTGTTTTATTCTCTAGAGCCAAATGGCAATGAGACTTTGTTGTGGCAATATTGGCATGATTTTTCCATAATTGTATGAGAGCTGCCCAGTTCCATCAAGCCTTGAAGGAAGAGGATTCCAAACCTTCAAAAAGACAAGTTCATCTATTTTGCACATTTATATGGTAAATTAAAGGACTATACCTTATAAGTATTATGTGGGCCAGCAAGTGATACACTTGAAGGACCTCAAAATTTGTAATGCGTAGATATGATGATATGAAGTTTAAACCTCAAAATTACAGAGACATAGCTAATTTCATAATTATGGGTCTCCAAACATTTACCTAAAGTTACAAAATCTGACATCAGGATTGTAATTTCACAAAATACATATGGGTTTTTCCTAAACATGTGCATTGAATAAAGAATTATGGATCTCCAACAATTAAATAAAGAATTATGGATCTCCAAAGGAAATCCAGGTAACTAGTGGAGTAGCACGGAAATGGTGGAGTAGTGGTGATGGAAGATGATAGGGATATGGTAATTTTTCCTAGAAATTAATAACAAAACAAAGAACATGATTTTTCAAATAGAGAACAAATTATTGGAATCTTGTAAGTTTAATAGAAGAATGCAAGGATCTCATTTGTCTTTCATGAAAGAATTACAAAGACATCACGAGGAATCTAAACATTGTTGGAGATAGAATGTTTAATCAATGAGTTAAAATAAAGAGCTATTTAAGGTTAGTGTTGTTACCTTTTGGGATAGGGCTAAGGCTCTGAATTGAGCTACTCGAACTGCTACAAAATGTGAGGGCTGAATTGAGGTACTCGAACTGCTACAAAATGTGAGGGATTTTTCCTGGTTATCGTCATGGCTCTTTTGGATGAACAGTTATTCTGAAAGATAGAACGAGTAAAATCCAATAACATTTTTGTTTATTTTTTGTCAAAGTAGCTCAGTCACAACTCTGTTTTCACTTCGGCAATCAGATGAGGGAACACAACTCTGTTTTCACTTCGGCAATCAAATCGGGGAAGAAAGTTTTAGAAGCTGTTGGTAGTTTTGTTTTTTGTTTTTGGAAAATTTAATCTACAGTGAATAGGACATCTGGATATAGAAGAAAATACTTCACAATAGACACATTATGATGTACAATGAAAGTGTAGGAATTTTGCATTGCCAACTCTTTGAAGATCGGTGGCAATTTGAGTGTAGAGGGTGCATTTGTTCTGGAAAGGATTTGATCCATGCTTGGATTTGAAACTCATCCTAATGTACAATGAAAGTGCAGGGAGTTTGCATTGCGAACTCTTTGAAGATCGTTGGCAGTTTGAGTGTAGAGGGTGCATTTGTTCTAGAAAGGATTTGATCCATGCAAGGATTTGAAACATGGTAGACTCGCCCTAATGTACAATGAAACTGCAGGCACTTTGCATTGCCATCTCTTTGAAGATCACTAGCAGTTTCAGTGTAGAGGTGCATTTGCTCTGGAAAGAATTTGATCCATGCGAGGATTTGAAATATGGCGGACTCGCCCCGGAGGAGAATACTTCACCTCGTCAGATGCAGTCAAGATCCAGATCCCATAGTCCTGTCAGGCAACAGAGGGGAAATGATGAAGCAGATAATCCCGGAAATACCCTTTATGTGACTGGTCTCTCTTGAAATATGGTGGACTCGCCTCGGAGGAGGTATTCTCCGTCACCTTCACCTTATCGGATCTGGTCAAGATCCAGATCCCGTAGTCCTTTCAGGCAACGGAGGGGAAATGATGAAGCAGATAATCCCTGAAATACTCTTTATGTGACTGGTCTATCTTGAAATATAGTGGACTCACCCGCAGGAGGCATTCTCTGTCACCTTCACCTCGTCAGATGCGGTCAAGATCAAGATCCCGTAGTCCTGTCAGGCAACCGAGGGGAAATGATGAAGCAGATAATCTCTGAAATACCCTTTATATGATTGTTCTCTCTACTCGTGTTACAGAGAAGGATATTGAAGAGCATTTCTCAAGAGAGGGATGTACAATGAATGTTAAGAGGCATATCTACGGAAATGTAACTACCTTTTACATATCAATAAAAGATAGTTGGTTTAGTTGGTTTATTCAGGTGGGAAAAAAAAACATAAAATCAAAATAACAGTATCTATCTTTCCCGCACATGTTTGCACATATATATCTGGTGTGTGGGGGCTTTGCCCATAATAAAAAACTCTGAACACAGTTAGAGGAACTGAGAGAATATCTGTTGGGGCTAGCACTTCTAGATTATTATAATTCCCCAATCTCATAATAAAACCTACATAATAACTGATCCATACAAATATCCAATTCCATTGAATCCAGATTAACAACAGACATCAAAGTAGATTAATGTCCATTGTGATCAACCTCGTTACTATAATAACTGAGCCATACAAATGCCCAATTCCATTGGATCCATATTAACAAGAGCCATCAAGAAATAAATAGAAAATAAATAATTTCAAAGGCTATAGCCTTCACTCGAAAAGATATCCCAAATACTGTATGCATCACCTTCTGAAGAGAAAGAAGGAAAATGTCACCAAATAGACCAAATTACAGAATGCCGCGGAGATGACTAAAAACGGAATAATCCTGTTGGCCATCTGCTACAGATGTGAAATTCCCAACAAATAAAAAGGCAGTGCCATTCATACAAAAAGTACCCATATGATATTGATTCCTTCCAAGAAAATAACATAGACCCTACACAAACATAAGAGTTTTATTCTAGCAGGTGGAGGGAGATCATCTACCCAAGCAAAGTAGGTCCAGTAACCAGTCCAACGGGCTGCAGTCTGGAAGCAAGTTAGGGAACTTGCAGTGATGATGACACAAGGTTAAAATCTGATAGCCTTGACCCCCATTATAATAAAGTTGACCAAATAGTTTCAAGCTGTGGGTTGTGTTGATGCTGCAACATTGGTGGATAAATGTCGGATGGAAGTCCTAGGTGACTCTGATAAAATGGATGCCCTCAGTCACAGCTTCATCGCTTAAAAACAGCCTGATTGTAACGCGGATCATGTAAGGAGGTTAATGCCTATCAAGTCAAAAGGGTCTTTAATTACAGAAAGGAAGGTTTATTGCACCTCATCATTTGACTTTAGGTTTTACTTGTTTTATATAGAGGAAGGTCGATCAATGAATAAGAAGTGAGGGACGAAGAGGCTTCATAGTCTGGAAAATAAAATCAAAATAACAGTACAGATGTTTTACTAAAACAACAATGCACCTAAAAAAATCTAGATCTGCTATTGAAAACCTGGATTGACGCAAATAAAACAGAATTTTGATGCGAACTAATAACATACTCATGCTATAAACGGTCGCCAAAGAAGAAATCCCCGCCGCTGCAAAAGAGACCTTGACGTTCCTATCCCCACCTCACCGAGCAAGAACATAATCCCGGACGAGAGCCCTTCTATAATATATTGCCCGTTCACTCTTCCGGAGAGAAAGACCACCGTTCTGTGTGACAGGATCCTGCGCTTTCCCGATGCCTGGTGATGCTGATATCGTAGACAAAGTCGGAGACCAACAAGAAATAGGTAGTGAAGACGATGAGAAGACAGTCGTGGCTGAGGGAAAGGAAAAGGAGAAATAGGTGGCGAAGATGAAGAGAAGACAGTCGTCGCTGAGGGCAGGGAAAAGGAGGGAATGTTCAGGGGAACGCGGTACTCAAAGAGTACTGTAAGGAAGCTAGCTTACGATTAGGATGAGAATAAAGAGATCCATTGAAGATGACGATGCTAATCCAAGCTTTGGAAGGAAACTTTGTCGACATTTTTCCAGGGACAGGCTTTTGCTCAAAGATGAACTTT
This sequence comes from Pinus tabuliformis, assembly GCA_031772625.1. NCBI lineage: Eukaryota > Viridiplantae > Streptophyta > Pinopsida > Pinales > Pinaceae > Pinus > Pinus tabuliformis. The sequence continues at coordinate 1,388,720,058 of CM062804.1, forward strand.
AGATCGAAAGAATTGAGTGTGAGGGTTTAAGCTTTTGGTTGAGGAAAATGTATTTGCCCTCCGTCATTTGGGTTTTGACGTAACTCTAAGGTATCAGTTATCCAGCGTTTTAAGTTGGGTTAGCTCAAAAGATGTTGCTCAAATAATAAATCATCTACTAAAACACATATTAACAAAATTTATTTATTTATTTATTTATTTATTTTTATTTTTTTTCCAAAGTGGAAAAACCTACCAACTCAGGTGTCAAATCAACAATGAGGACAGCCATCTCTGGCTACTATCCGTGATTGCTGAATTTGACTCATCACCTGTAATAACCCGCTGGTGGTCCGTAAGGGAGCAGGCTTCCACTCCTGCTAGATGCCTCTGGGTCTTGGGCCGTTAACCTGTTTCCTTACGTCCAAGGAAGACAAGCAGAAGCAATTTTAGGGCATACTCCAGGCCAACATATTAACAAAATTTACCCAATAATATACAATAAATTTAATTAAATTTTGAATAAAAATTATCGAAGAAGATGATGCATTTCATTAACATTTTATTCTACTTAAAAGTTAAGTGAAATAAATATTATATTCAATAAGTTCATTTTCCTTGAAGTATGACGTATTTATAATTTACTTAGTGTGGTTTAAGGTTATTTTTTTATTTAATTAAGAGACTCAAAACCCCATTGGAATTTTGGTGAAAATCTTATTGGAATTTTGATCATAGAGAAACTATATCCAATGTTATGCCTTCCATTAAAATTTTGAAGGAATCAATTGGCACCAAGACATTCACTTAATCTTGGATAAACCAATATCACTAAATCTTTTACAAGCCAATCATTGGCTATTGTTCATTTCAAATAAATGTTATTGTGTACCTAAATTAGCATCTAAGGGTTTGGCTTCCATGGTAGTGGTTTAAGCTTGCATACATGTTATCTAACCGTAATAATATTATCTTGGACCAAGTTCATAAATTGATTCAATTGATCTCATTTCTATGTTAATATTTCAATTACCTAAATATTCGTGGTGGGATTGAAAATGGGGCTATTTTATAATGTTCATGAAACATGAACCTAATATGCATTGCATGTGGCCTAATTTTAACCTTAACCTCAAATGTTATTTGAACAAACTATTATGTCCAAAGAAAAAATCTAAGTCTCCCGTTGGTGAACCCTATGAAAGTCGATGGTAAAGCCATAGAGCGTCCTTTTTGTATGATCATTAATGATGGGGAATGTACTTGTAAATAGAATATTAATATACTTGAGAGTTTAGAACTCATTGTGTTGCCATGGTAGATGAGTTAAAATGCTAAAGCATGTGTTCTAGTTTTGTCCCTTGCTAAATCTACATGGGCCTTTGCAAAGTCTTTGTGTTACCAGTGACCCTTGCTGATATTAGATGGAATGCAATCTTGTTAGGAAAACATATTCCTTAGGCCACAGAGTTTCATTCTTCCTAGATTGTTTTTCATGTTGAAGTGTTTTGATTTTTGTGAAAGAAATGCAATGAAATCTTATTTTATGATAAAGAACCTTCATAAACATTCTCGTGGTATGATAGCACATTGATTTGTATGAACATATTCTTGCAGATTATAATGCAAGTGCAAAGGATTTAGATAAAATGGGGTGTTTATGGCAACTACTATAATTATAGGGTGTTTCCCCTTGCAACACAAGTAAGGAGCCCCTTGGACCTTTCACCACCTAGTCAAACTATTCTTAATGTGGTGATAATAGGTCATGTCACGTGGTCAGTGGACATATTTGTTAAAGGAGGGGACACAAACACAAATACTGTATTTCTTCGGTGAATAACAACAAATTCTTGAGTATTGTGTCGATCATTTTTTATTCATTGAAGACTCTCAAGACATGATCCTTTGGTTATTGTTGGAGTCTAATCGAAGGGGTAAGGCACGGAATTGAGTTGGCATGTTAGTGTAAGACATACATCTAACAACTAGTGGATTAAGTTATTTTACGAATAATCCAAGTAATGATTGGGAACCCCAATTATACGAGGAACAACATCATTAACATTTATAGCACTTATTATTGGACAAATAAGATATAAGGTAGAGTTGTTAAACAATAAGAAATTGGTTGATATAGATATTATTAATGTAGTTTATGGAGAAGGAGAATAAGAGGGTCATTGCCTAAAATCCTTCTAACTCCATTGTCAATAGTGTCAAACATTGCAAACTATTCTTATGTACCATGGAACTCATAATCCAAAATGGATCATGATATATTTTGTTATATATCTTGATACTTTCTATGTGGAAAAATTGGATGAATTGGCTTACAAGGCCAACTTTAGAGTCAAGTTCCACATTAGTGATTTGGGATCTTATAGATTCAATTGAGAGTCCATTTGTCTTACATAGCTCCATCCCTTTTATGTTACTCTAGATACGGGAAGCTTTCTAACTGTGTGAAAATCACCTCAAAAAAAGTTTGTATGTGAAAGTTATGCCTCTCGCAGGTTGACCTACCTTATTGATCACCATGGCACTGAGTGGATGCCATGTCAACCCCCATTACTCACACACGTGAATGAAGTTTGAGGATTTTTCTATCATATCTCGTAATTAGCTCTTCAGTTATCACATTTTTAGTTAGTCAAAAACCAAACCCTAGATAGTGGGATATGGGCAAATTTTGTAAATATTTTATTCATGCATGCTAGGGAGTGTGAGGGCCAAATGCTGGGGAAACAAAAGGGAGCACTCATTTAAAATGCATGGAAATGAATTGTCAGCGAGTTCCAGGTGTGCTAAGGAGGGAGTGAAAAGGTATACTAGCCAATGCCAAGGCATCATAAGGGGGAACTAGGTCAAAAAGCTTGAAAATGAACAAATAAGAGTGTAGTGTGCCAAGGAGTGTCAACGAATTCCAAGTGCCCCAAGGACGAAGTGTGTTAGGATAAGTTCATAATAGGACTTGCATGAGGAAATTTTATGGTTGTGATAATATGTGTACAAAGCAGTTTTAGAAAAGGGGAGAATTTGGGTTGGGCACAACATTGTTTTGTCAATGACTTGGTTGGGTTCCCAAGTCACAAAAAAAGTAAGGCTATCTATGAGGGCATGAAACTCAAGAGTGCCAAGGTGTTCTAGGGAATGACAGGAAGTACTAACACATGCTAGATAGTTCCAAGGCATTTTAGGCATGCTAAGAAGTTCTAGGTGCTAGTCTGTGGCGCCAACACATGCTAAGGAGTGTTAGGGCCATGTTCCAAGGAAACACAAGGGAGCACTAATTTCAAATGCATGGAATGAATGAATAAGAGTGTGACAAAGAGTGTTAGCTAGTGAGTACGAGGTGTGCTAAGTGTCAGGAAGTGCCAGGGAGTGCCAAAGCATGCCAAGAAATGTAGGGGATGCTAACACATGCTACATAGTGCCAAGGGATTATTGGGCATGCTAGATTTTTATGGCATGTTAAGATGTAAAATTTGTTGCCTAGTAGTTTAATTTTATGACCACGGTTGGATGTGAGCCTTGTCTTTGTAACTTGTTAAGTTGGATAAGTTGAAATTATACATGAGTAGCCTAAGATGAGTTATAGGAAGTTCTTAGGTGAACAATACATAGTCTAGTTGTAGTAATTGTAACTTGGTCAAGTTGTTGTTATAGTTAAGTTGTTGTTATAGTTGAGGTAGGATTTTATTGGGTTCCCATGTTGCAAAAAATGTAAGGGTAGTTGTGAGGACATGATAGCTAAGGAGTGTCAGGGCATGCTAAGGAATGAAAAGGCATGCTAACACATGCCAGACAGTTTGTTGGTCTGATGGTTTGATTTAATTTTATGGTGTTATTTTTATTGTTCGCTTTGCATAGCACTATTTTTCCTAGTTTGGAACATTACAGTCAGCAAGTTCCAGGTGTGCTAATGAGGGAGTGACAAGGTATGCTATGCATTTCTGCCAAGGCATGCTAGAGTGCTAGGGAAGCATACCAAGATGTGCCAAGTGCCAAAGTGTGTCAATGCATGCTAAGGAGTGTTAGGGAGTGTCAGAGAAACATAAGAGAGCAATAGGTCAAAATGTATGGAAATGAATGAATAAGAGTGTGTGACAGGGAGTGTCATTGAGTACCAAGTGTGCTAAGGAGTGAGTGACATGGTATGTTAGGTTGCCCGAAGTCATGCTAGATTTCTAGGGTGACATGTAACCAAGATGTGCCAGGTGCCAGAGTGTGTCAACATGTGCTAAGATGTGTTAGGGAGTGCCAAGGAAACATAAGGGAGCACTAGGTCAAATTAGTGCATGAAAATGAACAAATAATAGTTTGTGACAGGAAGTGTCAGTGATATAAATGTGTGCTAAGGGAGTAACAAGGTATGGTAGGTAGTGCTAAGGCATGCTAGAGGCTAGGGCAACATGCCAAGATGTGCCAGGTACTAGGGTGTGCCAATGCATGCCAGGGAGTGCTATGGAGTGCCAAGGAAACAAAAGGGATCACTAGTTTCAAATACATGGAAATGAATGAATAAGAGTGTATGACAAGGAGTCTTAGTGAGTTCTAGGTGTGGTAAGGAGGGAGAAACAAGATATGTTAGGTAGTGCCAAGGAATGCTAGAGTGCCAAGGAAACATACCAAGATGTGCCATGTGTCAGGGTGTGTCAATGTGTGCCAACAAATGTTAGGGAGTGCCAAAAAAACACAAGGGAGAACTAGTTCAAAATGCATGGAAATGAAGAGATAAGAGTGTGTGATAGGGAGTGTCAATGAGTTCCAAGTGTTCTAAGGAGGGAGTGACAAGGTTATATGCTAGGCAGTTCCAAGGCATGATAGAGTGAAAGGGCATGTCAGAGAGTGCTAGGGCATGCTAGGGAGTGCAAAGCATACCAAGAAATGAAGGGGATGCTAACGCACGGCACATAGGGCTAAGGGATTGTTAGATGTGGCCTGTGCTATGGCATGTCAAGATGTAAATTGTGTTTCTTAGTTGTTTTATGGCCATGGTTGGATGTGAGCCTTGAATTGGTAACTTGTTAAGTGGGATGAGTTGAGATTGGACATGAGTAGCCTAAGATGTGTTATAGGTAGTTCTTAGGTGAACAACGCATAGTCTAGTTGTAGTAACTATAACTTGGTTAGGTTGTTCTAGTTGGGGTTGGACTTGGTTGGGTTCTATCCAAGTCTAAAAAAAAGTAAGGGTAGTTGTGAGGGCATGATAGCTAAGGAGTGTCAGGGCATGCCAAGGAATGAAAATGCGTGATAACACATGGAAGACAATGTCAATGGATGGTGAGGAGTGTTAGCGAGAGTCAGGTGAACACAAGGGAGAACTACGTCAAAATGCTTGGAAATGAACAAATAAGAGTGTGTGCCAAGGAGTGTCAATGAATACCAGGTGTCCCAAAGATGAAGTGTTTTAGGAGAAGTTCAGAATAGGACTTGCAGGAGGCAAGCCTATGGTTGTGATAAGGCATGGACAAAGCAATTTCAGAGAAAGGGGGACTTTGGGTTGGGCACAATATTATTTTGCTAATGAATTGATTGGGTTCCCAAGTCACAAAAGAAGTAAGGTTATTTATGAGGGTGTTAGTGTAAGTTAGTTCAGTTTGTCACCAGTGATCAAATATGCTCTTACAAGGTGTTGTCAGGGTGTCTGCAAGTCAATTTTTTTCATTTCAGTGAGTCTTCGAATAAAAATTTGGTCAGTGGCTAGTGTGTCTAGGGCTATTTCCACTCTCTCAAGAATTTCATATGCTGATCACTTTCATAACTCAATTGAGTCTACCATCATGAAAACATCATTAATATCACTTCGGTCACATCATCATGGTCTCCATTCAGCTCAGTGTTACCATTATTTCATTAGGGTTAAGGTCACAAAATCAACAATTTCATGTATAAATTTGGCAAATGAGTAGCAGTAGGTAAATTTGTTCAATAACACATGCTTTCAAATGTCATTTATGTTTTTATATGTAATAATGTTCCTAAGGTTCCAAAGTTACAAGAAGAGGTCCTAAGGCTACAAAACTAAAAAAGAAAGTGAATTGGTGAGGTGGGCCATCCTACCACATTAATCACTTAGACACGAAAAGAAAAATATAAAAGTATATGGAGGAGCTCGTTCACACTCATTTGCACTTTTTTACCATCCTAACATTGAGCTCATCCCTCTCCTTTGCAAAAAATTTTGATTCCATAGCCCTCACTAGAAAAAATTGTCTCTCGCTGCGCACAGAGAGCCTTCGCTGCACACGGGGCAGAGTTGTCCAAGATTGTTGTTTGACAACCAAAATTCATTTTTCAAAGCTCCTTTTCAATCATTTCATCCTCCAAGCTCTATAACAAGTAAGTTTAATCATTTTCATGCCCTCCTTTTCCTAATATGTCAAGAAAATGATCAAATACTCCTTCTTCTAGGGTTTACATGATTTTAATGTTTTGATCCTCAAATGATGAGTTGTTGCCCTAAACCCTAGATTCATTATCCCTACACCTCTATTTGCACCTAATACACCATTTCCATACATCACAAAGCCTTATCCCCTCATTTTCTATCATTGTCCTCTAAATGTTAATCTACCATATCTCTTTCTAGGATAGGCCTGTGTTTTGGCCCTTTCCACCACCACCCTCACTCATTTCCCAAAATTCCTTTTTCCCCTACTCACTGACATCATCTGCTACCCTCCTAAATTTCCTTACAAATTTAGGTAACTCCTAAGTCCATCATACCACCTCATTCCCTTAGAGCAACAAATTTCATTGTTTTTCCTTGCCTTTCACCTAGGGTTTGAAGTATGGAATCTGACTCATCACCATCGGAGAAGAGGAAGTACAATAAGGGAGGAAAGATACTAAGGTTTGAGCCCTCTAATTGCAATGAAATCACCTCCTCCCCATTTGTCAAGAAATTCTTTGAAGATGTCAATTGTTTAGGGTTTTGTCAAAGAGTGCAAGAAGTAGGTTACCCTGAGCATCTCACAGGTATATTTTCCCTCACCTTGAAGGAAGACAAGATCACCATTGCAGGGACTGATTTAATGCTTTCAGTGGATGCCATCTCTCAAGCTATAGGTATACCAAACCATGGTGAAAACTGGCTCAAAGGCATGAACCTAGACCTAGAAGTGTACAAACCCTACTTGAAATCACAATACATAGGAGCTCACTCACATGTTTTCCCATTCAGATACTTGTTGGAGATATCTACACCATCGATGAAGGTGTTGTATCTCTAAGATGATAATGGTCAGCTATCATGCCAGGGCATCTAAGATATTTGTTTTGGGGGGTTTTGTTTTAATTTTTGGAGGACCAATGTATGAAACAGATTAAAAATAGTGATGACTAACCTTCTTGAATAATAAAAATATTAAACAAAGTGCTGCTATTACAATCCACACAATGATTTAGCTTATCTAGTGATGAGTAGAAAAAGAAAGATAATATGACTATTACAGTTTTCAAAAAGAAAATTAAATAACCATAAGTAAGAAAACCTTCAAACATTGTTCAGAAAGTTTGACAAAATATGCCTAAGATTAAAAACATATTCATGATTTTATGATTTAGAGGAAATTACTTAAACAAACAGTTTTTATAATTCATTCCCTTTAAAGATGATCACTTCAGAAAGCTTATAAAAGTGAATTGAAACTCAACTACCCCTATTTGGTTATATTTGTAAAACTTAATAATATGAAGAAAACACAGTGAATGAAAACTGGAAAACTTACAAGGAATACAAAACTGTATGAATCAAAATTCAAAATCCTTTGCTTTGGTATTAATGATTCAGAAAAAGCTGACTACATTTAATGCTTACAAATGTTTCTCCAATATTTCCACCCTTAATAACTCGTTAAAGAGAGTTATTTATACAATCTTAGAGCTAATAAAATATCTTAAACAAATTTACAAAAATAGATTAATACAAAATTAGGAATATGAACTAATAGTCGATTTGTCACTATTTTGGTGTTGAACTATTGATTACTATTCCTGGAAATGCTGAATGTTGTTGATATGTTGATGACTATCCTTGGAAATGCTTAATGTTGTTTGATCCTCCATTTATTCAAGTAAATCAGTTAACTGTTCCCAATGTTTCTTACCTGGGATAGATAACTTAGTCACCCTTCGATAAACTTCATCCATTTTTGTATATTTAGTAAAAGTGGGTTTCACTAAAAATATATTTCTAATTTCATTCAGGATGAAAAAGGTATCTCTAAGTGCATTTAGCACATCCCTTGGTGTTTTTGCACCTCTTATGTTTGAAACTATAGTTGCATTTGCGTTGACCTCTACAAGTTTTCGAACATAGTCTTCAATGGGCATTAATTTATCATTTATCACCAGCAAAGAGGGAAAAGCCTTGCTGGTCAAGGGTTTCAACCTGTTGAAAAAACGTTGAACTATGACATTAACACTATTGCATTTCTCCTCCAACTGAAGAATGAGATTTTTCTTTGTAATAATATTCTTCACTTCCAATATGGTTGTTGTCATGTCATTAATTCCTAATTCTTCAAGCTCATAGTTGTCTTTAGAATTTAGAAAATTGATTGTTTCAGTGGCAACTTCTGGCATGTCCTCAAGTTCCCTGGAGATGGTTTCAATAGCTTCTTGAGCTTTCTCCAACAAGTCCTTTTGATCAAAGATTATCCTTATATAAGGACATATATCTTTGATTGATTTAGTTATCTCTTCCCATAACATTTCCTTTACCAAACCCAATTTATTTCCAAGGTAAGATTCTCTGATTTCTTTCTACAATACCTCAATATGACTTTTTCCCCTCTACAGCTCAGCTACATGTGAACTATCTACAATTGTTTTCAAGTGTTGTAGTGTCTTCAGTTGATCCTGCAATTTCTTCATTTCCTCTGTCTGAATAGACAGATTCTAAATAGATTCAGCAAGCTGTTCAACTCCTATTTTTGTTCCTGTGGTTGCTGTTATGCCTGAGGCAAAAGTTGTAGTTATAGAGACTGTTGTAAGAGGAACTACATCCATTGGAATATTGGCCCTTTTTACATTTTCCTCTTTCTCTTTGAAAACTTTCTCCATTTTCTCGTCCATCTATTTTATTTCCAAATTTTGTTCCATGATGAGCTTCATCATGTCAGATTTCTGAGTTTCAGTTTCTTCAATCTCTTTAGTCATTGGGTCCTCTGAAGCTAGCAATTTTAGTTGCTTCCTTAATGCTAAAATCTTAGTATTTTTTGTCTTGACAAGTTCTTCTGCAGCCTTTATATCAAAGGGATCATATCCCATCTTCAGTAACAGATCTTCCAAATCTTTGATCTTGGTGTCTTTGGCCAATGATGAAACTTTCTCAAGCTTAAGCTATGACTGTGTATTAGCCAAAGTAACCTGCATTTTGGACAGGTTCATGGGAGTGTTAGTTAAGGTAGAACCAATCATTTGGCCAATCTATTTATGCATGTCAATTTGGTCAATTGGATGTACATCTTTAACATCAAATTCAAAGGAGGTTTGCTTCTGATAATGTGCAATAGTCCTGGGCTATGGAATCTGAGCTTCTAAGAAATCCATCTGCATTTTACCTTTCTCAGAGTCAAAGACTAAAAGAAGTTTGGCTTGAGAACTAGAAGAATGTTTCCATAACTGAGTATAAGTATTCAAATTTAACTCCTCATTTTTCTTCTTAATTTCACTGAAGACATGAAAAATGTCATCTTATTTATCCTTCTGACTACTTTCACAGGTCTAAATCACTTGTTGTTCATGAGATGTGGTGGAATGAGTAGGAGACTGGATAGTATTTCCACTAGACTATGTAAAAAGAGAGGTTTCTCCAAGTCCATCAAATGTTTTTTTTTTCTATAACTCAGTAGTTGCACTAACCTTGGAAGAGAGCCTAGGTCTCTTATTTCTATGTACAATTCTAAAACCTTGACTTGATGCTTCAGTTGTAGGGGATGATTGTTCTTCCCTTCCTCATTTAGTTGTCTTTTCCTGTGCAAGTGGAGTTTGTACATGGGAAGTAGAGAATGCTTGTTCTTCAACTTCTTGAAGGGTGTTCTCTTTCCACTCTGATTGATTTTTGTACTACTCTAATTTAAGCCTGGTAGTATGATGGTATGCAGTGAATTTGTTTTCAACTCTAAGCCTATAAATGACTCCCATTGGGTCATAAGACTAAGTGCAGCTAAGGGAAAAATTCATTTTCTTCAATAACCTCTCTACTTCTTCTCGTACCGCTCTAGTATTACAGATGAATGGACCAACTTGAGCTTTTAGCTTGAATTGTGATTTCTTCTTTGCAGCCAAAAAATGTATTTCATCTACATTGAACCTCTACCTAATATATTCTAATGCAAAAATTATGATAGGGAGGTACTTAGGAAGCTTGTAGGGTGGAAACTCACAACCATAGAGTTTGTTTCCTATATAATTTTGGTAAAGATACTAATCTCCTGTTGTGGCCTGATCATCCTGCTACAACACTTTCACAATTTTATCACTTATTCTTGGTATTGGAGTGCTGCTAATAACATTAATGGGTCGATGAAAAAACAATTCTATGAATTGTTTATATGTAAATTCTTCCTTATCCTTAATTCCCATAGAAGTCCAAAAAATCACTGATTGTTGGTTGCCTTCTTCATCTAGCTTTTGCAAGGTGAATGGAAACTTGTCTCCCTGAATATATATAAAAAGATATACAAGTACTGAAGCATACTTGAATACCTCTTCAGTATTAAACTGGACAAATTGTTCATGAATGGCCTCAACTAGAAATTGGGTAAAGTTATAATGAACAGTGGGGTTGAAACAAGCAAAAAAGATAGAAAAGAAACCAATGATGGCTTCATTTACATATTGATCAGAATTGTAAGCAAGAAGATAAGAAAGAATGGTGGTAATTTTCTTGGTTCTATCTGGGAATATAGATGAATCATAGGGAGGGTTTCTTTTAGGTAGAGGGCTTTCTACAACTAGGAAAAGTTCTAGAGTTTGAGCTCTTTTAGTGAAATCTAGATTTTGATAGGCCTTTGTTAGGCTTTCATGAGAAAAGGGATGAGTTGGCACAATAGTTGGGGCCTGCAACATCTATTCAATGGACTGAGCATTGATGGAGCACAAAACTTCTCCTGTAGGTGAGATGATATCTCTTTGAATGGGGTCATAGGATTCATGGCATTTCTTGACAAATTCAGGTGCTCTGTGTATCTGAGGGAATATGTAATGAGGAAGGTGGGAGTCCCAAAGTCATATTTCATTTGTTTGATCAACTAATCGATCCTCCATCTAGTAGTAGATTTCAAACAAATCGAATTCAGACAAAGACTCATTGATTTTACAGTCTCTATCGACCAAGGGAGTATGATGGAAGTCAATTTATGGATGAATGATAGGGTTTGGGGTTTCTACAACTTCTTTTCCTTTAGGAGGCATTCTGTTAATTGAATTCAAAGCTGAAAGTGACAAAAATTGCAAGAATTGGGATGAAACATAATGATAATAGAATAATAGTGTAATTGAAAATGGATTAGTTGAACCTGGATGTCAGCTTGGCACTAAACAGAGTTGAAAATTTGATTGAATGATGAATATGTCATTTTGGCTGCAAACAACCAGTATCCAGTGAATTATGGAAATGCACTGTGTAACGGTTTTTATGAAAATCAGGGCTTATAATGAAGAAGATGGAGTGGGTCTGGATATGTGCCTACAGGGAGCTCTGATGGGTTTAGCGCACCGCGTCCGCATAGGTCAAGGCTAGCCTAGCCGCAGGAACCGCAGGAACATAGGCTGCCTCACCTGATCGGCCAGCACAGGAGCAGTCTACGGTTATTGTTTTGGTTCAGGCTCCCGGAACGGTTATCAGCGGTTTGACCGAGATGGAGGACACCGGGTTCACGGACCTCGTGGACTACTCCGAAGATCCACTAGAAGGGCATTATATATTCGGAAACCCTAAGTTCCCGGGTTTCGAAACAACAACTGTTGAAGGGGAAACCACACAGAACATCATTCCTGAAGTCTCTCTGCCGGATCCACTCCCCTCGGCGCATGATCTGGATGCTCCACCACTCTCGCCTGGAACCGCTGCCCTTCTACTCTCCTCGCTTTCACCAGACTCCTTGGCACTCGACCCGCTACCATCACCGCGATCCGATCCATCACAAGCACCAGTAGAGACACGGGGGACCGCAGAAATACCCCAGCAAGAAGCAGGGATTCGGCCTTCGGGTAGCTTCAGCACTCCGGCACTCAATGTTCAGCCTCCAAAACCCTCCCCCCCGGTTAGGGTTTCAAATCCCCTCATAGATCATCCGAAGGCACCTCGCACGAAGAAGCGGAAGACGAAGTGCATCAGAGCGACGGCAAAAGATATCACAGTAGCCTTCGGAGACCCCACCGACTTCGAAGATTCTATGGCACTGGCTCGAACGGTCCTGGTTGGACATGTGCGGGGGCGTACCTTTACGGCGGAAAGATTGACGCTATGGGTCAAAGAAATCTAGGGTGCTCTTCTCACGGAACTGCCAGAGGTTCAAGAGCTTCCGAGGGGATGGTTCTCACTCCATTTTGCAACCGAGGCATGCACGGACACAGTACTAGCTCAGTATTGGCACATTGAAATGGCACCTGTGCTATTGAAACGGTGGAGTCCCCTATTCGATCCTGAGCGCGAACAGATTGGAGCAGGCCCACTATGGGTGCGTCTGCCAGGGCTTCCATTACAATACTGGTCGGAGGAAGCTTTTATCAGAATTGGGAACGCGCTGGGTACATACTTGGACCATGATCGATCGTACAAGGATACAAGGAAAAGAACACTAGCAAGAATTCTGGTGCACCTGGATACACGGGAGGGATTGGAAGAAAAAATCACTCTAAAATGGGGGAGATTTAGCAGACTACAGATCCTGGACTATGAAGGTGTACCCTTCCGCTGCAACCGGTGCCACCAAGTGGGTCATCTATTCAAGGATTGTCCATTGAATAAAAGTCAGGAAGGATCTCCAATCATCTCGCCCGCGGTATCCAGAGGTGTCTCACCGACCATTCCCCGCCCTCCACAGAGCTGTGCGGTTCCTCAAGGCGCTCCAGAGAAAGCAGAAGTGCTCAAGACAGCCCCGCCCTCGCCTCCACTGACTAGGGCTAGGGCAGCAGCAGCGGCAGCACAAACTCTGGGTACATCACTTATTCCTCCCTCTTACTCTCTCGATCTCTCATCTGTATATGTGAATTCAATTGCATGCACCATGGCACAGTGCACTATCCCCCCGCCTCCTCTGATCCCATCCACTGCTCCGCCCTCACTGCCTCCCTCATCTTCACCCTCCTCGATTTCATCCTCCAGATCGGCTCCATCCCATCCATACTCCCTGTGTCCTAGATCCTCCCAATTGGAGGCCTCTGAAACTCAATTCGGGTTGGGCTTGGTTCCTCTCGGCCCTAGTTTCCTAACTACCCGGGGACGCAAATCAAATCTCAACAAAGCCATCAGGCATGCTGGCGCGGAAGTGGCCGCTGGGCGCCAAGCCACCATCGATGGGGTCCTTAGAGCATCAAAACCCCCTAAGATCGGCCCCCCATGAAGTGCCTCTCATTTAATTGCAGGGGCTTGGCTAGTACCCCAAAAAAACTAGCCCTAAAACGACTTTTTGAGGTCGAGTCTCCTGATATCATCCTCCTACAAGAAACCCTTGGCTCTGCAGAGACCATCACTCTTGCCCTCTCCTCCCTATTGGCAAGATGGAATTTCCTTGCAACTGATGCATTTGGAAGATCGGGAGGGTTGGCGAGAGGGTATAACCCCAAATCAATCAGATTGGATTCCTCTTGGGGCGGTCAAGGCTTTATGGGTGTGGATATATTCTCCACTGACCTCAGTCTCACCCTTCGTATCATCAATATATATGGACCCTGCCATCAGAGGGAAAATTTCTGGAGCCACCTACTCGGCTGCAACCTAATGACTCTTGACCGTATCATTTTGGGTGGAGACATGAACTTTTCTCTGGGGTTCAGGGAGTCATGGGGTTCAATGGCCCAAGTAGATCCGATCACAAACTTCATTAAGAGCTTACTGGAGCAGCATGACTTCATCGACATCCCTATGCAGAAGCCCCTTCCCACATGGAGAAATAGAAGGGTAGGGACCGCTGCTCTGGCCCGTAGACTGGATCGTTTCCTGATGAGAGGCCCGCTGATACAACAGTTACACTACTATAAACAGCGGGTGGGTAATGGGGGCATATCCGACCACTCTCCAATTATACTGGAAATCCTGGGAACACATCAGAAGCCAAAAGCACCTTTCAAGTTTAATCATACGTGGCTACAGGACCAGAGCTTCACAAAATTGGTCTCGGACTACTGGAGAACACATCCCATTGACAGAGAACCATCGATGGCTAGAGGTTTTGTTAAAAACCTAACAGAACTTAAACACATTGTGATTAACTGGGCCAAAGATAAGAAGATAAGGGAAGATGTACAACTCACGACAGTGGAAGAAGAACTGCAAGCTCTTCTGGACGAAAGAAATCTGGGATTCATAGCGCAAGAAGATAAGGCTCGGCTGGTGGAATTGGAAAATCAGAAGAATAACATACTTAAAAGTAGGGCGGAGTCGCTCAGACTGCGCAGCAGAGCTACTTGGCTTAAAGCCGGAGATGAAAATACAAGATTTTTTCACAATTTCACCAAAGGAAGGAAAGTGACGAACACAATTTGGAACCTCCCCCTACCTGAAGGTGGACAGGCGGATTCTTTCAACAAACTTTCTCAACTCGGGACTGCACACTTCAGGGGATTATACAAAAGCCCTGTTGGCCCAAATCTGGCCAAAATCATCAATGTGGCTTCTCACTTCCCCAGATTCGTAGAGGAAGAAGATATTGAAGGTCTAACAGCGCCCGTCACTATGGAAGAACTAGAAAGCACACTCAAATGGTTTCAGAAGGAGAAAAGCCCTGGGCCGGATGGCTGGACAATAGAGTTCTACACCGCCTTTTTTGAACTTCTGGGAGGAGATATCCTTAAGGTGGTTGAGGAGAGCAGAACCTCGGGCAGTCTTTATAATGCCATCAACTCTACTTTCATAGCCCTCATTCCCAAATCTGATTCCCCTACCTCCTTTGATGATTTCCGTCCCATATCTCTGTGTAATGTGCTCCATAAGATTATTTCGAAGATTATAGCTAATAGGATCAAGCCTATCCTATCTCGACACATCGCCCCCCAACAATTTGCCTTCCTGGAGGAAAAACAGATCCATGAAGCTATTGGTTCCGCCCAAGAAGCGATTCATTCCATCTGGACCAAACACCTCAAGGGTATCCTTCTGAAGATAGACCTCTCCAAGGCCTTTGACCGAGTCAGTTGGCTCTACATCAAAATGATTCTTATCCATATCGGTTTCCCACTCGCCCTCATCAATTGGATCATGGCCTGCATCACATCTCCCACCTTCAGTATCTTGATCAATGGGTTTGCTTCACACTTTTTCCACTCCGAAAGAGGGCTGCGACAGGGCTGTCCTCTCTCACCTCTTCTCTTCTTATTGGTCATGGAAGCTCTAAGCCGGCTAATCATCGCAGCTAAAAGGGATGGGTCATTCAGGGGCCTCAAAATCACTGATGAATGCTATCTCACTCACCTATTGTTTGTAGATGATGTCCTAATCTTATTGGATGGCAGCATACAGGACACATCTACTTTCATCCGCATTATAGGCCTCTTCTCACGAGCAACAGGTATGGAAGTAAACCGGTTGAAATCCACTATCACTCTGGTGGGTACTTCAGCAAACGAAACCCATATGGCAAGGCAGGCATTTCCATACACTCCTCAGCCATTGGACAGGGGGCTAAAATATCTCGGATATTGGTTAAAGCCGACATGCCAAAAGATCGCAGACTGGGTTTGGCTGATAGCAAAAGTGGAAAAAAGATTAACATGCTGGAGCCATAGATACCTATCCAGGGCTGGGAGATTAACTCTGATTAAATCAGTTCTTGAAGCAACGCCGGTATTCTGGATGGCACTGGCTTGGATTCCACGAAACATCCTGGCAAAACTACAACAAATTTGCAACCGATACTTATGGGCAGGCAACCAGGATAAGCGTATCTTTGCCTGGATAGGCTGGAATAAGATCGCTTTACCAAAGAAATGGGGAGGCTGGGGGTTAAAGGAGCTCCCTATATTTGCCAAAGCTCTGGCAGGGAAAATGGGCTGGGCCCTTCTGACGTCCCAAAGCTTATGGACCAGACTCACCTACCACAAATATATCTGGCCACTTAGCATCATCGATTGGGCTAGACTCCCAGCATGGAACAAAACAGGCATATCATCCATATGGAAGGCCCTCTTACACTCACTGCCATTAATCAGAGACAACATAGTATGGCGTATCAGAGATGGGAGCAGGGCAAGGATTGGGCTCGATCCCTGGGCAGGCAGTGGTGGGAGACATATACTGCCTCGAGAGCTGGTGGAATACCTCACAGCTCAAGAAATCAAAGTAATGTCACAGATCGCGGATCGTGAACAATCTGATATATTCCACCAGGCATGGAAATCCGCACAGCAGTTAAACCTCCCCAGAAGATGGCACCCAGCTTGGAGAGCATACAAAGAGGCTCTGCATGAATCACACATACGAATTACAGAGGGGCAGGACGAACTCATTTGGAACTTGGCCGAATCCGGCCTTTACACCCCCAAGGCAGGCTACCTACAGTTGATCTCTCACAAGAAGCCCGACACCACTGCTAGCTGGTGGCAGAATATTTGGAAGTTAGATGCATCTCCTCGATCAAAGCTTTTCACCTGGTGCATCCTACGGGATAAAATACCCACCGGAGATCATCTCATGAAAAGGGCACAGTATGGTCCTACCTGGTGCGTTCTTTGCAGAGAAGACTCTGAGTCTACAGAACACATTTTTCTGAGATGTCGGGCGACGCTGAACCTATGGAGAAACCTCAAGAACTTCACGCAATATTCGGGCGAATGGAATGGAACAGACCTCATTAACGCATGGACTGAATGGGACAAGAGAAACAAAGGTTCAAAAAATATAAATCTTCCCATCATCGTTAACTGGTCTATTTGGAAATCCAGAAACCGGTTAATATTTGAAGATAAGCCGATACACTGGCCCTTGATGGAGGCTGGTATCATCACCGCCCTGAGTGAGCTACCAGACCCTCCCCCTCCAAAATCCCGACATCCCACCCCTCCTCCTCACATCGATCAAAGCATCCCTTGGGCTTTTTTCGACGGAGCTGCAAATTCGCAGAGCTGTGGGGGCGGCATAATTATCCACCTATCCGAGCATCACCTTTATAAAATCAAGGCCGGGCTGGGAGCCGGAACCAACAACTTCGCAGAACTCATCACACTGCGTCATTTACTCCATTTTGCTCTGAGCCACCAATGCAATAGTATCAACATCTTCGGGGATTCTCAGATCATCATTAACTGGATCAATGGCACATCTACATGTCACATGCACACACTCAGCATTATATTGAATGAAGTTCTCGAACTCAAAGCAGCATTTAACAATATCACTGTTTCTCATATCTACAGGGAACATAACAAAGACGCTGATAAATTATCCAAGGAGGCAGCGATGATGGACAGAGGCATGTGGGAGATCTCCGAGATCAAAGACCAGCAGGAGCAAAAATTTTACCATCGTCCTTACATAGACCCGGAATATCCAACCACGGGTCACCATACAGCTTAACAGGAACGTGCATGCACATGACAACAGCATATATACAGCCATTTTTTGTAATTTTGTGTTTATTTCCAGCTAGATAGATGCCGAAAAGGCACATTGTAAATAGCAACATACTGAATACCCTGCGAGGTAAATACTTACAGCAATCCAAAACTGATAAATTTTGGGAAAGAACAGATACAACAGACTGATTATGGCATATGCTTCATGCATCTACATATGTAAATTTTCATATTAATGAAATTTTACGGATTTTTCCAGTGGAAAAAAGATGGAGTGGGTCCGTTAATCAATGGTTAAATCCTCATTAATTCTCCAACAGGGCTGATAAACAGTTAAGTGGAATATTAATGTGTGACGGGTGGTGAATTAATGGATAACGAGCAAGAGACAACAGTTGATTGGAAAAAGGAAGTGACATGGCAGTAGACATGGATGACGACGTAGGAGCGGCGGTAAACAGTTGAATGAAAACTGCATTCGAGAGTAAGTCAAAATGGTAAGCTGTTTTGGGATTTTAAGTCCCCAATAATTAGGATGGGGGAAAATCAGTTTCGGAGAGAGATTTCCAAAACTGCCAACTTCAGAGCGCCCCCCCCCCCCCCCACCGATAATGTTCGGATGGCAAGGGAGGGTCAAGGAGTGATGTAGGCCATTGGATCTTAGGGGAACGTGCGAGATGAAGAAGAACATGAACGAGGTTTAATATCATGGCGAAAAGTGATGGTGGGATCAAGAGTTATGACGGATGCGACATGCGTGGGGCATTGGTGAATGTATAGATAACACGCAGATATTACACCATAACATTGATTTTTTGTAAATAATGTTTAATTTAAACCATTCATTATATGCACATGTATGCAATGTTCTGACTTTAGGATAAAAATCCTTTCATGCTTCAATGGTAATTCATTCTTCTACCTACCCTTATATTTCCTAACATTTTTCACAATCTTAGTCACCTGAGTGCATTTAGACTAACAACTCAACATTTTCCTTTTAATGATTAATCTACTTCTATCCCTTATTGCTTCCATTGGCTCAGATTAAACTATTGAACCAATTTTATTTGCTACCTATTGACAAAAATTTAAATCAAATGCAATCATGATTGAACTATATAATTGGATTGTATGAACTAGTGTGGCATTTAAACAATCTGCACACAACTTTCAATTTGCAAAACTTGCCTAAGATTAGTGGCATTTGGATTTGCAACACTTTCAAAATTTATTATTTTTTCTTTTATTTCTAATCTAACATTTTATTTTTGCCTTTCATCAAGATATGGCTAACATTTTTTGATTCAATATTCTTTTTGTACATATCCCAACTTAACATTTTTTTGAAATATATTTTCATTTTTTGACTAATTGATGCTAGCTTACCAAAACCAAAAAATGCTACAACATAAGGCTATCATGAAGTTCTTCACATGTGAGGGCATATTTTCTAGGCTATATCAATACCACATAAGAATTCTCATGCACTTTACAGCTGCCAAGTCTCTAAATTTGTGCATCTACTTGTATAGGAGCCTAACCAAAATGTTTGAAAGGGTGCAATGGAAAGGAAAAGTGCATTATCCTTGCCTCTTTCACCATAGCCTGATAAAGGTTATAGTACTCCATCAATTGAAAGAGAAGAACATGACATGGGACACCTTCATTGAGGCAGCCTTGAAAACACATATAACCACTTCACCAAGCCAGCGCCAAACCATGTCAGTACAACCCATGGAGGTGGGGTCATCAAGCAAAAATGATAAGGTTTCCAAGGCACCTAGGCCTGAGGTGACCAATACATATTAGAGAGGTAGAAGAATTTTGTTTTCTCCTCAAATTGAGGAAAGGGCCAAGCCTACTACATTAGCAGAACAAGGATCACCATCACATAATGAGGCTTCTTTGCATGAAGAGGAGACCATTGAACATGAATTTAACCTAGTTGACTTGGAGGCACATGATTAGCATCAAAACCTTCAACAAGCCATCAAAGAGAAGGATTCTCGTAGCATGGAGCTCAAGGAAAATTTGGAAAGGGCCAAATTCACCATTTCATTCCTTGAGCAAGAAAATAGTCAACTTAAGGCAAACCAACTAGTCATGGAGAAAGAGAAATTCAAAGCTAGGAAACAAGAGATGAAAGGCAAGGCAGTGGTGGACCATGATGACACTAAGCATCATGAAGGAAATGTTTCAAGGAAGGGACCAAGGACAATGGGTCTTAGGAAGGCACTTCATAGGGAAAGAGAACAAAAGCCACCAATTGACCTTTGAAGAGAGGATTGCCATGGAAATAAATCAAGACAGGGTGTTTTGGATTGAAAAATTCAATTTCCACCTTGAGAAGCTCCTTGACAAGGCCAATAGGGATAAAAAGTTTCAAAAGAAAATGGGCATCCATTATTACACAAGGAATCAGGTTGCCAAGGTCAAAATCAAGTAGTTGAAGGAAAAACTCAAGGAAACCCTAATCAACCAAGAGGAGAAGGGTGAGCTAGATTTGCTTGCTAATGCATCCATGATTGCATCACATACCTCATTAGGAATCTATGGACAAATTTTGGGAGGATTTGGAGAAAATTTTGTGTTTTGGTGTAGACTTGCAATTTTTTGGCAATTTTGTGTCTAGGAGCACAGCGAGCTCATGTTGCGCTTCTTCCTAAGGGCTCCAAATGATAGTAACTCAGAATTTTTTGAAATCTTATGACCCTATTTCAAAATATATTTTCCCACTTTCCTGGTCTGGGGCTCAGGTTTTGAGAAATTTGCAAAAAAGAGGCCAAAACTCACCTTCCTGCCCCTCTTTTTCCATTTCGTTGCGCACCTGGAGACACCTTGGGAGAATGGCCATATCTCAGACAAAAATGGGTCATGTTAGTGAACAAATACTCTAAAGACATATAAACTCTCCCATATTTCCTGAAAAGGCTTCAGATTGGGATTTGGACTTCAGAAAGGCACTCAAAAATGGCCTCCAATAGCTCATTGCACACTTGGAAATTTCTAAGATTTTTGTAAAATTTTCACTGTGTAATTTTTTGTAATTCCTAGTTTGACTTTGGTAAAAGTCAAAAGGGTGAAGTAGATGAATGTTAGGGGTAAAATTAAATGTAAAAAATGGGTGGTTAGTCTTTGTGAGATGTTTTGATGTAAATTTGACCTCATTTATGAGAGCGGTTGGAGTCAAAGTTAATTGTAGAAGTTGTTTTTAACTTCCCAAGACATTAGGGTTTGGTTAGAACACCTCATGGAACAGTTCCTAGAGTCATGGATTCAACCCCTGGGAGTGGGAGATGTTTTTTTGGTCTTTATGTATCATTTCTCAGTGATAGAACGAGTTGGATTTCAGAGGAGAGAACTATTGTAGCTTGTACTTTGACATTTTGTGGAAATCAAAGGACATTGTTTGCAACTATTTTTTTCCACTAGAAAAATCCATAACATTTCATTAATATGAAAGATTACATATGTAAATGCTTTGCGCATATGCCTTGTTCATTGTTACTCTGTACATTTTGCTCAAAATTGCATATCTATGCTATTTTGTTTTCTGTTCATATTTCTCTGTAGGCTGTATAGCTTGATGCCTTTTTTGGCATCCTTCAGTCTGTGCAAATTTTTTTTTTACATATAATACTGTCATATATAAAACTGCTGTCATAACTGCTAGATATAATTATGTCGCATGTAGACCCGCTGTAGGGTATGATGGGTCTATGTATGGGAGATGATAAAATTTTTGTTCCTGCTGGTCCAAAATCTTGGTGATCTCCCAGAGTCCATGCTCCATCAGCGCGACCTCCTTGGAAAATTTGTCAGCATCCTGGTTATGTTCCCTGTAGATGTGAGATACATTGATTTGGTTAAATGCCTCTTTAAGCTGAAAGACTTCATCAAGAATGACTCTGAGTGTGTGCGAGTGACATGTAGATATTCTATTGAACCAATTAATGACAATCTGTGAATCTCCAAAGATGTTGATGCTGGTGCAATGGTGGCTTAATGCAAAGTGTAGTAAATGGCGCAGGGTTATGAGCTCAGCAAAATTGTTTGTTCCAGCACCCAGACCCGCTTTGATGTTGAAGTAATGGTTTTCAGATAAGTATAGAATGATACCCCCCCCACAGCTTTGTACATTAGCTGCTCCATCAAAAAAAGCCCATGGGGTACCCTGATCGATGATGGGAGGAGGGTTTGTTCTGCACTGTTTAGGGGGAGGTGGATCAGGTAGCTCGTTAAATGCAGTGATTATGCCAGCTTCTATAATTGGCCAGTGGATCGCCCTTTCTTCGAAGATCGATTGGTTCCTAGTCTTCCAGATGGACCAATTAACAATAATGGGTAAGTTCACTGCCTTCATTCCCTTGTTATTGTTACCCCATTCTATCCATGCGTTGATAAGGTCTGTTCCACTCCAATCCCCAGAGAAGTGAGTATATGGTTTTATGTTTTTCCATGCTTGCTGTACAGAGATGCATCGCAAAAAAAGGTGTTCTGTAGTTTCATTATCAGCTTTACACAGCACACATCTCGTCGGACCATATATGGCACGGCGCATGAGGTTTTCCCCTGTGGGTAATTTGTTCCGAAGGACGCACCATGTGAAGAGTTTTGATCTGGGCGAGGCTGATAACTTCCAGATATGCTGCCACCATCTATCTAGTATCTCCGGTTTTTTCTGCATGATAATCTGTTTATAACCCTCCTTTGGTGTATATATCCCACTTTCAGCCTGTTGCCAGATGAGTTCATCTGGTTCCTCCACTATTCTGATGTGTGATTCTGTAAGTGCTGCGCAGTATTCTCGCCAGGTTATGTGCCATCTTTGCGGGAGATTTAGCTGGTTGGCAGTCTTCCAAGCCTGGTGGAATATATCGGATCGCTCTTGATCCGCTATCTGAGCCAACACCCTGATACCTTGTGAAGTGAGGTATTCAACCAGCTCTTGTGGGAGCAGATGTCTCCCCCCGCAACCACTCCAGGGGTCTAATCCTATTCGAGCTCTGCCTCCATTCCTTATACGCCATACAATGTTGTTCCTGATGAGCGAAAAAGAGTGAAGGAGGGCTTTCCAGATTGAAGAGATGCCATTTTTGTTCCATGTGGGTAGCCTGGCCCATTCGATAGTGCTGAGGGGCCAAATATATTTATGGAAGGTGATTTTTGTCCATAGACTATCAGTGGTCAACAGAGCCCAGCCCATTTTTGCTGCCAGAGCACTAGCAAATGATGCAAGATCCTTCAAGCCCCAGCCACCCCATTTCTTGGGTAGTGCGATCTTGCTCCAGCCAATCCATGCGAATGTGCGCTTCTCTTCATTGCCTGCCCAAAGATATCTATTGCAGAGTTTCTGGATCTTTGAAAGGATATTCCGGGGGATCCAAGCAAGTGCCATCCAAAAGACCGGTGTTGCTTCCAATACTGATTTGATCAGTGTTAATCTGCCTGCTCTGGAGAGATATCTATAGCACCAGCAAGATATCCGCTTTTCCACTTTGGTGACCAGCCATACCCAATCCGCAATTTTTTGATTAGTGGGTTTTAGCCAATAACCCAGGTATTTTAACCCCCTGTCCATGGGCTGTGTGGTATAAGGGAATGCTTGACTGGCTGAGAAGGATTCATTAACAGTGGTGCCCACCAATGTGATGGTGGACTTTTCCCTGTTGACCTCCATTCCGGTGGCATGTGCAAAAAGCTTTAAGATCCTGTTGAATGTAGATGTGTCTTGAATGCTGCCATCAAGTAGGATAAGGACATCATCTACGAACAACAGATGTGTGAGAAAGCACTCCTCTGATATTTTAAGGCCTCTGATGGTTCCTTCCCTTTTAGCAGAGATAATGAGGCGGCTGAGAGCTTCCATTACTAGAAGGAAAAGCAGGGGAGATAGTGGGCAGCCTTGTCGCAGCCCTCTCTCCGAGTGGAAGAAGTGAGAGGCTGCTCCATTAATCAGAATGCTATAGGTGGGGGATGTGATGCAGGCCATAATCCAGTTGATAAGCTGATGAGGGAAGCCCAGATGTATAAGAATCATCTTAATATAGAGCCAGCTGACACGATCAAATGCCTTGGAGAGGTCGATTTTGAGGAGGATGCATTTGAGATGCTTGGTCCAAATGGAGTGTATGGCTTCCTGTGCAGAACCTATGGCTTCATGGATCTGTCTGTTCTCCAAGAAAGCAAACTGCTGTGGGGCAATATGCTTTGACAGAATAGGCCTGATCCTGTTTGCAATAATTTTGGAAATTATTTTATAGAGGACATTGCACAGTGAGATAGGTCGGAAGTCGGCAAAGGATGAAGGGGAGTCCGATTTGGGGATGAGTGCAATGAAGGTGGAATTTATGGCATGGTAGAGCTGACCCGAGGTTCTACTCTCCTCCACTACCTTCAGGATATCTTCACCAATGATGTCAAAGAATGCAATATAGAACTCAATAGTCCATCCATCTGGGCCTGGACTCTTTTCCTTTTGAAACCACTTTATAGTATTTTCGAGTTCTTCCATGGTAACCGGATCAGTGAGAGCATCTGTATCTTCATTGTTTACAAACCTAGGAAAATGAGAGGCCACATTAATGATTTCAGCTAGGTTTGTACCAGCAGGATTCTTGAATATACCTTTGAAATGAGTTGTGCCAAGATGGGAGAGCTTGTTAAAAGTATCCGCCAATCCTCCATCCGGGAGGGGGAGGTTCCAGATGGTATTTGCCACTCTCCTCCCTTTTGCGAAGTTATGGAAGAATCTTGAGTTCTCATCCCCAGCTTTTAGCCAGAGTGCCCTGCTTCTCAGTCGGATCGATTCCTCCCTGTGCTTGAGGATGTTTTGCTTCTGCTTCTCCAAGTCAACAAGACGAGTCTTGTTCTCCTCAGAGATGAATCCCAAGTTGTTCTCATCCAAAAGGGCTTTGAGATCAGCTTCCACCGAGCTGAGCTGTTCATCTTCCCTTGCCTTTTTTGTCTTAGCCCACTCTATCACTATGTGTTTGAGCTCAGTTAGATTTTTGACAAAACCCCTTGCCATCGAAGTTTCTCTGTTAATGGGGTGGGCTTGCCAATATTCCGAGACAATTTTGGAGAAGTTAGGATCCTGAAGCCAAAGGTGGTTAAACTTGAAAGGAGCTTTGGGTTTTGGATGGGGGCCCATGATCTCCAATAATATTGGAGAGTGATCCGAAATACCCCCAGATCCAACCCACTGCTTGTAATGATGAAGCTGGTGAACCAGCGGACCTTTCATCAGGAATCGGTCTAACCTACGAGCGAGTGCTGCTGTCCCAATCCTTCGGTTCCTCCATGTTGGGAGGGGGTTCTGCATAGGAATGTCAATAAGATCATATTGTTCTAGAATTCTTCTCATATAATCTGTTATGGGATCTACTTGCGCCGAAGAGCCCCAGGACTCCCGAAACCCCATTGAGAAGTTAAGATCACCCCCCAGGATTAAGCGCTCCAGAGACATCAGACTTCTGCTGAGTAGATTTCTCCAAAAGCTTTCCCTCTGCTGACATGGCCCATAAATATTGATGATGCGCAGAGGCAGGCCTAGGTCCATAGAGAAGATATCAGCTCCCATAAACCCCTGTCCACCCCAGGAAGAGTCCAATCTGATAGATTTTGGATTGAAACCCATTGCCAGGCCTCCTGATCTGCCCATGGCATCCAAAGCTATGAAGTGCCATTTAGGCGATATAGCACTCAGGGTATGTGATATGGACTCAGCAGAACCTAGAGTTTCTTGAAGGAGAATGATATCCGGGTTCTCGACCTCAAAAAGTCGTTTGAGAGCTAGTTTTTTGGGGGAACTAGCCAAACCCCTGCAATTGAAAGAAAGGCACTTCATGGGGGACCCCGCTTCGGGGGGTTTGATGCTCTAAGGACCCCAACAATGGTGGATTGTCGTCCTGAAGCAACTTCAGCTCCAGCACGTCTGATAGCCTTATTTAGATCTGATTTTCGTCCCCTGGTGGAGGAGGGTCCCGGGCCTAAAGGAACAATGCCCAGCCCAATCTGGGGATCGGTGGATGCAGAGTGGGAGGTCCGGGGACGGAGGGAGTATGGGTGTGGGGGGTTAAGTCTTTTAGGAGACTCAGGGGGAGGAGATGAAGATGGCGAAGGTGCAAGTGAGAGGGAAGGTGGAACAGTGGAGGGTATCAAAGGGGGCGGTGGAATGGTGCAATGTGCCATTGAGAATGTATAAGAATTTAAAAATTCTGTTGAAAGAGCAGGTGAGATAGAGGGAAGAGAGAGATTTGTACCCGAGGATTGTGCAGCTGCAGCAGCTGCCCGAGCCCGCGTCATAGGGGGAGAGGACGAATCCTTGTTGATCATTGCTGGACTTTGCTGAGCTCCTTGGGCTACCGAGACTCCTTGTGCCGGCGGAGGAATATATGGCGCGGTCCCTCTGGAGGCAATGGGTGTGATCTTTGGAGAACTGTCCGGGCGCTTGATCATTGGGCAGTCCTTGTATAGATGCCCCACTTGATGACACCGGTTGCACCGGAATGGGACTCCTTCATAGTCCAAGATCTGGGTGCGCTTGTGCTTCCCCCATTGCAGAGTGATTTCTTCCTCCAATCCTTCCCTGGTGTCGAGATGTACCAGAATGCGAGCCACTGTTTTCTTGCGAGTGTCCACATAGGATCGGTCGTGATCCAAATAAGTCCCCAGAGCATTTCCAATTCTGATGAAGGCTTCTTCGCTCCAGTATTGAAGGGGAAGCCCCGGAAGTCTCACCCACAGTGGCCCTGCAGCAATTTGCTCTCTCTCAGGATCAAATAATGGGGTCCATCTTTTTAACAGCACAGGTGCAGTCTCAATGTGCCAATATCTTTCAAGTACCGCATTCGTGTGCCCTTCGCTTGCGAAGTGGAGAGAGAACCACCCTCGTGGGAGAACCTCTACCTCCGGCAGTTGTGGGAGCAGGGCACCCCAGATCTCTTTTACCCAGCGTAGCAGCCGATCCGCCGTGTAGGTACGCCCTCGCACATGACCCACCAACACTGTGCATGCTAAAGCCATTGATTCCTCAAAATTCGAAGAGTTGCCGAAAGTGACAGTAATGTCTTTCCTGATAGCCCTAACACACCTTGATTTCGGCTTCTTAGAGCGTGGTGCAGACGGGTGATCCGTGAACGGGTTTGCTGCCCCAGCCGGTGTGGGTTTTGAGGGATTTATAACCGGCGTTCCGAAGCACCCTGAGGGTTTTGCCCCATTGTTCGGGGGGGATTTGTTGAAATAACCTTCTGATGAGATTGAGCCCTCGGCTCTTCCTGAACGATATGAGAGTCGGACAGCGGAGATGGAATTTCATCAAGAGTCAGAGAGTCAGGTGGTAAGGAGGCGAGAAGAAAAGCGGTACCTGGCGAGAGAGGCGGTGCCTCCAGACCGAGAGAAGATGGAGTAGGGTCCGGCAAGGAAACCACCGGCAAGAAGTCCAGTCCTCGTAACGCCTCTGTGGTCGGTGGAGCGAAACCCGGAGAAGCTAGGTTAGGGTTAGCAAAAATTGTCTGACCATCCAACGGATCCTCGGAATAATCCACGAGGTCCGTTTCCCGTTGACCCTCCATGCCGGACAGCGACAGTATATCCCCGTTGATTTCGTCGATCTGGCAGCAGCACCGAAACCCTGGCAACCGAATAACCTCGAACCTGTGGTCCTGTAGCTGCGGACTGTGTCTTAACCGAAACCCTCGCGGTTTTTGTTTGCGAACGGCGACAGAGCCATTTTTCTTCCATTGTTTGCAACTATTATCTAGGAATTCATGTGCATTAAGTTTGTGATGTTATTTTTTGTCTGTTATAGCGTTATATGAAATATATTCATCTTCTCTTTCCATTCATAAATTCTTCAATGGTTTTCCTTACAGTTTATAAACAAAATTCTTTGCATAAAACTTTGTTTTGATGGAAAAATCATTATGTGTTACTTTTTTTCTTGCTTAATGAATTCATGTTTCATTCTCATTAAGACCTTTTTCTTCTTCTAAACAGAACACTACACCGAAAAACCATAATATCCATCACAAAAGTAATGCTACCTTTCTC
The DNA here is from genome assembly GCA_031772625.1 of Pinus tabuliformis. Lineage (NCBI taxonomy): Eukaryota > Viridiplantae > Streptophyta > Pinopsida > Pinales > Pinaceae > Pinus > Pinus tabuliformis. The sequence continues at coordinate 1,388,747,838 of CM062804.1, forward strand.
CTTTATATCTTTGTTGTTGTAGCCCTTTAATCCTCTGTCCTAGCTACTTGGTTTTTCTCACTTATCCAACAACAGAACCGTAAATTTTCCAAAACCTACCTGAGCCTAGCTATCTAGCGTAAAATCATTTACATTCCAGTCATCTCTTGGCTATGATTTCATAGAGAGATCCCTCTCTAGTTTGGTAGAGCTAGCTACCAAACTAAACGCTTGGTCTGTGGTTACCTCTGTCGATCTCCTCATTAGCCTGGGACATTGTGGAGGATAACAGAGGGCATGTCAACTAGGTAGTGCCAAGGTGTTATAGTGAATGTAAGGTTCCCAAGTCATGGAAAAATGTAATGCTAGTTGTGAGGTCATGACTACCAAGGTGTGTCAGGGAATTCTAGGGCATGCTAACATGTGCTAGATAGTATGAAGACATGTCAAACAAGCTAAGATGTGCCATGTGATAAGGCATGCCAAGATGTACAAGGGTGAAACAATGCATGCTAGGGACTATCAAGGAAACAAAAGGGGGGAACAAGTTAAACCACAAGGAAATGAGCACATAATAGGGTTAATAAGTCATCAATTTACCTTTTCCATGAGGGGCATGCTAGGCACACCAACACTAGGTGTCAATACTGTCAAGTGCCAAGTGTCAATGCATTCTAAGTGCCAAATCTTCCTCCATTTCTTCTCATCTAGTTTCCAATAATTGATCTCAAATAAATTTAATATTAAACCATGCCAAAGCATACCAAGTCATCTCAATGCATGCCAAACATGCTAAGACTTTCCAAGTGCCAATGTGCGTCAGGGAGTGTGATGCATGCTATGAAGTGGCAGAGAATATTGAAGAGTGCTAAGGTGTGCTAGAGAGTGCCAATGCATGCTGAGGAGTGTTATGGATTATTAGGACAACACAAGGGACAACTAGGTCGAAATGCATGGAACTGAATGAATATGAGGGTGTGTCGAGGAGTGTCAATGAGTGCTAGATGTCATGACAAGGAGGGAGTGAAAACATATGTTAAGAACGGGTAAGGCATGCTACGGAATATCAAGGAATGTCAAGAAGTCCTAGAGTGTGTTAGGTAGTTTCGAGGTGTGCTAACATGTGCCAAATAGTGCCAAGGAATGCGAGGTGCTAATACATGCTAGGATATGCATGGTGCCAGAGTATGCCAATATGTGTCAAGGATTTTCAAGGAAACAAAAGGAATAACCAAGCTAAAATGCAAGGAAATGAACACATAAGAGGGTCAATAAGTCGGGACTTTATCTTTTTCAAAAGGGGAATGCTAGGCACACTAATAATATGTTCCAATACATTCCAAGTGCTTATGTGTTCCAAGTGTTAATGTTTGTCAATGAATATTATGCCAAGGCGCTCCAAGGAATGTTAGGGACTACAAGGCATGCCAACACATGATAGGGGAGTGCTATGCTATGCTAGGGCATGCGAACATGAGCTTGGGCGTCCTACTCATGGCAAGATGTTCTAGGTACAAAGATGTTCCAAGACATGCAAGGTGCCAAGGAATGTTAGTGTACTATTCCAAAGCATTTTAAGGTGTGCCATGAATGTTGAGGAGTGCTAGGTCTTTCTTATTAATAGAATTGATAGAGCTTGATTATGTATTAAATAATATAGTTCCTACCACACACTAGTGGAATTTGATTTAAACGAAATTTGCTAGATAATAAACCTAATAGAGATGAATCATGTGTTGACTCATAGGAAAACTATATTCTTATGACTTGAGGGAAATGATACACACTAATTACTTCTTAACAATTTGACTGACTATTATAACCACTATGACCTTGGACACATAATGAAAAAGAATTCACAACAATGGTCTTAAATCATTATCTTTTGACAAAAAATATAGTAACAGGTACATAGCATCATCAAAAACTCATTGGAATGATCAATGATGATGAACATCTTTTGACCATCACCAAAAGTAACCAAAAAGAGCATTAGTGAGGGTCAATAAAAGATCGTCACTAGAAGTGTCACCAAAAAGAGAATTAGTGATGGGCCTTTAACAACCCTCACCAAAAGTGTCACCAAAGAGAGGATTAGTGATGGGCCTTTAATGACCCTCACCAAAAGTGTCATTGAAAATGGCTTTGGTGACAAACCTTAAAGGAGGGCACTCAGGATTTTTAAAAACTTACCACAGGGCTAAGAAGGAATTTTTTTGGGATGGCCTTAAATCAGATATTCAAAAGTTTGTGGCGGAATGTTTGGTTTGCCAGCAAAATAAAGTTGAAACAATTAAGACACCAGGTCTATTACAACCTTTATCCATTCCAAGCCAACGTTGGGAGGAGGTTTCAATGGATTTTATCACAGGTTTACCCAAGTTTGAGGGAAAGAGTGTCATCATGGTGGTAGTTGACAGACTTACCAAGTATGCACACTTTTGTGCATTATCACATCCATTTAAAGCCAGTACAGTTTCTACTGCATTTGTGGAAATAGTTCAAAAGCTACATGGAAACCCAAAGATTATTGTAAGTGACAAAGATCCCATTTTCACTGGAAATTTTTGGATAGAATTATTTTCTTGTCTTGGTACTCAGTTAGCTCATAGCTCATCTTATCATCCTCAATCTGATGGGCAAACTGAGATAGTAAACAAATGTTTGGAAGGATATCTTCGTTGCTTTGTATCTGATAAACAGACACAATGGGTCAAATGGTTGCCTCTGGCTGAATGGTGGTATAACACTTCGTTCCATACAGCAACAAAAATGACCCCATTTATGGCACTTTATGGGTATCAACCACCATCCATCACATCATATTTAAGAGAAAATTCTAAGGTTCAGGCAGTGGAACATCACATCGAACATCAAAAACAAGTCCTCCAACTCTTAAAGGATAACCTCGTGTTGGCACAAAATAGAATGAAACAACAGGCAGATCAACATCGCAGTGAAAGAAGTTTTGATGTAGGTGATTGGGTATTCCTACGGCTACAACCATATAATAAAATGTCCCTAAAGCAAGCTAAGAAGGATAATAAATTATCACCAAAGTATTATGGTCTGTACAAGGTGTTGCAAAAGATTGGTACTATGGCATACAAATTGGAGCTTCCTGCAACTTCTCGATTGCACCTAGTTTTCCATGTTTCATGTTTAAAGAAGGTTATAGGTGACAAGCTCCCAATTCAAACAATATTGCCAGAACTTGATGAGGAAGGAAAAATTATATTGGAACCGGAAGTAGTCACAGAAACAAGAACTCGACAGCTACGAAATCGATCAATTTCAGAGTATCTTATCAAGTGGAAGAACTTATCCGCTGAAGATTCCACATGGGAGGATGAGAATTTTATGCAGAAGTATCCAGAACTACTCAATCGTTGAGGACAACACTTTTTTGAAGGAGAGGGGCATGTTGGGTCCCTATAATACTAGTGATTACCCCATTACTATTGTAGTTATACCCCTTATTTATATTGTTGTGCCCCTATTACCCCCATATTGTTATTTCTATGCCCCATAGAATCCATCTATTGTTATTTTTGTGGCTTTATATTATTATTGTTAGGTCGGCTGGATTATATTGTGACTCCTTAGACTCCTATATATAGAAAGGAGGTTTTGTCATTTGTATCATCCAAGAATTGTTCATTTATGTAATGTAAAGGAGGTTGCCCCCTCGAAGAGGCTGAATTCTAAGACGTTGATCTATCTTTTCTATCTTTTCTTGAGCTGGTTTCATAACATGGAGGGTGGGATCTTCCTATAGAGTCGTGACGACCTCCATTGCTTGCTCAAAAAGTGCAGTGTAGTTTACCACCATGACATCTTCTATCATGACTCCATCCTTCACAATGGCTATGCCTTGTTCCCTCACCTCTTGCGGAGTTGAAGGCTGTGACTTCAACTCTAATTCTATGACCTTCAAGTTTAGTTCAAACTGAACTCTAGCCACTTCAGTCCTACCATCATGCACATCTGTAGCCATCTTTCTAATCTTTGCCTACAATGATGCTTCCTCAGGTATATGTAGTTTGGGCACTGTTCTGGAGGCTTCTACCACTATAGTTGCAAGATGGGAATTCTGCGGCTGAACTTTCTTCTATGCCTCTAGTGCCTCAGACTTCTCAGCGAACATCTATTCATTGTTTACTCTATACTCGCTTATAAGGATTAGTGCATGTTGCTCCTAATCTTTAACCTCTGCTATCACACTTGCTTGCAGTGTGTGAAGAAACTCACTCAGGAGCGTGGCTAGGTTGAGGTAGATATTCTTCAGAGAACTGACAATAGCCTTCTCAGCGGCTACCTCTGCACTCAATGATCCATCCGACAGAGTGACTGCCCGAAGATCCAGTGACCGGACCATCTTAGCTACTTGAGTGGTCCCCAGTTCCAAACTTGTTGATGGAGCGCAGCAGTGTCCTGCACTGACTTGGATCCTATTTGCCTGAATCTACAGCTCGCGCAGATCCTTCTGAATGTTGCTCAGTGCCTTATTTTGGTATTGTTCAAACTACTGCAGTAGTTCTATGATGGCATCCTGCAACTTATCATCTATTTCATCTAGGTCGCTGCCAATCAAAGTAATTGGGTCCAACGATGACTTGCTAGCTTTTTTTTTATTTTTTGGCCCTTCCTTTTCTTGCTCCCTGTACTACTTCACTCGGAAGGGAGTGCTCTGCTCTTCCTAACCATTGTTGCCCTGCTTTGAATGATCTTCCTCCTCCATTTGGGGTGAAGGAGACTTATCACTTTGCTCAGAGCCACGCCCTTCATGTTCTGCCTACTTCTTCGCGGTATCTTCTTCTTCCACTCGGGCCTTCTCCTCGACCTCTTTCCTTCATTTCTCAGCCAACTGCTGAACCTTCTATTTGGCCACGTCCTTCTTCTTCTTCTCTGTGGACTTGCTAGTCCCTCCGCTAGATTGGGTGGAGAATGCAAATATGTCAGCAAACGCTTGATGACCTCCTCAATAGCGTCATCTATAGTGAGGTAAGGTAAGTCATGCCATTTTTGCTACGAATCCTTCCACGCCCAGATGTATATGCAGTGGAAGACAACTTTGAACTCCGTGTATCCTGAAATTTGTTTAAACATGGTTGGTGACAACCGCGGCTTCTAGTTGATGGCCATGTGAATTCTCATCTCCATCACTACCCAAAAGAATTTGGTCTCTATGACTCGTGCAACATCTTTCGTGGCCCACAGAGATGCAAATTTTGCAGCCTCTGGAAAATATTTCTCTACGGGAGGAAATTGGTTGTCCTCCGAAAACCCCAGGTGACCAACACAACCGAGAGTAACAACCAGTAACAACCAGGAATAGTGGAATGTTTTACTCTCGTCCTATGCCTCTCTACAGTTCACGAGGAACTCACTACACAGGTAGCATGCCCAACTGAACTGCACACCCTCCGCGCACTGTGCGGCCAAAGAAACCACTAGTATCGAACCTCGTCTGCACAAAATTTTCTCATAACCTTACCATCCAACATATGCATGGCAACCTTTACCATGGGGTTAGTGATCGAGGTAATAGAGTACCCACGCGACTTCTTCATAAGTTTGAACTTGTCCTTCATCTTCTCAGTGACGTCACGCTCGCTCATTTTTTTGCCAAACTTCTTGGAGAAATTTAACCCTGAGTGTTGCAATGGAGTGATCCATTGGATCAGCATATCAGTGATGGGGATCGGCGTGCTCAGCCACAAGCACCCGTCAGGCACCAGGAACAATAACTGCTTAATCACAATCAAGTTTATGTTGGAGCGGTGGTAGTGGGGTATCCACAATAGGTTCAACAACCCTGACTGGTTCACTCTATGAATCCACTCCACAGGCTCTAACGCATTGAAACCATACTCTTTGTAGAAGACCCACTTCATGTAGTTATCTGTAGGAAGGTGGAGGAACATTCGTGTTCCGAAAAATCCCAATCTTCTAGCTTCAAATGCGGAATCCGTGCCAAATGAAAACCTTCAAAGGTTAGGTTCTCCGGTAACAGGGGCATGTTGAGGGGAAATTGTATGGCATCTGGGTCCTTATGGACCTTCACTTTTCACTTGCATAGAGGGATATGCTCCAAAAACTTAGATATAGGATCAACCCCCTCAGTGTCTATATCTTCTGCACCCTCCTCAGCCTCCAGATCCACCACTTTCTCCTTCTATTTTGTGCTCAGTATTTCCTTCCTCTGGGCCTCAGTAGCATCATTCTTTCTTGGGGATTCATGCACTGGTATGAGCTTCTTTTGTTTGTCCTTATTGGGTTTGGGGACCTCCCTCACTGGCGTAGGCTTCAGCCTAGGCAACCTCAACATCATAGGCACTGCAGCCGGAACCTTTACACTTATTACCTCTAGGGCATCTCCCTCAGAGGCAATAGTTCCTCCAGTGCTAATGGTTTCAGCGGGACCTCGTCCTAACATGATGTCAGTAATGAGTTTTTGATCTAACTCAGGCAGCTTTTTGAACATAGGGCTTGTGATTAGAGCTTCGGAATACTAGTGATTCATGTGCACTAGACAACACAACACATAAATTCTAAGGATGCAAAGTGTTTTTTGTTGGATAGCCACATGTAATTTATAGGTGGATACGAATTCAAATTCAACCATTCCCCCCAAAATCCATCCATAAATGCTGAATTGGTGGTAGATTGTCCAATATTTCACTCTTAAATTTAGCCTTAAATTCCACCCCCTCGCTCCTCTTAACCGTCTCCTAGTAGTCAAATCATCAATAGTGACTATAACAGTTACTTTTTGGCTATGCTACGTAGTATCTCCCCCTATAGCGCAGCTCCCTTCATGCTCTGTCTGGTATTGTGACACGATCCTGTTTTGCGCAGACCCCTTGTTGCGCAACTCTACAAATAGGGTAGTGTTTTTTATAGTCCTGCACATCCTTGCAACTACCTGGAGTGCTAAGACCGTGCTACCATCATGTAGTCAGTGGGCCAAATCCCTAGTGTATGGCTTCAATCAAATTCCATTTACTCTTCCCCGAAATGGGTCTCCATTCAACTTCGCGAGCTAAACTGCTCCACCATCTGTAATTTCTTTGATAACTTATGGCCCCAGCCAATGCATCTGAAATTTTCCTGGAAACTTATCAAGCTTACTATCATATAATAAAACCAAATCATTTACCTTGAAGGTACGCAGTTTTATGTGCCGAACATGTAAATATTTTTCACGTCCCTTCTAAACGTGCTGATGGAATTGAACCAAAAACCTATCTTCCTCAAGCTCTACTAGCTATGTGAGCCTTTCTTCTAAGGCTGCGCGGTCCACCATTCCTGTGAAAGCTGCTATGCGTAGACTAGGCATAATTTATTCCATAGGCATTACGGCTTTTATGTCATAGACCAACATAAAAGGTGTCTGACCAGTAAGCTTCTTACAGGTAAACACTGCTGGTACACACATGTCTAAATAATTCTGCTGTGCATTGCAAACCTTTGTCAGAGAATTCTCCAATATCTTATTAAATGCCTCAACCGTTCAATTGGCCTGAGGATGAAATGGCGTACTCTTATGAAGGTAAACTTGGAACTCCTCTCTCAACGTGCTAATCGTTTCATTGAGAAAATGTGTTTCAAAATCGCTCATCAATACCTTCAAGAAACCAAACCTGGTCAACACATATTCAAATAAGAATCTTGCCATTGCTTCCCCTACACAATACTTCACAGGCTATTCCTCCTACCTTTTGGTCAAATATTCGATTGCGGTGATGATATACCGCGTGCCCGTTTTCTTTCTTGGAGGCTAAATCGGTCCTACAAAAACAATCACCCACTTCTCAAATGGCTGCAATGACACCTGCAGATTCAAAGGCAGCTCGTCCCTTTGTGATGGCCTGCCTGTGCTCTGACATGCATCACATGCCCTACAATATGCTTTGGAATCCTTATGTAGCGTCTGCCACCAGAACCCAATGCGCAAAATCTTCTGTGTTATTGCTTTTCCTGCATAATTTCCTCCCATTAGCTCCTCCATGAGCTTCAGTGAGGATAATATTTCTTTCAAATTCGGGCACATAGCATCAAAGTATTTCGTTCGATTCCCTATTATACAAATGGCCTACAATAACTGAAAAGTATGTCGCGTGTACCACCAATTATTTCTTTTGTTGACTGGTGTATCCCTCTGGAGCCATCCCTGTGGTCAGAAAGTGCATAATGTATGCAAAGTGATTATCCGCTATGTGCATTGCGAAGAGCTACGCATCAAGCAAACCTTCCTCCAAATTGGTTGGCTCCTCCCCTATTTCAATGTGTGACAGATGTTCTGGCCCCGCAGTCAACCTTCCTAGATTCACAATTACTTCGAAATCATACTCCTGAAACAACAACAACCATCTGCATATTCCCCCCCCAACAAAGGCTTATTGACTAAATATTTCAATGCAGAATGGTTTGTGTACATCTTAAAATGTCCACCTAGCAGGTAATTTCTGAACTTCTAGAGCACGTACACCATAGCCAAGCCTTTGCACTCTGTCGTCGAATAATTATTTCCAGCCTTAGACAACTTCTTGCTCACAAATGCTATAGGGTGATGCAATTCTCCTTCACCAACCCATGTCAGCACTACTCCTAGTGCAATACACGAGGAATATACATGCACGTGGAACTCCTTCTTCCAATATGGGAAGACTAGGATCAACGCGGTGACCATTTTATCCTTCAATACATCCAAGATGTGCTGACACTATTCATCCCAATAGAATGTAGTGTCCTTCTTCAGTAACTTTTCCATAGGCACATAATCTGAGCATAACTTTTGATGAACTTCCGATAATATCTAGTGTGACCCAGTGTAGCACGTAACTATTTAACACTTCTTGGCACCTCCAAGTTAATTATTACCATGATCTTAGCAGGGTCCACCATGGGTCCTTGCCTCCATACCACATGACCCAGCAAGATCCCAAAAGGGACGCAAAACAAGCATTTCTTCGTGTTTAGTGAAATTTGATACCTTCGAAATGCATCCAACATTAAGCGTGGATTGTCTACATGGCACTTAACTAGCCCAAACACTATCCAGTCATCAAAATAAACCTCCAAGAACTTTTAAATGAATTCTTTGAACGTCGCGATGACCACGCGCGAAAAGATCATCAGCCCATTCTTAAGTCTAAAAGGCATCACTGTATACTGGAAACATCCCCACTCTATTGGGAAGGTTGTCTTACTCCTGTCTTCTGGCACAATCTTTATCTGATGGTATCTAGAGAACCCATCAGTGAATGAATAGGCCTCCTGCCCACCAATATTATCCAGTACTTCATCTGTGAATGGAATTGGAAAAGGATCATGAACGCAAGCATTGTTCAGCTTCCTGAGATCTACAAAAATGCTTATTTCATCCTTTTTCTTCTTCTCCTAAATGACCATTGAACTCACCCAATCAGATTCCTCCACTGGTTCAATAATACCCACTACAAGCATCTTGTCCAACTCCAAGCGGACCCTTTCCTTGTATTTGGGATTAAGCAGATATGGCCTCTGCTTAACAGGCTTCGCATCCGGTTTCAAAGTTATTTTCATCACTCCTAAATTTCCTATGATGCCTTTTAAATCTGAAAATTTGGTAGGGAATAAATCCTAATATTCGGAGAGAAAATCAGTGACTTTATCGACTGTAGCATCATCCATGTAATACCCAATCTTTGTAAACTTCTGTTTTGGTTTTGTACCAATATTTACCTGCTTAATTTTCAGTGGCGCGGTGATGTTAGGGTTCTCTATCTGTGGTCCCTCTACTTCGCTTTGGCCTTATGCTTCAAGGATGTTAATATTCCTTGGATTCTCATCCTCTTCTTCAACAGTCATATTGTAGCATTCCACCGTATGGCATAGCTGGTTTCTCCAATCCTGTTGAATCAATTCCAAGGGATCATGTAGAATTCTGAAGATTGCTACCTTAACCTCCTGGAGTGCTTCATCAATACTCTTGAATCTATCCTCAAAGTTGAACGTCCTCACGAACCCCTCTCTTACGATATCCTATTCCACAGTGCCGTGGTAGATCTCTATTTCCAAATACTAGTTCATAGGGATGATGTCAAAAGTGTGACAAAAAATATGCACCCACTCTAGTTGTGGCTCCGTTCCATAAACCTTGGTCACTTTTCCAAATGATTGCGCGGATCATTTCTCCCATCATACTTCTCAGTCAACCATACCTTAGGGTTACCAAATTGCATCCTCATCATCCTCCTATACTCGTGCCATTCTTCAAAATTGTCTTTATGGGTACCCCACCACAGTGCAGGTGTAGCGCGCAGCGCCAAATCCAGCGCTTGGAAGCGATTCTTCTCAGGCACATCCCTTTCAAGTTCATATGGGAATTTATCTACATCAGTTATACCATCATAATAAGGCAAAATTATTACCTCGGATGATACACATCGCAATGATTTATTCATCATATTGCATCATATCGTGGATACTTCATGTAATCTATTCTACCAGTGTTCCAATTCCTCATCTGAGTTTGATGTATAGGAACTTTCATGGTCCCATGAAATGCATCCATCAACAATCGGATTAACCCAATCTTGGTCTCATGTTGTTATCTTATAGATCTGGTCCAAATCATCATCTCTTTCCTCATATAGTCATGGACCAGTTCAGTATAGTACGGTCCTTCTATAGGGTCCAATGGTACTACCACACGGAGTGTTTTCCTTTCGAACGACATCATCTACTTCTTCAAATTTATGAGCCCATTCATGTCGATAGCCCAATCAATTTCGAGGAGCATAGGATATGGATTGTTGTCATCAACAATATCTATCACTTCAAATTCATCCAATGCACTCACACCTTCTATATCCACAGTTACTCCATGCAATCTCCCCATAGGGATAATCTTATGTTGATTTTCCATTTTTAATTGAATTGGAGACCACTGCAGCATAGGCCTCCCCATCTTTTCCCAAGTCTGCTGAGGCAAAACATTCACATCCGACCCTAGGTCCAAAATAACTTGATCCATCTCATATTATCCTATTTGCATGGTGAGACTCATTCAACGTCTTGTTGTTGTCTTATGTCTACCAATCTTTCTGACCACACGATGCCCATCAGAAGCATTATCCCTACCAGCACATTTGTTTATCAACTCCTGTAATCCTTTCACAGCCCTACTGTCGTGCAATAGTTTCAAGCAAGTCTCCAAGAAAGTAGTAAGCATGGAGGGGTCAACTTCTTCAAATAGCCTATCCTGACTTCTTGAGGAAGAGGCTTCAACAAAGATTTTCTTTGCTTCCATAAATGTTTCCTTTGCGTGCTCCATATCAAACCCAACTTATTTTTCTGGAGCCTTGCAGAACCATCCACATTCTTTAGGTTGCTTTCCCTTATTTTCACCAATCATCACACCACTTCGCAACACAATATTGACATTGGGATCCTCTTCGCGAGGTTCTGCCCTCATCATCTGCAGGTTCTAGGTAGGCTGCTAAGGTTGCACCTTCTTCTCCTGCATTTTGGCTATCAATATAGGGCATTATTTTGTTGCGTGGTAAAATTGAGTACAATATTGGCATGACAGGCATGTTTTTCTCGTATATTCCCATGCGTAGTGTCCTAGAACTCCATAATTATAGCAAATAACTTTCCCTTGACCTCTACCAGGTCCTCCTCCTCCTCAGTCTCATCCATGTCCCTGATAACCTTTGTGCACTCCATCGCATTGGTCTAGAGGCTGAGTTTCTGTTTGAATACAATACATGGGTGTTCCTTCCATCATTAATTCAAAACTACGAAAATTACGCTCATCATGGCCTACCGATTTACAGAAGCTGTAGAATGACTGTTGCAATATCTGTACAATTTTTTGCAGTAAGTGGCAATTGTTTGTTACATGTTTTCCTGCTACTTGATAGATAGCACACCATAGTGTGGGCCCTGTACTTGGTCCTGCTGGGGCTTCCTGCCTCAGAGGCATGGGTCCTCCTCCTGCCATATAATTCACAAAAATAGGGCAATGATCCTTATCATGCCATTGGTTCTTACACTTGAGGCACCAAACTTCTTCACGCACTTCTGGCCGAGCTGCTTTTTCCTTCTTCAAGCTCTGAAACTCCAAGTAGAGGTTCTAGAACTCCACATGAATATGTTGAACTCCCAACATCACATCCTAGATAGGCATCTCATGTAATCTCATTGCGATCTTCGGTGCTTCCGCCTGCGATCCTGTCTTTTGTTGTGACAGAGAAATCCTTAAGTGAGGCTGGAGCGCAGCTATAAACTAGTCGCGGTGCTGACTGTCTGTGAGATTCATATTGGCCTCGCAGATTCCGCACTTCAGTCTCTGGTCTAGCTCCCAGGGTGTTTCACCGACCCTCATCATGATTTCCTTGAACCCCACTACCGACTATGTTTCAGACTAAGGCCTTTCGAATTCCTTATTCAGATTAGTCTGAGTGTCTACTAATGATGGCATCAGGTTATCAATGCAGTACTTAATGTACCACGTAAACGCGTGATCTTGTAGAGCAGTAACGAACTATGCTTTCCTCATATGATGATCTATAATATTTTGTGTTGTCGACATGGCCTTCACAATGAACCAAAATTGGTCTAGGTTGTCATTTCCCAAGCCCTTGAAAATGATGAATTTCATCGTATTCAACATATTGAATAGTGGTGGAGGTGGTGGTGGTGTTGGCGAAGCTGTATGCTATGGAGGTGAAGGTGGAGGTGGTGTGGATGGATGAGGTATTCCTGTAAACCATTGCCTTATTAACTGAACAACGCTTTGTGGTGAAGCTTGTGCTTCTCCATAGTCATCACTCAGAGGAGGCTCAATCACCGAGCTATATTCAAGGCCTATTCTCCCTCTGTCCTTGAAGAAATTTCCACTTCATGTAGCTCCAAACATCAAGGTAATGGCATAAAATTCTCTTCACACAAGAGAATCTTAATCCAAGTATTCAAAGATCTCAAATACTTACCTTGTGGTCCCTTGAAAAAATGTCGCTCTGCTTCACTGTAGCTAACTGAGGTATCGACTACAAATTCTGTCACAAATCCTCCTATGACTCGACCAAGCCAGTGATCGACATCATGTGTGAGCTTATCTTCAAAAGATTCCAATCTTCATACTAGCTTCGGGGTCCACACTATTGGACCATCAAGTCTCCACCTTCCTTGGCCCATCTGTGAATTTAGTGGTCCACTCATATAGTTCGATCAGGAAGGTGAGAAAGAAGATCTTGTGTATGTTTGTGTATAGGTATCTGTCCAACCACTGTTCTGTTGTCAAGTGTGAGTTTCTGTTTTCTTGCGCTACGAATTCATGGATCTTTCTATCTAACCACTCATCAATTTCCTTCTTGGTCGGATTCCAGTGATGTGACATCACACATCTCTTTATGCAGATCCTGATCCCAGCAACAGAACCATTTGTTGGCTTAGTGGGTCCACATCGAGGTTTAGAGTTAGTTTTGCCAAACAAATCCATACACTAATGGCCCTTTCAGCATCAATCTGTAGAGCATGAACTAAAGTCTCACCCAATGCAGTATGGGGGGATGCTGGAAAAAAGTTTCCCCACCCAGAGATGAGCGTGATGTTGTTTATGCCCTAAATCTTCCTTCATGTAAATCGATAAGCCTTTAGGGCTTATCAATATAACTCCCTTTAATCGGCCTGTAGACATCCGCGAATATCTACAACTATCTTTCGTGGACCCTAAATAGGCGGATCAACTACTTATGCGTATCAAAGATTACGTATAACCCAGTAATTACTTAGACTAGCTTAGGTGTTCGATAACTTTATTGGACAACAAGATAATCTTCGCATAAACAGTTAGTAGTAATTGCATTCATATAACAATATAAGTGATGTAAATTTGCGCATCAATACATCATTATTTCATAAACGCATTATAACATAAGGCGCATTCATATAAACAAAAGTAAAGAGATAACACCATTATTTCTACAATAATCTTCTTTATTAATACTTAGTTATGCTTATAGACTCAAGACTTCCCTGCGCACTCAGCTGCAGGGGTCCACACACTCAGCTGCAGACTTTACTCTAGACCAATGCACACACAGTTTCAGAGCCTTCCTTCTACTCTAATACTTCTACGCTCTTCTTCTTACTGACCCATTACATTCATTTTCGTCTCAATTGCTTCTCTTAGACCTCTTAAAACACACTATTTATACAATCCCATGGTCCGCAGACCATGGGTAGATCTTCAAAAGCTCACTCAACTTACATAAAAGAAGGGTAAAACCATTTATGACACTTTAGCTATCTATGCGCTCTGCGACCACAACTTGCGGAGACTTTACATATTTATACAACAAAACTTGTGCTTTTTCCCCAAAATTTGGGATATTGTCCAAAGCTTGACACTAGGGGACTCCATCCCAAAAATTACCCAAGCGGTAGAAGCTAAATTTCAAGTATGTCTACTACCTCCATATATGAATCCTAAAAATAATGAATCATCCATCAAAGCCTACCAAAGCATATCGAAAATATCATCATCACCACCACACCTATGGATGGAAACTAGAACTATGTATGATATTTTCAAAACAAAGTAAACTCTAGGCAAGAGCTTAGGAATAATACTTCTTAAGATAGAGCCCATTTTTGGGCTCCACCAACACATTTCCTTCAAACTCAACCAATTCACAAGCACCTTTCTTAAAGAACCTTTTAATGATGAAAGATCCGTACCACATAGATTTGAATTTTCCTGCCCCCAAGGTGTCTTTATCTTAGTCGTCGACCAAGATAAGGCCACCTTCAGAGAGAACCCTAGTTCGTACAAACTTATCATACTAAGCTTTGACTCTATTTTTATGGGCCTCATTCATTGTTTCGGCATCCCAACACTACTCATCAAGTTGTTCCAAATGAATAAGGAACTCTGCAAGACTTGAAATGTCTAGAAGAAGCTAGTATGCTAACTTAAGAGATGGAATCTCACATTCTCTAGAAAATATTGATTCCAAAGCATAAATGAACTGAAAATGAGTGAAACTGGTAGCAATCTCAATAGACATTCAGTATGCCCATAGCATAGGATATATCATGATGTTCCAGTTGGAATTAGATTGATTAATCATCCTTTGCAAGATAGTCATAAGGGATTTATTGACGGCTTCAACCTATCCATTAGCTTGAGGATAATAAGGAGACGAATGATCCTACCGAAATCCCAATTGCAAAGCCAACTAAGACATCATCTTATTTTGAAAGTGACTGCCATGATGAGTGAAAATATCTTTAGGAATACTGAAGCGTGAAATTATTTGATTGAACAGAAAAAGTGCTACTATCTCAGTGTCGTTATTAAAAGTAGGAATAACTTCAACCCACTTGGTTATGTAGTCAATTTCTACGATAATGTACTTTTAACCCTTAGCCAAAACTAGGTTACAAGTAGTAAAATCAATATCCCACTTAGTAAACATACTGACAGTGATAACAACAAAAAACAGAGCTCTATGAGTGTGCATTTTTTAGGTATAAACTTGACAAGGACGATATTTTGTGACCACCTCAATAAAATATTTAAAAATCGAAGGTCAAAAATACCATGGATGCAAGGTCTTTTGGGTTGTAGCAAGCCCAGATAGATGACCTCCAGAAGCTCCACTATGGCAGCCATTCAAAACTAACTCAACTTATTATAAGGTTAAATCCCATGACAGTATAAAGTATCACCAATGATCAGATAATTCTTATCCGGGTGACATAATTTTTTACGTTCATCCTTAGAAAAAGATTGAGGAAAATTCGAAGTTTGGAGATATACAATGATGTCTCCATACCAAGGATCTTGTGAAGAGATAAGAAAAATATGTTCATCAAGAAATTATTCTTCATAAGTAACATCTCCTTCACAAGGAAATTCCAAAATAAACTCTACGATTACAAAAGATTTATTTGAATTTTTTGACATAAAATTGAGATCAAAATCTTGCAAAATTAAAATCCATTTATTTTATTTTACCCCAATCACTCGCCTATTAAGAGAAAATTGAAATGGATTGACATTAGCCAAAAGAAACATTTTTTTGAGAAAAATGTAATCATGAAATCGTTGAACAACATGAATGACTGCTAAAGACTATTTCTCAATATGAGAATACCAAAGTTTAGGAGCAACTAAGCCATGGCTTAATTAATAAATCACATGATGCCTAAGAGCATTATCTTCCTAAACCAGAACCATACAAATAGTGGATTTTGACACTGTGAGGTACAAAAGGAAGTGTATGCCATAATGAGGTGGACTCAAAAGAGGAGTAGAGGTTAATTCCTTTTTCAAAGAATTGAAGGAGCATTGAGCGAAGTCGTCCCAAATATCTCCTCTAGCCAGCATGTGAAGGGTATCTAGAAGGTCTTCAGGGACTCCTCGGAGCAGAACCAGCTTTAGAGATTCAGGGTCAAGTGTGCACCTGGCCTGTTTATAGCTAAGTTGGAACCTTTCCTCATAGTCCTCTAGAGACTCATCATTTCCCATGGTCATCCGAAAGATTTCCCCCTTGGTTTCCTTTGACCTACAGTAATCCCAGTATTTGTTATTAAAGGCTTGCTGCATCTGAGCCCAAGTAGTGATTCTGTTTCCAGGTAACCCCATGAACCAGCGTAATGTTGCATCCTTGAGGGTAGAGGGAAAGAGTTTTAACTTTTTCTCGTCTTCAGTATAGTCATAAGTTTGAAAAAGGACAGCAAACTCAAATAGGAAGGTATCAGGGTCTTCAGTGGTCAATCCATGGAAATGAGGTAAGGCTGAGGGACTTATGTTCTTCATTTTCATGTCCCCGTTAGTCTCTCGGATGGGGAAGGTACCTTCTATTCTCTCATCATCGTCTCTACCATTTCTGTTGTCAGCCATAGTCTCACAAGGAATGTTTTCTTGCTCTTCTTCTATTATAGGATCTTTGTATATCTCAAGGGGTTCACCTATAGGTTCCTCTGGATCACTGCCACCAAAGAAGAGAGAAGGGTGACTTAGTGAAGTGGTGGGGGTGTTGGGTAGGAATTTTCCGGTTTTGTCTCTGTTCCTACGAGGCATGAAAGGACTTTTGGTTGTTTTTTCTTTTTTTCTGCTTGTACCTGCAAAACTAAAACAGATGGAACTGCAACTAACTAAAATCTATCTTTCAGAAATGAAAATGTGGAATTGAAATGAAAGTAGGGAAAGACTAATTTATTCTACTTAAATCAAATTGCGAGAAGGAAATACTAGACTGCACTTGCGAAATTGAAATTCTATTTTACGCTTGCAGAATTGAAATTCTATCTTACGCTTGAAGAATTGAAAGGTTAATCTACGAAAGCAGGAAATATCTAGTTTACTTTTGCAGAAATGAAATTGCAGAATGGAAATGAAATAAACTACTTAGCAAAAGGTGAGAGTAGGAAAATAGAATAAAAGTAACAATCACAAATACTCTAACGCTTCCCCGACAACAGCGCCAAAAAGAGGTGGTGAGCTCCAGTATTGTAGCAATAACGCTACAACTCCTGGGACTCCCTTCTTTACAATTATCAACCCGGTAGTTCGTAACAAACTTGGAAGCGACGGTGCTGTATGCACAAGTACTAGCTCTTGCCGCAGCTGTCACTTGGTCAGCTGGCACAAGTCTGCTAGGGGCTTAAGCCAACTTCTATAAGCTTTGAGAAGAAGCTTTTTAACTAATGGATGAAAGCTAACTTAAGGCTGATCTATTTGCAGAAAGAAACTCGAAAGCAAAAAGGAAACATAAACCTTAGCAAGCCCTAATTCTACCATCTAACCCTACTGATGGAAGAAAGAGGATGCAAGCTACTGAAGGAGATGCCATTGATTTCTAGAAAGGTAAATACATGCATCTAAGCTACTTCTACATCAATATCTAAAAGCAACAATCTTTTTATATTTTTGAATAAGTTGTCAGAGTTATTATGCATATGATTTGACTATTTTTGGCTCTGCAGAGGTGGGTATGCAAGAAGAAATGCTTGGGAAAGGTCAAGAAGGTTCAGAGAGGGCCTAAGGGGTCCCTAACACCCTTCCATAGAGTTTTACTGAGTCTGGCTATCAAGAATCCTCATTCGGAGCCTCTACAGGAAGTCTGTAGGGGTTCTATAGGATGTGTGCGATTTTCTGCGGGATGTCTAGAATTTTCTACAAGATGTTCAGAGATGAGGTTTTTGGTGGATGAATGGAGAGGGAAAGGTGAAGGAGTGAGTGTGGAGGTAGGGTGAGGGTTGGATATGGTCTAGAACTTGGTGGATGGGGTTGCGGACAAGTGCAGATGGCTGGGTTTGGTTCAAAGAAGACTGAAGCAACGTTACACACAAGGTTAGGGTTATGGGAGAAAATGGCAAACTGGAGGCGAGGATTCTAAGCAGAGGGTGGAGTGGATGGTGCTAATGGAGAATGAACAGATGAAGGAGTGGTACAGGTTCTCTGCAAGGCGTTTCTTCCAACCGATCAAACGAAGACTTGGAATTTCAAAAACCTAATTACAATGACCTGATATGCTAGCTGCCAGCAAAGAGAATGAATCAGAAGTGTGACCTGCATTGAAACCATGTATTTTAGCTTATTCAACTAAGAAAATGAAAGTCTGAACTTGTAACCAACTTCTACACATGGAAATCAAACACTAGCGATTGCATGGCAAAGCAAAATCAGTGTTTTTGTGGGTAGCAAAGTTATCCTGATCCCAACTCCAGATCCTACTGAAGGAGAGGTGAAACCATAGATGTTTGATGGCCCTTTTCTTGAAGCTTTTTCCTATTAACAACCTATCAACAAAATCTAAGCATTCAAAAGTCTATCTAACCATTTACAGTGACCTCGTTAATTAGCAAACTTTAACCTACTTAACAGAAATGTTTTTGCAAATGCATAAAGAAAAACTAACAATACATAGAGGAGGCCTTAGCACTCAGGTTGGGCCGAACCCCAAGAGCTGCAGGCTCCTATAAAGAACTCAGATCTAACACCAAGTAAAGCTGCTTATCATTATTCAAAAATAACTATCATAAGAAAGTTGTACAGCAATAAAATAGGCTGAGAAAAATGACAACACTATAGTGCAAAAATAACAATAGTTCCAAAAGTAAACTATGAAGGCTAAGGCCTTCATATTTGTACAATACGAGGGGGCTATCAGCCCTCCTAAATTCAAGAGACTCGGTTGTCCCAACTGCCAGTGAACAGTCACTCCTTCAAAATCTGCTTGGCTACCTTTAAAACTCGTTTTGGTGGCCTGTGGAGCTCGGTGTTGAGGGTGGAGATTTCGAGGAAGGCCATTTAATGCAAGAGACAACCTCCCTACGAATCCTCACCTCAAGCTTGGCTGTTAGCTGACCCGTGATTGCTTGGTTTTGCTCCAAAATTTGTCCAAAAATCCTGAAATAACCATGTATTAGCCTCTTAGGTAGAGTGACCACCCTTATTCGTTCAAATAACATAAACATACTAGGAAAACATGCATAATCTATGACAAATGGAGGATTGAACAAGGATAATTAGGCAAAATGAGCCCAATAAGTTACCCAATTTGGGGGCTCATCATCACCCCCCTCCTAAATCAGTTGCTCATCCTCTAAGCAACTAGTCCAGCTCATCATCCTTGATGGATTTGACTGCCTCCCTCATGTCCCAGGTCTCTGCTGTGATATCCTCCTCTCGGTCATGGAATCCTACCTTCTTTACCACTTCCTCCCATTGTCTACCTTTCTCCTCTTCCTTTACTCCTTCTAGCAATCCCAAAAGTAAAGGAGGACTGAATTTCAAGCCAATCCAATTGGCCTGCAAGTCCTGCATCAACTTTTTGTAGAGAGGTACCCTTGCCAAGGCCTCCCTCATCCTAGTGGGAGAGTGATGTTCCCTTATCTTCAAGCTGTGAGGCAGTGTGTTCCACCACCTTGTGCAGGCATGTATACAGTTTTCTCCCAACAGTCTCTCCATGTCCTCAAAGTGGGCAATGGCCTGAGCCTGCTGCTCAATGTATTCCGGTAGCTCCTGAGGACTGTTGGCCAAGTGCTGGTGGGTGCTTATCACTGCCGAGGGGTCATTCAGCTCTGCTCTGATCATGAGAGGCTCACTTAGCTCTTTGCCTATGATACTGCGGACCTCCGTTGCTCTCTTCTCCTCATGGCTCATCCAAGAGGCCATGGCCATAAGCTGGACATCTCCTAGCACCATGTTGGGATCCCATGCATTCATGTCCAGAAGGGCGAAGTTGTGCAAGTAGAACTCTACCAATTTGGCCCTATCCTCAGATGAACTACTGCCACATAAAGCTGCAAACTGATGATAATTTTGGAAAGGGGTGATGCCCCTTTGAGCCAAGGTATTGATTTGAAACTGTAACCATTGGTCCTTGAGGTAAAGGGCATAGGATTTGGCAGGCTACCTGCACTGCGGAGATTCCATTGCCCAGCTGGTCATGTAGGCCAGTTGGGCCTCCTTGTCTTGCACTTGCTATTTTACCCTTCGACGCAGGAGGGTTATAAACCGCCCAATTATGGTAACCCTTCGACCTAGGAGGCTTCTTCAGCTTATTCCTTTTATCCATCCTTTCCTTGTCCTTGCGCTAGGAAGCGCAAGCCCCTCCGGGGCCTTACCGTTCGAGCGCCAGATGCATAACCAGTAGAGAAAGCAGCAACTCCGGGCACAGATAATAAATCTCCAGATCCCACGCTAATTGATCCAGTTGTGAATGTTTCCATTTTACACCAGAGAATGTATATGCATCTCTTGTTCCTGTAGTTGTTGGTTCAGTGCCTCAACCTCAGTCTGTGTTCCTTCCTTTCTTTGTTGTTCATAAGGGGTATCTGTGGCTGTTGTGGGCACCTCCTGTTGCTCTTGTTCCCCCAAGATGTGAGGCCTGTCTTCCTGCCTCTGCCCCTGTGACTGTAGCTGTTGTTTGAGCTGCTCATTTTCTTCCTGTAGCCTGACCCGCTGGATGCTTTCCACATGTCGTACCATAGCCAATTCTCTTCTGGCCTCTTTGAGCTGCTCCTCCAGAGGACCTATATCTTCTACTCCCTTGGACTTAGCGATTTTCATCCAAGTGTGGGTCCTCACCCTCTCTTCCTCTAGTGCAAGGAAAAGTGGCACTGTGAATTTCCGAGGAATGATCTTTTCGGCCTCCAAGAAGTTATAATAGGAGCCCAAGCTGGGCTGGGGGCTAGGTTCCATAATGTGCTCTACCTCTTCTTCCTTCTGTGGTGATTTGGCTGCCTCACCTTCCATTTCTTCGGTCTCCTTGAGCCTGGCCAATGTTTCCTGTAGAATAGTTTCAGCATCCTGTAGAGAGGTTTTTGTGTCCAACCTTTCCATTCTCTCCCTCTAGGTGGATGTCTTCGGGCTTCCCCGCTCATAAGTGATGGATGCCTTGGAGGGGGACCTCTCCTTTGGTGTGGTAGGGGTGTCTACAATGGTGATTGGTTCTTTGGATGGAGGTTGGGGTCTGCCGGTTTTAATTCTTACACTTCTTCTTGCCTTAAAGTACAGAGGAGTGTTATAGACATTTTTGTGCCTTACAGCTCTAAGCATGAAATGTCCATAAACCAAGGGCTCCTAAGTCCCTAAAAGTGTTGTTCCAACCCCTAAAGGAACAAGGTCAAAAAATTACAGCTTCTCCCAGAAGTTCTCCACCAGAAACTGCTCAGAATAAGTCAAATCAGGATCATTTCAGCTGCTCCACTAGCCAAGTGCGTTGCATAGCACCTAAGTCCACTAGCTAGGTGCATTGCAACGCACCTAAACGCACTACCAGGGTGCGTTGAGCAGGAAATGACAAATGGAAGTGTCATTCCGCGAGGTGGAGAGACAATGGAAGCTTCCAGAATCTTCTCCAATGACACTTGCCTCACTGAATTCAACCAAGGATGAGTAAGAGGCTTTCAGTCTCCAAGTGGAAGCAAGAACTGACAGAGAGAAGCCACTAATCAAATCATGAGCTGACTCATCCTCCTTGCATACATCTATATATGGATCCCTCATCCCAGAGATCCAGGGGCTGGAAGTTTGCACATTGTAAGGAATTGCTGTTGTTTTTGAGATACATATCAGAGAATTGGGTGATCTATGCTTTTTTGGCGTTGAAGAAGGGATTTCTTTGCTAGGAGGTTGATGCTGGGTCAGGAATCATCGGTTGTAACTCCTCCTGGATCTTCTTGTATATCAATAAAACTATTTGAGTTTCTTCTCCATGCTTGTGTTTCATTGATGCTTGTTACATTTGTATGGTTAACTTAAATCTGATCCTAAGTTATTTATGAGTATAAACCCATGTCTTTGTATAGTTTCCTTCTTCTGTGATCTTACAGGTACTTGGTGAAGCTGGGAAAGTAAGGGAGCAGGTAGCTGGAAGCTATCAAAGAGGAGAGAAATTGGATCCAAGGACTAGCGCAAGACACAGGCTGGTTCATCCTATTCCTCTTTGTTTATAGTTCATAAAGAAGAATACAAAAGTAGTTTTCTCTGTTTGTTTCTAAGGTAGCTG
Source organism: Pinus tabuliformis (assembly GCA_031772625.1). NCBI lineage: Eukaryota > Viridiplantae > Streptophyta > Pinopsida > Pinales > Pinaceae > Pinus > Pinus tabuliformis. The sequence continues at coordinate 1,388,770,340 of CM062804.1, forward strand.
TCACACCTTAGTGGGATAGAGCAGTTCTAAATAGACACTTTTCCCGATAACAAGGAGGCTCCCTCTTTCGCTTTTCCTTCTGCTTGGGGGATGTGCTTAGGTTGGCCAGCACAGCTGTTGCCTCCCTAGCTAAAATCTTGGTTGATTTCTCCTTCTGATGCCCTTTCCTTGGACTTCCTGTAGAAAGTCTTGTAGTGGCTGTTTTCTAGCTTCCTGTAGAAGCAGTTTTCTGACTTCCTGTAGAAATAGTCTGTTGGCTTCCTATAGAACCAATTTTCCCTGATTTGGCTTGCTTGGCTGAGGGTGCCTTCTCTTTGACTTGTGCTGTGGTTTCCTTGGGTGTTGTTTGCACCCTTTCAGTCTTCTCTGCCGGAGTTTGCAACCGTTTCTCCCTTGGCGTTGGTGTTTTTACTTTACTCCCAGCTTTGTCCTTAGCAGCTTGTCCTTTTTCTTTCTTTTCCTTTTTTTTTTCTTGTGGCTTTTCCTGTGATGTCCTGTCCTGGGTTTTCTTACCCTTAGCTTCCTTACCTTTAGTTTTCTTCTCTGCCTCAATATGCTCCTTCTCCTAACTGCTGGATGAAGTGAGTTCTTCTCCCAGAGTCCGGATATCATCATTCTTGGTCATATTATGGAAAATCTCCCAGTAGATAGGGACGGTGTATGTATGGAGGGCATATTCTACGAGGAGCTTGATAAGCCCATGATGAGCCAGCTAGTTTGGTGTCCCCTCCTTCAGTTTTGTGCCACACTCAATCAATGACTGCAGGAGGAAGTATGGGATGCTCAATTTTTGTTCTGAGGGAAAATCCATCTTATGCCTGAGCCTAGTTAACAAGAGGAAGTGATAACCATACACAATACTAAATCGCCCCTCACAGGTAATATATTTCATAATTTGAAGGCTGACTTCACTCCAAAATGGTTGTAAGATAGCTCTCCGGACCCCATTTTTATCCTCTGAAAACTGTTATTCTGGTAGGAAGAATTCCTTTTTTGCTTTTTGGCCCAATTTCCTTTCCTCTTTATCCTAGGGCATCCCCAATGGCAATTCAGTGACCCGGCTAATGAGTTGTGGGGTCAGTTTCAAGGTCAATCCCCTGAAATTTATAGTTGCCAATGTTTTTGATTTGGGCTGCAGGGACCTTAGGAACTCCTCTGTTATTTCATCATCGTGACCTTGAATTTTATCACAGAAGGTCATCCACTTTGCACGAGTAAACAGGTCTACCACCTCAGGAGTTTCTCTCAATTTCTTGGAATCCGAGGGTTCCTTTCTGATAAACCCTCCAGGCATGGTGAAAATACCCTGTTTTCGGCTTGAGCTCTGGTTAGAATGGAAATTCGGATGTGGTTTTCCTCCTTGGTTCTCAGGACAGGGTTTCTCTGCTGTTTGTATCTCCCCTTTCACCAATTCTCTGGTTAAAATACTGCTGCCACCCAAGACTTCGACTTGTCAAAAGGAATGAAGCTCTCACAGACAGAGTGCAGAGCAAATTTTCATACCAATCATATAATAGTCACAAAAAAAATTTGATACGTGCACAGGTGAGCCTTACAGCGGTTTGTCATTATAATGGGGAGAGTTTGTTAACAGGAACCATGGAGGTGACTATGACGCAGCACCATTCAAAAGAAATTCTGTGTATTATATAAGCAAACCACCATTCTTGACCATAGGCAGACTGGTTTCAATTTTCCCCACTTCAAACAAGCTAATTCACCACCTTTCGAAAATTAAGCATGGGGATGGCATGTTCGAGCCTACCTCTCCTCAAGATTTCCAATTTCGACGCACAGACATGGGTTTTTTTGCTGCGGTAGCTTTCACTCTACTTCCTGTAGAGCTCCTTCCTGTAGAGAGCTTCTGCTGCTTCTGGACGACGTCGCGGCGCTGCAGAGCAATTCTAGGACGTGGGAAGAGTTTGAACTGAGCTGAAAAACTTGGTCTAACGAACTGCAGAGGAGGAGGATGCTCACATTGCTGAAAAACTGGTTATGGCGTAAATGACAGTAGTTGATGTGTGTGCTCTGGCCGAATGATTTTGAAATACGGTGAAACTCATGGTGTGGGGGGTGAGGTGTCTAGGCCGAGCCGTTAGACAACGTCATGGCCATCATTCCTCGGCGTGTTTCTGACCGCCAATATCTATCTCTGCCATTACCCGCCGTCATCCTTGTCAGTCCGCCGATTTCACTGCAAATCTGCTGATTTCCCCGACTGGACACTTCCCATGTGTCGGATCCACGTCTTTCTAGCGGAATCTATTGTAACCATGCTCGTTCAGATCCCACAAGATAGTTCTACTGGCTGTGGGTGGCCAGTTGACTGACCATTGCATTTGTTCAATCCGCACATTCACAGACATGCAAGTTTCATAGTATAGTTCATGTTAATTTGACGAAATAAGGTTGAGCACTTACCTGGGGTGACCGCGGACGTGTTTCGCAGGTTTTTGGACGTGAAGCAATGGTTTTGCTCACTGCTGCTTCATGCACAGGCGTGGTAATTCCCTCGTTCATTTGCTGGTGCTAGATGCAAGGCTTTCAGAAACCGGTCCTCTGGTGGTGAACGTTGCATGCACGGCCCCGTCTGCTCTCAGCTGTTGAGGAGGTGTTCATCTTTACGCGGAGCTGGTTGCATGCCTCCTGTGCTGATCTCAACTGCTCCTGACTCCATAGTGTGTATTCCAGGCGAATCAGCTGTTACAGGATTCCTGTAGGACATCCTGTAGATGCTTCTCCTCCTGGGCTGCACGCTAAAACAGGCACGGCTACAGTCATGGATGAAGGGTCCTCTTGGAGCTTTTGACTGGTATAGTGTTCGGGCCTTCATGTATTTGATTTGTCCCTTGGGAGAAAATGGCGATCTGAGGAGAACAGGACTTTTTTACATGATTGTGCAGGGGTACAGACCAAATGGTGGTAATGGCAGTGGAAAGAGAGGAAACAGGTGATGGATGGGACAAATGGGTGGCTGCAAGCCTCACCAACAAACTTCAAGTCTTAAATCCTCCTCTAGAATCGATTTTGGCTCGTCCAAAGGTTCTACAAGATGTTTCCTGTAGAAATGCAGAACTTCCTATAAAAAGCCCTAAAACTTCCTGTAGGAGGTTGAATCTTGACCCGAATATGTCCAAATCCTGGAAGAAGTGAGTGGCCATGGAGGGAGTGTCTGTGAGGATGCCTGGTAGATTGGGATGGACCCCTGTCCTCGGTTTGCGTGACCCTCTTTATCTGCATTATATCCCTGCAACCTGCAATAATTTCAAAGATCAGACCTGTTTTTTCTTTTTTTTTTCTCTTCTTTCTCCTTGTTTTTTTCTTTCTTCTCTTTTTTTTTTTTTTTTTTTGAGAGACAGTAGGGGTGCCTCTATGAGGTTTTCACCCCCACTATCTGCCCTGGGCACCTCAAAGAGGTTTTCACCCAAGGATCTTTTTTATTCCATTTCTTTATTTTCTGAGAGACAGCAGGGGCGCCTCCATGAGGTTTTCACCCTCACTGCCTGCCCTGGCCGCCTCAAAGAGGTTTTCGTCTAGGGATCTTTTTATTACTTTTTTTTTTTTTTTTTGATGATCAAGGTGTGGCCGGAACAGAGGCAGAACCCTGCTCTATTACCAACACTGATTTTTCCACAGTTTCAATGAACTCCTGCCTTGAAAGGGGTTTCTTGTAGATTTTCAGTCGATGCCCATTGACAAGCATGGGGATGGCTTCTTCATCAATGGTCCTAATGAGGACTGAACCATTGTCATTGCATTTCTCCACTGTATATGGTCCTAACCATATTTTCCTCAGCTTTCCTTTGAAATCCTTGTATCTTGAGTCATACAGTAGTGCCCAATCTCCTGGTTGGAATTTCTTTTCATTAAGGTGTCGGTCATGCCATATCTTCCTCTGGAGTTGAACTACCTCTGAGTGGAGAAGGGCCTGCATTCTTTGTTCATCTAATCCATTCAGCTGCAATAATCTCTCATGTTGAGCATGGTTGAGATCTAGGTCCAGCTGAGCTGCCACCCTCAATGTATTGTATTCGAACTCTATGGACAACAAATCTTTCTCCCCGTAGACCAGCTCATAAGGTGTGAAACTGGTTGTGGTCTTCCAAGTGGTGTTGTAGGCCCAGTTGGCCTCAACCAGGCGATTTTCCCAATCCTTTCTACTACTGCTCACAACCTTGGTCAAAATCCCTTCCAGTGCTCGATTAGTGACTTCCACCTACCCATTTGCTTGAGGATGATAGGGGGTGGAAGTCTTGTGCTTGATCTTGTGATGAGTGAGCAAATCTTCAATCAGGTTGGAGGTGAACTGACTTCCTTGATCTGTGACTAACTCTCTTGGGTAGCCAAACTTGTAGAAGATATTTTCCCTTAGAAACTCAGCCACCTTTTCTTTTGTTGCTGCTTTGATTGCCTTTGTTTCTGCCCACTTAGTCAGATAGTCGGTGCACACAATGATGTAAGACCTTTGCTTTGAAGGAGGGTTGATAGGACCCACAAAATCCATACCCCACTTCTCAAATGGCTCAAATGTCACTTCTGGTTGGAGAGGCATTTCATCTCTTGGAGTCGGTTTCCCCATTCTCTGACATCGGTCACACTGGCTGATGTATCTTCTGACATCCTGATGAAGAGTAGGCCAATAGTAGCCTACCTGTAGAATTTTGAAGGCAGTCCTTTTGGCTGCAAAGTGGTCTCCACAAGGTCCATCGTGACAGGTTAGGAGGATGTCAAAGACTTCCTCCTCAATAACACAATGCCTCAAGATCTGATCTGGGCCAAGTTTAAACAGGTTGCCCCCGATCCAAGTGAACGGGGCACTCTTCCTTACAATTATGTTCTTCTCCTTTGAGGACAGATGTAGAGGGAACTGTGCTAAGACCAAGTAATTTGCTATATCAACAAACCATGGAGAGAGTACTGAGATAGCAAATAGATGTTCATCTGGCATCTGGTCATCCACTGTTCCTTCTTCACCTACAAGCAAATCCAATCTAGATAAGAAGTCAGCAATAACATTTTCCTTACCTGGCTTGTTGACAATCGTCAAATCAAATTGCTATAAAAAAAGTAACCATCTAATAATACGAGCATTGACATCAGGCTTATTCATTAAATATCTAATCGCAGCATGATCAGTGTGCACAAATGTTTGATAACCGGTGATGTAGTGTCTAAACTTGTTTAAGGAATGGACTACGGCCAGGAACTCTTTCTCGGTTACAATATAGTTCATTTCTGCCTTGGACATGTTTCTGCTAACGAAGTATATGGCATATGGGATTTTCTCCTCAATTTGTCCTAAGGCTGCCCCTATGGCTTTGTTTGAGGCATCAGTGTGGATGTGGAAAGGTAGGGCCCAGTTTGGACCTCTCAAGATCGGGGCGGACACTAGCTTTTCTTTCAACTCATCCAGTGCCCCTTGATAGTTGCCAATCCATTTAAACTCAAAATCTTTCCCTAGGAGTCCAAACAATGGCGAGGCTAGCTTGCTGAAGTCTTTAATGAATCTTTGATAATATCCTACAAAGCCTAGGAAACTTCGAACATCTCTTACCTTTTGAGGAGGTGGGACCTTTTGGATGATAGAAATTTTATTAGGGTCCACTTGTAATCCTTGGCGAGAAATGGTATTTCCTAGCACGGTCCCTTCAGTCATCAGGAATTCACATTTTTTAGGACTGAGGGACAGGTTCATCTCAATGCACTTGGTTAGAACTTTTCCCAGATTGGTCAATGCTTCTTGGAAGTTGGACCCATAAGGAGTGAAGTCATCCATGTAGATTTCTACCGAATCATGGACCAACTCAGAAAGGATGCTCAATACTACTCTCTGGAAAGTGGCAGGAGCATTGCATAGCCCAAAGGGAAGGACTCGATAGGCAAAGGTACCCCAAGGATAGGTGAAGGTGGTTTTATCTTGGTCTTCCGGGCTGATTTGGATCTGGTTATACCTGCTAAACCCATCTAGGAAAGAGAAGAACTTCTTCTCCGCCAATCCACCCAACACCTGATCTATGAAATGCAAAGGGAAATGGTCTTTCTTAGTGGCTTTGTTAAGTTCTCGGTAATCTACATAGATTCTCCACTTCCTGTTCTTCTTGGGCACAAGCACTAGATGCAAAATCCACTCACTATCGGAGATAGGACAGATGAATCCTGCATCCAACAATTTTTGCAATTCTTCTTTGACAATGTCCTTAAGGGCTGGATTCATTCTCCTCTGAGATTGCCTGAATAGTTTACAATCTTCTTTAATGTAGATGTGATGGGTACATACCAAAGGATGGACTCCTTTCATCTCGTTATAGCTCCAGGCGAAAGCATATAAATGTTGGTTCAGTAGGCTACATAGCTCCTTCTCCTGGGAAGGAGATAGGGAGGAGCTGATCTTCAAAGTTCTCTCGGGGCCAAACTCCACATTCTTAACTCTAGGAGAGGTTGGATCAGTCACACAGAAGTCCACTAAGGTGCTGGCTTGGGTATCCTCCACCAATTCCTCTAAGGACAATGCGCTGGGAGGTGGATTCTAAATCAATGTCTCAATCAAATCATCCTCGGTTTGAGGACCTCCCCTAGTGGTTTCTATGGTGCACAAGGGTGCAGAGTGTACCTCATCCTCATCTCCTTCATCCAGCCAGAGTGGGAAGTCATGTTCTAGCAGAGGCTGGGCAGGAGGGTATAGGACTAGCTGCTTGGACATAGGACCATTTTTGATGGTTATGTTTCCGGCTTGGCAACTGATGTAAGCATCCGCAGTGGCTAACCAAGGCCTTCCCAAAATGAGGGGGTATCCAGTAAGCTTTTCTTTTGGTTGAAGGTCTAAGAAGTCCGCAGGATACTCCCAAGAGTCAACCGAGACCAAGACATCCTCCACAATCCCTTCGGGAGTCACGGTGGAGCGATCTGCCAACTGCAGGACTGTCAAAGTCTTCCTTAATGAACCCCAAAGGTTGAGTTTAAGCATGGTGTCCCTGGTCATCACATTAATTGCAGCCCCTAGATCAATCAGGGTATGGGGGATAATGGTGCCATTGATGTGGACATCAACTACAAGACTCCCAGGCTCCGAATACTTTGGACAGATTACTTGCCCCAACATTAGATCAGACAGTTGTCCTATGACATTGATAGTCGAGGCTTCTCTCTTTCTCCTTCCTGGTTGCCTAAAACACTTCTCCTTAACCAATTTGTTGTATATCAGTACATCTTTGATGGCATAGAGAAGGGGTATTCTCACACACAACTGTTTTAGTTCCCCTAGAAGTTTAGTCTCCTCTGGTTTGGTTGTGTGGTTACTGTTAGTTGCTTAGGAAAGGGTGGAATGGCTTTGGGTTCACTTTCCTGTTTCTCTTCCTCGTCCTCTGGGGGAGGAGGTTGTGTGGTTACTGTTAGTCACTCAAGAAAGGGTGGAATGTCTTTGGGTTCACCTTCCTGTTTCTCTTCCTCGTCCTCTGGGGGAGGAGGCTAGTGATCTAGAAGGGTCGTACTAGATCGCAGGTTGATCTCCTGGATCTCCACAACATAGGTAGGACATGTTGTTTCCCCAGTGTATACCTGCTGGGCTTGTCGATTGTTGGGGTTCGGGTTCGGTTGAGCAGGCATTTGGGGTTGTCTTGGAGGAGCAGGAGGTAACGGTTGAGGTTGAGCCAGTGGTGGAGGCAGAATGGTAGGAGGAGAGTTGTATTGGGGCCTCCACCCCGGTTGAGGTGCATTCCACTGAGGCTGCGGCTGGACATGTGAGTGAAACGAATGAGTAGTCGGTTGAGAATGGTATTGAGGTGGATAAGACCACGGAGGAGGTGCAGACCAGGAAGGATGAGCGGGGAGACCCTAAGAAGGCATGTGAGCAGATTGGTTGGGGTTATAATAAGATTGGGATGTCCCTTGAATCCCCTGCTGGTAAGGTCTGGGTCCATGCGGTCTCATTTGGTTGAGGAAGTAGAGAGGTTCAGTGGGTGCCTCAATCCCTTGGTACATGGATTTGAATCCTAGTAAGGTTGGGCATTGGTTTGTGGGGTGGTCCTCCTCACAAACGAAACATACGTCAACTGAGTGCAATGGACACTCGTTCTTAGGGTGCTTCCTCGTACATCTGGGACAGAAGATAGCCAAAGCCCTCTCAACTTCCTCTTTATTTTGTTGGATTCGGAAAGTATCAAGTTGCATGGCAATGGTCTGTCTCATCTCACTTTTGAGGTCTTCCATCTAATTAGAAAACTCATGCTTGGAGAAGTTAGTACTAGCTGAAAGTGGATTCCCCCTACCTCTTTTCTGGGGTGCCTTAGAGTGGTTTCTAAACACAGTCTTTATGTCCTTATAAGATAGTTGGTAAATATCTCCTCCAGCCAGCATGTGAAGGGCATCTAGAAGGTCTTCAGGGACTCCTTGGAGCAGAACCAGCTTTAGAGATTCAAGGTCAAGTGTGCACCTGGCCCATTTATAGCTAACTTGGAACCTTTCCTCATAGTCCTCTAGAGACTCATCATTTCCCATGGTCATCCGAAAGATTTCCCCCTTGGTTTCCTTTGACCTACAGTAATCCTGGTATTTGTTGTTAAAGGCTTGCTGCATCTGAGCCCAAGTAGTGATATTGTTTCCAGGTAACCCCATGAACCAGCGTAATGCTGCATCCTTGAGGGTAGAGGGAAAGAGTTTCAACTTTTGCTCATCTTCGGTATAGTCATAAGTTCGACAAAGGACAACAAACTCAAACAGGAAGGTATCAGGGTCTTCAGTGGTCAATCCATGGAAATGAGGTAAGGCTGAGGGACTTATGTTCTTCATTTTCATGTCCCCGTTAGTCTCTCGGATGGGGAAGGTACCTTCTATTCTCTCATCATCGTCTCTACCATTTCTGTTGTCAGCCATAGTCTCAAAAGGAATGTTTTCTTGCTCTTCTTCTGTTATAGGATCTTTGTATATCTCAGGGGGTTCACCTATAGGTTCCTATGGATCACTGTCACCAAAGAAGAGAGAAGGGTGACTTAGTGAAGTGGTGGGGGTGTTGGGTAGGAATTTTCCAGTATTGTCTCTGTTCCTATGAGGCATGAAAGGACTTTTGGTTGTTTTTTCTTTTTCTTGCTTGTACCTGCAAAACTAAAACAAATGGAATTGCAACTAACTAAAATCTATCTTGCAGAAATGAAAATGTGGAATTGAAATGAAAGCAGGGAAAGACTAATCTATTCTGCTGAAATCAAATTGCGAGAAGGAAATACTAGACTACACTTGCGAAATTGAAATTTTGTTTTACGCTTGCAGAATTGAAATTCTATCTTACGCTTGCAGAATTGAAAGGTTAATCTATGAAAGCAGGAAATGTGTAGTTTAGTTTGGTAGAAATGAAATTGCAGAATGGAAATGAAATAAACTACTTAGCAGAAGGCGAGAGTAGGAAAATAGAAGAAAAGCAGCAATCACAAATACTCTGATGCTTCCCCGGCAATGGTGCCAAAAAGAGGTGGTGAGCTCCAGTATTGCAGCAATAATGCTACAACTCCTAGGACTCCCTTCTTTACTTTTATCAACCTGTTAGTTCATAACAAACTTGGAAGTGATGGTGTTGTATGCACAAGTACTAGCTCTTGCCGCAGGTGTCACTTGGTCAGCTGGCACAAGTTTGCTAGTGGCTTAAGCCAACTTCTATAAGATCTGAGAAGAAGCTTTTTAACTAATGGATGAAAGGTAACTTAAAGAAGGTTGATCTATTTGCAGAAAGAAACCGAAAGCAAAAAGGAAACATAAACCCTAGCAAGCCCTAATTCTACCAGCTTACCCTACTGATGCAAGAAAGAGGATGCAAGCTACTGAAGGAGATGCCATTGATTTCTAGAAAGGTAAATACATGCATCTAAGCTACTTCTACATCAATATCTAAAAGAAACCATCTTTTTTTATTTTTGAATAAGTTGTCAGAGTTATTATGCATATGATTTGACTGTTTTTGGTTGTGCAGAGGTGGGTATGTAGGACGAAATGCTTGGGAAAGGTCAAGAAGGTTCAGGGAGGGCCTATGGGGTCCCTAACACCCTTCCATAGAGTTTCACCGAGTTTATTCGTGAGCCTCTATAGGAAGTCTGCAGGGCTTCTACAGGATGTCTGCGATTTTCTACAGGATGTCTGGAATTTTCTACAGGATGTTCAGAGATGAGGTTTTTGGTGGATGTATGGAGAGGGAAAGGTGAAGGAGTGAGTGTGGATGTAGGGTGAGGGTTGGAGATGGTCTAGAACTCAGTGGATGGGGTTGTGGACAGGTGCAGATGGCTGGGTTTGGTTCAAAGAAGACTAAAGCAACGTTACACACAAGGTTAGGGTTATGGGAGCAAATTTCGAACTGGAGGCGAGGATTCTAAGAAAAGGGTGGAGTGGATGGTGCGGATGGAGAATGAACAGATGAAGGAGTGGTACAGGTGCTCTGCAAGGCGTTTCTTCCAACCGATCAAACAAAGACTTGGAATTTCAAAAACCTAATTACGATGACCTAATCTGCTAGCTGCTAGCAAAGAGAATGAATCAGAAGTGTGACCTACAATGAAACCGTGTATTTTAGCTCATGCAACTAAGCAAACGAAAGTCTGAACTTGTAACGAACTTCTACACATGGAAATCAAACACTAGCGATTTCATGGCAAAGCAAAATTAGTGTTTTTGTGGGCAGCAAAGTTATCCTGATCCCAGCTCCAGATCCTACTGAAGGAGAGGTGAAACTGGAGATGTTTGATGGCCCTTTTCTTGAAGCTTTTTCCTATTAACAACCTATCAACAAAATCTGAGCATTCAAAAGTCTATCTAACCATTTACAGTGACCTAGTTAATCAGCAAACGTTAACCTACTTAACAGAAATGTTTATGCAAATGCATAAAGAACAACTAACAATACATAGAGGAGGCCTTAGCACTCAGGTTGGGCCCAACCCTAAGAGTTGCAGGCTCCTATAAAGAACTCAGATCTGACACTAAGTAAAACTTCTTATCATTATTCAAAAATAACCATCATAAGAAAGTTGTACAGCAATAAAACAGGCTGAGCAAAATGACAGCACTATAGTGCAAAAATAATAATATTTCCAAAAGTAAACTACAAAGGCTGAGGCCTTCCTATTTTTCCAATACGAGGGGGCTAGCAGCCCTACTAAATTCAAGGGACTCGGCTATCCCAACTGCTAGTGAACAGTCACTCCTCCAAAATCTGCTTGGCTGCCTTTACAACTCATTTTGGTGGCCTGTGGAGCTCGGTGTTGAGGGTGGAGATTTTGAGGAAGGCCATTTAATGCAAGAGACAACCTCCCTACAAATCCTCACCTCAAGCTTGGCTATTAGCTGACCCATGATTGCTTGGTTTTGCTCCAAAATTTGTCCAAAAATCCTGAAATAACCACGTATTAGCCTCCTAGGTAGAGTGACCACCCTTATTCATTCAAATAACATAAACATACTAGGGAAACATGCATAATCTATGAAAAATGGAGGATTGAACAAGGATAATTAGGCAAAATGAGCCCAATAAGTTACCCAATTTGGGGGCTCATCAATTCGTAACAACAAGTAATTGCTACCATTGGGGAAAAGGGTTAGTAAACACAACCTGGGAACTAGAAGAACCTTGTTCGAGTAACAAGTGTTCAACGTCCTGAATCTTAGGGAAAATATGGGTAAGGTGATCCCCACTGCATAACTTCCATGGGAACTTAACATTCCTTTAATATTCCTTTTTGTACTCACCATTATGATCACTAGGTTTCTTAGAATTTCCCTTCCCTCCTTTATCTTTTTTCGTCCCACGTCCTTTCTTCTTCCCATGAGATTGTTGATTTCCTTTTGGATTTGAGGACTAAACAACATTAACCAATAAAGGTTGAGAAAAAGCAAACATTGATAGTGTAGTTTGTATTGTAGAAAAAGATTGTAATGATAACTACTGCAATTGATTCAACTAACTAGCCGTATTACTATCGATCAATATTATAACTCTATCAACATGGGGGGCCAATTTTGGCTTCGAGAGATTGATTTTTAATCTAGGAGCATCAGGAAAAATCTTATAGAGGACTCTCAACTGGGAATAAATGAACTCTAACTGTTGGGCTCTAAAGATAACTTGTTCTTCATTGAACACCCCAGAACGTGACACATCCTTAGATATATCCGGCTATAATGATTTGAAAAATAATTCCAGAATAAATTCATCAGGGATATAAGCCTTGATCAATCTCTTCCTTCTGCGCTACTTTTGAATGTGGTCATAAATATGAGTAGTCATGCCCTCCTCAAAATTGTCCAGGAGTTTAGTTCCGATATCATAATGCACATACAACTGTAAATGGTTCAAAACTATTGTAGCTAACTCACCAAATGTAGAAAATGCCTCCCCACTTAGCTTGATACACCATTTAGCTGCATTTCTAGTTAAGGTGCATTAAAATAGTCTCAACCTAATTGAATCATCAATCAGGGAGTTTGATGAGCACCATAAGTGGAAAGTGGTTATGTGATCTGCCGAATCCTCAGCAGACTTCCCTTAAAATTTGGGAATATCAAATGGAAGTTTAGCAGGGACCCGAGGCCAAGCCAGGTTATAAGAGATTAGATCATTAGTTAATTTCTAAAGATCTGTCAAATTAAGTGTTTCCAGGAATGGTAAATGCAGAAGAACGAGAGAATTCCAATCTCTAAGAGTGGAATTCCCAACATTCAAAAAAGAGTATCTTGGATTTTGAGAGGCACCAGGCTTCCAAGGGTTACTCATGGAAGTACCTGAACCATAATGAAAACCTTGTAGTCTAGGAGTATACAAAGTGTATCCACCCCCTACTACAGGATTACTAGTCATAGGAAAAGTTCCTCCCGACGAAACATTATATGAAGGGGAGAGTCACTAGCAAGAATTCCAAGCACCAACCAAAGGAGGAAAAACTTGTGAAGTACTACAAATAGGGAAGGGAATACTCCCCTGCTAACCAAATCGATGGGAGAGCTTACCAAACCTAAACCACTAACAAAAGGATATGCCAAACCTTGGTTCCCTTGAAAATGATTAATGTTTTGAGAATGATGAGAGAAGGGAATTGATCCTAAATTCAACGATGGATTGGAATGTTGGAAATAATACTGAGAGGGGGGGTGAATCATTATTATCAAGTCAAATATTTCCTTTTTCAATGCCAGATGATATACGCTACTTCTGTTAATAAATACCGCATATATACGCAATTGCAAATAAAGAAACCCGCGTATACAAAGCAGACTTATAATTTGATTTATCTTTCAGATGTCAGTTGTTAGTCTATGTATCAGAAGCAAATAAACAATACCAGAAACAGAGGAGAAGACAGTCACACACAAGAACACAAGATATAAGGAGGAAACCCAATGTGGGTGAAAACCCCCTGCTGCAATTTGTCTCTATCTTCTTTTTAATTAGAAACTTCTCTTTACAATGTTTTGTACTGGTGCAGTCTTTACCAGTATGTAGTTTGCAACCTGCAGAGAGCTACAACTCTCTCTCGTTCTCCAGCTTTCCTGGAAGGGAGCTCCAACCCCCTAAGATCTTGTACTAGCTTGAGATACTAGTACGCAGGCTCCTACCTGCAGAAGGCTGCAACCTTCTCTTTGCTTTCCGGGACCTCGTTTTATTAAGTAACATCAATCAAACATCAAGAATTTCTGCATAACCCAAACTCCTTTTCACCAATCAAAAGCTGAACCAAATAAACACTTCTCTGATCATTGTACCCAGAACACAGTAACTGTAATCAAACACCAATTCTGAACCCAGAACACTGCAGAAATAAAACAGAAGCAACTAGAACATAAATCAAGATATATACGCTACTTCACTGTTCAGCAACCGGTGAGTATACGCTTCTGTACCACAACCAACCTGCGTATACGCTACTTTCATTCACAGAAAACGCATGTATACGCACCTGTAATTCACTGAACCTGCGTACAGATCTATAAAGGATAATTTATTCTTTTAAGCATTCAGACATTAGTTAACCCAGATTTATAGATCAAGAGTGCGCCACATATAATAGATGAAAATCATACAGAGATACCAATGTTCAAGCCTTGAGATTTTGATCCATCAATAGTCCTTATCCTTCTTGTGCTCAGGTTCCTCCTTCATTCAGATCTAGATCTGCACCAAACCCAATCTCCAGTTTTCCAGATCTATCACAATATCAGATATTCAATGATTCAGATGATGCCTTGCCACATGATCTCCTTCCTCTTATATAGTTTTAGGCCTTCCACAATACCACGGTCCAAAACCATAATAAACAATACCAAGGGCCCAAAACCTAGGGTCAACTCTTCTGACGAGATACCATGGTCCACAACCATAGGTTCAAGTTCCAAGGACTAACAACCACGGACCAAAAATAATTTACACACCATGTACGCACTTTTATGTGCATAAAAGTGCGTGTATACGCATACGCGACTTCTGAACGTATAAACTGCGTGTATACGCGTCTTCGGCAAGGTGTACATGCATATACAAGATTTCCTTCATTCTGAGCACCTGAACTGAGATCTGTCACCAAAGTGAGTTTCCATCAAGGACAACACCTGTACCATAGCGCCACACTTGTGCCAAAATGCCAACAATCTCCCCCTTTGGACTTGATGGCAACCCCACGATCCTCAAAGTCACTCTCCCCCTTTGTCATCAAGGGCAAAGGGCTGTGCTCCCCCTAAGTACATGCTGATATCTCTGCTCTTCTGTGCTGAACATGCTCCCCCTAACTGTAGGCAAGATCTACAAAAACATGTTCTTCAAGAAGAACCATATACATCATAAAAGACCTTCCTATCACTAAAAGACTCAATACATACAACCATCACCCAACCAAGTGGGGATACATCAGAAATTTACATATGACAACCAATCACATCAAACATCCCAGGCATAGTGGGGAAACCAAAATAGGCCGTTACATGACGAAATATCAAGACTTATGCAAATGACCAATAACTACTATCAGCAGCCATGTTCTCCTTCTGTTCTTCTTTCTGTAGCTGATCCACCTGAACCAAAAACAGCTTGAGTACTAGAACCAAGAGCTTCTAAGGTAATGCCAACAATGCATTATTAGAAGATTATCTGCTCCCCCTGAACCTGTGCCTGATGGTCTCTGACAGACCCATATCAGACTCTCTTCAACCAGAGTCTGCCCTTGCCGATTTTCTTCAGAACTCCATATACGCGACTGCACCTGCATAAATCAGCGTATGTACGCGGATTCCCCTCATCCGACTCGCTTACACCAACTTTTCTTTGAAACAGACAAGCTTCAATAGCAGGATGAAGCATCAACTACTCCCAGCTTCTGTCTGAGATATTCAAAAGTTTCCCTGGGCAGTGGTTTGGTGAGGATATCAGCAATTTGTTCCTTAGAAGGAACATACTGCAACTTGACTTTTTGCTCAAGCACTTGTTCCTAAAGAAAGTGATATTTGATAGGTATGTGCTTGGTCTTTGAATGCATGACAGGATTCTTTGATATGCTTATTGCACTTGTATTATCACATAAGATAGAGACAGGTGGAGTACATGTGATTTGAAAATCCTGCAAGGTTTGCATCATCCAAAGAAGTTGAGTGCAAGAAGATGCAGCAGCCACATATTCCGCTTCAGTTGTAGATAAAGCAATCGAACTCTGTTTCTTGCTAAACCAAGATACTAATCTGGAACCCATAAAGAATGCACCACCGCTTGTGCTCTTCCTATCATCCACGCTTCCGGCCCAATCTGCATTTGTGTAAGCATGAAGTGTGAGATTTGTATCTCTAGGGTACCATAAGCCATAGTTTTGAGTCCCCTAAAGGTACTTGAAGATTCTCTTGACTGCCTGAAGATGAGTTTCCTTTGGATTTTCCTGAAATCTTCCAACTATTCCCACTACATGCATGATGTCTGGTCGGGTACCTGTCAAATAAAGAAGACTTCTAATCATAGATCTATAGGTTGGTTGATGCACTGCTGCCGATTCATCATTTGCACTGAGGCTGCATCCTGTAACCATGGGGGTACATACTGGTTTTGAATCTTCCATGCCATACTTCTTCAGAATCTGCTTGAGGTACTTGGTTTGAGACAAGAAGATACTGCCTTCATTTTGTTGGATTTGCAATCCAAGAAAGTATGTCAGTTCTCCAAGCAAGGACATTTCAAATTCTTTCTGCATCACCAAGGCAAAGCTTTGACTCATAGCTTCTTCATTGCTTCCAAAGATAATATCATCTACATACACAACAAGTATTAGCAATTTGTTATTTTCAATTTTTATATAGAGATTGCTATCTGCTGAACCTTTTGAAAAACCTTGTTGATGAAGATATTTATCCAAATGATAGTACCAAGCCCTTGGAGCTTGTTTAAGCCCATAGAGAGCCTTTTTAAGTCTGCATACAAGATTTGGATCATTCCCAAGGATAAAGCCATTTGGTTGCTCTATGTACACTTCTTCTTCTAAGTCTCCATTCAGAAAGGCTGATTTTACGTCCATTTGAAATACTTTGAACTTCTGGAAGCTAGAGAGAGCAAGGAACATTCTGATGGCCTCAAGTCTAGCAACGAGAGCAAAAGTTTCTTCAAATTCTATTCCTTCCTGTTGAGCATACCCTTTACAAACAAGTCTGGCCTTGTTTCTAATCACTTCCCCATTTTCATTCAACTTATTTTTGAAGATCCATTTTGTTCTTATGACATTTTTGTCTTTTGGTCTAGGAACCAACTCCCAAGTGTTATTCTTTTCGATCTGCTCAAGCTCTTCATCCATTGCCTTAACCCAACACTCATCTTTGCATGCTTCTTTTACATTTTGCGGTTCAGTGGAAGAGAGCAATGCCAAATAGCTTGAAGCTTCTGCTATTGTTCTTCTTGTTTGTATACCTGCTTCTTTCTGCCCCAAAATTTGAGATTCTGGATGATTCTTCTTAACGTACCTGGATGGAGTCTTTTCTTCTATCCTTATTTGTTCCTTTGGTGCTTCTTGGCGTTCTTCTTCATCATCTGTCTGATTTAGAGAGTAGTCTTCATCCTCATTGATATTTTCATGATTCACTTCCCTAGGGATGTATCCTTTTTCATCAACCACTACATCAATGCTGTCAACAATTCTTCCAAGCCTTTTATTGTAACATTTATATGCTTTGTTGTAGGGAGATTAACCAAGGAGAATGCCTTCATCTGCTCTAGGTTCAAGTTTGCCAAGCTGCTCATCAGTATTCTTAATATAGCATTTGCTCCCAAAAATTTTGAAATGCTTTACCGAAGGAGTCTCACCATACCACAGCTCATGAGGAGTTTGAGTACTGTTCACTTGGACATTTGTTTTGTTGAGAATAACAACTGCTGCATATGCAGCTTCACCCCAGAAGGTTGCGGGAGTTCCAGACTCATTAAGCATAGCACGAGCCATTTGTTGGACTGTTTTGTTCATCCTTTCCGCCACTCCATTTTGCTGAGGAGTCCTAGCTGTAGAGAATTCCCTTCTTATTCCATGTTCTTCACATAAATCAAAAAATTCATTTGAGGTAAATTCCCCACCTCTGTCGGATCTGAGGCACTTAATTTTGTAATCTGATTCGTTTTCAGCCAAGGCTTTGAAGGATTTGAATTTTTTGAATGCTTCGTCTTTGTGCTTCATAAGTCCTAACCAAACAAACCTGGAGAAGTCGTCAATGAATAGTATAAGGTATTCTTCTCCTCGAGGTGACCTTGTCCTAAATGGACCACATACATCTGTATGGACTAGCTCAAGAGGCCTGCTAGCTGATCCTTCCTTCTCAGGAAAGTTAGTTCTGGTTTGCTTACCAAACTGACATGATTTGCATATGGTGTTGCCTGGAATTTTGATATCTGGAAGACCACGAACTACCTGGTATTTGCATGCTTTCCTTATTTGTGAAAAGCTTAGATGCCCCAACCTCCGGTGCCATAACCAGTGTTCATCCTCCTTGCTTAAATAGCATTGTTGTTGTCCTTCTTCAAATATGTATAGATTATTTGGAGTTCTTCTGCCTTTGATCACTGTTTCTCCTGTATCAAGATCACGAACACTACATCAATTTGATCGAAATATTACTTTGGTTCCTTGATCGCACATCTGACTAACACTCAGTAGATTATGCTTCAAGCCATCAACATAAAAAACATTTCCAGCCTTGACCTTTTCTTTCAACTGAGCAGTGCCTTTTCCTTTTATGGCAGCAGGGGTATCGTTTCCAAAAGAAACCTTCTTTCCATTTTCTAAAGCAGTATATGATTCAATTTTTTCTTTATCACCTGTCATATGCTTCGAACATCCGCTGTCGATATACCATAGATTTTCTTGTCCTTATGCATAAAAGGCTATCCCACATCTTTCTTGTTGTGGTTCCTTCATTCTCCATGTTCTGGCACTTGAGGTTTGTTCCTTCTGAGTTGTCTTCCAAAACCTGCTCTTGCATTCAGAATCTTCATGACCAAAGTTATTACAAATAGAACATTCAACTTCATTTTCAAGGGCTGAAAAGTTGTTATAAGTCCTTTTCATGATCCCAGTCATATTCCTTTGTTTTTGAGCTTCTCTAGTCATGATTGTCTTATAGGCAACACATTGGGCTGCTTTGTGACCAAAGTTATGGCAAGAGAAGCATTGGCCATTGAAGAAACTCCTGCGATTATCAAATCTATCATCCAATCGATTTTAGTTTCTACTAACATCCATTCTTGAGGCAAATTGGGAAGATTTTACCTGTGGCTGATTGTAGCTTTTGTTTGTCCTTAAGATAGCTTGTCCCCGATTTTCTTGATAGTCTTTATTCGTTCTTGAGGTAAACTGTCCCTGATTTACCTGATGATTTCTATTAGGCCTTTTCTCGCTCTTCTTTGCTGCATCAAGATAACTTTTGGAGGTAGAAGCTTGAGATGTTTCTCCATTATATCCCAGACCTATCTTGATTAGTGGAGAACGCTGGACATTGATAATCTCATCTAGAGTTTTAGATCCTTTAACAAATTTAAGATTAATAGCTTTTGTTTTCTCAATCTCCTTTCTAAGACAAACAATTTCACATTCCAATTCTTCAAGATGTTTTTCCTTTTCAGCCAGTTGATATTGTAGAGAATCAATAATTGCACTTTTCTCTTCTAAGCAGATTTTGAGATTAGTCATCTCTTCAGAAAAACCTTCTACATCTATAGCATCCATGTAGTCATCATCTTCAAAAGCCATTAAAAGTTTATACTTATTACCTCGTTCATCTTCGTCACTATTTGAAAGTCCATCACTATCTTCATGAGTGTAATAGCTTTTCTTATTTGCATTATGTTTCTTGTTCCATCTAACAGGTTCCTTCCCTTTGTCAATCTTATCCTTGTTAGGACATTTGGTAGCATAGTGACCGACTCTTCCACAAGCAAAGCATTTGAAAGGTAACTTACCTCGGAACCGTCCAGTACCCCGTTGAAGATTTCTGACAAAATTTGATTCTTCTTCTTCTTCTGACACGTGTCCTGCCTCATAGTACTCACCTTCGCCTGAAGCCTTGAAGGCAGCTTCTCTCCTGTCTGATGGTCCTCCTTTCCTCATTTCATAAGTAGTTAGAATACCGTGCAGCTGTGACATTTTAAGGCTTTGAAGATTCTCTTTTTCTTCTATTGCAGAAACTTTGGATTCAAACCTAGGGGACAAAGATCTTAGAACTTTTTCAACCACAACAGCCTCTTTTATTTCTTCACCCAAATTTTTCATACAATTAACAATCTCATCTACACGAAGGAAATAGTTAGCCACACTTTCATCATTACACATCTTGAGATTTTCATACTGAATCCTGAGGGTTTGAATTTTTGCTCGTTTTACCTGATCATCTCCTTCATAGCTTAGGAAAATCTTGTCCCATATTTCTTTTGTTGATTTTAATTGCATAACTTTCACGAATTTTGATTGATATAGACATCCCAATAGAGTATTGACCGCCTTTGCATTTGTTTCATATTTCTTCTTCTCAGCCGGATCTGTAGGAGTTGCTGCTGGAAAAGTATATCCTGTATCTATGATATCCCAGACTTCTGTACCCAGCGATTGAAGATAGGCAGTAACTCTTACCTTCCAATATACGAAGTTTGTCCCATCAAAAACCGGTGGCCTGATTGATGCTTCCCTCTCGTAGTTGCTCATGATGAAGGATCTTCCTTCAAGCGATCAAGCTTCTTTAGAAGGACCTGCTCTGATACCAATTGTTGGAAATAATACTGAGAGGGGGGGTGAATCAGTATTATCAAGTCAAATATTTCCTTTTTCAATTCCAGATGATATACGCTACTTCTGTTAATAAAAACCGCATATATACGCAATTACAAATAAAGAAACCCGCGTATACAAAGCAGACTTATAATTTGATTTATCTTTCAGATGTCAGTTATTAGTCTGTGTATCAGAAGCAAGTAACAATACCAGAAATAGAGCAGAAGACAGTCACACACAAGAACACAAGATATAAGGAGGAAACCTAATGTGGGTGAAAACCCCCTGCTGCAATTTGTCTCTATCTTCTTTTTAATTAGAAACTTCTCTTTACAATGTTTTGTACTAGCGCAGTCTTTACCAGTACGTAGGCTGCAACCTGCAGAGAGCTACAACTCTCTCTCGTTCTCCAGCTTTCTTGGAAGGGAGCTCCAACCCCCTAAGACCTTGTACTAGCTTGAGATACCCTGCAGAAGGCTGCAACCTTCTCTTTGCTTTCAGGGACCTCGTTTTATTAAGTAACATCAATCAAACATCAAGAATTTCTGCATAACCCAAACTCCTTTTCACCAATCAAAAGCTGAACCAAATAAACACTTCTCTGACCGCTGTACCCAGAACACAGTAACTGTAATCAAACACCAATTCTGAACCCAGAACACTGCAGAAATAAAACAGAAGCAGCTAGAACATAAATCAAGATATATACGCTACTTCACTGTTCAGCAACCAGTGAGTATACGCTTCTGTACCACAACCAACCTGCGTATACGCTACTTTCATTCACAGAAAGCGCGTGTATACGCACCTGTAATTCACTGAACCTGTGTACAGATCTATAAAGGATAATTTATTCTTTTAAGCATTCAGACATTAGTTAACCCAGATTTATAGATCAAGAGTGCGCCACATATAACAGATCAAAATCATACAGAGATACCAATGTTCAAGCCTTGAGATTTTGATCCATCAATAGTCCTTATCCTTCTTGTGCTCAGGTTCCTCCTTCATTCAGATCTAGATCTGCACCAAACCCAATCTCCAGTTTTCCAGATCTATCACAATATCAGATATTCAATGATTCAGATGATGCCTTGCCACATGATCTCCTTCCTCTTATATAGTTTTAGACCTTCCACAATACCACGGTCCAAAACCATAATAAACAATACCAAGGGCCCAAAACCTGGGGTCAACTCTTCTGACGAGATACCATGGTCCACAACCATAGGTTCAAGTTCCAAGGACTAACAACCACAGACCAAAAATAAGTTTTCCACCATGTACGTGCTTTTATGTGCATAAAAGTGCGTGTATACGCATACGTGACTTTTGAACGTATAAACTGCGTGTATATGCGTCTTCGGCAAGGTGTACATGCGTATACAAGATTTCCTTCATTCTGAGCACCTGAACTGAGATCTGTCACCAAAGTGAGTTGCCATCAAGGACAACACTTGTACCATAGCGCCACACCTGTGCCAAAATGCCAACAATGGAGGAACATGTCCATTTCAAAATTCAAAACCTTGTAAAGGTACTAAACAAGTAGCCATTGAAGTCATAGATGTGGAATTAGGAGAGGGTAATGTTGAAGAAGCTAAGGGAATCCCACTAGATGGCATTCCGAAAGGAAAATCTCCAGTAAAAGGAGAAGATGGTTGGGTGCCCCCACTCAAAACCATGATGGAGGTAGAGCCAACAACTATTGTACTAGGTGTAATAGTAGAGATAGGAATAATATTTCCTCCTACAACTAAAGAAGGAGTATGTACACTAGCCATATCGACAATTCCACTAAGATTTCCTATTGAGAGTAAAGAAGGAGAGTGAACAAGGCTAGCCGACCTATGTGTCGGAGTACTCACGTATGATATAACGTAAGGAATATGAGACTGAATAGGTTTCATAGGATTCACAAGAGTCTTTGAAACATCTTCAATTTCTACTTCATCCTAATATTAGAAGAATACTCTAGCAAGCACCAAAGAGTTTTCATCCGGATAATGGACTAGAATAGGTTCACCCTGTGAAATAAGAGCCCTCAGAGAAGGATCTATCTCTGCTACGTTAGCTAACACTGGTTCAAAAGAACTAGAAAAATTTCTCCTACACCTTCTAGGTGAAGGCTCGACACTCACAGGTGAAAGCCGACAAAGCCTTCTAGAGTGAAGAACTAGTCGATCAACCACCTTTATATATAAATAAAAATTAAAGACTCAAATGACCTATGGAAATATAGGAGCATAGAGTACTCACTAAAAATATCCTAAAGATAGAAACAAGAAAACAAAAAATATACTTTTAGTTTAAGCAGCCTTGGAGAGTTTACTCTCCACACACCTATTCCAAGGCCCTAAATTCCCTAGACTAGTTGATGTTTCTATGAAAAAAATAAAAAGTCCAGTTCATTTTAATTTTAAGCACTTATTTTAGTTGGGTTTTATTTAAGACAAGGGAAGAGGAAGTGCAACTGATGATGTTCTGGTGCCAAAAGAAACCAATACAAAACCTAGGCTATATGAAATTGAAACAATTATTTTTCTTCAATGAAAGAGATTTCTACATGGGTTCTACAAGAAAGCTAAGAAATAAAAAGATCTTTTTATTTTTCTTTTAAGCACTCAAACATTCAACATCTAATCAAAAAAGATTAAATGATGCCTAAAATGCATCTACCCTAATGCACACTAGAATGCAAAATTGCAAGATTCAAAGAAAATCTCAAACGAAAACAAATGTGATCCGAAAAGTAAAAGCCAATTCATCAAGCAAAGAGAAGAAAATATCCAAAGAAAAACACTTCTCAAAGAAAAAAATTCGTAGCCCTAAAAAAGTAATTCACACATTCACCAAAAAATTAAAAATCTAAAAAGAAAAGAAAATAAATACAAAGAAAATGTTTTCTTTTTCTTTTAAATATTTTAGAATACCAAAAAGTTCAGAAAGGGAAAACAAGCATTTATTTCAAGACCTACAATATGAAAAAGACCCAAATCCCACTAGTCACCAATGATCACAAGGATAAAAGACTAGAGCGGAATAAGAGACTTAATCACATTAAATAATTTGATCAGAAAGATACAAAGGATTATGGAAATAAAAAAGACTTCAGAGAAATAGAATCTATCATCCATCCAAGAATTACAAACACATTTCACAACTAAGCAAGGAAAAGAAAAAATAAGCCAACTTCAAGGTTGAAAAAGAAGAAATTCAAAGACTGGGTTATAAACAAGTTTAACAATAACCAAACTTGTTCCAAAAGCATAGACAACCAGGGACCATAAAGAATATCTAGAACCCAACTTCAAACACAAAAATCTTAAAGACAAAAGCCCTAGGTTGACATGGGATTTTCACAAACAAGATGCAAGACACCGACAAGAAAATATAGCAAGATAATCCCAGTCTTTATTAATATGAAGAAATCGTAATTTTTTTTTTCAAACCCCCTGTCAGCACTTGGATAGAACCTCAGGCTGAAGGAAAGCAATGCTAGTGTAACCAAAAACCATGCTTAGACAAGTAGATACCCTACTAGGCCAGGAGAGGGCTCTCTCCGTAAGGATCTCAGTTGGGATGACTGGATCAAGAAAATGATATTAGGCTAGGTATATTAGCACAAGGTTTGATTTGATTTTGAAGGGTTTTGCTAGATCAGGAGGAGCCAACTAGTTAGGGCATGGAAATTAGGTCAAAATTGCAGGGTGTTCAATGGGGCAAGGTAGGCAGAAGGCTCAGCACTCTAGGTGATCCAGGTTCGGGTGTGAGAAAGGACCCTTCCAAGACCTTTTACTTTCGTGATGTATTAAATTGCATTTTTAAAAGAACATAAATGAATACATGTGCATGCTGTAAAGAAGAAGAACATGACAAGAATCAACACATGAAAACATAAGCCGTTGATAACAGAGTTCGTCCAGGAGGGACTACGTCTCTGGGCCTCGATGTTAAGATGGTGTAGGTCGTTGCATTAAGTGTTGTCAATAGTGATGATGTACACAAGAGATGATGTCGCGATCATACAAGGAAAATGCCCTCACACAGGAGTGGTTCTAAGAGATGTTCCACTACAGGAACTCTCAGTCAAAAGACTCCCATCAGTATGACACAAAAACTCATGCATGATGAGCATCCCGCCAAAATGGCATAAAAGGGATCTCAATGCAAACATGCATGACGACAACCTGAGTATCCCATCAACATACAACAAAGGGATCTCAAAACATAATATGACAAATCATGACAAAAGGTACATCTCATAGACGATTCCACGTCACATCAAGCAGGGAATCATGAAAACGAGTAAGAAAAAGGATCCCATATCAAACATCAATCAAGGACATGTGTAGCACAATGCATAAAGAATAAGTACATGAACACAACATATACATCACAAACAAGGGCCATATGAAGAAGTGGATTTCAAACTGTTGAAGCTGTTCGTGCCATCGATCTCACGACATCAATCACATGGAAATGGCTACTCGCACATGAATGTTGACTCTTGAATTCCACTTAGAAAAGTGGCTGAAGAATAGAATGAGAAAATAAGAAATCTGAACATGCCATCAGATTTATGGCATCGAATAGTGCAAAATCGACTGTCCAATTTTTGAATTATGAGAAGTTGAGAATCTAGGGCTCAAGGAATCTTGTAGATTCCCCCTAGATTCCTCAAAGATTCTGCTCCATAGGTGGACAGGAAATATACAACTCCAAAAGATGAATCTTCCTTCGCCATTGGGATCCCAGCAGAAAACCATGAAAAATGATTGTAAACTTGACTATATTCCGACATGGAGAAAAATTACCTCCTCGAGAAAATTGCAAGGATCATGGTTCCGCTCTCTGTTTTTGTAGCAATCACGGTTCCACCCTCATTCTGAAAATGACCAAAAAATGCAAAACTTTGATGGAGACATAGACAACACCATTGCATTCGTGGCCTTGAGAAGTGTTGAAACCATATAAAATTTGTCAAAATCTGACAAAGTGAAATTTCACCCCTCCTGCAAAATGTTGCCTCAAACTGCGTGCCAAGATTTTGCCTCCTCTATCTTGAAATTCGTGCCCGCTCCTGGTTGTTCCATCTATCCCCCAGTTGCACTGAAAATACTGGGTTTATATAATATTTTCTGACGGATTAACCAAGTGGGTTAGTTGGCGCTGTGGTAAATTGAGGCATTAGTTGAGGAGGGGTCGGGTGGTCAAACCCGCCCCTCCTTTTCTTATACACAATACAGTTAAAAAAACTAAATGAAATGTTTATAAAGGCGGTCAAGTCCACATTGGGCAGCCCGCCCCATGCCTCCCACACACCCCAGAACATATTAATTGTTTGAACGCATTAATCGGGGTGTTGGTACCGCATAAGGTGGTGGTACGTCATTTGGTTGGTTTGTCGTATGGTATGTGGAGCCGCCGCATGGGGGGGCCCGGCCCTCCCACCGGTCATGGGTTCAACTCCCACCGTCTCCAACATTTAATGATGTGACATGGTGGGGAGTTAGGGGGTGTGGGCCGGGTCCACTGGAGGTGGCCCGCCCCACCCCATGTATTATGTTTAATATGGGTGAGGTTTGGGTGGAGGGTCCGGCGGGTTCATGGCCGTCGGCCCATAATTAAAACTTGAATTTGTTAATGATGTGATTGGGTGGGTTGATGGGGGTCATGACCCGTTGACCCAATCTTAATAACAATTTTGTGTAATGTGGTTTGGGGTGGCGGGGTGGGTGGCCGGCCACCTCACTTATACATTTTTTTTAGTTTTTATTAAACATAGAGGGGATTTTTAAAACTTTAGAAAATAATGGTTGTTGGGAAAATTAACAAGGCCACAATTTCGACCAATTTCAGGAGCTAGGTTTCATGCCTCAGGGTCAGTCAAATTGTAGGGCACTTAAACATGGCCCATAACCCAACTTTGACCAAAACTTTGACTAGCTCGTTCTCCCTCATACGAGCTCGGATTGATGAACTGTTCACACCTCCGTGATGAGGACAACGAGATCTACGCTCTAGTCCTAGGTTGACATCATTATAAACACTTTGATTTTCGAGCGTTCATAAGCCCTCTTTGTCATGTGCATCTCTGGAACCACCCAGATCAATCCTCCCCATTGAGGAGATTTTAGTCCTCCAAAAGCATGAAAAATAATTTGCAACTTTTTTGTACCTTGTCTGCATCACAAGCATCCTAAAAAGGTCTCGCTTCCATCTCCTTCACCTTTGTTCTTCGGAGCCTTAAGCGACGAGCCGACACCTGGTACCTCTGCAGCCTGTAGTACATTATTTTGCAAATTACATGCTTGAATTTCACGACCAACTAATGACCCAAGCGTCCCACACTTGCCACGAGTTTATAACACATACTCGGTGGTCAAGTTTACAACAAGATGGATGCAATACCCCAACTATGAAAACCAGGCCAACCTATCATTGTTGCTTCAACGAGTGATGGAAAACACATCATCACTGCAACACATGATTTACAAAGATAAGGCCAACACTTTTTTTTGCTTTCAACAAGTGATGGAAACATGACATCACTTTCACAGTCTATCATGCAACACAAAATAAGACTAGACATCACTGTTACTAAACAAGTGATGGAAAACACATCATCACTTTTACATTTTAAAATGCAACAAATGATTCACAAAAGCACAACCATGAAAAGACAACATATCTAGTAACCAGTCCAACGGGCTGCAGTCTGGAAGCAAGTTAGGGAACTTGCAGTGATGATGACACAAGGTTAAAATCTGATAGCCTTGACCCCCATTATAATAAAGTTGACCAAATAGTTTCAAGTTGTGGGTTGTGTTGATGCTGTAACATTGGTGGATAAATGTCGGATGGAAGTCCTAAGTGACTCTGATAAAATGGATGCCCTCAGTCACAACTTCATCGCTTAAAAACAGCCTGATTGTAACGCAGATCTTGTAAGGAGGTTAATGCCTATCAAGTCAAAAGGGTCTTTAATTACAAAAAGGAAGGTTTATCGCACCTCATCATTTGACTTTAGGTTTTACTTGTTTTATATAGAGGAAGGTCGATCGATGAATAAGAAGTGAGGGACGAAGAGGCTTCATAGTCTGGAAAATAAAATCAAAATAACAGTACAGATGTTTTACTAAAACAACAGTGCACCTAAAAAAATCTAGATTTGCTATTGAAAACCTGGATTGATGTAAATAAAACAGAATTTTGATGCGAACTAATAACATACTAATGCTATAAATGGTCGCCAAAAAAGAAATCCCTGCCGCTGCAAAAGAGACCTTGACGTTCCTATCCCCACCTAACCGAGCAAGAACATAATCCTGGATGAGAGCCCTTCTATAATATATTGCCCCCTCACTCTTCCGGAGAGAAAGACGACCATTCTGTGTGACAGGATCCTGCGCTTTCCCGATGCCTGGTGATGCTGATATCGTAGACAAAGTCGGAGACCAGCAAGAAATAGGTAGTGAAGACGATGAGAAGAAAATCGTGGCTGAGGGAAAGGAAAAGCAGAAATAGGTGACGAAGATGAAGAGAAGACACTTGTTGCTGAGGGCAGGGAAAAGGAGGGACTGTTCAGGGGAACACGGTACCAAAGAGTACTGTAAGGAAGCTAGCTTACGAGTAGGATGAGAATAAAGAGATCCATTGAAGATGACGATGCTAATCCAAGCTTTGGAAGGAAACTTTGTCAACATTTTTCCAGGGACATGCTTTTGCTCAAAGAAGAACTTTAGATCGAAAGAATTGAGTGTGAGGGTTTAAGCTTTTGGTTGAGAAAAATGTATTTGCCCTTCGTCATTTGGGTTTTGACGTAACTATAAGGTATCAGTTATCCAACGTTTTAAGTTGGGTTAGCTCAAAATATGTTGCTCAAATAATAAATCGGCTACTAAAACACATATTAACAAAATTTATCCAATAATATACAATTAAATTTAATTAAATTTTGAATAAAAATTATCGAAGAAGATGATGCATTTCATTAACTTTTTATCCTACTTAAAAGTTATGTGAAATAAATATTATATTCAATAAGTTCATCTTCCTCGAAGTATGACATATTTTTCATTTACTTAGTATGGTTTAAGGTTATTTTTTTATTTAATTAAGAGACTCAAAACCCCATTGGAATTTTGGTGAAAATCTTATTGGAATTTTGATCATAGAGAAACTATATCCAATGTTATGCCTTCCATTAAAATTTTGAAGGAATCAATTGGCACCAAGATATTCACTTAATCTTGGATAAACCAATTGATGAGCCCCAAAAATGCACAATTATTTGGGCTCATTCAACCTCCTCATTTGGCTTAGTCCACCATTCTCATTTGTTTATTGCATTTTTTTGATTATTTTTATGTTAATAGAGTGAATTTGGTTAGTCATTATGCCAACAAGTCTAATGGGTGCTTTGTGTAGCCTTGTTGGTCAACTTGGAGACAAAATGGAAGGTCTTAATGTGCACTTGGCAGCCAAATTCGTGGGAGAACAAGCTAGAGGATTTGTAGGAAGGTGTCCCCCTCATTTATGGGCCCTTACCTCGAATTCTCCACCATCAACTCGGAGTTCAAGGGCCACCAAATCAATCAGCTCAAGGGCAGCCAAGCAAGTCAAGTTGGACTGCTGTTAACTACAAGTCTTGGGCAGCCAAGTCCCTAACTTTTAGGAGGATTGTTGGGTCCTCAAATTGTATAAATAAGAAGGCTTGGGGCCTCATTTTGGTTAGCTAGTGGGTAGTCATTTTGTGTAGCTAGTTAGTCAATTTGGTTAGTCATGTTGTAGCTCGGTTTTTGCTCCTTGTAAGCCAGTTTTGGCATGTCATTAGATTCATGATTATTCAATAAAGACAGGCATCTTTTGATCCAATTCTGAGTTTTTAAGAGAGCAATAGACCTCCTCTGTTTTGTAATGTTAATTTCTTTTTGTTTCAACACTTTAGTTCATTGCTTTACCATGCAATTCAAAATTACAGGTTTGCTGAGTTAGTTTTTATGAGATTGAATGAGTTTAGCTTATGGTTGAATTGCTTTCGGTTGTTTAGTTAGATTAGCAGGTTGATAATACATTGGAGCTCCAAGGAAAAAGGTTGAGGAAGTCTCCACTGCCATCTTTGTTTGGAGATTGGAGTGCAGCCTATACCAACCACAAAAATACGTAGTTCTTCACTTTATACATGCTGCAACATAGTCTCGTTTATGATAGATCTTTCCATGCACTTCACTCTTGCACCATACACCTTCATCACAGCTTCATGCACATTCCTCTACACGCTTTATACTGCTGTTCATTGGTTCACCTTCCAACTCTTTCATTACCACGTAGCTTCATCCTTTTGTCCTTTCGTTGATCCCATCCTTCCATCCACCAACCACTTCGTGCACTCATTCTCTGTCCCATTTCTCTGCCCCTGAGTCATCACAAGTCTCATCTCCACCTTACCTATCCACCCAAACCATTCCATCCCTTCACCATCACCCAAAACTTCCACTTACAGCACATCCTGTAGAAATCCCTGAGTTTCCTGTAGAATCCCCTACAGACATCCTGTAGGAGGCCACTCACTCAGTTGCTGAGCCTCTGAATGTGAGGAACCTCTATGGACGGATGCTGAGGATCCTTGGGGACCTCTCCTAGCCTCCCCAACCTTTCCCAAGCTTTCCTTCCTCCTTGCACCTCCTCTGCACAACCAAACCCTAATAAGAACAAAATCACAATCACTTCATTCACTTAAGAAAGAAATACAAAAACATGTCTTTTCAGATGCAAGTAGCTTAGATTCATGCAATTTCACTTACTAGAAGTAATGGCAGCATTGGTAGAAGTTTCATTCACATTCTTTGCATCATAGAGGTTAGACTAGTCAAATTAGGGTTTCCTAGGGTTTATATGCTTTGATTTGCTTTCAGTTCGTTTTTGCCAAGTAGATTAGTTTTCCTTGAGATAGCTTTCGTCCATCATTTAGCAAGCTTCTTCTGAGAGCCTATAGAAGTTGGCTTGAGCCCTAGCGGACTTGTGCCAGCTGACCAAGTGACAGCTGCGACAAGAGCTAGTACTTGTGCATACAACACCGTCGCTTCCAAGTTTGTATGAACTACCGGGTTGATAAAATTGAGAGACAGGAAGCCCCAGGAGTTGTAGCATTATTGCTACAATACTGGAGCTCACCATCTTTTTGGTGCCGTTGCCGGGGAAGCGGCAGAGTATTGGTGATTTTTACTATTCTTCTATTTTCCTTTACAACCTTCTGCTAAGTAGTTTATTCCATTTCCCTTATGCAATTTCATTTATGCAAAAGTAGATTAGCATTTCCTGCTTTCATAGATTAGCCTTTCCTGCTTTCATAGATTAGCATTTCCTACTTTCCTAGATTAGCATTTCAATTCCGCAATTTCATTTCTGCAAGCGTAGATTAGCATTTCAATTTCACAAGCATAGCCTAGCATTTCATTCCTACAATTTCATTTGAGCAAAATAGATTAGTCCTTTCCTGCTTTCATTTCAATTCCGCATTTTCATTTCAGCAAGATAGTTAGTTGCAGTTCAATCTATTTCAGTTTTGCAAGTAGAAGTAGAAAAAAGAAAAAAATCAAGAAAAAAGATTTCATTTCATGCCTTGTAGGAGTAGAGATAAGTTAGAAAAATGATTGCAAAACACCCCCACTGCTTCACACAGCCAACGTTCTTCTTCGATGGCTGTGATGAAAGAACCCCTGGGTGGACATCAAGACATATCTCAAGAACCTCTAGGGGAGAAGAAGAAGAAACATTCCTCTGAAGCAAATGGCTACAAGCAGAAATGTTGGGAGCAACATCTTGTCCAAAGATGAATTTGAAAATCAGCTGGAAGATTTCAAGAGTGATATGAGGCAGTTTCTTGCCATGCAACTGGATACCTTGCGGATCCAAAAGAAGCAAGAAGAAGCCAAGAGGGCTTTGGCCATTTTTTGTCCTAGGTGCCTTAAAAAGCATCCTAGGAACGAATGTCCAACGCACTCCCTAGAAGTGTGTTTTGTATGTGAAGAATACCATCCTACAGATCAGTGCCCTTCCTTGCCCGGAATCAAAGCTGCATATCAAAGAGCCAAGGGAGCCACTGAATCACTCTATTATATGAACCAAAGTTGGCTGCATGAACCTAGATCTTATCAGCAAGAACTGCAAGGGATACCCGAGACCTATTATGACCCTTATCAAGCCACTTTCATGCCTTCTTGGGATCCCCCTGCTCATCCTTCCTGGTCTACACATCCTCCTTGGTCATATTCTCCTTGTCCCTTCACAGATCCATATTATGCCCAACTAGTTGCTCATTCATTTCACTCTTATGCTTAGCCACAGCCTTAGTGGAATGCACCTTATCAGGAGTGGAGGCCCCAGTACAACTCTCATCCCGCTCATTTTCCTCCACCACCTGCTCATCCACAACCATCGCCTCCTCCTCCACCAAGGCAACCCCAAATGCCTACCCAACCACAATGCCATCCATCTCCACCTCAATTTCACACCTCCACTCAGCTACCCGTACCTCCATCTCCAAAACCATGCAATGGAGTAGCTCAACCCAATTGCAAATCTGAGGCACAACATGTGCAAATGACTCCTTTTGAGCTCAATGATGTTCACCAAAGCTCAGGAAAAGCATTGCAAAAAAGAGATCATGTTGAAAGCATTGAAGGATCACATCCAGCAAAAGAAGAATCAAAAGAGGAGATCAAAGAACCATGGGCTGCACTTGATGAAGAAAAGAGATCTAAATCAGAGATCGAGAGAGATCCCTCATGGTTACCATCAAATCCTCCATGTACTCAAGAAAAAGATCAACAAAAAGAGGAAGATCAGAAGGTCATGATAGAAGGTGACATGAAGAATGATCCAGATCAGCAAAAGAACCAAGGATATCAAAGCTATATTGAGATATGGTTTCAGAAGGTCACTAAGTTGCAGCAGTACTTTCTTCCTCAGTTTTGTTTGATCCCTTCAACGCCAGATCATTTGGTCTCTGAGATCTGGATACTTGTCCAAGCATGCATTTCGAGCCTTCACATCATTCTTTCTCTAATCTCGATGTGCACATGGCTCCATTGGAAGTATTCTTATACTTGAAAATGATTTTGTTTTTCAAGTAGGTTAGGGTAGAAAAATGAAAAAAGAAAAAAGTAAAAAAAAATAAAGAAATGAAAAAATGAAAATAAGAGAAAAATAAAAATCTAAGGTGAAAACCCCCCTCGGAGGCGCCTTAGATTGGCTCATTGATTGAAAACCTCCATGAGGTGGTCAATGGGTTGGAAAGAAAAGAAAATAAAAGAGAAAAAGATCTTTGGGTGAAAACCTCCCTTGGAGGCGCCCAAGGCAGGCAATTAGGGTGAAAACCTCCATGAGGCGCCCTAGTTGTTTTTCAAAAAAAAAAAAAAAAAAAAAGAGAAAAAAAAGGAAAAGAAAAATAAAGCTAATCATCATTGAATAATTTTATGTTGCAGCAATGACATTTCAGGTTGCAAGAAGGATGTTTCATGGCAGGAGGAGCACTCAAATCAAGGTCAAAGGAGTTTTTGTGCCTTCTACAGGAAGTTTCGTATCTTCTACAGGAAGCTTACAAAAAAGCCAAATTGATCTCCAAAGAGGACCTGAAGGCTTGGAATATGTCCATGAGGCCTACACTCATCCATGTTTCCACTCCTCACCCCTTTTCCATCGTTTTTTCATGTCATTATGCTTCTTTCCTCAAAACTGTGTTTTCTACAGGAAGCTCTGTATTTCTACAGGAAACATCCTGTAGAACCTTTGGATGAGCCAAATCCAATTTCAAAAGTGAATCTAATGGTGGGAAGCTGTTGATTAAGCCTACAAGCACTTGTGTGTCCATCCCTTGCCTTCATCCATCATTTTTTCACCTCCTTGTGCTTCTCATTGTGCTTCTACAAGAACTTCCTGTAGAAATTGTGGGAAACTAGGCATGCATTTCAAAAAGTGGTTTGGCGAGCATGGTAGCTTCCTCAAAGGTTCAGAAGCCCTCATGCCATCTTCCAACTCCTCCTCCATCATCTCCATACCTGTATCACAAACAAAATTCATTTTGTCATCCCATGCAAGCACATGCAAAAAGCCTTGAGGCAAAAATCCATAGAACCAAATTTGTTTTTGCCATAACTTGAAAACCATGCATCCTTTTGACAAACCGTTTTATGGGGAATTGTACAAGGTTGAGGGCAACAGGCCTGAGCAGTTTCATGCAATTCTGGTGCACGGTTTCCAAGAAATCAGCCTCCATCACCATCAGCCATTTTTTCCTTTTCTCCATAACCGTGCATATGTTTCAAAACTTGTTTCATGGGGAGATGAAAATGGATGATAGTAGCCTACCCAAGCAGTTTCAGCCGATTCCGATGCACGGTTTCCGAGAAATCGACCTCTGAAATCTTCAGCCATTTTCCATTTTTCTCGAAATCCGTGCATCCATTGATCACGAATTTGCTATGGGAGATGCATAATGATGATAGAAACATGCTCAGCAAGTTTTGGATCGATCCGCTTTGGCGTTTGGGAGGAATGTCGAAAACAAGTTCTGGTTCGGGGAAGATGCAGCAACAACAGCTTGAATGTGCAGATTTGAACGTGGAAACAATTGTCTGGAGCTTGGATCCGGCCAGAGGACACCTGCACATGAAAAACACAATCAAAGATTAGCAGCCAAGCCATCATGCAATCATAAAATCAATGCATGCAGCAAGGACAGGCCACAGCAGCTCACGGCAACCATTCAACTTCGAGGTATGTGACTAATCTCATTCTTCTATTGCATAGATTTAATTGGGAACTGCATAAACGAATGCGATGAGGGATTAAGCCATGAATGTAGCAAGGCTCAACTGATTTTCTGCTTCAGAACTCCGCCGGCAGCCACGCAGTGCACGTGGACAATGGACTCACGTAAAAATTAAAAAAGTTGTAAAAGAAAAAAATAGTGATCAGGAGTTTAACTCTAGTGCAGTTGATTAACAAATAGAAGACATGCAGTTCATAAAATCACTTCAGTTTGAAAAAGCCAGCGTGCATGTGTTTTTCCACCTCATCACAAATCACGGAGAAATTAAAGATGGCTTGGCTGAAACTCGTGAACTACTGTCCATCTGCACTTTCCACGTCCTCCACTGAAGTTTCCACAATCTATGAACTTTACATCCTCCACCGATCTTTCTCGGCCATTTTTCAAGACCCTTCGGCTTATCGGCATTCTACAGGGAGCACTGTTTCGTTCTACAGGAAACGAGAGCCACCTACAGGATGTCGTCTACAGGAAAGTGCAGCAGAGCATAGAAGCCTGAGTTTCTCTTCATCAAGTTTGGAGCTTGAAGAAAGGTGAAAATAGCTGAGGTAGATCATGCTATTTTATTGTTCGTTCACTTGCACGTGATATTGTAGAGGGTATGAAAGCCGTGGAATTGCTTTTAGAGCTTTCAAAGGATCTGGGCTGTATGTGAACTTAATGTTTCCACTTATCAGATGTGTATTCTAATGCTGTTTGAACAGGCAACAAATATCCTAGCTGCAGATCTGAAAAGGTGCTTGCAATCTCTTGCCTGTGTAAAGGGAAAATGTACTGCGTAAAGAACCTATGGGCAGGGATATAGGTGAAAAAGATACATTCCAGTTCAATGACAGTTTCGCCAGCAAGTTTTACAAGGTGAAAATAGGAACAGTGGCTGCAAGAAAAAAGAAAAGAACCACTCATACAAGGCCTGTTCATTCGCACAAATACCACATTAGAACAGTATTATTGAATGAATCGATGTAGAATGTCAAGCCCCACTTGCATACAGCCTTATCCATTCTTTTGATGTTTCCACAGCCTCAATTTCATTTGTCTTCCAGTGTTTTGCAATTATTTTCAGAAAAGAGGGTCATCTGGATTTGGTGCACTTAACAGTGCTTGCATACTCAGTAAAATTGTTCGAATTTGCAATGTTGGACTCCACTTGATGGAGATCAAAGAGATGCAGTTGCAGGATCTGTCCTATGATCAAGGAGCTCAACATACAGTTTATATTGGCTTGCATACCTCAGTATGAACTGCAAATTGATATCTCTCAATGGGTATTTGAATTTCACGGTTGCAATCACAATTTAGACACACATGGAGATCTAACCTTCAGGTAGACTTCATGGATATGATAAAGAAGCAACAGTGAGGGTCTCAATGATGATGTAACAAACACAAAAAGACCACCACAGAAGGAACATGCAGGGGAATGAGGGAAAAGGACAAGTTGTTGAGGCCAAAGCAGGGGGTGGTAAAATAACACAAATGCCAAGGGAGAAGCGGTTGCAAGCACGAGCAGAGGAGACTGAAAAAGGCCAAACAAGTAGGGGCACACCCAAGGCAACCACAGCACAGGTCAAGGAGAAGGAACCCCCAACCAAGCAGACCAAAACAGTTGAAACGATTTCTACAGGAAGCCAAAACTCAGCTACAGGTCTGTTTCTACAGGAAGACAGAGTCTGTTTCTACAGGAAGACAGAACAGTTTCTACAGGAAAGTTTGAAAAGAGGGAAGCCAAAGGAGAAATCGGCCGAGATGCTAGCCAAGGACGTCACCAGGGCCATCAAAGACAAGGGGAGAGATTTGGTTGCTCAGAGGATGAGCAACACTTTCAGTAGGGGGGTGATGATGAGCCCCAAAAATGCACAATTATTTGGGCTCATTCAACCTCCTCATTTGGCTTAGTCCACCATTCTCATTTGTTTATTGCATGTTTTTGATTATTTTTATGTTAATAGAGCGAATTTGGTTAGTCATTATGCCAACAAGTCTAATGGGTGCTTTGTGTAGCCTTGTTGGTCAACTTGGAGACAAAATGGAAGGTCTTAATGTGCACTTGGCAGCCAAATTCGTGGGAGAACAAGCTAGAGGATTTGTAGGAAGGTGTCCCCCTCATTTATGGGCCCTTACCTCGAATTCTCCACCATCAGCTCGGATTTCAAGGGCCACCAAATCAATCAGCTCAAGGGCAGCCAAGCAAGTCAAGTTGGACTGTTGTTAACTACAAGTCTTGGGCAGCCAAGTCCCTAACTTTTAGGAGGACTGTTGGGTCCTCAAATTGTATAAATAAGAAGGCTTGGGGCCTCATTTTGGTTAGCTATTGGGTAGTCATTTTGTGTAGCTTGTTAGTCAATTTGGGGATAGCTAGTTAGTCAATTTGGTTAGTCATGTTGTAGCTCGGTTTTTGCTCCTTGTAAGCCAGTTTTGGCATGTCATTAGATTCATGATTATTCAATAAAGACAGGCAGCTTTTGATCCAATTCTGAGTTTTTAAGAGAGCAATAGACCTCCTCTATTTTGTAATGTTAATTTCTTTTTGTTTCAGCACTTTAGTTCATTGCTTTACCATGCAATTCAAAATTACAGGTTTGCTGAGTTAGTTTTTATGAGATTGAATGAGTTTAGCTTATGGTTGAATTGCTTTCGGTTGTTTAGTTAGATTAGCAGGTTGATAATACATTGGAGCTCCAAGGAAAAAGGTTGAGGAAGTCTCCACTGCCATCTTTGTTTGGAGATTGGAGTGCAACCTATACCAACCACAAAAATACGTAGTTCTTCACTTTATACATGCTGCAACATAGTCTCGTTTATGATAGATCTTTCCATGCACTTCACTCTTGCACCATACACCTTCATCACAGCTTCATGCACATTCCTCTACACGCTTTATACTGCTGTTCATTGGTTCACCTTCCAACTCTTTCATTACCACGTAGCTTCATCCTTTTGTCCTTTCGTTGATCCCATCCTTCCATCCACCAACCACTTCGTGCACTCATTCTCTGTCCTATTTCTCTGCCCCTGAGTCATCACAAGTCTCATCTCCACCTTACCTATCCACCCAAACCATTCCATCCCTTCACCATCACCCAAAACTTCCACTTACAGCACATCCTGTAGAAATCCCTGAGTTTCCTGTAGAATCCCCTGCAGACATCCTGTAGGAGGCCACTCACTCGGTTGCTGAGCCTCTGAACGTGAGGAACCTCTATGGACGGATGCTGAGGATCCTTGGGGACCTCTCCTAGCCTCCCCAACCTTTCCCAAGCTTTCCTTCCTCCTTGCACCTCCTCTGCACAACCAAACCCTAATAAGAACAAAATCACAATCACTTCATTCACTTAAGAAAGAAATACAAAAACATGTCTTTTCAGATGCAAGTAGCTTAGATTCATGCAATTTCACTTACTAGAAGTAATGGCAGCATTGGTAGAAGTTTCATTCACATTCTTTGCATCATAGAGGTTAGACTAGTCAAATTAGGGTTTCCTAGGGTTTCTATGCTTTGATTTGCTTTCAGTTCGTTTTTGCCAAGTAGATTAGTTTTCTTTGAGATAGCTTTCGTCCATCATTTAGCAAGCTTCTTCTGAGAGCCTATAGAAGTTGGCTTGAGCCCTAGCGGACTTGTGCCAGCTGACCAAGTGACAGCTGCGACAAGAGCTAGTACTTGTGCATATAGCATCGTCGCTTCCAAGTTTGTATGAACTACCGGGTTGATAAAATTAAGAGACAGGAAGCCCCAGGAGTTGTAGCATTATTGCTACAATACTGGATCTCACCACCAATATCACTTACAAACCAATCATTGGCTATTGTTCATTTCAAATAAATGTTATTGTGTACCTAAATTAGCATCTAAGGGTTTGGCTTCCATGGTAGTGGCTTAAGCTTGCATACATGTTATATAACCGTAATAATATTATCTTGGACCAAGTTCATAAATTGATTCAATTGATCTCATTTTTATGTTAATATTTCAATTACCTAAATATTGGTGGTGCGATTGAAAATGGGGCTATTTTATAATGTTCATGAAACATGAACCTAATATGCATTGCATGTGGCCTAATTTTAACCTTAACCTCGAATGTTATTTGAACAAACTATTATGTCCAAAGAAAAAATCTAAGTCTCCCATTGGTGAACCCTATGAAAGTCAATGGTAAAGCCATAGAGCGTCCTTTTTGTATGATAATTAATGATGGGGAATGTACTTGTAAATAGAATATTAATATACTTGAGAGTTTAGAACTCATGGTGTTGCCATTGTAGATGAGTTAAAACCCTAAAACATGTGTTCTAGTTTTGTCCCTTGCTAAATCTACATGGGCCTCGGCAAAGTCTTTGTGTTACCAGTGACCCTTGCCGATATTAGATGGAATGCAATCTTGTTAGGAAAACATATTCCTTAGGCCACAGAGTTTCATTCTTCCTAGATTGTTTTTCATGTTGAAGTGTTTTGATTTTTGTGAAAGAAATGCAATGAAATCTTATTTTATGATAAAGAACCTTCATAAACTTTCTCGTGGTATGATAGCACATTGATTTGTATGAACCTATTCTTGCAGATTATAATGCAAGTGCAAAGGACTTAGATAAAATGGGGTGTTTGTGGCAACTACTATAATTATAGGGTGTTTCCCCTTGCAACACAAGTAAGGAGCCCCTTGGACCTTTCACCACCTAGTCAAAGTATTCTTAATGTGGTGATAATAAGCCATGTCACGTGGTCAATGGACATATTTGTTAAAGGAGGGGACACAAACACAAATACCGTATTTCTTCGGTGAATAACAACAAATTCTTGAGTATTGTGTCGATCATTTTTTATTCATTGAAGACTCTCAAGACATGATCCTTTGGTTATAGTTGGAGTCTAATCGAAGGGTAAGGCACAGAATTGAGTTGGCATGTTAGTGTAAGACATACATCTAAAAACTAGTGGATTAAGTTATTTTACAAATAATCCAAATAATGATTGGGAACCCCAATTATACGAGGAACAACATCATTAACATTTGTAGCACTTATTATTGGACAAATAAGATATAAGGTAGAGTTGTTAAACAATAAGGAATTGGTTGATATAGTTATTATTAATGTAGTTTATGGAGAAGGAGAATAAGAGGGTCGTTGCCTAAAATCCTTCTAACTCCATTGCCAATAGTGTCAAAGATTGTAAACTATTCTTATGTACCATAGAACTCATAATCCAAATGGATCATGATATATTTTGTTATATATCTTGATACTTTCTATGTGGAAAA
Organism: Pinus tabuliformis; assembly: GCA_031772625.1. Classification (NCBI taxonomy): domain Eukaryota; kingdom Viridiplantae; phylum Streptophyta; class Pinopsida; order Pinales; family Pinaceae; genus Pinus; species Pinus tabuliformis. The sequence goes on from CM062804.1 coordinate 1,388,809,678, forward strand.
ATTGGATGAATTGGCTTACAAGGCCAACTTTAGAGTCAAGTTCCACATTAGTGATTCGGGATCTTATAGATTCAATTGAGAGTCCATTTTTCTTACATAGCTCCATCTCTTTGATGTTACTCTAGATACGAGAAGCTTTCTAACTGTGTGAAAATCACCTCAAAAAAAGTTTGTATGTGAAAGTTATGCCTCTCGCAAGTTGACCTACCTTATTGATCACCATGGCACTGAGTGGATGCCATGTCAACCCCCATTACTCACACACGTGAATGAAGTTTGAGGATTTTTCTATCATATCCCGTAATTAGCTCTTCAGTTATCACATTTTTAGTTAGTCAAAAACCAAAACCTAGATAGTAGGATATGGGAAAATTTTGTAAATATTTTATTCATGCATGCTAGGGAGTGTGAGGGCCAAATGCTGGGGAAACAAAAGGGAGCACTCATTTAAAATGCATGGAAATGAATTGTCAGCGAGTTCCAGGTGTGCTAAGGAGGGAGTGAAAAGGTATACTAGCCAATGCCAAGGCATCACAAGGGGGAACTAGGTCAAAATGCTTGGAAATGAACAAATAAGAGTGTAGTGTGCCAAGGAGTGTCAACGACTTCCAAGTGCCCCAAGGACGAAGTGTGTTAGGATAAGTTCATAATAGGACTTGCATGAGGAAATTTTATGGTTGTGATAATGTGTGTACAAAGCAGTTTTAGAAAAAGGGAGAATTTGGGTTGGGCACAACATTGTTTTGTCAATGACTTGGTTGGGTTCCCAAGTCACAAAAAAAGTAAGGCTATCTATGAGGGCATGAAACTCAGGAGTGCCAAGGTGTTCTAGGGAATGACAGGAAGTACTAACACATGCTAGACATTTCCAAGGCATTTTAGGCATGCTAAGAAGTTCTAGGCGCTAGTCTGTGGCACCAACACATGCTAAGGAGTGTTAGGGCCATGTTCCAGGGAAACACAAGGGAACACTAGTTTCAAATGCATGGAAATGAATGAATAAGAGTGTGACAAAGAGTGTTAGCTAGTGAGTACGAGGTGTGCTAAGTGTCAGGAAGTGCCAGGGAGTGCCAAAGCATGCCAAGAAATGTAGGGGATGCTAACACATGCTACATAGTGCCAAGGGATTATTGGGCGTGCTAGATTTTTATGCCATGTTAAGATGTAAAATTTGTTGCCTAGTAGTTTAATTTTATGACCACAGTTGGATGTGAGCCTTGTCTTTGTAACTTGTTAAGTTGCATAAGTTGAAATTATACATGAGTATCCTAAGATGAGTTATAGGAAGTTCTTAGGTGAACAATACATAGTCTAGTTGTAGTAATTGTAACTTGGTCAAGTTGTTGTTATAGTTAAGTTGTTGTTATAGTTGAGGTAGGATTTTATTGGGTTCCCATGTTGCAAAAAATGTAAGGGTAGTTGTGAGGGCATGATAGCTAAGGAGTGTCAGGGCATGCTAAGGAATGAAAAGGTGTGCTAACACATGCCAGAAAGTTTGTTGGTATGATGGTTTGATTTAATTTTATGGTGTTATTTTTATTGTTCGCTTTGCATAGCACTATTTTTCCTAGTTTGGAACATTATAGTCAGCAAGTTCTAGGTGTGCTAAGGAGGGAGTGACAAGGTATGCTATGCATTTCTGCCAAGGCATGCTAGAGTGCTAGGGAAGCATACCAAGATGTGCCAAGTGCCAAGGTGTGTCAATGCGTGCTAAGGAGTGTTAGGGAGTGTCAGAGAAACATAAGAGAGAAATAGGTCAAAATGTATGGAAATGAATGAATAAGAGTGTGTGATAGGGAGTGTCATTGAGTACCAAGTGTGCTAAGGAGTGAGTGACATGGTATGTTAGGTTTCCCGAAGTCATGCTAGATTTCTAGGGTGACATGTAACCAAGATGTGCCAGGTGCCAGAGTGTGTCAACATGTGCGAAGATGTGTTAGGGAGTGCCAAGGAAACACAAGGGAGCACTAGGTCATATTAGTGCATGAAAATGAACAAATAAGAGTTTGTAACAGGAAGTGTCAGTGATATAAAGGTGTGCTAAGGGAGTAACAAGGTATGGTAGGTAGTGCTAAGGCATGCTAGAGGCTAGGGCAACATGCCAAGATGTGCCAGGTACTAGGGTGTGCCAATGCATGCCAGGGAGTGCTATGGAGTGCCAAGGAAACAAAAGGGATCACTAGTTTCAAATACATGGAAATGAATGAATAAGAGTGTATGAAAAGGAGTCTTAGTGAGTTCTAGGTGTTGTAAGGAGGGAGAAACAAGATATGTTAGGTGGTGCCAAGGAATGCTAGAGTGCCAAGGCAACATACCAAGATGTGCCATGTGTCAGGGTGTGTCAATGTGTGCCAACAAATGTTAGGGAGTACCAAAAAAACACAAGGGAGAACTAGTTCAAAATGCATGGAAATGAAGAGATAAGAGTGTGTGATAGGGAGTGTCAACGAGTTCCAAGTGCTCTAAGGAGGGAGTGACAAGGTTATATGCTAGGCAGTTCCAAGGCATGATAGAGTGAAAGGGCATGTCAGAGAGTGCTAGGGCATGCGAGGGAGTGCAAAGCACACCAAGAAATGAAGGGGATGCTAACACATGGCACATAGGGCTAAGGGATTGTTAGATGTGGCATGTGCTATGGCATGTCAAGATGTAAATTGTGATTCTTAGTTGTTTTATGGCCATGGTTGGATGTGAACCTTGAATTGGTAACTTGTTAAGTGGGATGAGTTGAGATTGGACATGAGTAGCCTAAGATGTGTTATAGGTAGTTCTTAGGTGAACAACGCATAGTCTAGTTGTAGTAGCTATAACTTGGTTAGGCTGTTCTAGTTGGGGCTGGACTTGGTTGGGTTCTGTCCAAGTCTAAAAAAATGTAAGGGTAGTTGTGAGGGCATGATAGCTAAGGAGTGTAAGGGCATGCCAAGGAATGAAAAGGTGTGATAACACATGGAAGACAATGTCAATGGATGGTAAGGAGTGTTAGCGAGAGTCAGGGGAACACAAGGGAGAACTACGTCAAAATGCTTGGAAATGAACAAATAAGAGTGTGTGCCAAGGAGTGTCAATGAATTCCAGGTGTCCCAAGGATGAAGTGTTTTAGGAGAAGTTCAGAATAGGACTTGCAGGAGGCAAGCCTATGGTTGTGATAAGGCATGGACAAAGCAATTTCAGAGAAAGGGAGACTTTGGGTTGGGCACAATATTATTTTGCTAATGAATTGATTGGGTTCCCAAGTCACAAAAGAAGTAAGGTTATTTGTGAGGGTGTTAGTGTAAGTTAGTTCATTTTGTCACCAGTGATCAAATATGCTCTTACAAGGTGTTGTCAGGGTGTCTGCAAGTCAATTTTTTTCATTTCAGTGAGCCTTCGAATAAAAATTTGGTCACTGGCTAGTGTGTCTAGGGCTATTTCCACACTCTCAAGAATTTCATATGCCGACCACTTTCACCACTCAGTTGAGTCTACCATCATGAAAACATCATTAATATCACTTCGGTCACATCATCATGGTCTCCATTCAGCTCAGTGTTACCATTAGTTCATTAGGGTTAAGGTCACAAAATCAACCATTTCATGTATAAATTTGGCAAATGAGTAGCAGTAGGTAAATTTGTTCAATAACACTTGATTTCAAATGTAATTTATGTTTTTATATGTAATAATGTTCCTAAGGTTCCAAAGTTACAAGACGAGGTCCTAAGGCTACAAAACTAGAAAAGAAAGTGAATTGATGAGGTGGGCCATCCTACCACATTAATCACTTAGACATGAAAAGAAAAATATAAAAGTATATGGAGGAGCTCGTTCACACTCATTTGCACTTTTCTACAATCCTAACATTGAGCTCATCCCTCTCCTTTGCAAAAAATTGTGATTCCATAGCCCTCACTAGAAAAAATTGTCTCTCGCTACGCACAGAGAGCCTTCGCTGCACACGGGGCAGAGTTGTCCAAGATTGTTGTTTGACAACCAAAATTCATTTTTCAAAGCTCCTTTTCAATCATTTCATCCTCCAAGCTCTATAACAAGTATGTTTAATCATTTTCATGCCCTCCTTTTGCTAATATGTCAAGAAAATGATCAAATACTCCTTCTTCTAGGGTTTACATGATTTTAATGTTTTGATCCTCAAATGATGAGTTGCTGCCCTAAACCCTAGATTCATTATCCCTACACCTCTGTTTGCACCTAATACACCATTTCCATACATCACAAAGCCTTATCCCCTCATTTTCTATCATTTTCCTCTAAATGTTAATCTACCATATCTCTTTCTAGGATAGGCCTGTGTTTTGGCCCTTTCCACCCCCACCCCTCACTCATTTCCCAAAATTCCTTTTTCCCCTACTCACTGACATCATCCCCTACCCACCTAAATTTCCTTACAAATTTAGGTAACTCCTAAGTCCATCATACCACCTCATTCCCTTAGAGCAAAAAATTTCATTGTTTTTGCTTGCCTTTCACCTAGGGTTTGAAGTATGGAGCCTGACTCATCACCATCAGAGAAGAGGAAGTACAACAAGGGAGGAAAGATACTAAGGTTTGAGCCCTCTAATTGCAATGAAATCACCTCCTCCCCATTTGTCATGAAATTCTTTGAAGATGTCAATTGTTTAGGGTTTTGTCAAAGAGTGCAGGAAGTAGGTTACCATGAGCATCTCATAGGTATATTTTCCCTCACCTTGAAGGAAGACAAGATCACCATTGCAGGGACTGATTTAGTGCTTTCAGTGGATGCCATCTCTCAAGCTATAGGTATACCAAACCATGGTGAAAACTGGTTCAAAGGCATGAACCTAGACCTAGAAGTGTACAAACCCTACTTGAAATCACAATACATAGGAGCTCACTCACATGTTTTCCCATTCAGATACTTGTTGGAGATATCTACACCATTGATGAAGGTGTTGTATCTCTGAGATGATAATGGTCAGGTATCATGCCAGGGCATCTAAGATATTTGTTTTGGGGGGTTTTGTTTTAATTTTTGGAGGACCAATGTATGAAACATATTAAAAATAGTGATGACTAACCTTCTTGAATAATACAAATATTAAACAAAGGGCTGCTATTACAATCCACACAATGATTTAGCTTATCTAGTGATGAGTAGAAAAAGAAAGATAATATGACTATTACAGTTTTCAAAAAGAAACTTAAATAACCATAAGTAAGAAAATCTTCAAAATTGTTCAGAAAGTTTGACAAAATATGCCTAAGATTAAAAACATATTCATGATTTTATGATTTAGAGGGAATTACTTAAACAAACAGTTTTTATAATTCATTCCCTTTAAAGATGATCACTTCAGAAAGCTTATAAGAGTGAATTGAAACTCAAATACCCCTATTTGGTTATATTTGTAAAACTTAAGCATATGAAGAAAACACAGTGAATGAAAACTGGAAAACTTACAAGGAATACAAAACTGTATGAATCAAAATTCAAAATCCTTTGCTTTGGTATTAATGATTTAGAAAAAACTGAGTACATTTAGTGCTTACAAATGTTTCTCCAATAGTGCCACCCTTAATAACTCGTTAAAGAGAGTTATTTATACAATCTTAGAGCTAATAAAATATCTTAAACAAATTTACAAAAATAGATTAATACAAAATCATGAATATGAACTAATTGTCAATTTGTCACTATTTTGGTGTTGAGCTATTGATTACTATTCCTGGAAATGTTGAATGTTGTTGATATGTTGATGACTGTCCTTGGAAATGCTGAATGTTGTTTGATCCTCCTTTTATTCAAGTAAATCAGTTAACTGTTCCGAACGTTTCTTATCTGGGATAGATAACTTAGTCACCCTTCGATAAACTTCATCCATTTCTGTATATTTAGTAAAAGTGGGTTTCACTAAAAATATATTTCTGATTTCATTCAGGATGAAAAAGGTATCTCTAAGTGCATTTAGCACATCCCTTGGTGTTTCTGTACCTCTTATGTTTGAAACTATAGTTGCATTTGCGTTGACCTCTACAAGTTTTTGAACATAGTCTTCAATGGGCATTAATTTATTGTTTATCACCAGCATAGAGGGAAAAGCCTTGCTGGTCAAGGGTTTCAACCTGTTGAAAAAACGATGAACTATGACATTAACACTATTGCATTTCTCCTCCAACTGAAGAATGAGCTTTTTCTTTGTAATAATATTCTTCACTTCCAATATGGTTGTTGTCATGTCATTAATTCATAATTCTTCAAGCTCATAGTTGTCTTTAGAATTTAGAAAATTGATTGTTTCAGTGGCAACTTCTGGCATGTCCACAAGTTCCCTGGAGATGGTTTCAATAGCTTCTTGAGCTTTCTCCAACAAGTCCTTTTGATCAAATATTATCCTTATATAAGGACATATATCTTTGATTGATTTAGTTATCTCTTCCCATAACATTTCCTTTACCAAACCCAATTTATTTCCAAGGTAAGATTCTCTGATTTCTTTCTACAATACCTCAATATGACTTTTTCCCCTTTGCAGCTCAGCTACATGTGAACTATCTACAACTGTTTTCAAGTGTTGTAGTGTCTTCAGTTGATCCTGCAATTTCTTCATTTCCTCTGTCTGAATAGACAAATTCTGAATAGCTTCAACAAGTTGTTCAACTCCTATTGTTGTTCCTGTAGTTGCTGTTGTGCCTGAGGCAAAAGTTGTAGTTATAGAGACTGTTGTAAGAGGAACTACATCCATTGGAATATTGGCCCTTTTTACAGTTTCCTCTTTCTCTTTGACAAGTTTCTCCATTTGCTCCTCCATCTATTTTATTTGCAGATTTTGTTCCATGATGAGCTTCATCATGTCAGATTTCTGAGTTTCAGTTTCTTCAATCTCTTTAGTCATTGGGTCCTCTGAAGCTAGCAATTTTAGTTGCTTCCTTAATGCTGAAATCTTAGTATTTTTTGTCTTGACAAGTTCTTCTGCAGCCTTTATATCAAAGGGATCATATCCCATCTTCAGTAACAGATCTTCCAAATATTTGATCTTGGTGTCTTTGGCCAATGATGAAACTTTCTCAAGCTTAAGATATGACTGTGTATTAGCCAAAGTAACCTGCATTTTGGACAGGTTCATGGCAGTGTTAGTTAAGGTAGAACCAATAATTTGGCCAATCTATTTATGCATGTCAATTTGGTCAATTGGATGTATATATTTAACATCAAATTCAAAGGAGGTTTGCTTTTGATAATGTGCAATAGTCCTGGGCTATGAAATCTGAGCTTCTAAGAAATCCATCTGCATTTTACCTTTCTCAGATTCAAAGACTGAAAGAAGTTTGGCTTGAGAACTAGAAGAATGTTTCCATAACTGAGTATAAGTATTCAAATTTAACTCCTCATTTTTCTTCTTAATTTCACTGAAGACATGAAAAATGTCATCTTATTTATCCTTTTGACTACTTTCACTGGTCTAAATCACTTGTTGTTCATGAGATGTGGTGGAATGAGTAGGAGACTGGATAGTTTGTCCACCAGACTATGTAAAAAGAGAGGTTTCTCCAAGTCCATCAAATGTTTTTTTTTTCTATAACTCAGTAGTTGCACTAACCTTGGAAGAGAGCCTAGGTCTCTTATTTCTATGTACAATTCTAAAACCTTGACTTGATACTTCAGTTGTAGGGGATGATTGTTCTTCCCTTCCTCATTTAGTTGTCTTTTCCTGTGCAAATGGAGTTTGTACATGGGAAGTAGAGAATGCTTGTTCTTCAACTTCTTGAAGGGTGTTCTCCTTCCACTCTGATTGATTTTTGTACTACTCTAATTTAAGCCTGGTAGTATGATGGTATGCAGTGAATTTGTTTTCAACTCTAAGCCTGTAAATCACTCCCATTAGGTCATAAGACTAAGTGCAGCTAAGGGAAAAATTCATTTTCTTCAATAACCTGTCTACTTCTTCTCCTACTGCTCTAGTATTACAGATGAATGGACCAACCTGAGCTTTTAGCTTGAATTGTGATTTCTTCTTTGCAGCCACAAAATGTATTTCATCTACATTTAACCTCTACCTAATATATTCTAATGCAAAAATTATGATAGGGAGGTACTTAGGAAGCTTGTAGGGTGGAAGCTCACAACCATAGACTTTGTTTCCTATATAATTTTGGTAAAGATACCAATCTCCTATTGTGGCTTGATCATCCTGCTGCAACACTTTCACAATTTTATCACTTATTCCTGGTACAGGAGTGCTGCTCATAACATTAATGGGTCGATGAAAAAACAATTCTATGAATTGTTTATATGTAAATTCTTCCTTATCCTTAATTCCCATAGAAGTCCAAAAAATCACTGATTGTTGGTTGCCTTCTTCATCTAGCTTTTTCAAGGTGAATGGAAACTTGTCTCCCTGAATATATATAAAAAGATATACAAGTACTGAAGCATACTTGAATACCTCTTCAGTATTAAACTATACAAATTGTTCATGAATGGCCTCAACTAGAAATTGGGTAAAGTTATAATGAACAGTGGGGTTGAAACAAGCAGAAAAGATAGAAAAGAAACCAATGATGGCTTCATTTACATATTGATCAGAATTGTAAGCAAGAAGATAAGAAAGAATGGTGGTGGTGGTAATTTTCTTGGTTTTATCTGGGAATATAGATGAATCATAGGGAGGGTTTCTGTTAGGCAGAGGGCTTTCTACAACTAGGAAAAGTTCTAGAGTTTGAGCTCTTTTAGTGAAATCTAGATTTTGATAGGCCTCTATTAGGCTTTCATGAGAAAAGGGATGAGTTGGCACAATAGTTGGGGCCTGCAACATCTATTCAATGGACTGAGCATTGATGGAGCACAAAACGTCTCCTGTAGGTTAGATGATATCTCTTTGAATGGGGTCATAGGATTCATGGCATTTCTTGACAAATTCAGGTGCTCTGTGTATCTGAGGGAATATGTAATGAGGAAGGTGGAGTCCCAAACTCATATTTCATTTGTTTAATCCACTAATCGATCCTCCATCCAGTAGTAGATTTCAAACAAATTGAATTCAGACAAAGACTCATTGATTTTACAGTCTCTGTCGACCAAGGGAGTATGATGGAAGTCAATTTATGGATGAATGATAGGGTTTGGGGTTTATACAACTTCTTTTCCTTTAGGAGGCATTCTGTTAATTGAATTCAAAGCTGAAAGTGACAAAAATTGCAAGAATTGGGATGAAACATAATGATAATAGAATAACAGTGTAATTGAAAATGGATTAGTTGAACCTGGATGTCGGCTTGGCACCAAATAGAGTTGAAAATTTTGATTGAATGATGAATATGTCATTTTGGCTACAAACAACCAGTATCCAGTGAATTATGGAAATGCACTGTGTAATGGTTTTTATGAAAATCAGGGCTTATAATGAATAAGATGGAGTGGGTCCGTTAATCAATGGTTAAATCCTCATTAATTCTCCAACGGGGCTGATAAATAGTTAAGTGGAATATTAATGTGTGAGGGGTGGTGAATTAATGGATAACGGGCAAGAGACGACAGTTGATTGGAAAAAGGAAGTAACATGGGAGTAGACATGGATGACGACGTAGGAGCGACGGTAAACAGTTGAATGAAAACTGCATTCGAGAGTAAGTCAAAATGGTAAGCTGTTTTGGGATTTTAAGTCCCCAATAATTAGGATGGGGGAAAATCAGTTTCGGAGGGCGATTTCCAAAACTGCCAACTTCGGACCACCCCCACCCACCGATAGTGTTCGGATGGCAAGGGAGGGCTGAGGAGTGATGTAGGCCATTGGATCTTAGGGGAACGTGCGAGATGAAGAAGAACATGAACGAGGTTTAATATCATGGCGAAAAGTGATGGTGGGGTCAAGAGTTATGATGGATGCGACATGCGTGGGGCATTGGCGAATGTATAGATAACACACAGATATTACACCATAACATTGATTTTTTGTAAATAATGTTTAATTTAAACCATTCATTATATGCACATGTATGCAATGTTCTGAATTTAGGATAAAAATCCTTTCATGCTCCAATGGTAATTCATTCTTCTACCTACCCTTATATTTCCTAACATTTTTTCACAATCTTAGTCACCTGAGTGCATTTAGACTAACAACTCAACATTTTCCTTTTAATGATTAATCTAATTCTATCCCTTATTGCTTCCATTGGCTCAGATTACACTGTTGAACCAATTTTATTTGCTACCTATTGACAAAAATTTAAATCAAATGCAATCAGGATTGAACTATATAATTGGATTGTATGAACTAGTGTGGCATTTAAACAATCTGCACACAACTTTTAATTTGCAAAACTTGCCTAAGATTAGTGGCATTTGGATTTGCAACACTTTCAAAATTTATTATTTTTTCTTTTATTTCTAATCTAACATTTTATTTTTCCCTTTTTTTTTTAGGGCATCTATTCTAACATTTTATTTGATATGGACTTTTTCATCAAGATATGGCTAACATTTTTTGACTCAATATTCTTTTCGTACATATCCTAACATAACATTTTTTTGAAATATATTTTCATTTTTTGACTAATTGATGCTAACTTACCAAAACCAAAAAATGCTACAACATAAGGCTATCATGAAGTTCTTCACATGTGAGGGCATATTTTCTAGGCTATATCAATACCACATAAGAATGCTCATGCACTTTACAGCTGCCAAGTCTCTAAATTTGTCCATCTACTTGTATAGGAGCCTAACCAAAATGTCTCAAAGGGTGCTGTGGAAAGGAAAAGTGCATTATCCCAGCCTCTTTCACCATAGCCTGATAAAGGTTATAGTACTCCATCAATTGAAAGAGAATAACATGACATGGGACACCTTCATTGAGGCAGCCTTGAAAACTCATATAACCACTTCACCAAGCCAACGCAAAACCATGTCAGTACAACCCATGGAGGTGGGGTCATCAAGCAAACATGATAAGATTTCCAAGGCACCTAGGCATGAGGTGACCAATACATATTAGAGAGGCAGAAGAATTTTGTTTTCTCCTCAAATTGAGGAAAGGGCCAAGCCTACTACATTAGCAAAACAAGGATCACCATCACATAATGAGGCTTCTTTGCATGATGAGGAGACCATTGAACATGAATTTAACCTAGTTGACTTGGAGGCACATGATTAGCATCAAAACCTTCAACAAGCCATCAAAGAGAAGGATTATCATAGCATGGAGCTCAAGGAAAACTTGGAAAGGGCCAAATTCACCATTTCATTTCTTGAGAAAGAAAACGGTCAACTTAAGGCAAACCAACTAGTCATGGAGAAAGAGAAATTCAAAGCTAAGAAATAAGAGATGAAAGGCAAGGCAGTGGTGGACCATGATGACACTAAGCATCATGAAGGAAATGTTTCAAGGAAGGGACCAAGGACAATGGGTCTTAGGAAGGCACTTCATAGGGAAAGAGAACAAAAGCCACCAATTGACCTTTGAAGAGAGGATTGCCATGGAAATAAATCAGGACAGGGTGTTTTGGATTGAAAACTTCAATTTCCACCTTGAGAAGCTCCTTGACAAGGTCAATAGGGATAAAAATTTGCAAAAGAAAATGGGCATCCATTATTACACAAGGAATCAGGTTGCCAAGGTCAAAATCAAGTAGTTGAAGGAAAAACTCAAGGAAACCCTAATCAGCCAAGAGGAGAAGGGTAAGATAAATTTGCTTACTGATGCATCCATTATTGCATCACATACCTCATTAGGAATCTATGGACAAATTTTGGGAGGATTTGGAGAAAATTTTGTGTTTTGGTGTAGACTTGCAATTTTTTGGCAATTTTGTGTCTAGGAGCACAGCGAGCTCATGCTGCGCTTCTTCCTAAGGGCTCCAAATGATAGTAACTCAGAATTTTTTGAAATATTATGACCCTCTTTCAAAATCTATTTTCCCACTTTCTTGGTCTGGGGCTCAGGTTTTGAGAAATTTGCAAAAAAGAGGCCAAAACTCACCTTCCTGCCCCTCTTTTTCCATTTCGTTGCACACCTGGAGACACCTTGGGAGAATGGCCATATCTCAGCCAAAAATGGGTCATTTTGAGTGAAAAAATACTCTAAAGACATATAAACTCTCCCATATTTCCAGAAAAGGCTTCAGATCGGGATTTGGACTTCAGAAAGGCACTCAAAAATGGCCTCCAACAGCTCATTGCACACTTGGAAATTTCTAAGATTTTTGTAAAATTTTCACTGTGTAATTTTTTGTAATTCCTAGTTTGACTTTGGTAAAAGTCAAAAGGGTGAAGTAGATGAATGTGAGGGGTAAAATTAAATGTAAATAATGGGTGGTTAGTCTTTGTAAGATGTTTTGATGTAAATTTGACCTCATTTATGAGAGAGGTTGGAGTCAAAGTTAATTGTAGAAGTTGTTTTTAACTTCCCAAGACATTAGGGTTTGGTTAGAACACCTCATGGAACAGTTCCTAGAGTCATGGATTCAACCCCTGGGAGTGGGGAGATGGTTTTTTGGTCTTTATATATCATTTCTCAGTGATAGAATGAGTTGGATTTCAGAGGAGAGAACTATTGTAGCTTGTACTTTGACATTTTGTGGAAATCAAAGGACACTGTTTGCAACTATTATCTAGGAGTTCATGTGCATTAAGTTTGTGATGTTATCTTTTCTTTGTTATAGCTTTATATGAAATATATTCATCTTCTCTTTCCATTCATAAATTCTTCAATGGTTTTCCTTACAGTTTATAAACAAAATTCTTTGCATAAAACTCTGTTTTGATGGAAAAATCATTATGTGTTACTTTTTTTCTTGCTTAATGAATTCATGTTTCATTCTCATTAAGACCTTTTGCTTCTTCTAAACATAACACTACACCGACAAACCCTAATATCCATCACAAAAGTAATGCTACCTTTCTCCTTTATATCTTTGTTGTTGTAACCCTTTAATCCTCTGACCTAGCTACTTGGTTTTTCTCACTTATACAGCAACAAAACCGTAAATTTTCCAAAACCTACCTGAGTCTAGCTATCTAGCCTAAAATCCTTTACATTCTAGTCATCTCTTGGCTATGATTTCATAGAGAGATCCCTCTCTAGTTTGGTAGAGCTAGCTACCAAACTAAACGCTTGGTCTGTGGTTACCTCCGTCGATCTCCTCATCAGCCTGGGACATTGTGGAGGATAACAGAGGGCATGTCAACTAGGCAATGCCAAGGTGTTATAATGAATGTAAGGTTCCCAAGTCATGGAAAAATGTAATGCTAGTTGTGAGGTCATGACTACCAAGGTGTGTTAGGGAATTCTAGGGCATGCTAACATGTGCTAGATAGTATGAAGACATGTCAAACAAGCTAAGATGTGCTAAGTGATAAGGCATGACAAGATGTACAAGGGTGAAACAATGCATGCTAGGGATGTTGTGGGGAAAAATGCCTATGCAGGACGATCCTATCCACCTAAGGTGTGACAGTGCCTTACCAACAAACAAAGCCAGCTATTCTGGTATTCTTCCTTTATGAAATGTGAAAGAAGAGAGATAAATAGACTTACCGGTGTCTTCCGTTTGTCCCTCGATCCAGTCTCTCTTCTCTTTGGGAGTTCACAACTACTTGCCTTCTTGCTCGTCCAGCTTCAATAGATTCCTGCAAGATCGCAAGAGAATAGCTACTTGCGACAAGAGAACAACTACTTGCGACAAGAGAAGAACTCTACTCAAAGACAGATATTCACATTCATAACTGATTCAGGATTAGAAATAAACCAAATACACTAATGCAATCATACATCAAGAATACATCAGCATATAGGAGAAACCAAGATAGCTTTATTGATGAATAACAAGGTTCAGGAAGAGATACAACCCAGAGGGCTCCAATCCAGCATCTCCTTCCCAGCAAATGGAATTCCTATCTTCACCCCCTTCAAAGCATTAAGCACCCAATGATTCCAATCTCAAACCAACAACAATTCTTTGCAATAACAAAATTCCAGCCTCTAGATCTCATGGAGGAGAGATCCATATATAGATGTTTGGAGAGAGGATGAGTCAGCTTGAGATCTGACTAGTGTCCTCTCCCTCTGTCAGTTCTTGATTCCACTTGGAGGTTCTTGCTTCCACTTGGAGATTTGGAACCTCTTACTCATCATAGTCAAATTCCCTGAGGCAAGTGTCATTGAGGAAGATTTTGGAAGCTTCCTGGGTTTTGACACCTCGTCGAATGAACTTGCCACATGTCAACTCTCGCTCAGCGCAGGTAGCCAGTATTGGCTTTGACATTCAGCGCAGGTAGCCAGTGTTGGCTTTGACATTCAGTGCAGAGAGCTAGTGGAGCCACTGAATTGATCCTGAATTGACTTGTTTTTGAGCAGTTTCTGGTGGAGAACTTCTGTGAATTGCTGTGGTTTGTTAGCCTTGTTCCTCTAGGGGTAGGAACAACATGTTTAGGGACTTTGGATCCCTAAGATTATGGACACTTCATGCTTATAGCTATAAGGCACAAAAATGTCTATAACAGTTGCCCCCTAAAGTATGAGGCCATTTATCAGGTGAAATGCTTTATCAGGGGGATCCGAAGTTCATCCAATGCTGGGAGGAGACCTAAAATAAGATACAATACAATACATTATTCTTCATACTGCTTTCATGATCTAGCTGAGGCGGGCATTCCCATGCTCAGCTTTATAAATTCATTTTTCTGTACATAGAACAGACAATCGTCTGATGGTAGACTCATAATTTTGATGAAATTATCATCCTTTGGATAGGATGATTATCTGCTGCAATGATGTACATGTCAATGTCTTTATCTTTCCTGAATATATATCGCAACCCGGATAGATGAAACTAGATCCGGGGTCTTCAATCTCGTTCGATCTTCACTCTAAGTACAAGTCGATCCATGTGAGAAATGTTCTGAAGTCGAACATGGAAAGACATCGCTTGATTACCGGTCAATGAGGTAAACCGTTAACAAGCGCGAGAGGAATCACCGATAATGATAATGACCCTCAAGGTACTGCTGTACAATTCACGTGGTGTGAATAAAGGACTTGGCGTCGAACACCACGTAAAATCTTTCAGTCGAAGGTCATTGATGTATACCTGTCACCGGAAGTGAGAAACTTGCCATTGAGGCATGCAAGCTTCAAAGTACTGAAGGGGTTGTTCCTAGATCAACTCCTTGGATAATGAGCTGATGTCGACAAGAAGCGATCCGTCAAAGGAGGGCCTTAATGAATCCCACATCAATGACACAGAACGGAGCTAATGATTTTGATGGAGGTGAAAACGATCTGTGACATACGATTCAGGGTGGCGGTCATGAAAGGATGAAGGATAATGTACGGCAGTGGATGGGACATGGTTGACTTCTCTTGAACATAGGGTGACACTGATGCGATGGATCGGTAGCATTACCCCAAATATGGATGGTATGGCGAGACCATGGTGATGTGACCGATGAATGAAACAACCCAACCCGATTGTGGTACGGAGGAAAAGTGTCATGTTCAAGAGCGACTTGCTACCATCAAAGTTTTCTTGAGTTTCTCCAAATTTTTCCCCAGTCATTGCTGACCAGTACCTCTTTATTTTTGTCAAGCTTGAGGAGGATAACATATGCTTGTTCTATAACCTGCCCTTCGGGCAAGCCCATCGCTATGTTTTAACGAGCCTAGCGATAGTGAAACTCGTTCTCGTCTAAAGACAAGTTTGTCGCTATTTAATGCTTTTAACGAGTCTAACGACAAAGATAACTCGGTCCTTTTCATTTTTAGAGAGTCTGAAAAGGTACGTAAAGTCAACTCCAAAGGTCCTTTTTTCGTCATCTAATCCCTTAGGTCTGAAAAAGTATAAAACAATACAGAAGGGATGAGTTTTCTATAGTTTTAACGAGCCGAATAAAACAAGCGCTCGATCTTTTTGTGCAATAATCCATCGGGTCCAAAAAGATTAAAATCTAGAGGAGGGATAGCACTTCCTATCCCTTTAACGAGCTGGAAGGCCAAGGACTCGGCAATCTTTTCATATTTTACGAGTCAGATGAAAAGAGCTTAAAGAAGACTCATCTTTTGAGGAACGAGTGATGAAACAGGTTGGCAGTTGATTCCAGGTACAGGTTGGAATTTTCCAATCACGGCAGTGTCACAAGGATGGCTAGTGAAATCACTCTTCGCAGCTGTTCCTCAAAATGGGTAAACAATCATATGGAGGTGAACGATCGGCCAATGGAAAAAGTGGAGGTGACGGTGCAAACACGACCAAGGCTTTAATGGCTGATAATGTTACATTCACTGTGGTCATTTACCGGGTAGTTCATTTTTTAACGAGCTTAAACGCAGATTGAAACACTTGCTCGATCTTATGTTTATTTTTTAACGAGCATGAACTATGTGCTAAAACTGCTCGGATCTTGCGTTTATTTTTTAACGAGCATGAACTGTGTGCTAAAACTGCTCGAAGATAAGTTTGCATGCCCCCAGCATAATAACGCAAATCGAGGTGCATGCCCCCCAAGCTTCATTGCATTCAACTCAATGGTTGGAATGAAGATTTACCTTTGAGATTTGAAAAGGGGATTTGTTTCATTTTTTAATGAGGTTGACATAGTAAAAGAACTATCCTCATGACTCCTTGTTTCATTTTTTAACGAGGTTGACACGAGATAAGAACCGTCCTCGGAGTCCAAATCCATTAGATGTAGAAGGTTTCATATTCCACTGTGGCCACTTCCACCAGATTACTTGGAGGCGGTAGGGCAAAAGTACCCATTAAAGCAGGGTCTTTTAGGAGACCTACTCCGATATTTTGGAGCGAATGATTGCTTCCATGGATCATTGGAATGCTTCCTGTAACTTGTGAACTGTTGGGGAGAAAAGTTTTTTGGTCGACGATTGTAATTCCTCCTTGGAAGGGAAATGCAATCTTCTTGAAGTAGGTAGACACAACTGCGGCCATGGCATAGATCCATGGTCTTCCTAGTAGGATGTTGTAATCAAGATTCCCATCAATGACTTCAACATCTATTTCTACTGTTTTCCCTCCTAGTTCAACTTTCATGTTACTTAGGATACCATATGGGGTATATGTCCTTCCGTCGAATGCTTTTAATGTTGTCGCAGATCGCGACAAGGTTGGAGATCCTAAAGTTTTCCAGCAACTCATCGACATAATACATGTAGATGCCCCCTCATCAATAATCGTTCGGTGAACAGTTTTGTTGAGGGCTTTCACTTGAACAAGGAAAGCTAATTGAGCTAGTAACTGAGGATTGTACCCTTTGTGGTCAAAGGATACAAGATTGGAATCCATTGGGTCTACCCCACCTATTGCTGATAATAAAGCTTGCTCTTGGGAGAGGCAATTTTGCGGTACCTCAAGTGTCGACATAGCGGATGGCGATTGGGCCAGGTCCTCTATTATATTATAATTCTGTGCTATTTTTGCATGAGGATTAATTGTCGATTTGTGCACTACTCCCTTTGGCGACTTTATCATTTGTTCAGGAATGATGGGTGGCACAACTTTGGTCAAAGTTGTTGTCGAACTACTAGGTTGTTCATTAGTCTTCTTATTCGACACCTGTGGATTCCCGTAATCTTTATTCCTTGCCAAAGCATCATTTTGCTGCTTTGAGATAGACAACATAAGCACTTGGGATCGGGAAGCATTTTGATTAGCAACCAGTTTGGTTCCCGGGCTTGGAAACGGATCAGTCAATACTGCTGAGGTTTTTGAACTCTTAAAGAGTTTCTTAACTTCAGCTATATGTGGACAATCTCTCGTCCAATGATCCTCATCGCATATATGACACCCCGCAGGGGGTTTCCTTTTTCTCCCTTTCTTTTTCTTCTTGCCCCTGGTTGCTTCAGTTGTTTGCCCTTGTCGGTCGACATGGCATTTACTTCCGAGGCAAGAAGTTCCTCATTTGCATTTTGATATGAAATCTTACGGGCCTTCCTGGATGTGGCCTTTGTCGATTTCACGTTAGTCATGCCAATCACACCATCGCCGGCATGAGAGTCATTGTTTGATTTAGGAGGAGGAGGAATTGAGAATTCCGGTCTAGGGGCGTCAGGTATTTTGTCATAGAGCGTGCCAGACTGAGTATAGACCAAGTCCAGATATTGCGCATGAGTGATAACTTGCTCTTCCGTTATGACTCCCCCCTTTGCCACATCTTTCGTGATGGCAGGAAGTAATGACTTGATAAACCATTCAGCTAATAGCTGATCGGGAACGTACGTTTTTACCATCCTACGACGACGTCGCCACTCATGTATATGATCAGATATGTGAGTGGCCGTTGTCTGTTTGAAGTTGGTAAGAAGTTCAGTTCCCGTTTCGTACCTTATCGGTAACTGAAAATGGGTTAAAAAGGTTGTGGCTAGGGTACTGAAGTTGTCGAATGAAGCTCTAGGAAATTCGATATACCATTTTGCTGTCGGACCAGTTAACGTCCTCTGAAAAAGGTGAAGCCTAATCGAATCATCATTTAGGGTGTTTGATGAACACCACAGATGAAAGGTCATCACATGATTCGACAGATCTTCACCCGGATTTCCATTAAATTTAGGAATATTTGATGGAAGTTTATGCGGAATCGCTGGCCACCAAGGGGCATAAGCAATTGGATCATTCGTAAGCCGGTTTAGATCTGGTAATTCTAGAGTTGCTACAAAGGGCAACTGTTGATTCAGGTTAGGCGAAGCATACCCAGGATAAGATGGAATCGCCTGAGCAGTGGGTCTTTGCATACCAGCATAATGTATTTGATGCTGGCAACTTTGACAAGGTTGATGGGCATAACCATTATAATATGGTTGTTGGTAACCGCTTTGTAAATGCGATTGCCCATTACTTACAAAGACTTGTTGCTCAGGTCCTCGATATGATTGCTGGAATGGGGGTTGATGAGTTTGAACCAGCTCTGGTTGTTGGACCATTTGCTGTTGTCCAATACTGGATGATTGACCAAGATGAAGAGTCATAGTACTTGTTTGAGCCTGAGTCGCTCCAGATAAGGAGGCACTAACCGGAGGTTGTGATTGAGTTGTCGAGACAAGAGGCTGTTGTATGGCAACCTGAGAAACTTGGGGTTGACATACAACAGGTAGCGCTTGTACTTGCGACGCAATCACCATACCAGGTATAGTGGCAACATTCGACACAGGGTGGACTGGTTGCATTGAGTATGTAACCCTTGGTTGCTGAGGCAGTATCGGTACCCATCCGCTCGATGTAATTCCAGTCTGACCTAAACTTTGTTGTAAACTCCCATATGGTTGTTCTCCGGGGGGGAACAATGAAAAGGCATACTGCCCTCCATATGGTGGCAATCCAGTACTTAAAGGGTAGATTGGCCTTTGAAGACACATTGGATCAATTTGTTGAGTTTCAACATAAGAAATACCAGATGATAATCCGGATGAAGAAATAGGAACTAACCATGTCGTCGAAACAGTCTCTGATTGGACTCTAGCTTGTTGTTGACAATTTTCCGGGACAGATGGTATACCAGCGAACATAGTTGGAGTAGCAGCAGGAGGCTCTGCCGCTGCTGTGTCAGATGACACAGTCCTGGCTGTCGACGGTTGTTCAGACATATTTAGTCTATCCAAAAGATTTCCTAGCGATTCTACAAGAACTTAGCAATGAAAAGAGACTAAATTCGAAGACCAACGAGGGAATGGTGATGATTATTCCGTTTAAAATAAATTTTAACGATGCTTAGACACAACTTGCTTTTTCAATTTTAAAGAGTCGAGAAAAGCTAAAGATGACTCTAGTCTCCTT
Source organism: Pinus tabuliformis (assembly GCA_031772625.1). Classification (NCBI taxonomy): domain Eukaryota; kingdom Viridiplantae; phylum Streptophyta; class Pinopsida; order Pinales; family Pinaceae; genus Pinus; species Pinus tabuliformis. The sequence goes on from CM062804.1 coordinate 1,388,829,415, forward strand.
CAATGTTTTAACGAGCCCGAAGTGACAAATGCTCGGATGGACTTTTTCTGTTATAGAGTCTGAAAAAGGCCAAAAGGAACTGCTCTGGAGTTCTAGGTAGAGGGTGTGCCAAAATTTTCGCAAAACTGTAGAATACTTTTTAGGGTACGGGCGGTCGATCTTCATGAATGCTGTGTTCAGTGCATTGCGATCAGTAGGGTGGCCAACACGACTTCCTATGGATAAAGGTTATATTCCTATAGGGGTCTCCCAATATATATGCGACAGTACGTGGGAGCACAATATGTATTGGTACTAATCGTCCCTCAGGAGGAATCACCCAACCATCAGTGAGGCGACCAGTGACCAGGTTTTACGACGCCGGAACACGTCTCTAGCCTAGACCTCTATGTTGTGCGTTATGTTACAAAGCGTTGTTAAGTTCATTCAATTTATTTTAAGTTGATCTTTTTAGAAGTTTGCCTTTCTGGATCACCACGAGATGTATGATACAATTCCTAAATGCAGTCTAAAGATGATAAGCAAGCTTTATATCTTTTCAACTATGAAAATCCTAGCTACAAAGGGAAAAGAAAGACACCATCTTTTCTCAAAGAGCAATCAGCACACTCTAATGCACTTTTCCTAAATCAAGCATGCAAACTATCAAGATGCAAATGCACAATGCAGGTGTTTGTTTTCCGCTTTCTTAGTATTGATTCCTACAAAGAAAGCTTTTTTTTGTACAACTTTGAATTTGCTTTTAAATGACAGATACAAACAAGTTTACTTTTTCGAAATCAAAAAGGGTAGAAGAGAATACAACACTTTACGACTTTCGAAATGAACACTTGTTTCGACACTTAAAAGAGACAAACTCAAACCAAAAGCAAAAGTAAACGTATAATCAACTGTAAACAGCCAATGAACTCTCTTCTAAGATCACAATCAATAGATCTGAATCAAGGGCTACAGGATGATTATTTCACTCATGCAAAGGAAAACTGTAAATGATGCCACAAACACATAAAAACACTCACAGTCTTTTTGTACAAAAGGAGGCGGAATTTAAGTAGAGAAAAGGAGTTATCAGATTGGTACCTATGCTGGTTACAGGCTGCAAAAATCAGAGATCAAAACAAGGCAAAACAGAGCAGAGAACCCCAGCTGTACAAGGCCTAACTGGATCAGCGCAACCTCAACACAGGGGTTTTGACATTCAGCGCAGGTAGCCTTCACGGGACCTGCGTTGAAATGCAGAACCTCTTCACAGGGTTCGCGCTGAAGGAGAAACGAAAGTTTCTCACTGGGTTCTGGGTCACAGTTTGCTGATTAATCTACGGTTTCAGGCCAAATAAAAGCAACAAGCAAGGTACAATCAAAGGGATGCTTTGAGGGAGTACTAAGGTCTATCACAAAGGATCATCAAATCATTTGTGAGTCCATTGTTCAGATCATAGACAAATCCAGTGATTGGATCAAAGCAGATGCAGTTCGATTGTTGCTATTGAGTCTATGAAACAAACAATGATAGAGACACAAATAAAATGATTAAACAGATCTCCCCAGTGGAGTCGCCAATTTGTTGTGGGGAAAAATGCCTATGCAGGACGATCCTATCCACCTAAGGTGTGACAGTGCCTTAGCAACAAACAAAGCCAGCTATTCTGGTATTCTTCCTTTATGAAATGTGAAAGAAGAGAGATAAATAGACTTACCGGTGTCTTCCGTTTGTCCCTCGATCCAGTCTCTCTTCTCTTTGGGAGTTCACAGCTACTTGCCTTCTTGCTCGTCCAGCTTCAATAGATTCCTGCAAGATCACAAGAGAACAGCTACTTGCGACAAGAGAAGAACTCTACTCAAAGACAGATATTCACATTCATAACTGATTCAGGATTAGAAATAAACCAAATACACTAATGCAATCATACATCAAGAATACATCAGCATATAGGAGAAACCAAGATAGCTTTATTGATGAATAACAAGGTTCAGGAAGAGATACAACCCAGAGGGCTCCAATCCAACATCTCCTTCCCAACAAATGGAATTCCTATCTTCATCGCCTTCAAAGCATTAAGCACCCAATGATTCCAATCTCAAACCAACAACAATTCTTTGCAATAACAAAATTCCAGCCTCTAGATCTCATGGAGGAGAGATCCATATATAGATGTTTGGAGAGAGGATGAGTCAGCTTGAGATCTGACCAGTGTCCTCTCCCTCTGTTAGTTCTTGATTCCACTTGGAGGTTCTTGCTTCCACTTGGAGATTTGGAACCTCTTACTCATCATAGTCGAATTCCCTGAGGCAAGTGTCATTGAGGAAGATTTTGGAAGCTTCCTGGGTTTTGACACCTCGTGGAATGAACTTGCCACATGTCAACTCTCACTCAGCGTAGGTAGCCAATGTTGGCTTTGACATTCAGTGCAGGTAGCCAGTGTTGGCTTTGACATTCAGCGCAGAGAGCTAGTGGAGCCACTGAATTGATCCTGAATTGACTTGTTTTTGAGCAGTTTCTGGTGGAGAACTTCTGTGAATTGCTGTGGTTTGTTAGCCTTGTTCCTCTAGGGGTAGGAACAACATGTTTAGGGACTTTGGATCCCTAAGATTATGGACATTTCATGCTTATAGCTGTAAGGCACAAAAATGTCTATAACAAGGGACTATCAAGGAAACAAAAGGGGGGAACAAGTTAAACCACAAGGAAATGAGCACATAATAGGGTTAATAAGTCATCAATTTATCTTTTCCATGAGGGGCATGCTAGGCACACCAACACTAGGTGCCAATAGTGTCAAGTGCCAAGTGTCAATGCATTCTAAGTGCCAAATCTTCCTCCATTTCTTCTCATCTAGTTTCCAATAATTGATCTCAAATAACTTTAATATTAAACCATGCCAAAGCATACCAAGTCATCTCAATGCATGCCAAACATTCTAAGACTTTCCCCAAGTGCCAATGTATGTCAGGGAGTGTGATGCATGCTATGAAGTGGCAAAGAATATTGAAGAGTGATAAGGTGTGCTAGAGAGTGCCAGTGCATGCTGAGGAGTGTTAGGGATTATTAGGACAACACAAGGGACAACCAGGTCGAAATGCATGGAACTGAATGAATATGAGGGTGTGTCGAGGAGTGTCAATGAGTGCTAGTTGTCATGACAAGGAGGGAGTGAAAAGGTATGCTAAGAATGGGTAAGGCATGCTACGGAATATCAAGGAATGTCAAGAAGTCCTAGAGCGTGTTAGGTAGTTTCAAGGTGTGCTAACATGTGCCAAATAGTGCCAAGGAATGCGAGGTGCTAATACATGCTAGGATATGCATGGTGCCAGAGTATGCCAATATGCGTCAAGGATTTTCAAGGAAACAAAAGGAATAACCAAGCTAAAATGCAATGAAATGAACACATAAGAGGGTTAATAAGTCGGGACTTTATCTTTTTCAAAAGGGGCATGCTAGGCACACTAATAATATGTTCCAATACATTCCAAGTGCTAATGTGTGCCAAGTGTTAATGTTTGTCAATGAAATATTATGCCAAGGCACTCCAAGGAATGTTAGGGACTACAAGGCATGCCAACACATGATAGGGGAGTGCTATGCTATGCTATGGCATGCAAACATGTGCTTGGGCGTCCTACTCATGGCAAGATGTTCTAGGTACAAAGATGTTCCAAGACATGCAAGGTGCCAAGGAATGTTAGTGTACTATTCCAAATCATTTTAAGGTGTGCCATGAATGTTGAGGAGTGCTAGGTCTTTCTCATTAATAGAATTGATAGAGCTTGATTATGTATTAAATAACATAGTTCCTACACACACTAGTGGAATTTTATTTAAAGGAAATTTGCTAGATAATAAACCTAATAGAGATGAATCATGTGTTGACTCATAGGAAAACTATATTCTTATGACTTGAGGGAAATGATACACACTAATTACTTCTTAACAATTTGACTGACTATTATAACCACTATGACCTTGGACACATAATGAAAAAGAATCCACAACAATGGTCTTAAATCATTATCTTTTGTCAAAAAATATAATAATAGGTACATAGCATCATCAAAAACTCATTGGAATGATCAATGATGACGAACATCTTTTGACCATCACCAAAAGTAACCAGAAAGAGCATTAGTGAGGGTCAATAAAAGATCATCACTAGAAGTGTCACCAAAAAGAGAATTAGTGATGGGCCTTTAACGACCCTCACCAAAAGTGTCACCAAAGAGAGAATTAGTGATGGGCCTTTAACGACCCTCACCAAAAGTGTCATTGAAAATGGCTTTGGTGACAAACCTTAAAGGATCATCACTATATACACTTACAACAATGATTCTTTAAAGACCGTCACCATATGCGACATTGGTGACGGACCTTAAGGGTCCTTCACAGGCATGAAGCATCACAAAAAACTCATTGGAATGATCAATGATAATGAACATTTATTGACCGTCACCAAAATTAACCAAAAATATTATTGGTGACGATCAATAAAAGATCGTCACTAGAAGTGTCACCAAAGAGAGAATTATTGATGGACCTTTAACGACCCCCACCAAAACTGTCACCAAAGAGAATATTAGTGACGGGCCTTTAACAACCCTCACCAAAAGTGTCATTGAAAATGGCTTTGGTGACAAACCTTAAAGGACCATCACTATAAACACTTACAACAATGCTTTTTTAAAGACCGTCACCATATGCGACATTGGTGACGAACCTTAAAGGTTCGTCACAAGTATGACCCTCACCAGTGACCTTTTTTCTTGTAGTGAAATAATAAGCAACCATAATAATAGTTATATTTATAGAAATGTTCTCAACTACTCCATGAGACTAGGAAACCAAGATAATTTCCCATATAAATCCACAATAGTAATCTCACACTAGTAATAATGTAATATATATGCTTATTATGCTAAGACTAAATAAAAGACCTATTGTTTCTATCATGAATGGGAGAATTATCCTTTAATGGACTTACACAAGATGAAAAATGTCATTTTATGTGCTAGCAATAAATCTCATGAGCTTAATGTGGTAGGAGGTAGTATATCCATGATGATTCTAGCAATCTCTCTAGTCAAAAGCCTAATCTGCATCAAGCAAAGGTTGAAAATAAAGAAGAATGTATCTATGATGACTCATCAAAATATATATCTCCAATGTTGACACATATATGGTTTGAGAACATTAACACTAACCACATCATGAATTCCCAGTAAGATGGAAGATCAAGGAAGAGAGGGTTATCAAATACATTTGTCTAGCTAAATATGGATTATATTAAATGGATTTGATCTTACTATATGCCTTTTCTTGAAATTAACAATTGTCCAAATACAACCATACTCCGAAACCAACTTTGAAATGGTGTGCAACAAAAAGCTACGCCATGAGTTGTTTCTTCTTTCTTAAGAATAACATACATGACTTTCATTTGGAGAGACTACAAGGGATAAACAAAACTTTGCGTCTCATATTTCTTTTTTTGGACACAACATGTAGATGGAAAAGTAGAGGGAAGAGTAACCCATAAATAGATAAAGGATAAAAATGAGGACAAAACTCAAGTTGAGAAATACCATTGGAGGATTGAACTACTCAATTATGTACTTGCCTACTATGTGTAAGAGACAAATCCCATTTTGATGGAAAAATTTGATGCTAAATGTGATGATTTTTCACTAAGGTATGATTGTCCAATATTATTTGGCCATCATTATATTGATAAAAGGTGCCAGAAAATTCGAGGGATGTTCCCCATAATTTTGAAAAGGAATGCAAAAGATGTCCTACAAAACATGCTTCAATATTAGACATAATACTATAGTAAAGGCCCAAGGATCATGAAGTAAAGACAAATAATAGTTGAGTTAAGTCACTATACAAACTGGTTTTGTGATAAGGAGTAAATTCAACCTTCTTAGCAAATTGATCAATAATGAGAAAAATAACTAATGGGGGGAAATAATGATGGGAAAACTACTAATAAAACCTAGATAAGTTCTTTCCTAGGCACAAGAAGGAATGGGTAAAAGGAAACTCACACTAAGGTTTGTATTAGTTGGTTTAGACCAAAAACATACCACACAATGTCTCAAGAAATAAATAACAGCCTACTACATGTGAGGAAAGTAGAGAAAAATCTGAAAATGATAGAGTCTTGTTCTTGTAAAAAAGTGTTGACTATAGAGAGTATAATATTTCTCTTTTAGTAGATGGAATAAGTGGCTATGAGCTACACATAAGTTATAGAATTGTATTATAATTCTTCATTGAGATGAAAATATTATAAAGAAACTATGTTTGAAGAAGTTGTATGTTAGACTCTTTGATAAATGTGCCTCAATTCTGTATCATCTGGGTATTGTTTAGTCCAAGTTTAAGATCCAACATGTGAATTGGTGAGATATTTTAAAACATGAAATGATGGTCATTAGATGAAATAGTTCACAATTTTATTGTGATAACATTTTTTTAGTTGATAATGAAAATAAAATGTTGCAAATATGATTCTCATTTCATGTGTTGAGCTTCTCAAAATTTTAATTTTTTTTTTAGTATTTAAGAAACTTGAAATGTAAATGATTAGTATATACATTAGATTTCTTTCCCATTAGAGTGTATCTAATATTTGATAGTGAACTAATAAGTTAATTATATTTTTTTCATCTATCTTGAATATTTTAGAGTGGGAAAATTAGAGGAATAAGCTTGCAAGGAAAACTAGTCACACATATTAATTGGAAAATAAGGATTCGAAACTTTCTATATCCATTTTGAGCCATCAAAAGGCATTTTCAGGGGACAAAATTTCCCAATATTAGTTCAAAACTATTGATGCTGATATATTCATCATGTACTTTCCAATAGTACAGATATCACATCAGTCAAGGTTCATATGAAAATGTTATGATTCCCTCAAGTTAACCTACCATAATGACAACCATAGTATGAGAGGATGCCACATCAATGCTTATTACTCACACATATGGGGATATCTAGTTATTTTTTGACAGGATGGAATGTACCATGAATAGCTAGGGGGTCTCCCATTTGTGAAGTCCTAATTAGAGCTCACACCGTTTGTGATAGGAGTCCCATTCAATATGTATGCCTGATTGCAATCATGTTGGTTTAGCTCTTGGAGGTCAAATGAGGAGATGCTAGAGCAAGGACAAGAATGAAATTCCCAACCAATAGAAACAAGGTCAACCCAAGATTGACAAACTATAGAATGAGATACAGGAAAGTAACAACAACAATAAGAAGAAGCATGCCATGAGAAGTATCAATGAACTAAGACCATCTCATATATACATGATTGGGAACATCCCAAATGTTAATTGTAAATTATTTCACAATAGGTTACTAACATGATGTAAAATAAGTAACCATAGTTTCAAAGCATACATGAAAGTTGTAAGCTAAGAATTAGTTCATTAACATATAATTGCATTTAAGGACACATACAAACATGATGGAAATACAAGGAAGCTAGTACAACAATCATAAATATGCATGATAATCCATACTGAGAGAAAATAACTTCTTATTAATGCTATTGCAAATACAAGTACATGTCTTGCAATCGACCAAAGCCCAAGAGTGGAACATGGGTTACTGATACCACTATCCAATGAAAAGCCTTAGTCTCACAACTACTCAGCCTACTAGATGCCAAGAGTTGAGTGCCTTTGGCTCCTTAAGTACAAATCAACTATCTAATGCTAGTCCTAGCTCAAATTATAAAAGGCCCCCATAAATGAGGCATGAGGGTATATTTATAGAAGTGAGGTGATTGTTCACCTAATGCGGCCCTTGGCCTACCCTCATGACTCTTGAACTTCCTCACTTCTCCCTTATGTCTAATGACTTCTACAGACTCAATTGATATCTACATAATTGTTGACATATTGATAGAAGAGAAGCTATGATGAGAGTAAAGAAGGTTGTTGGAAACCCTAATGTTGTTTTGAAATTATGGTGAGCTATTGAATAGGGTTGTGATCCATTTGTTGCATTGAATGTTTATCTTCCTACTACTACACCTAGAATCAAGGTTGATATAACATATAGGTAGCTATGGGGATCTAGTTTCCACATTTGTTGAAAACCTCGATTGCACAACTTTTGTGAGGAACCTTATCTTCCTCCACATAGGTCATCATGCTCATTCTCTTTCTTCTACCTGCAAACAAATTACATTGGTAAAACACATATTTGCAGTCAAATAATAACATTAGAAATGTGACATATTCATGAAGGGAAAAGATCAATTTTGGAACTCTATATGGTGTATAAAAATTTCCTCGCCCAAGTTTGTTGTATAAAATTGTGTATTTGCATCGTTAGTAACATCACATAGATATAATAGCTTTTTAGTGTGATCATGCATAGTTCCATTAGTGCCAATTCCTACCTCATCCATGCAACTAAGAAAATAAACTTCACTGAAAAAGGGGTTGGTCTTGTGTTACTTGCATTAAGTGTCAATATTGTTGGAACAAATTGTTGTCTTATCACAAATGTTAGAATAGTTGAACCTCCTTAAGATTCATACCTAGAAATCTCCAAGAAATTTCTCTCTAGAACCATGAGACTAGAAGCTATAAAATTTTCACCAACAATATCAATGTTAATTGTTATTTTAGCCCCGAGGGAAGGTTGTGAGACAAGAGTGAGGAAATGAAAAACAACCAAATCATAAATCCTCTTGTGACCTTGGCTCCAACAAAATTCCACAGATGAAATTTTTGTTGGACATAAAGGTGGATGTGCTTTGTTATCATGACAACCATTATTAGTATTTCACCAAATATATTCTTCAGGGTCAAGAAGTCATTGTGCATATGAATCTCATAAAGGATATGGTTGTTGTTCATGCAAAATGTCCTGTAATGCCGCTCTTGTTGAATCTTTTATAACTATTACAGTGGGTTCCTCTACACACAATTCATAGATTGTCACTCCTAATGTATATTCCCCCTATTTCCAATTGAATATTTTCATACCATCCTTTAAATTATGGGAGCAACTTATGGTCCAATATTCTTATGTCCCATGTGCTTGTCTTTCCCAAAACATTTCAACAACAAAACCAAGAGTAAAACTAAGAGTTCAAAACTAAAAGGTTCTATGGCTTAACATAAGCCTTCTCTCATTATCAGAAAAAGGAAGCAAGAAGGAATATCTCAGTAGCATAATTTGAATCTAAGAGAAAGAGGAATCAATTCAAAGATCAATTTCCTATGTGGCGTCAACTACATCTGTGAAAAGTGATTTGGATGGAACAACCTTTGCACAACTTCATGGATATCTCTTTTAAACAAATCAAAAAAACGAGCTCCCCATATGGTGAGATGAGGATTAGTAGCATGAAAGAAAAAATATATGTTCTCTCCTCTATCACAATCCAGCGACAAAACAAACCACTGGCATGTCCTAGCTTCCTCTCTAAAAACCCTTTTTTATGTCTTGTTTTTCCTGGAAGGAATCCTATTCTTGTCCATGATTTTTCTTGCTATGAAGTTTTACATGTGTTGGGAATGATGACTCCAATTCTAGATTGATGTTTTTAGAAATGATGGAAGCTTCATCACATGAATTTGATTCAACATGGAATCTAACATATCACACAACATCCAACATCAATTTTGTGATATTGACATGTGTTTGTCTTCATATAACTATGGCATGACTTGATTATATGTATTGTGAATTGAATGCTTCCTTGAATTCGCACCATCCTCCACTTTGGTAGATTACTAATTTTACAAATTCCTCATGATAATGTTCTTTCTTGAAGAGACAATGGCAAGGATATCTTCCCTTTTTTCCACAGGAAATATGCTCTAGGCACCATCATTGTAACTAACACCATATAAAGTCTTCCTACAAATAAGATTATAATTAGACAATGAATACCTTCTCCTTTATTTTGATTGAACTCTTTTTCCTACACTCAATGAACAACACTATACTAATATGTGTTCTTTTATAGAACTAGCATCAACTTGAGTACCATCTCTAAAATGTTATTCCTTACCTCTAACATTCCACCCTAAACATGTTCTTTGGCCATGCAAATGGCTACACTCAACACATTAATTTGAACCTTGATAGTGCTCTTCATACAGGGTCACAAATCACAGTGTGAGGGCTTAATAGAAATTTAAGTACATCTTAAATATGTGATTTTCAACCTTTAAAGGAGTGTAGTTCCACTAGAGAAGGCGGGTTGCATTCTCCATATGTGAATCCCACTTCAGGCTTGGTCACAATTTTAACTCCAAGGAAGGTCACACAGTCGCAGTATAATGAAATTCACACCTTCTAGTTGCTTATCAAAGGCTCTATAGTGCAATTTTGTGACCTATGGGAAATATTGTGACTTATGAGATTGCAAAAAGGAACTGTGACCTTTGAAGAGGTCGTTGAATGGAAGTGTGATCTAACTTGTGGAGAGGTGACAAAATCCAGGTCGCACTTTGTTTAAGTAAGGCATGTCACACAGTCAGAACATAGTCTAGGTCACATTTTTGGGTTCCTTTTTTTAAGCTTACAATTGGAAGTTTGCGACTTAGTGAGAGGTCACAGATTAAAAGTGCACCATACTAGAGGTCAAAAATAAAGGATGTGCCTCGTTATCATTCCCAATGTGTCACACACCAATACGTTTGAAATAATGTTGGGAACCAATCAAGATATCTAATGCACGATACCAAAATGTAACCACCTCATAAGTCCACAATTTAACCACTCGAATTCCAAAATCCCTCACAAATCCAAAGTCGACAAGTTTGAATGCGTGGTATTTGTAGTTTCATATCATGATGAAGAAAACAATGAGAATAACAGTAGGAAATTCCATACAAAATCTGGCACAAAAACATTTTGATTAGATGAGTATTCTTTGCTATCTTAAGACAAGAATCCATATGCTTCTTGACATCCAAATCCAAATATTTGATAACTAAATTGAAACTCTTTTCACTATGGAAAACATCTCGCAACCTTACGATGTTCTTATGTTGCATTTATTTAAGAAGATAAATTTCTCTAATTGCAGTGCACGGTACACCCTCATCTTCTTGCTCTAAATGATTTTTCTTGAGAGTTATGGTCTCATTTGTCAAGAGATCATGGGCTTTGTGAACCACACCATATGTTCCTTCTCTTATCTTCTCAAATTATTATATTGTTCCATTAAGCTTGATTCAAGCTCCCATTCTATTTGATCTTTTCTCTGCACCCATCAGAATATTTAGAGAGAAATATCGAGACTCAAATATTCAGATGCACCTCTAAGAGGAAATCGAATGTCACTGTAGAGAAAGTGAGAGGATGAGGGAAGGCTTCATTGGTTGTTGCATCATAGTATGTAACACAATGTTGGTCTCATTCATCATATAGCTGGTGCATTCAACATGATTTTTTTTTACACCAACTATGCATGGCTGACTGTAGCATTCATATCACCTACCCAACCCACCATGATTCTAGTGGTAATGGCATAGTGTTGATGATAATTGTTGTAGTGTTTTTGGAGCAAAAATGCACAAAAAGACACCCCCTTAGCAGTGGATTGTTCCCTGCAAAGGATCAGAGTCAAAATTGGTGATGTTAGTGGACATAGTTAAATAAACACAACATTGTTAATAGTGGAAACAATGCATACATGAACATAAACTAAACAAAGAGGTGCATAAACAAAACAATGCTCAAATGGAGAAAACACATCAATAATATATGGAAGAAATATCTATTTATTGATTGTTGGTGGTAGAGGTTGAATACGATAGACAAATATTAGACACTTGAAGAGAATTTTTTGAGCTATGGAGCTCAAAAATCCTCAACAAGGGGGGGTTTCTTTCCTCAATCTCTTTGCAAGTTTCTCCTCTCTCAACGAAGTGTGAAGACTCTCCAATGGTGGATTCCTCTTCTCTCACTAAGATGATGGGTCGCTTAGAAGTAATATGACCAACATGCTAGTGCGCTTCACTTCTTTGGCTTCGACAATGTAATGGTGGCTTGCTCAAACAAAAATTTAGCCAGCATAACAATGTCTCATACTTTGGTTCTCCCATGGCCTATTTATATAGATTTTTTTTGAATCCTTCTTCCCTCTCTTGGTACGTGTATGATAAAGACATATGAGTAGGAAAAAAGGATTCCATTGAGGGCTGCATATATCCAAGGTTACTCAAATTGGGCTGTACTGGATTGAACTCATGTTATAGAATCGTCCCCAAGTGTGTAAAGTGGTCTCGAATCGATGAGTCATCCTTTATAAACTTTGTACCTTAGGAGAATTTTGTTTTTTTTAAACTTCATAATGTATTCAGCTAGAAAAATGTCCACCTGTGCATTCTGTTGGACACTTTTAATGTCTTTTGGATTGTACTAATAGGTGTATGATTTTTGGGTGTTAATAGTTTCCCCCTGATGTATGAGGTTAGGAGAAAACGTATATCCGAAATACATCACATTTTAATTTATTATGGAGAATCTGATCAACTTTTCAAGAGAGAGGATAGCTTGTTGCAAAGATGAGTAGAGAAAAACCCCTTGACTGAGTATCAATGATACCCATTCTCTGGTGAAAACCTACAAAAAATTGTGTGTCTATACAAGGGGGGCATGTCCCATGCTCATTATGATGGCTAATCAGAACTGATTACAATCGAAAAAAGAATGATTTTTGTCCAGTCAACATGGTGGTTGTTGATGTACTGATAGCTGATGATGATAATTGATGATGCCCTCAAGGGTGATTTTTGGTCAAATAGGTGTAATATCATTCCCATATGCATAACCCTCGTGAAGCATTGTTGATGGGTGATGTGGTATGCAGAGGTCTTTGGCTACGGGTACCTCTCCTGTATCATAATGTAAGAACTATTGAATGAGGTACTTTGTGATGCAGGGGTCTTCGACTAAATGACTGAACTACAATAGTAACTAAGTATGGCACCACCTTGAAATGAATGCATGAGTTGATGTCGAATTTCAAGGGGATTGATGACATCATTTGGCAATAATGGTTCCCAATGTGCCACCCAAGGATATCCCTATTGGGGGGGGAGTATCCAAGGTACTACCTCTTTCATAGAATACATTTGTTGAGGTCCATAGGAAAGGTGTGTCAACTGCCCAACATGGTGAGTTGGGGAATCAATGTGAGACAGGAACATATTGTGATAACTTGGGTCATATAGGAATGATAGAAAGAGCTATTAATATAGGAGTATATGGATAGCTATCCTGAGTTCAGAACTTGATATGAAAATGGTGACGATCAAAACATGCTTTCTGATGATCCTAGAGTCAGTAGGATTTCTAGGATGGGTGTAAGTGATTTTTGATGGACATGTGAAATGGGGGGTGATTTGCTGGTGAGATGTGACCAAAGGTGATTAGAGACTGCCAGCAGGAAAAGGCCATGAATTGTAAAAATCAAATGTGGATGGGAGGTTTTTTGATTTTTTTTTGAAATATCTTTGTAGACTTGCCAAAAGAATAGGGGTGGTTTGGATGTACAACCACAAAGACGGGTGCCCCATGATGACAGTAACCTATGTAGAGGTGTGGTGTATCTACTGAGGGTGGGAGCCCCATTGGTTGGTCTCTGTGTCGGGTGGGTGAGGCAGATGAAGTGATACAAATGGGCTATGTGATATGGATGAATGATAGGCCAAATGTAGGTCGAGGAGGTGCATCCATTTAATGTTGTGGGAGCTCTCGGGAAATGGGGTGTATGCATAGTGAATGTAGAATAATGAGACTAAACTTCAAGACATGCAAGTGAGATGGTTCCTGTGCTAAAGTGAGTAGTCATGGCTCCTTTTAGTGAATAAGGGTCTACAACAATGAAGGGAGACATGAAGAGGGAGGGGGGTTCTATTGACCAACATGAATGTTTACCATATACAAGGGTGAGATGGTGATAAAAATGGTAGAGATGATAGAACTTATGGTGCATTGTGGAAAAATGATGTCAGGATATGCAAAGCTTTTTGGGTGAAGCTTGTCATGTTGATTGGAGAATGATACCTACTATTTTATTTTCTTGTCGGGTCATTGACCATGTCTGGTGTTCTTGCAATGGATACAACCAAAACCCAAAGTGAGAGATTTTTCAATACATATGTATATAATAGATGTTATGGATTTATAGAGATGGAGAAGTACCTGACATGTGTGATAGGCCAAAAAATGATTGTTTTGATTTTTCGAAACGAAGGGTTCCATGATGAATATGTCATGGGACTGATCTTCATGCCTCTTCCGGTTTTCTCAAAGGAGATTCTAGGCTTCTGTAATTTATCCCAAGAGATGGTGAAAAGGGTGATAGATAAGGCAAAGGGGCCCAAATATCACTTATTTGCATTACTGAGTTGTGGAGGTTAGAGATCATTCTTAGAGCTTTTCCTTCCATTGCTGTTAATCAAAGTACTCGGGTTTCATGTGGAGAGATCCAGGTAAGAGCTTGAGCCTTATCCTTTTTAATTTTGGATTTTCTAGGTCGTACAGGGGGCCCATGTATGACCTTTTTTATGGTTAACCTAGTTGGTTGCGTGGGTGACTCGTTATGAGTCACGTGGTCTTCGCTTGAATATTGGAGTTTTTTGCAAAGACTTCATGCAAACGTTATACTCATATGTGCGTTCTGTGCATCTAAGTTTGGGAATTACGCAAGAAACCCTTTCAGGGTTTGCCGCTCATTTATCAGAGGTTTGTGTGATGTGGGTACGCCTGTACAAGATACAGGCGCGCACCATGCGCTTCATTAGGGGATTTTTGAGGTTTAAAATGGGACTCATAAGGAAATTATAAAATGATAGTGGAAATAATAAAATAAGATTAGATGACATCATCCAATTTTAGAGGGAAAAAAGAAAAAACTATTTTTTCAACTTGTAATTTTAACTTATCTCCCTATGGGTTTACTCAAATTTCGAGCGGAAACACTCGTTGGATGCATAATTTGATTCCTCCTCCAAGGAATACCCATGTTGTATACTTTCAATGGACCCTGCTACATGAAAAATGAGAAATACATGAAAAACATGATTGCAATAACATTATATATATATATATATATATATATATATATATATATATATATATATATATATATATATATATATAGATATATATAGATATATATAGATATCTTATTTTTCATCTAGCAGGGTCCATCAAAAGTATGCAACATGCATACTATTTGGATGAATAGTTAAATTTTGCATCCAACGAGTACTCCCGCTCAAAATTTGAGTAAAACCTTAGGGAGATAAGTTGAAAATACTAGTTGAAAAAGTAGTTTTATTATGTTATTATTTTTTAATATTTTTACTTTTTTACTCCAAAAATGATGAATCATCCCCCATGGTTGATATCATCATCTTGAATCCTATTGGTTCTTATAAACTTTATTTTGGTTGTGCATTTTTCTTAGGAGGCCCATTTTAGACCTCAAAAATCCCCTAATGTTTGGACGACATGCGCTCTCACTGTGCGCCTATTTTGGAAACAGATGTGGGGTCGGGGGAATTTGATGATTTTCCCCCATTTTTTCCCTTATGAGAACTTGAGGGGTTCACTATTTTGACATGTGGTATCTTGGGTGGAAGGATGACTTGGCAAGAGAGAGAGAGAGACCAGGTGACCCTTCAGGCTACTGTGGCATAGGATCCCACAACGAGCCAATAGTTATTTTAGTGGGGGTTACTAAAGTTTCTTTAGAACCCTTTAATGAGGTTGCATGATAGGTTCCTACAATTTTTGGTGCGATGTTGGGACGCACACCATCAGATGATGGCCATATGGCTTATTAACCTCTCGATATTGGTGCAAACTGATATCTACTTTGTGACAGGTTTGATGCCACGCGGGGAGGTGCTTCCCTATCCACTACCAGCTGGGCATGTGGATATTCATGTTTGGGTTGTGGGGGAGGGTCACTGTGGCCATAACCCTTTTAAGGAGGGCTACGTTAGGATGACAGTAGTTGTGGACTTAGTCAAGTGAGAAATGTTAGTTATGATTTTCAGAATGGTGGGGTTGGTGTCCCCCAACTAGTGTTTGGGGTTGTACATCACAGTTTTACAGTGGCTCCATGAGGGGAAATTTTTTAACTAGGCAAGACTTTTTCATCAGGGGATGTTGTCCAATCTTACACAGGTTCATCGTGAGATGTTGAAGAGTTTTTTTTATGGGAGTGTGCTCTAGAACATACTCTACGAGTGGGTGGTTATGCTTCACTTGATTCTTGCAGTTCCATTGAGACCTACTTGGAACCATCGCATGTGCCACTAGGGAGGGGCAATGCCGAGAGGGGGTGGTGGAGTGGTGGGGCATTACTGGAATTCCATGGTAGATGGTTGGTTTAAATCCAACCATCAGCTGATCTTGGATTTTTCGTACCATGGAGTCAACCTCCAAGGAGATCCAGATAAGGGGTTGTTGGCTTGTTGGGGCCTCACCCAGGTTCAAAGTTAACTGTGCCAACCAAAAAAACCCTAAACTGTTGGCCCTTTTGGAAACAACATGCATAGTGGAGGTGATAGTCTCACCTGAAGCAGTATTTTTGGATGCCAGAATGAGATTTATCCATCCAGAGACCTATGTGATAGGTTCTTGCGGATCCTAGGGATTATTTCTGTCCTTGCAAACCCTAACCCTTCCGAGACAGATAATTACAGTAATTCAATTAAACAGTATCTATACCTTTATGAAGTTCATGCAACATTCATAACATGTATAAAGTATACTAATATACCACTTTCACACATAAGATAACCATTCATTCATATACATTTTGATACAAAGTGAAAATACATAAAACTGAAGAAGTAAGAATAAATGCACAGATGCACAAGTATTGGATCAAAGTTGTCTTTATTAGATGAATTAATTTAAGTACAGACTCTCTTTCCCTGTGCACTCAGATGCAGGGGCCCACGCACTCAGCCTACAGACTTATCAAGGTCTCCGCATACTTAGTTGTAGGAGCCTTCCCCTTCGCTTAAGTACAAGAAACATACTTTTCCTGCCTTAGCTTGCATGCCCTTACAATTATTTCTATCAATTAGTTACCTTGTAGACTCACTATGAATCTTCTATTTATAGCCTTTTCTTTTACAATACCATGGTCTGTGGACCATGGGTAGGTCTCAAACCTTCTTATCACCTAACTACCTAAGGGACTAAATCCCCTTTGACTCTTGCTATCTTCACGCTCTGCTTCCACAAATCGTGGAGACTTTACATCTTTACAAAAATGACTTACAAAATTTGGTAAAATTTAACCCCAAGGATCCCATCCCAACGGGCCCCCAACATAATTTGGTGACTCTTCCTTGAGTCACTTAGTTCGCACTTCAATATTTTCTTGGAGTTCGTGGAACTCCAACTTCAGAACCTGCAGATTAGTTGTTCCCTTCATAACTGTCTACTGCACTTCTTCAACTAACTTCTCTATAGTGGGGCCTTCCATCGTGAGGCCTACTATCCTTTGCATCTATTGTATTCCCATGAGCTTGCTTTGTATTGACAAAGTGAGCTAGCTAGCTTCCTCTGTCCAAGAGTGTCTCCTGGCCCTAAGAATGGACTATTTCCGGCGCAGCTTTTCAATTTTAGGATGAAGTTGCTTCCCTTCCTATATATGTGTGAACCATTGTACTGGCGTGAAAGTGCATGCAGTCGACCTTATCTCATCAAATTGTTGTTGTTTTTCTCTAAGGTCAGTGCCAATCTTCTATAGAGTGGGGTCCTCCTGTAGAGACATCTATAGCTCCATGGCCTGGTCAAACAATTCTGTGCAGTACTTGACTGCTGCATCTAGTGTGGCCATTCTCTCTTATATAGCAGATTCGCCATGCTCTCGAACCTTTGGCGGAGTCGTCAGCCATAGCTTCAATTGTAACTCTGAAATTTGCAACTATAGCTCAAATCGGACTTGGTCGATTTCATCTTTAGGCTGCTTGACCATCAGAACCAGCTTTTGGATCTTTTCTGTTGATTCTGCATCCACTGCAATGTTGATTTTAGGTAGCGCATTACACGCTTGTGTAATTACTGCTTCTAAGTGTTGGATGCATGTGGAAAATTCTTCCTCTTCCATCAGTGCCTATGCCCTTTATTCAAATATCTGCATGTTGTTGGTTTTGACTTCATTAATGATCATCAGCGCGCACTATTCCCTAACCCTTAGTTCATTTGAAACGCCTTGGTGTAGCTCACGTATGGTTTGGATAGGGAGTGCCGCGAGGTTGATGCCTATATCCTTGATCTGCGAGAGTTGGGAGTTGGCCCCATCTAATTAGGAATACAGGGCCCTATCTGGATACTGAATCACATGGAGATATAAAGTCTAATCATGTCCAATACTACTGCATTCATTTGATGCAGGGTTGGTTGAATCCCGCTGGCTTGACCTACGCTCGCTTGCAGTTGGCCTATCTGGATCTGTAGATTACACAGATCCTTCTGCACATTTCCCAGTGCCTACTTTTATTGCTACTCAAATTGGGTCCATAACTCTGTCATGGTGTCTGTACTGTGTCACTGATTTTGTCTAAGTTCCCTTCAATGAGGACTAACGGATCTACTTGGGAGAATCTAGTTGACTTCTACTTCTTTCGCGGCCCCTAGGTTGTCTACTATGGTATTTTCTTAACCACAATGGGGGTTACCTACTCTGCACCCCTGCCCTCTTCAGCATTTGACCCTTCCTAGTCCTTAGTGTGCTGAGAGTCAGACTCCTCAACCTCTATCGTTATTTCTTGGGCTACCCTCTCTTTGTCAACAACTTCCTAGTAACAGTTGCCTTGGAAGCAACTTCCTTAGCAGCAATTTCCTTCTGCTGCGCAGCTTTTTTCCACGCTGCGCCCTACTGGGCCTCCTTCTGTTGTTATGCTGCTGAGGACTGCAAGACGGTACCTTCTATTGCCTTTATCATTCCCGCGCCTATATTTGATGGGTACAACCACTCCCCTAGCCTTTTACCGAGGATTTCTTGGTCATCCGCCTCACCAACAAGGTAAGGAAACTTATGCAATATCTTCTTTAGATCCCATCATGCATGAATATATACATTATGGAAGTCAACCTTGAGGTTGGCATAGGGCTCCTATCAATCATGTAAGGTAAGTGACAGCCTCGACCTTTGGCTGATAACCATGCGCAGATCCATCTCCACTAGTACCCAAAACATTTTAGTTTATGTGATATACGTTGCGTCTTTTGTTGCCCAAAGCAAAGTGAACTTCGCTGCTTCTGAAATGTCTGGGCCTTGAAGAGGAAATTGGCTATCCTCTGACATCCTCCATGCTACTAAGACTATTAAAAGTAATAACCAGTCATAATGAAATGCATTTCCCTCATCCTGGGCCTCTCAACAATTTGCTAAGAATTCCTTGCATAGGTACTGAGCCCAGTTGTACTAGACTCCTTTGGCACATTGCACATCCAAGGAGATCACTGGCACCGAAACCTTGTCAGCATGACACTTTCACATGATTTTGCATGCCAATATATATGCAGGAAACTGCACTGCAGTGTCTGAAATGGAGCAAATGGAATATCCGTGTGACTTCTTAACTAGCCCAAACTCACTCTTCATATGATCGGTGAGTTGCTTCTCCTTTGTTTTCCCTCCAAATTCCTCTGCTGGATCCACACCTTGATAGGGAAAAAAAGGTGATCCAGTGGATCAACATATCAGTAATAGGGATGGGTTCTCCCAGCCAGAGACACCCATTGTGCACCAGGGTGAGTAATTTCCTAAGAAATAAAGTGTTAATTATTGTACAACTGAAGTGCGGCACCCATAGCATGTTTTGAAGGCCCGCATTATCAACTCTCGTGACCCAGTTTGTAGGTTCTAAACGCATAACCCTGGTTTCCTCATAATAGATTTTTGACAAATATTTGTTCGGCACAAGCTGAGTGAAATTTTGGTGATCTCGTAAATCCAAATCCTCTGGCTTGAGTGATGGAATGTGGCTTAACAACGCATCCTCAAACACCACTTTCTCTAGCAACACTAGTGTCGAGACCATGAATTTGGAATTATCTCGGTCTTTAGGCACCTTGGTTATGCCCTTGCATGGTGGGATGTACCTTAGGAGATGAGTCATAGGTTCACCCTCTTCATCATCCATCTTCTCGATGCCTTTCTGAAGTTCTTATTCCTCTAAATCAAGGGGCTCATGTGGCTACTACGCCTTGTCCATCTTCAATTTCTGGGAGACCTCTAAGGGGTATTTTTGCGGTGACTGCGTCACCGGAACCTGCTATGGTTTTCTTGTTAGTTGCTGAGGGTTTAAGCCTAGGAGGTCTTGGTGCCATAGTCATAATTCCATAGGAATAGAGGGTGTTGCTTCAATTAAAGGGTGCTGCTTCAAAGGGCACAAATTCAGTTGTAGGTGGAGCTGTTGTCATTATTTCAAGCATGATCTCTCAGTGCCAATAAGGTAAGTTGACAAACTTTGGTTGTGCTAGAATTTTTTCCAAAACCTTCTCAGACATCCAACATTCATTTTGGCATCAAAGTTTAAGGAAAAATCGTTGGAAGCAAAGTGTTCAAATGCTGGGTGGCCTGCCAGATTTATAGGCGAATTCGATTTCGAATCCAACTGTTCCCTCCAAATTTCTATGATTAATGCATCTTTGGCGATAGATTTCCAAATATTTTCCCCATAAATGCACCCTCCCCACTCCTCCTAACGGAAGTGTTTCCATCCAATCCTATATAGTGCATCCAATGACTACTTTTTGACCTTGGCACAACTCCCCTCAGTGCCCTACATTCTTCCATCACGCAGCCCTATTACTTCGACTTCCCAAATTTTAGGTAATGTAGTTTATAGTCCCGTACTTCCTTGCAGATCCCTAGAGTACTAAGACTATCACACCATCATATAGTAATTTCGCAGGGGCGGGATCACCCTTGTAAACTTTAATCGACTGCCATTGACTCTTCATGGAAACAATTCTTGATTCAGCTTCGCAAGCTAAACTGTGCCACCATCTATGATTTCCTTTACCACAATTGTAGGAATTCACAGGGTAAGTTCCTCAGACAGAACACCAAAGGACACTGCTCACAAACAGATCACAGATCAATACACCAGTATTTTGATGTGGTTAAAACCCTCAAAGAGGGAAACAGTCCACGGCCTGAGCCAACGCGGCCACTTCAGGCAATTTATTAATAAATGAATGAAAATTTACATATGCTTCTCTCATAGATGGATTACCCTACAAATGACCCTCCATGCTCTTTAAATAGATATCATGGACCAATCGGGTGCTAAGCCATGGATCAAGTATCGGTAATACCGAGGAGAGAATGAACCATCGGATCACTACATATTGTGACCATCGGATTGTAAGTTAAAAAATGTACATAGTAAAGAAACACACTTTACCTAACTCTATACTAGACCAAGTTGTACTTAACTATTTCCTATGTGTCGGAATATCCTAACATCCCCCCTTAAGAACAACTTGGGATAGGATTGAAGGATTTACCAATATGACACAATAGGAGAAGGAAGGAGGCACTAGAGCCTGTCCCCCCTTAGTGACAGCTTTCTGAACTCCAACCATAAATCGAAGTTTAGTGAACTTCGCCTCTGTGAGAGCCTTTGTAAAGATGTCTGCAACTTGATCATCTGTTGAACAATATTGCACTTCAAGAACATGGTCGTGAATTAGCTTTCTGATGAAGTGCATGTGCAGTTCAATGTGTTTGCTGTGCTGATGTTGGACTGGATCTTTGCATAGCTGAACGACACTTTGATTATCACACCAAAGTGTAGTTGGATGCTGCTGCTGAAAACCAAACTCTGATAGGATCTGATGAAGCCACAAGGCCTCCTTACTAGCTTCTACGGCACCACGATATTCTGCTTCTGCTAAAGAAAGATAAATGGCACCTTGTTTCTTGCAAGCCCATGTAATAGGTCCTGAACCAAGAGTGAACACATAACCTGCAGTAGGCTTCCGATCATCAAGGTCACCAACCCAATCAGAATCAGTGAAACCAACCAATAGAGGAGCTGCTTCGGCACTGTAATGAATCCCAAATTGAACTGTACCTCGAACATAATGAAGTATTCTTTTAGCTGCTTTCCAATGACTTTCACGTGGGTTTTGCATAAACCGAGCAACAAGGCCAATGGCAAAGGAAAGGTCAGGACGAGTATGGGTTAGATACAAAAGTTTTCCTGCAAGTTGATGGTATAAGGTAGCATCAACTTCAGGAGAAGTACAAGTGACTGAAAGTTTGACTCTAGACTGAAAGGGAGAGGGGGCTGGCTTATAGTCTTCCATGTGAAAGTGGTGTAGAATATCACAGGCATACTTGGACTGAGAAAGGGAAATACCTTCCTTGGATTGCAAGACTTGAAGACTGAGAAAATAATGTAAGTGTCCTAAGTCTGTCATTTCAAACTTCCTTTTAAGGCTAGACTTCACATGGTTTATAAGGTTGGGATCACTACCAGTCAGGATAAGATCATCAACATAAAGAACAAGAATGATAAGAGACTTGCCCACTTTCTTGGTGTAGACAGTATTGTCAGAATGACACCTAGAGAAGCCAGATTCTAAAAGAAAGTTATCCATTTTGGCATACCAAGCTCGAGGAGCTTGCTTGAGACCATAAAGGGATTTCTTAAGCCGACATACAAGGCTGGAGTCTGTTTGTATAAAGCCAATAGGTTGTTCCATATAGATTTCTTCATGCAAGTCCCCATGCAAGAAGGCGGATTTAACATCCATCTGATGGACTTCCCATTTGAAAGAGGTAGCAAGGGAAAGAACAAGGTGGATAGAGTTCATTTTGGCAACAGGGGAGAAGGTTTCAGTATAGTCAATGGCTTCAACTTGTGAAAAACCCTTAGCAACAAGACGAGCTTTATGTTTATCAACTTTCCCATCTAGTCCATACTTGGTTCTGTAAACCCATTTGCATCTAACAAGTTTTCGTCCCTTTGGTAGAGGAACAAGATCCCATGTATCATTTGCCAATAATGAATGATATTCTTCATTCATAGCTGCTTCCCAATCTGGATGGCCTGAAGCTTCTGCAAAGGTGTCAGGATCATAATTCACTGAAGCTTGAGCCAGTAAAGAAGAGGCTCTCTCGAACTGGGAACGTGTACATCGCTGATCTGTAGGATCACTGGCAAGATCACCTACTGCATCCTGAGTAGCAAGGACCCATTTTGGAAGCTGAGGAGTTGAATGAGGATCCTGAGAAGGTGGGGGAGGATTTTCATCCTCGCTTTCATCATCTGAAGAAGAAATATTTTTAAAAGTAGAAGAGATAGGGAGAGGTGGCACATCAACTGAACTAGGCTCGCAGGCCGATATATTTTCATCAAACTTTACATCTCTTCTAATGATAACATTTTTGGACTTAAGTGGAATAAGTCTATATCCTTTGACATCTTCGGAATATCCAACAAAAATACATTTTTCACCCTTTGGTTCTAAAGCTTTATGTTTCTCATCTGGAATATGGGCCCATGCTTCACTTCCAAAAACACGAAAGTGACTTACATTTGGTTTGTTTGAGCTCCATTCTTCTTCTGGAGTGATATTCTTTAAAACCTTAGTAGGAGTGCAATTTATTATGTAATTTGCACAGTTAATTGCTTCTGCCCAATAATTAAGACTAAGTCCTTTAGATTGAAGCTTACAATTAGCCATTTCCTTTAAGGTGTGATTCTTCCTTTCAGCTACACCATTTTGTTGTGGAGTATATGGAACAGTATGTTGCATTTGAATTCCATTCTCAGTGCAAAAGTTGATGAATGTGTTTTTAACATATTCTCCGCCATTATCAGATCTTAGCTTAAGAAGTTGATGTCCGGATTGTTTTTCAACAAAGGCCTTAAAGGCCAAGAACATGTTAAATACTTCACTCTTGAGTTTTAAGAAGTATACCCAAGTGTGTCTAGAGAAATCATCAATGAAAGTTAAGAAATACTTGTAGCCAGAGAATGAAGCAACTGGAAGTGGACCACATAAATCACTATGCACGAGCTGTAAAGGGGCTGAGGCGTGCCAAGAGGAATGTTTTTCAAAACTTTCCTGATGATGTTTTCCGAGTACACATCCGGAACAAACACCATCTCTGCAAGATACCATTGGAAGACCTGTCACCATATTTTCTTTACATAGATTTTGAAGAGAGCGATAGTTTAAGTGACCAAATCGCTCATGCCAAAGTTTGCTCACTTCATCATTATGAGCAACAAATACTGAGGGAAGATTTGATGACCCAAAGTTGTGAAACTTATACAACCTTGTAGAATCATCAGCAATGCCAGTAGCTAAAATCTGTCTAGGATCTATTAGGTCCTTAATTACAACATCGTGAGGTGAAAATTCAACGATTTTACCTTCACCTGAATGGGTTATCTAATATACAGATAGAAGGTTGCAGGATAAGGTTGGAACACATAATACATCATTAAACTGACCATTGTCTAGATGAACAGTTCCAGTCCCTACAACACTAAGAGATCTATCATCACCAACATATATATTTTTGGTGTTACAATCATTTAAAGAAGAAAACATGGCTTTGTTTTTGGCCATGTGATAAGAAGCTCTAGAATCGATGAGCCACTCATGAGAATGAGAAGAAGAAGATGCATTTAGTGCATAGCCAGACCGAGATGCTTGACAACCACATGCAGAAAGTGCCATTCTTGAAGATGAAGTTGAAGTTGAAGATTGCTCCAAATGGATGTTATGCTTCTTCACTGCTGCTTCCAAGGCTTCCATCTTCTTAAAGCATTTGGATTCTAAGTGGCCATCTCGATTACAAAAGTTGCAATGTTTATCAGTCTTCTTCCCTTTATTTTTATTTGTCTTATCATTTTGTTGAAATGATTTTTCATTTTGAGGCTGAAATTGCTTAGGACCCTTGTTTGGTTTAGGACCATTCCTTTTAGGATACACTTCTTAGGATTCTTTGGATTTGGTTGCTGCTGGGTGGCTAGCGCTTTCCTAGAAGAGTTTCCAAGATGAAGAAGACCAAGGTGTAAGAGTTTTTCTTGTTGTCTTATTAAAGAATCACAAAAGGAATCAAAGGAAGGGGACTTGTAGGTTTGCCCTTGAGAAATGAAGGCTTCTCTTGTAGAATGGAAGGTGGAAACAAACACAGAATAGGCTGGTCCCAACTTAGTAAGAATGGAGTAGATAAGGCTACTATCTTCTTTCTTAACCTTAACACCTTTCAAGAGAAGTCTAAGGGTCTTGAACTTGGACAAAAAATCTTCAATGCAAGAAAAATTATTGGGGTCCAATGTAAGCAATTCATTTTCAAGTTGATGGGCTTTAGTTCATTTTTAATTCCAAAGACTTTAGTAATTTGTTGCAGTGCTTCATCAGGAGTATCAAGTTCTGCAATATGGAATCTAAGATCTGGAGAAATAGACATCCCTATCAGCCCACGTGCTTGGTATTGCCTATTTTCCCATTTAGCTGCCTTATCTTCATCTTTCGGTTTGGTCTCTTGGCCTGTGGCTATTCTGTAAAGACCTTTACTTCTAAGTAAATCCACAATGTAGGACCACCATTGGAAGTAGTTAGTGCTATCAAGAATGACTTGGCATGGACTTTCCATTTTTAATAGAAATTGAAGCTATAGATGCTGAAACTAAGTGTACCAATGGAAAGATCTCGAAAAATTAGGCCGTTTAAAAAAAAAACGGTTATGAAAACGGCTTCCGGATGAAGAAGTTATGGCTTTTCGAAATAAATTGACAAAGTCACCGATGAAGTGCGGGAATGAAAAAATCTGCCCCCACAAAATGGAGACTTGAACCCAAGACCTCTACTCTCATAAATTAGCTTTGCACCAAGTGAGCTATACAAAAAGTTTGAGAGAGAGAGAGAGGGGGGGGGTTTGGATGCTTTGGGTTGCGTGCTTGCTTTGAGACAGCTCTTTTTCCCTACAAAACAAAAAAACACAAAACCCAACACAGACATACAAAAAAGAACGAACCTTGCGGCTCGAAGTTAGCTTTAGCTGGAAACTAAATATTTTCAAAAACAAACCTTGCGGCTTGAAGTTAGCTTTAGTCGGAAACTAAATATTTTTCCTCAATGTTTCTGATTTTCCGAGATCACACTAAGGTGCAGTGGAAAAGAGCATACGCATGAGAAAAATCCTTCCTTTCTGTTTCTGATTTGCCCAGATCGCACAGAGTCACAGGGCAAAGAGCATATGCAGAAATGAAAGGTATAGATCCGGTAATAAAAAAAAGCTAAATAAACCGAAACCGAAATAAACAGAGAGAAAATAACTGTAAACTGCAAATAAACATTGTATACCTCTAGATCTTAAAAATGACACAGCTAGGGTTACCGGAAACCTTTTCGCATGAAACGAAAGGGGTTCCTCACTGGAACAGATGCTCCCAACACAACAGAGTAGTCCTCTCAGCCCGAAAGCAGTCAGAAACCGTAGATCTTGGAAACGGCAGTCGGATGCATTTCTACCGGCTTCAGATTTGGATCACCAACGGACGCGACCCTCAAATAGCTCTGATACCATGTAGGAATTTACAGGGTAAGTTCCTAATACAGAACACCAAAGGACACCACTCACAAATAGATCACAGATCAATACACCAGTATTTTGACGTGGTTAAAACCCTCAAAGAGGGAAACAGTCCACGACATGAGCCAACGTGGCCACTTCAGGAAATTTATTAATAAAAGAATGAAAATTTACATATGCTTCTCTCATAGATGGATTACCCTACAAATGACCCTCCATGCTCTTTAAATATAGATCATGGACCAATCGGGTGTTAAGCCACGGATAAAGTGTCGGTAATACCGAGGAGAGAATGAACTGTCAGATCACTACATATCATGACCGTTAGATTGTAAGTTACAAAATGTACATAGTAAAGAAACACACTTTACCTAACTCTATAGTAGACCAAGTTGTACTTAACTATTTCCTATGTGTCAGAATATCCTAACAACAATAGGGTCCAAGCCAATGCACTTGAAACTTTCTAGGAAATTTCGTAAATTTTTTGTCATATAATAAGACCAAATCATTAACCTAGAAGATGTGCTACTTTATATGTTAATCGTGCCATGCCTTTTCACGCTTCTTTTGCACTTTTTGGTGAAGGCCTGCTAAAACCGATCCACCTCCAATTCCATCAGCTGTGCGAGGTGCTCCTACAATCCATAGAATCGACACAATATATTCCATGGGCATCATAGCCTCCTGCTCATAGACCAACCTAAAAGGGGTTTGGCCTATAAGTTTTTTACAAGTGGTTCTATATGCCCACAAGACTGCTAGCACATGCACATCCCAGTCATTCCACTTGGTGTTGCAAACCTTTTTTAAAGCCCTCTCCAAGGTTTTTTTGAAGGCTTCGACCGTACCATTATCTTGATGGTGATAGGGCATACTTTTTTTATGATAGACCTGGAATTATTCAAGCATCGTGGCAATCATTTCATTCAAGAAGTGGGTGCCCCTCATGCTCATTAATATCTTAGGGCAGACAAATCGGGACAAGATAAATTCAAAAATAAAATTCGCAATGGTAGCTATGCTATAATCCTTTCAGTTGAACCTCCATCCATTGCATCAAGTATTCAGTTGTTTTAATGATATATTGCACTCCAGTGTTTTTCCCTGGTGGTTGGATTGGACCCACAAAATCAATCACCCACTTATCAAACACCTAGAATGTTATCTATGGTTTTAAGGGCTATTCGTCTCTCTGAGATGGTTTCCTTGTCCTTTGGCAAGAACCGCACACCCTACAATACTCTTTTGAATCCTTATGCATTGTTGGCCATCAAAGTCCTGCACGGTTGCTCTTCCTACATAGTGGCCTCACGCTACTCCTCCATGTGCTTCTGCAAGGATGGTTGGTCATTCAAATTCTGGGAATTAGTGGCACAATATCTCATCACAACCCATTTTATACATTTGTCCAATGATCATAGAAACATCAGCAATGCGAACCACCAACTCCTTTTTCTGTTGTGTAGAATATCCCTCTGGGGCTGTGGTAGTTGTTAAAAACTAGATTACATCAACAAAGTGATTGTCTCTGACATGAACAAAAAAGAGATGTGCATCAGGAAACCCTTCTTCCAAACTAGTAGGCTAATCAGCCATCTCAATCTAGGAGAGATTATCAAGACCAACATTCAATCGTTTAGGCTTCACAATCACCTTAAAATGTACTCCTGAAAGAAAAACAACCATATGCAGATCTTCCCCCTCAACACAGGCTTATTGACCAGGTATTTTAGAGTGTAATGGTATGTATACATCTTGAAGTGAGCACCTAACAGATAGTGCCATAATTTCTGTAATGCATACACCATTGCTAGTCCTTCGTGCTTTGTAGTCGAGTAGTTCTTCTCCGCCTTAGACAACTTACTACTTGAAAACGCTATAGGATGATCAATATCGCCTTCACTTTGTTGGGTCAGCACCACACCTAGAGCAATACAAGAAGCATCCACATGAACATGGAACTCCTTTTTCCAATTCAGAAATACCAGAATGGGCGTGGTGACCATTTTTTTCTTCAAAATATCTAAATCGTTCTGACACTCTTCATCCCAACAGAATGTCATGTCTTTCTTCAATAATTTCTCCATTGGCACAGTGATTTGTGCATATGCCTTGATAAACTTTCGATAATACCCCGTATGGCCCAGTGTTGCGGGCAACTATTTTACGTTCTCCAGGGCCTCCAAATTGACAATAACAACTATCTTTGTAGAGTCTACAATCAATACCTGGTTGAAAACCCCATGACCCAGCAATATTCCATAAGGAACACAGAAGATGCATTTTTTCAAATTCAGGGAAATCTAATGTTTGCGACAGGTGTCCAACATAAGGCATAGAATCGCAACATGGTGCTTTACCAACCCAAATACAATCCAATCATCAAAGTAAACATTTAAGAAATTGTGGATGAATTCCTTAAAATATGAAATTACTACCCATGAAAAGATCACAGGAGAATTCTTCAATCTAAATAGCAATACCTTGTATTGAAAACATCCCCATTCCATAACGAAGGTGGATTTGCTGTGATCCTCTGATGCAATCTTGATCTAATGGTCCCCCAAGGACCCTTTAGTGAATGAATAGGCTTCATTCCCTCCAACATTATCTGGGACTTCATCTGTAAATGGCATTGGGAATGGGTCATCGACGCACACATAATTGAGCTTCCTCAAATTTACGCATATCCAGATTTCATCTTACCCAGTCTGACTCCTCCATTGGCTCAATGATCCCAGCTTCTAGCATTTTGTCCAACTCCTTGTGCACCTTTTACTTATATTTGTGATTCAAATGGTCAGGTCACTGTTTTACAAGCTTCACGTTTGGCTTCAAAGTAATTTTCATCATGCCCAAGTCACCTACTATCCCTTTTACATTTGAGAACTTGGTGGGAAAAAAGTCCCAGTATTCGCACAACAGTTTTGAGACCTTATCAATTGTATCCTCATCCCAATAGTCACCTATCTTCACAAACTTTGGTTGTGCATCTGATCTAATGTTTACCTGTCTAGTCTTCAAAGGCTCTGCTATGTGAGGGAATTTTTCTTTGGGTCCTTCAACTTCATGCTGTCCCTTAGACTCCAAAATGTTGATATTTCTAGGGTCATCCTCTTCTTCTTCTGCGGTCATGTTATAGCATTCTAGCACATGGTGTAGCTGCATATTCCAATCTGGTTGAACCCATTCTACCGGTTCCTTAGGCATTCGAAAGATTATAGCCTTAATTTCTCAGAGAACTTCATCAATACATTCAAAGCCATCCTCAAAGCTAAAGTTAAATAGGAAAATTTCCTTGAGGATGTCCGACTCATCCATCCCATGGCATAGCTCAGTTTCTAGGTACCAGTTCATCGGAATGGCATCAAAATTTTGAAAAAAAATGTGCACCCATTTAGGTTGAGGTTCCTCTCCCCAAGCTTTAGTCCACCTCGCCAAACACTTGCGCATATCATCTTTTCTAGTTCGTTTCTCTGTTATACAAGTATTAGCGTACCCAAACCTCAGATTCATCTTTCACCGGTATTCCTTCCAGTCAATGAAGATGTCCTTATGCGTACCCCACTAGTAGGCAGGCATAGCACAACACTAGATCTAGTGCTTGGAACCGATGTTCTTCTTGCACCTCCTTTTCAAACTTATCCAAAAACAAATTAAAATCATCTAAACCATCATAGTAAGGTAGATTTCATACCTTCGTAGATACGCAATGAAGCGATTTTTTGAACATGTTGCAATGCAGCGAGGAGACTTCATGTAATCTGTTATGTCAATGCTCAAGGTCTTCATCAGAACCTGAGGTGTAGGAGATATCTTTATCCCATGTAATTCATCTATCTACTATAGAATTGATCTAGTCCTCATCTCGTGCAGTGATCTTATATATCTGGTCCATATTGTCTTCTTCTTCATAATCGTGAACTGGTTCTATGTATCGCGCACCTTGATTTGGATCCAATGGAACAATAACTCAGAACGCCTTTCTCTCAAATGTCACCCTGCACTTCTTAAGATTAATGATCGCATCCATGTAGAAGGCCCAATCAATTCTCAATAGTGGAGGGTAACAATTACTGTCGTCCACTATCTCAATTATTTCAAAATTGGCCAAGGTGCTTGCTCCTCGAATATCCACCATAACCCCATGTACGCACCCCATAGGAATGAATTTCTATTGATTTGCCATGCAAAGCTGGATAGGAGACCGCTGCAGTGCAGGTCTCCCCATTCTTTCCCAAGTTTTCTTTGGTAGCACATTCGCATAAGATTGTAGATCGAGAATTAGCTAATGCATTTCATATTCTCCAATCTACGCAGTTAGCCTCATTTCGCAACCCATTCATTTCTTTCTTTTTCCAACTTTTTGTACAATGCGTTGTTTTGGAGGAGGCTTGAAATTACCTATACAATTATCAATTAACTCTTGGAGCCCTTCTACCACCTTTCTATCTCGTAACAACTTCATACACATCTTCAGAAAGGTAGCTAATAGTGAAGGATCTATGTCTTGTGCTTCGTTGTTTCCGCTAGAATTCTCCTTAAGCTCAGAGGTAGAGGCCTCAGTGAATATATTTTTGGCTTCCATAAAGATTTCCTTAGCCTGGTTTAGGTCAAATACAAGTTCCTTCTTAGCAGCCTTGTGTATCCATTGTTCATTTTCTCGCTGCTTTCCTTTATCTTCTTTTGTGGCAATACCACTTCACGTTACGATATTAATACTAGGCTCTGCTCTCATCATTTGAATATTCTAAGTATGTGTTTGAGCCTTCTTCTCCTTCATCTTGGCTATTAATACTGGGAAATCTTCTATAAAGTGATCAAATTTTCGTCAATAATGACAGGATGGATGCATCGGGTTTTGATAGTCACGTCAAAAATGGTCGGCTTCTCCACAATTATAAGGAATGATTTGTCTATGACCCCTTCCATCCCCTCATCCTCATCCTCTTCCTTGGCCCTAGAATCCTCCGTGTGCTACAAGTGCGCCTTGATCTTGAGGCTGATTTTGTGTTTACATTCTATACGTAGGAGTCCTCTCCATCATCAGTTCGTATCTCCAACAATTGTGCTCATCATGCTCAACTGACTTACAAAAAGTACAAAATAACTATTGTGGTGTTTCCACAAAATTTTGTAGGATATGACAGTTATTAGTCGGGTGCTTCCCATCTATTTGAAAGATAGCACACCAGAAGGTTACCACCACGCTCGGTCCAACGATGTTTTTGAGTTTTAGAGGGACAAGACCCCCCCCCAATGAGGTAGCTCTAATAAACAGGGCAGTGGTCCATGTCATGACCCTAGCCTTTACACTTTACACACCAAACTTCTACACATACCTCAGGCTAGACTTCCTTTCCATTCTTCAAGTTCTCCAATTCCATATGCAAGCTTGCCAGCTATGATTGAATCTGTTATACCCCTATATTTGTATCCTTCACTAGCTAAGCTTCTAGTCTCATGGTGATCTCCACTGCTTCCGCTTGGGTTCCTATTTTCTATTGTAATAATGGTAATATTAGATGCGGTAGGAGCAACATAATGTACTAGTCCCTATGCTGAGTATATGTAATGGCCATATTAGCCTGCTGAATCAAACATTTTAATCTTTGATATGAAAGTCACACGTGGACTCGTTTACCCTATGCTATATTTCCTTGAGC
The DNA here is from genome assembly GCA_031772625.1 of Pinus tabuliformis. NCBI lineage: Eukaryota > Viridiplantae > Streptophyta > Pinopsida > Pinales > Pinaceae > Pinus > Pinus tabuliformis. The sequence goes on from CM062804.1 coordinate 1,388,861,675, forward strand.
TCTATTACAAACTGGGCCTGAGATTTGGGCTTCTTGAACTCACTATTTAGCACTTGTTGGGTCTCTAGCATAGTCGCGTTGGGCTTATCTGTGCAAAATTTGATGTACCAACTCAACACTTTATCCTGCATCGATGTGACTAGTTGTGCTTTCTTCATGTTGTCATCAGTGATTTGCTGTGCCGTCCATACATCATCTACGACAACCCAAAATTCTTTGGGGTATTTTGTTCCCACACACTTAAACAAAGGAATCTTCATTGTATTCACCATATTGACTGATCGAGGTGGAGCTGGATGCGGAGGTGTAGGTGTGTGAGGCAGAGGTGGAGGTAGAGGTGGAGGCAGAGGAGGATTAGATGGATCAGGTATCCCTATGATACGCCAAATTACGATCTGTAGTGTGCTTCATGGTGTTCTCAGAATATTACCCTCGTCATCATTATCATAAGATCCTAAGAGCAGACTGTATTCAAAGCCTGATTCTTCATTTCTTCTGAATTCTCTCCCACTTCGCGTAGTCCCAAAAATCAATTTTAAGGCATAACCCACTTTTTGCACAATAGAATTTTAATCCAGGTCTTAAGAGATTTAGGTACTTACCTCTTGGTCCTTTGAAGAACCCATGCTTTGCTTCACTGTAGCTAGTGGATGTGTCAATCTCGAACTCAGTAATGAATCCTCCCAGAAAACTATCGATCCAATGATCAACGACCCACGCGATGTTATTTTCTGAAGCCTCCAAGCACTTTACTAGTTGGTCCACACAATAGGGTTGTCAAGCTTCCATGTACCCTGACTATCCGCTAATTTGGACAACCACTCATTAAAATTCATTGGGGATAAAGCAGAAGAATATTTCGTGTTTGTTTGTGAATAGGTATCTATTCAACCACTCTTCCCTCGACAAGTGCATATTTCTATTCCCATGAGCAGAAAACATGTGCAACTTCTGATCAAGCCACTTTTCAATTTCTTTCTTACTTGGGAACCTCTTAACACATATCCCTTAGCAAGATCTTGGTCCCAGCAATGGAATCATTTGTTGGATTGTTGGGGCCTGACCCAGGTTCAAAGTTAATTGCGCCAGCCAACAAAACCCTAAACTGTTGGCCCTTTCAGAAACAAACTACAGTATCACTCGAAGTAGTATTGGGGGATGATAGAGCTAGGTTTTTACATCCAGAGGCTTGTGTGATAGTTTCCTATGGCTCTTAGGGCTCAATTCTGTCTTCGTGAACCCTAACCTTATCGAGACAGATAATTAGAGTAATTCACTTAAACGGTATCTATACCTTCGTGAAGGTCATGCAACATTCATAACATGTATAAATTATACTGATCTTCCACTTTCACATATAAGATAAGCATTCATTCATATAAATTGTGATACAAAGCGAAAATACAGAAAACTGCAAAAGTAAGAATAAATGCACAGATGCACAAGTATTGGATCAAAGCTATCTTTATTAGATGAATTCGTTCAAGTACATAATCTCTTTCCCTGTGCACTAAGCTGCAGGGGCATGCACACTCAACATGCGGACTTACCAAGGTATCTACGCTCTCATCTATAGGAGCCTTCCCCTTTGCCTAAGTATAGGAAACAAACTTTACCTGCCTTAGCTTGCTCACTATGACTCTTCTATTTATAGCCTTTGATTTTAAAATACCATGCTCCACACACCATGGGAAAGTCTCAAAACATTCTTATCACCTAACCACCTAAGGGACTAAAGCCCCATTGACTCTTACTATCTTCACGCCCCTCTTCCAAAAAACATAGAGACTTTACATCTTTACAAAAAGGACTTACAAAATTTGGAAAAATTTAACCCCAGGGACCCCATCCCAATAGGGGCTTCCTCCAAGTGCTGCCTGGGGACTAACAGGTATATTTTTTGTTTCTAAACTTGTATACATATATGTGCTTTCATGTATTTTCTCATTGTTTTTCATATACTATGATTTTGAAACTATTCTTTGTTTACTTGCAGATGTGGGGCCGCGGGGGTGTCCATTAGCCTATTTGGTAGGCCACGATCTGAGGAACTTGGGTGTTGCATGGGTTGCCCCTATTCCATAGAAACTGAGGGTGGCGAGGCCACTGATTGTTCCTCGGGGAGGTGCAAAGTGCCCAACATAGCAGTGTGGGTTTGAGATTGGTGGGCTATCTTGAGGGGTAGCGACAGACAAGGATGTAGCTAGATTGCTTATGAATGGTGATGATGCAAGTCACAATTAGGAGCTGTTGTGGTCAAGTTACAAAGTTACCATGATTCTTGTGGATTAGTTAAGTCCCTGACCAGACGGTTTCCCTTTGATGGATGGGCCAACCTACCAGAGGTTTTGGTTGAGATTACGATGTCCATGGAGCAAGCACATCGGCCGATTTTGCATTGTATTGCTATGGATACAACTACTTTTTGTCCTATTTTTTCTCCGGATGTAGAGATTGGGCCACCAGGGCCCTAGGAAGACTTGTTGTTTATTTTTTATTTTTTTCGAGATGATGTATGTACCAGGGAAAGCAACCATTTATGAGGATTCTCCCCTGTATTTTGCTGGCTTATTCCTCTTGGTCATGGGCTAGTTATTTCATGCTAATATATTTTTTGATGTATATATGAGATCATTTTTTGGTGGCTCTCATGATGTGATACATGTGTTTATACTTTTGGTGTATTTCTGCATTTATGTTTCTAGATGTATCTTATGTTGATGTTTTATGTATCTTGATGGTTATATATATGTGATGCATGCCAGTCTAAGAATTTATTAGCGATGTGATCATCTATATGATTTTGATCTCTTGGTATATGTGTACATGTGATTTGATCAAAATATCTAGCTAACCTTTGTGCATGCAGATACTTCTGAAATTTACATGGATCATGGACATGAAAAGTCTTGTTTAACTACGATACTATGAGCTGGGAATCAAGAAATACATGCATGAGATGGATACCTAGGTGGTGGGTATCAACCAAGAGGCCTATGACAATGTCATATTCTACTTGACTATTGGTGGATGACCCGATAAAAGGTCCATTGAAGAGTTGAGGTGTCTGGTTAGGAGAGTATATGGCCCATGCTACAGTAGCGTGATTTTGTGACCATCGAGATGCACCATCAACGAACCTCTGGTGATACATTGGAGGAAGATCCATCTATTGGCATGCGATGAGAGGATGGTTTTCTTAGAATAAATGCATGATGAGTTGACCATAATAAGTAATAATTCATTGTACATACATGTTTACTCTAGCATTTTATGAATGAAATTTCTTGAGGTAGAGACCATTGGCGAGAATTTTTAGCCAAGTCCTGTCGGGCTGGGATAGTATGTATGCCCCCTTGTAGAGGAAATTATTAATGATGTATGGGCCCTTCCAAATGGTTTCAAACTTTCTAGGTCCTATTTTTTCTTGGATGACATCGTAATGGAGGACTAACTCCCCCTCAGTGAATATCTAAGGGGTGATGTGGCGATCGAACAGGGCCTTTAGCCTCTTTTACCAAGGATGGTTTTTTTGGAAAGGCATGTGTTATAGAGGTATCACTTGTGCTATGAGAAGCTTTGGTAGAGTTTACCTATAGTGGTTCGGTACTAACTCAATATATTGTATGAGAGGCAGTACTACTTCTTGTATGGGATGTTGATGCCTTGTTGTTGTTGCATGACATAATATCCTGTGGGGGTATCTATCTTTGAGTCGCGGACTTGGTACGGTGTGGTTGGTTGGTACAGATTGGTTTTAGTACTGCTCTTGGTGCATGTAACCATGGAAGGTACTGACAATTCCTTGTGTGGTGGAATTGAGATCATATGCGACAATAACATCATGTGATTTTTTCTTGGTTGGAGAGGTACTTGTGGGGGATGTGGGCCAGTAAGAAGAAAATGTCATTGAACCTAGTTATTTCATGACATTTATTGATCAAATTATTGGGTTTATGAAATAGGGTGCATGTGATGGGCGATTTTCTTTTCCAGGTTGTTTTGGGTTGCTTTTGGCTTGATTTGGCCTGGTGATGGTGATGGGAGATGAAATGATGGGGGTCTACTTTTGCGGGCCACCTTTTTGCTCAAATACACATAAGATATCTAAGGGTCCTTCTTCACCAGGTGGGGGAGTGGGTTCTACGAACTTCTTATCTGAGTCAAACAGATTAGAGTTTCCGTTCAAATTTACGTACGAAACTGGAAGGTGTGAGCACCTCTTCGTATGATGGTTTTCCTCGTATATCATGCATATATGTTGTTGGCATGTAGGTTTTCTTTTTTGAGAAACCTAGATAGGTAAGTGGTTTTGGTAATGTGTCCATAATCTAGGGTAGAGGTTCACTAGATGTGTAGGTTCATCACACATAGCACATGGTAAAGTAGAGGATGAATGTTGCTGCTTATGCTTCTTTCGTGTGTTGTAGGCAGGTTTTTTAGAGCATGAAGCTACCTCTTCTTGAATGTAGAGGATGTTTTGGAATTTATTGTCCATTTGAGGGTTGGTTGGTGCTATTGTATCATTCATGTTGGTTTGAATGAGTGTGTTTAATGTTTCTCAGTATCGAGAGATATCAAGACAATAATGAGTATAATGCCCATGTTTTTCGCATATAGCTCACGCATGGATGGTACAGATTTCTTTGTTATGAAAAGGTATGGTTTTTTATCATTTTGGTGGAGATATGGTTGCCGATGTTTTGGTGGAATTCATGAGAGTTTCTAACTCATCTAATTCATGGCATATGTCAGTTGGGTGCCCAAATTCTTTAGATAATGCACAGGGTTGCAGGGCCCTGGATAAGTTTGAGGACTCTCCTTTTTTACAATTCCGTTGGTGTAGGTGTAGCACAAAGTTGAGTAAGGGTCATTTCCTGAGGTGGAGGTACAAGGATATTTCCTACTGAAATGTGTCCTGTCTCAGCCGACATGATCATGGGGACAAGGTACCAAATTGGTATCGCGAGAGACATATTTGGTATTGTAATAGTTACCATGGCTTGGTGCAAGAAAAACTTAGATGGGGGGCATAAAAAGGGGGTTCTCATAATGGAGAGAGGTAAAGTAATGACATTATCAGTTGCAGTGGGTGTGGTATCCGAAACTAGTTCCAGGTTTTGGGTGGTGTTTGACGAAGTCATCATGCACACAGGTGCTCCAATATTTGGGACAAGTTCTTGTCTTACAGGAGGTTCTCCTGGGAATGTTCCTAAGAGGATTGATGGCTTAAAATGGCCTGGGATGAGTTTACTGTATGTTGGCTTGATGCGGTCTGTTCCAGGTTCAACGTTATCTACACCAACCAACAAAACCCTAACTACTGGCCCTTTTGGCAACAACCTACGTAGCGCAGGTTGCAGTATCACCCAAAGTAGCATTGGGGGATGACAGAACTAGATTTATGCATCCAGAGGCCTGTGTGATAGTTTTCTGTAGTCTTAGGGCTTAGATCTATCTTCGCGAACCCTTAGTCGTCCCAACAAACAATTACTATAATTGTTCTTAAACAACTTCTAGATCTTCGCGAAGGATCTTAATCATTCATAACATGCATAAAGATTACCGATCTACTATTTCCGCATACCAGATAGGCATTAATTCAGATAAGTTTAACATAGAGAAAAATTATAGATACTTGCAGAAATAAGAGATAATACACAAACGCATCCAAATTGGCGCAAAACTATCTTTATTAAGTATAATCATCCAAGTACAGACTTATTTTCCCTGCGCACTCAGCTGCAAGGGCCCAGGCACTGATCTTGCAGACTTACTTTCCGTTACAAAATTTCTTATCCAATTGACATCTCTTAGACTCATTATGACTCATAAATATATAGCATTTTGTTTATAATACCATGGTCGTGGACCATGGGTGGGTCTTAAAACATTCCTATCACTTACCCACCTAAGGGACTAAAGCCCCTTCAACTCATGCCATATTTGTGCTCCACTTACACATTTTGTGAAGACTTTACATACAAATATTAGCCCAACATTTGACCAAAACTTAACCCCAGGGACCCCATCCCAACAAGCCCCCAACACAAATTGGGTGACTTGCTGTCCCGTCGCTCGATTGGAACTGCAATATTGTTCTGTAGTTCATGTAGCTCAATATTTAGAGCCTAAAAATCAACAGTATCCTGCAAAGTGGCATGTTGTACGTCTTTGACTAGATTCTCTGTAGTAGGGCCTTCCATCGTGAGGACCATTGTTTTGTGTGTTTATTGGATCGATTTCAACTTGTTTTGAACTGATAGAGAAAGATGGCTTGCTTCCTCTATCCATGGCTATGTTCTGGACCTCAAGATGGAATATTTACGATGAAACTCTTTAATCTCTGTCCGCAACTATTTTCCTTATTGTAGTCATGGGAAGCGCTGGACTAGCACCAAAGTGCGCACAGCCAACCGCATTTCATCAAAATACTACTGCTTCTCCCTAATATCAGTACCAATCTTCTATAGAGTGGGGTCCTCTTGAAGATATGTCCAATGTTCCATGGCCTACTCAAATAAGTTGGTTCAGTCCTTGACTGTTGTGTCTAATGTGGCCATCCCCTTCTTAATCGCTACTCCGCACTGCTCCCAGACTTCTAGCGGAGTGGTCGGATGCAACTTCAATTGCAACTTTGAGATCTGCAGCTAAAGTTCAAATCGGACTTGACCAATTTCATCCTTTGGTTTCTTGACCATTGTAGCCAACTTTTGAATATTTGCTACTAACTCTGCATCTTCAGGAATGTGGAACTCTCGCAGCATATTACAAGCCTGTGTAATTGCTGCTTCCATGTTCTGGCTGTGCATGGCCATTTCTTCCTTCTCCTTCAGTACCTATGCCTTTTCTACAAATATCTACTCATTGTTAGTCTTTACCTAGCTGATCACCAGCAGCGCGCGCTACTCCCTAACCCATAGCTCGTCGGATACTCCTTGGTGTAATTTATGGAGGGTCTAGATAGGGAGTTCCACGAGATTGAAAATTGAATCTTTGAGCTGTGATAGCTAGGTGTTTACTTCCCCTAATTTTGCATGCAGGGACCCCTCTGGAAATTGAATGACTCTGAGATCCAGAGTTTGATCTATATCTAGCACAGTCACACTCACTTGCTACAAGCTTGCCTAAATCCTGCTCGCTTGGCCCACGCTCGCTTTCAGCCGCCCCGTTTGAATCTGCATATTGAGTAGGTCCTTTTGCAGATTGCCCAATGCCTGTTGGTACTGCTGCTCGAACTACGTCCATAGTTTTGTTGTAATTTTGTGGACATTATCCCAGCTTTCGTCTAAGTTCCCCTTAATGAGGACCAGTGCATTAACATGCGTATGCCTATCAGACTTCTATTTCTTCCAAGGTCCTAAAGTTGTCTCCTTGGAGTGCTTCTATACTCTAAAGGGGGTGACCTACTCTACGCCCCCACATCCTTCAACGTTAGACTCCTCCTGGTCCTCGATGTGCTGAAAAGCAGACTCCTCAATGTCGATAATAGTCTCCTTGGCGACCCGCTCTTTCTTAGCAGCTTCCTTAATAGTAGCTACCTTGTAGCAACTTCCTTCTTCTACTGTGTAGATTTCTCTTGAGTTGTAGCCAGGTCAACCTCCTTTTGATTTTGTGTTACTATTGCCTACGCAGAGGAGCTTTCCTTGACCTTGCTTGTACCTGCACAAGCGTTTGAGGGGTTCAGCCACTCCCCTGGCCATTTCCCAATGACCTCCTGCACATCTACCTCACTCACCATGTAGGGTAACTTGTACCTTTTTTTCTTCGGATCACATCTCGCATGGATAAACACATTGTGAAAGTCTGCATTGAACTCTGCATAAGCTTCCATTTATTCATATAGAGTTAGTGAGAGCCTCAGCGTTTGGCTTACCACCATGCGGAGATCCATAATGACCAACACCGAAAAAATTTTAGTCTCCATGACCCGCACGGGGTCCTTTGTCACCCACAGTGAAGCGAACTTCACAGCTTTTGGTAAATTAGGTTCTTGTGAAGGGAATTGACTATCTTCTAGCAACCTCCACACGACTAGCACAATCAATGGTAGCATCCAATCATAATGAAATGAATTTCGCTTGTCTTCGGCCTCCCGACAATTTGCCAAAAACACCTTGCAAAGCTACTATGCCCAGTTGTATTGCACGCCCTTAGCACATTGTGCAACTAATGAAATTAATGGCGCTGGAACCTCATCCGCATGACACTTCCACATGATCTTATAGGCCAAGATCTATGCGGAAAACTATACCACCTTTTCTATAATGGAGTGGATGGAATATATTTGTGACTTCTCCAACAAGACGAACTCACTCTTCATCTGGTCTGCGAGTTGTTTTTCTTTGGTTTTTCCTCCAAATGCCTCTTCTGGATCCCCCCCTTGATGGGGCAACATAGTGATCCAAAGGATCAGCATATCTGTAATAAGGATGGTTTATCCCAACCAGAGATACCCATCATGCACCAAGGTGAGAAGTTCTCGAAAACAGACTGTGTTGATGTTGGTTCTGCTGAAATGTTGCATGCAGAGCATACTCAGCGGGCTTGCTTTCTCAACCCCCGTGACCCACTTCATTGGCTCCGGTCGTGTTACTCCTATCTCATCATAATAAATATTCACCAAATACATGTTCCACGCAAGATGTGGGAACCTCTGATGATCTGCCAAGTCTCGATCCTCCAACTTGAGTGGGGGAATGTGTCCTCATAACGTGCCTTCAAATACCGTCCTCTCTAGTAGTAGTGTTGTAGAGACCATAAATTTGGGAGAATCTAGGTCTTTCCACACCTCCACTTTTCCTTTTTACTGTGCAATATACTTCGAGAGTTGTGTCATAAGCTCACCCTCTTCAACTTCCATCTCCTCGATTCCTCAATGAAGCTCTTCTTCATCAAGATCAAGGGGCTCATGTGGCTATTGTGACTTATCCATTTTCCCCTTTTCACGAACCTTATTGGGGTTTTTCTGCGGTGAGTGTCTCACTGGAACTTGCTACAAAATCTTTTGTTTCTTCTCAATGGTAGACGAATTAGGCCTGGGAGACCTCGATACCATTGGAATAGGGGGCAGAACTTTAGTGGTTACAGCTTCAGTGGTTAAGGATTCAGAAATTGTGGCTTTGGTTGTGGGGCGAGTTTCAGCCATTTCTTCCAGGAAGGCCTTACATAAATTTTCGAATACATTAGCTAACTATGGGGGTGAGCAATTAGGCTCGTTCATAGACTTCAGCTCATGGCGTAACACAAGGCTATATAGCTCACAATCGATTTTTAAAGAGAAATGCTCTAACACAGGGTAGGATGCCAGATTTATAGGAGTTTTCGAATTTGAATCCAAACATTCCCTCCAATTTTCGGTCATTAATGCATCTTTCGTAGCATATTTCCAAATATTTTCACCATAAATGCAGCCTCCCCTTCTCCTCCTAATGAAAATTTAGCCATCCAATCATCTATAGTGCATCCAATGGCTACTTTTCAACCTCGCTGTGTGGAACCAACATTCATGGCACAACTCCTCCTAGCACTTCTCTTGCTTCCATTGCGCACCCCCCTTACTTTGTCTTTCGAATTCTCGTGTAGTGTAGCTTATAGTCCCGTACTTCCTTGTAGCTTCCTGGAGTACTAAGACTATCCCGCCATCATGTAGTCATTACGCAGGGGCAGGATCAGCTTTGTACAACTTCAATCGACTACTATTGACTTTTCCCGGAAACAATTCTCCATTCAGCTTCATGAGCTAAACTACACCACCATCTGTAATGTCCTTGACTACATAGGGTCCCAGCCAATGCAATTGAAACATCCTGGGAAATTTCATAAACTTGCTGTCATATAACCAAACAAAATCGTTCACCTGAAAGGTGCAATTCTTTATGTGTCGATCTTTCCATGCCTTCTCGCACTCCTTTTGCACCTATTGGTGAAATCTTGCTAAAAACTGATCTTCCTCTAATTCCATTAGATGTGCAAGGCATTCCTCCATAGTCTCGCGATCAACCATATCAGTCAGCGATGCAATCTGTAGACCTGGAACAATATACTTCATGGGCATCACAACCTCTATCCCATATACCAACTTGAATGAAGTTTGGCCTGTCAACATTTTACACATTGTCCTATATGCCCATAGGACTGCTGGTATGCATACATCCCAATCATTCCTTTTCGCGTTGCGAACCTTCATAAACATTCTCTCCAAGATCTTATTGAATGCTTCAACAATACATTTATCTTGAGGATGATAGGGCGTACTCTTCTGATGTTAAACCTGGAATTATTCAAGGATTGTGACAATTGTCTCATTTAAGAAATGCATACCCCTATCGCTCATCAGTATCTTAGGACACCCAAAGTAAGTCAAGACAAATTTGAAAAGGAACTTTGTAGCCCATCTTATACAAGTTTCTAGTGATCACAAAAAAATCAGTCGTGTGGACCACCAATTCCTTTTTATGTTGTGTAGAATATCCCTCCGAGACTATGCCAAAGGTTAAAAATTGGATTATGTCAACAAAGTGATCATCTGTGAAACGTACAACAAAGAGTTGCACATCTAACAACCCTTCTTCTAAACTAGTGGGCTCTTAGCCTGTCTCAATTCTGGACAAGTGATCTTATCCCACATTCAATCTTCTAGGCTTCACAATCACCTCAAAATTGTATTCTTGAAAGAGAAACAACCACTGACAAATCTTCCCCCCTAACACAGGCTTGTTGACTAGGTACTTGAGAGCGGAGTGATCTGTATACATTTTGAAGTGTGTGCCTAACAGGTAATGTCTGAAATTTTTGTAGTACATAGACCATTGCCAACTCTTCTTGCTTTGTTGTCGAGTAGTTCTTCTTTACCTTTGTCAGCTTCCTACTTGCAAATGCTATAGGGTGATCAATATCATCTTTACCTGGCTAGATCAATACCACACCTAATGCAATCCAGAAGGCATCCACATGAACATGAAATTCATTCTACCAATTTGGGAACACCAAAATGGGTGTAGTCACCATCTTTTCCTTTAAAACATCCAAATTGTTCTAACACTCCTCATCCCAGCAGAATTTCATGTCCTTCTTTAGTAATTTCTCCACTTGCACAGCTATGTGCGCATAAGCTTTGATAAAATTCCTATAGTATCTACTGTGGCCCAATGTTGTGCGCAATTGCTTTACATTCTTTGGAGCCTCTAACTTGAAAATAACAACTATCTTCATAGGGTCTACCATTAATCCCTACTTGCAGACCACATGGCCTAGAAATATCCCATAGGGCACACAAAAGATACATTTCTTCAAATTTAGGGAAATCTAGTATCTGTGAAAAGTATCCAACATAAGGCACAAACTTGCAACGTGGCTCTTTACCAACCAAAACATAGTCCAATCATCAAAATAGACTTCTAAGAATTTATGGATGAATCCCTTAAAAACTGCAATTACGACCCTTGACAAGACCGCAGACGCATTCTTCAGCCCAAATGGTATCACTGTGTACTGGAAGCATCCCCACTCCATCACGAAGGTAGCCTTGATGCGATCCTATGGTGTGATATTAATCTGATGGTACCCTAAGAATCCCTCAGTGAACGAATATGCTTCATGCCTGCCAACATTCTCCAAAACTTCATCCATAAATGCAATTGGAAATGGGTCATGAAGGCATGCATCATTGAGATTTATCAAATCTATGCATATCCTAATTTCATATTGTTGCTTCTTCTCCTGAACAACCATAGGGCTCACCCTATCAGATTCTTCCACCGGCTCAATGATTCTAGCCTCTAGCATTTTTTCCAGCTCTTTGTGCACCTTCTCCTTATATTTGGGATTTAGCTGGTAGAGTCTATGTTTCATAGGCTCTGCATTAGGTATTAGAGTGATCTTCATTACACCTAGATCCTCTACTATTCCTTTCAAGTCTAAGAAGTTGGTAGGAAACAAATCCTGGCATTCGTGCAGTAGTTCTGCAACCTTATCAATTGTATCTTCATCCCAATAATCGATTATCTTTGCAAACTTAGGCTGCGCGTCGGATCCAATGTTCAGTTACCTTGTCTTCAAAGGTTCCGTTATATCAGGGTTTACTGGTTTGGGCCCTCTAACCTCGCTCTGTCCCTCAGACTCTGGAATGTTTATATTTATTGGATCCTCTTCTTATTCTGCAGTCATGTTGTAGCATTCTAGCGCATGGCACATTTGTTTGGTTGAACCCATTCTACCGGCTCCTCAGGAATTCTGAATATTGTTGCGTTAATTTCCTTGAGCACTTCATCAATGCACACAAATCCATCCTCAAAGCTGAAAGTTAACAAGAGACTTTCCCTCAGGATATTCCACTCCATCATCCCATGGCATAGCTCCATTTCCAAGTACCAGTTCATCAAAATAGTATATAGGGTGTGAAAAAATATATGTATCCATTCCAATTGAGGGTCGTCCCCCCAAGCTTTAATCTATGGCACCAAATGTTCACGTAGATTTTCCTTGCCTAAATATTTCTATGTGAGGTAGGTATTCGCATACCTGAACCTTAGCTTCATCATTTGCTTGTATTCTTTCCAGTCAACAAAGCTACTCTTATGTGTACCCCACCAATGGGAAGGTGTAGCATGCAACACCAGATCAAGCACTTGGAATTGATGCTCTTATAGCACCTCCCTTTCAAACTTATCTAGAAACAAACTAACATCATCTAAGCCATCATAATGAGGATTATTTCTTACCTCTATGGATACACATCGAAGCGATTTTGTCATCATATTGCAGTGTAGCGTTGAAACTTTGTGCAACCTATTCTGCCAATGCTTGAGTTCTTCCTTTGAATCCAAGGTGCATGAGCTATATTTATCTTATGTAATTCACCCATCTACAGTGGGATTGATCCAATCTTCATTGCACACAATGATCTTGTATATTTGATCCAAATCGCCTTCTTCTTCATAGTCATAGACTGGTTGAGAGTAGCGCACTCCTTCCATGGAATCCAACAGGACAATAACCCAGAGTTCCTTCCTTTCAATTGTCATTCTTTGGTTTTTTCAGATTAATTACTACATCCCTATCGAAGTCCCAATCAATTCTTAATAGTGTAGGGTAAAGATTGTTGTCATCTACTATTTCAATTACTTCAAAGTCAGCCAGAGCACTTTCTCCCTCAATGTCTATTTTTACCCTCATACAGGTGCCCCATAGGAATGATATTTTGCTGATTGGCCATGCATAATTGTATATGAGACCATTGTAGTGCACGTCTCCCCATCCTTTTCCAAGTCTGCCTTGGTAGCACATTCACATTAGATCCCCGATCCTGGATGACTTGATCCATCTCATACTCTCCAATCTGCGCAGTTAGCTTCATTTCGCGCCCTGTTCGCTTCTTATGTTTACCCAATTTTCTCACAGTGTGCTATTTGGGAGGAGTCTTCATTTTACCTTTATAGTTGTCAATTAGCTCCTAGAGCCCTTCCAATGCCTTCCTATCCTGCAACAACTTCATACAGTTTTTTAGGAAAGTAGCCAATAGAGAGGGATCCATGTCCTGTGATTCATTGTTTCTAGCCATTTTCTCTTGACTTCCCGACGTTTCTTGGCCTCCATAAAAGTTTCTTTAGGCTTGTTGAGATCGAATCCGACTTCTTTTTTGGCAATCTTGTGCACCCAGCCTTTGGTTTTTGGATTCTTTCCTTTATTGTCTCCCATGGCAATACCACTTCAAATCACGACATTGATGCTATGGTCCTCTCTGTGAGGCTCCACCCTCATCATCTGTATATTTTGCATGGGTTGTTGATTTTTTTCTCCTACATTTTAGCTATCAGCACTGAGCAATCCTATATCACATGGTCAAACTATCTACATTACTAACAGGCTGGATGTGTTGGTTTCTAACAGTCACCCAAAAAATATTCTACTTCTCCATAGTTGTGGAAAATAACTTGTCCACGACCTCTTCCAACCCCTCCACCTCTTCCTCTTCCATGGCCCTCGAATCCTCCGCGCGCTGCACCTGTGCCCTGATCCTAAGGATTATTTTTTGCATGCATCTGATACATATGGGTCCGATCCATCATTAGTTCGTAGCTTCAACATTTTTTCTCATCATGCCCAATTGATTTACAGAAGGTACAAAAAAATTGTTGTAGAGTCTGTACAAAATTTTGCAAGAGGTGACAATGGTCAATTGCATGCTTCCCAGCTATTTGGCACATAGTGTACCATAAGGGTACTCCTGTGCTCAATCCTTCAATGTTCACAGGCTTCAAAGGAACATGAACTCCTCCAAATAGGTAATTCTAATAAATAGGATAGTGATCCTTACCATGTCCCTTATCTTTACATTTTATGCACCAAACTTCCACGTGCATCTCAGGCTGAGCTTCCTTTCCTGTCTTCAAGATCTGGAACTCCATGTGTAGGATTTCCAAGTGCAACTAGATCTATTGTACTCCAACATTCGTATCTTGCACTGGTGAGGCTTCCAACCTCATCGCGATCTCCACATCTTCTGCTTGCATTCCTATTTTATGTCGTGATAATGATAATCTCAGATGAGGCAATAGTGAAGCAATATACCAGTCTCCTTCTTAATCATCCATGATTTTCATATTAGCCTGCCAGATTAGGTATTTGAACCTCTAATCAAAGTCCCACACAGACTCTTTTATCCTCTATTGTATTTCCTTAAACTTCGTTACGGACTATGCCTGAGACTTAGGCATTTTAAACTCATTGTTCATTGCTTGCTGAGTCTCCGCCATCGTCGCACCAGGTTGATCCATATAGCACTTGATATACCAAGTCAGTTTCTTGTCCTACACCATTGTGACTAGCTGTGCTTTCTTCATATTATCATCAGTAATATGTTGTTCCTTCCACACAGCATCTGCGATGAACCAGAATTTCTCAGGGTCCTTGCTTCCCACCCCTTTAAAGATCAACATATTCATTGTGTTCACCATGTTGAATGGTTGATGCAGAGGTGGAGGTGGAGGTGGCGGTGGAGTGGATGGATGGGGTATCCCCGGGATACCCTGGCTTACTATTTGCAGTGCACTTCGTGGTGTTCTCAGAATAGTTCCTTCGTCGTCACTATTAGAAGATCCTAACAATAGACTGTATTTAGAGCTTGATTCTTCATTCCTTCTAAAGGGTTTTTCACTTCGCGTAGTCCCAAACATCAATGTAATGGAATAACCCGTTTTTCACACAACAACATCTTAATCCAGGTCTTTAGAGATTTTAAGTACTTACCTCTTAGTCCTTTGAAGAATCTGTGCTCTGCTTCACTATAGCTGATGGTCGTATTGATCGCAAGTTTAGTGATGAATCCTCCTAAGATACGATCAATCCAATGATCAACGACTCGCGCGATGTTATTTTCTGAAGCTTCCAAGTGTTTTACCAGTTCAGGGGTCTGCACAATAGGGCTGCCAAACTTCCACATACCCTGACTATCCACTAACCTAGAAAACCACTTCAGAAAATCACAAGGAAAGAAACAGAAGAAGGCTTCAAGCTTGTCCATGTACATGTATTTATGCGGCCAATCTTCCTTGGATAAGTGCAAATTTATGTTCTCCTGTGCTGCAAAAGTGTTCAGCTTTCAGTCAATCCACTTCTCAATTTCTTTCTTGGTAGTGAACCAATTATTCGACATCACATATTCCTCAGACATATCCCAGCCCCAACAATGAAACCATTTGTTGGCTTGATGAGTTTTGACCCATGTTCAGCGTTATCTATGCCAACCAACAAAATCCTAACTGTTGGCCCTTTCAGCAACAACTTGCATAGTGAAGGCTACAATTTCACTCGAAGTAGTATTGGGGGATAACAGAACCAAGTTTCTGCATCGAGAGGCGTGTATGATAGGTTTCTATAGTCCTATGGTTTATATCTATCTTCGCGAACCCTTAACCCTTCCGAATAGACAATTACTGTAATTGTGCTTAAACAACTTCTAGATCTTCACGAAGGCCCTTAATCATTCATAACATGCATAAAGATTATTGATCTACTATTTTCAGACACCATATAAGCATTAATTTAGATAATATTAACACAAAGTGAAATTATAGATACTTGTAGAAATAAGATATAATACACAAATGCATCCAAATTGGTTCAAAACTGTCTTTATTATGTATAATTGTTCAAGTACAGACTTCTTTTCCCTGTGCACTCGGCTCTAGGGGCCTGCACACTCAGCTTGTGATTTGCCAAGGTCTCCACGCACTCAGCTGTAGGAGCCTTCCCCTTTCAACTAAGTACAAGAAACAAACATTTCCTGCCTTAGCTTACCTGCCCTTACAAAATTTCTTATCCTATTGATATCTCTTAGACTCACTATGACTAATCTATATATAATAATGTGCTTACAATACCATGGTCCATGAGCCATGGGAAGGTCTCAAAACCTTCCTATCACTTACCCACCTAAGGGACTATTCAAGCCTCAAAATTTGCTACAACAACATTGGGGGATGACCACCCGATCCGGACCTTGAAAGCAACTCCTTTTCCGTTTGGTATGGTGGCTTTGGCTAGTTTAACTAGATCCAGTTACCTTCTCTCAATCTCCAAATGGCTTAAAATATGAATTTCATCCATCAATGGGGAAGAGACATTAGATCAGCCCTCTTGCTGATCAGGCAAGAAAATGATCCTTAAGCTGATCTGGGTTAATCCAAGCCCCAATTAAGGTATGCCTCTTTGGGAAGAGGAATTATAAGAATGTAAAATTAAATCTAAATGAAAGCTTATTCTATAATGTAAGAAAAAGAAACTAAATCCCAATCCTATCTTAATTAAGAAGATATAGATCTACCCCAACTGAGAAAAAGATATTTAAATGGTTGGGATTTCAGTATGTCTGGCTTATAATGAATATCAAGCTAATGCAGTATTTCAATTAACTAACGTTATTTATACCAAAACATATTCTATTCAAATACCACTTAACTGAAGTAATAAACCAACAACATTTAGGAAGAAGTTCACAAATGATGTTGATTGTTTGATCAGTAATTCGAATAATTAAACACTAATATGAGGAAGTAGTTCACACCATATCACTATTTGTTAAACCAGTATTAAAAGACATATTTCTGAGTAAATAGTTACTCAAAAATCAGAATTCAAACCATAAGAGAAGAGATAAATAATAACATATGATTAAGAAAAATTACTCATCCCGACAATAGTGCACAAATATGAATAAAATGAAACTATTATTTAAAATAGTAGTATTAGAAATACCAATTTATTGAATCCATTTCTCTAGCTCTGGTCTCCAATAGTCCTCTACAATCTTTGAACTTTTGTTGTTACAACAAGAGTTGCAGTAGTGCAAACTTTGTTCTCCATACATAATTCAAAATGCAAAAGAAAAATCCTCAATAATCCCCAGATCTGAGATTTTCTCTCCTCTCACCTACAACTCTAAATCCCTATTATAGTAGTTCTTTTAGAATTCTAAATTACAGAAGAGAGAAACCCTCCAATTACATTCTACAATATACTTTTTACAATATTTACAAAAAAATTCTTAACAAGAAAGTTTGTTGAATAAGAAATATGTCAATCAATTTTTATTGGCTCAAAATTCCATTTTTCAATTGTTGGAGCATTCTCATTGACTGAGATCTTTTTTTCCTTATACCTTCAATTACTTTTGTACAAAAACAAATCAAAACTAAATTAAAATGAAAAATAAAATCAAAATGCTAAATCTGGAATTAAAAGAAATCCAATCAAATTCAATTAAAAAACAATTTAGAAAGAAATCATAGCTTTATATTGATCGTTGTGAGGATTTAGTTTTCCAAGGAGAACATAGGTGAATGAATCTGCAAATGAGAATGTAGAAAATAATACTCAGAAAATTGATTTTGTTTTAAAAAATTTGGAGCCTGATCTTCTTTTAGATCTTATACCTAATATATGATCAAATATGGAAATGAAACAACTTCAAAAATATTCTAAACAATCTTATCTTTCCAATGAGCCATCATGGGCCTCATTTGGCGAAGTAAAACTCCACTTATGAGCTTCTGAAGTTGGTATATTAAAATTGCTAGAATTCTGGAAATTCTATTGCTTGGGCTAAAATTTTGAATTTTTTTATTATTAAATTTTAATCCTAAATTAAGTTAAAGTTATTATTTAATTAATGCTAATTTAATTGAAAAATTAATTAAGTTACAAAATTTAATTAATAAATTAAAATTTTAATTAAAATATAATTATATTATATGAATATTATTAACAAATTATATTAAAATTGTAATATAATATTATAATTAAAATATAATATAATATATTAATTATTAATTACAAATCATATTAACATTATATGAACCATATGTGAAATGGGGAAGATAAGGTAATGGAGGTGAGTGGAGTGTCAGGTGGGGTAACGTGAGGGTGAGTGAGGTGGAGTTACAGGAGGCATAAGGTGAAACAAAAAACTTTATATTAAACTTTCTTAACCCTCCTATTTTTTCCAAATCGCATATTGGATGGTTTTATACAAACACATAAAAACAAACAATTTTATTTGCAATATGCGATGTATCGCAATCACAATATCACAACAGAAATTATTGATCACAATTTTAAAATCACAATATTTTATCACATTTCTTTCTTAGATCGAGATTTTCAAAGGAAAGAAGTGATATGAAGTGGGGCCCACATGGAATTAATAATCCTACAAATTGGACTATAGCGAGTTTGCAATTTTGAGAATCTGGTCTTGGCAACTTGTTTTTAAATAATAAATTTTCAAGTAATTTAACAAGATTCTGAAACACAATTTCATCCATTGTATGATTTAGCTAGCTCATTTTGTAGGACCGTTAGTGAAAAAAATGAAAGAATATTAGTAAAAGCTAAATTAGCTATAAAAACTCAAAATATTATACATTTATTTACATTTTTAGTCTAGGCAAGAAAACGATCAAACTTCATGGGAGTGCCATTTACAAACAGGTTCATCAAATGAGTCAAACATGTATTAATGGAAAGCTTGTGAAAAGTCAGATTCAATGAAACAATCAAAACAAAAATTCAACGAAAATGAAAAAATGATAAAATTGCAAGACAATTAACTGAAATAAAAATCATAAAAGATGCTTAGCCAAAAATAAATGGAAAGGGTCCCCATTATTTGAAATAATATGGGGTGTTGGTTTTTCCCTAAAACAATGGTGACACACTGGGAAGAACCAGTTATATTTGGCTAAAGATAATGAACTTTAATTTTCCCAAAGGTTAAAAATAATGGAAACCACGAAATCATCTAACAGTAGAACATTTCCATAGGTCCCACTTAAATAGATTAAGCAATATGAGTTTGTAAAGAGAAGTACTTAAAACAAAGTCAAGTAAAATTCATTAATCCAAATTTGGGAAACTTTATTTTAAAACTACCTCGTATGAAAAATAGAAGAAGATACAGATAGGAGTTTTTGATAAAGCATATATTCATTTTATGATTGTATCTGACATCTCTTCACGGCCATCAAGCCTAAACAATACCCAGATGAAGTTGTCTTTTATGCCATACAATCCTAGTCCTGCTACTATCGGGCATTCATAGACCCTGACAAGTTTACTTGTATTTCACATGCTTCCTCTTTAATCACTCTTTTGATAAGTGCATTTTGCAAGCTTTTAGTTTATGATGTATTTGAGTGAAAGAGGTGAGATGGTAATAGAGATTTATGTTTAATGGACATAATACTTTCATAAATTTTTCTCCAAATTCTTTCCCTATAGCTATGAATTAGAGGCTTTTATGTGGAGGGGTGGGAGGGATTCATTGTGTTAAACTCAAATCAATTCTTTCCTTGAAAAATTAAACCCAATCACTTTGTAAGGATGTGTGTTTCTCCATGAAAATATTTAAAGCAAGAGTAATTATGGTTCCATAAGGATATGCCTTTAATGATAAATGAAATTCACTAATATAGGCAGAGTTAAGATTTCTCCCTGTATGTCAACTGTTGTTGAACAAGAAAGGTCTTTTCACATATACCATGGTAGAGTCACCAAAATGAAAGAAAAACTAAAAAGAAAAGAAAAAGGGTTCCTAAGCTAAAGTAAGAAAATAAGTCATCAATCAAAAATGAAAATGAAGAAGGTGAAAAGTAAAAGAAAAATCCAATTTTTTAAAAGATAAAATCCAACAAGACAATTTATATCAATGTCTCAATGAGGCAAAGTAAAAGAAAATAATCATGTGAATGTTCCTTCTTTTGTTGAGATTTAGATAAATTTTATCTTGTAGAGTTATAAGCATTTTGGATTGCGATAAAAGTGATGATAAAATTCAGCGACAACAAAAAAATTCTTGTCTGGTGTCAATTGTTTTGTTTCAAAGCATCATCTTAACCATTTTCTAACAAAATAAATGCTTAAAGAAACAATCTAAAGGTTCAACAACTCCCTAGTGTAGATGGTTCGATGAGGATCATTACTAAGAAAAGGAGACTGAATTCCAAATCTGATCTAGTGGAAATGTGAGAAGTTTTATGAGGAGTTGAAAAATAGAGTTTTATATCAACAAAAATTAAAAACAAAACTGAAACCAAAAGTAAATAAATGAAAGTGGGCACATGGAACTTACCATTTGGAGAATTGCGTTCAATCTTACCTGAGAGGTATCATTTTCTCCAACAAAAGATAACTTCTTCCTTTAATTAGAATTAAAAGGATGAAGAAGTTGAATTGACTAAAATCTTATTGACCCACAATCATCACTTATTAAATCTAAACTAAAACAAGCAACAAACTAGAAGAAAACAATGTTTCATGTTCCAGGAATATGAAGTGAACTGAATTCATCAGAGATGAGAATGAAAGGATGTTTTTTAATGAATTGTAGTGATGAATGTTCTCATAATATTATAAGTTTCATATCAACTCCATGATTTTCATAAATATTTCATAATTAAGACCAAATCCAAGATAATGAAATACAGATGTGTAGATGGGGAGGTCTTGAATTTCATATATTAAATATAGAGTGATATATCTAAAACTCAAATATAAGAGAAATAAAAATGATTTAACCATGTTGCAATTTTGTTATCAATTGCTTCATTACCATAGTGGTTGCCCAAGAGTGCCTTAAAATATTTTATACAACACAATGTCTTATCAAATTTTTTGCATCACAAGTTTTTCTGCCATGCATAACTTCAAACTGCGAGATTCACCTTTGTTGATATGTGATTGAATGTTATATAATAGTTAAAAGTCATTGGTAGAGAGGCATATATCGGAGTTTATCGCATCGGAGGATGTCAAGACAATATGTGATTTGAGTTTTGCGATGTGATATAAGTATTGTGAGGCAAGTTTGCGATATGAGCATATGTAATGAGAAATTATGATGGAGTGATTGCTATATCAGAGAATAGTCATATCGACGATCATAATTATTAACAAAATGAAATTCCGATATGATTCTTGTGATAATAGGATTACGATAAATGACATGGCTCACTAATGGGACTGACTTTGAGTTTTATAAGAAATCGACAATCAGAAGATTTTGAATGCAGGATGTAATATCGTTGATACACTGATATGTAATATGGAATGGACCTGATCATTTTATTAAATAAATTCAATCTCATATCAGATCCGGGATATTAGAACTTTTAAATGTATGTCCCAATCGAAATTGTGATTTTATGAGCAAATGCGATATCTTTTAAAACTGAATTTAAATGCCATATCGGGTCTAGGACATCAGAACTTTTTAAAACATGTGCTTAAACTAAAATTTTGATTTATAAATGGATGCGATATCTTTTAAAACTAAATTTAAATGCCACGTTGGGTCCGGAATTGGGTGGATATTGCAATACTTCAATTGATGCTTTATAAAATGTCTCAACATTAGGATGATCTGATAATGATATATGACAATACGACGAGATTGGGGCATTTTAAAGTATCCAAAAATAGAAGTGCCCAACTCAAATTTTCCTTTCTATAAAAACTCCATTCAATAACTTGATTAGCCATCAGATTATTTGATCAAAGGAAGATGTTATTATGACTTTCTCATGAGGAGAGTTGTGATATTATAATGATGGAAGGTGAATTTCCCGATAAAAGCTCTAAACATAATTTTAATGAAATATATAAGGAAAATTAATGAATCCTCAAATTTTGACAAAACAACTAATACTTTCCTGAGCATGCTATAGATTTAAAATAGTTTCCTGCTTATTTCAAGTCTCCAAAATCAAAGCAATGAAGACGAATCCAAAATTGTTAAGTTGCAGCAAATTCTTGGAATTTATTCATGTATGATCATCGTGATGAAATTTTTGCAAAATAAAATAATCAAGTGCTTTTCACAAATGCGTATGATCTAAGAGCTTCTAAAATATTCTCAGCTACTTTTCCAAAAATGAAAGGGAATGCCCATAAGAAGTCAGATTCATTAGTTGCTTTATTGAAATATGAAATAGGTGCTAAGAGAAAATAAATCTAATCTAAATCTAATCTATTCCTACTTCTAACATAATTAAGGAAACATGACTAGGTATAGTCATACTTTCAATATAACCACTCTCTCATTTTAATTCCTACATGTATGTACAGATCAATCATTAGTAACAAAAATACAAATAAAATTAAACTATGGAAAATAAACTTGAAAGTAGAATGTACAGTTATTGCTAATATATTATTTACAATTACCTTCTCTTGAAATGTCCTTTCGAGTTGAATTTCAATTGGATCATAGAAATATGGATGGATTACATTATTGATTGGGAGATGTTAAAAAGAGAATATGACAGGCCAGATCGTGAGAATAAGATTTTAGATACAATGGCCTTCATAAATTTGTTAGTGTTATGTACAAGTGTTAAACTATTAACAATCTTCTGTGAAGGAAAACTTTCCAAATATTTTTCAAAGGGGTCTCTGAAAAATGGATGAAAATCTATTATATACAGTGGAAGATTATTAATTGAATTAAATTGTTGGTAATATTGTCAAAATGCACTCTCTTGTTGACACTGCCTTTGAGAAGGTAGAAGTAATCAATAAGAAATGAACATCAGCTGAAATTGGAAGAGAAATGGCTCTTGATGTTCACGATTAGAATCTGAAACTTCATTTTCCCATTCAGAAAACACATCAATTAAGTGTTCAATACTGAGCTGCTCAATATGCCAGCCCAAATTATCTAAAAATCAAAAATTAAAAACATAAAATAAATCTGAAGTTAAAAATAAGTGAAGGAAAAATAGTAAAATCAAATCATAGTTTACACTAGTGTTACAATTATTGTAACAACACAATTGGGATTGATTTAATACATTTTCCTTTTGACAAGACTTGGTCAGAATAATAGAATTCAGATTATTTCTAATACCAACTTGTGAATTAGAAAGAGAATCATGACTATGAATAGGAATGAGATCTTGATTGCCATATAGATCATAGATTGAAATACTTTCTTGAATGCTGAAATCATGAGTATGATTAATTATTTCAAAATGAGAACTATTTGAAACAATTTCTGAATTAGAGTGTTCTTCATTTTCACATTTGATTAGAATTTGATTATGAAGATTCAATAATGAAGTATAAAAATCAATGTCCTCAATGTCAAATTAACTATCATAAATGACCTCACAACATTCATTAGAATTCCCTTCGATCTTATCGAATGTATCAAAACAAGAAGGAATATAAAGTACATGTTCATTAATGCCAAAAGAATGATCAATAATTAATTCTCTATCTTGATAAAAAATAATAGGCAATTCATTAAGATCAACCTCTTTGTTTTCAAGAATATCATTAATTTTAAGAGGGGACAAATTTCTATAAGAAAAAATATCAGGATAAATGGAAAAATGAGAATTAGAAGTAATGGATTTAAAAATGTCTCTATTTGAGAACTCTTGTGCATTCTTCTCATTGCAAATTTCAGATTTGAGAGCATTCATTGGTGTACTTGTGCTTTCTTGAAGAATGTTGTTTTGCTGTCCTGAATTTGGCAGTTGTTCATCATAAAACAATTCATGAATTTGTATAGAAGGCTGCGTGTTATTGGAAACTTTGGTTGCTGCTTGTACTTGCTGATTTATGTTCTGATTTTCTGAATTTAACACATACTAATTTTTAGATTTCGAAGCGATATTTTCTTCACGGTTATTGCTGGTATCTTCTTGCAATGGAATAGTAAAATTTTCCAAGCTTTGTGATTGAGATTCACTAACATGTGAAGATGCATCCAAATCAATATCAATACCGTAGGAAGTGTGCACTAAATGAAGGAATTTATTGTACATAATAGAGGCCATTTCATGATCATTTGTTTGCATCTTCATATTGGAATTCTCAATGTAATTGGAAGGAGTTTGAGCAAAGATTGGAATAATTCACATGGATTATGAATGGGTGGAAGAGAGAAAATATGTTCATAGCAATCTAATAATTCATCTTCTGTAGGTGTTTCTTCAATTTTAAATTTCAAACAATTTAAACGAAATCGAATGGTAAAATCAATCAAAGACTCATTTTCAAACCTTCGTAAATCTTCAAAAGTGTCACACGCTTGTTCGTAGTTATAGTCATCAAATTTACAAAGGAACATTGTAAAAAATTGATCCCAGCTATGAATTGAGGGAACTAGAAGCAATTGACACCATCTTCTAGCTTTTGCCAAGAATGTAAGAGTAAAAATGTTGCATAAAATACCTTCATCAATTCCTTGAAAAGTAGAATTTGAAAATTTCTGAATGATTTGTAAAGAATGATTAAATGCATAAATATTGCTCTTACCATTAAACTTTACCTGAGACAAGAGTCTTACCACTTCAGGTGGAGTATTGGAAGATGCACGTCCATGGATACAACTCCAAATTGGAAGTTTAAGAGGCGCCATCATGATAAATAAAATGTTAGAATAAAAATACTCTAACAGAAAACAAGTTTCAGGTTGTCCTGCTAGCGCCAAAAATGTTGAAGCCTTGAAATTCGTTGCAACAACATTGGGGGATGACCACCCGGTTTGGACCTTGAAAGAATCTCCTTTTTTGTTTGGTATGGTGGCTCTGACTGGTTTAACTAGGTCTAGTTACCTTATCTCAATCTCCAAATGACTTAAAATATGACTATGGGGAACGGATCTCCTGGGGTCAATTTTGGGGTTAAAAGCCCACGTTTTGGGGCTAAAGGCCAAAGTTTTGTGTAAAGAATATAAAGTCTCCACATTTTTTGGTCACGGAGCACGAAGATATAAACAGTCAAAAAGGGTTTTTTCCCTTAGTTTAGATAGTTCGTGTCAGCTTGATGAGATCTTCCCTTAGTCTATGGGCCATGGGAATGTATAAAAGGGGAGTCTTATAAGAGTCTAAGGTAAGTTTTTGGTAGAGTTCTAAGTAAGTGTTTGAGTCTGTGAGAGCTAAGAGCAAAGAGTCTTAGCGTAGGAAGAAGCTCTGCAGCTGAGTGCATAGAGGCCTAGGGTAGAATTCCGTAGCTGAGTGTGTGGACCCCTACAATTGTGTGCACATAAAAGTTAGAGCCTGTACTGGAGTTCTGAACCATCAATAAAGAGAATTTTCAAGGAGATATCTATGTATGAGTTATTGTACTTTTGTTATGAATGTTGTGATTATGTTATGTTGAATACTGAGTTTATGAATTAATGTTATATTGATGTGCAAATCTATGTATTTTACTTTGTCATATGAACACAAGTAGGAATATCTGTTTACATGAAGATAACCATAATGCATGTTAAAGTTAATCAATACTTAAGATAATCTGGGTAGACATAGAAGTAAGGATAATTATAGAGGCACGTAAGCGTCTGAATTGGCTATTTATGGTCTACGAAGTATGATCAGAGACTTTCATGAAGGCTTCAAGGAAAAATAAGAGAAGTTCATTGATAAGCCCTAAAGGGCTTATCGATCTAGGATAAGGTAGAGTGAAGGTCTAAAAGCAACATCGCTACCATCTCAAGGTGTATAAACTTGGTTCCTGCAACCCCCCATACCGCTTCGGGTGAGAGTTGAGTGCATGCTTCGCGGATTGATGCTGAAAGGGCTAGTAGTATAGGGATTTTCCTGGCTACTTAATGCTGAACCTAGGTTGGGGCCCATCAAGCCAGAAAATGGTTTCGTTGCCGTGACCAAGATCTGCATAATGAGATGTGTGATGTCACATCATTGGAATCCAACTAAGGAGATTAAAGACTGGTTGGACAGAAAGATCCACAAATTCGCGGTGCAAGTAAACATAAATCCAAGATTGATGAAAGAACAATGGTTGGACAGATATTTGTACACAGAGATACATGAAATATTCTTATGTCCCTTCTCGGTTGAATTATACGAGTGGATCGCGAAGTTGGAAGACGGCTAAGGGAGGTGGAGGCTTGACTGTCTGATTTTCTAGACCCCATAGTTAGTGTGGAGATTGGAAGCCTCTAAAGATAAGATCGCGCACACTATCGATCATTGGCTCGATCATATCATATGAGGATTTGTGACAGAGTTCGTGGTCGATACTTCAGTCAGTTATAGCGAAGCAGAGTGGCACTTCTTCAAAGGACCACGAGGTAAGTATTTAAGGTCTTTAAATACTTGGATTAAGATGTTATTGTGTGAAAAACAGGTTATGCAGTTACCTTGATGTTTGGGGCTACGCGAAGTGGAAGGACATTCTGGGATGGAGGAAGAAAAATCCCTGAATATAGCTCGCTGATTGAAACTCCTCTCAGTGACGGCGAGGGAGAAACACAATCTTCTCTATAGAACACTGTTCAGTTAATAAAAAAAGGGTTCCTGCGAATACCTCATCCACCCACATCGCCTCCATCTTCACCTCCACCGCTTACACCCTCGCCCACACCACCGCCACCTCTGCCACCGTTCAATATGGCGAACTTCGTAAAACTACCTATGTTCAAGGAAATAGGAAATGAAGATCCAAACCAATTTTGGTTCATCGCGAATGCTATATGGGAAGCTCAAGGTATCATAGATGATAAAACTAAGAAAGCAATGTTGGTTAGTGCTTTGCAAGACTACGCACTAACATGGTACATTAAGTATTGCACTGATAATCCGATGTCCACATTGGCAGATATCTAGACTGCGCTAAATAAGTAATTCAGTAGACCTAAATCTGAAGCGCAATCAATTGTGGGATTCAAAGATATCATGACGAAGCCTGGTGAGACACCCAGGGATTTGGATCTGAGATTGAAGTGTACGATCCATGAGGCTAACATGAATCTGACTGATCGGTAGCACCGCAAATGGTTTTTGGCTTCACTCCTGCCTCATCTAAGGGTTGTGCTATCACAATAGAAGATTGGGACCCAGGCGGAAGCTCTGGAAATCATGACGAGATTGCACGAGACACCAATGCAAGATGGTAATCTGGGGATTCAGCAGATTCATGTGCAATTGCAGAACCTTTGCCTCAAAATGTAAACTTTGAAGAAAGATTGAACAGCTCGACCTAAGGCGCGCGAAGAAGTTTGGTCCCTAAAGTGCAAAAGCCAAGGGCATGACAAAGATCACTGTCCACTTTGGACAGATTATGTTGCAGTAGGGGGACCAATGCCTCTGAGGCTGGGAAACATGCGACATACAATTGCCATTTGCTGTAGAAATTCATACAGACATCGCAATAGCTCTTCTACAACTTTTGTCAATTAGTGGGTCATGATGAGTGCAATTGTCGGAGTTATGAATTAATGATGGGTAGGACACCTGCATACAGGGTGCACGTAGAAGCACAGTCTAAGTTACAAAATTTAATTAATAAATTTTAATTTTAATTAAAATATAATATAATTATATTAATATTATAATATAATATTATAATTAAAATATAATATATTATAACAATAATATAATATATTAATTATATTAATTACAAATCATCTTAACATTATATGAACCATACATGAAATGGGGAATGGAGGGATAAGGTAACGAAGGTGAGTGGAGTGTCAGGTGGGGTGACGTGAGGGTGAGTGAGGTGGACGTATGGGAGGCATAAGGAAAAACCAAAAACTTTATATTAAAATTTCTTAACCCTCCGCATTTTTTCCAAATTGCATATCAGATGGTTTAATACAAGCACATGAAAAAAAACAATTTTATTTACGATATGCGGTTTGCGATGTATCGCAATCGCAATATCACATCGCAAATTGTTGATTGCAATTTTAAAATCACAATTTTTGATTGCATTTATTTCTTACATCAGGATTTTGGAAGGAAGGAAGTGATATGAAGTGGGGCACACGTGGAATTAATAATCCTACAAATTGGACTATAGCCTCTTTTCAATTTTGAGAATATGGTCTTGGCAACTTATTTTAAAATAATAAATTGGAGTAAATTACCAAGATTCTGAAACACGATTTTAGCTGTTGTATGATTTAGCTCGGTCATTTTGTAGGACCGTTAGTGAAAGAATGAAAGAATATTAGTAAAAACTAAATAAGATTTAATATTTACAATGAATGACCATTGAACTTAATTAGCTATGAAAAATCGAAATATTATACATTTATTTACATTTTTAGTAGAGGCGAGAAAATGATGAAACTTCAAAGGAGTGCCATTTACAAACTAGTTAATCAAATGAGTCGAAACAAGTATTGATGGAAAGCTTGTGAAAAGTCAGATTCAATGAAATAATCAAAATAGAAATTTAACGGAAATGAAAAAATGATACAATTGTAACACAATTAACTTAAATGAAAATCATAAAAGATGCTTAGTCAAAAATAAATGGAAAGAGTCCCCATTATTTGAAATAATGGGGGATGTTGGGTTTTCCCTACAATAGGGACTAAAGCCCATTTGACTCATACCATCTTTGTGCTCCACTTCCACATTTCATGGAGAATTTACATTTTATACAACAATTAACCAAAATTTTGAGCAAAACTTAAGCCCACTGACCCCATCCCATCAGTGTAAGTAGTGATAACCTCATGGGAAGATGATACTAAGGGAAACACGCCATCTAGTGTGGGTAAGGTTGTGTTCTCATAGTATGTGAGTTGATCAATGGTAATTATCTTCCCACCGTGGGGGAACATCATTATTCTGAACACTGATAGGGTGACTGTGAGCATTTTGTACACATAGCTTTGGCCTATTAAGATGTTGTAATCCAACTGGGCATCAAGTACTTCAATGTCTATTAACATAGGTTTTCCAACCAAATTAACTGGCACACTAAGGTATAAATTGACATGGGCTAAAACGAGTCTAACATATGCTCTAAGTGTTATGTCAGAAGGCTTAAGTTTAAGGGATCCTAATTTCTTCCAAATGGATTTGGACATGATGCATGTGGAAGCCCCTTCATCAATGATGTAATGATGGATGTTGATATTCTAGACTAAGATAGGGATTTGGAAAGTGATATCTGAGGGTAGCCATGGAGTATCTTTGTCCAAGTCAAAGACCATGAGGTGGGAATTTGATGGGTTGATTGCACCTAGAGTGGAAAGTATGGCCTTCTGTTGGGTTGGGCACATTTATAGGACTTCAAGCGCTAACATAGCTGATAGTGAAGGTCTAGGGATGGTCAATGACCCTATAGGTATTTCCATAGCCGAGGTGGATGGATTTGGATTTGGGGAAGCTTCATAACTTCGATTCCTTATTTACAAAAGGATATATTCCCCCGTCATGAAAATATCATGATTAGGAGTGTTATGGAGGTTCCCTCAAGATGGATGAGTTTGGGGAGTTTGTTGGTGGGTGTTAATGACTCCTTAATGGAAGAAGGGTCCAACATCACGACAACCTGTTGACCGCCTTGCCCCCTACTGTCTTTTATCCGTTTTAAGTCAAGAAGTTGAGGACAATGGTGGGTATAATGACCATACTCTCCACAGATAACACATGTATGATTATTCCATAGACTAGTGTTCTTGCCATGTTTCTATGCATTATTGTTGGTCATACCCTGGTTTTGGTTCTGGTTGGGGTTATCCCTTCTTGGTGCCGTTGGTGGTTGCTACTGATTGCTACCTGTCCACTAAGGTTCTCAATTTTTCTTTCTTTTTGATTTTGTCTTAGTAGCCTTGGAAGGATTAATTGAATTCAATGGGAAGCGAGAGAGGTTTACACTAGATTCACTGGTGCATTATTGTGCATTGGCAGGATGTTCTGTTGTTGTGCTGGGAAAGGAAAATATTAGTTTCCTTATCCCTGGTTAACGTAATGACTCGTGGGAGCATACATATTATTTGGAGGATACGAGCTTTCTTGTGGGGGCTCATATTGGTTAACCCTGTTGGCTATATTCTACATAGATGCGGGTTGACCATTGTAGTACCCTGAATGTTGCAATGGGGGTTTGTTATAGCTAGCATCATATGCTTGGTCACTAAATGAATACCCAGGGTTTTGGTAGTTGTTGTTGTGGTGATTTTGGGGTAGGGACCCAATTAATCTGTCAACACTGTTGGATGCACCTGGGATCTCTTTATAATTTTTCGGGCATGGGGTGTTTGGAAGAACATGATAAATGTACCCATACTGGGTATAGATAAGCTCCCGCTGGTAGGATTCACTAATGGCTTCTTCCTCAGTTTGCGGGGATGAATTTGCCACGTCCTTAGATATTTCAGATATGAGGGATCTCAGGAATATGTCCAGGAGGACTTTATCTTCAAATTGGGTTTTGCATAGGCTATGACGTTTTTGCCATTCATGGAGATGGTCTAAGATGTGAGTAGCGGGTGTTTGTTTGAAGTTGGTGAGGATTTCTAGACCCAAATCATGGTGGACTGGGAGTTGGAAGAAGGTGAGGAAAGCAGTAGCTAATGAGCTAAAGTTCCCGTGCGATGCAAAGGGCTGGTCCACATACCATTTCGCAGTGGGCCCAGTTCAAGTGCATTGAAATAGTGATAATCTAATAGTATCTTCTATGATACTATTAGACAAAAAACACAACTGAAATGTCATAAAATGGATTCCTCGGTCTTTACCCTATTTTCCCTCGAGCTTTGGAATGTATTAAGGGAGCTTGGTGGGAATATCTGGCCAATTTTGGCCATGGGTGATCGGGTCATTGGTTAGATTACTTAAATATGGTAGGTTTAGCGAGGCTCCAAATGGGATCTTTGCAGTACCTGCCATCAAAAGCCGATTCTGGACAACTATATGCAACAGAGTCCTCTGTGGGGATGTCATGGTAGAATTACCTCGATGGGTATCTTGGGGAGTGTTCGAAGGAGAGTTGTGTGTGCTCCCAAAGGGGGCAGGTTGTGGGGATCCTTCTTGAGTGGTGAAGGGTGTACTTTTCCGAGGAGGAGTTCTGAGAAAATATGCACCATGTTGGCTTAAGGGGGTCTGATCCAAGTTTAGAGTTGTTCACGCCAACCAACAAAACAATAACTAATGGCCTTTTAGCAACAACTTGCATAGTGTAGGATGCAGTCTCACCCGAAGCAATATTGGGGGATGCTAGAACTAGGTTTCTGCTTCCATGGACATGTGATAAGTGGTTCCTAAGCTCTGAGAGTTCATATTTGGCTTCGTGCAGATCGATATCCTTCTAGGGCTTGTTACTGTAACTAGGGTAAAACGGATTCTAGACCTTTGCAAAGGTCTACAATCGGTCTTTGTGGACCCTAAACAAGAGAATTATCTACTTTCGCGCATCAATAAATAACCATAGATTTGTCTTCACACAGATCTACCCAATTCATCAGAAATCATAACAGAATTAACCCTTAACTTCGTGAACAAAGATAATTACTTCATTTATGCAAAAATAAGATAGCTTAGCAGTTTCTTGCAACATTTATTCATTATTCCATACAAAACATATTATAAAGCAACAAAGCATAACTTAAACATAATCAACAGTAATGCTCAGATTGCAAGATAATTCTTCAATATCAGCCTTTATTGATCTTCAACATTCAAATTACAGACTCTTTCACCCTGTGCACTTAGCTGCAAGGGTCTGCATAGTCAGCTGCAGGAGTCTTCCCCTTTCGCCTAAGTGTAGGAAGCAAAGCCTTCTTGCCTTCACACTTTCCCAAAATAGTCTCTATCTTGACTTATGTTACTTAGTTACTTCTTCTAGACTCTCTATGACTCAAATATATAGCATTCTCAATACAATACCATGGTCCATGGACCATGGGTGAGTCTCTAAACCGACCTATTTACTTATCCAAACAAGAGGCTAAGACCCCTTTGACTCCTATCTACTTGCACACTACACATCCAATTTTCACGGAGACTTTACATCTTTTACAAAAAGTTATACAAAAATTTGGTTAGCTAACCCCAAAACTAACCCTAGGGACCCTATCCCAACACACCAATAAACAAAGAACCAATAATTATGGCTGAGTGACGTCCTCTCCGCCTAAATGGTGGGAGTCCTGGCACGCCTCCCGGCAATGGGGGGAGGTTTAAAAAATGTCTAGATCGACAGTGAGCCGTGGAGTCCCCTATTGTGTCGATTTAGAGTGTGTGCTACTTTATGTATGGTGAGGGAAGGAGATAATGCAATTGGATCACATACATAAAACAAAGAGAAAATATAAATGATTTATTTTCCTTTAATTCAAACTATGTGATCAAGCAGAAAAGAAAAAGGTTTTTGTTTATTGCATATGATAAAAAGTCCTATGTAGAAATCATCATGTTCACTCTCAAAGTAACTAGGTCTTGTGGAGATATCTTCTGGTGGGTCCTGGAGCAATGTCCTGAAAGAACTAGCGACACCTTCTAGAAGAAGAATAATCAACTAAGGTAATGGTAATAAGGATTAAGTGTCTCTTGCACTGTCACCTATAGGGAAAGGATTCCCTATATTTTGTCACTAAGTACCTTCATTGATCCAAAATAGATCCTAAACACCCTCTAAGTCTTCAAACATCCAAAACTATCGCATAAGAAGAAGCTTTAAAAATGGAGTATTACACTATTGGGAGTGAAAAACACAAGGAAACAGCAGAAATAGAGCCTATCAGAGGCTTGGACAGTGATGCACAGGAGCTGTCGAATCTGGTCAATCAACGGTCCAGATCCGATCGGCATATCGCAATCAGTGGAGGCTATCAGAGGCTATCTAAGGCTGCCACATAAATATTGTGACAACGATCAATGTGGTCAATGAGGACCGTCAATCAAGTGCATAGATTGACGGCCCGGGTTAACTCGTGATATTGCGTCAGAGAAACACACGGGAGTGCTTACCAGTGGCCCGAGGCTTATGCGATATGAGATTGTGATTTGTTGCATCACAATATCGCGTCGGAGCAGTAGAACAGAGCGAGGGTCGATATACATATGACTTGCGATACCCGGACCCGATGGAGTTATAGATGATATTTTATATATTTTGAGATCCGGAATATGACATTTTCCTTTGTATTTCAAATTTTCGTTAAATAAACGAAATGCAAAGTAAATGCGCTCGATGCAATGAAGTGGACACGATAGAACTTATAGATGAAAATATATAGCATTTCAAGTCTGCCATAAAGCCATTTTACGATATTTTCAGTGATTTAATGTATTTTTCCAAATACAAATGGAAACCATGGAATGGGCATTTGCGACATGTGATAGCAATTTAAAGGTGGATCCAATGGAATATAGGGTAGAATTCATAATACTTGAAGTTCGATGAACAATGATTTGGTGAAATTTTCCCATGTTTTACAGTGTTTCTCTATGTAAACAAAGAACACTATTTTTGGGGATTTCAAAGGCCCAATGGTCCCTTCCATTGCAGAACAGGTGGCCACCTTCCCGGAAGACGTTATGCCATGATTTCTAATGCTCAGAAGGGGATTCAGGAGGACAGAGGCCGGGAGCTAGAGAGCTCGGGAAGGGGAAACAAACAGATAATGTGATTGGATTTAAAGCCACAGGCTGACAGAGACGGAGGGGAGGAAGTACTGAGACAGAGCAAAGACAAAGATAGAGAGTGAGAGAACGAGTCTGTGTACTCTGAAGGGCTTGAGGGATTCAAGAAAAACTCCTGATGTTTTGTATCTGTGTGTTGAGACTCAATTTGAGCTCATTTTTGTAAAACTCTGCTCTTGAAGACATAATAGAGAGGTCACCACTGAAGGTTGGACCAGGAGACGTAGCCCAAGAGTTTTGGGTGAACTCCATATTAAACTTGCTGTGTTTATGTGTGTTTTGTCTATTATGTTTCTCTAA
Organism: Pinus tabuliformis; assembly: GCA_031772625.1. NCBI lineage: Eukaryota > Viridiplantae > Streptophyta > Pinopsida > Pinales > Pinaceae > Pinus > Pinus tabuliformis. The sequence goes on from CM062804.1 coordinate 1,388,895,898, forward strand.
CTACTCAATTTCTATATTATTCACAATCTTATCGATCCATTGTACCAAATAATATAGGAAAATCCATGCACAGGAGTCTGTAATACCTTAAAAGTAATCTATGATCTCATTTTTAGATCAAGTGGTATCAGAGCTTTAGGTTTGCTAAGGTTATACAAGCTTGTGCTGGATTGTTGAATGCTAACTAGGTCAAAGCTCAAATTAGGAGAAGGAGAACTCATTGAGGGTAATCCATAAATTAGAAGAGTCTATCCTAGGAGGAAAATGGTAGAACAAGTCCCATTGGAATCAGAATCTCAATTCATGGACAGTTTCATGACCATGAGAGCCATGGTAGAAGAGATGTATCGAGAATTCAAGAAGGGTCGAGGTGAAACCACTTCAACACCCAAACAAGATGAAGGAGCAGGGGAACCTTATCTAGATGCCCTAGAGGGCAAAGGGAAAGGGGAAAAGATTCCTCCATCATCTCCTCCACCATCTCCTCCATCATCCTTATCTCCTAGCCCTGATAAGAAAAGGAAGAAAACCTCTATGATTAAATTAGATGTAAAATTTGATTTGCCAATATATGATGGAGAATTAAATGGAGAAAATCTAGATAACTGGATTATATAGATTGATGTATATTGCAGGGTGTAGAACATCGATTCAAAAAGGAGAAATATTCAGTTGGCCAGTCTTCGCCTTGGAGGAACTACCCTAGTGTGGTGGGAAGGTAGGACACAAGCTGATTTGAAGAAACATGGTAAAATTCTTTCTACCTGGAGTGAATTTGTTTCTACCATTAAAAAACAATTCTATCCACTAGCTTATATGGAGCAAAAAATGATGAGTTGGAAGACTCTTCGCCAATTAATGGGGCAAAGTGTACAAATCTATACCCAGGAATTTAAAAAAAGAACTTTAACTCTAGGCATTTCTCTAGACTCACCTGAAACTTTGTTGAAGTATATAGGTGGTCTGCATAGCTATTTGAGGCACACCATTCTCATGTTTAACCCCACTAGCATAGATGAGGTATCCATTCAGGCTACACATCTAGAGGCTAGAGGCAATAATGTGAACCCAGAGATTGGGGGATCATCAAAACCCACTGCAAACAAGAACAAGGAAAAGAAGAAGAAGAAATGGAAAGAGAGGAAGGCAAACACTGTACAGAAAGACAAACCTTCATGCACTCACTACAAGAAGGATGGACATGATGATGCACATTGCTAGTCGTTGCATCCGGAGTTGAAACCCAAGAAGTTCGATGGAAAGAAGAAGAAGATTGTTGCTGCTATTTAGGAAGATTTGGGGTTAGACTCAAGTGATGAAACAACAATCCCAACCACAGATATAAAAGGTAAAAATTCTGAAGCATCTACTAGTAATTCTGCAAAAACTATTGATAATGAAGAAAATGAGAGGAAAAGGCATGAGATTTTTCATATTAGAGTTATTTCCAAGCATCAAAAGTTTGATACTTTATTTTATAATGGATCACAAGTAAACTTGATTTCTAAAACAATTGTAAAGAAGTTGAGATTACTAACCAAACCTCACAAGAAGCCATATCCGTTAGGTTGGGTATGTGATAAAGAAAAGCTACAAGTGAATAGACAACGTAAACTTAGGTTTGCTATTGGGTCAACATTTGTAGATGAGGTTGAGTAAGATATAGTTCCCTTAGATATATGTGGAATTGTTTTAGGAAGTCATTACTTGTATGATAGAAAATCCATTTTCTATAGAGCTGAAAATAAGTATCAACTCTCTAAAGATGGAATAGAATATATTGTAAGAGCTCATCAACTCAAAAATAATTACTCTCTCATAAATTCAGGGCAGATGAAAAGAATTGTAAATTCATGCAAGAAATTTTTACTAATGGTTGTAAAGGAAAAGAACCCTGATAAAACCAATGTATTTGAGGGCTGTGATGCTAAACAAAAAGCTGATTTAGAAAAAGTTGTTTTAGAATATGATATCCTATTTCAAGAACCTAAAGGTCTGCCACCCAAAAGGGAAATAGTACATGATATTCATTTGCAGCAAGATGCTCCATTGCCTAACATTGGAATGTACAGGTTATCTGCTTTAGAGAATGCAGAGATCAGGAAGTAGGCACAGGAGCTGCTTGAGAAAGGGTTCCTAGGACCAAGCACATCATGATGCAGATCTCCAATTGTGTTGGTGAGGAAGAAAGATGGTTCGTGGAGGATGTGCATTGATTACAGAGCACTGAATAAAATAACAATCAAGAATCGTTATCCTCTTCCTCGCATTGATGATCTATTAGAGCAGCAGAAAGAAGAAATTTACTTTTCCAAGTTGGACTTGCGTAGTGGCTATCATCAAGTCAGAGTAGCAGAATAAGATGCATGGAAGATTGCTTTCAAAACAAAGCAAGGGTTGTATGAATGGCTAGTTATGCCATTTGGCTTAACTAATGCTCCTGCCACTTTTATGAGAGTTATAAATGATGTACTCCGACTTTTTATTGACGATTTTGTAATTGTATATTTAGATGACACTCTTGCTTTCAGTAAAACATGGGAAGAACATTTGAAGCATGTAAAGTAGACTCTAAATGTTTTGAAAAGAGAAAATCTCTATGTTAAGTTATCAAAATGTGAATTTGGAAAAACATCTTTAAATTATTTGGGTCATATTGTAGGGGGTGGTGAATTGATGATAGCACCCTCTAAGGTTGAAGTAATTGTGAACTGGCCTAAACCCAAATCTGCTACAGGAGTTAGGAGCTTCCTAGGAGCAGCACAATATTGGAGAAATTTTATTGCTAACTTTTCCTTGATTGAAACTCCCTTACATGCTTTAACAGGATTGAACAAGGTGTTTCAGTGGGGAAGCAAACAACAGAAAGCCTTCGACACTTTGAAAGAAAAAATTAGTAAAACACCAGTACTAGCACTGCCAGATCTTCAACGACCATTTAAGATTGAAATAGATGCCAGTGGCTATGCCATGGGATAATTTTAGATGCAACACGGTAAACCCATATGCTACATTACCTAATGGGAAAACAAACAATTACACATATAAATCATCAACCACTTCAATTTGCACTCTCAAACTAAATTGCAACGATCAAGACACTATAGGTGGATGGGTTTTTTATAGCAGTTTCATCTAGTCATCAGATATAAGAAGGGCATACACAATAAAGTTGTAGATATGTTGTCAAGACCAATTATAAATGCATCTACTATACTTAAGCATAACTCAGTATTGCATGAAAGCTACATTGATCAATATGCTCAAGATGTAGATTTTAAATATGTATATGCAACTTTAAGTCATGGCAAACAAGTAGAAGAATTGGATTATCATGTTAAGGACCAACTCTTATATCATTTGGGAAAGTTATGCATTCCTCAAACTGAAAGAGTTAACATAATCCGAGAAGCACATACTTCTCTAATATCAGGTCATTTTGGTGTAAGTAAAACAACTGCACAACTGCAAAGGTTCTGCTATTGGCCAAGAATGCATGAAACATTTTCTAGATATATTAAAGGGTGTACCATGTGTGCTAAAAGCAAGTCCAGCAATAGAAAATTAGGCTTGTACACTCCACTCCCAGTTCCTTCTCGTCCTTGGGAAAGTGTTTCCATGGAATTTGTTAGGGGATTGCCAGAATCTATAAAAGGTCATGACTATTTATATGTTATTGTGGACAGGTTTAGCAAAATGTGTATTTTAATACCTTGTAATAAGCAGATTACAACTAAACAAACAACGAAGTTTTTCTTTTAGCATGTCTAGGTTCATTTTGGGTTACCCACTTCCATTGTATCTGATCGAGATTCCCGATTTGTTGGGAAGTTTTTGGTCAAGTCTGTGGGAATTAATGGACACCAGACTAAAGAAGAGAAAATCCTTTCGTCCATAAATAGATGGTCAAACAGAGGTGGTTAATACGACAGTAATCCAGTTGCTCAGAGGCTATTGTAGCAAGCTTCCCAAGCTTTGGGATGAACATTTGTGTTATGTGTAGCATGCTTACAACCATGCTAAACACTCTTCTACACAAAGATCTCCTTTTGCGACTTGTTTTGGTTTTACACCAAAGTCTCCATTGGATTTTGTCTTTGGAAAAGACATAGTAGTTAATGGACACAGTGATGTGGACAAAGAAACCAAGTTCATTGAAAAAATCCAAGAAATTCACCAAGGAGTGCAGGAACAGCTGGAAAGAAGCTAGGCCAAGTATAAGGCAAGGCATGACAAGCATTGTATTGAGCATAGCTTCCAAGTTGGTCATCAAGTCTAGTTGTACATCAGCAAAGACAGAATGCAAGGTGAAGGTAAGGAGCTAAAGCCAATAAGGTATGGGCCTTTCAAGATACTTGAGAAAATTGGTGAGAACAATTTTCACCTTAATCTGCCAGCTTACATGCACATCTATTGAGTGGTTAATGCAGAAAATTTGAGACTGTTTGAACCTTCATTAATTGAAGATCCCAAAGAGCAAAGTCAGTTGCCTTCTATTGATGATCTGTTTCCTGAATATCTCAACGAGTTGTAGGAAGATACAGTTCTGGATAGGAAGGTGAGAACTACGTGTAAAGGCGATATTGAGTACCTCATAATTGGACTCAAAGGTTCAAAACCAAGTAGTTGCATGATGGATGGAAATTGGACAAGTGAGGAAGCTGTATCCTCACTTGATCGATGATTGAAAACCATCTTCTGGTGGTCCAAAATCTTTTTCAGTGGGAAGGCATGATCCAAAATAGATCCTAAACACCCTCTATGTCTTCAAACATCCAAAACTATTGCATAAGAAGAACCTTTAAAAATGGCGGATTACATTATCGAGAGTGAAAAAAACAAGGAAACGACAGAAATAGAGCCTATTGGAGGCTTAGACAGTGATGCACAAGAGTTGTCGGATCTGGCTGATCAATGGTCTAGATCCGATCGGCATATCGCAATCAGCAGAGGCTATCGGAGGCCATCAGAGGCTGCCACATAAATATTGCAACAGCGATCAGTGCGGCCAATGAGGACCATCGATCAAGTGCGCAGATCGACGACCCAGGTTAACTTGCAATATCGTGTTGGAGAAACATACAGGAGAACTTACCAATGGCCCGGGGCTTATGCGATATGCGATTGTGATTTGTCACATCACAATATCACGTCGGAGTAGTACAACGGAGTGGGGGCCAATATACATATGACTTGTGATAGCCAGACCCGATGGAGTTATAGATGATATTGTATATATTTTGAGATCCGGAAAATGACATTTTCCTTTGTATTTCACATTTTCATTAAATAAGCAAAATACAAAGGAAATGCGCCAGATGTAATGAAGCAGACCCGATAGAACTTATAGGTGAAAATATATAGCATTTTAAGTCTGCCATAAAGCCATTTTGCGATATTTTCAGTGTTTTAATGTATTTTTCCAAATACAAAGGGAAACCACGGGACGGGCATTTGCGACATGCGATTGCGATTTAAAGCTGGATCCGATGGAATATGGGTTGGAATTCATAATACTTGAAGTGCGATGAACAATGATTTGGCAGATTTTTCCCGTGTTTTACAGTGTTTCTCTGTGTAAACAAAGAACACTATTTTTGGGGATTTCAAAGGCCCGATGGTCCCTTCCGTTGTAGAATAGGTGGCCACCTTCCCTGAAGACGTTATGCCATGATTGCTAATGCTCAAAAGGGTATTCGAGTGGACAGAGGCTGGGAGCTAGGGAGCCCGAGAAGGGGAAACAAATAGACAATGCCGATTGGCTTTAAAGCCACAGACTGATAGAGACAGAGGGGAGGCAGTATTGAGATAGAGAAAAGATAGAGAAAGAGAGTGAAGGAACGAGTCTGTGTACTATGAAGGGCTTGAGGGATTCAAGCAACTCCTGTTGTTTTGTATTTGTGTGTTGATACTCAATTTGAGCTCATTTTTGTAAAACTCTGCTCTTGAAGACATAATAGAGAGGTCACCGCTGAAGGTTGGACCAAGACATGTAGCCCAAGAGTTTTGGGTGAACTCCATATTAAACTTGTTGTGTTTATGTTTGTTTTGTCTATTATTTTTCTCTAACTGCTCACTGTCTATATTATTCACAATCTTATCAATCCTTTGCACCAAATAATATAGGCAAATCCATGCACATGAGTCTATAATACCTTAAAAGTAATCTAAGATCTCATTTTCAGATCATTCATCCCATGTGAGCATTCAAGTCTTTAGGTTCTTGGTAGTTAGTTACCAACATCGAGCACTAGATGGGCCCTGTAGCCCCAAAGAGTACCACATTCATGGGACTTAAGCCGAATCCCCTCTGAATCGGGTCTCTTCCATGCTTGGGTATTCTTTCCATGGGATTATTAAATGATTTTAAGCTCCTTAGAAAGTCATCAACTATGCTTCAATGGTGTAACATGGCCATGGCATCTTAGGGGATGCCTACCCCCAATAGTCGTAACCTGAACTATAAACTTTTTGGTGTCCCTTGTGGGGAAATTTAATTAGTTCAAGTTATGGTTGTTTTTAAGGACTCTTAATTCACTTATGGAGAGATTTTGTAAGACAAAATAGACTAAGTACCCAAAGATTCAAAAAAATGGAGGCTTTCTTGATTACAAAGCATATGAAGGCTTAGTGGGTGATGCAAGTGAACATACAAAATGTGATAAGATGTGGATATGAGTTGATCTTTTTCAATATCCTTCTAATGATGCTGAGTGTTGATTGTTCCTTACATGGAAAAAAGAAATATATTTGTGGATTATGGGTCACTTACTTTTTTCATGATAAACTATGTGGAGTTTAATAAGGGAGATGGAAATTCAAATTTCTTCGAGAAGGTTTTCATATGCAATCCTAGTTTCGTCTAAGAGACACATAGAAAGTAGAGATTACTTACTTTCTCTAGTAACATTTGCTCCTAGTCCCATAAAATGCTTTGGTTAGTAGTAATATTTGTGGATAATGGGCCACTTACTTTCTTCCCTAATTAAGGTTTGTGATTTGGAGAAAATTTAAGAAAAGTAGTTTGAAAACATATGTGGATTTTGACCACTTACTTTCCTCCCTAATTAAGTTATGTGGGAATTTTTCAAATACATAAAAAATAAACTCTAATTTCTTGAAAAATTATGCTTCGTCAAGCAACCAGGGGTACTAAATAGAAATTACTAAAAGCAGAGGTGAAGGAAATTCACTAAAGGCTGCCACTCACTTAAGAAAAATGAAAAATACAAGGCTTTTACTTGCTCTATGTTTACCATGCGGTTTTTCAGACATGAACATGCGCTTGTGGTTTTTATAGAAACAGGTGCACACTCATGTTTTTTAGAGGAAAATTCACATGGGCGACAAAGATCGGAAAATTTTTCACTTCCACTGGCTCAAAATAGTTCTTAGGGGTTTGTAAAATATCCAAAGATGTGAAGAACACCTTGTAGGATGGTGGTGCAGAGAGGAGGTCCTGCAAAAACAATCTCTAGATTAATGAAAAGAGATTAGTATGGTTGTCATTCCTGTTGTAGTGTTTTTGGAGCACAAGTGTACCAAAAGACACCCCATTAGCAGTGGATTGTTCCCTACAAAGGATCACAGTCAAAATTGGTGTTGTTAGTGGACAGAATTAAATAAACACAATATTGTAAATAGTGGAAACAATCCATACATGAACATAAACTAAAGAAAGAGGTAAACAAAATAATGCTCAAATGGAGCAAACACATCAATAATATATGGAAAAATATCCCTTTATTGATTGCTGGCAGTAGAGGTTGAATACAATAGATGAATCTTAGACACTTGAAGAGAATTCTTTGATCTATGGAGATCAAAAATCCTTAGCAAGGGGGTTTTTTTCCTCAGTCTCTTTGCAAATTTCGCCTATCTCTGAAAGAAGTGTGAAGAGTATCCAATGGTGGATTCCTATCTTGTCACTAAGATGATGGGTTGCTTAGAAGCAATATGACCAACATGCTAGTGGTCTTCACTTCTTTGGCTTCAACAATGCAATGGTGGTTTTCTGAAACAACAAATTGCCCATCATAATAATGTCTCATAAATTGGTTCTCCCATTGCCTATTTATATAGATTTTTTTTGAATCCTTCTTCCCTCTGTTGGTATATGTATGATAAAGACACATGAGTAGGACAAGAGGATTCCATTGAGGGCTGCATATCTCCAAGGCAACTTGAGTTCAACTGTACTAGATTGACCTCATGTCATATAATTGGCCCGAAGTGTGTAAAGTGGTCCCGAATCGCTGAGTCACCTTTTTTTTGCAACGTGCGTCTTTTGGAGGTTATGATGTGCACATATTTATCAAAGAAATATATGCACAAACTTGATTGTTTTTCATCTATTGAAAGCCTCAGTAGAGTAGAACAAGATAGTCAACAAAGAGCACTAAAGAAAGCATGCCAAAAAAATGAATTACCAAACATGGATTTGGAAACATACCTAGAGGTCCTATGTTTGATGATGTTCCTATAGGGTCCAAACCCTCTTCTTCCTCCAAAGCGAGCATACCTACAGGTCAATCCATAGAAGCATATACATAATATATTATTCAATGTGCATAGATAAAAGATATGTTAGATAATAATATATAAGAATATAAACTATTATTCATGAGACAAGAACATATCAGGAAGAAGACATGATCTTCCTTATTGATAAGCAAAAATATGTACAAGAAAAGCACAACCTGATCCATGCCAAAGGCACCAAAAAGTCTTTCCTCAAGATCCATCCAACCCAAGCCACAAAGATAGCCTCTCTAACAAGCAAAATGAGATGACATAAGGATGATGAGCATATCTGGAAAGGAAACCAGGGTTTCCTAGAGACTAGGAATGCAGGAGGCAAGGGAAAAATAGACTTGATCTGGGAGAAAAATCGGTATAATATCGATAGCCCTTCTGATGTATCAATTAGGCCTACTCAAGGGGTATATATATACCACCCGAAATTGGTTAATGTAGTTAGGTCCCGGGCTCTTGTAGGTGGGCTCTCGATAAAACTCGTAAACCCCACCCGAAAAATAACATTTTATTTTATTTTTTCATATTTTAAAAGGTATACACGGGTGCAGTGTTATAGGACCCGAGTATGTACGCAATTTAGTGTGGGCAGAGTTGCATATGTAATATTGAAATATTATTTTTTTAAATTAAATCAAGTTTGTATGGGAAAAGGGACTGTCCAAGGCCATAAAAGAGCATAAAGTATGTTGGAGTGTTAAATTATGCTATAACATATGCCCCCTAATATATGAGGTCAGAAGGGGTACATGATGGCCGAAAAATATTAAGTATAGAAAGAGGATTCATATGGAGACCCAGGTGGATATCACCAAATTCCAAGCCATCGAATACCTACAGAACGATTAAGAAAGAAAACTCATTTATAAGTCGAGCATACCCATGCTCAGAAGTAATAAAGCATGTCTATTGGTTAAGTATAAATCAGATCTAGAATGTATACATAAGTGTATAGAAGGGGATGAATAATACATAATTTATCATCATATCATAGCCACAAAGAAACACAACAAAGCTATGTCTCAGTATCACATATAGAAGAATATTCGATCAATGATGCTAGATGACTATCTGATCAATGATGTTTCATAACTAATCCTCATAAAAGTACCAAGTCATATAGGTGGAATATTGGTACTTCATAAACTAGTGTGCCAACATATAAGATATTATTGTGAAGGAATGCAACATATAAAGGTGGAAGGTTTCACTGGCTCAAAACTGAAGGAGTTGTCAAGTGAACCAAGAGGCTGACACAACTCGAGGTCTTCACCGACTGTAGATGGTACATTTCTACACTATGAGAATAAATGAACTGAAGTCAATCATGTGAGAAACCGTTTGATTATTTTTCATTGATGTATACCATTAACAAATGCGAGACAAATCAAAAATAATGATAATGAGAGTAAAGTTACCCCAGTAGAATCTAGCAAGTGTGAATAAATATGTTGAATCAAAGACTTGAAAGAATCTACCAATAAGGATACATTGATGTATTACCACTCTCGATAGTGAAGGAGTCTTCCAATGATGACTACAAACCCTAAGGTACTAAAAAAAGAACTCTAGACCTTATTCCCAGAGCAATGAGGTGGAGTCGATGGGAAAATATATGCTCAAAGGAAGGAATAAAGGCATCCCACATCAACCAATGTGAGTGTAACCCATAGGCCAATAATTTGGAAGAACTTGGATGAAGAGAGATGAAGTAACCATTCCAAACATTTCTAGCGTACAAAAGATATGGCTAGCGCATGAGATAAGTCCTATGAACCCACCATTAAGGAAAGCTAACACAGAGGGGAGGAATCCACAAATAGGGTAAAATGGAAAGCAAGGTACTTCACGAATACCAATGTTTGATAATGTATGCTGACGTCAAACACAAGAGAAACTGCTCAGTCAAAGACGCATAATACTGATCAATGTTGAGCTCAAGGTCACCTATCAATGATGTAAATAGGGCCAGTGTGCAACTCTAGGTCTACTCTGAGAGGAATTTGTCAGAGTAGATAAGAGCAGACCCATCGTTAAGAAGTCAATGGGGACCTTCTCAACTAGCATTAGTGAAGGGCCATGTTGCTGATATGATACTAAGAAGAACTTGACAGACTGGGTATTGTTGACAAAAATGAGTCAAGGTACACTGCAGAATGGATGACAACAAGTTCACTTCCCTTGAACAAAAGAACAACTTGATGTGACTTTATGAAAACATAAGATAACTTTATATAAGTTTTCAATGTAGGAGGCATTAACAAACTCTCCATATGATTGGAAGAGATAACCAACCGAAGGAGGGATGACTCAAGAACAAGGTTATGGCTTCCCTAATTTCAAACTAAATCCCATCCCAATGGAGGAAAGAATCAGTTTAAGTGGTTTTTTCAAGGGCAACATGAATGACTCTTACTGCCACCAAATAATGAAGAAACTATCCCGTTCTCACTCTTTTTGGAATATTTTATTTCTTTTTATTTTTCATATTTAAATCATGAAAAATAATAAAATAATGCCTATAGTACATTGGAGAGAACGAGTGTCAAGTTCAAGTGTAGTAGCTCTTGGGACTAGAACAATCCTATTCTCAATGTAAGGTGGTGGATGTTGGTCATCGTCACTCAGTGGATGTTCTCTCCACAAAAAAATGGGTGTCAAGTTGCAAAGGCTAATGAATGCATGGTGTGAACTTGCAAAATGTCATGGTGAAAAGTGGCTTATACATGAGTCCAAATAAGTTAGATTAAGGCCAAAAGGGGTACAAATTGTCAAAATTCAATGCAATAGTACAACTTAACACATTGGAGCCTTTAGGGTATAAGGCCAAAAAATAACGAAGAAGAAGAAGAATAAGTCTTCAACACAAGTCATGACGAAACTAAAGAGGACTCCTGAGCCTACACAAATCTTGCAGCATGGGAAACATATGCTAGTGAGGATCTAAATAAGAAGCACATGGAAGGAAGGACTCTACAACTATGTTACAGTTTTATAAGTCAACGAGTGAGAGGGATTAAAAAATTGCAACATAATGTTTACCCTATGGAAAAATATCACAGTATGAAGTGAAGATGCATAATGAAATGGGAAAGTGATATGTCTTAACCTATATTCTAGCTTAGAATACGATACCTGCCACGATAGGTCAATGCTCGTGGAGTCAAAGCGACATAAAAAATGTGAATAAGTCATAAAAAGTCTTCATCACCCTAAAAATATCCTTTCCCAACACTTCAAGCAAAAGGTCAAAAGTTCATAAAATAAAATAATAAAGTTTAAAAATGAACTTTAGGAAAGTGGGTTTTAAATTTTGGCTATAAAAAGAGTTTTTGAACTCACCCCATTTCATTTTTACCATCCAAGTGTTGAGAAGAGGGCTCTTGGAGAAAATTTGGGCAAATTAATTCGGTCAAATCCACCAATGAATCCAGCAAACATGAACTCTAGGTAATTCATAACCTTAATCTTTTCCATTTGATAAAAATATTTAGTAGATTAAATAAAATTATTGAGAGATTTTTTGATTTCAAAAACCGCTCTGCATGTACTTGGGTTGGGGGTTTGAAATTCATGTATAAAAAGCCTTATACGCGATTCTACTAAGGGAAATTTGGGTATATACACCACTGTATTGTATAAAGATAGTACGTGCACAGAGTAAGATTGGAAAGAGAAATTTCTAACAGATGAAATGCCTCATTTTTCAGGATGTCGATCATTTAGAGGGGGAGAGAGCACATTAATGTTGATAATCACGTATTAGATGATTAAGAGTCACTGGATGGATTGAAAAATTGCAGATTTCTTAAAATCTTCATGATCCCCAACCTGAGAAATCAAAGTCAATTGTTGGAAATGTTGATTCATTACTGGGACCTATAGTAGGAAAAATTCATCATAGATGACATCCCTTTATAGAACCAAGTAGAGGATATCTACTTCATAAAAATACTTTCCCAAAGGGGAGAAGTAGTATATCTAAAAGGGAAGGCCTATGGAGGCCTCAATATTTCTGATTACATTGTTTTGTACTGCAAACCATATACTAACAAGGTCAGATCACAAGTCCTGATAAAATAAATCACTAGCCTTCCCATCAAGGCAACCTTATTTACTATTGCCAGGATAACAGGTTCAACTTCATTACATCAGGCTTCTCGACCATATATATTTCTGGTAGTGGAATTCCTAAAACTAGTAGTATATGACTGGTGCACAATTCTTTTAAACCAATAATTAACATCAGTCACATGGGGGGAGATAAAGAATTTTGGCAATGGAACCATCCTCTTCTCGTTTTTATTTGAGTGGGCTCTAGCACCACACCCCAAAGTAGCTACTTCCATTAGCATCCCTAGAGATCCCAAGATGGACGGATGGTTAGATTTGATCAATTGACTTGGCGAAGGTGAATTCACTCAATTGGCCTTTGATGATGAGTTCTTCCACTGGTGGAGGCAAAAAGTCATGGCCATAGAGGATTACCCTTATGAAAGATTAAAATTTTGAGCAGGCCCGAAGCTAGTATTTCTAGAAGGAGCTGCATGGGGCACCATTGGTAAGTTTTGATTTTTTAACATATTTGTTTTCTTGGATTTTTTAATATAATCTCAAGAAATTCAAAATATTTTCCCATGAAACAAAAATCTTACAATATTAAATCTTCATGATATAGATATTGGACCAGTGATACTTGAGGATCTACTGAGGCATAGGCGTCATGAAAAAACCATGGAGAGAGTAGTAGTTGAGTCTGAGAGAATGATACATACTGTTCAGAGGAACTTGGAGAGTTTAACTTTCTAATTTCCAATGCTAGTGGTAGAGGATCTCCCTCAGGCTATACATAGACGAGTTATTCGAGTACCAAAAGAGTGTGTGCAACTCTTCCAATGAGTGGCAAATGACATTGTATTTTACCAGGATGCTCATCCAAGGAAGGGCCCACAGACTTAAATTTTAGATGACTAGTCTTTTTGATATATGGACATGATCATTCTTAAGCCCTAATTTTGTGGGACAATTGTCCGCATTTTGCAATATTTTGACATACTATATCTATCTATATACAAATATTTCTTGATTATTTTATCACACATACAAATAATTTTTGATATTTTGATTTAATGTTATGAATGATTAGTATACCAATCAAATGCTTGGTTAGCTATAGAATCAACAAATTCATTAATATTTGTTTGTAGAATATGAATGAAAGTAATAAAAGTGAATGATCTTTTCAATAATCTCACTCTAAAAAACTGATGATGTTCTGAAGGATCTCTTACACAATAAAAATTATTTCATTGAGGCATGACGAGTTGTGAATCCAGATAAAACAATAACGATTCAATACCATAAGATATTGCTTTAGATAGTAAATTAATAGCGGCATTGTACTTAGCGTATTATTACAAGTAGGACAGATACATATGCCTCTTGCAACCAACAAATGACTAGATGGGTAATGTATTACTATTGGCTTAGTGGGTCCTAACCTAGGTTTAGAGTTAATTTTTCCAAACAAATCCCTACACTACTGGCCCCTTCGGCATCAATTCAAGGAGCGTGAACTAAAGTCTCACCTGAAGCAGTATTGGGGGATGGTAGAACCAATTTTCCATACCCAGAGATGAGTGTGATGTCATTTATGCCCTAAATTTGCATTTGCATATATCGATAAGCTTTTAGATATTATCGATATAACTCCCTTTAATCAGCCTGTAGACCTCCGCGAAGATCTACAACTATCTTTTGTGGACGTTGAGTAGGCGGATCAACTACTTACGTGTATCAAAGATTACATATGACACAGTAATTACTTAGATTAGCTTAAGTGTTTGATAACTTCATGAGACAACAAGATAATATTCACGTAAAAAGTTATTAGTAATTGCGTTCATATAACAGTGTAAGTGATGTAAAGTCACACATCAATACATCATTATTTCATAACCCATTATAACATAAGGTGCATTCATATAAACAGAAGTAAAGAGATAACACTCGTATTTCTGTAATAATCTTCTTTATTAATACTTACTTCTGCTTATAGACTCAAGATTTCCCTACGCACTCAGCTACAAGGGTCATCACACTCAGCTGCGGACTCTAGTTTAGGCCTTTGCACACACAGCTACAGAGCCTTCCTTCTACTCTAATACTTCTACGCTCCTCTTTTTACTGACCCATTATGTTCATCTTCATCTCTATTGCTTCTCTTAGACCTGCTAAGACACACCTATTTATAAAATCCCATGGTTTGCGGACCATGGGTAGATCTTCAAAAGTCAACTCAACTTACATAAAAGAAGGGTAAAACCCTTTATGCCACTTTAGCTATCTACGCGCTCTGTGACCACAACTTGCGGAGACTTTACATATTTATAAAACAAAACGGGGGCTATTACCCCAAAATTGACCCTAGGGGACCCCATCCCAGCAGGTCCCCAACACAAAGATCATGAGTCGCCCTCGAGTCATGATGCTGGCATAGAGATCTTACTCCAAAGACCTCCCTATTCTACTTGTGCCACTAACATTTCAGCCACACTCTGCGTGGCTGCTTGTTTGATCTACTCCACCAACTACTCTATTGTCGGTCCTGCACTTTCCTCCTTGATTTTCTACTATGTCCTCTAAAAGTTGCCAATTTCTCTTGGATGTTTACGGAGACAATGTAGGCCTCATCCAGCCAAAGCCCCAATCTAGCCTTGAGGACTGCCTCTTTCTTCTGTGCTGCTTCCACCTGTGTAAACAACTGTCTCACCTCCTGCAACTTAGTAAGGCGTTGTGTGGAAGCAACAATGCTCGCCATTTCTTGGACTTCATCATACTATTGCTCGAGTTTGTGAGATTCTATATTCAAGGCTTGGAGGGTGGGATCTTCCTGTAGAGTCGTGACGACCTCCATTGCTTGCTGAAAAAGTGCAGTGCAGTCTACCACCATGACATCCACTGTCATGACTCCATCCTTCACAATGGCTATGCCTTGTTCCCTCACCTCTTGCGGAGTTGAAGGCTGTGACTTCAACTCTAATTCTATGACCTTCAAGTTCAGCTCAAACTGAACTCTAGCCACTTCAGTCCTACCATCGTGCACATCTATAGCCATCTTTCTAATCTTCGCCTCCAATGATTCTTCCTCAGGCATATGTAGTTCGGGCACTATTCTGCAGGCTTCTACCACTATAGCTGTAAGATGGGAATTCTGCGGCTGAACTTTCTTCTATGCCTCTAGTGCCTCAGACTTCTCAGCGAACATCTATTCACTGTTTACTCTATACTCGCTTATAAGGCTTAGTGCGCACTGCTCCCGAGCTTTAACCTCTGCTATCACACTTGCTTGCAGCGTGTGAAGAAACTCACTCAGGAACGTGGCTAGGTTGAGGTAGATATTCTTCAGAGAACTGACAATAGCCTTCTCAGCGTCTGCCTCTGCACTCAATGATCCATCCGGCAAAGTGACTACGTAGAGATCCAGTGACCGGACCATCTTAGCTACTTGAGTGGTCCCCAGTTCCAAACTTGTTGATGGAGCACTGCTCTGTCCTGCACTGACCTGGATCCTATTTGCCTGAATCTACAGCTCGCGTAGATCCTTCTGAATGTTGCTCAGTGCCTTCTTTTGGTATTGTTCAAACTACTGCAGTAGTTCTATGATGGCATCCTGCAACTTATCATCTATTTCATCTAGGTCGCTTCCAGTCAAAGTAATTGGGTCCGACGATGACTTGCTGGCTTTTGTTTTATTTTGTGGCCCTTCCTTTTCTTTCTCCCTGTACTACTTCACTCGGAAGGGAGTGCTCTACTCTTCCTAACCATTGTTTCCCTGCTCTGAATGATCTTCCTCCTCCATTTGGGGCAAAGGAGACTTATCACTTTGCTAAGAGCCGTGCCCTTCATGTTCTGCCTACTTCTTCGCGGTATCTTCTTCTTCCACTTGTGCCTTCTCCTTGACCTCTTTCCTTCATTTCTCAGCCAACTGCTGAACCTTCTATTTGGCCGTGTCCTTCTTCTTCTTCTCTGTGGACTTGCTAGTCCCTCCACTAGATTCTGTGGAGAATGCAAATATGTTAGCAAACGCTTGATGACCTCCTCAATAGCGTCATCTATAGCGAGGTAAGGTAAGTCAAGCCATTTTTGCTACGAATCCTTCCACGCCCAGATGTATATGTGGTGGAAGACAACTTTGAACTCCACGTATCCTAAAATTTGTTTAAACATGGTTGGTGACAACCACGGCTTCTAGTTGATGGCCATGTGAATTCTCATCTCCATCACTACCCAAAAGAATTTGGTCTCTATGACTCGTGAAACATCTTTCGTGGCCCACAGAGATGCAAATTTTGCAGCCTCTGGAAAATATTTCTCTATGAGAGGAAATTGGTTGTCCTCCGAAAACCCCAGGTGACCAACACAACCGAGAGTAACAACCATTAACAACCAGGAATAGTGGAATGTTTTACTCTCATCCTATGCCTCTCTACAGTTCACGAGGAACTCACTACACAGGTAGCATGCCCAATTTAACTGCACACCCTCCGCGCACTGTGTGGCCAAAGAAACCACTAGTATCGGAACCTCGTTTGCAGGAAATTTTCTCATAACCTTACCATCCAACATATGCATGGAAACCTTTACCATGGGGTTAGTGATCGAGGTAATAGAGTACCCACGCGACTTCTTCATAAGTTTGAACTTTTCCTTCATCTTCTTAGTGAGGTCACGCTCACTCATTTTTTTGCCAAACTCCTTGGCCAAATTTAACCCTGAGTGTTGCAATGGAGTGATCCATTAGATCAGCATATCAATGATGGGGATCGGCATGCTCAGCCACAAGCATTCATCAGGTACCAGGAACAATAACTGCTTAATCACAATCAAGTTTATGTTGGAGCGGTGGTAGTGGGGTACCCACAATAGGTTCAACAACCCTGACTGGTTCACTCTATGAATCCACTCCACAGGCTCTAATGCATTGACACCATACTCTTTGTAGAAGACCCACTTCATGTAGTTGTCTGTAGGAAGGTGGAGGAACATTCGTGTTCCGAAAAATCCCAATCTTCTAGCTTCAAATGCGGAATCCATGCCAAATGAAAACCTTCAAAGGTTAGGTTCTACGGTAACAGGGGTGTGTTGAGGAGAAACTGTATGGCATCTGGGTCCTTATGTGTTATAGGGAAAAGTGTCTATGCAGAACTGCTAATCCCACTAAGGTTGGTAGCTACCTTAGAAACAAACAAAGTAAAACTACTTTCGTTTTCCTTTATGAAAGATAGATGAGAGAAGAATAAACAAGACCAACCTCTGTCTTGCGCTTGGTTCCTTGCTCGATTCCTCTCTCTTATGATAGTCCTTTGCTACGCGCTTTCTTGTATACCCAGCTTCACAGAGTACCTATAGAATCAAAGCAGCATAACACTATACGAGAACATGGATCTATTATCATAAACAATCTAGGATCAGATGTAAATTGACCATACAAATGCATAAAACATAAATCACACAAGGGTATGGAGGAAAACTTGAATAGCTTTATTGATAATCAAGAAAGAGCCAAGAGAGTTACAACCAGTTGTTCTAACCCAGCATCATCCTCTCAAAAGGTAAGCCCTTCTTCACCTCATGAAAAGCTTAGATCACCCAACACTATGATGTTACCTCAAGAAACCAACAGCAATTCCTTACAAGATGCAAAATTCCAGCCTCCAACCTCCTGGATCTCTGGGATGAGAGATCTATATATAGATATTTGCGGAGCTGTGAGTCAGCTCTGGGTTTTTGATTAGTGTCTTCTCTCTGATAGTTCCTGATTCCACTTGGAGATCTCATTGATCTCTTACTCATCCTTGGGCGATTCTGAGAGGCAAGTGTCCTAGGAGAAGTTTCTGGAAGATTCCAAGATCATCCACTTAGCAAACTGCTTCCGCCATTTGTCTACTCTCATCCATCATACCCCATAGAAGGGCTTTTTGAAATGCATCGCACTTCCCGTGTGTACAAGGTGCGATGCATCGCACCCTGGCCATGGAACAAGTGAGATGATCCCGTTTTGACCAGTTCTGAGTAGTTTTTCATGGAGAACTTCTGGGAGATGATGTAATCAGTTGACCTTTTTCCTTTAGGGTATGAAACAACACTTTTAGGGACTTAGGAGCCCTTGGTTTATGGACATGTTTGATTGGGGTTGCTGTGCCCAAAAATGTCTATAACAGTTGCCCCCTAAAGCATGAGGTCGTTAATCTTTTGATGTCGGGTGAAATGCTTTATCATGAGGATCCGAAGTTTTTTCAAGCTAGAAGGCGACCTATAATAAGATACAATACAATACATTATCTTCATAATATTTCATGATCTGGTTGAGGCGGGCATTCCCATGCTCAGCTTTATAAATTCATTTTCTTGTACATGAGACAGACAATCGTCTGAGTGTAGACTGATGATTCTGGTAGAGCCATCATCCCTTAGATTGGATGATTATCTGTGAAGCAATGATGTAAATTTGGTGTTTTTATTTTCCTGAATATATATTGCAGCCTGGATGGATGAAACTAGATCTGGGGTCTTCAATCTCGTTCGATCTTCACTCAAAGTACAAGTCGATCCAATGATGTAAGTTGTTAACAGGCGTGAGAGGAATCACCGATAATGATAATGATCCTCAAGGTACTGCAGTACAATTCACGTGGTGTGAATAAGGGACTTGGCATCGAACACCACGTAAAATATTTTGGTCGAAGGCCATTGATGTAAACCTGTCGCCGGAAGTGAGAAACTTGCCATTGAGGCATGCAAGCTTCAAAGTACTGAAAGGGTTGTTCCTAGATCGACTTCTTGGATAATGAGCTGATGTCGACAAGAAGTGATCTGTCATAGGAGGGCCTTAATGAATCCCACATCAATGACATGGAACGAAGCAAATGATTTTAATGGAGGTGAAAACAATCTGGTGATATAAGGTTCAGGGTGGTGGTCATGAAAGAATGGAGCGTAAATGTATTGCAGCAGGTGAGACACAAGTGGGTTCTCTGAATGACTTCTCTTGAACATATCGGCGACACTGACATGATGGATTGGTAGCATTAACCCCAAATGTGGATGGTGTGATGTGACCATGGTGATGTGACCGGTGAATGAAACAACCCAACCTGACTTAGATGCGGAGTGAAAGTGTCATGTTCAAGAGCGACTTGCTGCCAACAAAGTTTCTTCAAGTTTTTTTCCCAATTTTTCCCCAGTCATTGCTGACCAGTACCTCTATATTTTTGTCAAGCTTGAGGAGGATAACATATGCTTGTTCTATAATTTTCCATTCGGGCAAACCCATCGCTATGTTTTAACGAGCTTAGCGATAGTGAAACTCATTCTTGTCTGTTATGGACAAGTTTGTTGCTATTAGGTTTAACGAGTTTAACGACAAAGATAACTCGGTCCTTTTCAATTTTAGAGAGTCTGAAAAGGAACGTAAAGGAAACTCCAATATCCTTTTTCGTCATCAAATCCCTTAAGTCCGAAAAAGTATAAAATAATACGAAAGGGATGAATTTTCGGTAATTTTAACGTGCCGAACAAGACAAGTGCTCGATCTTTTTGTGTAATAATCCCTCAGGTCCAAAAAGATTAAAATCTAAAGGAGGGATAGAACTTCCGGTCACTTTAACGAGCTGGAGAGGCCAATGGCTCGACAATCTTTTCATATTTTATGAGTCAATTGAAAAGAGCTTAAAGGAGACTCGTTTTTGAGGAACGAGTGATAAATTCGGGTAGCAGCTGATTCCAGGTAAGGTTTGGAATTTTCCAATCACGGCAATGTCAAAAGGATGGCTAACAAGATCACTCTTCGTAGCTGTTCCTCAAAAGGGGTAAACAATCAAGTGGAGGTGAATGATTGGCCAATACAGAGTGGAGGTGATGATGAGAACACGACCAAGGCTTCAAAGGCTGAAATACTACATTCGCGATGGTTATTTACTGGAAATTAGTTCATTTTTTAATGAGCTTAAACACGGGGGGAAACACTTTCTCATTGCTTATGTTTATTTTTTAACGAGCTTAAATTCCGTGATAAAACTGCTCGACGCGGGTTTATTTTTTAACGAGCTTGAACCCTACAGTAACACTACTTGTGGCGGGTTTATTTTTTAACAAGCTTGAACCCTGCAGTAACACTGCTCGTGATAAGTTTGCATGCCCCCAGCATAATAACGCAAATCGAGGTGCATGCCCCCCAAGCTTCATTGCATTCAACTCAGTGGTTGGAATGAAGGTTTACCTTTGAGATTTGGAAAGGAGATTTGTTTCATTTTTTAATGAGGTTGTCGCAGTAAAAGAACTATCCTCATGATTCCTTGTTTCATTTTTTAACGAGGTCGACACGAGATCAGAACCGTCCTCGGAATCCACTGTATTTACAATATTTGATAGAAAATCAAAAACTGAAGGATGATTAAGGTCATTGGAATAATCTTCATTTTAATCCAGGAGATGGGAACGATGGTAGTAATCTTCCCATGGTGCCTCTCCTAACATCATTGACTAAATGATTCCTTTGTCTGTAGAATATACACACGACCAAGGATCTGAAGAGGTGCCATATTCCTTAGACCTATCTATCCAAACACTCAATGAGCATTGATTTGGGTTTTCCCCCCAGGCCAAGAAAATTGATTGCTACAATATTTCTAAAATGGCGATGATCCATGCTGACAAAATGTTCAGGAATCTTCCGAATCCATTAGATATAGAAGATTTCATATTGCATGTTTCCATTGTGGCCACTTCCGCCAGATTACTCGGAGGCGGTAGGGCAAAAGTACCCATTAAGGCAGGGTATTTTAGGATGCCTACTCCAATATTTTGAAGCGAATGATTGCTTCCATGGATCATTGGAATGCTTCCCGTAACTTGTGAACTGTTGGGGAGAAATGTTTTTTGGTCAACGATTGTAATTCCTCCTTGGAAGGGAAATGCAATCTTCCTGAAGTAGGTCGACACAACTACGGCCATGGCATATATCCAGGGCCTTCCCAGTAGGATGTTGTAATCAAGGTTTCCATCAATTACTTCAACATCAGTTTCTATTGTTTTGCCCCCTAGTTCAACTTGCAAGTTACTTAAAATCCCGTATGGAGTGTATGATCGTCCATCAAATGCTTTTAACGTCGTTGACGATCTCGACAAGGATGGTGAGCCTAAATTTTTCCAACAACTCATCGACATAATACATGTAGATGTCCCCTCATCAATAATTTTTCGATGAACGATTTTGTTGAGGGCTTTCACTTGAATAAGGAAAGCTAGTTGAGCTGGTAACTGAGGGTCATATCCTTTATGATCAAAGGCCACAATATTGGAATCCGTTGGCTCAATCCCACCTATTACTGATAATAGAGCCTGCTTTTGGGAGGGGAAATTTTTTGGTACCTCAAGTGTCGACATAGCGGACGGCGATTGGGCCAAGTCCCCTACTATATTATAATGCTGTGCTACTTTGGCACAAGGATTAAATGTCGATTTGTGTACTACTCCCTTTGGCGGCTTTATCATTGGTTCAGGAATGATGGGTGGCACAACTTCGGTCAAAGTTGTTGTCGAACTACTAGGTTGTTCATTAGCCTTGTTATTCGACAACTGTGGATTCCCGTAATCTTTATTCCTTGTCAAAGCATCATTTTGCTGCTTTGAGATAGACAACATAAGCACTTGGGATCGGGAAGCATTTTGATTAGCAACCAGTTTGGTTCCCGGGTTTGGAAACAGATCAGTCAATACTGCTGAGGTTTTTGAACTCTTAAAGAGTTTCTTAACTTCAGCTTTATGTGGACAATCTCTCGTCCAATGATCCTCATCGCATATCTGACACCCCGCAGGGGGTTTCCTTTGCCCAGAAGGGTTTGCAGAAGGTTTTTTAGGAGATGACTCATCCTGCTTCTTTTTTCTCCCTTTCTTTTTCTTCTTGCCCCCTGGTTGCTTCAGTTGTTTGCCCTTGTCGGTCGACACGGCATTTACCTTCGAGGCGAGAAGTTCTTCATTTGCATTTTGATCAAAAATCTTACAGGCTTTCTTAGATGTAGCCTTTGTCGATTTCGTGCTTGTCGTACCTATCATGCCATCACCGACATGAGAGTCTTTGTTTGATTTAGGAGGGGGAGGAATGGAAAATTCTGGTCTAGGAGCATCAGGTATTTTATCGTAGAGCGTGCCAGACTGAGTATAGATCAAGTCTAGATATTGTGCACGAGCAATAACTTGCTCTTCAGTGACGACTCCTCCCTTTGCCACATCTTCTGTGATAGAAGGTAATAATGACTTAATAAACCATTCAGCTAGCAGCTGATTAGGAACATATGTTTTTACCATTCTCCGACAACGTCGCCACTCATGAATATGATCGGATATATGAGTGGCCATTGTTTGCTTGAAATTGGTAAGAAGTTCTGTTCTTGTTTTGTACCTTAGCGGTAACTGAAAATGGGTTAAAAAGGTTGTGGCTAGGGTACTGAAGTTGTCAAACGAAGCTCTGGGTAACTCGATATACCATTTTGCTGCCGGACTAGTTAATGTCCTCTGGAAAAGGCGAAGCCTAATCGAATCATCGTTTAGGGTGTTTGATGAACACCACAGATGAAATGTCATCACATGTTTCGATGGGTCTTCACCCGGATTTCCATTAAATTTAGGAATATCTGACGGATGTTTATGCGGAATCGCTGACCACCAAGGGGCATAAGCAATTGGATCATTCGTCAGCCGGTTTAGATCTCGTAATTCTAGAGTTGCTACAAAGGGCAACTATTGATTCAGGTTAGGCGAAGCATACCGAGGATAAGATGGAATCGCCT
Organism: Pinus tabuliformis; assembly: GCA_031772625.1. Lineage (NCBI taxonomy): Eukaryota > Viridiplantae > Streptophyta > Pinopsida > Pinales > Pinaceae > Pinus > Pinus tabuliformis. The sequence continues at coordinate 1,388,919,282 of CM062804.1, forward strand.
AAGCAGTGGGTCTTTGCATACCAGCATAATGTATTTGATGCTGGCAACTTTGACAAGGTTGATGGGCATAACCATTATAATATGGTTGTTGATAACTGCTTTGGAAATACGGTTGCCCATTACTTACAAAGACTTGTTGCTCAGGTCCTTGATATGATTGTTGGAATGGCAGTTGTTGAGATTGAATCAGCCATGGTTGTTGGACCATTTGCTGTTGCCCAATACTGGATGATTGACCAAGATGAGAAGTCATAGTACTTGTTTGAGCCTGAGTCGCTCCAGATAAGGAGGCACTAACCTGAGGTTGTGATTGAGTCGTTGAGACAAGAGGCTGTTGTATTGCAACCTGAGAAATTTGGGGTTGACATACAACAGGTAGCGCTTGTACTTGCGACGCAGTCACCATAGCAGGTATAGTGGGAATATTCAACACAGGGTGGACTGGTTGCATTGAATATACAACCCTAGGTTGCTGAGGCAGTACTGGTACCCAACCGCTGGATGTAATTCTAGTTTGACCTGAACATTGTTGTAAACTCCCATATGGTTGTTCTCCGGGAGGGAACAACGAAAAGGCATACTGCCCTCCATATGGTGGCAATCCAGTACTTAAAGGGTAGATTGGCCTTTGAAGACACATTGGATCAATTTGTTGAGTTTCAACATAAGAAATACCAGATGATAATCCAGATGAAGAAATAGGAACTGACCATGTCGTCGAAACAGTCCATGATTGGACTCCGACTTGTTGTTGATAACTTGTTGGGACAGATGGTATATCGGCGAACATTGTTGGAGTAGTAACAGGAGGCTCTACTGCTACTATGTCAGATGACACAGTCCTGGATGTCGACGGTTGTTCAGACATATCTAGTCTATCCAAAAGATTTCCTAGCGATTCTACAAGAACTTGCGATGAAGGGAGACTAACTTCTAAGACCAACGAGGGAACAGTGACGTTATTCCGATTAAAATAAATTTTAGACGCTTTGACACAACTTGTTTTTTCAATTTTTAAGAGTCAAGAAAAAACAAAAGATGACTCTAGTCACCTTCGATTTTTAATGAGCCTGAAGTGACAAGTGCTCAAATGGACCTTTTTCGTTAAGGAGTCTGAAAAGGAACGAAAGGGACTGCTCTGGAAATCTAGGCAGAGGGATTACCAAACCAATCGCAAAACTGTAGAGTACTGTTAGGCCCCTATAGTACTAGTGTAACCCCTTATTGTTATGGGTATAACCCACTTATTATATTGACGTACCCATGTAGTGCCCATATTGTTACTATTGTGCCCCATAGAAGCCCACTATTGTTATTATTATGCCCTTACATTATTATTGTTATGTCGGATCTGATTATGTTATAACCCCTTAGACTCCTATATATAGAAAGGAGGTCTTTTCATTTGGATCATCCAAGAATTGTTCATTTATGTAATGTAAAGGAGGTTGCCCCCTCGAAGAGGCTGAATTATAAGGCGTGGATCTCTCTTTTCTATCTTTTTGTGAGCTGGTTTCATAACATTTGGTATCAGAGCTTTGGATTCTAGGGTTTCGCTGCTCCAAACAGGTCATCGTGGTATTTTCGCTATAACGTTTTTTCTGTGACGTTTCAGAAGTCGCAAAAAAAACCCATTTGAGAAGAATTGGCGCTGAACCTTGGGTCCAAATTTCAGAGCTTTTCTCGCGATATTTTCGGAGATATGATCTGAGGAATTTGGTCTTTTTGCAGACTCCTGAATTACATTCAAAACAGGTGACCTGGGGAAAATCGTCATAACTCTCTCTCTGAGGATCGGATTGAAATTTCATAATAAGGTACAGAAAGAGGACAGACTGTAGTTTCTTGTGGGTGAGTTTCAGATTCAAAGGTTGAAACAGTGACTCGTGGCACGTCGTACAAGTTCGCTCTACTGAACTAGTCTATAATCAGGTCATCTTGGGAGATTGTGCATAACTATTTCTTGGAGAATCCAATTTGGATCAGACTAGTGGCATTGGAAAGAAGACACAGAGGGCTACTATAGGTCACAATTTCAGAACTTAAAGATCTGAAAGTACAGAGTTACAGTCGTTTCAAGGTAGATCCGCTAAAATCAAGAAAAAGCAAGATGAGGAAGTTTGATGGCAAGGATCCGGTAAATTGGATACTTCAGATGGAGCAATATTTTGATATACATGGTGTACAACTGTTACAAAAGGTATGTATTGCATCTTCATATTTAGAACCAGATCAATTTTTATGGTACAAAGGGCTTTGTTCTCGTAAAAAACTTGTTACGTGGTCAATTTTCACGGAGGAAATGATAGCACATTATGAGGATACAAAGAGCAACACCTTCTTTAGAGCAACACCACAACAATTGGAAAGTGTAAAAGGGATTTGTGACATAGTGGAAAGCAAAATTATGGAAACCAGGAAGCATACCCCTCACAACTATAAAGATGGAAGTATTGTTGCCCATAGTCTTCCAGAACCTACAAGGTTGACACCACAACAATTGGAAGAGAAAAGAGAAAAAGGGCTTTGTTACAATTGTGATAGAAAATGCATTAAAGGTCATAAGTGTGCTGAGAAGAAATTATTTTACATAGAATATGAAGAGGAGGAAGAAAAGGATCAAGAAACATCAAAAGAAGAAGATATGCGCCAGGACCCCATCCCAGAGAAAGAAGAAATGAATCCAACCATATCTTGTAATTCATTGGTCGAAATTACCACTCCTCAAACTATTAAGATAGAAGGACATATCAAGAAGAAAAATGTTCAAGAAGTGAAAAATCGCATTGAGCATCAAGAAATGAATCCGACCATATCTTGTAAAGGACTGGAAGAAATTACTACTCCTCAAAAGATAGAAGGACATATCAAGAAGAAAAAGGTTCTAGCAAAGAAAGATCACATCGAGCATCAACAGCAAGTTCTCCAACTTTTAAAGGATAACGCCACTTCGGTGCAAAATCAAACGAAACAACAGGTAGATCAGCATTGCAGTGAAAAATGTTTTGATGTAGGTGATTGGGTATTTCTACTGCTACATCTCAAGCAAGGTATTTATGAGAAGGAAATGTTGGCAATACTACATGCACTTAAAAAATGGCGACCTTACCGAATGGGAAGACTCTTCAAGGATGAGGATGTGGAAGCATTGTTTTGTGCTATTTATATTATCCAACCAAATTGGATAAACGAAGCAAGGGATGAATGGAAGAAGGACGAAGAAGTATGGCCACTAATTCAAAAGTTGCAAAAGATCCCAATTCAAGCAATATTGCCAGAAATTGAAGAGGAAGGAAAAATCATATTGAAACCTGGAGCAGTCACAGAAACAAGAACCCGACAGCTATGAAATCGATCAATTTCAGAGTATCTCATCAAGTGGAAGAACTTACATGCTGAATATTCCACATGGGAGGACAAGAATTTTATACATAAGCATCAAGAACTACTCAAGCGTTGAGGACAACGCTTTTTGAAGGAGAGGGGCATGTTAGGCCCCTATACTACTAGTGTAACCCCTTATTGTTATGAGTATAACCCACTTATTATATTGACGTACCCATGTAGTGCCCATATTGTTACTATTGTGGCCCATAGAAGCCCACTATTGTTATTATTATGCCCTTACATTATTATTGTTATGTCGGATCTGATTATGTTATAACCCCTTAGACTCCTATATATAGAAAGGAGGTCTTTTCATTTGGATCATCCAAGAATTGTTCATTTATGTAATGTAAAGGAGGTTGCCCCCTCGAAGAGGCTGAATTATAAGGCGTGGATCTCTCTTTTCTATCTTTTTGTGAGCTGGTTTCATAGCAAGTACTTTTTACGGTACAACAATCAATCTTCCCGAATGCTGTGTTTAGTGCATTGCAATCGATAGGGCGGCAGACACAGGTTCCTATGGATAAAGGATTAAGCCTACTGTGGTCTCCCAAAATATACTCGATGGTACGTGGGAGCACAAGTCCGTACTGGCACTTATCATCTCAAAGTGGAGGAATCACCCAACCAACAGTGAGAACAACAGTTACCAGGTTTTACGACGCTGGAATACGTCTCTAGCCTAGACTTCTAGATGTTGTGCGTTAAGTTCCAAAGCGTTGTTAGATTCATTAAATTTATTTTATAGTTGATCTTGCTTAAGAAATTTGCCTGTCAGGTTTACCGCGTGATGTAGATGTAAAATTCCTAAAATGCAATCTAAGATGATAAACAGTTGTTTTATCTTCTTTGTGCAATGAAAATCCTAGCTACTAAGGAAAGAGAGACAGTATTCTTTCAACAAAGAGCAAAGAGCACACACTATATGCACCGTCCTAAATCAAACCAATCAAACAGTCTAAATGAAAATGCACATGCATGTATTTGTTTTCAACCTTCTTAATATATGAATGATAAAAAGAAAGCTAATGCGCAAATCTGAATTATTTTTCAAAGCGACAATTACTAACAAGTCTCTTTTCAAAATCAAAATGAAGACAATGACAACACTTTACGATTTGGAAATGAAAACTTGCTTTTGACACTAGAAAAACTACTAATTCAGATCAAATACAATAGTAACAGGGTAATCGACTATCAAGAACAATCAGATTCTCTTCTATGACTAAAAATGACACTTGCGACACTTTCAAATCAAGAAACGACATTACAATTACGTTACTTCTTTGTAAAGGAGAACTGAAAATGACTCAACAAATACATAAAAACATTTACAGTTCTTTGCACAATGGAGGTGGAATAACAGCAAGGAGAGGGGTTTCAAACAGAGGTGTACTGACTACAGGTAGCAAAACTCCTGAATAAATCTGAAAAGAGTGAACACAGAAACCAAAATTCAGGAACAAGGCCTTGTCTGATCAGCGCACCTGTAACACAGTGAATTTGAAATGCAGTGCACCTACTACACTCGGGAAGTGCGCTGAATTTGAGATTCACAGAACAGACAGTGCGTTGGACCAGGGACGAGACTTTGATTGGGTTCCAGGTCACAATTTGTAGTTCAGTTCAGGGATTTTGGCCGAGCAAGTGGTAATTAGTAAATCAATCACAGGGGTAGATCTAAGGAGGTTACTAGAGCCACCACGAGGGTAATTAGAAAGCTTGTAAATCAATTGTTTTAATTCATAAACAAAACCTGGAGATTGACTGAAGCGGCATTTATCTACTTTGCATTTGCATAGCAAATGCAGTTCGAAGGCTACCTGGCTCGGCTTCAGGCTCCATCTGTAAGTTTATAAAGTAAAGAAATGTAGATAAACAAACAACCTAGTCGCTCCCCATTGGAGTCGCCATTTTGTTACAGGGAAAAGTGTCTATGCAGAATTGTTAATCCCACTAAGGCTGGTAGCTAAACAAAGTAAAACTACTTTCGTTTTCCTTTATGAAAGATAGATGAGAGAAGAATAAAGGAGACCAACCTCTGTCTTGCGCTTGGTTCCTTGCTCGATTCCTCTCTCTTTTGATAGTCCTTTGCTACTCTCTTTCTTGTATACCCAGCTTCACAGAGTACCTGCAGAATCAAAGCAGCATAACACTATACGAGAACATGGATCTATTATCATAAACAATCTAGGATCAGATGTAAATTTACCATACAAATGCATAAAACATAAATCACACAAGAGTATGGAGGAAAACTTGAATAGCTTTATTGATAATCAAGAAAGAGCCAAGAGAGTTACAACCAGTTGTTCTGACCCAGCATCATCCTCTCAGCAAGTAAGCCCTTATTCACCTCATGAAAAGCTTAGATCACCCAACACTATGATGTTACCTCAAGAAACCAACAACAATTCCTTACAAGATGCAAAATTCTAGCCTCCAACCTCCTGGATCTCTGGGATGAGAGATCTATATATAGATATTTGCAGAGGTGTGAGTCAGCTCTGGGTTTTTTATTAGTGTCTTCTCTCTGATAGTTCCTGATTCCACTTGGAGATCTCATTGATCTCTTACTCATCCTTGGGCGATTCTGAGAGGCAAGTGTCCCAGGAGAAGTTTCTGAAAGATTCCAAGATCATCCACTTAGGAAACTGCTTCTGCCATTTGTCTACTCTCGTCCATCACACACCATAGAAGGGCTTTTTGAAATGCATCGCACTTCCCGTGTGTACAAGGTGTGATGCATCGCACCCTGGCCATGGAGCAAGTGAAATGATCCAGTTTTGACCAGTTTTGAGTAGTTTTTCATGGAGAACTTCTGGGAGATGATGTAATCAGCGGACCTTGTTCCTTTAGGGTATGAAACAACACTTTTAGGGACTTAGGAGCCCTTGGTTTATGGACATGTTTGATTTGGGTTGCAGTGCCAAAAAATGTCTATAACATTATGGACCTTCACTTTTCACTTTCATAGAGGGATATGCTCCGAAAACTTAGATATAGGATCAACCCCCTTAGTGTCTATATCTTCTGCACCCTCCTCAGCCTCCAGATCCACCACTTTCCCCTTCTATTTTGTGCTCAGTATTTCCTTCCTCTAGGCCTCAGTAGCATCATTCTTTCTTGGGGATTCATGCATTGGTATGAGCTTCTTTTGTTTGTCCTTATTGGGTTTGGGGACCTCCCTCACTGGCGTAGGCTTCGGCCTAGGCAACCTCAGCGTCGTAGGCACTGCAGCCGGAACCTTTACACTTATTACCTCCAGGGCATCTCCCTCAGAGGCAATAGTTCCTCCAGTGCTAATGGTTTCAGCAGGACCTCGTCCTAACATGATGTCAGTAATGAGTTTTCGATCTAACTCAGGCAACTTGTTGAACATAGGGCTTGTGATTAGAGCTTCAAAATACTCGCGATTCATGTGCACCAGACAACACAACACATAAATTCTAAGGATGCAAAGTGTTTTTTGCTAGATAGCCACAGATAATTTATAGGTGGATACGAATTCAAATTCAGCCGTTCCCCCAAAAATCCATCCATAAATGCTGAATTGGTGGCAGATTGTCCAATATTCCACTCTTAAATTTAGCCTTAAATTCTGCCCCCTCACTCCTCTTAACCGTCTCCTGGTAGTCAAATCATCAATAGTGACTATAACGGTTACTTTTTGGCTATGCTACGCAGTATCTCCCCCTATAGCGCAACTCCCTTCGTGCTCTGTCTGGTACTGTGACACCATCCTGTTTCGCGTAGACCCCTTGTAGCGCAACTCTACAAATAGGGTAGTGTAGTTTATAGTCCTACACGTCCTTGCAACTACTTGGAGTGCTAAGACTATGCTACCATCATGTAGTCACTGGGCCAAATCCCTGGTGTATGGTTTCAATCAGATTCCATTTACTCTTCCCCGAAATGGGTCTCCATTCAACTTCGCGAGCTAAACTGCTCCACCATCTGTAATTTATTTGATAACTTATGGCCCGAGCCAGTGCATCTGAAATTTTCCTGGAAACGTATCAAGCTTACTATCATATAATAAAACCAAATCATTTACCTTGAAGGTGCGTAGTTTGATGTGCCGAACATGTCAATATTTTTCACGTCCCTTCTGAACGTGCTAATGGAATTGAGCCAAAAACCTATCTTCCTCGAGCTCTACTAGCTATGCGAGCCTTTCTTCTAAGGCTGCATGGTCCGCCATTCCTGTGAAAGCTGCTATGCGTAGACTAGGCATAATTTATTCCATAGGCGTTACGGCTTCTACGCCATAGACCAACATAAAAGGTGTCTGACCAGTAAGCTTCTTACAAGTAAACATTGCTGGTACACACATGTCCAAATAATTCCGCTGTGCATTGAAAACCTTCGTCAGAGAATTCTCCAATATCTTATTAAATGCCTCAACCGTTCAATTGGCCTGAGGATGAAATGGCGTACTCTTATGAAGGTAAACTTGGAACTCCTCTCTCAGCGTGCTAATCGTTTCATTGAGAAAATGTGTTTCAAAATCGCTCATCAATACCTTCAAGAAACCAAACCTGGTCAACACATATTCAAATAAGAATCTTGCCATTGTTGCCCCTATATAGTCCTTCATAGGCTATGCCTCCTGCCATTCGGTCAAATATTCAATCGCGGTGATTATATACCGTGTGCCCGTCTTCTTTCTCGGAGGCTAAATTGGTCCTACAAAATCAATCGCCCACTTCTCAAATGGCTGCAATGACACCTGTAGATTCAAAGGCAGCTCGTCCCTTTGTGATGGCCTGCCTGTGCTTTGACATGCATCACATGCCCTACAATATTCTTTGGAATCCTTATGTAGCATCGGCCACCACAACCCAATGCCCAAAATCTTCTGTGTTGTTGCTTTTCCTGCATAATTTCCTCCCAGTAGCTCCTCCATGAGCTTCAGTGAGGATAATATTTCTTTCAAATTCAGGCACATAGCATCAAAGTATTTCGTTCGATTCCATATTATACAAATGGCCTACAATAACTGAAAAGTTTGTCGTGCGCACCACCAATTATTTCTTTTGTTGACTGGTGTATCCCTCTGGAGCCATCCCTGTGGTCAGAAAGTGAATAATGTATGCAAAGTGATTATCCGCTATGCGCACTATGAAGAGCTACGTGTCATGCAACCCTTCCTCCAAATTGGTTGGATCCTCCCCTATTTCAATGTGCGACAGATGTTCTGGCCCCGCATTCAACCTTCCTAGATTTAGAATTACTTCGAAATCATACTCCTGAAACAACAACAACCATCTGCATATTCCCCCCCAAAAAAGGCTTATTGACTAAATATTTCAATGCAAAATGGTTTGTGTACATCTTAAAATGTCCACCTAGCAGGTAATTTCTGAACTTCTAGAGCACGTACACCATAGCCAAGCCTTCACACTCTGTCGTCGAATAATTATTTCCAGCCTTAGACAACTTCTTGCTCACAAATGCTATAGGGTGATGAAATTCTCCTTCACCAACCCATGTCAGCACTACTCCTAGTGCAATACATCAGGAATATACATGCACGTGGAACTCCTTCTTCCAATATGGGAAGACTAGGATCAGCGCGGTGACCATTTTCTCCTTCAATACATCCAGGATGTGCTGACACTATTCATCCCAATAGAATGTAGTGTCCTTCTTCAGTAACTTTTCCATAGGCACGTAATCTGAGCATAACTTTTGATGAAATTCTGATAATATCTAGTGTGGCCCAGTGTAGCACGCAACTATTTAACACTTCTTGGCACCTCCAAGTTAATTATTACCATGATCTTAGCAGGGTCCACCATGGGTCCTTGCCTCCATACCACATGACCCAGTAAGATCCCAAAAGGGACACAAAACAAGCATTTCTTCATGTTTAGTGAAATTTGATACCTTCGGAATGCATCCAACATTAAGCACGGATTGTCTACATGGCACTTAACTAGCCCAAACACTATCCAGTCATCAAAATAAACCTCCAAGAACTTTTAAATGAATTCTTTGAACGTCGCGATGACCACGTGCGAAAAGATCATCGGCGCATTCTTAAGTCTGAAAGGCATCACTATATACTAGAAACATCCCCACTCTATCACGAAGATTGTCTTACTCCTGTCTTCTGGCACAATCTTTATCTGATGGTATCTAGAGAACCCATCAGTGAATGAATAGGCCTCCTGCCCACCAATATTATCCAGTACTTCATCTGTGAACGGAATTGGAAAAGGATCATGAACGCAAGCATTGTTCAGCTTCCTGAGATCTACACAAATGCTTATTTCATCCTTTTTCTTCTTGTCCTAAATGACCATTGAACTCACCCAATCAGATTCCTCATTGGTTCAATAATACCCACTACAAGCATCTTGTCCAACTCCAAACGGACCCTTTCCTTGTATTTGGGATTAAGGAGATATGGCATCTGCGTAACAGGCTTCGCATCCGGTTTCAAAGTTATTTTCATCACTCCTAAATTTCCTATGATGCCTTTTAAATCTGAAAATTTGGTAGGGAATAAATCCTAATATTCACAAAGAAACTCAGTGACTTTATCGATTGTAGCATCATCCATGTAATACCCATTCTTTGTAAACTTCTGTTCTGCTTTTGTACCAATATTTACCTGCTTAGTTTTCAGTGGCGCAGTGATGTTAGGGTTCTCTATCTGTGGTCCCTCTACTTCATTTTGGCCTTATGCTTCATGGATGTTAATATTCCTTAGATTCTCATCCTCTTCTTCAACAGTCATATTGTAGCATTCCACCGTATGGCATAGCTGGTTTCTCCAATCCTGTTGAATCAATTCCAAGGGATCATGTAGAATTCTGAAGATTGCTACCTTAACCTCCTGGAGTGCTTCATCAATACTCTCGAATCTGTCCTCAAAGTTGAACGTCCTCACGAACCCCTCTCTTAGGATATCCTATTCCACAGTGCCATGGAAAAGTGTGACAAAAAATATGCACCCACTCTAGTTGTGGCTCTGTTCCATAAACCTTGGTCCACTTTTCCAAATGATTGCGCGGATCATTTCTCCCATCATACTTCTTAGTCAGCCATACCTTAGGGTGACCAAATTTCATCCTCATCATCATCCTATATTCGTGCCATTCTTCAAAATTGTCTTTATGCGTACCCCACCACAGTGGAGGTGTAGCGCGCAGTGCCAAATCCAGCGCTTGGAAGTGATTCTTCTCAGGCACATCCCTTTCAAATTCATCTGGGAATTTATCTACATCAGTTATACCATCATAATAAGGCAAAATTATTACCTCGAATGATACACATTGCAATGATTTATTCATCATATTGCATCATATCGCGGATACTTCATGTAATCTATTCTGCCAGTGTTCCAATTCCTCATCTGAGTTTGATGTATACGAACTTTCACGGTCCCATGCAATGCATCCATCAACAATCGGATTAACCAAATCTTGGTCTCATGTTGTTATCTTATAGATCTAGTCCAAATCATCATCTCTTTCCTCATATAGTCACAGACCGGTTCAGTATAGTACGGTCCTTTTGCAGGGTCCAATGGTACTACCACACGGAGTGTTTTCCTTTCGAACGCCATCATCTGCTTCTTCAAATTTATGACCCCATTCATGTCAATAGCCCAATCAATTTCGAGGAGCATAGGATATGGATTGTTGTCATCAACAATATCTATCACTTCAAATTCATCCAATGCACTCACACCTTCTATATCCACAGTTACTCCATGCAATCTCCCCATAGGGATAATCTTATGTTGATTTTCCATTCTTAATTGAATTGGAGACCACTGTAGCATAGGCCTCCCCATCTTTTCCCAAGTATGTTGAGGCAAAACATACGCATCTGACCCTAGGTCCAAAATAACTTGATCCATCTCATATTATCCTATTTGCATGGTGAGACTCATTCAACGTCTTGTTGTTGCCTTATGTCTACCAATCTTTCTGACCACACGGTGCCCATCAGAAGCATTATCCCTACCAGCACATTTGTTTATCAACTCCTGTAATCCTTTCATAGCCCTACTGTCGTGAAATAGTTTCATGCAAGTCTCCAAGAAAGTAGTAAGCATGGAGGGGTCAACTTCTTCAAATAGCCTATCCTGACTTCCTGAGGTAGAGGCTTCAACAAAGCTTTTCTTTGCTTCCATAAACGTTTCCTTTGCGTGCTCCATATCAAACCCAACTTATTTTTCTGGAGCCTTGTAGAACCATCCACATTCTTCAGGTTGCTTTACCTTATTTTCACCAATCGTCACACCACTTCGCAACACGATATTGACATTGGGATCCTCTTCACGAGGTTTTTCCCTCATCATCTGCAGGTTCTAGGTAGGCTGCTAAGGTTGCACCTTCTTCTCTTGCATTTTGGCTATCAATATAGGGCATTATTCTGTCACGTGGTAAAATTGAGTACAATATTGGCATGACAGGCATGTTTGTCTCGTATATTCCCATGCGTAGTGTCCTAGAACTCCATAATTATAGCAAATAACTTTCCCTTGACCTCTACTAGGTCCTCCTCCTCCTCAGCCTCATCCACGTCCCTGATATCCTTTGTGCACTCCATCGCATTGGTATAGAGGCTGAGTTTCTGTTTGAATACAATACATGGGTGTTCCTTCCATCATTAATTCAAAACTACGAAAATTACGCTCATCATGGCCTACCAATTTACAGAAGCTGTAGAATGACTGTTGCAATATCTGTACAATTTTTTGTAGTAAATGGAAATTGTTTGTTACATGTTTTCCTGCTACTTGATAGATAGCACACCATAGCGTGGGCCCTGTACTTGGTCCTGCTGGGGCTTCCTATCTCAGAGGCATGGGTCCTCCTCCTGCCATATAATTCACAAAAATAGGGCAATGATCCTTATCATGCCATTGGTTCTTACACTTGAGGCACCAAACTTCTTCACGCACTTCTGGCCGAGCTGCTTTTTCCTTCTTCAAGCTCTGAAACTCCAAGAAAAGGTTCTAGAACTCCACATGAATCTGTTGAACTCCCAACTTCACATCCTGGATAGGCATCTCATGTAATCTTATTCCGATCTCCGGTGCTTCCGCCTGCGATGCTATCTTTTGTTGTGACAGAGAAATCCTTAAGTGAGGCTGGAGCGTGGCTATAAAGTAGTCGTGGTGCTGACTGTCTGTGAGATTCATATTGGCCTCGCAGATTCCACACTTCAGTCTCTGGTCCAGCTCCCAAGGTGTTTCACCGATCCTCATCATGATTTCCTTGAACCCCACTAACGACTATGTTTCAGACTAAGGCCTTTCGAATTCCTTATTCAGAGTAGTCTGAGTGTCTACTAATGATGGCATCGGGTTATCAATGTAGTACTTAATGTACCACGTAAACACGTGATCTTGTAGAGCAGTAACGAACTATGCTTTCTTCATATGATGATCTATAATATTTTGTGTTGTCCACATGGCCTTCACAATGAACCAAAATTGATCCAGGTTGTCATTTCCCAAGCCCTTGAAAACGATCAATTTCATCGTATTCAACATATTGAATGGTGGTGGAGGTGGTGGTGGTGTTGGTGAAGGTGTATGCTATGGAGGTGAAGGTGGAGGTGGTGTGGATGGATGAGGTATTCCTGTAAACCATTGCCTTATTAACTGAGCAACTCTTTGTGGTGAAGCCTGTGCTTCTCCATAGTCATCACTCAGAGGAGGCTCAATCACCGGGCTATATTCAAGGCCTATTCTCCCTCTGTCCTTGAAGAAATTTCCACTTCACGTAGCTCCAAACATCAAGGTAATGGCATAAACTTCTCTTCACACAAGAGAATCTTAATCCAAGTATTCAAAGATCTCAAATACTTACCTTGCGGTCCCTTGAAAAAATTTCTCTTTGCTTCACTGTAGCTGACTAAGGTATCGACTGCAAATTCTGTCACAAATCCTCCTATGACTCGACCAAGCCAGTGATCGACATCATGTGCGAGCTTATCTTCAAAAGATTCCAATCTTCATACTAGCTCTGGGGTCCACACTATTGGACCGTCAAGCTTCCACCTTCCTTGGCCATCTGTGAATTTAGCGATCCACTCATATAATTTGATCAGGAAGGTGAGAAAGAAGATCTTGTGTATCTTTGTGTATAGGTATCTGTCCAACCACTGTTCTGTTGTCAAGTGTGAGTTTCTATTTTCTTGCGCTATGAATTCATGGATCTTTCTATCTAACCACTCATCAATTTCCTTCTTGGTCGGATTCCAGTGATGCGACATCACACATCTCTTTATGCAGATCTCGATCCCATCAACAGAACCATTTGTTGGCTTAGTGGGTCCACACCGAGGTTTAGAGTTAGTTTTGCCAAACAAATCCATACACTAATGGCCCTTTCAGCATCAATCTGCAGAGCATAAACTGAAGTCTCACCCAATGCAGTATGGGGGGATGCTGGAATGAAGTTTCCCCACCCAGAGATGAGTGTGATGTTGTTTATTCCCTAAATCTTCCTTCGTGTAGATCGATAAGCCTTTAGGGCTTATCAATATAACTCCCTTTAATCGGCCTGTAGACATCCGCGAAGATCTACAACTATCTTTCGTGGACCCTAAATAGGCGGATCAACTACTTATGCATATCAAATATTACGTATAACCCAATAATTACCTAGACTAGCTTAGGTGTTCGATAACTTTATTGGACAACAAGATAATCTTCGCATAAACAGTTAGTAGTAATTGCATTCATATAACAATATAAGTGATATAACTTCGCACATCAATACATCATTATTTCATAAACCCATTATAACATAAGGCGCATTCATATAAACAAAAGTAAAGAGATAACACCATTATTTCTACAATAATCTTCTTTATTAATACTTAGTTCTGCTTATAGACTCAAGACTTCCTTGCGCACTCAGCTGCAGGGGTCCACACACTCAGCTGCAGACTCTACTCTAGGCCAATGCACACACAGTTTCAAAGCCTTCCTTCTACTCTAAGACTTCTATGCTCTTCTTCTTACTGACCCATTACATTCATCTTCGTCTCAATTGCTTCTCTTAGACCTCTTAAGACACACTATTTATACAATACCATGGTCCGCAGACCATGGGTAGATCTTCAAAAGCTCACTCAACTTACAAAAAAGAAGGGTAAAACCATTTATGACACTTTAGCTATCTATGCGCTCTGCGACCACAACTTGCGGAGACTTTACATATTTATACAACAAAACTTGTGCTTTTTCCCCAAAATTTGGGATATTGTCCAAAATTTGACACTGGGGGACTCCATCCCAAAAATTACCCAAGCTATAGAAGCTAAATTTCGAGTATGTCTACTAGCTCCATATATGAATCCTAAAAATAATGAATCATCCATCAAAGCCTACCAAAGCATATCGAAAATATCATCATCACCACCACACCTATGGATGGAAACTAGAACCATGTATGATATTTTCAAAACAAAGTAAATTCTAGGCAAGAGCTTAGGAATAATACTTCTTAAGATAGAGCCCATTTTTGGGCTCCATCAACACATTTCCTTCAAACTCAACCAATTCACAAGCACCTTTCTTAAAGAACCTTTTAATGATGAAAGATCCGTACCAAATAGATTTGAATTTTCCTACCCCCAAGGTGTCTTTATCTTGGTCGTAGACCAAGATAAGGCCACCTTCAGAGAGAACCCTAGTTCGTACAAACTTATCATACTAAGCTTTGACTCTATTTTTATGGGCCTCATTCATTGTTTCAGCATCCCAACACTTCTCATCAAGTTGTTCCAAACGAATAAGGAACTCTGCAAGACTTGAAATGTCTAGAAGAAGCTAGTATGCTAACTTAAGAGATGGAATCTCACATTCTCTAGAAAATCTAGATTCCAAAGCATAAATGAACTGAAAATGAGTGAAATTGGTAGCAATCTCAATAGACATTCAGTATGCCCATAGCATAGGATATATCATGATGTTCCAGTTGGAATTAGATTGATTAATCATCCTTTGCAAGATAGTCATAAGGGATTTATTGGTGGCTTCAACCTATCCATTAGCTTGAGGATAATAAGGAGATGAATGATCCTACCGAAATCCCAATTGCAAAGCCAACTAAGACATCAACTTATTCTGAAAGTGACTGCCATGATGAGTGAAAATATCTTGAGGAATATCGAAGCGTGAAATTATCTGATTGAACATAAAAAGTGCTACTGTCTCAGCGTCGTTATTAAAAGTAGGAATAACTTCAACCCACTTGGTGATGTAGTCAATTACTACGATAATGTACTTTTGGCCCTTAGCCAAAACTAGGTTACAAGTAGTAAAATCAATACCCCACTTAGTAAACATACCGACAGTGATAACAACAAAAAACAGAGCTAGATGAGTGTGCATTTTTTAGGTATAAACTTGACAAGGACGATATTTTGTGACCACCTCAATAAAATATTTAAAAATCCAAGGTCAAAAATACCATGGATGCAAAGTTTTTTCGGTTGTAGCAAGCCCAGATAGATGACCTCCAGAAGCTCCACTATGGCAGCCATTCAAAACTAACTCAACTTATTCTAAGGTTAAATCCCATGACAGTATAAAGTATCACCAATGATCAGATAATTCTTATCCGGGTGACATAATTTTTGACGTTCATCCTTAGAAAAAGATTGAGGAAAATTCGAAGTTTGGAGATATACAATGATGTCTCCATACCAAGGATCTTGTGAAGAGATAAGAAAAATATGTTCATCAAGAAATGATTCTTCATAAGTAGCATCTCCTTCACAAGGAAATTCCAAAATAAACTCTACGATTACAAAAGATTTATTTGACTTATTTGACATAAAATTGAGATCAAACTCTTGCAAAATTATAATCCATTTATTGTATTTTACCCCAATCACTTGCCTATTAAGAGAAAATTGAAATGGATTGACATTAGCCAAAAGAAACATTTTTTTGACAAAAATGTAATCATGAAATCATTGAACAACATGAATGACTGCTAAAGACTATTTCTCAATATGAGAATACCGAAGCTTAGGAGCAACTAAGCCATGGCTTAATTAATAAATCACATGATGCATAAGAGCATTATCTTCCTAAACCAGAACCATACAAATAGTGGATTTTGATACTGTGAGGTACAAAAGGAAGTGTATGCCATAATGAGGTGGACTGAAAAGAGGAGCAGACGTTAATTCCTTTTTCAAAGAATTGAAGGAGCATTGAGCGAAGTCGTCCCAAATATCTCCTCCAGCCAACATGTGAAGGGTATCTAGAAGGTCTTCAGGGACTCCTCGGAGCAGAACCAACTTTAGAGATTCAGGGTCAAGTGTGCACCTGGCCCGTTTATAGCTAAGTTGGAACGTTTCCTCATAGTCCTCTAGAGACTCATCATTTCCCATGGTCATCCGAAAGATTTCCCCCTTGGTTTCCTTTGACCTACAGTAATCCCGGTATTTGTTGTTAAAGGCTTGCTGCATCTGAGCCCAAGTAGTAATACTGTTTCCAGGTAACCCCATGAACCAGCATAATGCTGCATCCTTGAGGGTAGAGGGAAAGAGTTTTAACTTTTGCTTGTCTTTGGTATAGTCATAAGTTCGACAAAGGATAGCAAACTCAAACAGGAAGGCATCAGGGTCTTCAATGGTCAATCCATGGAAATGAGTTAAGGCTGAGGGACTTATGTTCTTCATTTTCATGTCCCCGTTAGTCTCTCAGATGGGGAAGGTACCTTCTATTCTCTCATCATCGTCTCTACCATTTCTGTTGTCAACCATAGTCTCACAAGGAATGTTTTCTTGCTCTTCTTCTGTTATAGGATCTTCGTATATCTCAGGGGGTTCACCTATAGGTTCCTCTGGATCACTGCCACTAAAGAAGAGAAAAGGGTGACTTAGTGAAGTGGTGGGGGTGTTGGGTAGGAATTTTCTGGTATTGTCTCTGTTCCTACGAGGCATGAAAGGACTTTGGGTTGTTTTTTCTTTTTTTCTGCTTGTACCTGCAAAACTGAAACAGATGGAATTGAAACTAACTAAAATCTATCTTGCAGAAATGAAAATGCGGAATTGGACTGAAAGCAGGGAAAGACTAATCTATTCTGCTGAAATCAAATTGCGAGAAGGAAATACTAAACTACACTTGTGAAATTGAAATTCTATTTTACGCTTGCAGAATTGAAATTCTATCTTACGCTTGCAGAATTGAAAGGTTAATCTACGAAAGCAGGAAATGTCTAGTTTACTTTTGCAGAAATGAAATTGCAGAATGGAAATGAAATAAACTACTTAGCAGAAGGCGAGAGTAGGAAAATAGAAGAAAAGTAGCAATCACAAATACTCAGACGCTTCCCCGGCAACGACGCCAAAAAGAGGTGGTGAGCTCCAGTATTGTAGCAATAATGCTACGACTCCTGGGACTCCCTTCTTTACAATTATCAACCTGGTAGTTCGTAACAAACTTGGAAGTGACGGTGCTGTATGCACAAGTACTAGCTCTTGCCGCAGCTGTCACTTGGTTAGCTGGCACAGTCTGCTAGGGGCTTAAGCCAACTTCTATAAGCTCTGAGAAGAAGCTTTTTAACTGATGGACGAAAGCTAACTTAAAGAAGGCTAATCTATTTGCAGAAAGAAACTGGAAAGCAAAAAGGAAACATAAACCCTAGCAAGCCCTAATTCTACCAGCTAACCCTACTGATGCAAGAAAGAGGATGCAAGCTACTGAAGGAGATGCCATTGATTTCTAGAAAGGTAAATACATGCATCTAAGCTACTTCTACATCAATATCTGAAAGAAACCATCTTTTTGTATTTTTGAATAAGTTGTCAGAGTTATTATGCATATGATTTGACTGTTTTTGGCTGTGCAGAGGTGGGTATGCAAGAAGAAATGCTTGGGAAAGGTCAAGAAGGTTCAGAGAGGGCCTAAGGGGTCCCTAACACCCTTCCATAGAGTTTCACCGAGTTTGGCTATCAAGAAACCTCATTCGTGAGCCTCTACAGGAAGTCTGCAGGGGTTCTACAGGATGTCTGTGATTTTCTACAGGATGTCTGGAATTTTCTACAGGATGTTCAGAGATGAGGTTTTTGGTGGATGAATGGATAAGTAAAGGTGAAGGAGTGAGTGTGGAGGTAGGGTGAGGGTTGGATATGGTATAGAACTCGGTGGATGGGGTTGCGGACAGGTGCAGATGGCTAGGTTTGGTTCAAAGAAGACTGAAGCAACGTTACACACAAGATTAGGGTTATGGGAGCAAATGGCGAACTGGAGGCAAGGATTCTAAGTAGAGGGTGGAGTGGATGGTGCTGATGGAGAATGAACAGATGAAGGAGTGGTACAGGTGCTCTGTAAGGCATTTCTTCCAACCGATCAAGCAAAGACTTGGAATTTCAAAAACCTAATTACGATGACCTAATCTGCTAGCTGCCAGCAAAGAGAATGAATCAGAAGTGTGACCTGCAATGAAACCATGTATTTTAGCTCATGCAACTAAGAAAATGAAAGTCTGAACTTGTAACCAACTTCTACACATGGAAATCAAACACTAGCAATTGCATGGCAAAGCAAAATCAATGTTTTTGTGGGTGGCAAAGTTATCCTGATCTCAGCTCCAGATCCTACTGAAGGAGAGGTGAAACCAGAGATGTTTGATGGCCCTTTTCTTGAAGATTTCTCCTATTAACAACCTATCAACAAAATCTGAGCATTCGAAAGTCTATCTAACCATTTACAGTGACCTAGTTAATCAACAAACTTTAACCTACTTAACAGAAATGTTTTTGCAAATGCATAAAGAACAACTAACAATACATAGAGGAGGCCTTAGCACTCAGGTTGTGCCCAATCCCAAGAGCTGCAGGCTCCTGTAAAGAACTCAGATCTGACACCAAGTAAAGCTACTTATCATTATTCAAAAATAACTATCATAAGAAAGTTGTACAACAATAAAATAGGCTGAGAAAAATGACAACACTATAGTGAAAAAATAACAATAGTTCCAAAAGTAAACTACGAAGGCTAAGGCCCTCATATTTGTACAATACGAGGGGGCTATCAGCCCTCCTAAATTCAAGGGACTCGGTTGTCCCAACTGCTAGTGAACAATCACTCCTCCAAAAGCTGCTTGGCTGCCTTTAAAACTCATTTTGGTGGCCTGTGGAGCTTGGTGTTAGGGGTGGAGATTTCGAGGAAGGCCATTTAATGCAAGAGACAACCTCCCTACGAATCCTCACCTCAAGCTTGGCTGTTAGCTGACCCATGATTGCTTGGTTTTGCTCCAAAATTTGTCCAAAAATTCTAAAATAACCACGTATTAGCCTCCTAGGTAGAGTGACCACCCTTATTCATTTAAATAACATAAACATACTAGGAAAAAATGCATAATCTATGAAAAATGGAGGATTGAACAAGGATAATTAGGCAAAATGAGCCCAATAAGTTACCCAATTTGGGGGCTCATCATCACCCCCCTGCTAAATCGGTTGCTCATCCTCTGAGCAACTAGTCCAGCTCATCATCCTTGATGGCTTTGACCGCCTCCCTCACGTCCCAGGCCTCTGCTGTGATATCCTCCTCTCGGTCATGGAATCCTGCCTTCTTTTCCACTTCCTCCCATTGTCTACCTTCCTCCTCTTCCTTTACTCCTTCTAGCAATCCCAGAAGTAAAGGAGGACTGAATTTCAAGCCAATCCAATTGGCCTGCAAGTCCTGCATCAACTTTTTGTAGAGAGGTACCCTTGCCAAGGCCTCCCTCATCCTAGTGGGAGAGTGGTATTCCCTTATCTTCAAGCTGTGAGGCAGTGTGTTCCACCGCCTTGTGCAGGCATGCATACAGTTTTCTCCCAACAGTCTCTCCATGTCCTCAAAGTGGGAAATGGACTAAGCCTGCCGCTCAATGTATTCTGGTAGCTCCTAAGGACTATTGGCCAAGTGCTGGTGGGTGTTTATCACTGCCGAGGGGTCATCCGGCTCTGCTCTGATCATGAGAGGCTCACTGAGCTCTCTGCCTATGATACTATGGACCTCTGCTGCTCTCTTCTCCTCATGGCTCATCCAAGAGGCCATGGCCATAAGCTGGACATCTCCTAGCACCGTGTTGGGATCCCATGCATTCATGTCTGGAAGGGCGAAGTTGTGCAAGTAGAACTCTGCCAATTTGGCCCTATCCTCAGATGAACTACCGCCACATAAAGCTGCAAACTGATGATAATTTTGGAAAGGGGTGATGCCCCTTTGAGCCAAGGTATTGATTTGAAACTGTAACCATTGGTCCTTGATGTAAAGGGAATAGGATTTGGTAGGCTACCTGCATTGCAGAGCTTCCATTACCCAGCTGGTCATGCAGGCCAGTTGGGCCTCCTTGTCTTGCACCTGTTATTTCAGAGAATGTATATGCATCTCTTGTTCTTATAGCTGCTAGTTCAGTGCCTAAATTTCAGTATGTGTTCCTTCCTTTCTTTGCTGTTCATAAGGGGTATCTGTGGCTGTTGTGGACGCCTTGTGTTGCTCTTGTTCCCCCAAGATGTGAGGCTTGTCTTCCTGCCTCTGCCCTTGTGACTGTAACTGTTGTTTGAGATGCTCATTTTCTTCCTGTAGCCTGACCCGCTGGATGCTTTCCACATGTCGTACCATAGCCAATTCTTTTCTGGCCTCTTTGAGCTACTCCTCCAGAGGACCTATATCTACTACTCCCTTGGACTTAGCAATTTTCATCCAAGTGTGGGTCCTCACCCTCTCTTACTCTAGTGCAAGGAAAAGTGGCACTGTGAATTTCTGAGGAATGATATTTCCAGCCTCCAAGAAGTTATAATAGGAGCCCAATCTGGGCTGCGGGCTAGGTTACATAATGTGCTCTACCTCTTCTTCCTTCTGTGGTGATTTGGTTGCCTCACCTTCCATTTCTTCGGTCTCCTTGAGCCGGGCCAATGTTTCCTGTAGAATAGTTTCAGCATCCTGTACAGAGGTTTTTGTATCCAACCTTTCCATTCTCTCCCTCTAGGTGGATGTCTTTGGGCTTCCCCGCTCATAAGTGATGGATGCCTTGGAGGGGGACCTCTCCTTTGGTGTGGTAGGGGTGTCTAAAATGGTGATTGGTTCTTTGGATGGAGGTTGGGGTCTGCCGGTTTTAATTCTTACACTTCTTCTTGCCTTAAAGTACAGGGGATGCTCCCTCTTTCGCTTTTCCTTTTGCTTGGGGGATGTGCTTAGGGTGGCCAGCACAGTTACTGCCTCCCTAGCTAAAATCTTGGCCGATTTCTCCTTCTGCTACCCTTTCCCAGGACTTCCTGTAGAAAGTCCTGTAGTGGCCATTTTCTGGCTTCCTGTAGAAGCAGTTTTCTGACTTCCTGCAGAAATAGTCTGTTGGCTTCCTGTAGAACCAGTTTTCCCTGATTTGGCCTGCTTGGCTGAGGGTGCCTTCTCTTTGACTTGTGTTGTGGTTGGCTTGGGTGTTGTTTGCACCCTTTCATTCTTCTCTGCCTGAGTTTGCAACCGTTTCTCCCTCGGCATTGGTGTTTTTACTTTACTCCCAGCTTTGGCCTCAGCAACTTGTCCTTTTTCTTTCTTTTCCTTTTTTTTTTCTTGTGGCGTTTCCTATGATGGCCTGTCCTGGGTTTTCTTACCCTTAGCTTCCTTATCTTTAGTTTTCTTCTCTGCCTCAATATGCTCCTTCTCCTAACTGCTGGATGAAGTGAATTCTTCTGCCAGAGTCCGGATATCATCATTCTTGGTCATATTGCGAAAAATCTCCTAAGAGATAGGGACGGTGTAAGTATGGAGGGCATATTCTACAAGGAGCTTGATAAGCCCATGACGAGCCAGCTGTTTTGGTGTCCCCTCCTTCAGTTTTGTGCCACACTCAATCAACGACTGCAGGAGGAAGTATGGGATGCTCAATTTTTGTTCTGAGGGCAAATCCATCTTATGCCTGAG
This sequence comes from Pinus tabuliformis, assembly GCA_031772625.1. Lineage (NCBI taxonomy): Eukaryota > Viridiplantae > Streptophyta > Pinopsida > Pinales > Pinaceae > Pinus > Pinus tabuliformis. The sequence continues at coordinate 1,388,941,576 of CM062804.1, forward strand.
CCCAGTTAACAAGTAGAAGTGATAACCATACACAATACTAAATCGCCCCTCACAGGTAATATATTTCATAATTTGAAGGTTGACTTCACTCCAAAATGGCTGTAAGCTAGCTCTCCGGACCCCATTTTTATCCTCTGAAAACTGTTCTTCTGGTAGGAAGAATTCCTTTTTGGCTTTTTGGCCCAATTTCCTTTCCTCTTTATCCTAGGGCATCCCCAATGGCAATTCAGTGACCCGGCTAATGAGTTGTGGGGTGAGTTTCAAGGTCATCCCCTGAAATTTATAGTTGCCAATGTTTTTGATTTGGTCTGCAGGGACCTTAGGAACTCCTCTGTTATTTCATGATTGTGACCTTGAATTTTATCACAGAAGGTCATCCACTTTACACGAGTAAACAGGTCTACCACCTCAGGAGTTTCTCTCAATTTCTTGGAATCCGAGGGTTCCTTTCTGATAAACCCTCCAGGCATGGTGAAAATACCCTATTTTCGGCTTGAGCTCTGGTTGGAATGGAAATTCGGATGTGGTTTTCCTCTTTGGTTCTCAAGACAGGGTTTCTCCACTGTTTGTATCTCCCCTTTCACAAATTCTCTGGTTAAAATACTGCTGCCACCTGTTATCACTCAGGTTGTCCCTTAGCTACTTTTAGGGATACGGCTGAGGTAACCAAAAACCAATCTTTGGGCTGCAGGTCCTAGCCTACCTGCAGTCAAAGAGGGCTCTCTCTTTATGATTTAACTTTTTTTTGGGTTGATTTTAGGCTAGTTATGGTGTACAAGGGTTTTGTTTTGATTTTGGTGGGAAGGAGATGTTTCCAAGCAGATTTGTGATGCATACTGTGAGAAGTTCAAACCATTGGGCATGGAGTCATGGATTAAGGCTTGCTATTGCGTTTTCTTGGTCACAAGAGGAATATAGAGTAGGATAGCTACACATGGAACAATATCAGGCTAGAATAAAGATGGAATGAAGGTCAGAAATAAAAGGCAACTAAGAATCTTTCATTAGCTAACATAGAGGGAAGGTGGATGAAAGTTTGTCTAGGAGTAGTAAAGAATTCCTAAAAAAACAGTCATATATGAAAGAAACAGGGTAAATATGATCATTTAAGTATGCATATTCATAACCATTTCTGAGGAAAACATATAGAAATAATAAGAACTGAGCGTAAGGTGCAGTCAAGCAAAACCTAAACTATTCTTTTTTCTTGATATTTAGATGGTAACACAATTGTGCATAAACATAATAAAATTGTAAACAGAGGTAGAAAAACTTATTGAGCCATGTAGTAGCACAGGAATTCCACAGTCACTCTTTAACCATTAATAACACAACAGTCATTTCTTCATCCAAAGCATTCCAGCAGTCTTTGATTACAGAGCTTCTCAAAAATACAGCGTAAGTCCAACATGAGGAATATCAGCCAACCAACCCCTTAAACAATGAATTAGGGTGGTTTATATAGGGAAAATATCTAAAAATATCTATTACAGCAGACCTAAAACAGGTCTGAGGGAAAAAACTTCTTTAACCTAATTTTTTTCCTGAATTTAATGCAGAAAAATATCTTTGAGCTGCGCTGGAGGTAGCAAAATCAAAATGAGTTAATATGGTGTCCTTTTGGCTCTGTGCTGTTCATCTAGCCATAAATGTGCATTGGGCTTTGATCCCCTGTTCTCGAGTGACTTTGATGTTCATTAACTATGATCTGAAAGCCCTAGATGGCTTCACCATTTTCTTTGACTTTGCTTGGGGGCCTTTAACGTTCACCTGCTTTGGTATTGCCGATCTGATACTCTTTGAGTTAATCAGGGCTTCATCTTTCCTCTAATACTCTTTCACAATTGAATCGGGTCGTTTTCTCTCCCTTGATGTGTTTGAAACTATCAAATCGCCCCTTTTCTACCCTTTCAGGGCAAAAATGGCTGCTGCAAATGCTTTTCATGGCCTCTGGAATGATATCGGCGCTGTCCGATTTGAATATGAATAGTAATGAAGAAATCCTATCAAATTGTGAATTTTTGGGTTTTGTAGGTAGCCGAGCCATGAGAGGGCTTCCATTTTGGTCGATTTTTCTTAGCGATGTGCGATTTTTGCCTCAGTTTTTCCTTCCGGGCATCTTTTGCTATGATTTTCACCTTTTGCGCCTTTTTCGGTGATGACGTCAGCATGATGTCAGCGGTGGGTCCTGGTACGGTAGTGATGTGGCAGGGTGATGTCAGCAGGGTGACGTGGCAGTACGACAGGGTGATGTGGTGGCAGTGACACGTAACAGTGGGGGGGGAGACACAGAGGTGACGTGGTGGTGACCTGGTGCTGTCGTCAGGGGAGGAGAGACAAAAGGCAGTTTGTGGTTTCATCGAACCGCCTTCTGTACGAGAGTGGTAATTGTCAGAGCCCGTCCGATGCAATAAAAGGTGGACACGCATCCTTCTGTACGACGGCAAAACCACTGTGCCATCGGACGTTAACTATCGAGTGACGGGGCATCTCTGAAATCGCCGAGAGCCGTCGGATCTGGGTGAGTGGATCGGAGGGCTGTCGGAGTGCGGAGCTGTCGGCAGGTTTATGTGTGGGGACCCATGTGAATATTAAATTAATATTTATATGGCGGGGGTCCAAAAAACTTTGGGTTTATGGGTTTTTTTGCAGGTTTTACATAGTTTGTGCACCGGGGGGATAGTTTAATCAAAACATTTAAACCAAACCCGAAAATGTGAGCGCGAGAGGGTAAAAATGATGAAATGTTATGGGTAAAGGGGTGAGGAAAGAGGTTATTAACTTTAACCGAATGTTAAGTTAATCCCAGGGTTAGGACACGGAGGGTCAATGCTAAGCCCCAAATGAACTCAGCATTTCCCAAACTGACGTTATAGAGCTATAGTGCCAGGGGATGGGAATATGTAGATAGGGGAGCTATTTAGTGCTTTTAGTAAGGGGAAGGGGAAATAGATAGGGATTTACATAATAACGTTAGAAGTTAATATGGATTTGTGAGGTGAAGTGTATGGGGTAGGTTAAGTTTGTGAACTGAAACTTAGACATAGGAAATGAATTGACTGTGAAGAAGTGATTTTTACACAAGAAATGTAGCTTCTTTTCACTGAAGAAAGTCAAAGCTTGACTTAGTATTTTACAAAAATGAAGTGGAAGCAGGACTTGTTGGGGAGATCCCAAGGTTCTTAAGGGGATGTTAGTGAGTGATTTGGGGAATAAGAAGAAGGGGGAGTTAGACATGCCTCGCCTGAGCTGCTCCAAGGGAAAATTGCCTCATACTCGTGATATGAATAGATATGACACTTGAAAATATGAAATGGATCACATAGCTTGATTCTGCAACCACAAAACTACTTACCCAGCCTACTTACCTAGCATTTTTTCTTCTTTTTGCATGGGTGCACTTGGACTTGCAGACCCTGATTATCCTTTTTTCTTTTGACTGCCCTCCTATCTAAGCGTACCCTTATATCATCCAGGGGCTCAGATTAAGCTGTTGTGCACCCTTGTTTCTCTACCTATCTACAAATCGGCCAAGATTAAACAGTTTGGACAGATATTCATGCTCTATATTCTAAAACAAGAAATTGAAACCTAGGGAAGCCAAGATTAAGCTGTTTGGACTTCCCTTAACTGAAAAACTCATCAAAAAGGATTAACTCATCAAAATTTGGAATACAGCAGTGGCATTTAGACTGGCACACTTTCATGGCCTCTTCTTTGGCCTCCTTCTGGAAATATGGAAACTTGTGTCATGAAAAGATGACATATTTGGCACTTTCAACTGTCAATCATGAAATATGAACACCTATTGCGATAGGAGGCTAACAGTGGCTCCACTTGGGGATGGCTTCTCCTTGTGAAAAGCCAAGAAAAACAGGTCAGACTGCCTTGATCTTCTATTGTTGCTGTAGACTGAAACTTCCCTTGTGTTGGCTGTCAAATGATTGAAACTTTGAAACCTGAACACAACATTCTCATAAACTGAATTTTTATACAATGGCAGCACCGCCTGCTTTCTTATGCGTGCTCTATCATTACATGTACCTCTGCCTGAGAACCTGCCTTTGAAATAAACACAACATAGGGGAACAAAACTGGAGCACTTCCCTTGATTCTGTCTTGAAAAAGGGTGTTGATGTAAACTGAAAATCCTCCTTTCTTTTAATACTATTGACTGAACAACTGCCTGCTCTTTTGCTGAGATTAATGCAATGACAGAGATCTGAATGGAGGACTTGCTTTGGTTCAACCTTTAAAGAACTTTACTGCGCTGTTCCATTATTCGGCCTACTATAAAAACAAAGTGTTGAAAATGCAAGTATTTATGTACAAATATAATACAGTTGCATTGTGTTCAACAACAGGGATCATAATAATGCTTCAGCATTCAGCCATTAATAGGGCCTTCTTCAGTTGTGCCGCCCTCTACAGATTTGAGGAAATATGTGTTATTGCCCTGCACAGTGCTGATAACAAATGGACCTTTCAATAAAAAATCAAATTTTGCATGTTTGCCCTTGTCTTCTCTTCGTGAGTCCCACCTTAGAACTTTGTTGCCAACACAGAAATCCTCAGCCTTAGCTCTCTTATGAAACATCCTTTTGAGCTTCTCTTGCAAAATTTGAGCTTTGTCATAGACCTACTCTCTTGTTTGCTAAAGATGAATGGTCTGGTTGATTCTTCGTTGAACATCATTTGGTTCAGCTTGGATCTCTTGTAATAGCTTGATGATAGGAATGCCCAAGGAAGATGGAAATCTGGCCTCCATGCCATACACCAGCTCATAAGGGCTCATCCCAATGGATTTCTTTGTTGAAATTCTATCTGCCCATAGGGCATTTGTGAGCTTTCTATGCCAATTCTTCTTGTTTTCTTCTAGCACTTTCTTTATGATGTTGATGAGGCTTTTGTTGGATGATTCGGCCAAGCCATTAGCTTGAGGGTAATAGGTTGTGGAGTGGCCCAAGGTAATGTGAAATTTATGGAAAAAATTGATCATCTTTTTGGATTTGAAGGCAGCGGCGTTGTCAGTAATGATCTTCTCAGGGCAGCCAAATATAGAAAGGATGTTGGTCTCAAGGAATTGGATAATGATGGAGTCATTGGCCTGTCTACATGGGATGGCTTCAATCCACTTAGTGAAATAGTCGGTGGCTGTTAGAATCCACTTATGCTGGTCTGAGGAAGAGGGGTGGATTTCTCCAATGAAGTCAAGACCCCATTGTTGAAAAGGCTTCTCGGTTGAGATGGGCTTAAGAGGAAAAGGTAACAGCTTTCTTTTGCCCTCAAAGATTTGGCATTTATGACATGATATAGCAAACTTCTTTACATCTGAAAACAAAGAGGGCCAATAGAAACCAGCCCTTAAAATTTTATCGACAGTGGACTTCCAATATAGATGTCCTCCACAGTCCCCTGCATGGAATTCTTTCATGACATTGTTAGTTTCATTCATGGTTAAACAATTAAGCAATATGCCTTCATGATTTTTCCAAAATAATGCACCATCTAAGACAAAAAACTTGGAAGCTTTCATCTTTAAAAATCTTTTCTTGGTTCTGGACAATCCTGGGGGAGCAAACAAGTTTAACAATACAAAGCATATATTAGCATACCATGGGGATTGCAAAAAGGTTTCACTGATCTGTGGAGTCGCCAGCTGCTGTTCATTGTCCAGTTGGTTAATGTCTAAGGCTTGAAAGTTTGTTTCGGACATTAGTTTGGCTAAACCTTGTCCCTTTATGAGCTTGGTTGGTTTTATTTCTATATCATACTCAAGGATGTTAGCAATCCACTTGCCTCTTTTTCCTTCTAACCCCTCTTGGGTTAATATGTCTTTTACAATAGCATTTGGGACATAGGCAATCACATGTGAATATAAAATGTAAACTCGGAAATCTTTGATTGCTTTAACAAGGGCATAGGCCTGCTCCTCCATGATTTGGTACTTCAACTAGGCATCTCTTATGGCTCGGCTGAAAAAAGAAATTGGCTTTTCATTTCCTTGATCATCCTTTTGCAAAAGGACAACAGCTATGGTGTGTTCAGATGCAAATGAAAAAATGATGAAATCCTTATCACATTGAGGACTTGTGAGGACTGGGGCTTGGGTTAAGGCAGTTTTGATACTCTCAAAGGCTTGCTTGGTTTCAAGAGACCATTTTACCTTGGCATCCTTCTTTAACATGTTGCTTAACAGTCTTATCAGCTCAGCCAAGTTTGGGATAAATCTCCTTAGGAAATTGATCTTTCCAAGGAATGCTTGTAACTCTTTTATGTTTCTTGGAAATGGGATTTGAATGATGGCTTGAATTCTTTCAGGATCAATTCTAATCCCATCTTTTGAGATGATATGGCCTAGTAATTTACCTTCTTCAAGGCCAAAGAGAGACTTCTTGGGGTTCAAGGAAATGCCGTATTTCCTACATGTCATGAATATTTTCCTTAGGTGTTTGAGGTGCTCTTGATCCGATTTGGAGAAAGGGGTAAGGTCATCCAGATAGACAACCAAGAAATCATGGATTTCCTTGGCAAAGGAAATGTCCATTGCCCTTTGAAAGGTGGCACCAGCGTTCTTTAGTCCGAAAGGCATTTTGACATATTTAAATGTTCCCCACGGTGTGGTAAAGGCTGTCTTGTCTTGGTCATCCGGGTGAACCAGTATTTGATTAAAACCTGAAAATCCATCTAGCAAAGAGATTCTAGATGACCCCACTACTCTTTGTAGGATGTGGTCCATTTTTGGCAATGGGTAGTGGTCTTTTAGGGAGACTTGGTTTAAATTTCTTAGATCTACACATAGCCTAATCTCACCTATCTTCTTTCTTGTGGGAACAAGATTGGATACCCATTCAGAAAATCTGATGGGTGCTATGATACCTGCTTCAAACATTCTTTTCACTTCCTTTTCAATCAAAAGGAGAAGCACAGGATTGATTCTCCTTAGTTCTTGTTTGAAGGGCTTTTGATTTGGTTTTAAGGGAATGGTGTGTTGAATCACTGAGGTGTCATAGGACTTCAAGTCCTCATAACTCCAATCAAATACATCTTCGAATTCTTTAAACAAATCAACATATTTGGGATTTTGATCGGGTGACAAAGATTGAGATAGTTTGATCATTTTGGGCTTCTCTGCTGTCCCAATGTTGTGTTCTACTATAGCAGCATTTAAGGGCTGCATTTTTGGCTTTTTGGGGACATCATTTGCATCAAACATATCTTCTAACGGAGTGAGGCCAGCAGGGAGAAAGTTATCTTTTAGATCAACAATCTCGGCCTCTGTTTTGGCTATTTCCTCCAAATGCATCTGTTTCAGTTCTTCTATGTTTGCATTGTCAAAAACAGTTGGGTTTAGCATTTGTTTGGTTGTTACAGCTATTACAACCTGCTTATTTTCATTTGTTTACTATTGTTCATCCGTCATAGCATCCATGTCAATGTTAATATTTGAAAACTCACGCTCAAGAGTGAGGAAATTGTTAATCTGGGCATCATTTTCGAACACTTGCCAATCTTTAACATTATTTGGGACAACAAGCCTATGTTTTAGCTCAGCAGTGAAATGGTGATTTGGCTCAAAGGGAAGCTTACATGTACTAGCAAAAGTGGCTAGGCTGTGTGCATGAATGTTATGATTTCTTGAAATCTTGGCAAGCTTGGATTCAGTGAATGCATTGAGTATATTAGTGGCAGCAGTCCTATAGGCCCTCATTCTATTGTCATTAGTAACAAATTTTCCTTTCATTTGTTGTATGACTAAATCAGAGTCACCTAGAATGGATACTTTTGCAGCTCCTAGAGCTTTGAGCAGTCTAAGGCCTAAAAGGAGAGCCTCATACTCTGCCATGTTGTTGGTGCATTTGAAGTTTAGTCTGTAGACATGGCCTTCTGCATGATTTTTGTGTGTATTGTGAATCCATACACCTGCCCCTGCTCCTAACTTGTTAATAGAGCCATCAAACTCTAAATACCATGTGATTTCTTGCTTGTGGTTAGTATTAAGAGTTTCAGTCATTCTTGCAGTAGGCAGATTTGAATTTTCTATTTGGGGAGGTTCTTCTTTTATGCTGGTTGCCTTGATTGTTTTGACAGTTTCATCAGTATGGGCAACCGATTCTTCATTGTTGTGTGTGTACAGTTCTAAAGCCAACGACTTATCATTAGTGGGAGGACTTGTTTCATCATTAAATAAAATAAAAGAATCCATATCAGAATGGATTGAATAGATAGGGAAGTTTTGGGGATTTTCCTCACTACTTACCACATACTTCATCAGTGTTTCCCTATATAGTCTCTTTGGTTGCCCAAAGACTGAAATAGTGACATAGGAGAGGTCTAGTTAGAGAGATCCTTGGAGTTTTGCTCCCCAAGATCTTGACAATAGCATGCCATACTTTGGTGGAATGTCAGCCACCACCACATCCATGAGGATTGTCTTGTTTGGGTATTGGACTAAGGAGACACATAAGTCTTTGATTAAGCCTAAACACTTGACCTGACTTGAGTCAAAGGAGAATAAGTCTTTGTAGGGTCTAGTAACATCAAGGTTTAGCTTCTCCATTACAGCTTTGGGCATAAGGTTGTGTGAGGCACCTGAGTCAAACATAGCATTATGCAATACTTTATCATGAATGTGCAAACTGACATAGAATGGTAACACATCTCCATGTCCTGATTTACCATTGACTTCAGGACCAAAAAGGAGCTCAGATTGATCATCTAATACACTCACATCATCCCTATTTTCTAGCATTTGCGGCGATCTTTTGATTTGCTGCCTATAGATATCATGTTTGGCAAGTTCAGATAGAGGGATGGATATCTTCAGTTTACTTATTTCTGCCTCTAAATCAAAAGGTTTTTATGACTGTGTTTTAGTATTGTGACTGGCAGATTTTCCCTTTTCAATTGCACTTTCAATGATTTTCTCTTGTTCTTCATTGATTTGTTTAACTATTTCTGATTTGGAAAGGTTTTTAGGAGAGTTGTTCAAATCTTCTTTTGAGGAAGAAGGTGGCAGAGGGTGATCATTAGAGGTCTACATGTCTGTGACATCCTCTATGGTGACATCCTTTGGATTTGGGACTATTTTATCAGCAGTTTCTATGAGGGCAGCCTTTTCTTTGATCTTCTTAGGCTGTTTGGTATCACTTGGTTTAACCTTTTCGGGCAGATCTATGGTTCTTGTCCTCAGCTTATACTGTTTGTGGACCTCATAAATAGTTGAATCATAACCTTGCTTAAAATCAAAAGACTCACCTGACTTATTGTGAAATTGATTTATCTCATGGTCATCTTGGTCTTCTTGGGTTAGGAAAATTTGTTGCTCACCCTTTAGATCCATCAAATTCATGTGAGTGTCCTCTACCTTCTTACTAGATGTGGATGCTTCTGTGTAGTTCTCTTGGAAAGGAGGCCTTATATCATGGTCTGGGCTAGACCTACCAGCATTTGTGTTCTGAGTTTTCCTGAAATTTGGGTTCCTTATGATATTGGGCTATTGTCCTTCCCATGTAGATTTCCTTTCAACACTTTCCACCCTATCTCCCGGCCTATGCATGCCACTGATAATAGCATCCAGCTTTTGGTCTAAGGTTGAGGGTTCTTCCTTAAAGGTGGTTCTTCTCTCAGTTCTAGCTCTGTTTCTTTCGTCAATTAGATTTGCCTCTACGCTAACAGCAACATTTTTCATGTCTACTAGGCTTTGAGGGGCTCTTTCCCTTAACTGATAAGCCATGTCATTATCAAAACCATCAGGGAATTTATACAAAGAAAGATCAGGTGGAGGTCTTAAGTTCTGTGGTATTGCATTATAAACATTATTAAATCTCACACAATAGTCTAAGACAGACTCTTGAGGGCCTCTTTGGATGGTGTCATATTCAGATAATATGTGAAAGGGATCTTTCTTTTTCTCCCATCTGTTAAGAAATGTTTGGTAAAGGGCCTCTGGGTTAGCTATGGAATTTGCAGCAAGGCCTCTAAACCAGGGCCTTACATCTCCTGTTAAGCTTTGGACAAAAATCTTCATTCTCATGCTATCATCATTTATCTCGTAGTTCTCAAAATAGTCTTGCATCTTCTTGGTATGCTGCAGGGTTGTGCAAGAACCAGTGGCATCAAAGTATGTGATTTTAGTTTGGTAATCCTGAGGCATAGTCCCTGGATTAGCAGGCAATTGTAACGGAGCATATCTTTTCGCCATATTCACAGGGATAAGTGGAACAACTGGAACAATGGTTATAGTAGTGGTAATGGGAGTATGTGCAGTGAATGGAGGTGTGGAAGGAGTGCTTTGAGAGGTGGATGATGAACTAGAGAAAGTAGGGGTTGAACGAAATAAAACTTTGACAGGGGTTGGAACACAGCTTGGCTGGACTGTTTCAGGACTAGAATTAGCAAAATCTTCTCTTCGCTCTAGCTTCCTGAGGTTCCTTGGGATTATATTGGGATTTTCAAAAACAACTGGGGGATCTGGGTCTAGATTTGACCTTGTATAACGTGAATTCCTCTTGGGAGCCAGATTCTGAACTTGTTTTTTGGTATTTTCTGTGAATGTTTTTAGAATTAGCAAGGAACTGATCAAATTTTGGAATAGCTATCTACAGCTTAAAACTAGCATGAATATTGGCTGAAGCAGCTTTTATTTACTCTTGTAAATGCAAAGCAAGAATAGTTTCAAAGGCTCCCTGGCTGAGATTCAGGCTTCACCTGTAGTTTTAAGGAATATATAGCAATTGGAAAATTCATTCTTCCCCAGTATGGTCGCCATTATGTTATCACTCAGGTTGTCCCTTAGCTCCTTTTAGGGATACAGCCGAGGTAACTACAAACCAATCTTTGGGCTGCAGGTCCTAGCCTACCTGCAGTCAGAGAGGGATCTCTCTTTATGATTTAACTTTGTTTTGGGTTGATTTTACGCTAGTTATGGTGTACAAGGGTTTTGTTTTGATTTTGGTGGGAAGGAGATGTTTCCAAGCAGAGTTGGGATGCATAATGTGAGAAGTTCAAACCATTGGGCATGGAGTCATGGATTAGGGCTTACTGTTTCGTTTTTGATCTGAAAATGGAATGTACTTGTTTAAGGGTGCAAGGTATCCATTTCCCATAATTTCAAATGTGAGTTATACACTCCAAGTGACCTCTGAAAATGTGAAAACTTCTTATTTCGTATACAGAGATAGACTGTAGGGGCATTCACCAGACATGTTACCTATAAAGAGAGGATGAGTTCCAGAGGCTACCTGGCCCTCTACAGGCTCTGCCTAAAGAAATAATGAAGTAAACACTTAGAAGTCTTTAACATACACATACTTGAAGTTTGATGTCTTGCGGAATCAGACAAATAACTTTCTGCAGCTGAATAGGTGATTATGTGTGTATGCAAGTTATGTATATTTTCTGTTTAACACTTTATATCAGTTTTGTTTAGCATATAATCTTCAACAAATAAAGACATCAAAATGATAAAGCAGTTCACCCCTCCTGGGCTACATCTACTGGACCAAGCCTCTCCAACTAGGCTGATCCTCTTGTATTAAAAATGCTACAAAGGCTAATACAAGAATATGAGTGTCTCAAAAGACAGATCTGACTATACATACAGAATCAGAAGATAGGAATTATCTAAACATGCTCTTTCCCAAACACTAAACAGTGTAATTGTACCTTATACAGTACTTTCCCCAATTGGCCCTAGTGGCCCTTTAAACTTGCATGGAGAATTTCGAGGTGAAGATGACCTCAATTGGTTCTGAAACTTCTTCCATTAGACTCATAAGGTCGAAAATAGCAAACATAGGCTTTTGAATCACCAAAAATGGATGAACATAGCCCCCAAACAGCTCAAGCACTGAAATGGCCCTAGTGGCCCTGAAAGCTTCCCTGAAGCTAAACAGTGAGAAGAATGCCTCAAAAGGAAAAAAAAGTTGTATAAATGGATTCAAAATGCTGAAAAACTTCAGGAATGACCTTCGTTCCACATTCCCTGACTGCAAAAATCCCAATGCAGCTCCCAAACTGATTTGGCCCTAGTGGCTCCTGGAAATTCCACGAAGCAAAATCTCCTGAAAATGACCTCAGATGGCTATGAAACATGTTCCAATGGCTTCAGAAGGTTGAAGATACCCAAAATAAATAAAAATTTCATCCAAAAAAGACTTTCCTAGCCAAAGTTATGGCTCATTGAAGATTTCCTCCAATTTGGCCTAAAATCACTCCAGCTAACTGTAGTTGGAGGCCAGATAGGCCCGCCAAATATGGCGGGACCACCCAAATTTGGTGCTCCGCCAAAATTTCCGCCAGTCTAACTACTTGTGATTAATGCACATGTGACCAAAAATTCCGGGTTGGCTATTTACATGGGATTCCACGCCGGTAGTTAAGGCTCTAGGCCACAGTTTTATGGCAGAGGTCACATGTATGGGGGCTAGCGCTTAGGGGCTGGCCCCCTTCATTTTCCCTCCCAAAACCATTTTAACATTTTAATAACATTTGGTCCGCATTGCATTTAACTTCCGTTGTTGTGGCCCAACGGTAAGGTGTGGGGTTATTATGAACGAGGTTGCATGTTCAAACCTCTTTGCCTCCACACAAATTTTAATATGCACCCAACATTGTTGCTGACGTCATCTAGGCCATGTGGCGGCCTCCGGGCCTGCCACGTGGCAGATTCTGATTCGCTACCCAAAAGGAATATTCCCTAAAATATTCCAAGGAATATTCTGTGGAATATTCTTTTTTTAATTTTTTTTTGAAAAATATTCAAAAATTAAGGGTTATTGGGCAATTTTGTTTTTGGCATAACTTTCTGATACGGAAACCGTTTTTCGAACCGTTCATGGCACCGGAATCAAGAAGATGAGCTCTATCTGGTCATTCAGGTTCAAACTAGTTCTGATCACTTTCATTTTTGACCATTTTACGACACTTGGTCCTGAGCTCCTGATCACACCTCCCAAATGAGAAGGCTTTTGGTCCCCAAAAGCTTACTAAATCTCTGAACTGAACTATACAGCACTTGAGGAATAGAAATATCCTTTTCCATTCAGCCAAAAGAGCATACTGATGCCAAAATGTCCTGCCTTGCCAACTGTCGTCATGGCAACTTTTTGCTGCATAAGCCAAGTACTCGTCGAATCCCGACCAAGTTCTTTCGCCAGAAAAATTTGAAATTGCAGGAACCAGCAATGAAACTTGCTGATATATGAGCTGAAATATTCCTCTGAACATGTGGGCTTGCCAACTGTCATGATGCCCATCCATGGCACCTCTGCTCCAGAAGAAGAGCTGCCTCCCAAATGAGAAGGCTTTTACAAAGATGAAACACTTCATAATTTCTCCTCTTTACAATCTTGGAGATCAAATTAACTTTTTCCAAGTCAATATTACATTACATGCATGGTTAAAAACAAAGTAATCAACCCTTCAAGTTAATCACACATACATGTTTAAAATACAAGGAAATCATCATGATCCCTGTGCTCATGCATATCATTCTCATGCATGCAGTTTATCCTTCAACTTTCTCTTAAGTACAATCATAAGTACAAGATACTCGATCACATGTGCATGTACTTTCAAAGCTGAAATGAATATAACTTTCACTGCAATAGAGTGAGTCTCATACTCAACTTTTCCATCCTGCAACTTGCATTCCCTTAACAAAGAAATGCATTCAATCAAAAGGCATGCAGCTTTAATTGGATAAGAATTCTAACCATTTCTTACCAATCCATTTCAAAGGCACTTCCTTTAACTGCACATCGATAGCAACATGTGTATCATCCTTACACATATCAATGATGGAAACTTCCTTCCCATTCTTGCCATACTCTTTCTCCCATTTCTTCAACTTTTGTGGAAGCATTGTTGGATTCAGAGTCCAACACCTTTCAGCAGTATGCCCATGCTTATGGCAATAAGTGCAACACATGTTCATCTTCTTGACAGTATGATTTGCATTGTTCAATGGAACTTTGGCTTCTTGCCTCCTTTCCTTCAAAAGTTTCCTATATGTTGTCATTCTTTTCCAACATCTAGAAACACTATGGTTAACCAAACCACAAAAATAACATGCAATTCTTTTCCAATTCTTGTGTGGAAATTTTCCATGCTTTACATGATCAAAGGAAGGGTGATGGAAATCAGATTTATACCTTTCTCTTTCACCTTCATTACCTTCATGAGGAGGTGAATCAAATGAAGAAGAAGCTCCCTTTGGAACACTATCAATCCCATCAATGGTTTTAGAGATTTCACAATTCTCTTGTTAAAGTGCATGCTTATGCACACCTTCTTCCTGCAAAGCATGTTTCAAACTATTGAATTCCTTAAGGATACAACCTTTGCAACCTTGAGGTAGAGAACCTGAAATGAAACTCCTTCTAGGAACTGTTTCAATTGCCTTCATGGCTACTTTGGAACTCTCTCCATAAGATTTTCCATAGCCAAGACCCAAATTCTTAGGCCTTACCTCAACCATTATTGGATCAACTATACCCTGTGCATGTTTTCCCAATCCTTTTCCTTCATATCCCATTTTGGACATCAACTTGGACCCTATGCCTCTGGTATGTTTCTCAAATGAACCAACATAAACATTCTTATAAGAATTTGAAGACAAACTTGAATTGTTTACCTCTTCTTCAAGCTAATACTTGGCTAAGGCTTCTTTGGCAACAAGGAGTTGTGTCTCCAACTGATGCATCCTTTCTAGATTTATGTTTGCAATATGAAGTTGGCCTTCCATTTCCTGCAATTGGTCAGAAAGCAACTGCTTCTCTTCCCTCATGGAATTCAACTGCTCTTGAAGTCTAGAGCTCTTTCTTTCATCCTCATACATTTCTCTCACCATATTCATCATGATGAAAAATTATTGCTTCAAGCCTTCATAAAAAAATCTTGTGAAGGAGGATGATTTTGAGAACTCACTTATGGAAGTTGTCATTATAAAAATGAACAAAAGAGCTTCAACAAACTCAGACAACAAGTAGTTTGCAGAATAATAAAGCAGTCAATCCTCAACACTGCTTAAGACACCTTTCAAGCTACACAATCAAGCTAGTGATGTTAGTCAAGCAAACCTAGTGCTCTGATACCATCTGATCTGAAAATGGAATTTACTTGTTTAAGGGTGCAAGGTATCCATTTCCCATAATTTCAAATGTGAGTTATACACTCCAAGCGACCTCTGAAAATGTGAAAACTTCTTATTTCTTATACAGAGATAGACTATAGGGGCATTCACCGGACATGTCACCTCTAAAGAGAGGATGAGTTCCAGAGGCTACCTGGCCCTCTACAGGCTCTGCCTAAAGAAATAACGAAGTAAACACTTAGAAGTCTTTGACATACACATACTTGAAGTTTGATGTCTTGCGGAATCAGACAAATAACTTTCTGCAGCTGAATAGGTGATTATGTGTGTATGCAAGTTATGTATATTTGTTGTTTAACACTTTATATCAGTTTTGTTTAGCATATAATCTTCAGCAAATAAAGACATCAAAATGATAAAGCAGTTCACCCCTCCTGGGCTACATCTGCTGGACCAAGCCTCTCCAACTAGGCTGATCCTCTTGTATTAAAAATGCTACAAAGGCTAATACAAGAATATGAGTGTCTCAAAAGATAGATCTGACTGTACATATAGAATCAGAAGATAAGAATTAGCTAAACATGCTCTTTCCCAAACACTAAACAGTGTAATTGTACCTTATAAAGTACTTTCCCCAATTGGCCCTAGTGGCCCTTTAAACTTGCATGGAGAATTTCGAGGTGAAGATGACCTCAATTGGTTCTGAAACCTCTGCCATTAGACTCAGAAGGTCGAAAATAGTAGACATAGGCTTTTGAATCACCAAAAATGGATGAACATAGCCCCCAAACAGCTCAAGCACTGAAATGGCCCTAGTGGCCCTGAAAGCTTCCCTAAAGCTAAAAAGTGAGAAGAATGCCTCAAAAGGAAAAACAAGCTATAGAAATGGATTCAGAATGCTGAAAACCTTCCAGAATGACCTTCGTTCCACATTCACTGGCTGCACAAATCCCAATGCAGCTCCCAAACTGATTTGGCCCTAGTGGCTCCTGGAACTTCCACGAAGAAAAATCTCATGCAAATGACCTCAGATGGTTGTGAAACCTATTCCAATGGCTTCAGAAGGTCAAAGATACCCAAAATAAATAAAAAATTCGTCCAAAAAGGACTTTCCTTGCCAAAGTTATGGCTCATTGAAGATTTCCTCCAATTTGGCCTAAAATCACTCCAGCTAACTGTAGTTGGAGGCCAGATAGGCCCGCCAAATTTGGCACTCCGCCAAAATTTCCGCCAGTATAACTGCTTGTGATTAATGCGCATGTGACCAAAAATTCCGGGTTGGCTGTTTGCATGGGATTCCTCACCAGCAGTTAAGGGTCTAGGCCACAATTTCATGGCGGAGGTCACATGTATGGGGGCTGGCGCTTAGGGGTTGGCCCCCTTCATTTTCCCGCCCAAAACCATTTTGACATTTTAATAACGTTTGGTCCACATTGCATTTAACGTCCGTTGTTGTGGCCCAGCGGTAGGGTGTGGGGTTATTATGAATGAGGTCGCATGTTCAAACCTCTTCACCTCCACACAAATTTTAATATGCGCCCAACATTGTTGCTGACGTCATCTGGGCCATGTGGCGGCCTCCGGGCCTGCCACATTGTAGATTCTGATTCGCTACCCAAAAGGAATATTCCTTGGAATATTCTAAGGAATATTTTTTGGAATATTCTTTTTTATTTTTTTTTTTGACAAATATTCAAAAATTAAGGGTTATTGGGCAATTTTGTTTTTGGCATAACTTTGTCATACGACGACCATTTTTTGAACTGTTCACAGTGCCAGAATTAGGAAGACGAGCTCTATCCGTTCGTTTAGTATTAAACCAGTTCTAAGCACTTTCATTTTTGACCATTTTACAACACTTGGTCCTGAGCTCCTCATCATTTTTCTTGGTCACAAGAGGAATATAGAGCAGGATAGCTACACATGGAACAATATCAGGCTGGAATAAAGATGGAATGAAGGTCAGAAATGAAAGGCAACTAAGAATCTTTCATTAGCTAACATAGAGGGAAGGTGGATGAAAGTTTGTCTAGGAGCAGTAAAGAATTCCTAAAAAAATAGTCATATATGAAAGAAACAGGGTAAATATGATCATTTAAGTATGCATATTCATAACCATTTCTGAGGAAAACATATAGAAATAACAAGAACTGAGCGTAAGGTGCATTCAAGAAAAACCTAAGCTATTCTTTTGTCTTGCTATTTAGATGGTAACACAATTGTTCATAAACATAATAAAACTATAAATAGAGGTAGAAAAACTTATTGAGCCATGTAGTAGCACAGGAATTCCACAGTCACTCTTTAACCATTAATAACACAACAGTCATTTCTTCATCCAAAGCATTCCAGTAGTCTTTGATTACAGAGCTTCTCAAAAATACAACGCAAGTCCAGCATGAGGAATATCAGCCAACCAACCCCTTAAACAATGAATTAGGGTGGTTTATATAGGGAAAATATCTAAAAATATCTATTACAGCAGACCTAAAACAGGTCAGAGGGAAATAACTTCTTTAACCTAATTTTTGTCCTGAATTTAATGCAGAAAAATATCTTTGAGCTACGCTAGAGGCAGTGGAATCAAAATGAGTTAATATGGTGTCCTTTTGGCTCTGTGCTGTTCATCTAGCAATAACTGTGCATTGGGCTTTGATCCCCTGCTCTCGAGTGACTTTGATGTGCATTAACTGTGATCTGAAATCCCTAGATGGCTTCACCATTTTCTTTGAGTTTTCTTGGGGGCCTTTAATGTTCACCTGCTTTGGTATTGCCGATTTGATACTCTTTGATTTAATCAGGGCTTCATCTTTCCTCTGATACTCTTTCACAATTGAATCGGGCTGTTTTCTCTCCCTTGATGTGTTTGAAACTGTCAAATCGCCCCTTTTCTGCCCTTTCAAGGCAAAAATGGCTGCTGCAAATGCTTTTCATGGCCTCTGGAATGATATCGGCGCTGTCCGATTTGAATATGAATAGTAATGAAGAAATCCTGTCAAATTGTGAATTTTTGGGTTTTGCAGGTAGCCGAGCCATGAGAGGGCTTCCATTTTGGTCAATTTTTCTTAGCGATCTGCGATTAGTGCTAAGCGCTAATCGCACATCGAAAACTGCCTCGGTTTTTCCTTCCGGGCATCCTTTGCTGCGATTTTTGCCTTTCGCGCCTTTTTCGGTGATGACGTCAGCATGACATCAGCGGTGGGTCCTGATACGGTAGTGATGTGGCAGGGTGACGTGGCAGTATGGCAGGGTGATGTGGTGGCACTGACACGTAACAGTGGGGGGGGTGACACAGAGGTGACGTGGCGGTGACCTAGTGCTGTCATTAGGGGAGGAGAGACAGAAGGCGGTTTGTGGTTTCATCGGACTGCCTTCTGTACGAGAGCGGTAATTTTCAGAGCCCACCCGATGCAATAAAAGGTGGACACGCGTCCTTCTGTACGACGACAAAACCACTGTGCCATCGGACGTTAACTGTCGAGTGATGGGGCAGCTCCGAAATCGTCGAGAGCCGTCGGATCTGGGCTGGTGGATCGGAGGGCTGACAGAGTGCGGAGTTGGCGGCAGGTTTATGTGCAGGGACCCGCGCGAATATTAAATTAATATTTATATGGCGAGGTCCAAAAAACTTTGGGTTTGTGGGTTTTTTGCAGGTTTTACATAGTTTGTGCACCGAGGGTATAGTTTAATCAAAACATTTAAACCAAACCCGAAAATGTGAGCGCGAGTGGGTAAAAATGATGAAATGTTATGGGTAAAGGGGTGAGGAAAGAAGTTATTAACTTTAACCGAATGTTAAGTTAATCCTAGGGTTAGGACGCGGAGGGCTAATGCTAAGCCCCAAATGAACTCAGCATTTCCCAAACTGACGTTATAGAGCTATAGTGCCAGGGGATGGGAATATGTACATAGGGGAGCTATTTAGTGCTTTTAGTAAGGGGAAGGGGAAATAGATAGGGATTTACATAATAATGTTAGAAGTTAATATGGATTTGTGAGGTGAAGTGTAGGGGGCAGGCTAAGTTTGTGAACTGAAACTTAGACATAGGAAATGAATGGACTGTGGAGAAGTGATTTTTACACAAGAAATGTGGCTTCTTTTCACTGAAGAAAGTCAAAGCTTGACTTAGTATTTTACAAAAATGAAGTGGAAGCAGGACTTGTTGGGGAGATCCCACGGTTCTTAAGGGGATGTTAGTGAGTGATTTGGGGAATAAGAAGAAGGGGGAGTTAGACATGCCTCGCCTGAGCTGCTCCAAGGTAAAATTACCTCATACTCGTGATATGAATAGATATGACACTTGAAAATATGAAATGGATCACATAGCTTGATTCTGCAACCACAAAACTAGTTACCCAGCCTACTTACCTAGAATTTTTTCTTCTTTTTGCATGGGTGCACTTAGACTTGCAGACCCTGATTATCCTTTTTTCTTTTGACTGCCCTCCTATCTAAACATACCCTTATATCATCCAGGGGCTCAGATTAAGCTGTTGAGCACCCTTGTTTCTCTACCTATCTACAAATCTGCCAAGATTAAACAGTTTGGACAGATATTCATGCTCTATATTCTAAAACAAGAAATTGAAACCTAAGGAAGCCAAGATTAAGCTATTTGGACTTCCCTTAACTGAAAAACTCATCAAAAAGGATTAACTCATCAAAATTTGGAATACAGCAGTGGCATTTAGACTGGCACACTTTCATGGCCTCTTCTTTGGCCTCTTTCTGGAAATATGGAACCTTGGAGCATGGAAAGATGACATATTTGGCACTTTCAACTGTCAATCATGAAATATGAACACCTATTGCGATAGGAGGCTAACACCACCCAAGACTTCGACTTGTCAAAAGGAATGAAGCTCTCACAGACAGAGTGCAGAGCAAATTTTCATACCAATCATATAACAGTCACAAAAGAAGTTTGATATGTGCACAGGTGAGCCTTACAGCAGTTTGTCATTATAATGGGGAGAGTTTGTTAATAGGAACCATGGAGGTGAGTACGACGCAGCACCATTCAAAAGAGATTCTGTGTATTATATAATCAAACCACCGTTCTTGACCATAGGCAGACTGGTGTCAATTTTCCCCACATCAAACAAGCTAATTCACCACCTTTCGAAAATTAAGCATGGGGATGGCATGTTCGAGCCTACCTCTCCTCGAGATTTCCAATTCCGACGCATAGACATGGGTTTTTTTACTCCGGTAGCTTTCACTCTGCTTCCTGTAGAGCTCCTTCCTGTAGAGAGCTTCTGCTGCTTCTGGACGACGTCGCGATGCTGTAGAGCAATTCTAGGACGTGGGAAGACTTTGAACTGAGCCGAAAAACTTGGGCTAACGAACTGCAGAGGAGGAGGATGCTCACGTTGCTGAAAAACCGGTTATGGCGTAAATGATAGTAGTTGATGTGCGTGCTCTGGCTGAATGATTTTGAAATACAGCGCAACTCATGGTGCGGAGGGTGAGGTGCCCAGGCCGAGCCGTTAGACAACATCACGGCCATCATTCCTCGGCGTGTTTCTGACCGCCAATATCTATCTCTGCCATTACCCATCGTCATCCTTGTCAGTCCACCGATTTCACTGCAAATCTGCTGATTTCCCCGACTGGACACTTCCCACGTGTCGGCTCCACATCTTTCTGGCGGAATCGAGCGTAACCATGCTCGGCTAGATCCCACGAGACAGTTCTACCGGCTGTGGGTGGCCAGTTGACTGACCATTGCATTTGTTTAATCCACACATTCACAGACATGCAAGTTTCATAGTATAGTTCATGTTAATTTGATGAAATAAGGTTGAGCACTTACCTGGGGTGATCGCGGACGTGTTTCGTAGGTTTTTGGACATGAAGCAATGGTTTTGCGCATTGCTGCTTCATGCACAGGCATGGTAATTCCCTCATTCATTTGCTGGTGCCAGATGCAAGGCTTTCAGAAACCGGTCCTCTGGTGGTGAACGTTGCATGCACAGCCCCGTCTGCTCTCAGCTATTGAGGAGGTGTTCATCTTTACGTGGAGCTGGTTGCATGCCTCCTGTGCTGATCTCAACTGCTCCTGACTCCATAGTGTGTATTCCAGGCGGATCAGCTGCTACAGGATTCCTGTACGACATCCTGTAGTTGCTTCTCCTCCTGGGCTGCATGCTGAAACGAGCACGGATACAGTCATGGATGAAGGGTCCTCTTGGAGCTTTTGACAGGTATAGTGTTTGGGCCTTCATGTATTTGATTTGTCCCTTGGGAGAAAATGGCGATCTGAGGAGTGCAGTACTTTTTTACATGATTGTGCAGGGGTACAGGAACAAATGGTGGTAATGGCAGTGGAAAGAGAGGATACAGGTGATGGATGGGACAAATGGGTGGCTGCAGGCCTCACCAACAAACTTCAAGTCTTAAATCCTCCTCCAGAATCGATTTTGGCTCGTCCAAAGGTTCTACAGGATGTTTCCTGTAGAAATGCAGAACTTCCTGTAGAAAGCCCTGAAACATCCTGTAGGAGGTTGAATCTTGACCCGAATGTGTCCAAATCCTGGAAGAAGTGAGTGGTCATGGAGGGAGTGTCTGTGAGGATGCCTAGTAGATTGGGATGGACCCCTGTCCTCGGTTTGCGCGACCCTCTTTATCTACATTATATCCCTGCAACCCGCAATAATTTCAAAGATCAGACCTGTTTTTTCTTTTTTTTTTCTCTTCTTTCTCCTTGTTTTTTTCTTTCTTCTCTTTTTTTTTTTTTTTTTTTGAGAGAGACAGCAGGGGTGCCTCTATGAGGTTTTCACCCCCACTATCTGCCCTGGCGCCTCAAAGAGGTTTTCACCCAAGGATCTTTTTTATTCCATTTCTTTATTTTCTGAGAGACAACAGGGGCGCCTCCATGAGGTTTTCACCCTCACTGCCTGCCCTGGCTGCCTCAGAGAGGTTTTCGTCTAGGGATATTTTTATTCCTTTTTTTTTTTTTTTGATGATCAAGGTGTGGCCGGAACAGAGGCAAAACCCTACTCTATTACCAACACTGATCTTTCCACAGTTTCAATGAACTCTTGCCTTGAAAGAGGTTTCTTGTAGATTTTCAGTCAATGCCCATTGACAAGCATGGGGATGGCTTCTTCATCAATGGTCCTAATGAGGACTGAACCATTTTCATTGCATTTCTCCACTGTATATGGTCATAACCATCTTATCCTCAGCTTTTCTTTGAAATCCTTGTATCTTGAGTCATACAGCAGCGCCCAATCTCCCGGTTGGAATTTCTTTTCATTAAGGTGCTCGTCATGCCATATATTCCTCTAGAGTTGAACTACCTCTGAGTGGAGAATGGCCTGCATTCTTTGTTCATCTAATCCATTCAGCTGCAATAATCTCTCACGTTGAGCATGGTTGAGATCTAGGTCCAGCTGAGCTGCCACCCTCAATGTATTGTATTCGAACTCTATGGACAGCAAAGCTTTCTTCCCGTAGACCAGCTCATAAGCTGTGAAATCGGTTGTGGTCTTCCAAGTGGTGTTGTAGGCCCAGGTGGCCTCAAACCAGGCGATCTGCCCAATCCTTTCTTCTGCTGCTCACAACCTTGGTCAAAATCCCTTCCAGTGCTTAATTACTGACTTCCACCTGCCCATTTGCTTGAGGATGATAGGGGGTGGAAGTCTTGTGCTTGATCTTGTGATGAGTGAGCAAATATTCAATCAGGTTCGAGGTGAACTGACTTCCTTGATCTGTGACTAACTCTCTTGGGTAGCCAAACTTGTAGAAGATATTTTCCCTCAGAAACTCAGCCACCTTTTCTTCTGTTGCTGCTTTGATTTCCTTTGTTTCTGCCCACTTGGTCAGATAGTCGGTGCACACAATGATGTAAGACCATTGCTTTGAAGGAGGGTTGATAGGACCCACGAAATCCATACCCCACTTCTCAAATGGCTCAAATGTCACTTGAGGTTGGAGAGGCATTTCATCTCTTGGAGTCGGTTTCCCCATCCTCTGACATCGGTCACACTGGCTGATGTATCTTCTGACATCCTGATGAAGAGTAGGCCAATAGTAGCCTACCTATAGAATTTTGAAGGCAGTCCTTTTGGCTGCAAAGTGGCCTCCACAAGGTCCATCGTGACAGGTTAGGAGGATGTCAAAGACTTACTCCTCAATAACATAATGCCTCAAGATCTTATCTGGGCCAAGTTTAAACAGGTTGCCCCCGATCCAAGTGAACGGGGCACTCTTCCTTATAATTCTACTCTTCTCCTTTGAGGACAGATGCGGAGGGAACTGTGCTAAGACCAAGTAATTTGCTATATCAGCAAACCATGGAGAGAGTACTGAGATAGAAAATAGATGTTCATCTGGCATCTGGTCATCCACTGTTCCTTCTTCACCTGCAGGCAAATCCAATCTAGACAAGAAGTCAGCAACAACATTTTCCTTACCTGGCTTGTTGACAATCGTCAAATCAAATTGCTGTAACAAAAGTAACCATCTAATAATACGAGCATTGACATCAGGCTTATTCATTAAATATCTAATCGTAGCATGATCAGTGTGCACAAATGTTTGATAACTGGTGATGTAGTGTCTGAACTTGTTTAGGGAATGGACTACGGCCAGGAACTCTTTCTCGGTTACAGTATAGTTCATTTCTGCCTTGGACAGGTTTTTGCTAACGAAGTATATGGCATATGGGAGTTTCTCCTCAATTTGTCCTAAGGCTGCCCCTATGGCTTTGTTCGAGGCATCAGTGTGGATGTGGAAAGGTAGGGCCCAGTTTGGACCTCTCAAGATTGGGGCGGACACCAGCTTTTCTTTCAACTCATCCAGTGCCCCTTGATAGTTGTCAGTCCATTTAAACTCAACATCTTTCCATAAGAGTCCAAACAATGGCAAGGCTAGATTGCTGAAGTATTTAATGAATCTTTGATAATATCCTGCGAAGCCTAGGAAACTCTGAACATCTCTTACCTTTTGAGGAGGTGGGACCTTTTGGATGATAGCAATTTTATTAGGGTCCACTTGTAATCCTTGGCGAGAAATGGTATGTCCTAGCACAGTCCCTTCAGTCATCAGGAATTCATATTTTTCAGGACTGAGGGATAGGTTCATCTCAATGCACTTGGTTAGAACTTTTCCCAGATTGGTCAATGCTTCTTGGAAGTTGGACCCATAAGGAGTGAAGTCATCCATGTAGATTTCTACCGAATCATGGACCAACTCAGAAAAGATGCTCAATACTGCTCTCTGGAAAGTGGCAGGAGCATTGCATAGCCCAAAGGGAAGGAATTGATAAGCAAAGGTACCCCAAGGACAGGTGAAGGTGGTTTTATCTTGGTCTTTCGAGCTGATTTGGATCTGGTTATACCTGCTAAACCCATCTAGGAAAGAGAAGAACTTCTTCCCTACCAATCCACCCAACACCTGATCTATGAAAGGCAAAGGGAAATGGTCTTTCTTAGTGGCTTTGTTAAGTTCTCGGTAATCTACACAGATTCTCCACTTCCTGTTCTTCTTGGGCACAAGCACTAGAGGTGAAACCCACTCAGTATCGGAGATAGGACAGATGAATCTTGCATCCAACAATTTTTGCAATTCTTCTTTGACAATGTCCTTAAGGGCTGGATCCATTCTCCTCTGAGGTTGCCTGACTGGTTTACAATATTCTTTAATTTAGATGTGATGGGTACATACCAAAGGATGGACTCCTTTCATCTCCTTATAGCTCCAAGCGAAAGCATCTAAATGTTGGTTCAGTAGGCTACACAACTCCTTCTACTAGGAAGGAGATAGGGAGGAGCTAATCTTCAAAGTTCTCTCGGGGCCAAACTCCACATTCTTAACTCTAGGAGAGGTTGGATCAGTCACACAGAGGTCCACTAAGGTGCTAGCTTAGGTATCCTCCATCAATTCCTCTAAGAACAATGCACTGGGAGGTGGATTCTGAATCAAGGTCTCAATCAAATCATCCTCTGTTTGAGGACCTCCCCTAGTGGTTTCTATGGTGCACAAGGGTACAGAGTGTACCTCATCCTCATCTCCTTCTTCCAGCCAGAGCGGTAAGTCATGTTCTAGCAGAGGCTGGGCAAGAGGGTATAGGACTAGCTGCTTGGACATAGGACCATTTTTTATGGTCATGTTTCCAGCTCGGAAACTGATGTAAGCATCCGCAGTGGCTAACCAAAGCCTTCCCAAAATGAGGGGCTATCCAGTAAGATTTTCCTTTGGTTGAAGGTCTAAGAAGTCCACAGGATACTCCTAAGAGTCAACCGAGACCAAGACATCCTCCACAATCCCTTCGAGAGTCACGACGGAGCGATCTACCAACTGCAGCACTGTCAAAGTCTTCCTTAAGGAACCCTGAAGGTTGAGTTTAAGCATGGTGTCCCTGGTCATCACATTAATGGAAGCCCCTAGATCAATCAGGGTATGGGGGATAATGGTGCCATTGATGTGGACATCAACTACAGGACTCCCAGGGTCCAAATACTTTGGACAGATTACTTGCCCCAACATTAGATCAGACAGTTGTCCTCTGACATTGATAGTCGAGGCTTCTCTCTTTCTCCTGCCTGGTTGCCTGAAACACTTCTCCTTAACCAATTTGTTGTATATTGGTACATCTTTGATGGCCTAGAGAAGGGGTATTCTCACACACAACTGTTTTAGTTCCCCCAGAGGTTCAGTCTCCTCTGGGTTTGGTTGTGTGGTTACTGTTAGTCGCTCAGGAAAGGGTGGAATGGCTTTGGGTTCACTTTCCTGTTTCTCTTCCTCGTCCTCTGGGGGAGGAGGTTGTGTGGTTACTATTAGTCACTCAAGAAAGGGTGGAATGGCTTTGGGTTCACTTTCCTGTTTATCTTCCTCGTCCTCTAGGGGAGGAGGCTGGCGATCTGGAAGGGTCTTCCTAGATCACAGGTTGATCTCCTCGATCTCCACAGCATAGGTAGGACATGTTGTTTCCCTAGTGTATACCTGCTGGGCTTGTCGGTTGTTGGGGTTCGGGTTCGGTTGAGCAGGCATTTGGGGTTGTCTTAGAGGAGCAGGAGGTAATGGTTGAGGTTGAGCCAGTGGTGGAGGCAGAATGGCAGGAGGAGAGTTGTATTGGGGCCTCCACCCCGGTTGAGGTGCATTCCACTGAGGCTGCGGCTAAACATGTGAGTGAAACAAATGAGCAGTGTGTTGAGAATGGTATTGAGGTGGATAAGACCACGGAGGAGGTGCAGACCAGGAAGGATGAGCAGGGAGACCCCAAGAAGGCATGTGAGTAGATTGGTTGGGGCTATAATAAGCTTGGGATGTCCCTTGCATCCCCTACTGGTAAGGTCTGGGTCCATGCGGTCTCCTTTGGTTGAGGAAGTAGAGAGGTTCAGTGGGTGCCTCAGTCCCTTGGTACATGGCTTTGAATCCTGGTAAGGTTGGGCATTGGTTTGTGGGGTGGTCCTCCTCACAAACGAAACATACCTCAACTGAGTGCAATGGACACTCGTTCTTAGGGTGCTTCCTCGTACATATGGGACAGAATATGGCCAAAGCCCTCTCAGCTTCCTCTTTCTTTTGCTGGATTCAGAAAGTATCAAGTTGCATGGCAATGGTCTGTCTCATCTCACTTTTGAGGTCTTCCATCTGATTAGAAAACTCATGCTTGGAGAAGGTAGTATTAGCTGAAAGTGGATTCCCCCTACCTCTTTTCTGGGCTGCCCTAGAGTGGTTTCTAAAAACAATCTTTATGTCCTGATAAGGTAGTTGGTAAATATCTCCTCCAGCCAGCGTGTGAAGGGTATCTAGAAGGTCTTCAGGGACTCCTCAGAGCAGAACCAGCTTTAGAGATTCAGGGTCAAGTGTGCACCTGGCCCGTTTATAGCTAAGTTGGAACCTTTCCTCATAGTCCTCTAGAGACTCATCATTTCCCATGGTCATCCGAAAGATTTCCCCCTTGGTTTCCTTTGACCTACAGTAATCCCAGTATTTGTTGTTAAAGGCTTGCTGCATCTCAGCCCAAGTAGTGATATTGTTTCCAGGTAACCCCATGAACTAGCGTAATGTTGCATCCTTGAGGGTAGAGGGAAAGAGTTTCAACTTTTGCTCATCTTCGGTAGTCATAAGTTCGACAAAGGACAAAAAACTCAAACAGGAAGGTATCAGGGTCTTCAGTGGTCAATCCATGGAAATGAGGTAAGGCTGAGGGACTTATGTTCTTCATTTTCATGTCCCCGTTAGTCTCTCGAATGGGGAAGGTACCTTCTGTTCTCTCATCATCGTCTCTGCCATTTCTATTGTCAGCCATAGTCTCACAAGGAATGTTTTATTGCTCTTCTTCTGTTATAGGATCTTCGTATATCTCAGGGGGTTCACCTATAGGTTCCTCTGGATCACTGCCACCAAAGAAGAGAGAAGGGTGACTTAGTGAAGTGGTGGGGGTGTTGGGTAGGAATTTTCCGGTATTGTCTCTGTTCCTACGAGGCATGAAAGGACTTTTGGTTGTTTTTGCTTTTTTTCTACTTGTACATGCAAAACTAAAACAGATGGAATTGCAACTAACTAAAATCTATCTTGTAGAAATGAAAATGCAGAATTGAAATGAAAGTAGGGAAAGACTAATCTATTATGCTAAAATCAAATTACGAGAAGGAAATACTAGACTACACTTGCGAAATTGAAATTTTGTTTTACGCTTGCAGAATTGAAATTCTATCTTGCGCTTGCAGAACTGAAAGTTTAATCTGTGAAAGCAGGAAATGTCTATTTTGCTTTTGCAGAAATGAAATTGCAGAATGGAAATGAAATAAACTACTTAGCAGAAGGCGAGAGTAGGAAAATAGAAGAAAAGCAGCAATCACAAATACTCTGACGCTTCCCCGGCAACGGCGCCAAAAAGAGGTGGTGAGATCTAGTATTGCAGCAATAATGCTACAACTCATGGGACCCCCTTCTTTACTTTTATCAACCTGGTAGTTCGTAACAAACTTGGAAGCGACGGTGTTGTATGCACAAGTACTAGCTCTTGCCGCAGCTGTCACTTGGTCAGCTGGCACAAGTCCGCTAGGGGCTTAAGCCAACTTCTATAAGCTCTGAGAAGAAGCTTTTTAACTGATGGACGAAAGCTAACTTAAAGAAGGCTGATCTATTTGCAGAAAGAAACTGGAAAGCAAAAAGGAAACATAAACCCTAGCAAGCCCTAATTCTACCAGCTAACCCTACTGATGCAAGAAAGAGGATGCAAGCTACTGAAAGAGATGCCATTGATTTCTAGAAAGGTAAATACATGCATCTAAGCTACTTCTACATCAATATCTGAAAGAAACCATCTTTTTGTATTTTTGAATAAGTTGTCAGAGTTATTATGCATATGATTTGACTGTTTTTGGCTGTGCAGAGGTGGGTATGCAAGAAGAAATGCTTGGGAAAGGTCAAGAAGGTTCAAAGAGGGCCTAAGGGGTCCCTAACACCCTTCCATAGAGTTTCACCGAGTTTGGTTGTCAAGAAACCTCATTCGTGAGCCTCTACAGGAAGTCTGTAGGGGTTCTACAGGATGTCTGCGATTTTCTATAGGATGTCTGGAATTTTCTACAGGATGTTCAGAGATGAGGTTTTTGGTGGATGAATGGAGAGGGAAAGGTGAAGGAGTGAGTGTGGAGGTAGGGTGAGGGTTGGAGATGGTCTAGAACTCGGTGGATGGAGTTGTGGACAGGTGCAGATGGCTGGGTTTGGTTCAAAGAAGACTGAAGCAATGTTACACACAAGATTAGGGTTATGGGAGCAAATGGCGAACTGGAGGCAAGGATTCTAAGCAGAGGGTGGAGTGGATGGTGCTGATGGAGAATGAACAGATGAAGGAGTGGTATAGGTGCTCTGCAAGGCGTTTCTTCCAACTGATCAAACGAAGACTTGGAATTTCAAAAACCTAATTACGATGACCTAATCTGCTAGCTGCCAGCAAAGAGAATGAATCAGAAGTGTGACCTGCAATGAAACCGTGTATTTTAGCTCATGCAACTAAGCAAACGAAAGTCTGAACTTGTAACCAACTTCTACACATGGAAATCAAACACTAGCGATTTCATGGCAAAGAAAAATCAGTGTTTTTGTGGGCAGCAAAGTTATCCTGATCCCAGCTCCAGATCCTACTGAAGGAGAGGTGAAACTAGAGATGTTTGATGGCCCTTTTCTTGAAGCTTTTTCCTATTAACAACCTATCAACAAAATCTAAGCATTCAAAAGTCTATCTAACCATTTACAATGACCTAGTTAATTAGCAAACTTTAACCTACTTAACAGAAATGTTTATGCAAATGCATAAAGAACAACTAACAATACATAGAGGAGGCCTTAGCACTCAGGTTGGGCCCAACCCCAAGAGTTGTAGGTTCCTATAAAGAACTCAGATCTAACACCAAGTAAAGCTTCTTATCATTATTCAAAAATAACCATCATAAGAAAGTTGTACGACAATAAAATAGGCTGAGCAAAATGATAGCACTATAGTGCAAAAAAAACAATAATTCCAAAAGTAAACTATGAAGGCTGAGGCCTTCCTATTTTTACAATACGAGGGGGCTAGCAGCCCTCCTAAATTCAAGGGACTCAGCTGTCCCAACTGCTAGTGAATAGTCACTCCTCCAAAATCTGCTTGGTTGCCTTTACAACTCGTTTTGGTGGCATGTGGAGCTCGGTGTTGAGGGTGGAGATTTCGAGGAAGGCCATTTAATGCAAGAGACAACCTCCCTACAAATCCTCACCTCAAGCTTGGCTGTCAGCTGACCCATGATTGCTTGGTTTTGCTCCAAAATTTGTCCAAAAATCCTGAAATAACCATGTATTAGCCTCCTAGGTAGAGTGACCACCCTATTCGTTCAAATAAAATAAACATACTAGGAAGACATGCATAATCTATGAAAAATGGAGGATTGAACAAGGATAATTAGGCAAAATGAGCCCAATAAGTTACCCAATTTGGGGGCTCATCAATTCGTACCAACAAGTAATTGCTACCATTGGGGAAAAGGGTTAGTAAACACAACCTGGGAACTAGAAGAACCTTATTGGGGTAACAAGTGTTCAACGTCCTGAATCTTAGGGAAAATATGGGTAAGGTGATCCCCACTGCAAAACTTCCATGGGAACTTAACCTTCCTTTAATATTCCTTTTTGTACTCACCATTACGATCACTAGGTTTCTTAGAATTTCCCTTCCCTCCTTTATCTTTTTTCGTCCCACGTCCTTTCTTCTTCCCATGAGATTGTTGATTTCCTTTTGGATTTGAGGACTAAACAACATTAACCACTAAAGGTTGAGAAAAAGTAGACATTGATAGTGTAGTTTGTGTTGTAGAAAAATATTGTAACGATAACTACTGCAATTGATTCAACTAACTAGCCATATTACTATCGATCAATATTATAACTCTATCAACATGGGGGGCCAGTTTTGGCTTCGAGAGATCGATTTTCAATCTAGGAGCATCAAGAAAAATCTTATAGAGGACTCTCGACTGAGAATAAATGAACTCTAACTGTTGGGCTCTAAAGATAACTTGTTCTTCAGTGAACACCCCAGAATGTGACACATCCTTAGATATATTCGGCTATAATGATTTGAAAAATAATTCCAGAATAAATTCATCAGGGATATAAGCCTTGATCAATCTCTTCCTTCTGCGCTACTTTTGAATGTGGTCATAAACATGAGTAGCCTTGCCCTCCTCAAAATTGTCCAGGAGTTCAGTTCCGATATCATAATGCACATACAACTGTAAATGGTTCAAAACTATTGTAGCTAACTCACCAAATGTAGAAAATGCCTCCCCACTTAGCTTGATACACCATTTAGCTGCATTTCTAGTTAAGGTGCATTAAAATAGTCTCAACCTAATTGAATCATCAATCAGGGAGTTTGATGAGCACCATAAGTGGAAAGTGGTTATATGATTTGCCGAATCCTCAGCAGACTTCCCTTCAAATTTGGGAATATCAGATGGAAGTTTAGCAGGGACCCAAGGCCAAGCCAGGTTATAAAAGATCAGATCATTAGTTAATTTTGAAAGATCTGTCAAATTAAGTGTTTCCAGGAATGGTAAATGTGGAAGAACGAGAGAATTCCAACCTCTAAGAGTGGAATTTCCAACATTCAAAAAAGGGTATCTTGGATTTTGAGAGGCACCAGGCTTCCAAGGGTTACTCATGGAAGTACCTGAACCATAATGAAAACCTTGTAGTCTAGGAGTATACAAAGTGTATCCACCCCCTACTACAGGTGTACTAGTCATAGGAAAAATTCCTCTCGACGAAACATTATATGAAGGGGAGAGTCACCAGTAAGAATTCCAAGCACCAGCCAAAGGAGGAAAAACTTGTGAAGTACTCCAAATAGGGAAGGGAATACTTCCCTGCTAACCAAATCGATGGGAGAGCTTACCAGACCCAAACCACTAACAAAAGGATATGCCAAACCTTGGTTCCCTTGAAAATGATTAATGTTTTGAGCATGATGAGAGAAGGGAATTGATCCTAAATTCAACGATGGATTAGAAGGAGGAACATGTCATTTCAAAATTCAAAACCTTGTAAAGGTACTAAACCAGTAGCCATTGAAGTCATAGATGTGGAATTAGGAGAGGGTAATGTTGAAGAAGCTAAGGGAATCCCAATAGATGGCATTCCGAAAGGAAAATCTCCAGTAAAAGGAGAAGATGGTTGGGTGCCCCCACTCAAAATCAGGATGGAGGTAGAGCCAACAACTACTGTACTAGGTGTAATAGTAGAGAGAGGAATAGTATGTCCTCCTACAACTAAAGAAGGAGTATTTACACTAGCCATATCGACAATTCCACTAAGATTTCCTATTGGGAATAAAGAAGGAGAGTGAACAAGGCTAGCCGACCTATGTGTTGGAGTACTCACATATGATATAACATAAGGAATATGAGACTGAATAGATTTCGTAGGATTCACAAGAGTCTTTGAAACATCTTCAATTTCTACTTCATCCTAATACTAGAAGAATACTCTAGCAAGCACCAGAGCGTTTTCATCCGGATAATGGACTAGAATAGGTTCACCCTGTGAAATAAGAGCCCTCAGAGAAGGATCTATCTCTGTTGCATTAGCTAACACTCATTCAAAAGAACTAGAAAAATTACTCCTACACCTTCTAGGTGAAGGCTCGACACTCACAGGTGAAAGCCCATGAAGCCTTCTAGACCGAAGAACTAGTCGATCAACCACCTTTATATATAAATAAAAATTAAAGACTCAAATGACCTATGGAAATATAGGAGCATAGAGTACTCACTAAAAATATCCTAAAGATAGAACCAAGCAAACAAAAAATATACTTTTAGTTTAAGCAGCCTTGGAGAGTTTACTCTCCACACACCTATTCCAAAGCCCTAAATTCCCTAGACTAGTTGATGTTTCTATGAAAAAAATAAACTCTAGTTCATTTTAATTTTAAGCACTTATTTTAGTTGGGTTTTATTTAAGACAAGGGAAGAGGAAGTGCAACTGATGATGTTCTGGTGCCAAAAGAAACCAATAGAAAACCTAGGCTATATGAAATTGAAACACTTATTTTTCTTCAATGAAAGAGATTTCTACATGGGTTCTACAAGAAAGCTAAGAAATAAAAAGCTCTTTTTATTTTTCTTTTAAGCACTCAAACATTCAACATATAATCAAAAAAGATTAAATGATGCCTAAAATGCATCTACCCTAATTCACACTAGAATGCAAAATTGCAAGATTCAAAGAAAATCTCAAATGAAAACAAATGTGATCCCAAAAGTAAAAGCCAATTCATCAAGCAAAGAGAAGAAAATATCCAAAGAAAAACACTTCTCAAATAAAAAAATTCTTAGCCTTAAAAAAGTAATTCACACATTCACCAAAAAATTAAAAATCTAAAAAGAAAAGAAAATAAATACAAAGAAAATGTTTTCTTTTTCTTTTAAATATTTTAGAATACCAAAAAGTTTAGAAAGGGAAAACAAGAATTTATTTCAAGACCTACAATATGAAAAAGACCCAAATCCCACTAGTCACCAATGATCACAAGGATAAAAGACTATAGCGGAATAAGAGACTTAATCACATTAAATAATTTGATCAGAAAGATACAAAAGATTATGGAAATAAAAAAGACTTCAGAGAAATACAATCTATCATCCATCCAAGAATTACAAACACATTTCACAACTAAGCAAGGAAAAGCAAAAATAAGCCAACTTCAAGGTTGAAAAAGAAGAAATTCAAAGACTGAGTTATAAACAAGTTTAAGAATAACCAAACTTGTTCCAAAAGCACAGACAACCAGAGACCATAAAGAATATCTAGAACCCAACTTCAAACACAAAAATCCTAAAGACAAAAGCCCTAGGTTGACATGGGATTTTCACAAACAAGATGAAAGACACCGACAAGAAAAGATAGCAAGATAATCCCAGTCTTTATTAATATGAAGAAATCATATTTTTTTTTTTCAAACCCCCTGTCAGCACCTGGATAGAACCTTAGGCTGAAGGAAAGCAATGCTAGGGTAACCAAAAACCATGCTTAGACAAGTAGATAGCCCTACTAGGCTAGGAGAGGGCTCTCTCCGTAAGGATCTCAGTCAGGATGACTGGATCAAGAAAATGATATTAGGATAGGTATATTAGCACAAGGTTTGATTTGATTTTGAAGGGTTTTGCTAGATCAGGAGGAGCCTGTTATCACTCAGGTTGTCCCTTGGCTCCTTAACGGATACGGCCGAGGTAACCACAAACCAATCCTTGGGCTATAGGTCCTAACCTACCTGTAGTCAGAGAGGGCTCTCTCTTTAAATTTTAACTTTGTTTTGGGTTGATTTTAGGCTAGTTATGGTGTACATGGGTTTTGTTTTGATTTTGGTGGGAAGGATGATGTTTTCAAGCAGAGTTGGGATACATAGAGTGAGAAGTTCAAACCATTGGGCATGGAATCATAGATTAGGGCTTGCTGTTGTGTTTTCTTGGTCACAAGAGGAATATGGAGTAGGATAGCTACACATAGAACAATATCAGGCTGGAATAAAGATGGAATGAAGGTCAGAGATGAAAGGCAGCCATGAATATTTCATTAACTAACAGAGAGGGAAGGTGAATGAAAGTTTGTCTAGGAGCAGTCAAGAATTCCTAAATAACAATCATATGTGAAAGAAACAGGGTAAACATGATCATTTAAGTATGCATATTCATAACCATTTCTGAAGAAAACATATAGAAATAACAAGAACTGAGCATAGGGTGCAGTCAAGCAAAACCTAAGCTATTCTTTTTTCTTGCTATTTAGATGGTAACACAATGGTGCATAAACATATGTAAACAGTAAACAGAGTTAGGAAAACACTTATTGAGCCATGTAGTAGCACAAGAATTCCACAGTCACTCTTTGGCCATTAAATAACACAATAGTCAGTTCTTCATCCAAAGCATTCCAGCAGTCTTTGATTACAGAGCTTCTCAAAAAATACAGCGCAAGTCCAGAATGAGGATTATCAACCAACCAACCCTTTAAACAATGAATTAGGGTGGTTTATATAGAGAAAATATCCAAAAATATCTATTACAGCAAACCTTAAACAGGTCTGAGGGAAATGAGTTCTTTAACCTAATCTTGTCCTGAAATTAATGCAAGAAAATATCTTTTTGAGCTGTCCTGGAGGCAGCTGTATCAAAATGAGTTAATATGGTGTCCTTGGTGGCTCGGTACAGTGTTTCTGCAATAACTGTGTCTTGTCTTTTATCTGCACCTCTAAGGTGGTTATGCTTCTTTTAGGTGGCTTTAATGTGCACTAATCCTGATCTGAGAGTCTTCAATGGCTTCAACGCTTTCTTTGACTTTGCTTGGGGGCCTTTAATGTTCACCTGCTTTGGTATTGACAATCTGATACTCTTTGCCGCCTCACTGATACTCTTTACTGCCTCACTGATATTCTTTAATTTAATCTGGGCTTTATCTTTCCTCTGATACTCTTTTACAGTTGAATTGGGCCACTTTCTCTCCCTTGATGTGCTTGAAACTGTCAAATCGCCCCTTTTCTGCCCTTTCAAGGCAAAAATAGCTGCTGCAAATGTTTTTCGTGGCCTCTAGAATGCTGTCGGCACTGGCCGATTGAATATGAATATACATGAAGAAATCTTGTTGCCTCCCCCAAATTTTTGGGTTTGCAGGTAGCTGAGCCATGAGAAACCCTCCATTTTGAGTATTTTTCCATAGCGATGCGCAATTAGCGCTAAGCGCTAATCGCGCAATGAAAACTGCCTCAGTCTCTCATTCCAGGCATCTTTTGCTGCAATTTTCGCGCTTCGTGCCTTTTTCAGTGATGACGTCAGCGGTGGGTCCCGGTACGGCAGTGATGTGGCAGGGTGACGTGGCAGTATGGCAGGGTGACGTGGCACAGGACACGGTGGCAGGGTAGGGACGGAGGCAGATGCGGTGGTAGTGACACGTAGCAGTGGGGGGTTGACATAGAGGTGACATAGCGCTGACATGGCACTGACGTTAGGGGCGGAGAGACAGAAGGCGGTTTATGGTTTTATCGGACCGCCTTCTGTACGAGGGTGGTATGTGTCAGAGCCCTTCCGATGCAATCGCGTGGAGACACGTGTCTTCTAGTACAGTGGAGAAACTGCTAGCCTATCGGAGGCTAACCGTCGAATGTCAGGGCGGCTCTGAAATTGCCGAGAGCCGTCGGATCTGGGCGGGCGGATCGGAGGGTTGACGGAGTGCGGAGCTGGCGGAAGGTTTATGTGCAGGGTTTCGCCCGAATATTAAATTAATATTTGCGCGACGGGGCTTTCGAACTTTGGGTTTGTGGGTAATGCGGGTTTTACATGGTTTGTGCGCCGGGGGTACAGTTTAATCAAAATATTCAGACCAAACCCGAAAATGTGAGCGCGTAGGGTAAAACATTAAGCTTTATGGGTAAGAGAGGGGAAGGAATGGTTATTAGTTTAACTAGAGGTTAAGCTAACTCTAGGTTAAGACACGGAAAGGCTAATACTAAGCCCCAAATGGACTTAGCATTTCCCCAAACTGATGTTACACGGCTATAGTGCCAGGGGATGGGGGTATGTACATAGGGGAGCTATTTGGTGCTTTTTAGTAAGGGGAAAGGAGAAATAGATAGGGATTTACATAATAATGTTAGAGGTTAATATGAAAATGACAAGAAAGCGCTAAGTTTAGAGATCTTAGGCCACTTAAAAGGGAAAAATGACTTACAGAAGGAATATGAGTACTGCTAAGCAAAGGAAACCTTTACTTAGGTCAATGATATGACAAATGATGAAACTTAAGAGATATCAAGCGGATCTTAACATCTTATAGGGGTAATTAGTGAATGATTTGGGGAATAAGAAGAAGGGGGAGTTAGACATGCCTCACATGAGTTCCTCCAAATGAAAAATTGCCTCATAATTTTGATCTGAATAGATATAACACTTGAAAACATGAAATGGATCACATAGCTTGATTCTGCAACCACAAAACTACTTACCTAGCATTTTTTCTTCTTTTTGTATGGGTGCACTTGGACTTGCAGACCTTGATTATCTTCTTTTCTTTTGACTGCCCTCCTATCTAAGTGTACCCTTATCTCTTCCAAGGGCCCAGATTAAGCAGTTAGGCTCCTTCATTTCTCTACCTAGCTACTCATCTGCCAAGCTTAAGCTGTTTGGACAGATATTCATTCTCTATCTTCTAAAACAAGCAATTTAAACCTAGGGAAACCAAGATTAAGCTGTTCGGCTTTCCCTTAACTGTAAAACTCTTTAAAAATGGTATGATTCTTCAAAATGGAACTTCTTGGAAATATGGAACCTTCCAGCATGCAAAGATGACATATTTGGCATGTAAAACAGTCAATCATGAAATATGAAACCTATTGCAATAGGAGGCTAACAGTGGCTCCACTTGGGGATGGTTTTTCAGGATGAAAAGCCAAGAACAGCAGGTCAGAATGCCTTGATCTTCAATTGTTGTTGTAAACTGAAATTCTCCTTCTTCTCAATGCCTTTGATTGAATTCTTATAAGCTGATATGCAGTATCCTTTTGAGCTGAATTGCAGAAACATTACAGCTCTGCTTCTTGCCTTTTGGGTGCTTGTAATCATATTGAAATCTGCTTGAGCACTTCTTTGTAATTATTTCAAAAACAGAGATCTGAAATAGAACTTTCTTTGATCTTTCCTTCAAAATTTGTTGCGTTGTTCCCTCTTATTGGCCTGCTATAAGAAAAAGTGCTGAAAATACAAATATTAATGTACAGATAGTATACAGAGCTATGTTGCGTTCAACAAAAGGGATCATGATAGTGCTTAAGCATTCGGCCATTAACTGGGCCTTATTCAGCTGTGCTGCCATCCAAACTCTTCAAAAAATATGTGTTGTTGCTTTGAACAGCAGAAATAATAAAGGGGCCTTTCCACAAGAAATCAAACTTGCCATGCTTTCCTTTGTCCTCTCTTCTTGAATCCCATCTTAAGACTTTGTTGCCTATGTAGAGATCTTCAGCCTTGGTTCTTTTGTCAAACATTTTCTTGAGCTTCTCTTGTAAACTTTGAGCTCTGTCGTACACTTGCTCTCTTGTTCGCTGCAAATGGATGGTTTGGTTTATTCTTCTTTGGATATCATTTGGCTCTGCCTGGATCTCTTGCAGCAATTTGATAACAGGGATTCCCAAAGAAGAGGGGAACTTGGCCTCCATGCCATAGACTAACTCATATGGGCTCATCCTAATGGATCTCTTGGTTGACAATCTGTCTGCCCATAGGGTATTTACAAGCTTTTTGTGCCAGTTCTTCTTGTTCTCCTCCAAGACTTTCTTAATGATGTTAATCAGACTCTTGTTGGATGATTCGTCCAAACCATTCCCTTGAGGGTAATAGGCTGTGGAGTGACCTAAGGTAATGTGGAATTTTGTGGCAAAAACTGATCATTTTCTTGGATTTAAAGGCAGCAGCGTTATCTGTAATGATCTTCTCAGGATAGCCAAATTTGGACAAAATGTTGGTTTCAAGGAATTGGATGATGGTGGAGTCATTGGCTTGCCTACATGGGATGGCTTCAATCCACTTGGTAAAGTAATCTGTGGCTGTTAGAATCCACTTATGTTGGCCAGAAGAGGATGGTTGGATTTCTCCAATGAAGTCAAGACCCCATTGTTGAAAAGGCTTCTCGGTTGAAATAGTTTTAAGGGGCAAGGGCAGAAGCTTTCTTTTGCCTTCAAAGATTTGGCATTTGTGGCATGAAACAGCAAAATTTCTCACATCAGCAAACAAAGAGGGCCAATAAAATCCAGCCCTTAGGATTTTATCAGCTGTTGATTTCCAGTATAAGTGTCCTCCACAGTCCCCTGCATGGAATTCTTTCATGACACTGTCAGTTTCATTCATAGTTAGAGAATTCAACAATATTCCTTCATGATTTTTCCAAAACAGGGCACTATCTAAGACACAAAACTTTGATGCTTTCATCTTTAAAAATATCTTTTTGGTTCTAGACAACCCTGGAGGAGCACACAGGTTTAACAATATAAAACATATATCAGCATACCATGGGGATTGCAAAAAAGCTTGACTGATCTGTGGAGTCGCCAGCTCCTGTTCATTTTCTAGTTGATTAATGTCTAAGGCTTGAAAATTGGTTTCGAACATCATTTTGGCTAAACCTTGTCCCTTCATCAGCTTGGTGGGTTTTATCTCAATGTCATACTCAAGGATATTGGCAATCCATTTGCCTCTTTTTCCTTCTGTGCCCTCTTGAGTTAATATGTCTTTTACAACAGCATTTGGTACATAAGCAATCACATGTGAATATAAAATGTAAATTCTGAAATCTTTGATTGCTTTAACAAGGGCATATGCTTGATTCTCCATGATTTGGTACTTCAAGGGTGCATCTCTAAGGGCTCGGCTGAAAAATGCAATTGGCTTTTCATTTCCCTGATCATCTTTCTGCAAAAGGACAACAGCAATGGTGTGTTCAGATGCAAATGAAAAAATGATGAAATATTTATCAAATTGAGGACTTGTGAGGACTGGGGCTTGGGTTAAGGCAGATTTTATGCCCTCAAAGGCTTGCCTGGCTTCCAAAGTCCATTTTACCTTGAAATCCTTCTTTAACATTTTATTTAGCATTCGTATCAGCTCGGCCAAGTTTGGGATGAATCTCCTTAGGAAATTGATCTTTCCTAGGAATGCTTGCAACTCTTTGATGTTTCTTGGATAAGGGATTTGAAGGATGGCTTGAATTCTTTCAGGTTCAATTCTAATCCCCTCTTTTGAAATGATATGGCCTAGTAACTTGCCTTCTTCAAGGCCAAATAAAGACTTCTTAGGATTTAAGGAAATGCCATATTTCCTACAGGTTAGGAACACTTGTCTCAAATGTTTTAGGTGCTATTGATCAGATTTTGAGAAAGGAGTAAGGTCATCAAGGTAAACCACTAGGAAATCATGGATTTCCTTGGCAAATGCAATGTCCATGGCCCTTTGAAAGGCAGCACCTACATTCTTTAGTCCAAAAGGCATCTTCACATACTTAAATGTTCCCCACGGTGTTGTAAAGGCTGTCTTGTCTTGGTCATCCGGGTGAACAAGTATTTGATTAAAACCGGAAAAGCCATCTAGCAAAGAAATTCTTGAAGACCCCACTACTCTTTGTAGAATGTGGTCCATTTTTGGCAGTGGGTAGTGATCTTTAAGGGAGACTTGGTTTAAGTTTCTCAAATCTACACAAAGTCTAATCTCCCCTGTTTTCTTCCTTGTGGGAACCAGATTGGATACCCATTCTGAAAATCTAATGGGTGCTATGATACCAGCCTCAAACATTCTTTTCACTTCTTTCTCAATCAAAGGGAGAAGAACAGGATTGATTCTCGTTAGTTTCTATTTGAAGGGCTTTTGATTTGGCTTTAAGGGAATGGTATGTTGAATAACAGAGGTGTCATAGGACTTAAGGTCCTCATAACTCCAGGAAAATACATCTTGAAACTCTTTAAATAAATCAACATATTTTGGTTTTTGATCGGGAGGCAAGGACTTGGACAGTTTAATCATTTTGGGCTTCTCTGCTGTCCCAATATTACAGTCTTCCACAGTAGCGTTTAAGGGCTGCATCTTTGGCTTTTTGCGGACATCGTTTGAATCAAATATGTCTTCTAATGGAGTGAGGCTAGCAGGTAGAAAGTTGTCTTTTAGATCAATCACTTCGGCCTCAGCTTCAGCTATTTCATCTAAATGCATTTGCTTTAGCTCTTGTATGTTTTTCTCATCAAAAATGGTTGGGTGCAGCATTTGATTTGCTGATTTAGCTATTATAGTTTGCTCATTTTGGCTCATTTGCTGTTGTGGGTCATCCATGGCATCTTCATCAATGTTTAAGCTTGAGAATTCTTGCTGTAAGGTAAGAAAATTATTGATTTGAGCATCATCCTCAAACACTTGCCAATCTTTGATATTGTTAGGGACAGCAGGCCTTTGCTTTATCTCAGCAATAAAGTGGTAATTGGGCTCAAAGGGCAGTCTGCAAGTGCTAGCAAAAGTAGCTAGACTATGAGCATGTATGTTATGGCTTCTAGAAATTTTAGCAAGCTTGGATCCGGTGAAGGAATTGAGTACTTTTGTGGCAGCAGACCTATAAGCTCTTAGCCTATTGTCATTAGTAACAAAGTTACCTTTCATCTGTTGAATGATCAAATCGGAGTCCCCTAGAATGGACACTTTTGCAGCTCCTAGAGCTTTGAGCAGTTTAAGGCCTAAAAAGAGAGCCTCATACTATGCCATGTTGTTGGTGCATTTGAAGTTTAGTCTGTAAGCATGACCCTCTGCATGGATGTTATGTGTATTGTGAATCCATATTCTTGCCCCTGCTCCTAGCTTATTAACAGAACCATCAAACTCTAAATACCATGTGATTTCTTGCTTGTGGTTAGTATTAAGAGTTTCAGTCATTTTAGGATTGGGCAGACCTAGGTTTTGTGCTTCATGTGGTTCTTCTTGTATGCTGGTTGCACTAATTGTTTTAACAGTTTCATGGGTATGGGCAACTGAATCCTGATTGATGCATGTTTCTTGTTCTAAAGGCAAAGGCTTCTCATCAGTGGGAGGGTAGCTATCATCATTGAACAATATAAGGGAATCCATATCAGAATGGATTGAGTAAATGGGAAAGTTTTGGGGTTTTTCCTCACTACTTACCACATACTTCATCAATGTTTCTCTATACAGTCTCTTTGGTTGCCCAAAGACTGAAATAGTGGCATAGGAGAGGTCTAGCTGGAGAGATCCTTGGAGTTTTGCTCCCCAAGATCTTGATAAGAGCATGCCATACTTTGGTGGAATGTCAGCAACCACCACGTCCATTAGGATCGTTTTGTTGGGAAATTGGACTAAAGACACACAAAGGTCTTTGATTAAGCCTAAACACTTGACTTGACTGGAATCAAATGAGAATAAGTCTTTTTAGGGTCTAGGGACATCAAGGTTTAGCTTCTCCATTACATATTTGGGCATTAGATTGTGTGAAGCACCTGAATCAAACATAGAATTATGCAATACTTTATCATGAATGTGCAAACTGACATAAAAGGGTAGAACGACTCCATGTCCTGATTTACCATTGACTTCAGGACCAAAAAGTAGTTCAGGTGATTATCTAAGACATTAACATCATCTCTGTTCTCTGGCATTTGCAGTGATCTTTTGATTTGATGTCTGTACACCATGTTTTGCAAGCTCAGAGAGAGGAATAGATATCTTTAATTTACCAATTTCTGCTTCTAAATCAAAAGGTTTTTCTGACTGTGTTTTAGTATTGTAACTGGCAGATTTTCCCTTTTCAATTGTATCTTCAGTGATCTTCTCTTGGTTATCAATGATTTCTTGAGATTGTTCTGTTTCGGGAAGGCTTTGAGGAGTGCTATTTACATTGTCTTTTGAGGGAAAGGATACAAAAGGCAGGTTATTAGAGGGC
The DNA here is from genome assembly GCA_031772625.1 of Pinus tabuliformis. Lineage (NCBI taxonomy): Eukaryota > Viridiplantae > Streptophyta > Pinopsida > Pinales > Pinaceae > Pinus > Pinus tabuliformis. The sequence goes on from CM062804.1 coordinate 1,388,983,641, forward strand.
TGCATGTCAGATACATCCTCTATGGTCACTTCTTTTAATTTTGGGTCTGTTTTATCAGCAGGTTCTGTGATAGCGGCCTTGTCCTTTACTTTCTTAGCTTGCTTGGCATCCTTTGGCTTGATGGGATCAGACACATCAATGGTTCTTGTTCTCAATTTGTATTGTTTATGGACTTCGTAGACAGCTGAATCATAGCCTTGTTTGAAGTCAAATGACTCTCCAGACTTGGTCTGAAATTGATTTATATCATGGTCATCTTGGTCTTCTTGGGTTAGAAATACTTGTTGTTCACTTTTCAAACCCATCAAGTTTATGTGAGTGTCCTCTATCTGCTTACTAGATGTGGATGCTTCAACATAGCTTTCATGAAAAGGAGGTCTTATATCATGGTCATGACTTGCCCTTCCAACGTTTGGGTTCTGATTTTTTCTAAAGTTTGGATTTCTGATAGGATTGCTTTGCTATCCTTCCCATGAGGCTTTTCTTTCAATAGTTCCCATTCTATTTTCAAAGCTGTCCATACCTTTGATGATTGTGTCCAATTTTTTCTCAAAGGCTGAAGGTTCATCTTTGAAAGTGGTTCTTCTCTCAGCTCTTGCTCTATTTCGCTTGGCAATCAGATTTGCCTCCACACTGACAGCTACATTCTGCATGTCTGCTAAGGTTTGAGGGGCTCTTTCCCTTAACTGATAAGCCATGTCTGAATCAAATCCATCAGGGAATTTGTATAAAGCAAGATCAGGTGGAGGTCTACGGTTTTGTGGAATAGCGTTGTAAACATTGTTAAACCTGGCACAATAGTCTAAGACAGCTTATTGAGGGCCTCTTTCGATAGTGTCATACTCGGATAATATGTGCAGAGGGTCCTTCTTCTTCTCCCATCTATTAAGAAATGTTTGGTAAAGGGCCTCTGGGTCAGCTATGGAATTTGCAGCAAGTGCTCTAAACCACGGCCTTACATCTCCTGTTAAAATTTGGACAAAAATCTTCATTCTTACACTATCATCATCTATTTCATAACTCTCAAAATAGTCCTACATTTTCTTAGTATGTTGCAGGGCTGTGCCAGAACCAGTACCTTCAAAATATGTGATTTTGGTTTGATAATCCTGAGGCGTAGCCCCTAGATTTGCAGGTAATTGTAAAGGTGCATATCTGTTAGCCATATTTACAGGGATAAGTGGAACGACTGGAACAACTGGAGGAGCTGTAATAACAGTGGTGGTAGTGGTAGTATGTGTAGTGAATGGAGGTGTGGAAAAGGTGCTTGGAAAGGTGGATGATGAACAAGGGGAAGTAGGGTTTAAACGAAACAAAACTTTAAAAGGGGTTGGAAAACAGCTTGGTTGAACTGTTTCAGGACTAGAATCAACCAACTCTTCTTGTTTTTGTTTGCTAAGGTTTCTAGAGATTAAATTGGGATTTTCAAAAATAGCTGGTGGATTTGGGTCTGGATTTGACCTAGTATTATGTGTTTTCTTCTTGGGAGCCAACTTCTAACTTGTTTTTTGGAATTTTTTGAATAAGGTTCCCCAGTGGAGTCGCCAATGATGTTATCACTCAGGTTGTCCCTTGGCTCCTTAAGGGATACGGCCGAGGTAACCACAAACCAATCTTTGGGCTGTAGGTCCTAGCCTACCTGCAGTCAGAGAGGGCTCTCTCTTTAAATTATAACTTTGTTTTGGGTTGATTTTAGGCTAGTTATGGTGTACAGGGTTTTGTTTTGATTTTGGTGGGAAGGATGATGTTTGCAAGCAGAGTTGGGATGCAAAGAGTGAGAAGTTCAAACCATTGGGCATGGAGTCATGGATTAGGGCTTGCTGTTGCGTTTTCTTGGTCACAAGAGGAATATGGAGCAGGATAGCTACACATAGAACAATATCAGGCTGTAATAAAGATGGAATGAAGGTCAGAGATGAAAGGCAACGAAGAATCTTTCATTAGCTAACAGAGAGGGAAGGTGAATGAAAGTTTGTCTAGGAGCAGTCAAGAATTCCTAAATAACAGTCATATGTGAAAGAAATAGGGTAAACATGATCATTTAAGTATGCATATTCATAACCATTTCTGAAGAAAACATATAGAAATAACAAGAACTGAGCATAGGGTGCAGTCAAGAAAAACCTAAGCTATTCTTTTTTCTTGCTATTTAGATGGTAACACAATGGTGCATAAACATATGTAAACAATAAAAAGATTTAGGAAAACACTTATTGAGCCATGTAGTAGCACAAGAATTCGACAGTCACTCTTTGGCCATTAAATAACACACCAGTCAGTTCTTCATCAAAAGCATTCCAGCAGTCTTTGATTACAGAGCTTCTCAAAAAATACAGCGCAAGTCCATAATGAGGATTATCAACCAACCAACCCTTTAAAAAATGAATTAGGGTGGTTTATATAGAGAAAATATCCAAAAATATCTATTACAGCAGACCTTAAACAAGTATGAGGGAAATGAGTTCTTTAACCTAATCTTTTCCTGAAATTAATGTAAGAAAATATCCTTTTGAGCTGTCCTAGAGGCAGCTATATCAAAATGAGTTAATATGGTGTCCTTGGTAGCTCGGTACAGTGTTTCTATAATAACTGTGTCTTGTCTTTTATCTGCACCTCTAAGGCGGTTATGCTGCTTTTAGGTGGCTTTAATGTGCACTAATCACGATCTGAGAGTCTTAAATGGCTTCACCGCTTTCTTTGACTTTGCTTGGGGGCCTTTAATGTTCAGCTGCTTTGGTATTGCTAATCTGATACTCTTTGCCACCTCACTGATACTCTTTAACGCCTCACTGATATTCTTTAATTTAATCTGGGCTTTATCTTTCCTTTGATACTCTTTTACAGTTTGAATCGGGCCACTTTCTCTCCCTTGATGTGCTTGAAACTGTCAAATCGCCCCTTTTCTGCCCTTTCAAGGCAAAAATAGCTGCTGCAAATGTTTTTCGTGGCCTCTAGAATGCTGTCAGCGCTGGCACATTGAATATGAATATACATGAAGAAATCCTGTTGCCTCCGACGAATTTTTGGGTTTGCAGGTAGCTGAGCCATGAGAAGCCCTCCATTTTGAGCATTTTTTCTTAGCGATGCACGATTAGCGCTAAGCGCTAATCGTGCATCGAAAACTGCCTCAGTTTCTCATTCCGGGCATCCTTTGCTGCAATTTTTGCGCTTCGTGCCTTTTTCGGTGATGATGTCAGCATGACATCTACATGACGTCAGCGGTGGGTCCCGATATGGCAGTGACGTGGCAAGGTGACGTGGCAGTACGGCAGGGTGATGTGGTAGTATGGTAGGGTGACATGGCACAGGACATGGTGGTGGGGTAGGGATGGAGGCAGATGTGGTGGCAGTGACACGTAGCAGTGGGGGGTCGACGCAGAGGTGACATAGCGCTGACGTCAGGGGCGGAGAGATAGAAGGCGGTTTGTGGTTTTATCGGACTGCCTTCTGTACGAGGGCGGTATGTGTCAGAGCCCTTCCGATGCAATCGCGTGGAGAGACGCGTCTTCTGGTACGGTGGAGAAACCGCTAGCCTATCAGAGGCTAACCGTCTAATGTCGAGGCGGCTCTGAAATCGCTGAGAGCCGTCGGATCTGGGCGGGTGGATCAGAGGGCTGATAGAGTGTGGAGCTGGCGACAGGTTTATGTGTGAGGGCCCGCCCGAATATTAAATTAATATTTGCGCGACGGGGCTTTCGAACTTTGGGTTTGTGGGTAATGCGGGTTTTACATGGTTTGTGCGCCGGGGGTACAGTTTAATCAAAATATTCTGACCAAACCTGAAAATGTGAGTGCGCAGGGTAAAACATTAAGGTTTATGGGTAAGAGAGGGGAAGGAATGGTTATTAGTTTAACTGGAGGTTAAGCTAACTCCAGGTTAAGACGCGGAAAGGCTAATGCTAAGCCCCAAATGGACTTAGCATTTCCCAAAACTGATGTTACAGGGCTATAGTGCCAGGGGATGGGGGTATGTACATAGGGGAGCTATTTAGTGCTTTTTAGTAAGGGGAAAGGAGAAATAGATAGGGATTTACATAATAATGTTAGAGGTTAATATGAAAATGACAAGAAAGCACTAAGTTTAGAGATATTAGGCCATTTAAAAGGGAAAAATAACTTACAGAAGGAATATGAGTACTCCTAAGCAAAGGAAACCTTTACTTAGGTCAATGATATGACAAATGATGAAACTTAAGAGATATCAAGCAGATCTTAACATCTTATAGGGGAAATTAGTGAATGATTTGGGGAATAAGAAGAAGGGGGAGTTAGACATGCCTCGCTTGAGTTCCTCCAAATGAAAAACTACCTCATAATTGTGATCTGAATAGATATAACACTTGAAAACATGAAATGGATCACATAGCTTGATTCTGCAACCACAAAACTACTTACCCAACCTACTTACGTAGCATTTTTTCTTCTTTTTGCATGGGTGCACTTAGACTTGTAGACCCTGATTATCTTCTTTTCTTTTGACTGCCCTCCTATCTAAGTGTACCCTTATCTCTTCCAAGGGCCCAGATTAAGCAGTTGGGCTCCTTCATTTCTCTACCTAGCTACTCATCTACCAAGCTTAAGTTGTTTGGATAGATATTCATTCTCTATCTTCTAAAACAGGCAATTTAAACCTAGGGAAACCAAGATTAAGCTGTTTGGCTTTCCCTTAACTGTAAAACTCTTCAAAAATTGTATGATTCTTCAAAATGGAACTTCTTGGAAATATGGAACCTTGCAGCATGCAAAGATGACATATTTGGCATGTAAAATAGTCAATCATGAAATATGAAACCTATTGCAATAGGAGGCTAACAGAGCCAACTAGTTAGGGCAAGGAAATTAGGTCAAAATTGCAGGGTGTTCAATGGGGCAAGGTAGGCAGAAGGCTCAGCAGTCTAGGTGATCCAGGTCTGGGTGTGAGAAACGACCCTTCCAAGACCTTTTACTTTCATGATGTATTAAATTGAATTTTTAAAAGAACATAAATGAATACATGTGCATGCTGTAAAGAAGAAGAACATGACAAGAATCAACACATGAAAACATAAGCCGTTGATAACAGAGCTCGTCCAGGAGGGACTACGTCTCCGGGCCCCGATGTTAAGATGGTGTAGGTCATTGCATTAAGTGCTGTCAATAGTGATGATGTACACAAGAGATGATGTTGCGATCATACAAGGAAAATTCCCTCACACAGGAGTGGTTCTAAGAGATGTTCCACTATAGGAACTCTCAGTCAAAAGACGCCCATCAATATGACACAAAAACACATGCATGATGAGCATCCCACCAACATGGCATAAAAGGGATCTCAATGCAAACATGCATGATGACAACCTGAGTATCCCATCAACATACAACAAAGGGATCTCAAAACATAATATGAAAAATCATGACAAAAGGTACATCTCATAGACGATTCCACGTCACATCAAGCAGGGAATCATGAAAACGAGTAAGAAAAAGGATCCCATATCAAACATCAATCAAGGACATGTGCAGCACAATGCATAAAGAAGAAGTACATGAACACAACATATACATCACAACCAAGGGCCATATGAAGAAGTGGATTTCAAACTGTTGAAGCTGTTCGTGCCATCGATCTCACGACATCAATCACATGGAAATGGCTGCTCACACATGAATGCTGACTCTTGAATTCCACTTAGAATAGTGGCTGAAGAATAGAATGAGAAAATGAGAAAATGAGAAATCTGAACATGCCATCAGATTTATGGCATCGAATAGTGCAAAATCGACTGTCCAATTTTTGAATTCTGAGAAGTTGAGAATCTAGGGCTCAAGGAATATTTTAGATTCCCCCTAGATTCCTCAAAGATTTTGCTCCATAGGTGGACAGGAAATATACAACTCCAAAAGATGAATCTTCCTTCGCCATTGGGATCCCAGTGGAAAACCATGAAAAACGATTGTAAACTTGACTATATTCCGACATGGAGAAAAATTACCTCCTCGGGAAAATTGCAAGGATCATGGTTCCACCCTCATTATGAAAATGACCAAAAAATGCAAAACTTTGATGGAGACATGGACAACACCATTGCGTTCGTGGCCTCGAGAAGTGTTGAAACCATATAAAATTTGTCAAAATCTGAAAAAGTGAAATTTCACCCCTCCTGCAAAATGTTGCCTCAAACTGCGTGCCAAGATTTTGCCTCCTCTGTCTCGAAATTCATGCCCGCTCCTGGTTGTTCCATCTGTCCCCCAGTTGCACTGAAAATATTGGGTTTATATAATATTTTCCGACGGATTTACCAAGTGGGTTAGTTGGCGCTGTGGTAAATTGAGGCATTAGTTGAGGACGGGTCGGGTGGTCAAACCTGCCCCTCCTTTTCTTATACACAATACAGTTAAAAAAAACTAAACGAAATGTTTATAAAGGCGGTCAAGTACACTGGAGGTGGCCCGCCCCACCCCATGTATTATGTTTAATATGGGTGAGGTTTGGTTGGAGGGTTCGGCGGGGTCATGGCCACCGGCCCATAATTAAAAATTGAATTTGTTAATGATGCGATTGGGTGGGCTGATGGGGGTCATGACCCGTTGACCCAATCTTAATAACAATTTTGTGTAATGTGGTTTGGGGTGGCGGGGGTGGTGGCCGGCCACCTCACTTATACATTTTTTTTAGTTTTTATTAAACATAGAGGGGATTTTCAAAACTTTAGAAAATAACAGTTGTTGGGCAAATTAACGAGGCCACAATTTCGACCAATTTCAGGAACTAGGTTTCATGCCTCGGGGTCAGTCAAATTGTAGGAAACTTAAACATGGCCCATAACTCAACTTTGACCAAAACTTTGACTAGCTCGTTCTCCCTCATACGAGCTCAGATTGATGACCTGTTCACACCTCCATGATGAGGACGACAAGATCTACGCTCTGGTCCTAGGTCGACATCTTTATAAACACTTTGATTTTCGAGCGTTCATAAGCCCTCTTTGTCATGTGCATCTCTGGAACCACCCAGATCAATCCTCCCCATTGAGGAGATTTTAGTCCTCCAAAAGCATGAAAAATAATTTGCAACTTTTTTGTACCTTGTCTGCATCACAAGCATCCTAAAAAGGTCTTGCTTCCATCTCCTTCACCTTTGTTCTTCGGAGCCTTAAGCAATGAGCCGACACCTGGTACCTCTGCAACCTGTAGTACATTATTTTGCAAATTACATGCTTGAATTTCACGACCAACTAATGACCCAAGCGTCCCACACTTGCCACGAGTTTATAACACATACTCGGTGGTCAAGTTTACAACAAGATGGATGCAATACCCCAACTATGAAAGCCAGGCCAACCTATCATTGTTGCTTCAACGAGTTATGGGAAACACATCATCAATGCAACAAATGATTTACAAAGATAAGGCCAACACTTTTTTTTGCTTTCAACAAGTGATGGAAACACGACATCACTTTCACAGTCTATCATGCAACACAAAATAAGACTAGACATCATTGTTACTAAACAAGTGATGGAAAACACATCATCACTTTTACATTTTAAAATGCAACAAATGATTCACAAAAGCACAACCATGACAGGACAACATATCTAGAAACCATTTTTCACTTACTAATGTGAATGGGTCACCTCCCTGTGGCATATTCGATGGTCGACCAACCATTTCATCTGGTTTATGTATTGGCGCTTTGTATTTAAGGCACTGCTCTGGACAGAGCCTCCAACAACTCGCTCTTTGATGGCCACTTCTGTCGCAATGATTGCATTAGGTTTTCTTCCTCTAGATTTGGTTAACATGTTTCTTTACCTGTTTTTGAGAGGTTCTTTCACACCTCATCCTTTTGTGTGCTACGATTCTCTTCCAACACTTAGAAAATGTATGGTTATGTAATCCACAAAAGGTACATGTCTTTCGATTCCATGATTTACGTTCATCTTTAACAACATGATTATAATCAAAATGAACATTCTAATGTTGAGTGTGGTTATACCTTTCCTTGTCATCTCTGGTGTAAGTATGGCGATGAGAGCTTGTCTCAGCTCTTTCCTTGCAATGGAAACTACCATGGGATGATGGGGATGGGTTCCCATCATTCTCTTTCCTTGATGATCTCAACGATGTCTCAGAAGCACACAACACCTTTGAGCACTCTCCTTTGGTGTATCTCGAGCCTGCAAATTGAGGTCTATGCACAACCTCCAGAGGTTGAGTTATGCCTTGATTATTAACACCAAGTTCTTTTTCCTCCTCGTGTCTCGTCCTTGTAAGGAGCCTCCTGTTTGTCCTTGTAATTGGGATCTCCAAATCTCCAACAGAAATCATACTATGTGATGACGAAACTGAAAGGAAATCAACATATTTTACCTCATCTATCTATTTGGAAAGAAATGATGAGGGTTTCTCATCATCTATTATTTGTGGTTCACTAGCTCTCACGGCGCATTCTCCAACTTCCTTTCTAACAGACCTAAGTCCTGTTCGATAGGGAAATTCTTCTACATTGATGGGATTGACAATGCCTTGGCCATTAACACCCAAGCCTTTTCCTTCATACCCCATTTTCTTCAACGGTTTGGAGCCAATTCCTGTGGTGTGATTTTAAAAAACAGCGAAATCATCATCAGGACACATACATGAATTCAGAGAATTACATTTTACCTCACATGGCTCACATTGTAGCTTCTCCAAGGCCTTGTCCTTTTCTTGCAGTTGTCGTAGAAAACTATGTTTCTCCTCTTTCACTTCATGTAGAAGCATCTTCAGTTCAGTGTTATCTGTTTGAAGACATTGGTTGTTGTGCTTCAGTTCTTCCAGGGCCTCTTCTGTGGCTTGCAACTGAAGCTGCAATCGCTCCTTTTCCTCTGCCTCCTTTTTTATAGTTTCATACATTATCTCTACCCTTTTGGAAATGTTGAGAATGGTCTCGTACATTTATTTTTCATCTTTTGTTACTACACATTCCATTGTTCATGCTGCAATTCACATCAACACAAAGACCGCTTTGATACCACTCGATCCAGGTCTGGGTGTGACGAAGGACCCTTCAAAGTCCTTTTACTTTCGTGATGCATTAAATTTTATTTTCAAAAGAAAATAAATGAATACATGTGCATTCTGTAAAGAAGAGGAACATGACAAGAATCAACACATGAAAACATAAGCTATTGATAATGGAGTTCGTCCAGGAGGGACTACGTCTCTAGGCCCCAATGTTAAGATGGTGTAGGATGCTACATTAAGTGATGTCAATAGTGATGATGTACACAAGAGATGATGTTGTGATTATATAAGGAAAATTGCCTCATGCAGGAGTGGCTCTAAGAGATGTTCCACTACAAGAACTCTCAGTCAAAAGACTCCTATCAGTATGACACAAAAACTCATGCATGATGAACATCCCGCCAACATGGCATAAAAGGGATCTCAATGAAAACATGCATGAAGAAAACCTGAGTATCCCATCAAAATACAACAAAGGGATCTCCAAACATAACATGACAAATCATGACAAGTACATCACATAGACGATTCTGCATCACATCAAGCAGGAATCATGAAAATGAGTAAGAAACAGGATCCCACATCAAACATCAAGCAAGGACCTATGCAGCACAATGCATAAAGAAGAACCAAATGAACACAACATATACCTCACAACCAAGGGCCATCTAAAGAAGTGGATGTCAAACTTCTGACACTGTTCGTTCCATCGATCTCGCGGCATCAATCGCATGGAAATGGTTGCTCGCACATGAATGTTGACACCTGCATTCCACTTAGAGAAGTGGTTGAAGAATAGAAGGAGAAAATGAGAAATCTGAACATGCCATCAGATTTATGGCGTCGAATAGTGCAAAATCGACTGTCCAATTTCTGAATTCTGAGAAGTTGAGAATTTGGGGCTCAAGGAATATTTTAGATTCTCCCTAGATTCCTCAAAGATTCTGTGCCATAGGTGGACTTTAAATCTGAAACTCCAAAAGGTAAATCTGCCTTCGGCATTATGATCTGTACAAAAAAACATGAAAAACGAATGTAAACTTGACTATATTCTGACATGGAGAATAATTACCTCCTCGGGAAAATTGCAAGGATCATGGTTTTGCTCTCTATTTTTGCAGCAATCATGGTTCCACCCTCATACTGAAAATAATTGAAAAATGCAGAACTCTAATGGATACATGGACAGCGCCATTCCATTCATGGCATCGAGAAGTGTTGAAACCATATAAAATTTGTCAAAATCTGACAAAGCAAAATTTAGCCCCTCTTGCAAAATGCTGCATCGAACTGCGTGCCAAGATTCTGCCTCCTCTGTCTTGAAATTCGTTCCCGCTCCTAGTTCCTCCATCTGTCCCCTGGGTGCACTGAAAATTCTGGGTTTATATAATATTTCCTAATGGATTAACCAAGTGGGTTAGTTGGCGTTGTGGTAAATTGAGGCATTAGTTGAGGAGGGGTCGGGTGGTCAAACCCCGCCCCTCCTTTTTTTTATACAAAATACAGTTTAAAAAAATTGAACAAAATGTTTATAAAGGGTGTCAGGTCCGCATTGGGCGGCCCACCCCATGCCTCCCGCACACACCAAAACACATTATTTATTTGAAGGCATTAACCGGGTTGTTGGTATGCATAAGGTGGTGGTACGTTATTTGGTTGGTTGGCCGTATGGTATGTGGAGCCGCCGCATGGGCGGTTGTTATAGACATTTTTGGGCACTGCAACCCCAATCATACATGTCCATAAACCAAGGGCTCCTATGTCCCTAAAAGTGTTGCTTCACACCCTAAAGGAACAAGGTCAGCTGATTACATCATCTCCGAGAAGTTTTCCATAGAAAACTACTCAGAATTGGTCAAAGCTAGACCATACAAGCTGCCGAGTGTAGAGGGTGCGATGCATCTTACCTACCCAGTGTAAAGGGTGCAATTCATACTGGAAAGCCCTTCTGTAGGGTGCAATGGGTGAGAGTAGACAAATGGCAGAGACAGTTTGCAAGGTGGATTGTCATGGAATCTTCCAGAAACTTCTCTTGTGATACTTGCCTCTCTAAATTCGCCCAGGGATGAGTAAGAGATCATCAATCTCCAAGTGGAATCAAGAACTATTAGAGAGAGGACACTAATCAAAACCCCAGAAGCTGACTCACCCGCTTGCAATCATCTATATATGGATCCCTCATCCCAAAGATCCAGAGGCTGGAATTTTGTATCTTGTAAGGAAGTGTTGTTGGTTTCTTGGTGGAACATCATAGTGTTGGGTGATCTAAGCTTTTCATGAGGTGAAGAAGGGCTTTCATGATGGGAGGATGACGCTGGGTCGGAACAATTGGTTGTAATCCTCTTTGCTATTCTTGATATTAATAAAGCTATTCATGTTTTCCTCCACATTCTTGTATGTTTGATGATATATGCATTTGTGTGGTCAATATATATCTAGTCCTATATTGTTTAAGATTGTAGATCTCTATTCTTCGATAGTATTATGCTGCTTTGATTCCACAGGTGCTCTCTGAAGCTGGGTAGACGAAGGCAAAGCGGCAAGGATCTGTCAGAAGGGAGAGGAACCAAGCGCAAGACTGAGGTTAGTGTCCTTTGTTCCCCTCTTATCTTCTTCTCATAAAGGAAAGCGAAAGTAGTTTTAGTTTGTTTGTTTCTAAGATAGCTACCAGTCTTAGTGGGACTAGCAGCTCCGAGTGGACACTAGATTTCCCGATAACAGCGGGGCCGACCCTCCCGCTGGCCATGGGTTCAACTCCCACTGACTCTGGCCTTTAATGATGTGACATGGTGGAGTGTTCAGTGGTGTGGGCTGGGTCCACCAGAGGTGGCCTGCGCCCACCCCATGTATTATGTTTAATATGGGTGAGGTTTGGTTGGAGGTCTGGCAGGGTCATGGTCGCCGACCCATAATTAAACCTTGAATTTGTTAATGGTTTTGTTGGGTGGGCCGATGGGGGTGATGGCCTGTTGGCCCAATCTTAATAACAATATTTTGTAATGTGGTTTGGGGTGGTAGGGGTGGTGGCCTGCCACATCACTTATACATTTTTTTTAGTTTGTATTAAACATAGAGGGGATTTCAAAACTTTAGAAAATAAGGGTTATTTGGAAAATTAACAAGGCCACAATTTTGACCATTTCAGGAGCTAGGTTTCATGCCACAGGGTTAGTCAAATTGTAGGCCACTTAAACCTGGACCACAACCCAACTTTGACCAAAACTTTGACTGCCTCGTTCTCCCTCATACGAGCTCGGATTGATGAACCGTTAGCACCTCCGCGATCAAGATGACGAGATCTACACTCTGGTCCTATGTTGACATCATTCTGAACACTTCGATTTTCAAGTGTTCATAAGCCCTCCTTGTCCTGTGTGTCTCTGGAGCCACCTGGATCACTAAGGTTTGATGGGTTAGGTGATTAAAGACAGGTGAGGAGCCAGAAAGAGCATGTCAGGCACATGGATTCTTCCTAAATTGAAGAAAACATAGACTGTGAATATTTTCCCAAAAAAGAGCATAAATATTATGGGTTCTACCTATCAACCTGAAAAAATACACTTAAAAGAAATGAAATGATTGATGAATTACAAAAAAAAAATTTAACATATGATCACAATGAAGAAAACTAAATTGAACATCATACCACATAGATCAAAAGAAATAGTTGCAACTTTTCATTAATATCCTACTGAAAACTGATACAAAATGATATATACTCAAATAATAAGCATCCAACTGAGTCCAACCCTTTACAATGAGAAAGAAAAAGAAGATATAGACCTCAATTCAACCTGCTCCCATCCTCAGGGGTCAAATCCCTCAAAAGTTGAACAAGAAACTGGAATCTAGGCAACCCTAACAACTTGCCTCTAAAAGGGAGGAAACTGATTCATTTGACTTCAAGAGAACTTTTGATCCAATGAATATACCTTCTGGTAACTAATATTCATACTGTTTACATTCCTATTAATCATTTACATTAGTAAAAGCATCATCCATGAGGGAAAATCCAAAAATTACAGTCATGGCACAGTAAAGTGCAAATTGAGAAGAAAATTGTCCTATTCACAACACTTTTTGCAAGACCATTTTGGAGGTATTCCCAGTGTCCAAATTGAGCTCATGATAGCCGATTAGAAATCATGTCCTATATAATTTCCACATCTGCCTTTATTTTCCCATTTGAAGTTGATTTGACCCCTCAAAAACTGAGTCTCCCAAGACTTCCTCTGTGCGCAGCGCCATGGGTAGAAAGGTCATTTTTTCTGTGTGTTTTTGACCTTTTGGTTGACCAGTTTTACTCCAAAAGCTTAGAAAATGCATAGGGTGAATTTAATCATAATTTTGAATCCAAAAATTCTGACCATTTCCTCATTGGATTCCCCTAGGAAAAGCACAGCACCAGTGGCGCTGCGCATAGAGCCAATTTTTCTAAGTCAAAAACTGCTAAATTCTTCAAAAATGCAAAAATTTTCAAAACTTACACAAAATTTGTGGAGAACACCACCATCAAGTGTCTAGGTCAGACAAGGAATCTTCAGCAAGCGACCTAAACATATCACCCTCCTTCTTGCCTTTGAGGGCTTGTTTTAGTCTTGTCTTGATTTGCTTGACTCCTATGTTACAAATCTGGTTCTGGGTCCTGTAATGGTGAGCCATGTGCCTAATGATTTGATTCTCCCTATTGGCCCTTTTTAGTAGCTTCTCTAAATTCAAATTTACCCAGGAAGAAAACTATTTTACTCTCTCCCCTCATGGTCTTTTTAGCTGGGTATACTCTTCTAAAATCAAGAAAGGGTTTTGTTTGACCACCCACTTGTCGAGGAAAACTTTGATGAACTTTTGGAAATCTAAGATGCTTGTATCAGGCAGGTTTTTGAACCAACTCTTGACTTTTCCTTGCAAATCAAGAGTGAATAGCCTAATACTAACATCCTCTTCGTCGACTTCAAAAAGGTCGAGGAAAGTCTCAAAATTCTTCATATGTCTCTCAGCAGTCATATTGTCATATTCACCATCAAACCTCGGTAGTTATAGGTAATGATTTACAGGTAAAGCATGGAGTATAGGAGGTAAGATGAGTGGTTTGTATCGATCTAGAATTTTACAAGGTGTAGGAGTATGTACAGAAGCTGCAGAATCAGTCTTCGTCTCTTTTGGCTCATCAAGTTGAAGATGGTCATCATAAGTTTCAGAATAAGGGTCTTGATCAAGATCAAAGGTGTAGGAAGAATTTGTTTTCACAATATTTAAAGGGAAGGAATCACATGCAGGTCTAGGATATTTTCTCAAATACAATATACTTTGTAATACCTTTTTAACATTCTCGGAAAAAGAGAAAAAATAATTGATGACAAATAACATAATGTCTTGGATGAAATTCCAACTTGAATACCTGATCTTTCCATATTGTCCTTTCCTGTTTCTATTGGTTGGGTTCATCCTCTAGTGGAGTCTTTGGATATGATCTTGAAACTAATTTGGAGTCACGAGGTGAATGATTTCATCCTTCCCTTGTCTGATCGTTGTCCACCATCAACAATTAGATCTAGATCTGAACTTTGATGATATTTCCCAGGGAATACGAAACCTTTCGCTTGTTCCCCGGTATGGTCACCACTATGTTAGCACCTGGATTGAACCTCAGGCTGAAGGAAGGAAATGCCATGGTAACCACAAACCATGCTTAGCCAAGTATCTAGCCCTACTAGGCCAGGAGAGGGCTCTCTCCGTAAAGATCTCAGCTGGGATGACTAGATCAAGAAAATGATATTAGGCTAGGTATAGTAGTACAAAGTTTGATTTGATTTTGAAGGGTTTTGCTGGATCAGGAGGAGCAAAATATTTAGGGCAAGAAAATTAGGTCAAAATTGCACGGTATTCAATGGGGCAAGGTAGGCACAGGGCTCAACACTCTAGGGCTTGATGGGTGAGGTGTTTCAAGATAGTTAAGGAGCCAGAAAGAGCATGTTAGGCACATGGATTCTTCCTAAACTAAAGAAAACATAAACTGTGAATATTTTCCCAAAGCAAAGCATAAATATTGTGGGTTCTACCTATCAACTTGAAAACATCCACTTAAAAGCAATGAAATGATTGATGAAGTACATAAAGCAGTTTAACATATGATCATAGTGAAGAAAACTGATCTGAGCATCATACCACATGGATCCCAAAGAAATAGCTGCAACTTTTCATTAATCTCCAGCTGAAAATTGATACAAAATGATGTCTACTCAAAGAATAAGCATCCAACTAAGTCCAACCCTTTACAATGAGAAAGAAAAAGAAGATATAGACCTCAATTCAACCTATTCCCATCCTCAGGGGTCAAATCCCTAATATGAGGAACTAATCCATCAAAAGCTGAACAAGAAATTGGAATCTAGGCAACCCTAACAACTTGCCTCTAAAAGGGAGGAAACTTATTCATTTGACTTCAAGAGAAATTTTGATCCAATGAATCTACCCTCCGGTAACTAATACTCATCCTATTTACATGCCTAGTCACCATTTACATCAGTAAAAACATCATCCATGAGAGAAAATCCAAAAATTACAGTCATGGCATAGTAAAGTGCAAATTGAGCAGAAAATTGTCCTATGCGCAGTGCCCAAGCTCTATGAGCAACATGTTTTGCAGGACCATTTCAGAGGTCTTCCCGATGTCAAAATTGAGCTCATGATAGATCATTAGAAAGACTTTCCTATATACTTTCGAAATCGGCCTTTAGTTTCCCATTTGGAGTTGATTTGACTGCCCGAAAATGGATTATCCCAAGACTGTTGTTGTGCGTAGCGCCATGGGCAGAAAGGTCATTTGTTGACCTTTTGGTTGACCAGTTTTGCTCCAAAATCTTAGAAAATAAAAAAATAAAAAAATCATATCTGTACATGATTGTTTAACTACAGATCTACATGTATACGTGACTGTGTTTGAAGAAACACGCGTATACATAGGTTTCTTTAGAAGAAACTGGGTATATACAAAACAGTCTACAATAAAAATTGCATATAAATGTAAAACTAGGGAAAATAAAAAAGACAACCCAGATCCAAGAGATCAGGTTGGAAAAGGTTAGGAAATAGAAAACCAAACTCAAATCAAAGAAAAACAACCCTTCTATGAAATAGTTGATGGTATTCCCCAACGGAGTCGCCAATTCTGTTGGCAGGAAAAATTCCCTCAGTAAAGGGTTGAAAGCCTCAATAAAGCAGAACAAGATAATCAACAAATAAAAACCAAGTAAGCATGTCAAACATAAGAATTACCAAACATGGATTTGGAAACATACTTGGAGGTCCTACATTTGACTATGTTCCCATAGGTTCCAAACCCTATGCTTCCTCCAAAATGAGCAGACCTGTAAGTCAATTCACATAAGCATATACATAATAGATAATTCAATTTTAATACATAAAAGATATGTTAGATCATCATATATAAGAATATAAAATATTATTCATGAAACAATAACATATTAGGAACAAGACATGAGCTTCTTTATTGATTAAAAATAATAGGTATAGGAAAAGTACGACTTAATCCAGGACAAAGGCACTGATGAAGCCTGTAGAAATACTGCAAATTCTCTACAAATCTCGCTCTAAGACCATGTAGAAAATCTGACTATAGATTAACCTGATAATGCAATATACCAAAGCAAAATACTATAATCTACTTCTACTATCAATTTGCAGAAGCTTAAAGATTGAGAAAGATCGAGCTGAACACCTATAACCAGAAGAAGAAGAATCAATCATCCAAGACACAAGAAAATACTTTGGGCAAAGCCTGAGCTAAAAACCCCACTATCTATATTATCATACAAGGTGGAAATACATAGGAATTATACAAAGCCTTAGCTCTCACAGCTACCCACCAGTTCCTCTGGGATGATCTCCTTCACCCAGTAGAACACCGCTCTTACACACTGCTCTAACACATTGTCAGAACTGTGCAATCCTCAAGGAACCTTACCTTGACTACATGCATGAGTTTCCTTTATAGGAAAACACATGAAACTGATATTACATTGTACTTAACATTTAGCTTAACTGGGTCTTTCTCAGAATAGACATGCATGAGTTTCTGATGAGGGAATCTTTAGTTATCTGGAGTACACTGGTTGGGTGCATACATGCATCAACTGAATGATAACTCACAATTAGTTCCTCAAACAGTTTGGAACTAATTTAACCGGACTTAACTCAGTAAACTGAGCTAACTAATTACAACTCAAATATAACTCAATCTTATCTCCTTAATTAAGTGATAATCTCCTTAATTTAAGGGATAATTGTTGCATGACTTCAGAAAAACATCTAACTTTAATTTCTCCAACTAATTAATCCATAATGAATTAATTAATTAATTCCAAGGAGCTGGTGAGACTAAATTTGATTTTAATTCAAGGACACATTAAAATTGGCATAGTATTGATTCTATTTTTATCATTTCTTGTTGCCATTTTCAACACTCCCTCTCAACAAGAAAGGAATTCAACTCGATCCCAATCGTGAACCTTTGGAATGTTATGCATGCAACACTTCTCTCTAGTGTTGTTGCTCCAGCAACTCCAGAAACAAAAAAAAAACTTCCAACCTAAATCAGTATGATGCATCTGTCATCAAAGTCTCTAACTATTATTTCCTTTGTCAACTGAAAACTTTGCACTTCTGCTTACTCTGCCTTTCCACACTGTTGTCAATCCTTCTCTACTCTCTTCAATATCTGACTACTCTAGCCTTTGTCACTTTGATATCTGATTGCATGAATCCCACTAATTCCTCCCACTACTATGTACTTTGGGCTCTCATAGCAAGGTATGATCCATGAGATAAACCCTCTCAATGGACCCTGCCCAATTTCATCCTTCTTGAGACTATCACTTCACATCGCCCTGCCTCACACCTGGAGGTATGGCTACATGTGATCCCTCTTCCCACTTCTCCAATTGTGGCTCCTCCACAATTGTCTGAGACTTCTTATGGGGCTACATGTTGAGAGATAATTTACTCTCCCTCTCAACCACCAAGTCTCTAACATTTTCCTTGGTCCTTAAGGCTTTGCATGCATCTTGAACCTCAAGAGCATACAGGTTCTTAACTCGTGAACCGATCTATTTCACTTGTCTCATGGTGATGTGTCCAAGGAAAATCTTTCCCTTATTTAAAAACACATCATAGCCACAGTCTTCCAATACCGTCACTGATACCAAGTTCTTCTTCAGTCCAGACACATACTTCACATCTGTCAGGGTGATAAGAGCTCCATGCTCTCTCTAAAAAGCAACCGTGCCCACTCCTGAAACATTATACCTTTCGTCGTCACCCATATCTATGTGCATCTTGATGTCTTTCTCCTCCAAGGTACTGAATAAACTTTTATTGCTAGTCATGTGGAATGAGGCTCCATTGTCAAGATACCAGATACAACCCATCATTGATGACACCATGCATGTGATGAGGATAAAGTCCATTTCGAACTGAGAGGCTAATGCCTCACCTTCTGATCCTTCCGAGGATCCCTTCTTGTACTTCTTCGATGGGAAATTAGTCGCATAATGACCCATCTCGTGACAATTAAAGCATCTCACTTTAGACTTGTCACCCTTCTTCCCTCCATGAGAAGAATTCAATTTGGAATGGGAATCCTTCCCCTTCCCTTTCCTTGCCTCACTTTCTAAGGCCAAATTTTCTTCATCATCTTCCTTGGATGAACAACCATCTCTTGTGCTCCTCTTGATCTCCTCCTGCATGAGATCCGACCAGAATCGTTCCCAATTTGGCAGTTTCTCCCTTCCATTTACAAAGTCCTGGTAGATATTCTAGCTATTTGGAAGGCTGAGGAGAGTGAGGCTCACCATGTCATCATCGATAATAGTTATTCTGAGACTACCAAGCTCATCTCTGCAAGTGGTGAGCTTGTTCAGATATGTGGAAATAGAATCGTCCTTGTCCATCTTGATTCTTCGAAGCTTATCCTTCAGCGCCAATTTCCTCTGGTCACTACTATTTTGGTAGAGGTACTTCAATGTCTTCCACATTGAATATGAAGTATCCTTCCCATGGAGACTCGAGACAATATGGTCTCGAACTCCCTCAAGGATGATCTGTCTCACTCTCGCCGCACACTTCTTCCACTCAGCCAACTCTTGTACATTAGTTGAAGTTGGCTTTTGTATTTCTTGATCAATGAAATCCTTCAAGCCATTGTCTTATAATACAACTTCCATGCGATCTTTCCATGCTATGTAATTTGAGTTGCCTTCCAAGTCATACTCGAGTCTTAAGCCATTGAACACCATTGGCCAACCTTGAAGTATGATAAGAATTCGATTTGCACCTGCAACCCTGAACTTCAAACTTCGAGTTCTATTCTCCTTATACTATTCATAGCTCCAATAAACTTAGCTCTGATACCATGTAGAAATTCTGAAAATTATCTACAAATCTCGTCTAAGACCATGTAGAAAATATGACTGTAGATTAACCCGATAATGCAATATACCAAAGCAAAATACTATAATCTACTTCTATTATGAATTTGTGGAAGCTTAAATATTGAGAAAGATCAAGCTGAACACATATAACCAGAAGAAGAAAAATCAATCATCCAAGACACATGAAAATACTTTGGGGAAAGCGTCAGCTAAAAACCCCACTATCTATATTATCATACAAGGTGGAAATACATGGGAATTATACAAAGCCTTAGCTCTCACAGCTAGCCAGCAGTTCCTCTAGGATGATCTCCTTCACCTAGTGGAACACTGCTCTCACACAATACTCTAACACACTGTCAGAATTGCACAATACTCAAGGAACCTTACCTTGACTGCATGCATGAGTTTCCTTTATAGGAAAACACATGCAACTGATAATACATTGTCCTTGACATTTAGCTCAACTGGGTCTTTCTTAGAATAGACATGCATGATCTTTTGATGAGGGAATCTTCAGTTATCTGGAGTACACTGGTTGAGTGCATGCATGCATCAACTGACTGATAACTCACAATTAGTTCCTCAAACAGTTTGCAACTAATTTACTAGACTTAACTCAGTAAAATGAGCTAACTAATTACAACTCAAATGTAACTCAATCTTATCTCCTTAATTAAGGGATAATCTCCTTAATTTAAGGGATAACTATTGCATGACTTCGGAAATACTTCTAACTTGAATTTCTCAAACTAATTAATCCATAATGAATGAATGAATTAATTCCAAGCAACTCGTGAGACTAAATTCGATTTTAATTCACAATTTTAATTCAAGGAAAAATTAAAATTGGAATATTCTGGATTCTATTTTTATTATTTCTTGTTGCTATTTTCAACAAAGCCTTCCTCTGTATCCATCCAAACCAAGCTACAAAGGCAACCTATCTAAAAAATGCAAGGAGTTGTTATAAGGATGATGACAATATCTGCAAAGGAAACTAGGGTTTCCTAGACACTGGGAGTGCAAGAGGCACACGAAAAACAAACTTGATCTAGGAGAACAATGGGTATGATGTCAATAGCCCTTCTCTTGTATCAATTAGGCCTACCCAAGGGGTGTATATATACCACCTACGGTTGATTAATTCAGTTAGGCCATGGGCTCTTGTAGGTGGGCTCTCAGTAAAAGCCATAAACATCGCCTGAAAAATAACATTTTATTTTATTTATTAATATATAAAAGGTATACGTGGGTGCAATGTTATAGGACCCGCGTATGTACGCAATTTAGTGTGGGTATATTCACTTATCGATTTTGAAATATTATATTTTAATATAAGATCAAGTATGTATGGGAAAATGGATTGCCCAAGGCCATAAAAGAGCATCAAGTCTACAAGAGTGCTAAATGATGCTATAAGATTGATAAGTTGCACTAGCATTGGCTTTAATGACATCAAAACATGTCATTACTACTCTTGGAATATTACTCTAGGTACCCTTTCAAGTAGTGTTTGGTTGTTACTATGCATGATTCATATGGATGTGCTTATAATATTCCACTGTTGGGAACAACCCAACTTGGTCCAAGTTTTGGGTCAAATACTTCACATTTTTAGTAGCAGAGCACATAGAGCCGATGAAGTTATTCATCGCACGGTATTTTTGGAGCTTTAGGGTGGGTGAAAGCCCCTTATTTTATAACACGTATAGGGTATTAATCCATTGTTTTTTCAAATTACATGGGCTATGATCTTGTATTAGCAAAGTCTATATGAATACGATGTAATACTTTGTTGAATATGATATAGAACAAATAAGTATAGAATTTTTGTATTCTCTATGTTGAGTCCATATTTCTAGGGAAGGCTCCATAATTGAGTCCACAGAGGCCTTGAAGGGTCTACAACTGAGTACGCAGACCACCTACAGCTAGATGCGTAGTTCAGGAAAGAGCATCTATTGAAGATCCATTTAATAGAGAAGAAGTTTTAGTGAAGTATTGTGTATCTTTCTGTATTCATTCTCTGTTGTTATTGATATCACTGCGTATGATTTTTACTGAATTATGTGAAAAAATGCATGCTATATTGTTTTCTATTGTGTTTATGCATTAAGTACCAATCTGTAATATTAATCATCTGTGTGAAGTTATTCATGTATGCAAAGTTGTAGGAAGATATAGGACATAAGTAAATACACGGGCACAACAATGCGCATATCCTTCTGGCTACAAAAACCTAGTTCTGCAATCTCCCATAACTACTTCGGGAGAGACTATGATATGCTTTCCAGTCGTTGCCGAAAGTGTAGATATTTCTACAAATCCAGCTCTGTTACCATGTAGAGATTTCTACAAATCTACCTCTGATACCATGTAGAAAATATGATGTAGGTTAACCCAATAATGCAATATAAATCAAAGCAGAATATTATAACCTACTTCCACTATCAATTTGTGGAAGCTTAAAGATCGAGCTGAATAATATATGTTGAAAATGGCAACAAGAAATGCTAAAAATAGCATTTCTTTAAATAACATTTTAGGATATACTCCAACTTTGTTGGAAATAGAAAAAAATAGAAATGATAAAAATAGCATTGCTATAAATAGCATTTTGGGATATATTCCAATTTTAATTAGTCTCTGAATTAAAATTCGAATTTAGTCTCACTAGTTGTTTGAAAAATAATTAATTAATTCATCACGAGTTAATTAGTTGGGGAAAATCAAACATGAAGTCTATGTGAAGACATGCAACAATTATCCCTTTGATTGAGGAATTTATCCGTTAATTAAGGAGATAAGGATGAGTTGTATTTGTGTTGTAACTAGTTAGCTTAGTTAACTGAGTTAAGTCTAGTTAAATTAGTTCCAAACAGTTGGAGGAACTAATTGTGAGTTCAGTCAGTTAATGCATGCATGCATGCAACTAGTGTTCTCTAGATAACTGTATATTCTCTCATAAATCACTCATGCATGTCAGTTCAGAGAAAGACCCAGTTGATATTAAAGGAAGGGACATTGTACTATCAGTTGGAGGAATTTTCCTATATAGGAAACTCATCCATTCAGAAGGAATCATCTCCTTCATGATTGCGCAGTTATTTCTGAGTTTGGTGAGTTGTGTGAGAGGTGAATTCACACAGGTGGCAGCCAGAGGACCTAGGAGAAACTGCACAATGAAATAGGAGGCTTGGAGGGAAAAGGAGAAGGTTTGTGAGAAGCCTTTGACTGTGTATGAGGAGCATTGAGGGATTGTACTGAGAGATGGATAGTTTGTGAGCTAAAGCTTTGTGTAATCCAGACATATTTCCACTTGTATGATAATACAGAGATCGAGATTTTTAGCCGAGGCTTTCCCTAGAGTATTCTTCCGTGTTCATGTGTGATTGATTTCTCATTCTCTGTTATATGTGTTCTATTTGGTCTTGCTCATAATCGATTAAGCTTCCACAAGTTTGTTTGTAGAAGTAGATCAAGTATTTTTCTTTAGTATATTGCATTATCAAGTGATCTACAGTGGGAAATTCTACAATATAGCCAGAAGAAGAAGAATCAATGGCACAATGCACATGAAAATACTTTTGGGGAAAGCATCAGCTAAAAACCCCACACTATTGTATTATCATACAGGTGCAAATACATAGGAATTATACAAAGCCTTATCTCTCATAGCTAGCCAGCTCTCAGTACAATCCTCATAGATGCTCACAGGAAATCTTGGCTTCTCTCTAGCTTTCCTCTATGCCCTCCAAGCTCCTATTTCCTTCCACTATTCCTTGTGGATGATTCTTCTTTACCAAGTGGAAAACCAATCTACCAAGTGGATGATCCTTCCTCCAAAACTGCGCAATCTTCAAGGATGATTCCTTGACTGTATGCATGATTTTTATTTATAAGAAAACACATGCAACTGATAGTACAATGTCCTTGACATTTATCTCAACTGGGTCTTTCTCAGAATAGACATGCATGAGTTTGTGATGGGGGAATCTTTAGTTAACTAGAGTAGCACTAGTTGAGTGCATGCATGCATCAACTAACTGTTAACTCATCATTGGTTCCTCAAATAGTTTGAAACTAATTTAACTGGAATTAACTCAGTAAAGTGAGTTAACTAATTACAACTCAAATATAACTCAATCTTATCTCCTTAATTTAAGGGATAACTCTTGCCTGACTTCAGAAAGACTTCTAAGTTGAATTTCTCCAACTAATTAATTTGAAATAACTAATTAATTATTTCCAAGTAGATGTTAAGAGTAAATTCAATTTTAATTTACAATTTAATTCAAGGAAAAATTAAATTGGAATATTCTTGTTGCCATATTTCAACACTCCCTCTCAACAAGAAAGGGATTATCTGCCACCCCAATCCTGTCTCTATGGAACTCGAATTTACACATTAATAATGCCTTTGCCAAAATGGCAGCATCTTGCTCCTCTATCGAAATATACTGTGGCAACATGATCCTCTCGACTTGTGAAAAGCCACGGGCAACAAATCTTGGCTTATGTTTCTCCACACTACCATCAACAGCTTGCTTTACCTTGTAAAGCCAACGGGAACTCACAACTGACTTGTTCCCCAGTCTCGGAACCATGTCCCAAACACTATTATGAACTATGGCTTAAGCAAGAAAACTAATAGCTTGAAGACTTAATATGTTAAAATACACGAGGTATTTAACAATAATAATTTATTAATATATAAAATTGTATAAGATGATATAAGATTATTTGAATGTTACAATGAGGCCCTGCTTTTATACCTCAGCATGTGACCTTTCGTGAATGGGCATGTCTTTTAGACATGCCCTTTCACCTAACTTAATGACTATTTAACCTAATTAATATTTAATTATTTAATATTTACATTAATTTTATTTATGTCATTCGCTATGAATTATATTCATAACATAGCCCTTTCCTTTGGAAGCCTTGTCCTCAAAGCTTTATTAGTGTCTGTCATCTTGTCCCGATGTATATAAGCTAGCCATCCTCTTATAGCTCATCAGTAATATTCCCTTAGATTTTTATTTTTATTTTTTTTAAATACTGTTCTTTTTTTTTTAATATAATAATATAATATATATATATATATATATATATATATATATATATATATATATATATATATATATATATATATATATATATTAAAACTATATTAAATTTATTATAATATAGTTTATAACAAATAAAGAAAAATATCAAAGAACGTGATCCAAAGGATGCCTGGGTCACGCTGTTTGACCAGCATCAATTAAATGTTGAACACATGCCTCAGCTCGAATGCGACATGAGGAAGCGTGTGAGGAAAATCCCAGGAAGTAGGCAGCTTCTGCCTCTTGGTATTTACATCTAACAATTCCGTGCCAACTAAATGTTGCGGCTGGAAGGGAATCGAACTCGCAAAGCGTAGCGGCAATGGCAGCATTGGCAGCAAACTGGTAATCTTCAGAAACTTGTCCCCCTCGATTATAAATGAAAAACTTAACGAGGGATGTGTGAAACGACACTTTTCATGCTCTGTGAATTTCCATTCTAGTTCATTGGTTTTCATTACCATGAAGTTATAAGGACCCTCTCCCGCAGCCACGAAGCTGAGCACCGAGGATTCATTTGCAGCAAATTTTGAACCTTGATGCCAAAGTTCTCCAGTGTTAAACGCTTCTCGGCGTCCTTCATATACAACTAAACGTTTTCTTGGAATCACGCCATTTTCCAAGGTCACAACACCATTGCCAGCTTTTACCAAAGGTACTTCTCTAGCCCTAACTGCTCTCTTGTCCACGATGACAATGCTTTCATCCAATTCACCGAATTGGGAGAAGATTGCCTTGAGTGACTCTGAATTTGTCTCCCAGCTGAGACCCCGCATGAACAATTTTCTGATAGCCTTGTTCTTGTCAGCTATTCTTCGCACTTGCTCCCTGACATCCCAATGTTCTTTCGCAACCTCCTACACAATCTCTAATAGTTGCTAATTGGTAAAGGCCTCTAGAAACTTCCATGCTTGTTCCACCTTCAAATCCATGGGGCTGTTCTCTTCTGCCTTTCTCTTCCTAGATGAGAACTCCATTTCTTGGTCTGAATTCAAATTCCTCTCTTCTCTACTGAGCACTTGCACTATATCCTCTTGTATAGATTCTATATCTCCAAAAACTTGTTTTTTCTCAAGAGCCACCAACGACAGATTTTTATCAACATCTTTTTTCAACAAGGATAAATCTAATATCCTTTCATTGTCAATATCTACAACAACCTGCTCTTTCTCCGGAGTCACAAATGGTAGTTTTTCATTGACGACTTCTTCTTCATTGTTATGATATTGTACATCTCCTTGTTTCTCAAGATAGTCCTCATCTTGATCTTGTTTCATTTCTTCACTGTTGCTATCAACTTCCCTCTTATCGATTTCCTTTTGACATGCTTTAATTTCTGCAAATGATTTTTCTAAACGCTGAAATGCTTCTTGAATACTAAACTGTTCAATGTAATCAGGATGTGAACGTAATGGCACATTGTGCGGCGAACTGCATTCAAAGGCCTGCATGATTATATCATGTGCCATGGCTCTGATACCACTGTAGCATAAAAACTATGGTTGAAGCAAGAAAAATGATAGCTTGAAGACTTAATATGTTAAAATACATGAGGTATTTAATAATAATAATTTATTAATATATAAAATTGTATAGGATGATATAAGATGATTTGAATGTTACAATGAGACCCTGCTTTTATACCTCACAGGTGACCTTTTGTGAATGGGGATGTCTTTTAGACATGCCTTTTCACCTAACTTAATGACTATTTAACCTAATTAATACTTAATTTTTTAATATTTACATTAATTTTATTTATGTCATTTCTTATGAATTATATTCATAGCAATTGCCCTTCTCCATCTTGATTCTTCGAAGATTATCCTTGAGCACCAATTTCCTCTGGTTGCTACTGTTCTAGTAGAGGTCCTTCAATGTCTTCAACATTGAAAATGGAGTATCCTTCCCATGGAGACTCAAGACAATATGGTCTCAAACTCCCTCAAGGATGATCCATCTCACCTTTGCCACACACTTCTTCCACTCAGACAACTCTTGTGCATTAGTTGAAGCTGGCTTTGGGATTTCTTGATCAATGAATTCCTTCAAGCCATTGTCTTCTAATGCAACCTCCATTCTATCTTTCCATGCTATGAAATTAGAGCTACCTTCAAAGGCATACTTGAGTCTCAAGCCATAGAATGCCATTGGCCAACCTTAAAGTATGATATGGATTCGATTTGCACCTACAACCCCAAACTTCAAACTTCGAATTCTCTTCTCAGTATACTATTGACAGCTCCGATACCATGTAGAGATTTCTACAAATCCAACTTTGATACCATGTAGATATTTCTACAAATCAACCTCTGATACCATGTAGAAAATATGATGTAGGTTAACCCGATAATGCAATATAAATCAAAGTGAAATACTATAACCTACTTCTACTATCAATTTCAGAAGCTTAAAGATTGAGCTGAACAATATAACCAAAAGAAGAAGAATGAATGGCACAATACACATGAAAATACTTTTGGGGAAAGCCTCAACTAAAATCCCCACACTATTGTGTTGTCATACAGGTGGAAGTACATAGGAATTATACAAATCCTTAGCTCTCACAGCTAGCGAGCTCTTAGTACAATCCTCACAGACACTCATAGGAAATTTTGGCTTCTATCCAACCTTCCTCTCTGCCCTCCAAGCTCCTATCTCTTTGCACTATTCCTTGTGGCTGATTCTCCTTTACCAAGTGGAAAACCAGTCCACCAAGTGGATGATCCTTCCTCCAAAACTGCGCAATCTTCAAGGATGATTCCTTGACTGCATTCACGAGTTTTCTTTATAATAAAACACATGCAACTGATAGTGCACTGTCCTTGACATTTATCTCAACTGGGTATTTCTTAGAATAGACATGCATGAGTTTCTGATGAGGGAATATTCATTTAACTGGAGTAGCACTAGTTGAGTGCATGCATGCATCAACTGACTGTTAACTCACCATTAGTTCCTCAAATAGTTTGGAACTAATTTAATAGGACTTAACTCAGTAAACTGAGTTAATTCATTACAACTCAAATATAACTCAATCTTATCTCCTTAATTTAAGGGATAACTCTTGCATGACTTCAGAAAGACTTCTAACTTGAATTTCTCCAACTAATTAATTTGAAGTAATTAATTAATTATTTCCAAGTAATTGTTAAGACTAAATTCAATTTTAATTCACAATTTAATTCAAGGACAAATTAAGTTGGAATATTCTTGTTGCCATATTTCAATAGAGAGGTCCAGTGGTTGAGGGTTTTGTTGGTCTGCAACACACTCTAAACATGGGTGAAGCCCCCTTAAGACAACAAATGGTTCCATTTCTGGGACCAAGATCTTCTTAAGAGATATGTTTTGGTGTTCATTGAAGAAATAAATCGAGGAGTGGGTTGAACAAAAGGAAAGAGAATTTTCAAAGAAAGAGAACAAAAAACCTCGATTATTAGCTGAAGACTGATTGCAGAAGTATATATTTGAAGAGCAAGACAAAATATTCTTTGGTTCTTTCCACACTGAATTGTACGAGTGGGAATCTAAGTTGACTGGGCATAAGACTTGTTTCAATAATGACGAACCTAAGGAGTGGAATTCTGAATTGATACAAAAACTTAAGAATGTCAGTAACAATATCTCAATGGTCGTTGATTTTTGGATCAATAGAATTTTGGGAGGATTTATCACTGACTTCGCGATTGATGAGATTGTGTCCTATAGTTAAGTTGAACGAAGATTTTTCAAATGACAACGATGTAAGTTCGTAATATATTTTAATATCTGGATTAAGATGTTATTGTGTGAAAAGGGAATTCTGTGAATGCAACCAGATTAATGTTCGGATGAGGAGGAAATAAGCCATAACCAGGGTCTTCACGAAGTGAAAAGCGATACAAAATAGATCCGAAGAATTCTATTGAAACTAACTATAGCCCCTTGTTAGGAGGATCTGAGAGTGAAGAATAAAGTAGTCCTACAACCCCATGAAATTCCCCCACCCATATTGAAGGTGCGTTAAAGTTAGGAGTTGAGAAGAATTAGGGCTTCTTTGGGATTCCCCATCCATCCACTCCCCTTACACCCCATCCCCATCCCCATAATTCCCATACACCTCCACCCCCTTCCCCTCCCCCTAGCCCTCCGAGAAGGAGAATGACTGATGACATTAAGCTACATAATTTCAAGAATGGAAATGAGGGAAAGGAGGAGGAGCTAGTCGAGGACACGACCACGTTATTTTCTGCAATTATGGATAGGTTGGACACTTAGCAAGAGACTGTCAGAACCCTACAAAAACCTAAAGTTATAGTAAGTATTTTGATCATGTGATAGAAGAATGCCCCATCCTTATTGTGAATATGTAGGATAAAAGAAACCAGGAGCCTGCAACAAATATCCAAATGATGACCGTTGATCCAAGGAAGGATCAAATATGCATCGAAATTGTAACAAGAATGGGAGCTATGAGTGGAAATGATAAAGCCAATAGGAAAAAGGAAAAAGGACGCTAAAGCCACATGGGTAAGAAAAACTACTGAAAAATATCCTACACTTGATATACTGAAGGAAATGAGAGTATTCATGGAGGTGAGGTGAAGTTTTATGTATGATGGTGCCTCGACCTCTACCACGCAGCCGACATAGAAGGACAACTACAAGATAGTACTAGTTATGCCACAAGATTTGGATTCGTATATTTTGAAGTCTGTCTACAGACTTGCATGAAATTATTGAGAATTGAGAAGGTCATAGAAGGATTGTAGGAATTGATGGACTCTTATGCTCCTAATGAGGTACCACAGAGTGATATGCATGTAGTGAATAGTCTGCATAGACACAAGAAGTGGAATGGGAAGGAAATGAGTCTTACAATGCAGATTGAGGAATACAAAATGGATCAAGTTATCTTGGATCTAAGATATGATGCTAATGTCCTGCTGAAGAAAACTTGGGAATTAATGGGTAAGCCGAAGTTGCAATGGTCAACTATCTAGCTAAAGATGGAAAATAAATAGAAGATCATCCCACTAGGAAGATTGTCAGGTATCATAGTAAACATTGATGGAGTGTGCATCACCACTGACTTCAAAGTGATTGAGATTATGGATGACAGTAATACCCACCCTAGCATTTCTTGGATTGGATTGGGAATTTGATAACATGGCTATACTTAACTTGAAGAAAAGGCAAACGATATTTGAAAGCAATAATATAAGAGTCATTGTGGAATTAGATCCATTAGAGGGACAAAGATATAATAGACTTGTCAGAGAATAATACAATGAAAACATTTATCAGATAACAACAAAAGAAGAAGAATGGAGTAACCCTACTACAGATGGAAAATTAACTTGGGAGCAAGATAGTTCCTGCACTTCAGAATCAGAAGAGGAATTGGAAAACTAGCATAATTGGTTGTGTAATAGCCCTGGTGAAAAGTTCATGTAATAAAAGTTAATAAAGGCAAAATATGACCACGATTTAGGGACACTTATTCCAAGCTAAATTTTGGGCAATTATATCCTAGTGGGCATCATCGGATGTGTGTTTTGGCTAAGGGAAATTGGCAAACGATAAGGAAAAGTCATTTTTGGCACATTTATTTATGAAAATAAAGAAAATTAGGAGAAAAGGAAGGTAAAAGGTCACAGGTTGCATGTGAGGAGGAAATTGAAGGAAAATAATGGAAAATGAAGAAAATGGAGGTGTCATGCATAAAATGGCTTGTGAGGATCAGTTCGTGGCTTGTGTGAAGATCAAGTTTGGATCTCTCTCATTATTCTCTCTCTCCCTCTCACTCTCTTGGTCACCTATATTTTTCTTGGACCACTCTATTTTGGAGCAAAGGAAGGGAAGGAAAGGAAAGGAAAGGAAAAGTAAGCAAGGAAGAAGGAAAGGAAAGCAGGATCAAGCAGCTTCAGGAGGAATACTTGTAGGTAACCTTTTGCCTGTGTGATTTCCTAGCTGGTTTGGACATGCATTTCTTTTCATGTTGGTGTATGGCTCTCTTGCTATTGGTGGCATGGTCTTGCCGAGTTATGATAGTGTTTTTCAGCCTAGCCTAGCCTTTTTCTGGATGCCATGGTATGTTGGGATGTTTGTTTTGGTTTTGGAAGTTTGGAATTGCTGGATGGATTTCGGAATCCAGTGTGGAGGTGGTCTCAAGTTCCATTCCTAAAGGCCTTGAATCCCTTGACTGATTTTGGTTGAATACATGGTAACTGTTGAGGGAAAAGTCTCTATTTAGGGCCTAGTGATATGAGTTTGGATTGCAATAAAGCATCAGAGACTAGTCATGTTTTAGGGCCTAGTGATCTGGTTTGGATTGCGGTAAATCCTGAGAGACAAGGAGACACCTGAGAGACATGGAGACATAAACTTCATCAAGGATAGAGATGGATTCCAGATGGCATTCTAAGTTCTGTTTGGTTGTGATCAGAGCACCAGTTTTGGTGTGATCATAGGTTGATGAGATTGGAGGTGGTTTAACCTCTAGATTCCCTTGATTATTCTTGGATTTGTTGCTCTATGAGTTTCCACATTCATACTAGGAATATGGCATGGGGTTGAACAGATGAAAGAGAGATTTGGTTCAGCCATGTCTATGGTCGGGTAGTACGTGGAAGTCTTGAACTTGGTGATATTTTCCTATGGTTAACAAAAGCTAAGTTCTCTTACTCTTTCATTGATTTATATGTGGATTTAATGGTTGTCATATCTCTTATATTTATATGGTTTTATGCTAATTAGAAGCATGGTTGAATAACTGGTTCATGTCATGGTTATTTCATATATTTACTTGTAACTGTTAAATGGATGAACGTAAGACCTAATTGATGATGTAGTAGCTCAATAGAGAAGGAGGTGATCCTTCTGGTTATGTTTAATTGATGCCAAGTGTTTGACAGAATGTTAGTGTTGGTTGGGTATGCTTAGGCCTAGTCCTGAGGGTGATTTTTGATTGATCAGCATGGTTATCATGTTTTTAATGATTTCTAAATGTTACAACAAGTTTTGGGCAGAGGCCAGGATTTTGGGCTAGGAAAGTAGCTCAAATGCTGGGATCGCTGGCGTAGAACTGGTGATTCAAGACCACAGTCACTAGTAGGCAAGCCTCTCAGAGTGACTTTATGTTGTTGGTCACTCCCTTGCCCATATCATGAGAGTGAATGAGGCCTAAGAGCTACAAAATAGTAGTGGGACCCAAGGACAAGCTATCTGAGTGGCTGAATTGTCTCCTGTAGGGTCTATTTAGGATATTGGATGATTGTATGTAATTTTCTATCGCTTCCACTTCCTTAAGGTGACATAGGAGGTCGAATATGATTGTAGTAGCATCTCTCCTCATGTTTACCTTGGTTGGCATGGTTACCTTGGGTAGACCTAGGAGGGGGTGTTACAGATTGGTATTAGAGCATGGTTATGCTCTCTTTGGGTCATATCTGGTGATACAGATATGGGTGAATGTTTTGGTCATGCAACCATGTCAGTTGCATGTGTGTCTCTTACACTTTTGTTCCATGTGCTTTTTGCACTGCATCATATTGATCGTTGTAGTAGTAAGGTTATCATATGCAGATTGATTACATCCTTGTACGTTGGGCTACATTCTTGGTTATTTGATTACATGCATCAGTCTTCTTAGTTGATTACAAGAATTGGTCGCTTATGCTAGACTACATGTGGTTATGCGTATGTGTAGTCAATTAGGCATTTCTTATCTAGGTGGATAGTTGCATGAGGCAATGTGTCTACTGGAGTATTGGTTGTTGTCATGCATGAGGTGTAGAAATTCTCACTATAGATTAACCTCATTATGCAATATAACTAAAGCAAAATAGTTAATATACTTCTACAATCAAACTTGCAGAAGTTAATCGATTTGAGGAAGATCAAGAAGAACACATATAACAGAGAAGAAGAATCAATACACATGAAATATAGAGGAATACTCTGGGGAAAGCCTCAGCTAAAAACCTCGCTATTTGTATTATCATACAAGTGGAAATATCTTATGATTACACACAGCTTTATCTCTCACATCTATCCAGCTCTCAGTACAATCCCTCACTGCTACTCATAGACAAAATAGACTACTCATATGCCTTCTCCTCTGCCCTCCAAGCCTCCTATTTCCTTGCGCAGTCTTCCCTGGGTGATCCAAATGTAACCTTCTATGACACTAGTCTCACACACTGCTCCAAGAAACTGTAAAACTGTGTAATTCTCAAGGAATGAATTCCTTCTCCATGCATGAGATTGTATTATAGAAAAATTCTTGAAACTGATAGTACATTGTCCCTGTCTTTAATCTCAACTGGGTCTTTGTCTGAACTGAGATGCATGAGTTATTTATGAGAGAATATTTAGTTATATGGAGTACACTAGTTTGATGCATGCATGCATTAACTGACTGAACTCACAATTAGTTCCTCAAAATGTTTGGAACTAATTTAACTGGACATAACTCAGTTAACTGAGCTAACTAATTACAACTCAAATACAACTCATCCTTATCTCCTTAATTAAGGGATAATCTCCTTAATTAAGGGATAATCTCCTTAATTTAAGTGATAATTGTTGCATGACTTCACAAAGACTTCTAGCTTAATTTCTCCAAATAATTAACTCAACATGAATTAATTAATTATTTTCCAAGCAGCTGGTGAGACTAAATTCAAATTTCAATTCTCAATTTTAATTCAAGGACATATTAAAATTGGAATATTCTTGTTGCCACATTTCAACACTTGCTCTCAACAAGAAAGGGATTATCTTCCACCCCGATCCTGTCTCTATGGAACTCGAATTTACACTTTGACAATGCCTTAGTCAAAATGCCAGCGTATTGCTCCTTGGTCGAAATATAATGCAACAACATGATCCTGCTCACCACACAGTATCTTAGATGATGATATCGAATGTTGATGTGCTTGGACCTATCATGAAATACTGGATTCTCAGACAGTTTGATACAACTCTGATTATCACAATAGATCACAGTTGGATCCATCCTCTGATCAAACAAACCAACTAAAATTTTCCGCATCTAGATGGCCTCACATGCTGCCTGACTTGCAACCATATATTCAGCCTCTACTAAGTTGAGTGCAAATGACCTATGTTTCCTGATGTACCAATAAACTGCAGCTGACCCAAGGTTGAAAATTCCTCCTGATGTGCTCTCCAATCTAATGGACTCCCTGCCCAATTTGGATCACTGAAGCCCTATAGCCTCACTCCCTCTGTAAATCTGTACCGTAATCCATACTGAGATGTGCCTCTGTGGTATCTCAAAAAATGCTTAGCTGCCTTCCAAAACATTGTTGGTTTGTTGGGGCCTGACCCAGGTTCAGAAGTGTTTTAGCCAAACAAATCCCAAAACTACTGGCCCTTTCGGCTCAGCAGACTGAGGTCTCACCCAAGGTAGTATGGGAGGGTGCTAGAACTAGGTTTTCACACCCTAGGGATGTCTTGATGAGATCTAGAATGGTTGCGAACCGATCCTGTGCACTAGTGCAGCTCTGCACAGTTGTTTGACCTTCAGGTAGCTCTATACAGAACGCGAAGGGGCGCTAACTAGATCCTCTAACCTTACTGTGTTATTATTATAGATCTGACTTAATTTTGTGGGCCCAGTAATCTTAATCAACCATTCAACATTCATAACAAGTGTGCGCAATCAGAAACTATAAGGGGATGCATAAACATATAACAGAAGCATAAACATATAGATCTACGAATTGATGCACAGTATTTTAGAATCAACTTAGCTTTTATTAACCTTTTGTTCTTATTACAATCCCAACTCTGCCCTGCGCACTCAACTGCAAGGGTCCGCACACACAGCTGCAGACTCTACCAGGCCTCTGTGCACACAGCTGTAGAGCCTCTTCCTACTCCTACAACCCAAGACTCAGACTTATGGACTCAGAGTGAATATCGCATTCAAAAACCCATAACACTTAAGATCACATGAAAAAGTTACCTTCTACCCTTAGAGCCTCGCTCTATTTATACATTTCTATGGTCCACAAACCATGGTTAGGCTAACACATTCTATATTAAATTACAATATTTTAGGGCAAACAACCCTAGACTCTCGTGCTCTGTGCCTGCATTTCGCGGGGTCTTATATTACTTTTGATGAAAATTAAGGATACAAGCCCCAAAAATCCACTATGGGGGGATCCGCTGCCCTACAGGCCCCCAACACAATCAACGTGACTTGTCTCGAGTCACTCGGCTGGTGCGACGATCTTTGCGCGAAGTTCCTTCATCAACCTCTGCGCTTCGCTTACATTCGCAACACATTCTTCCACTGTCTTCTGTACCCGTTGTGTGCATATCTTTGATCCTTTGTCGTCGAGTGCAATTCCTTGTGTGAGTGCATATACGCCCTACATCTGTGCCAACTTTCCCTCAATCTTAGTGGTGACCATGAATGCTTCCTCGAGCTAAGGCTGGATGTGTTCTTTAAGCACTGCTTCTTTCTGACACGCGGCATCCACTTGTGCCTTAAGAGCCTGGGCCTCCCTCATCTTGGCCAGCCGCTAAGGGAAACCGTCCATGCAGTCCCTCAGACATTATCATAGGCCTGTTGCAACTCCCGCGCTTCTATCTCTAATCGTTGTAACGTTGGGTCTTCCTGTAGTGATGTGAGCATGACAAGTGACTGATCTAACAAGCCGGTTCACTCCTGTATGGCACGCTTTATTGCTTCCATCCCTGATTGTTATCGGGAAAAGTGTCTATTTAGAATAACTCTATCCCACTAAGGTGTGACAGCTACCTTAGAAACAAACAGAGAAAACTACTTTCGTATCCTTCTTTATGAACTATAAACAAAGAGGAATAGGATGAACCAACCTGTGTCTTACGCTAGTCCTTTGATCCAATCTCTCTCCTCTTTGACAGCTTCCAGCTACATGCTCCCTTACTTGCCCAGCTTCACCAAGCACCTGTAAGATCAGAGAAGAAAGAAACTATACAAAGACATGGGTTTATATTCATAAATAACTTAGGATCAGATTTAAGTTAACCATACAAATGTAACAAGCATCAATGAAAGACAAGCATGGAGAAGAAACTCAAATAGTTTTATTGATATACAAGAAGATCCAGGAGGAGTTACAACCGATGATTCCTGACCCAGCATCAACCTCCCAGCAAAGAAGTCCCTTCTTCAACCCCAACAAAGCATAGATCACCCAATTCTCTGATATGTATCTCAAAACCAACAACAATTCCTTACAATGTGCAAAATTTCAACCTCTGGATCTCTGGGATGAGGGATCCATATATAGATGTATGCAAGGAGGATGAGTCAGCTCATGGATTGATTAGTGGCTTCTCTCTGTCAGTTCTTGCTTCCACTTGGAGACTGAGAGCCTCTTACTCATCCTTGGTCGATTTCAGTGAGGCAAGTGTCATTGGAGAAGATTCTGGAAGCTTCCATTGTCTCTCCACCTCGTGGAATGACTCTGCCACTTGTAATTTCCCGCTCAACGCACCCTGGTAGTGCATTTAGGTGTGTTGCAACGCACCTAGCTAGTGAACTTAGGTGCTATGCAACACACTTGGCTAGTGGAGCAGCTGAAATGATCCTGATTTGAGGTATTCTGAGCAGTTTTTGGTGGAGAACTTCTGGGAGAAGCTGTAATTTGTTGACCTTGTTCCTTTAGGGGTTGGAACAACACTTTTAGGGACTTAGGAGCCCTTGGTTTATGGACATTTCATGCTTAGAGCTGTAAGGCACAAAAATGTCTATAACAGTTGCCCCCTAAAGTATGAGGCCATTTATCGGGTGAAATGCTTTATTAGGAGGATCCGAAGTTCTTTCAATGCTGGGAGGAGACTTGTAATAAGATACAATACAATACATTATCTTCATACTGTTTTCATGATCTAGCTGAGGCAGGCATTCCCATGCTCAGCTTTATAAATTCATTTTCATGTACATAGAACAGACAATCGCCTGATGGTAGACTGATGATTCTGATAGAGCCATCATCCTTTTTGTAGGATGATTATCTTTGTTGTAATGCTGTACATTTCAATGTCTTCATTTTCCTGAATATATATCGCAGCCCGGATGGTTGAAACTAGATCCGGGGTCTTCAATCTCGTCCGATCTTCACTCGAAGTACAAGTCGATCCATGTGAGAAATGTTTTGAAGTCGAACATGGAAAGACATCGCTTGATTACCAGTCAATGATGTAAACTGTTAACAAGCGCGAGAGGAATCACCGATAATGATAATGACCCTCAAGGTACTGCAGTACAATTCGCGTGGTGTGAATAAAGGACTTGGCGTCGAACACCACGCAAAATCTTTCGGTCGAAGGTCATTGATGTATACCTGTCGCCGGAAGTGAGAAACTTGCCATTGAGGCATGCAAGCTTCAAAGTACTGAATGGGGTGTTCCTAGATCAGCTTCTTGGATAATGAGCTGATGTCGACAAGAAGTGATCCATCATAGGAGGGTCTTAATGAATCCCACATCAATGACACAGAACGGAGCAAATGATTTTGATGGAGGTGAAAATGATCTGATGATATATGGTTCAGGGTGGCGGTCATGAAAGAATGGAGTATAATGTATGGTAGTGGGCGGGACACAGGTGGCCTTTCTGGATGACTTCTCTTGAACATGTCGGCGACACTTATGTGATGGATTGGTAGCATTAACCCCCAAATGTGGATGGTATGGTGAGACCATGGCGATGTGACTGGTGAATGAAACAACCCAACCCGACTCGGGCACGGAGTGGAAGTGTCATGTTCAAGAGCGACTTGCTACCAATAAAGATTCTTTGAGTTTTCTTCCCAATTTTTCCCCAGTCATTGCTGACCAGTACCTCTTTATTTTTGTCAAGCTTGAGGAGGATAACATATGCTTGTTCTATAATTTGCCCTTTGGGCAAACCCATCGCTATGTTTTAACGAGCCTAGCGATAGTGAAACTCGTTCT
Organism: Pinus tabuliformis; assembly: GCA_031772625.1. Classification (NCBI taxonomy): domain Eukaryota; kingdom Viridiplantae; phylum Streptophyta; class Pinopsida; order Pinales; family Pinaceae; genus Pinus; species Pinus tabuliformis. Next base: position 1,389,021,157 of record CM062804.1, read on the forward strand.
CATCTAAAGACAAGTTTGTCGCTATTAATCTTTTTAACGAGTCTAACGACAAAGATAACTCGGTCCTTTTCATTTTTAGAGAGTCTGAAAAGGTATGTAAAGGTAACTCCAAAATTCCTTTTTCGTCATCTAATCCCTTAAGTCCGAAAAAGTATAAAACAATACAGAAGGGATGAATTTTCGATCGCTTTAACGAGCCAAACAAAACAAGCGCTCGATCTTTTTTTGCAATAATCCCTCAGGTCCAAAAATATTAAAATCTAGAGGAGGGATAGCACTTCCTGTCGCTTTAATGAGCTGGAAGGCTAGAACTCGGCAATCTTTTCATATTTTACGAGTCAGAAAAAGAGCTTAAAGAAGACTCGTCTTTTGAGGAATGAGTGATGAAATGGGTAGCAGCTGATTCTAGGTAAGGTTTGGAATTTTCCAATCACGGCAGTGTCACAAGGATGGCTAGTGAAATCACTCTTCGCAGCTGTTCCTCAAAATGGGTAAACAATAAAATGGAGGTGAATGATCGGCCAATGGAAAAGTGGAGGTGATGGTGCAAACACGACCAAGGTTTTAATGGCTGAAATGCTACATTCACGGTGGTTATTTACCAGGGGATAGTTCATTTTTTAACGAGCTTAAACGCGAGTGGAAACATTTGCTCGGTGCGGGTTTATTTTTTAATGAGCTTGAAACTTGCGGTAACACTGCTCGATTAATCCAGTCATATGATAAGAATGTCTCACATAAAAATGGAAATTTTTAGATTTTTGCCCCACATCCTTTCTTTATGCAAGTTAGGTGATGACTAATCCTACGAGTTTAAAGGGTTAGAGGTCCTAAAAATTTTAAAAATAAATAGCCACCCATCGCTTGCACTCCAAAAGGTTTGCATGCCCCCAGGTATAAAACAGAGTTCCAAGGTCACCCTCTATTCGAGTTGACAAAACATTCGTTTTATCAGGAAGGGTCACCCTTTATTCGAGCTGAAAAAACTTTCGTTTTATCAGGAAGGGTACTACCTCTTACAGGTTACCCAAAGATTGTTCTATTTACGGCGTAAACAAAACACTTCTCTAGCGATGTCTACTGAGATAAACAAAGGTGAGTGGCGGCGCTCGCCAACTCACATAACTTTGACAAGAGAATCCTGTACTAGAATAACCCCCTCTTCCAATCAGGGACGGGGGTACAAACTAGGCATATTCTCCCGCGGAAACCTACTCTATACCCGAAGTTTTCCTGCCGAAGCAGACCAGGAGGCATGTCCCCTGGGTTTCAGTCATATCCCTCCGAATTACTCGCGCTCATCGGGAGGATGGACTAGGGATCGAGACATTTCTTGCGTGAAAAGACCATTTAGGGATGGTATATGACTATTTGCTATGCGTGATCCGGGAAATGAAAGCTGGTCCACGAGCTTGACCACTCTTCCTTCGTACGGAAAACACATTACTCTAAAGAGTGAGGAGACAATCGCTCCCATGCAATAAATATAGTCTCGTCCAAGGAGTAGGTTATAATCCAAGGGTCCTTGACTACCATTACATTCATGCGAACGGTCTTCCTTCTCAATGTTATGGGCACATCGGGAAGGATCCCTAAAGGTCGACTGGTTCCTTTATCAAAGCCTGTCAGATTTCTCATCTCAGGCAAAAGTGATGGCGAACCAAGCGCTTTCCAAGTAGTAGAGGAAAGGATACTCACAGAAGCCCCCTCATATATGATGGTACCAGCCATGACCATTCTATATATTTGAACGATAATTCGGAATGGTACACTTGCTGGTAAACAGGGTCTGCCTAGTTGATTCCAGTTCAAGGAGACAACTAGGTTGCTTGGAGGTGGGACCGAGTAGACGGCCGGGTATGGCTCTGACGAACTTCCTTCCTGCGGTAAAGGAATGGGTAGATTGCCCCATGTTCGTCGGAGTCTGTGTTTATGAAGAGAATTTGGATGGTGTCATCCTTGTTCTCTTCAGTGATTGTATCATCTAAAGATAAAACCTCTGAAGGCAATACTGGGTCGACTGCTGCCTCGACCTTTTGACTTTCGTCTGGTATGGATCCAGATGGTTTATCTTCAATGATAGGTGCTTCAGCCAACCACCTGAGCGGGCCAGCTGGATTCTCAACTAGTGACGGACTCGGCAAGAGTTTTTTATATCCAGGAGGAAGCCGTAACGGTGAAACCGGACGATCATCCAAAACTCTTTTAGCTTCGTCTAAGAAGGGACAACGGTGGAGGGCATGATTGCCTTCGCACAGTTTACAAGGAAATCTAGCTTTCCTTTTTTGTCCTGGGGCTTCACTTTCACTAGTTGACGGTGTGCTTTCAACATGATCACCAGAGGTTGACGACACCAGGTTGTGCAAACGAGGAGACCAATCCCTTAGTATCCGGGGGATGCAATGACAATCTCTGTGAAAGTGGTCTCCTTTGCAAATGACACATGGCGATTTAGGCCTGGTCGGTGCAGTGTGTGGATTTTCGTTAGACGACACTCGTTTTCTCCCATTTGCCTTTAGCTCCTTCTTCTTTTTCTCTTTCTTCTTCTTTTCCTTCTTCTCCTTAGGAACTTGCTTTTAGCTTTACCAGTTCCATCAAGCGAAGAGGAAGGAGGAGAGGAAGAATTAGAGGAAGTACAAGGCTGGTGGGCAACTCTGGACTCGTCTAATTGCTGATTCGATTGTTCAGGAATGGTGGTGTTCTGAACGACATTGGTTGAGAAGAGCCATACTGGCAAGCCAATTGTCAGTCCTGGAAGCGACAATGTGGCCATATGGGGCGCACCAACATCTCCCCAAGAGGAGAAGGGACTAGGATTTCCACCAAGGGGAATTCCTTGGTTGGTAGGCTCCATTTTCTCAACCCAAGATCAATGTAGGAAAAGGGTATGAATATTCCGTTTAAAATAAATTTTAACACGCTTTGACACAACTTGTTTTTTCAGTTTTTAAGAGTCGAGAAAAAACAAAATATGACTCTAGTCTCCTTCGATTTTTAATGAGCCTGAAGTGACAAGTGATCAGATGGACCTTTTCCGTTAAGGAGTCTGAAAAGGAACGAAAGGGACTGCTCTGGAGGTCTAGGTAGAGGGAGTACCAAACCAATCACAAAACTATAGAATAATTTTTACGGTACGACAGTCAATCTTCCCGAATGCTGTGTTCGGTGCATTGCGATCAGTAGGGCAGCCGACACGGCTTCCTATGGATAAAGGATTTAAGCCTATAGGGGTCTCCCAATATATACTCGACGGTACATGGGAGCACAAGTCCGTACTGGCACTTATCGTCTCAAAGTGGAGGAATCACCCAACCATCAGTGAGGACAACAGTTACCAGGCTTTACGACGCCGGAATACGTCTCTAGCCTAGACCTCTAAATGTTGTGCGTTAAGTTCCAAAGCATTGTTAAGTTCATTGGATTTATTTTAAGTTGATCTTTCTTATGAATTTTGCATTTTGGGATCACTACGAGATGTAGATGTAATTCCTAAAATGCAATCTAAAGATGATAAACAAACTTTTATCTCTTTTCAGCAATGAAAATCCTAGCTACTAGGGGAAAAGAAAGACACAATCTTTTCGCAAAGAGCAAAGAGCACACTGTAAATGCACTTTCCTAAATCAAACCAAACAGACTGCCAATATGCAAATGCACATGCATGTGTTTTGTTTTTCACTTTCTTAATATTGATGCCTAAAAAGAAAGTTGTTGTACAAATCTGAATTTGCTTTCAAGTGACAAACACAAACAAGCTTCTTTTCGAAATCAAAAGGTAGAGATGATTACGACACTTTATGATTTTGAAATAAATACTCATTTCGACACTAGAAAGTCACAAATTCACACCAAAGGCAAAAGTAGAAACATAATCGACTATCAACAACAAATAAACTTTCTCCTATGATCAAAATCGACACTTGCGACAGATCTAAATCAAAGGACGATAGTACGACTATTCTACTTTTGTAATGGAAAACTGTAAACGACGCAACAAACACATAAAAACATCTACAGTTTCTTTTGTACAACTGAGGTGGAATATCAGTAAGGAAAAGGGGTTTGAAACAGTGAAATACTGATCACAGGCTGCAAAAAAAAAGACAAAACTGGAAAAAAATGAAGCAAAGAACCTCAGCTGCACAAGGCTAGGCTGATCAGCGCACCTGTTACACAGAGAAACTGCATTGCAGCGCAGGTAGCCCTCTCGGGAAGTGCGTTGAAATGAAGAACCTCTTCACAGAGCCTGCGCTGGGGCAGAAATGAGAATTCTATCCGGGTTCTGGGTCACGGTTTGCAGTTTAATCTTTGGTTTTTGGCCGAATAAAAGCAATCAGTAATGCACAATCAGAGGTAGATCTAAGGGGGTTTCTAAGGGCTATCACAAGGGCAATCAGTTAGTTTAATGAATCAGCTGTTCAAATCATAAATAGATCCAGTGAATGGATTGAAGCAGCAGATGTCTACTTTGCATTTGTTAATGGGAAATGCAGTTCGATTGCTACTTCTAAGTTTATGAAACAAACAACAAGAGAAACACAAACAAACTAACTAGACACGATCCCCAGTGGAGTCGCCATTTTGTTATCGGGAAAAGTGTCTATTTAGAACGACTCTATCCCACTAAGGTGTGACAGCTACCTTAGAAACAAACAGAGAAAACTACTTTCGTATCCTTCTTTATGAACTATAAACAAAGAGGAATAGGATGAACCAACCTGTGTCTTGCACTAGTCCTTTGATCCAATCTCTCTCCTCTTTGACAGCTTCCAGCTACCTGCTCCCTTACTTGCCCAGCTTCACCAAGTACCTGTAAGATCACAGAAGAAAGAAACTATACAAAGACATGGGTTTATATTCATAAATAACTTAGGATCATATTTAAGTTAACCATACAAATGTAACAAGCATCAATGAAACACAAGCATGGAGAAGAAACTCAAATAGTTTTATTGATATACAAGAAGATCCAAGAGGAGTTACAACCGATGATTCCTGACCCAGCATCAACCTCCCAGCAAAGAAGTCCCTTCTTCAACCCCAACAAAGCATAGATCACCCAATTCTCTGATATGTATCTCAAAACCAACAGCAATTCCTTACAATGTGCAAAATTCCAGCCTCTGGATCTCTGGGATGAGGGATCCATATATAGATGTATGCAAGGAGGATGAGTCAGCTCATGGATTGATTAGTGGCTTCTCTCTGTCAGTTCTTGCTTCTGCTTGGAGACTGAGAGCCTCTTACTCATCCTTGGTCGAGTTCAGTGAGGCAAGTGTCATTGGAGAAGATTCTGGAAGCTTCCATTGTCTCTCCACCTCGTGGAATGACTCTACCACTTGTCATTTCCCGCTCAACGCACCCTAGTAGTGCATTTAGGTGCGTTTCAACGCACCTAGCTAGTGGACTTAGGTGCTACACAACGCACTTGGCTAGTGGAGCAGCTGAAATGATCCTAATTTGACTTATTCTGAGCAGTTTCTGGTGGAGAACTTCTGGGAGAAGCTATAATTTGTTGACCTTGTTTCTTTAGGGGTTGGAACAACACTTTTAGGGACTTAGGAGCCCTTGGTTTATGGACATTTCATGCTTAGAGCTGTAAGGCACAAAAATGTCTATAACACTGATTGGTTGGCATGGTGCCATTGTTCTCTGACCTCCAGTGGTGTAGAGGGTTGCGCCTTCAACCTCAGCTCTGCGATCTACAAGTTGAGGTCCAACTGGATCCTCGTTGCTTCTTGATTCACCTCACGGAATCCATTGGTCAATTCGGGGATCCGTATACCCACTGGTAAGTCTGCTGCAATCTCTACTTCGGGGACGCAATGATATGCTTCCTCGATGATTTGCTCCAACTACTGAGTCTGTGCTACCGCTTCATTGCGTTGGAGGCTCAGCTTCTCAATATTGATTTGTTGTTCACTGAGCATCTGTACTGCACATCCTTCCCTAGTGCGAAGCTCTGTCGTTGCTCCATCTTGTAGCTGGTATAATATCTCTCGTGAAAGGGCAGCCAAGTTTAGTCCAAGTCCCTTGAGCCGGCCTACCACGGCTCTATCCTCCGCGTTGTCTGCTGTCAATGCTCCTTCCTGCAATGCGATGGTATTAGCCATTTTGGCCCGCAGTAGCTGCTTAGTTGCTAATGTACCCATAGCCCTGTAGGCAGCTACCATTCCCTGTTGTGGGGGCCGCACCTGAAGTTCCTGGAGTTGCATCCTGAGCACCCCCAACACATTCTACTGCTTTGCCATTGCCTCCTAGAGCACCTCCTTGGTGACTTCGTGAACTATGTTGCCGATGTCATATAGGTCACCCTCGGTTAGTGTAATAGGCTTCCCATCCAACTTGGAAGCCTTGGTCTTCTTCTGTGGCCCAGTTTGTTCTATTGTGCGTGGCCTTTCAATTGTGTAGAGGTGGTGCTTGGACCCATGCCTTCCATCGTATCATCTATCCCCTGCCTTGTCATAGCGGCCTTGGCTACTGCTGTCTTTGCTGCGATGGCCTTCGCTGCCTCACGAGATGCCAGTACTTCTTCAGCTAGTTGTTTGTTCTGCTTCTATTGTGCTAACAGCTTGGCGACAACCTTCTGTCACTGAATCTCCATCTCATTGCACACCCCCAGATCTAGTGCATGCCATTCTAGTGGCCATGTATCGAGCACCACAAGACAATGTCATCTATTGCAATGAAGGGGAGTGTGGTTCACTTCTTCTTTGGATCCTTTCACACTCTAATATACACATTGTGCATATCGGCTTTAAAGTTTGCAAAGCTCTTTAGACTGTCGTACACTGAGGTAGATAGGCATGGCCGATTGTTGATCCATAGTCATATGCTCACCTCCATCAGTACCCAGAAGATCTTGACTTCCCGGATTCACGTGACATCCTTCGTTGCCCATAGCGACACATATTTAGCTGCCTCTGGCCAGTCCTGGTCAAGGGGAGGAAACTGACTATCCTCAGGCAATTCACCTATGACCAACAAGATGGATAAGAGCAACCACACATAGTGGAAGGTCTTAACCTACTCTTGGGGCTCCGTGCAATTCTTCAAGAACTCGTCGCAGAGGAACTGTACCCAGTTGAACCGTACCCCTTCTGTGCATTGCTCGGCTAGTGTGATGACCATTGTTGGTACCTCATTTCCATGAGATTTACTCATCACCTTTCCCACCAAACAATGGGTAGCAATGCAGACCTTTTTGTTCTGAATACTAGTGATAACATAACCCCTCTGCTTTTTCTCCAACTTATATTTCTTTTTCATGGCCTCCGCAATCGCCAAGTCTCCACTTGTGCCAGATATTTCCATGGGGTCCCATCCCATATAGGGAAGCCGAGAAATCCTATGAATGAGCTTTGTTGTGATGGGAATGAACTCCTCTATCCACAAGTACCCACCATGCACTAGGAAAAGTAGTTTCCTCATGAAAAATATTGTGAGTGGGGCGCGATGAAAGTGTGGAATCTATAGGAGGTGGAGTAACCTAGCCTCCTCCACCCCGCACAACCATGTTTGTGGTTGCAGTGTTGTAACTACCCCCTTCGTTCTTTGTTCCATCACTTGGCTAGTGTCCAAATGAGGGAACTTCTCGCTATCCACGAGATCCCAGTCTTCAAACTTCATAGTGGGTATGCGGTCCATAGCTGAACCTTCAAACATAACTCCTTCGAGGAGGAATGGGGTGTTGAGTGTGCTTCTAACAGCATCCAAGTCTTTAGGTACGTTTACCCTCCCTTTCCGCGGAGGGACATACCTGGGCAGCTTTGTTGTGGTGTGTACTGGCTGGGTGTCTTCTCCCATTTCTACCTTTGGTTCCATCTCTTCTATAAAGGTCTGAGGATCCTCCCCCTCATCATCGCTCTCAATATTAACCGTTTTGCCCTTTTCTTCCATTGATATTTTTCCGAACCGCGGATTTCGCGAAGACATACGGACCGATCCTACTGCCTATGGGTCCTTTTTGGGTCTCGGCGTCTGGGGCGATTTAGGGATTTCTGGTGCATCACCTACCGGTGGCATAGAACTCTACGCAGCTCCCCTAGTTTTTGACATTATTCTGATCAGGGACTCTTGTGTATCCTTTGGAAATGCTTCAAACCACAAACTTGCTTTTACAACCTCCAAGTTCATCAAGTTCAAGCCCGCTTGATAACGCAACAACTTAAAAATGCCAAGGGTTGTTCGGTGAAGGGCCACCTGGGATTTATAGGCCTCTTTGAATTCAAATTCGACGGTTCCCCCCAGATTCAGCTAATTAATGCGAGATTGGTGGTAGATAGTCCCAAATCTAGTTCTGACTTTATGTCTTAATTGCCTGCCGTCCACTCCTCATTGTCTTAAATTGGCCATCTTGTCATGAATAGTGTCACCAATGGTCACTTTCCCACCTGTCCTGCGGCAGTGCAGTGCCCGGCGTGTGAACGCTACCTGTGCATCGAACTGATCGTACGCACAACTTCCATGTCGCACAGCTCCCATACAGACTCATTTATAGTCTCGTGCTCTCTTTCAACTGCTTGGAGCATTGAGACTATGCTTCCTACGGATAGTCAAGAAATCGCACTACTGGTGTGAGGCTTCAAGTCACCTTTCAATCCAGTCTGCGGGCCTCCCTTAGTTACCCTCGCGCCCTTCAACACCTTGTGATCTTTTTTTTGTGGTGCGCTTCCTTGGTGACTTCGTCTGATAAGGTGTGGTCGTAGCCCTGGTAGTATAGCCAAGCACTCTCAGCAACAATCTTCTAGTGCGGTGGTAGGGTTGCCCATACATGGCTCCGTCCTTCTGTCAACACATAATGCCTGTGATATTTTGGTTTCCAGATTTCTGATATCCTCATCTATTAATATGCTTTCCTGCTTCAGTCGTACCCGATTTTCTTCGCGTTTGTGAAGCTCAAGTTTCCCTCGTTGAATGGCTTCTTGAATCTACATATGTTCGTCCTCACGCGGCTGCATAATTTCTTCACCTTGGTCATTGCGCATTGCCGTAATTGTATAAGTGTGAGGATTCTTTCCCACAGTGATGGCCTTGACTCTACTCATCGTCTTCAGAACCATTTCTGTGCTCAGGTTCCTGCACATTGCCCCATAGGCCCATCGGACTGCTGGCATGCACAGGTCCCAATTAGTTCGTCCCATATGGTAGACTCTGTTCATGATTCCGCATAGATTTTTGAATTCTCTATCGTGGACTATTGTTGTAGTGTGTCACCTTCCCTGTTGCTGCGTCGGGTTCTGACTTTCGATCCTTAGTCTAGGAGGTGCTTTCACAACACACGTCTGTACCCATCGACACAGGTGGGTATGCAAACTGCTTCATCCTGGCTTCCTATCTTGTGTTCGAGGCTAGGGACTTCCAAACCATATGTGCATCCGTCTTCTACATTCACACCAGTTCCCCATAGTCTTTTGATGTGTACCCCACCATCGTGTAGGCATCGTGCACAACGCCCATTCTAGGCATCGTACCGTTGTTGTTCCGGTACTGCAATTTTGTCCAAGAATTCATCCCTTCCTATTACCCCATCAGAGGTTGGCAGTTGCCTTGCTTCGGTCGTCACACGCCACAGTGATATGATCATCATGTTACAATTCAGCGTTGTCATTTCGTGCAATTGGTTTTGCCAACATTCTATTTCGTCATCTGAATCCGAAGTACAGGAACTGTCGTGCTCCCATGAGATTCTCCCATCTGTTTTCAGGTTCACCTGATCCTAGTCTTGCACCATTATCTGGTAAATACAATATAGCTCATCATCGATGTCATCATCGCGCATAGGTTCAGTGTAGTGCACTCCTTCGGCTAGATCTAGCAGAACTACTACACGTAGAGACTTTTTCTCGAATATTATCTTTCGCTTCTTCAGGTTGATGACTCCATTAATAACAGTGGCCCAGTCTATTCCTAGCAACACGGGGTAGGGGTCATTGTCATCCACAATCTCTATTACTTCAAATTCCATCTGCGTTCTTGCTCCTTTGATATCCATTGTTACCCCTTGCAACCTCCCCATGGGTAAGACCTTTTGTTGGTTCGCCATCCGTAACTGAATAGGGGACCCCTGCAACACGGGCCTGCCCATGCGTTCCCATGTCTGCTTTGGTAACATATTTGCGTTTGAACATAGGTCTAAAATTAATTGATCCATTTCATATTCGCCAATTTGCACCGTTAATCTCATCTCCCTCTCGGTGCGCAATGTATTCTTTCCTGGTTTCCGGACTACACGCAGTTCCCCTGACCTTGCGCACCTAGTTATCAACTCATGTAGTCCTTTGACTGCCTTATTATCACACAATAGTTTCATGCATGTCTCTAAAAAGGTAGTAAGCATAGAAGGATCCATCCCTATCTCTGGTTGATCCTTACTACCTGAAGTAGAGGCCTCCGCGAAGCTCTTCTTAGCTTCCATAAATGTCTCCTTTGCGCATTCCAAATCAAACTCAGGTTCCTTTGTAGGAGCCTTGCGAACCCATGTATCTTCCTCGGGCTGCTTCCCCTTATCTTCCCCTGTGGTCGCACCACTTCTGAGCACCATATTCACATTTGGGTCTTCTTTGCGTGGTTCAGACCTCATCATTTGAATATTCTGCATTGGAGTAGGCTGAAGTACCCCTTTCTCGTGCATCTGTGCAATCAACGTAGGACAATCTACCATCTCATGATCAAACTACTCATAGTATGAACATGATGTTCTTGTTGGGTTGGTACAATCACGAGCGTAGTGCCCTGGTCCTCTGCAATTGTAACAGATTAATTGTCCGCGGCCCCTTCTTGACCACATTCGTCCTTGTCCTCAATGTTGCCCTTGAAATCTAGCATGCGTCATCCCCACGGGTGAGTCAAGGCCTCGCGTTTCCATCTGCATTCTATATACTGGGGTTCAATCCATCATTAACTCGTAGCTGCGACAAGTGCACTCGTCGTGGCCCATCGATCTTCAAAAATTGCGAAACAGCTGCTGGGGAGTCTGCATATACTTCTGCAATAAATGACAAATGTTCATCATGTGCTTTCCTCCCACCTGACAGATCACGCACCAGAGCACGGGTGCCTCACTTGGCCCTACCTGTGCCTCTGGTCTCAATGGCATTGGTCCCCCTCCTGCCAAGTAGTTTGTGAATATGGGCAATGGTCCTTATCGTGGCCCTAGCCTTTACATTTTATGCACCACACTTCTTCGCATGCCTCTGGCCAAGGTGCCCTATCCTACTTCAAGCTTTGCATTTCTAGGCAGAGATTCTGAAGCTCTGCATGGATCTATTGAACTCCCAATCCCAGATCCTATATCGGTGTTTCATGCAACCTTATCGCCATTTCCAATGCTTCTGCCTAGGTTGAAAGCTTCTATTGTCACAACGCCATCCTCAGGTGTCGTGTCAAAGACATCACAAAGCACGTGTGGTGCTATGGATCCGTTAGCGTCATTTTAGCCTTGTGGATCATAATCTTTAGTCTCTGATGCAGATCCCAGGGGGTCTCACCTGGAAGCATCACGATCTCTTTAAATCTGATAATTGACTGTGTTTCTGATTTCGGTCGGCTAAATTCTTTGTTTAATGCATCCTGGACCTCTGCTATTCCTGCATTTGGGTGATCATTCGAGTGCTTGATATACCATGTCAGCGCGCGATCCTGCAGCGCGCTCACCAATGTAGCCTTCTTAATGTTGTCATCTATAACCCCTTGTGCTTCCCACACTGCTCTTACCATGAAACATAGCTGATCTGGGTCTTCATTTCCGACTCCTCTAAATACAGGTAGCTTAATCACGCTTGCCATACTAAACTGCTGGTTTGGTGGAGGTGGTGTACGTGAAGATGGAGGTGAAGGAGGTGAAGCAAGTGGTGGTGTAAGTGGAGGTGATAATTGTGGAATGCGCTGTCTTATCAAATTGACCGCACTTCTTAGAGAAACCCAAGCACACTCTTCCTCGCTTTCTCGTGAAGGTGAAATTAAAGGACTGTTCCTTAATCCTTCGATCCCTTTGTATATATTTCTTCTCCACGTCATTCCAATCATTAATGTATTCACATAACCCGCTTTTCACATAACAACATCTTAATCCAGGTATTCAAGGATTTGATGTACCTACCTCGTGGTCGCTTGAGAAAACGTTGTTCTTCTTCGCTATAGCTCAAAGTTGTATCTATCATGAACTTAGTGATCAACCCCCATATTATCCGGTCAAGCCAATGGTCCACGGCCTGTGTGATCTTATCTTCTGATGCCTCTAGTCTGCGTACTAACTCCGGAGTCCACACTATCAGTTGATCGAGCTTATACCTTCCGTGGCTATCATCTAACCTCATGATCCAATCATACAGCTCTGAAGAGAAGGATGCGAAGAAGATCTCGTGGATTTCGGTATATATGTAGTGATCTAGCCACCTCTTCTCGAATATCTGTGGAGTTTTGTTTTCTTCTGTCACAAACTCGTGAAGCTTCTAATCCAACCAATCTTCAATTTCCTTCTTCATAGGATTCCAGTGTTCCGACATGAGACATCCCTTAGACAGATCCTGGTCCCGGCAACGAAACAATTTGTTGGCTTGTTACGGCTTGACCCAAGTTCAGAAGTGTTTTGGCCAAACAAATCCTGAAACTACTGGCCCTTTCAGCAACAGTCCGTGGAGTGCAGATTGAGGTCTCACTCGAGGTAGTATGGGAGGGTGCGAACAGTCCGTGGAGCGCAGATTGAGGTCTCACCCTAGGGATGTCTTGATGAGATCTGGAATGGTTGCAAACCAATCCTACGCACTAGTGTAGCTCTGCACATCTGTCCGACCTTCGGGTAGCTCTGTACAGAACGCCAAGAGGCGCTAACTAGATCTTCTAACATTACTATGTTATTATTATAGATCTGACTTAATTTTGTGGGCCCAGTAATCTTAATCAATCATTCAACATTCATAACAAGTGTGTGCAATCTTAAACTGTAAGGGGATGCACTCAGCTGCATGGGTCTACGCACATAGTTGCAGACTCTACCAGGCCTCTGCGCACATAGCTACAGAGCCTCTTCCTACTCCTACAACCCAAGACTCGAACTTACAAACTCAGAGCAGATATCGCATTCAAAAACCCATAACACTTAAGATCACATGAAAAATTTGCCTTCTACCCTTAGAGCCTTGCTCTATTTATACATTTCTATGGTCCGCAAACCATGGTTAGGCCGACCCATTCTATATTAAATTACAATATTTTACGGCAGACCATATGGGGTCTTATATTACTTTTGACCAAAATTCGGGCTACAAGCCCCAAAAATACACTATGGGGGGATCCGCTACCCAACAAACATCTTGGTAGGCTAAACCATAGCTTGACTCAGCTGGTTCACCGCATAGCACAAATCTGGTTGTGTATTCACTAAGTACATTAGTGAACCCATAAGCTACCTGTACACAGTAGCTTCTACTACTTCTCCTAAAGCAACATCCTCCTTCCTCTAGTTACCTGCTAGAGGAGTCTGCATGGGCTTGCACTTCTCCATGTGGAATCTCCTGAGTATCTCATTGGCATACTTTCCTTGAGACACAAGCAACTCCCCATCCTTCTGCCAAACTTCCATGCCAAGGAAGTAGTGCATGAGACCCATGTCTTTCATCTCGAATTCTCTTGCAAGGTCCTCCTTGCAAGACATGATAAACTGATCATCACCTGTTAATATGAGATCATCAACCTAAAGAATAATGATCAATGGCATACCTTTCATAATGATGTGATATAGGTTTGCATTCGCTTCACTCTTTGTGAAGCCCAACCCAGTGAAGTAGTTTTCGATCCTGGTGTACCAAGCACGAGGTGCTTGCTTTAGCTCGTACAAAGCTCTCTTGAGTCGGTACACATGCGACTCACGATCGAAGGTCTGAAAACCTTCCGGTTGCTCTATCTACACCTCTTCCTCAATCTTTTCATTGAGGAATGCAGTCTTTACATCCATCTGATGGATCTTCCAACCCATCTGTGGTGATAGTGCCAACATCGATCTGATAGATGAGTACCTTGTGACAAGAGCAAAAGTCTCATCATAGTCGATCCCCTTGACCTATGAGAAACCACGGGCAACAAATCTTGCCTTATGTTTCTCCACACTACCATCAATAGCTTGCTTTACCTTGTAAAGTCAATGAGAACTCACAAATGACATGTTCTTTGGTCTTGGAACCACATCCGAAACACTGTTTCGAACTATGGAATCATACTCCTCCACGATAGCATCAACCCAAATCGGCTATTGCACTGCTTCCTCAAAGGAATATGGCTCTGTCTCAATACATTCTCAAACAAGGTCCATGTATCCAGTGTACCTATCAGGTGACCTCCTTTATCTGCGCTGAGAAGATGATTCTCCCACGTTCTCTCTCGCATCTGACAAAAATCTCTCAGCTTCTCTTGTGCACTTTCGTCCATCTCTGGAAGGCTCTGTTTGAGTGGATGTCTCCACTCCTAGAACCTCTGCATGCAGCTGTTCCGCATCAGTCTGAGGCTCCTCCTCCTTAGGAACCAAAAGTTCCTCCACAGCCTGTAGTTGGAGCTCCCTCTCAAGAGAAACTCATATGGCCTTTTTCTCATCAAACTTGAGATCTCTGTGAACCACTATCCTCCGACTGGTAGAAAAGTACACCTGATGGTTGTGAGGTGTATTAGTGTACCCCACAAGTATCCCCAACTGATCCAGGTGGATGTTGGTGGCCACCCACCTATCCCATTTGGAGCCCCACAATTGTCTCTTTCAGCTTTTTCAATTTCCTAAATTGTAGTAGTTTACTATTTTTAGCAGTTTTTTGGGTCCTGAACTTCCGGAGCCGTTTTAAGGCCCTAAACGACGTTTTTTGGGAAATCTGGGGCAACATGTGTCCATGGACTGATGTTGCCTCCCAAAGTGGTAGTACTCGGATAGATCTTTCTAACGAGCTATTGTACGCGTCAAACGGAGATCATATGCCAAAGTTACGACCCCTGGAAATTGATGTACCAATTTACCCAAACGGGGCCCACAATTTGGCATTTCATCTTCTAGGGTTAGGTTTTGGAATGTCAAGGGATTTCCATTGTTTCTCAACAATAAATAGGCCTTCGAGCCTCATTGTAACACAGTTTAGAATAGTTCAGAGGCATGTAGCCTCACATCTCTTCTCATAGATAAGCTACCATCGCCCTAGCTAGTTTGTTTCAATTTCTGGTTGTAAGCATATTTCAATATTTTCCATTAATGAAATGAAGTATTATTTCCGTTGCATATCTATGTTTATGGTTATCTTTGTGTTTTATTGCATTCCTGTTTAAGTCCAGATCACCAACTCTGTTGTCGGCTCAAGTTTCTTCCAAGCATCCTTCGTCACATGGAAATATACCGATGATCTAAAGATCTTAAAGTGACCGACATCTAGTCTCTTCTCGGAGAAAGATTCTTATGGTGTCTTCATCCGAAGTATGCAATGTGGGCTTCTATTATAAAAATAGACCATTGTGTTGCATGCCTTAGCCCACAAATGAAGTGGTGGGCATTGGTCATGCAAAATCGCTCAAGATGCCCACACAATCGTTATGTTCTTCCTCTCGTCCACCCCATTCTGTTGTGGGTTATGAGGTGCCATCAATTCCCATTTAATTCCTTACGTTGCACATAAGTACTTAAACTCTTGAGAGACATACTCTCCACCATTGTCACATCTCAAGGCCTTGATCTTCTTCCCTGACTCTTTCTCAACCAAAGCTTTGAACTCACAAAACTTTGAGAAGGTTTGGTCCTTCTTCTGCATGAAATAAATCTAGCATTTACGAGAAAAATCATCGATGAAAATCACATAATTCCTTTGCTTCGCATGGATGATGTCGAGAATGGTCCACACAAATTAGTATGAACTCACTCTAAGATCACTTCAGCTCGACTGTCTTGATCATGAAAGGAATAATTGGCATACTTTCCCAAGGTACAACCTTTGCATGTGTCCACTTGCTCAAGTTTACCTTTGGGAAGTCTAATAGAGATCTGTTGCATTATCTTCAAGGCCCCATGATGCAAGTGGCCCAACTGCCTATGCCATAACTCACCAATGTCTTGGCTTTACACCAATTCTTCTTTTGAACTCAATGCAGCACAATCATCTACCTCTTTTTTATAGAGATTCTTCACTCGAATCCTAATCCTCTTGGTTTGACCCGTGGCTATGTGTCTCAGGAATGCCTTTCCTTTACTGAATACAACATCATAGCCTTTGTCCTCCAACATCATGACTGATACCAAGTTATTCTTCAGTCCAGGAACATACTTCACATCTGTCAAGGTGAGAGGAGATCCATTCTCCCTCTGAAAAGAAACCGTGCCCACTCCTGAAACACTATACTTTCCGTCGTCACCCATCTCTATGCACATCTTGAGGTCTTTCTCCTCCAAGGTACTGAATAAACTTTTATTTCCAGTCACATGGAATGAGGCTCCACTATCAAGATACCAAACACAACCCACCATCGATGAAACCATACATGCGATGAGGATAAAATCCAATTCAAACTGAGAGGCTAATGCCTCATCTTCTGATCCTTTTGAGGATCCCTTCTTGGATTTCTTCAATGGGCAATTAGCTGCATAATGGCCCACCTCATGACAATTAAAGCATCTCACTTTAGATTTGTTAATCTTCTTCCCTCCCTGAGAAGAATTAGATTTGGATTGGGAAGCCTTCCTTTTCCCTTTCCTTGCCTTACTTACTAAGGCTAGATTTTCTTCGTCGTCATTCTTTGATGAAGAACCATCTCGAGTGCTTCTCTTGATCTCCTCCTACATGAGATCCAACCACATTCATTCCCAATCCATTAGTTTCTCTCTTCCATTCATAGAGTCTTGGTAGCTATTCCAGCTCTTTGGAAGACTGAGGAGAGCAAGCCTCACCATATCATCATCAGTTGTAGTTATTCCCACACTACCAAGCTCATCTGTGTAGGTGGTGAACCTGTTCGGATATCTAGAAATAGTATCGCCCTTCTCCATCTTGATTTTTCAAAGCTTATCCTTGAACTCCAGTTTCCTCTGGTCGCTGCTATTCTGATAGAGGTCCTTCAATGTCTTCCACATTGAAAACGGAGTCTCCTTCCCATGGAGACTCGAGAAAATATGGTCTTGAACTCCCTCTAGAAGAATCTGTCTCACCTTCGCCACACACTTCTTCCATTCAGCAAATTCTTGTGCATTAGCTACAGCTGGCTTGGGGATTTCTTGATCAATGAAATCCTTCAAACCATTGTCTTCTAATACCAATTCCATTCGATCCTTCCATGCTATGTAATTTGAGCTGCCATACAGAGCATACTCGAGTCTCAAGCCATTGGACGCCATTGGTGAACTTTGAAGTATGATAAGAATTGAATTTTAGACCTACAACCAAGAACTTCAAACTTCAAATCTCCCTTCTTAGTATACTATTCACAACTTCGATCACCTTTGCTCTAATACCATGTAGAAATTATCACTGTAGATTAACCTAATTAGGCAATATAACTAAAGCAAAATACTTAATCTACTTCTACAATTAAACTTGCGGAAGCTTAATCAATTTGAGCAAGATCAAGCAGAACACATATAATAGAGAAGAAGAATCAATACACATGAAACACAGAATAATACTCTAGGGAAAGCCTCATCTAAAAACCCTGCTATCTGTATTATCATACAAGTGGAAATATCTCAGGATTACACATAGCTTTAGCTCTCACAGCTATCCAGCTCTCAATACAATCCCTCACTGCTGCTCATAGACAGAATAGATTGCTCATATGCCTTCTCCTCTGCCCTCCAAGCCTCCTATTTCCTTGCACATTTTTCCCTGGGTGATCTAGCTGTAACCTTGTGTGACACTGATCTCACACACTGCTCCAACACACTGTAAAATTGCACAAATCTCAAGGAATGAATTCCTTCTACATCCAAGATATTTTATTATAGGAAAGTTCTTGCAACTGATAGTACACTCTCCCTATATTTAATCTCAACTAGGTATTTGCCTGAACTAACACACATGAGTTATTTATGAGAGAATCTTCAGTGATCTAGAGTACGCTAGTTTGACGCATGCATGCATTAACTGACTGAATTCACAATTAGTTCCTCAAACTGTTTGGATCTAATTTAACTGGACATAACTCAGTTAACAAAGCTAACAAATTACAACTTAAATACAACTCATATTTATCTCCTTAATTAATGGATAATCTCCTTAATTTAAGGGATAACTATTGCATGACTTCACAAAGACTTCTAGTTTGAATTTCTCCAACTAATTAACTCAAGATGAATTAATTAATTGTTTTCCAAGCAACTGGTAAGACTAAATTCGAATTTTAATTCTCAATTTTAATTCAGGGACAAATTAAAATTACAATATTCTTGTTGCCACATTTCAACATGAGGTCATAGCGTGCATTGTTGATATGGCCTTGCATTGATGACTGGACCCTAGTTAATATGGTGGTTATGCATTGATGCACTTCTTGATATATCTATATATGTTATTATGGTTATGTTGTACATGCATCACACTAATTTGGTGATCTTGCAGATAAGGTATCCTCCCCGAGTATGCTAAGGTATGTTTATTTATGGTTATTTGGTTTAGCTGGCATAGTATGCCTTGTAGGAAAGAGATCAGATGGCTAGCAAGGTGGTAGACTAAATAGAATCCCTATGAATAAGATGGGAAGCATGGTGTGGGGCACTCTTCTAACTTAGCAGACACCTTGATAAGAATGAGGGAAGAAATAACAGGTTTCAAAGCAGACAATGACAAAATCATGCAAGCACAAGAGAAGCAAGTAGAGGTGAATGCAATATTGCTTTAGAGTTTGTCAGATTTTTAGCGACAAGGACCTCTTCAAATTAGCCATGGACATGTGGATAGAAATAATGGGGCATATGGAAGTAGGTATCATAGTACACACGGTTCAGATAGATGTAACACTATCAAGGATGACAGATTGCTGGACACTCTGGATAGGAGAGGTACTGGACACAAGTATTACTCGACTTTTGGTTCTGATAGACATCATGGTCATCATCATTATCATCCCTACAGGAAGAATGATAGGGGATATTTTCCAGATGATTTCAAGAAGGCAAAGGCACCTACCTTTGATGGAGAGATGAAGAAATTGGAGGATGCAGAGGCTTGGTTTCTTAGCATGCAAAATTCTTTAGATTGCATTATTACTCAGAAAACATGAAAGCAAGGATAGCCCTTTTCAGTCTTAAAGGTAAAGAGGATATTTGGTGGGAAGATGTGAAGAATTTCAAGGACATACATGAGGATGAGTTGACTTGGCATGAATTTGAAAGGCTTTTTAAGAATAAGTACTTGTCTAAGAGGTATTATGATGATAGAGCTAAGGAGTTTTATGAGTTGAAGATGGGTTCTATGACAAATGAGGATTATACTAGAAGGTTTTTGGAGCTGTTGAGATATGTGCCTTACCTAAGAGATGATAAGGCCAAGGTTTAGAGATTCATCAATGGATTTCCCATTGTATACAAAGACTAGATTGAAGTTGATGAGGCTAGATTGTCGGAGGAGGCCATTCAAAAGTTGAAGCATTGTTATGAGCAGTTGAAGTGCAAAGTTGGGCCTAAACATGACTTGTAAAGAAATGACAAAGATAAGGGAAAATGGCCACCAAAGCGAGAAATACCTCAAGATGCAAATGAGAAAGATAATGCAGTTCCTTATAAGAGATTCACTGCAGCTGAGAACGAACATGGAGAGTAGAAGGCTAGAGGTGGTGGTAGGGAACCATTGCAGTGTTACATATGTGGTAAGGATCATCGTAAGAGGGATTTTTGGTAGTATCGGAGTGGCATTAGATCCTAGATCTACAGTGCTTAGGAAGTGCATATAGTTGGTGATATTGGTCATAGAATTCCTCGGATTTATGCACCTATGGAAAACAGGCAGGCGGATCATCAGGCATCGATCATTGAGATGGACGGTAAGCTTTGTGATCAATTTGTTTCTATTTTGATTGATCCTGGATCTAACTATAGTTATATTAATCCTGACCTGGTGAATAAGTGTGGTTTGAGAAAAGAAGTGCATGCAAAATCTTGGTTGGTATAGTTGGCTACTAGTACAAAGAAGCGAGTTCACCATTCAATAAGAGCTTGTGCATTTGAGTTAAATGGTATGCCTATAGTAGTGCATTTCAATGTATTTCCATTGGGATCATATAGTATGATTTTGGGTATGGGTTCAATATAACTTCACAAAACCAAAGTGGATTGCTTCGACAAGGCCAGTGAGTGTGTCGATGATAATGGGGAAAAGAGGACCTTGCAAGGAAATAACAATCCTACATTAGTGAGGATGGTTACCGCTATGTAGGCTAAGTGTACTTGGAGAATAGGTTGTGTGATGTTTGTAGTACACATTTTGAGTGACAAGGGTAAAGAGGTTGAGGATGCTAATGTGTTGAGAAGGTACCCAGTATTGCAGGAGTCTTGGTTTGTATCTCCTAAGGACATTTGGTTGGCTTGATGGGCCCTGACCTAGGTTCAGTGTTAGTTAGCCAAGAAAATCCGGACACTACTAGCCCTTTCGGCATCAGTCTACGAAGCCCAGACTGAAGTCTCACCCAAAGCAGTATGGTGGGTTGCAGGAACCAAGTTTCCGCACCTTGAGATGGTCGTGATGTCGGTTTTATACCTTAAACCCTTCCTTCGCGTAGATCGATGAGCCTTTAGGGCTTATCGATGTACTTTCTCTTTCGTCTCTTAGAACCCTCGCATAGGTATATGATTTTCCTTCGTGTAACCATACCTAGTGGCTCATGTACTTAGACATTTTTTCTATTGTGTTATTGTATAATTTCCTGAATTATCTTAAGTGTTCACCAAATTTACCATGCAGTTAGGATTATCTTCGCATAGACATATAATTAGTTGCATTCATATAATAGATAGAAACATATACATTAGCACATCAAATTAGCATTATAACATAAAACGAGAACTTAACATAACATAATCATATGCGATCCACAGAGGAAAAATACATAGTAAGTTTAGAATACTTCTCTTTATTGATGATTCAGACTCTCAATATAGACTCTATCTGCCCTGTGCACACAGCTGCAGGGGTCCGGTCACTCAATTGCATACTTCTACCCTATGCCTCTTCGCACTCAACTGCAAAACCTCTTCTTATGCTAAGACTCTCACTCTTATCTCTTTACATACTCATCAAATACTTCTACTTCACTTTTCCCTAGACTCCTCTAAGGCCTCGTTTTTATACAATCCCATGGTCAGTGGACCAAGGGCGGATCTCTAAAACTGACACAACCTATCTAGACTAAGGGAGGAAAACCCTTTTTGACTTTAGATATCTTCATGCTCCATGACCAAAAAATGCGGAGACTTTACATTTCTTTATACAAATTTCAGGCCTTCTGCCCCAAAACTTGTGTTTTTAACCCCAAAATTGACCCCCAGGGGACCCGTTCCCAACACATTTTAGAGTTTCCACCTCATAGGGAGGCATACTTTTCTATTGAGTTAGTGCTAGGGGAAGCTCCAACATCTAAAGTACCTTATAGGATGAGCAGACCTGAGTTGGTAGAGTTGAAGTTACAGCTAAAGGAAATGTTGGACAAAGGATACATAAGACCCAGTGTATCACCTTGGGATGCACTAATGTTGTTCATAAAGAAGAAATATGGTACTCTCAGATTATGCATTGATTATAGGCAACTAAATAAGGTAATGATCAACAACAAGTACCCTTTGTCGATGATTGATGATTTGTTTGATCAAATAAAGGGAGCAATAATGTTCTCTAAGATCAACTTGAGATCAAGATACTATTAGGTCTGCATCAAGGAAGAGGATATATTTAACACTGCATTCAAGATGAAGCATGGGCATTATGAGTTTGTTGTTGTTCCATTAGGTTTGAATAATGCTCCATTGACATTCATGTGTTTGACTAATTCTCCAATTAAGCTTGTTGACCATATAATTCAAATTGGAATGATCTGTATACATCTTAAAGTGTCTGCCCAAAAAATAGTGCCTAAACTTCTAGAGCGCGTACACCCTAGCTAATCCTTCACACTCTGTCGTGGAATAATTTTTCTCTGCTTTAGATGGCTTCCTACTTGTGAATGCTATAGGATGATCCAATTCTCCCTCACAGGCCTGTGTCAGCACGACCCCCAGCACAATACATGATGCGCCCATGTGCACATGAAATTCCTTCTTCTAGTCCAAGAAGACTAGGATCGATGCGGTGACCATTTTCTCTTTCAGCACATCCAAGCTCTTTTGACATTCATCATTCTAACAGAATGTAGCATCCTTTTTCAAAAATTTCTCCATAGCCGCGATGATCTGGGCATAGCTCTTGATGAACTTCCTATAGTATTCGGTATACCCTAGTGTTGTGCACAGCTGTTTCACATTCCTCGGTGCATCTAAGTTGATTATCACCATGATCTTCACGGGGTCTGCCGTCAATGCTTGTCTACATACTACATGACCCAACAGGATCCCAAAAGGGAGACAAAGTAGACACTTCTTCAGATAGAGCGCAATCTGGTATCTCCTACATGTATCTAGCATCAAGCGCAAACTCACCACATGGTGCTTGACCAATCCAAACACTATCCAATCGTCAAAGTATACCTCCAGAAATTTATGAATGAAGTCTTTGAATGCCGCAATGGCTATGCACGGAAATATTGTTGGTGTATTATTCAGCCCAAAATGTATCAAGGTGTACTCAAAACATCCCCATTCAGTCATGGAGGTCATCTTGCTTCTATCCTCAGGTGCAATTCTGATTTGGAGGTACCCAAAGAACCCATCAGTGAAAGAGTATGCTTCTTGGCCGCCTACGTTATCCAGGACCTTGTCAGTGAACGTGGTTAGGAAAGGATCATGCACACAAGCGTCATTCAAATTCCAGAGATCTACGCATATCCTAATTTCTTCTTTCTGTTTCTATTCCTAAACCACTATTGGGCTTACCCAATCAGATTCTTCGACTAGTTCAATAATACCTGCCATGAGCATCTTATCTAACTTAATGTAGACCCTTTCCTTATACTTCAAATTAAGGAGGTAAGGTATTTGTTTCATAGGTTTTGGGTCCAGTTTTAGGGTGATGTTCATGACACCCAGGTCTCCTATTATTCCATGCAGATCAGAAAACTTTGTGGGGAACAAATCCTGATATCCAGTTATGTCTGGATCCTCTATTTGTGGTCCTTCAACCTCATGGTGACCCTCGGTTTCCGAAATATTAATCTCGCTGGGATCCTCATATTCTTCTTCGGTAGTCAAGTTATAGCATTCCAGCGCGTGGCTCATCTAGGTAGTCCAACTAGGTTGAATCAGGTCCAAAGGATCCTGCAATATCCTAAAGATCGCTGCTTTAACCTCTTGCAGCAATGCGTCAATACAGTGAAACCCATCCTCAAAGTTGAACGTCATTATAAACCCCTCATGTAAGATGACCCATTCTTCAGTGCCATGGTGGAGCTCTGTTTCCATGTACCAATTCATTGGTATTACGTCCAGGGTATGACAAATAGATGCACCCATTCAGGCTGGGGCTCCACTCCATAAGCCTTAGTCCATTTGGCCAGGTGATCACGCGGATTATCCCTTCCATCATACTTGTCTGTCATCCATAATTTCGGCTGTCCAAAATGTATTCTTATCATCCTCCTATATTCGCACCAATCACTGAAATTATCCTTGTGCATACCCCACCATCTTGTGAGCATAGCAAGCAGTGCCCAATCTAAGGCCTGGAAGTGATGCTTCTCCAACACTTCTCTTTTAAATGCATCCAAAAAGTGATCAACGTCAGTTAGCCCATCATAGTGAGGAAGATTCCTTACCTCTGATGATAGGCAGTGCAATGTCTTGGTCATCATATTACAATGTAGCGTAGATACATCATGCAGCTGGTTCTACCAGTGCTCTAGTTCTTCATCCAAATCTAATGTGCAGGAGCTCTCACGGTCCCATGCAATACGTCCGTCTACTGTCAAATTTACCCAATCCTGGTCTCATTTCATTACCTTATAACTCTGGTCAAAATCGTCATCACTTTCATAATCACGGACTGGTTCTGTATAACGTGGTCCTTCTGCATGATCCAGTGGCACAACTACGCGAAGAAATTTCTCTTAAAATATCATATTTCACTTCTTCGGGTTGATTACCACATTCATGTCAGTGGCCCAATTGATCCAAAGGAGTGCAGGGTAGGGATTGCTATCATCCACAATTTCTATTACTTCAAAATCTGCTAGTGCACTCGCACCTTTGATGTCAACTGTTACCCCCTCTAGCATCCCTATTGGGATGATTTTATGTTGATTCACCATCCTTAACTTGATCGGATACCTCTGAAGCACAAGTCCCCCATTCTTCACTATGTCTGTTTTGGAAAAACATTCGCGTCAGATCCTAGATACAAGATAACTTGGTCCATTTCATATTCCCCTATCTGCGCGGCGAGTCTTTTCTCACGTCCAGACCTTGCCTTATGCTTACCAAGCTTTCATACTACATGTGGTTTTCTAGTAGTGTTGTCCTTGCTAATGCACCAATTGATTAGTTCGTGCAATCCCTTCACAGCCTTACTATCGTGGAGCAGTTTCATGTAGGTCTCTAAGAACGCGGTAATCGTGGATGGGTCCATTTCTTCAACTCGTTTCTCCTGAGTTCCTGAGGTAGAGGCCTTAGCGAAGCTTTTCTTTGCTTCCATAAATTTTTCTTTTGCGTGCTCCAAATGAAACCCAGTCTCCTTCGCTGGTGCTTTGCGGACCCATTCACCTTCTGCAAGTTACTTCTCTTTATCCTCCCCATTTTTCGTTCCACTCCGCAGCATAATGTTTATCTTAGGGTCTTCTTCACGAGGCTTAGCCCTCATCATCTAGAGGTTCTATGGAGGTTGCACCACATTTTCATGAATCTCAGCCAACAATATAGGGAAATCCTCAGTTGTATGGTCAAATTGAGTACAGTAGCAGCATGACAGTCGCATTGGCTTTTGACATTGTCTCACGTAGTGTCCTGGTCCTCCACAATTGTAACAAATTAGCTGCCCTCGACCTCTACCAGGCCCCCCTCCACCTCGACCTCATCCGCGCCCCTGATACTTATCTCATGCTCCCCTAGTGCCTTGGTTTGGAGACTATGTTTCTGCCTGCACCCTGTATAAAGGTGTCCTATCCATCATTAATTCGTAACTAT
Organism: Pinus tabuliformis; assembly: GCA_031772625.1. Taxonomy (NCBI): domain Eukaryota; kingdom Viridiplantae; phylum Streptophyta; class Pinopsida; order Pinales; family Pinaceae; genus Pinus; species Pinus tabuliformis. The sequence goes on from CM062804.1 coordinate 1,389,046,424, forward strand.
GGAAATTACACTCGTCATGAGCTACTTATTGACAAAAATTGCAGAAGATATGTTGTGGTGTCTGTATGAATTTCTGTAGCAAATGGCAGTTGTTAGTCGCATGTTTCCCAACTACTTGGCATATAGCACACCATAGCACATGCCCTGTACTTGGCCCTACCCCAACCTCTTGCCTTAGAGGCATTTGTCCCCCTGCTGCAACATAGTTCGCAAAGGCAGGATAGTGATCATTGTCATGGCCGTCACATTTTCATTTTAGGCACCAGACTTCTTCACGCACCTCCGACCGAGTTGTTTTGTCTTTCTTCAGACTTTGCATTTCGAGGAAAAGGTTCTACAACTATGTGTGAATCTACTGACCCCCCATATTAGCATCGTGCATTGGTGTCTCATGCAGTCTCATTGCGATTTCCAGAGTTTCGGCGTGGGTCGCAATCTTCTGTTGTGATAGCGCAACTCTTGGGTGGGTTAGGAGCGAGGCCACGAACCATTCACGGTGCTACCCATTAGTTAGGTTCATGTTGGCTTCACAGATCATACACTTCAATCTTTGATCCAAATCCCAAGGCATCTCCCCAGGCTTCCTCATGATCTCCTTGAATCCCACAATTTATTGCGCTTGAGACTTAGGTCTACTAAATTCTCTACTCAGCGCAGTCTGGATATCTTCCAATGTGGACATTAGGTTATTAGTATTGTACTTAATGTACCATGTTAGTGCACGATCCAGCAAAGAACTAACCAGCATGGCTTTCTTCATTTGGTCGTCTGTGATACCCTGATCTTCTCATATGGCCTTCGCGATGAACCAAAACTGATCCAGATCTTCATTTCCTATGCCCTTGAATACATGTAGCTTTACGGAGTTTTCCATATTGAACATTGTTGGAGGTGGCGATGGTGTGGGCGATACGGTTAGTGGTCGAGGTGAGAATGGAGGTGGTGTGGATGGATGGGATGAGGATGGAGGCAGTGTAGGTATTTGGCAACCCTTGTCTTATCAAATGAATAGCGCTTAGTGGAGAAGCATACACTACTCCTTTGTCGTCACTCAAAGGAGGTTCAATCAGCGAGCTATTCTCAAGACCTTTTCTTCCTCTGTCCCTTTTATAGGCACTTTCAAGTTCAAATCCGGCCGTTCCCCCCAAAATCGGTTCTTTAATGCCAGATTGGCAGCTAATGTTCAAAGATCTGGTCCATAAATTTTGACTTAAATTCTGTCCCCCCGCTCCCTTTGGCCATTTTTACATTTTCAAATCATGAACAGTGACTTTAACGGTCGCTTTCTAGATTTCCTGCATGGTTTTCCCTTTGGTAGCACATCTCCCTGTGCGCTTTTGCAGGCTCTATGACATTTCTTCGTTCCAAGTAGTTCCTCAATCGCGCAGCTCTCCAACCCAGGCAGTGTAGTTTATTGTCCTGTGCTTCCTTTCAGTTGCGTAGAGTGCTAAGACTGGGCTTCCCTCATATAGTCACCTAGTTGGATCACCAGTGTATGGCTTCAATCAGCTGCCATTCACCTTCCCTGGGAAGGGTTCTCCATTCAACTTGACTAGCAGAACTGCTCCACCATCGTTAATCTCCTTCATGACATATGGCCCTAACCAATGCATCCTAAATTTCCCTATAAATTTATCAAATTTACTATCATATAACAAGACCAGATCATTTACCTTGAAGGTGTGCAGTTTGATGTGCCAATCATGCCATGCCTTTTCGTGTTCCTTTTGAACTTGTTGATGAAATCCAGCTAGAAATCAGTGCTCCTCAAGCTCTGCCAGTTGTGTGAACCTCTGTTCCAAGGCTCCATGATCTGCCATTCCTGTGAGTGTCATTATGCACAGACTAGGTACAATGTATTCCATTGGCATCACAGCTTCTATGCCATACACGAGTCTGAAAGGCATTTTCCCAGTCATCTTCTTGCAAGTCGTTCTATAGGCCCATAGCATTGTGGGTATGTGCACATCCTAGTGATTTCTCTCATCATTGCAGACCTTTGTCAGTGCACTCTCCGGTATCTTATTGAATGCTTCCACCATCCCATTAGCCTTCGGATGATAAGGCGTACTTTTCTAATGATACACCTGGAATTCTTCTATCAACGCACTGATTGTTTCGTTAAGAAAGTGCGTAGCATGATCGCTCATCAAGATCTTTTGACATCCAAATATTGTCAACACATATTCAAAAATAAACTTTACTACTACCGCGTTGGAAATTGAATGATGCTTGTGTGCATGATCCTTTCCTGACCCCATTCACTGATGAGCTCCTAGATAATGTAGGCGTCCAAGAAGCATACTCTTTCAGTGATGGGTTCTCTAGGTACTACCACATCAAAATCGCACCTAAGGATAGAAGCAAGACGACCTTCGCGACTGAATGGGGATGTTTTCAGTACACCGTGATGCCTTTTTGGCTGAAGAATGCACTAGCGATCTTTTCGCGCATAGTCATTATGGCATTCAAAGACTTCCTTCATAAATTTCTGGAGGTATACTTTGACGATTTGACAATGTTTGGATTTCTCAAGTGCCATGTGGTGAGTCTATGCTTGATGCTAGATACATTTAGGAGATACCAGATCGCGCTCAATCTGAAGAAGTGTTTGTTTTGTGTCCCTTTTGGGATCTTGCTGGGTCATGTGGTATGCAGACAAGGATTGATGGTAGACCTCGCGAAGATCGCGATGATAATCAACTTGGATGCTCTAAGGAATGTGAAACAGTTGCGTGCAACTATAGAGCATACATGATACTATAGGAAGTTCATCAAGAGCCATGCCCAAATCATAGTGCCTATGGAGAAATTGTTGAAAAAGGATTCTACGTTATGTTGCAATGATGAATGTCAAAAGAGATTGGATGTGTTGAAAGAGAAAATGGTCACTGCACCGATCCTAGTCTTCCCGAACTAGAAGAAGGAATTTCATGTGCACATGGACGCATCATGTATTGTGCTACAGGCCATGATGACACAGGCCAGTGAGGGAGGACTGGATCACCCTATAGCATTCACAAGTAGGAAGTTGTCTAAAGCAGAGAAAAATTATTCCACGATAGAGCACGAAGGATTATCTATGGTGTATGCGCTCCAAAAGTTCAGGCACTATTTGTTGGGCGGACACTTTAAGATGTATATGGATCATTCTGCATTGAAGTACCTGGTCAAAAAGCCTATGTTGGGGGGGGGGGGGGAATATGTAGGTGGCTATTGTTGTTCCAGGAGTATGACTTCGAAGTTATTGTAAAGCCAGGACGACTGAATGCGGGACCTAATCATATGTCGCGCATTGAAACTGGAGAGGAACCTACTAATTTGGAGGAAGGACTGCCTGATGCAAAAATATTTTCAGTGTGCGTTGTGGACAGTCACTTTGAAGATATTATCCACTTCTTGATGATAGGATCGGCTCCGGAAGGTTATAGTAGCCAACAAAAGAAGGAACTAGTAGTGCATGCGGTAGACTTTTCTATCATTGCAGGGCACTTGTACAAAATGGGGTCAGACGAAATATTGTGACATTATGTGCCTGAATTTGAATGAAGCAACATCCTTGCTGAGGCTCATGGAGGAGCTGCAGGAGGACATTATGCAGGGAAAGAAACAACGTACAAAATTCTACGCGCTTGTTTGTGGTGGCCAACCATGCATAAGGATTCAAAAGCATATTGTAGGGAATGTGACCCATGTCAAAGTACTAGTAGGCTATCGCAGAGGGATGAACTACCTTTGATGCTGCAAGTGACATTATAACCATTTGAGAAATGGGTGATTGACTTTGTGGGTCCAATTTAGCCTCAAGGAAAGAAGATAGGTGCATGGTACATCATCACCACGACTCAGTACTTGACCCAGTGGGTGGAGGCACAACCTATGAAGGACTGTACATGTGTGACAACAACAAAGTTTATTTTTGAATATGTGTAGACAAGATTTGGCTGTCCAAATATCTTGATGATTGATCGCGGTATGCACTTTCTTAATGAAACAATTAGTGCGTTGACAAAAGAATTTCATGTGTATCATCATAAAAGTACGCCTTATCATCCACAGGCTAATGGGACAGTGGAAACATCCAATAATATATTGGAGAATGCCCTAATGAAGGTCTTGAATGCTCAGAGAAATGACTAGGATGTGCACGTACCCGCAGTGCTATGGGCCTACAGAACGACTTGCAAGAAGCTAACTGGGCAAATGCCTTTCAGACTTGTGTGTGGCATAGAAGCTATGATGCTAATGGAATACATTGTATTGGTAGAGGGAATTACTCCCCTAGGGCTTTTTGGGTGAAACCCTAGCAGACTGAAAGTTGTCTATTCGAAGAAACATGCATTCATACAGCCATTATGCTATTACAAGCAAATTCTATGATAAGGGTACGTACCTTCGGTCCTACGTTTGAGAAGCCCTTTAGGGTCCAAACCCTTCTTGGAGTTCCCTTCTTCTCTTTTGTCCTGCAAAACAAACAATTCAAAGAACATAGCAGTACATGGACAAAAACTTATAAATAAACCATCTTCATGTCATAAAGAAAGGTAGTTAGTTATGAAATCCAAACAACCATTTACACATGAATTCAAAACATGAATATCATTAACATAAAGAAGATTCATTTCAGGAACCAAGACATGTGTTTCTTTTATTATAGACAAATAAAGTACATAAAAAGGAATATGTTCACCTGAGTCACCTTCAGCAGGCTCCAAGCAAAGCTTCCTTCCGGATCCGTTCCAGCATCAAGCCTCTAACAAAACTCCTTCCATGACTCTCTCCATGATGTCATAAATGGTGGATGAACATCAACACACAAGGAAACAAAGGTTTCCTGTACAAAATGGGGGAAGTGCAGAAGGCACAAGGGACTTCAGACCTGGTCAAGGGAAAAATCTCAGCATAATAACCTTTCTCTCTCTTCTCTCCCTTAGGCCTTCCCTTTGAGGTCTTTTTATACCATCTCCAAAGTAGTTTTTTAGTTAGGAGTTGGTTGGGAACAGTTGGGCCACGGGCACTAACAGGTGATCAGCAGGTAAAACCCGCGATCTCCACCCAAAAAGAAGGAATTTTATATTTTTTTAAGTGTTTTAATACATACACGTGGGTTGGATATACACAGACCCGCGTATACACACGTTTAACTCAGGGCAATGTCGCGTGTAAGGGATAAAACACTGTTTTTTAAATTTTAGGACCAGGTCTGGAAGGAGGGGTTGCCCTAGGCCATGAGTACAGCATCAAAAACCATAAGAGTGAGATTTGGAGCTATAACAGATTCCCCCTAATATATGAGGTGAGAAGGGGTACATGATGGCCAAAATATATTATGCGAGTACATGGAAAGGAAGTCTGTCAAAAACCGAGGAGGACTTCACCAGAATTCAGCTTGCCAAGCCACCAAAGGAGATCAGAAAGAAACACTGTCTGAGGCGGGCATACCCATGCTCAGAAAAAGTAAAGCATGTCCGCATATCAAGTACAAGCGGATCCACTAAGTATACAAGTATAAATGACTGAAAGATACATAATGGATCATCTGATCATAATGAACAAGTACATGTCTGAATATCACATATAAGACTGTCAATGATGCTGAAAGATGCAACGAATCACTGATATCAAAAACTGATCCCAAAAGGTGCCAACTGAACATGATGGAATAGGATGGTACTACACTGCAAACTCAGGTGCCAGCATATAGAATGTCGCCATGACTGACTGCAACATATAAAGTGGAGTGGTATCAACTAGCAGCAACAGGAGCAACTGTCAAGTGAACCAATGAATGCTGATACAACCTGAGGTCTTCACCGACCGCCGTGGTACATTTCTACACCATGGGAATAAATGATCTGAAGTCGACCATGTGAGAAATCATTTGATTACCGGTCATTGATGTATACCGTTAACAAACGCGAGACTACTCACTGATAATGATAATGAGTGTCAAGGTACCCAGTACAATCTAACAAGTGTGAATAGATGAGCTGGAGTCGAACACCTGTAAGAATCTATCGATCAGGAGACAATGATGGTTTCCCACTGTCGATAGCAAAGGATCTGCCACTAATGACTACAAACCCCAAGGTACTGCCAAATGGACTCTAGATCTTTGCCCCAGAGCAATGAGTCGGAGTCGATAGGGAAAGATCCACTAGAAGGAAGGCATTAAGGCATCCTTCATCAATCTAGCACGAGTGTAACCCGTAGGCCAATAATGTGGAAGGAATCAGACGAAAAAGATGTAGTAACCCAACCGAAGTACGTTTCTGGCGTACACAAGATGTGGCTAGCGCACGGCAGAAACCCTCTGAACCGACCAATAATGAAAGCTGACACAGAGGCGAGGTATCCACCAATAGGGTCAAATGGAAACCAAGGTACTGCACGAATCCCAATGTGTGATAATGTAAGCTGATGTCGAACGCAAGGGAAACCACTCAGTCAAAGACCCATGATACTGATCGATGCTGAGCACAAGGTGACCTATCAATAATGAAAATAGGGCCAGGGTGCGGCTCTAGGCCTGTCCTCAGAGCAAGGTGTCGTCGTCGATAAGGACAAGACCCGCCAGCAAGAAGTCAATGGGGACCTTCTCAAACCGGCATGAGTAAAGGACCAATATAACTGATGTGATGATAGACATGAAACTAACAACCAGGGATGGCCGACTGAAAAATGAGTCAAGAGACACCGCAGAGAGGCCGACTCAGGCTAACTTCCCTTGAACAAAAGCACGACTCAATGTGACTGTGTGACAGCATATGATGACTCTGTATAAGTTCGCCATGCAGGAGGCACGAACGAACCCTCCATATGATTGGAAGAGATAACCAATCGGGGGAGAACTGACTCAATAACAAGGTTATGGCATACCTAAGTCAAACTAAATCCCACCCTTGTGGAGGAGACTTTGTTTTGAGTGCTTTGTTCAAGGGCGACATGACTGACTCTAGCTGCCAACAATAAATGGAAATAATGTCCCGTTCCCACTCTTTTTGGAATATTTAATTTTTTTGTCTTTTTCTGTTAAGCCGGAAAAAGAATAAAAGAATGCTATGGTACAGTGGAAAGAACGAGTGTCGGTGAAACAGGTGATCTAGTTCCTGGGAAGGGAATGTTCCTATGCTCAATGCAGGGAGGTGAAAACTGGTCAGTGACACTCAAAGGTATGTTCCTTCCACGGGTCAAGGTGTGTCAAGCTGCAGAAGTCAAAGGTATGCAAGGTTGATTTTGCAGACATCATGGTCAAAAGTTGGCTTAAACACGAGTCCAAGTGAAGCCGGCTCTAGGCCAAAAGGTGCAAGTGGTCAACATGCAATGCAGTAGTACAACTCAACACAAAGGAGCCTCTAGGGTATATGGCTAGAACAAAGCGGAGAAGCTAAGAGGAATGAGATTTCAACGCATAAGTCATGGTGGGACTATATAGGACTCTCGAGCCTACTCAAAACGGAGCAGCATGGGCAACAAATGTCAGTGAGGTGCTAACTAGGATGCCCATGTAAAGGATGGCTCTACCATCGTGTCATGATTTAAAGAATCGGCGAGTGAAGACACCACAGCATTCATAGCATAGACATAATCGCGCCCAAGTAGCATATTAAAGTCTAAAGGGCTATCAACCACCATCATATCGATTAAGATAGTCTTCCCACCTAAAGTGATAGGCAATTCAGGAAGAACACCCATAGATTTACCAGGTCTTCTATCATAGGCTAACAACTGACGCTGAGCTATCAACAACTTTGGGGAACCCAAAGCTTTCCAGGTCAAAGAGGATATAATACTTGTAGAGGATCCTTCATCCACTATACATCGATAGACATTTGTGGAATTAACCCTGACCTTTATTTGGAAAGGTGCAGCGGAAGGAAGACGAGGCTCAACAAGACTATCCCAATTAAAGGAAACACTCTTAGAACTTGGAGGGGGAACATTCGAAGAAACCGGAATGCCCCCTATACTAGAAGACTCTGTACTAGAGATCAAATAGACTCTTTTGTTAGGCACTTCACCCCCCAAAAGAGGAGTGTAAGAGCTAGTGATCGGTTGATGGGATTGATGAGAAACCATATCAAATCTAGGAGTAGAAGTACTTTTAGACTCGGACCATATCTTTTGAACCTCTGGAATACCAGGGCATAAATGAGTAAGATGGTCTCCCTTGCATATCTTACAAGGGAACTTAGGTTTAAAACTTCTACGTCCAGGTTTCTTATCAACCTCCATTCCGCCAACATGACTAGCAGTGGTTTGCGGAGAGTCCTGAACATGACTTGCAGAGGTCAGTGACTCTTTGCTAGTATGACTCGTAGTGACTAGACCTGTTCCCCCAGCATGACTTGCAGCGGCTGAAGACTCATCTTTAACATGACTCGCAGAGGTTGATGATGAAGTGCTAGTGTGACTCGCAGTGATTAGACTTGTGCCCCCAGCATGACTAGCAGTGGCTGAAGGCTCATCTCCAACATGACTTGCAGAGGTTAAAGATGAAGGGCTAGTGTGACTTGCAGTGACTAGACTTGTGCCCCCAGCATGACTTGCAGTGGCTGAAGGCTCATCTCCAACATGACTGGCAGAGGCTGAAGATGAAGGGATAGAATTATTCTTCTTCTTTGACTTCCTCTTTCTCCTCTTTTTAGATTTCTTGTTACAAGAAGGAGGAGAAGAAGGAATCGCAGATTTCTCTTTGAAAGAAGATGAACAATTAGCACCCATGTGATGCCCTTGAAATAAAGCATTCAACTGAGAAGCTTCAAGAGCATTTGGAATATTCGGAGTGGACCACAGCCAAACGGGTAGTCCAACATTCAACCCAGGAATATTCAAAGTGGCCATCAAGGGAGTACCAACGTTTCCAAAGAAAGGAAAAGCACCAGGATCCCCTTTTTGGAGGGCACCTTGGTTGGTTTCCACAGGAATATTGGCCATATCTAACTGATCCAAAGACCCTTCCCCTACGGGAATATAGAAATAACTTTTCAAGGAATATGGATAAGCAATCAAAACCTTTGCCCTTGAGGAGGCAACTCCACAACTTTTGAAAGAACGACCAAAAGCCTTTCAAGATCAGTAGACTGGTAAGCTGGTCACTCAGAACACAAAGTCCAAACGTCACTAGACAAAAATACCTAAAGCCAACTATATACAAGGAGCAAAGAGCACCCACTAAAAAGTCCCTAAAGATATTAGCCAGTCAAACAACTTCCAAGTATTTCTGCTCCGGGTGGTGAGGACCGGACACCAAAATACAAGAAAGTGGAGTCAGGGGCCTTCCGAAGATAGTCTGGGATAATGACGGCCCAGTCCTATCAGTGAAGGTATTAGAGGAAGTTATGGTGACCTCCTAACAACAGCCTGCACCGGTGCAAGCCCCCAAGCTTCGCAAGGGTGCCCTCCAGTAGTACTGTCGAGAGTGATGCAACGTCAACCTCAGGTGCCACGGGATTCCCCTCCGTAGCCACCTGTGTAGTTCCCTAGGAGTAGCAACTATGGATACCAACTCATCGCAGAAGCCAGGCGGAACAGTCGTGAGGTAAGTTCAGACAAGTAGGAGAGGGGGTATCTCTCTTCCCTGTCTTTAAAGACCCTCGTGCTTAACTCCCAGATCCAGAGCTTTCCTGGTCTTCCTAACGCTATTGGATTTTCTCTCGTTATTCAGACTCCTACGTTTGACGTTTATATGGCCTTGGAGAGTTAACTCTCCACTCGCCTAATCCAAGGCCCTAAAATCCTAATCTTGTTGGTGTAACTGACTAAAACAAAAAGTTCTAGTGAATTTTAGTTAGCGCTTGATTTTATTAGGCTGTTCTTTAAGTCACCAGGTAACGGAAGTGAAACTAGTGGTGTTTTTTGACGCAAAAGAAATTAATAAAAAACTTAACTATATGCACATGCACTTTTTCGTTTTTCGATGAAGAGCAATTTCTATAGGGTTCAGAGGTATAAATTTTCCTTTTCTTTTCGTTAATGCACACTTCATACTCACAAAAGCTAACAAAGCTATATATGCCTAAAAATGGGATGCAAATCTATCCTAATGCAACAAATATATGCTGATGCAACAAAAAATGAAAGTTGCTTGCTTATCAATCTTTATCTTGCCACTTAAAATGTCTAGATGGAATATGAGATGTTACCATTCATTTCGTCTAAACACTAAAAACAAGTTCTAAGACAAACATAAAGCACTTTCACTTCACTAAAAGGAAACCAAATGAAAAGCAAGTTCAAGAAAGAAAAACTAGGATTTTCAAAAGATTTTCTTCAAAGCAACAAGCAAAAAAGTCTTTTCAAAAATGCTCTCAACAATACTGAAACTTGTGATTGAAGAATAGGCAATTAAACACTTTTGTGAATCAACACCACTCAATGGATGAAAACTCAACAAAAATAAATGTGCTTGAAATCGATCTTAACAATCAAAAGCAGCAATGAAAGCTTTGGAAATGAAAACCAAAAGATCAAAAAGACAAATTCCAAGAAAGTGTTAATCAACAACTTTCATGAAACAAAGAAGTGGATGGTCACAAAAAGCGGTTTTGTCAAGCAAACAAAAAGTCACCAAAAGCAAGATTAACACAAATATTGAATTCAATCTCCCCACCCTAATGAAACAGAGCATCCAAGATTCCTAGCAAGAAATCTTGCGTGCTTTAGCAAAAACCGATGACGCTTGCAATAAACAAAAACAAGACCAATACTCCTTATAATCAGAGAGAATTCGGAACGAGATGCTTGCTGTAGAACAAATAACTGATACTGGAAAATGACTGTTTTAGACTGACTCAAATCACCAGACGAACCTTCAGAGACTAAAAAGATTTATAGATCTTGAAAATTGCAATATATATGCGACTGTACTTAAGTACAGGTTGCGTGTATACGCGACTGTGTTTGAGGAAACTTGCGTATACACAGGTTCACTCAAAGAAACAAGTGTATATACACCTCTGTATCTAAGAAAAACAACGTGTATGAAAAGCTTCAAGAAAAATAAAAAACAAACTGAAGAAACTGGCAAAGCTTAAAGTTCAAGAACAGACCAGATAGTAACAGCAAGCAGACAAGGTAGCTGAGCCTTGATTGGCTTGAAAAACACCCAAACTAGGAACAACAAGAGTGTTGTCCCCAGTGGAGTCGCCAATTCTGATAGAGGGAATTACTCCCCTAGGGCTTTTTGGGTGAATCCCTAGCAGACTGAAAGTTGTCTATTCGAAGAAACATGCATTCATACAGCCATTATGCTATTACAAGCAAATTCTATGATAAGGGTACGTACCTTTGGTCCTACATTTGAGAAGGCCTTTAGGGTCCAAACCCTTCTTGGAGTTCCCTTCTTCTCTTTTGTCCTGCAAAACAAACAATTCAAAGAACACAGCAGTACATGAACAAAAACTTATAAAGAAACCATCTTCATGTCATAAAGAAAGGTAGTTAGTTATGAAATCCAAACAACCATTTACACATGAATTCAAAACATGAATATCATTAACATAAAGAAGATTCATTTCGGGAACCAAGACATGTGTTTCTTTTATTATAGACAAATAAAGTACATAAAAAGGAATATGTTCACCTGAGTCACCTTCAGCAGGCTCCAAGCAAAGCTTCCTTCCGGATCCGTTCCAGCCTCAAGCCTCTAACAAAACTCCTTCCATGACTCTCTCCATGATGTCATAAATGGTGGATCAACATCAACACACAAGGAAACAAAGGTTTCCTGTACAAAATGGGAGAAGTGCAGAAGGCACAAGGGACTTCAGACCTGGTCAAGGGAAAACTCTCAGCATAATAACCTTTCTCTCTCTTCTCTCCCTTAGGCCTTCCCTTTGAGGTCTTTTTATACCATCTCCAAAGTAGTTTTTTAGTTAGGAGTTGGTTGGGAACAGTTGGGCCACGGGCACTAACAGGTGATCAGCAAGTAAAACCCGCGATCTCCGCCCGAAAAGAAGGAATTTTATATTTTTTTAAGTGTTTTAATACATACACGCGGGTTGGATATACACAGACCCACGTATACACGCATTTAACTCAGGGCAATGTCGCGTGTAAGGGATAAAATACTGTTTTTTAAATTTTAGGACCAGGTCTGGAAGGAGGGGTTGCCCTAGGCCATGAGTACAGCATCACAAACCATAAGAGTGAGATTTGGATCTATAACATGTACCTAGTCTGTGTGTTATAGAAATTTTTGGGCACTGCAACCCCAATCATATATGTCCATAAACCAAGGGCTCCTAAGTCCCTAAAAGTGTTGTTCCAACTCTTAAAAGAACAAGTTCAACTGATTACATCAGCTCGCAGAAGTTCTCCATGAAAAACTACTCAGAACTGGTCAAAACTGGACCATCTCATCTGCTCCATGGTCAAAGTGCGCTGCATCCCACCTAAATGAACACAGGAGGTGCGATGGGCGAGGGTGGACAAATGGCAGAGTCAATTTGCGAGGTGGAGGATCATGGAATCTTCTAGAAACTTCTCCTGTGACACTTGCCTCTCTGCATTTGCCCAGGGATGAGTAAAAGATCATCAATATCCAAGTGGAATAAAGAAATATCAGAGAGAGGACACTAATCAAATCTCAGAAGCTGACTCACCCCCCTTGCAAACATCTATATATGGATCCCTCATCCCAGAGATCCAAAGGCTGGAATTTTGTATCTTGTAAGGAAGTGCTGCTAGTTTCTTGGTGTAACATCGTAGTGTTGGGTGATCTAAGCTTTTCATGAGGTGAAGAAGGGCTTTCTTGCTGAGAGGATGACATTGGGTCAGAACAATTGGTTGTAATCCTCTTTGCTTTTCTTGATATTAATAAAGCTATTCAAGTTTTCCTCCACATTCTTGTATGATTGATGATATATGCATTTGTGTGGTCAATATATATTTGGTCCTATATTGTTTATGATAGTAGATCTCTGTTCTTGGATAGTGTTATGCTGCTTTGATTCCACAGGTGCTCTTTGAAGCTAGGTAGACGAGGAAGTGAGTGGCAAAGATCTATCAGAAGGGAGAGGAATCAAGCAAGGAACCAAGCGCAAGATAGAGGTTGGTCTCCTTTGTTCCCCTCTTATCTACTTCTCATAAAGGAAAACGGAAGTATTTTTAGTTTGTTTGTTTCTAATATAGCTACCAATCTTAGTGGGACTAGTAGCTCTGCATAGACACTAGATTTCCCGATAACAAAATGGCGACTCCGCTGGGGAGCAAATAGATTGTTTGTTTGTCTATATTTGTTTGCTTTATAAACTTACAGACGGAGCCTGAAGTCAAGCCAGCTAGCCTTCGAACTGCATTTGCTATGCAAGTGCAAAGTATATCAATGATGCTTCAGTCTATCTCCGGGTTTTTGTTTATGAACTAAACAGTCGATTTAAAAACTCTCTAATTGCCCTTGTGGTGGCTCTAGTAACCTCCTTAGATCTACCCCTGTGATTTATTTACTGATTATCACTTGCTCAGCCTAAATCCCTGAACTGTGCTACAAACTGTGATCAAGAACTGGATCAAAAGTCTCGCACTGTACCATCGCACCCTCTCTTCAAGGATATCAATATGCATCGAACTTCCCGTGTGATGTAGGTGGGATTCATATTGGAATCCCTGTGTAACAGGTGCGCTGATCAGAAAAGGCTAATTTTGCCTTCATACTTTGGTTTTTCTTCACTCCTTTCAGCTCTATTCAGGAGTTTTGCTGTCTGTAGTCAGTATACCTCTGTTGGAAATCCCCTTCCTTACCATTATTCCGCCTCCATGTACAAAGAACTGTAAATGTTTTTATGTATTGTGAGCCATTTTCAGTTCTCTTTTACAAACAAGTAGCGTAATTGAACTGTCGTTTCTTGATTTGGAAGTGTCGCAAGTGTCATTTTCAGTCATAGAAGAGAATCCGATTGTTCTTGATAGTTGATTACACTGTTACTCTTGTATTTGATTTGAATTAGTAGTTTTCAAAGTGTCGAAAGCAAGTTTTCAATTCCAAATCACAAAGTGTCGTCATTGTCTTCATTGTGTCTTGAAAAGAAGCTTGTTAGTAATGTCGCTTTGAAAAATAATTCAGATTTGCGCTTAGCTTTCTTTTTATCATTCACACATTAAGAAGGCTGAAAACAAATACATGCATGTGCATTTTCATTTAAACTGCTTGTTGGTTTGATTTAGGACAGTGCATATAGTGTGTGCTCTCTGCTCTATGTTGAAATAATATCATCTCTCTTTCTTTAGTAGCTAGGATTTTCATTGCAAAAAGAAGATTAAACGATTGTTTATCATCTTATATTGCATTTTAGGAATTGCATATCTACATCACGTGGTGAACTTGAAAGGAAAATTTCTTAAGCAAGACCAATTGTAAAATAAATTTAATGAATCTAAAAATGCTTTGGAACCTAACGCACAACATTTAGAGGTCTAGGCTAAAGACGTATTCTGGCATCATAAAGCCTGGTAACTATTGTTTTCATTGCTGGTTGGGTGATTCCTCCACTTTGAGATGATAAGTGCCAGTACGGAATTTTTCTCCCACGTACTGTCGAGTATATATTGGGAGACCACAATAGGCTATATCCTTTATCCGTAGGAAGCCGTGTCTGCCGTCCTATCGATCGCAATGCACTTTCGGGAAGATTGACTGCGGTATCGTAAAAAGTATTCTGCAGTTTTGCGATTGGTTTGGTAATCCCTCTGTCTAGATTTCCAAAGTAGTCTCTTTCGTTCCTTTTCAGACTCCTTAAAGGAAAAGGTCCATCTGAGCACTTGTCACTTCAAGCTCATTAAAAATCGAAGGCGACTAGAGTCATCTTTTGTTTTTTCTCGACTCTTAAAAATTGAAAAAAAAAGTTGTGTCAAAGCGTCTAAAATTCATTTAATTAAAAAATAGATATCCCCTTGATTTTTAGTTGATTGAGTAATCCGCAACGTGGAAGAAAGTCAATTGAAACCCCATCGTTCGCGGAGGCTTACGAGTCAACCGTCTTTGTCTCCAGAATCAAAACTGTCACGGACAAAGCAAACTCGTTTAACTGGTTCAAAATCCCCTAATAAAGTTGGAACAAGTGTTCCGACACCATCGGAGACTCCGATTACTCCAAACATTTCTGGTATCCCTGCCTTTACAGAAGAAGTTCCGCAGCCACCAAAGGACAGTAGAGCTGATCCTAGTGTGAAGGTAAACACTTGTATTACTGAACCAGCTCCATCTACAGCTGATTCGGAAGGTGTTATTCCCCAAACATCTGTCGCTGCAGATTCTATATCTTCTTCAGCACTAGAAATATTTTACGGACCTGACGGTCTACCTCTTCCACCTGGTCTGATTGCTATAGAAGAGATTGTAGAGGATCCTCCAACTAGTACTCCATCGCAATTTGGAGTCGGGATCAACCTATATCCTTCTTCATCAGAAATTAGTCTACCATTATCGGAAGCTCTTGTAGAATCGCTAGGAAATATTTTGGATAGACTAGAAATGTTTGAACAACCGTCGACATCTAGGACTGTGTCATCTGACACAACGACGGCAGAACTTCCTACTGTCACTCCAACAATGTTCGTTGGCGTACCATCTGTCCCAACTAGCTCTCAATTGCTAGATGGGGCCCACTCAGGGGCTATTTCGATAGTATGGTCCATTCCTGTTTGTTCATCCAGAATAATATCTGGGAACTCTTATGTTGACTCTCAGGAAATTGATCATTCACGGTGTCAATTTGGGCAGTCCGGTCCTCAAGGGCAAACCATTCCTTTAAGTACCAGATTACCGCCGTATGGGGGGCAATATACCCTTTCATTGTCTCCTCTGAGAGGAAAACCATATGAGAGTTCACAACAAAATTCAGGTTATGTTGGAATTACATCTAGCGGTTGGGTGCCAATACTGCCTCAACAACCAAGAGTTGTATACTTGATGCAACAATGTTTACCTATGTCAAATATACCAACTACGTCGGCTATTGTGACTGTGTCACAAGTACAAGCGTTGCCTATTGTATGCCAACCTCAGGTTTCTTAGGTTGTAATGCAACAACCTCTTATCCCTGTGACTCAACCATAATCGCCAACTAGTGGAATGACACAGGCCCAAACGGGTACAATTACCCCTTATCTTGGTCAAACAGCTAGTATTGGACAACAGCACATGCCTTCACAACCATGGCTGGTACAATATCAACAACCGCAATTCCAACAAGTTTACCAAGGATCCGAGCAACAAATCTTTGCAAATAATGGGCAGCCGTATATTCAAAACAATCAAAATCAACCATTCTATAATGGTTATGCCCATCAACCTTACCAAAGTTACCAACATCAAATGCATTATGCTGGTATGCAAAGACCAACTGCTCAGGCAATTCCATCTTATCCTGGGTATGCTTCGCCAAACCTGAATCAGCAGTTACCCTTTGTGGCGACTTTAGAGTTACCGAATTTAAATCGGCTAATGAATGATCCAATTGCTTACGCCCCTTGGTGGCCAACGATTCCGCATAAACTTCTGTCAGATATTCGTAAATTTAATGGAAATCAGGGTGAAGACCCGTCGAATCATGTGATGACCTTTCATCTGTGGTGTTCATCGAACACCCTAAATGATGATTCGATTAGGCTTCGCCTTTTTCAGAGAACGTTAACTGGTCCAGGAGCAAAATGGTATATCGAGTTACCTAGAGCTTCATTTGATAACTTCAGTACCCTAGCCACAACCTTTTTAACCCATTTTCAGTTACCCATAAGGTACAAAACGAGAACAGAACTTCTTACCAATTTCAAGCAAACGATGGCCACTCACATATCCGATCATATTCATGAGTGGCGACGTCGTCGTAGAATGGTAAAAACGTACGTTCCTGATCAACTTTTAGCTGAATGGTTTATTAAGTCATTATTACCTTCCATTACAGAAGATGTGCCAAAGGGAGGAGTCGTCACTGAAGAGAAATTTATTGCTCGTGCACAATATTTAGACTTGATTTATACTCACTCTGGCATGCTCTACGATAAAATCCCTAACGAAACTAGACCGGAACTTTCCATTCCTCCTCCTCCTAAATCAAACAATGACTTTCATGCCGACGATGGCGTGATTGGTACAATAGACACAAAATCAACAAAGGCTACATCTTAAAAGGCCCGTAAGATTTCTAGTCAAAATTAAAAAGAAGAACTTCTCGCCTCGGAAGTAAATGCCATCTCAACTAACAAAGGCAAAGAAACCAAGCAACCAGGAGGCAAGAAGAAAAACAAAGGGAAGAAGAAGAAACAAGAGGAATCATCACCTACAAAATATTCTGCAAACCCTTCTGGGGATAGGAAACGAAATCGTCCATGCCTTATATGTGATGAGGATCATTGGACAAGAGAGTATCCATATAAAGCTGAGCTTAGAAAATTCTTCAAGAATTCAAAAACCTCGGTGGTATTGACTAATCCGTTTCCAAATCCAGGAACAAATCTGGTTGCTAGTGACAATTTTTCCCCATCCCAAGTGCTGATGTTGTCGGTTTCGAAACAGCAAAATGATGCTTTGATAACGACAAGGAATAAAGATTACGGGAATCCACAGCTGTCGAACGACAAGGATAAAGATCAACCTAGTAGTTCGACAACAACTTCGACAGAAGTTGCGCTGCCCATCATTCCAGAGCTGACAATAAAACTGCCAAAGGGAGTAGTACACAAGTCGACATTTAATCCGCATGCCAGAGCAGCACAACATTATAATATAGTGGAAGATCTGGCCCAATCGCCATCCGCTATGTTGACACTTGAGGTACTGCAAAATTTCCCCTCCCAAAAGCAGGCTTTATTATCAGCAATAGGTGGGATTGACCCAAAGGATTCTAATCTTGTGTCCTTTAATCACAAAGGATATGATCCTCAGTTACCAGCTCAACTAGCTTTCCTCATTCAAGTGAAAGCCCTCAAAAAAACTGTTCATCGAACAATTATTGATGAGGGGGAATCTACATGTATTATGTCGATGAGTTGCTGGAAAACTTTAGGATCTCCAACCTTGTCGTGATCTTCGACGACATTAAAAGCATTTGATGGACGAACATATACCCCATATGGGATTTTAAGTAATTTGCAAGTTGAACTGGGGGGAAAAACAATAGAAATAGATGTTGAAGTAATCGACGTAAACCTCGATTACAACATCCTACTGGGAAGGCCCTGGATATATGCTATGGCTGCCATTGTGTTGACCTACTTTAGGAAGACTGCATTTCCTTTTCAAGGAGGAATTACAATCATCAACCAACAAACATTTCTCCCCAATAGTTCCCAAGTTACGGGAAGCATTCCGATGATCCACGGAAGCCCCCATTCGCTTCAAAATATCAGAGTAGGCCTACTAAAAGACCCTATATTAATGGGGACTTTTTCCCTCCCACCTCCAATCAATCTGGCGGAAGTGGCGATGGTAGGAACCTGTAATATGATATCTTCTATTCAAAAGATCTCAGAAAATGATATTAGCATGGATCATCTAAAGGTGTTGCCTCTAAGCCCAATACAAATATTGTAGCAATCAATGTTTTTGGCATGGGAGGCAAACCCAAATCAACGCTCATCAAGCGTTTGGATAGATAGGTCTAAGGAATATGGCACCCCTTCAGATCCTTGGTCGCAAGTACATTACACAGACGAAGGAATTGTTCAGTCAATGATAATTGACGGGGCACCATGGGAAGATTACCGCCATCATTCCCATCTTCTAGATTGTCAAGAAGATACTCCTGATGACCTTCATCATCCTTCAGTTTTTGATTTCCTATCAAATATTGTAAACACGGTGGATTTCGAGCGAAACTTGTCCAATATTGAAGAGACTATTGCGATAAATATCTCGACCAAAACAGATGTTGTAGAGAATACTTATGTTGGCAAATGTTGTCCTCCTTTAGAACTGGAAATATATAAAGTTCTTTTTCGCGAATTCAGAGATGTCTTTGCTTGGTCATATGATGAAATGCCAGGCATTGACTTAAGTATAGTTGAACATGAAATAAAGATGTATCCAGATGTCAAACCAGTACGACAACAGCTACGACAGGTGCACCCCAAGAAAGCCGCTGCCATCAAGGTAGAAGTTGAAAAACTTCTCCATGCTGGTTTTATTTACCCGGTTCCTCTAACCGATTGGGTATCAAACATTGTTCCTGTAATGAAAAAGAAAGGAACGATTAGAGTGTGCATCGATTATAGGGATGTAAATCAAGCTTGTCCAAAAGACAACTACCCTACACCCTTTATTGACCAGATAATCGATGAATGCGGCAGATGTGAGATCTTTTCATTTATGGATGGATTCTATGGGTATAATCAAATAAATATCCACCCACATGACCAGTCAAAGACTGCATTTATTTGTCTGTGGGGCACATTTTCATATCGAAAGTTACCCTTTGGTTTAAAGAACGCAGGGGCAAAATTTCAAAGGGCAATGAATTATGCCTTCCATGACATCAAAAACATCGTTCAACCATATCTCGATGACCTTCCGGCTCATTCGCGAAAGCGGACCGACCATCTGCAGCATTTGAGAGCGATATTTCTACGTTGCCAACACTACAAGATACAACTTAATCCACACAAATGTGTGTTCTATGTCAGTTTTGGTCGTTTGCTTGGATTTGTAGTATCAAAGGACGGGATTCGTCTTGACCCATGTAAGGTTCAGGCAATCATAAATTTGCCTCCACCTTCAAACTTGCTTTAGATTCAGAAACTCCAAGGGAAAGCAAACTTTCTGAGGAGATTCATTCCAAATTACGTCCAACTTGCTAAAGATTATACACGTCTATTGAAAAAAGAAGTACCCTTCGTCTGGGATCAGGTCGCATAAGCTTCCTTTGATGCTTTAAAGGAATCCCTAATGAAAGCATCATTAATGCACTCTCTTGATTGTCAAAAAGACTTTAACCTGTATCTGGCTGCAGCGGATATAACCATCGTAATGGTTTTAGTTCAAGAAGACAATGGAATTGAACATCCCATATATTATTTGAGTATAAACTTAAATAATACAGAAAGCAAGTATTCCTACATTGAAAAGCTGGCTCTCACAGCTGTTCAAGCGATACAGAGATTTCGACACTATGTCCTCTTCCGAAAAACTACCATTTTGTCAGATTGCAACCCCATGACTTATATATTGTCGCGACAATTGCTGGGCGGAAAATATTCAAAATGGATAACAATTCTTCAAGAGTTTGATCTGGAATTTGTAAAATCCAAATCGAAGAAATCCCTGGTTTTTGCGGAATTACTATGCGATCTCCCATCATCGTCCAACGATGAAAGATCCGAAGAAACCATCATGGATGAATCTTTGTTTCTGATATCTTCAAGCAATCCGTGGTACGGAGATATAATCATCTATCTCCAAACCCAAAAATATAGGTCTAATACCTCTCGATCGGAACAAAAATGTATACGATACCAAAAGACTACATGATCGTCGGTGAAATGCTTTACCATCGTGGTGTTGATACAGTTCTGAGGAGGTGCCTCACCCATGAGGAGGCCGAAAAAGTCCTGAATGATTGCCATTCAGGCACGTGTGGAGGGCATCAATCTGGTTACGATACGATGCAAATTTTTTTACGAGCAGG
Source organism: Pinus tabuliformis (assembly GCA_031772625.1). Lineage (NCBI taxonomy): Eukaryota > Viridiplantae > Streptophyta > Pinopsida > Pinales > Pinaceae > Pinus > Pinus tabuliformis. The sequence continues at coordinate 1,389,067,045 of CM062804.1, forward strand.
ATACTTCTGGCCAACAATGTTCAAAGATTGCATAACCACAGTTAGAAGTTGCCATGCATGTCAAATTTCTGATAGCGAAACCAGAAGACCACCCGCACCACTACAACCAATAGTTGTTGTTGGGCCATTCACCAAATGGGGCAGAGATTTCATGACATGTAACCCCACCTCGACCGGGGGGCATGGTTATATCATAGTCGCGGTAGACTATTTTACCAAATGGGTTGAGGTGATGCCTACATTAAACAACACCGGTGAAACAGCTGCCCTTTTCTTTTTCAATCATGTAATCACCAGATTCGGTGTTCCACAGGCCATAGTCATAGATCATGGATCACATTTTCGCAATCACATGATGGTTGAATTCGCTGCCAAATTGGGGTTGTCCCATGACAACTCTACTCCATGTTACCCGCAGGCCAATGGACAAGTTGAAGCAATCAACAAAGTCCTGAAACGGATGCTGCAAAGGATGATTGGAGTCCACAAAAGGAGTTGGTACCTGATCCTGTACTCAGCCTTGTGGGCATACCGAACATCGGTAAGGAATGCAACCGGGTTACACCCTTTCAACTGGTGTATGGCCTAGAAGCAATCTTACTAGTTCAGTGTGAGATCTCGTCCCTCAAACTCGCAGTTGACCTTCTCCTCGGAACTTCAGAAGAGGAGGCTAATTTCTTGGAACTAATCCAATTGGATGAAACCTCTCGTGATGCCGCTTTGGCTAATGAAGCCCATAAGAAAAGAGTCAAGGCGCAGTTCAACAAGAATGTCAAACCCCATGTCTTCTTAGAAGGTGACTTGGTCTTACTTTACGACCAGGAATCCGATAAATTGGGAGCAAGTAAATTCAAGTCTTTGTGGATGGGCCCCTATATTGTTAAATGTGTATTAGCAAAAGGGGCCTACGAGTTAGTGGATTATGACGGGATTCCACTGGTGCAACCCCGTAACGGGTTGTACCTTAAGCGTTACTACGCATGATTCAGTGTAGTAACCCCTATTCTTTTGTTACATTTTTTTTTTCACTGAGGGTAATTTTTTTGGTCAAGTAATCCACTTTTTACATTTGTTGCAGATGTCGAACCTATTGGAATCATTTTTTGGATATGCCGACGGAGCAAGTCATAGTTTGTGGAACCTATCTTCTGTGGCCTGGGCCATTTTTTATCCAAGTGGCGAGTTAGTAAGTTTCAGAGGGGTATGTATTGGTCGGTCAACAAATAACATCACTGAATATAGCGCGTTGATAGAACTTCTCTCTGATGCCATCACACATGGCATACGCTGACTTGTCGTCAGGCTAGACTCACAACTCATCATCCTACAACTCACTGGTATCTACTCCGTCCAGAATCCAGATATCTACTGCATGTTCCTAAGGGTCAAGATTTTGGAAAGGCAATTTGATTTTATTCAATATCAACATATTTCCAGAAACTTAAACACATTGACAGACTCATTGGTAAATTATGTGTTAGATAGACATTTGCAACATTTATAAAAAGAAGCATTTCATCAATATTTGCATCAGGATCATATAACTTAACCAAAATAAAACTCCGAAAATCAAAAATATATATATAACTGTTTATGGTTTACACATAATGTTCTGTAATGAAGACAAAATTGGTCAGATGACCGAAAACGCAAAATGCTAGGGGGCACCCTAGTCTAATGATGCTGGTGATAACAAGTCACCGCCTGTGCAATCATGCGTAAAAGCCTAGTCCATCAACTCGGCACGCCGGTAGTGTGTCGCTGCAACCTCAGAGGCGGCTCATTAGTCCTCACATCCAGAATACTAAGAGTGAGGCCTTCGACCTGATCCTGCAATACTGAAAGAGTCTCGACCATATCAAGGTCGCGAAGGATTGCCCTTCCCACAGCCTCTCTTGCTGGAGCGACAACTGGCACTCTCAGACGTACCACTGGCCGAATTGGTCCAACATCTACATGAGCACATGAGTTTTGATTAGTCCTGATAAAAGAAAGCACGAGAACATTATAAAAGGAAACGATAAACAGAGATATGGTCAGAGAATTTACCGATGGCACCCCACTGCTCGCCAGCCGGCAGTACCAAATCCGGGTCACCCCGGAAATCCATACCAGCATATGGATACATGGAAAAAACCATCTCCTGATGATTGAACCACTCGAAGAAGGTATCAGAAAAGGAAACCTGGGACTGACTAGCATGTCTGGCCATGAGGTCGACCCATCTCTGCATCCGTGGCTCAGTCGGTGGAGGTAAACCAAGTGAAACATACTACAGCTACATCAGCGGGATCTTTTCCAGGGCAAAAGCGGTCAAAATAGAACCATATCCAAAGTTCTTCAATCTTCCATTTTTTACCTTGGTCAGTTGTTCTTTCATCACAAAGAGTACTGCATCACACCAGTTGAACACATTTGGTTCAAGGCATTCCAAGGCATACTACATATAAGACCTGTTGGCCACATGAAGAGCTGCACTACCAGCCAGTCTAGCAAAAGTGAATAGAATGGTCCTCAAAGACCTATCAGTGACATCTCGGATATTGATCTTGTCGTCCTTACTCGGCTGAGATCCCTCTCTGCAGTACCGATGAATATAATCTCTTACAGATTCACCCCCACGGGCCGAACCTGATAATGAGATAGCGGCACCACGCCTCTATAAGCCGGTCAAAAAGTAGATGTACATGACAGTCAAAGGGATGGATTTGCCCCTAATCTGGAACACCTAGTAGGTAGGATCCCATGCATCGAGAAAATATTGCAACAAGTTGATTTGTTGCCTCATGCTAGAGATGCGGAAAAACTTGAACAGGCCACAGTTCCGCAGTGAATTTACTGTAACCGGATCATGTAAAGCAAGCATGTCCTCTTCTTCATGCTCATGTTCTCGCCATGTAATAGGCATTTTGCTCCAATGAATCTCTAAAAACAAACAAGAGAAGAGTCAGGATCCTGATTTGGTGAAAAACAGGCAAAAATTTCCATGAAAAATTGTGCACAAGTTTCCCTCCTTGCGCCCATCGCACCCCCAGTAGTGTACTGGATGGGATGCATGCTGACTGGACAATGGCCAAGCCAGCATGCATCACACCTTTTGATATAGAAAGGGTGCGATGGATCCACGGTGAATTTTTCAAACCCCAGAGGCTCAGAAAAACCAAGAAACATGCTCAGAATTCAAAAAGGAAAGAATGAAACTGAAGAGCTCAGGGTTAGCTCCTACCTAGTCTAGACGGCACTAAGAATTGTCCACAGAATCTCCTAGAATTAGCTGGTGAAAATCAAGGGGGGAAAGCACCTCCAAAGCTCCAACAAACCAAAGTTAAAATGAAATGGTAAAATGAGAGGTAAGAACCACTTTTAAATTACTTTTCATGTAATTCAAGTAAAATATTAGTGTTTTGACTCATTTTTCAAGAATATATTATTCGTTTCTAACTAGTTTGATGAAGCAATTGAAGAGGCAGTACAACCTTTGAAGGAACAAAGTTGTCAATGGTAAATTCAAGGTAATCAATGACCATTATTTCGAGTAGTTTTTATGTGGAGTTCAAGCTCGTTAAAAATTAAACATAAGTAGTGAGTAAATGTTTCCCCCAGAGTTTAAGCTCATTCATTAAAAAATGAACCAATTTCCAGTAAATAACCATCGTGAATGCATTATCATCAGCCTTTGAAGCCTTGGTCGTGTTCTCATCATCACCTCCACTCTGTATTGGCTGATCATTCACCTCCATTTGATTGTTTACCCTTTTCGAGGAACAGCTGCGAAGAGTGATCCTATTAGCCATCCTTGTGACACTGCCGTGATTGGAAAATTCCAAACCTTACCTGGAATTAGCTGCTACCCGAATTTATCACTTGTTCCTCGAAAAGCGAGTCTCCTTTAAGCTCTTTTAATTTGACTCGTAAAATATGAAAAGATTGTCGAGTAATTGACCTCTCCAGCTCGTTAAAGTGACCGAAAGTGCTATCCCTCCTTTAGATTTTAATCTTTTTGGACCTGAGGGATTATTACACAAAAAGATCGAGCGCTTGTTTTGTTCGGCTCATTAAAATTACCGAAAATTCATCCCTTTTGTATTATTTTATACTTTTTCAGACTTAAGGGATTATATGACGAAAAAGGATTGTTGGAGTTTTCTTTATGTCCCTTTCAGACTCTCTAAAATTGAAAAGGACCAAGTTATCTTTGTCGTTAAACTCATTAAAACCGAATAGCGACAAACTTGTCCATACCGACAAGAACGAGTTTCACTATCGCTAGGCTCATTAAAACATAGCGATCGGTTTGCTGGAAGGGAAAATTATAGAACAAACATATGTTATCCTCCTCAAGCTTGACAAAAATAAAGAGGTACTGGTCAGCAATGACTGGGGAAAAATTGGGAAGAAAACTTGAAGAAACTTTATTGGTAGCAAGTCGCTCTTGAACATGACACTTTCACTCCGCATCTGAGTCAGGTTGGGTTGTTCTGTTCACTGGTCATATCACCATTGGTTCATCACACCATCTGTATTTTGGGTTAACGCTACCAATCCATCATGTCAGTGTCGCCGATATGTTCAAGAGAAGTCGCTCAGAGAATTCACCTGTGTCTCATCCACTGTAATACATTTACGCTCCATTCTTTCGTGACCGCCACCCTGAACCTTATATCATCAGATCGTTTTCACCTCCATTAAAATCATTTGCTCCATTCCATGTCATAGATGTGGGATTAATTAAGGCCCTCCTATGATGGATCGCTTCTTGTCGACATCAGCTCATTATCCAGGAAGTCGATCTAGGAACAACCCTTTCAGTACTTTGAAGCTTGCATGCCTCAATGGCAAGTTTCTCACTTCCGGCGACAAGTTTACATCAATGGCCTTCGACCGAAAGATTTTGCGTGGTGTTCGAAACCAAGTCCCTCATTCACACCACGTGAATTGTACTGTAGTACCTTGAGGGTCATCATCATTATCGGTGATTCCTCTCGCGCCTCTTAACAACTTACGTCATTGGTTGGTAATCAGGCGATGTCTTTCCATGTTAAACTCCATAACGTCTCTCACATGGATCGACTTGTACTTTGAGTGAAGATCAAACGAGATTGAAGACCCCGGATCTAGTTTCGTCCATCCGGGCTGCGATATATATTCAGGAAAATAAAGACATCAAATGCACATCATTGCTGCACAGATAATAATCCAACCTAAGGGATGATGGCTCTACCAGAATCATCAGTCTGTACATAGACGATTGTGTGTCTTATGTACATGAAAACGAATTTATAAGGCTGAGCATGGGAATGCCCACCTCAGCTAGACCATGAAAATATTATGAAGATAATGTATTGTATTGTATCTTATTACAGGTCGCCTTCCAGCTTGAAAAAACATCGAATCCTCATGATAAAGCATTACATCCAACATCAAAAGATTAACGACCTCATGCTTTAGGGGGCAACTGTTATAGAAATTTCTGGGCACTGCAACCCCAATCATATATGTCCATAAACCAAGGAATCCTAAGTCCCTAAAAGTGTTGTTCCAACCCATAAAAGAACAAGGTCAACTGATTACATCATCTCCCAGAAGTTCTCCATGAAAAACTACTCAGAACTGGTCAAAACTGGACCATCTCACCTGCTCGATGGTGAAAGTGCACTGCATCCCACCTAAATGCACATAGGAGGTGCAATGCATACTGAAAAGCCCTTCTATGGGGTGCGATGGGCGAGAGTGGACAAATGGCAGAGTCAATTTGCGAGGTGGAGGATCATGGAATCTTCCACAAACTTCTCTTGTGACACTTGCTTCTCTGCATTGGCCCAGGGATGAGTAAGAGATCATCAATCTCCAAGTGAAATCAAGAACTATCAGAGAGAGGACACTAATCAAATCTCAGAAGCTAACTCACCCCCCTTGCAAACATCTATATATGGATCCCTCATTCCAGAGATCCAGAGGCTAGAATTTTGTATCTTGTAAGGAAGTGCTACTAGTTTCTTGGTGTAACATCATAGTGTTGGGTGATCTAAGCTTTTCTTGAGGTGAAGAAGGGCTTTCTTGCTGAGATGATGACGCTAGGTCAGAACAATTGGTTGTAATCCTCTATGCTTTTCTTGATATTAATAATGCTATTCAAGTTTTTCTCCACATTCTTGTATGATTGATGATATATGCATTTGTTTGGTCAATATATATCTAGTCCTATATTGTTTATGATAGTAGATCTTTGTTCTTGGATAGTGTTATGCTGCTTTGATTCCACAGGTGCTCTTTGAAGCTGGGTAGACGAGGAAGCGAGTGGCAAAGATCTATCAAAAGGGAGAGGAATCAAGCAAGGAACCAAGCGCAAGACAGAGGTTGGTCTCCTTTGTTCCCCTCTTATCTACTTCTCATAAAGGAAAATGAAAGTAGTTTTAGTTTGTTTGTTTCTAAGATAGCTACCAGTCTTAGTGGGACTATAAGCTCTACATAGACACTAGATTCCCCGATAACACTGCGCAGAGTGGCACTCACAGGAATGTCACATCATGGAGCCCTGGAAGAGAGGATCGTGCAACTAGTAGAGCTTAAGGAGGACTGAACTCTATATGGATTTCATCAACAAAGTCAAAAGGAGTGTGAAAGGCATGGCATGATCGACACACCAAACTGCGCACCTTCAAGGGAAATGATCTGGTCTTGTTATATGACAGTAAACTTGATAAATTTATAGGGAAATTTAGGATGCACTGGATAGGGCATATGCCATCAAGGAGATTAACGATGGTGGAGCAGCTAAGCTAGTCAAATTGAATGGAGAACCCTTCCGAGGGAAGGTGAATGGTAGCCAATTTAAGCCATACACCAGTGATCTAGCTAGGTGACTGTATGAGGGAAGCCTAGTCTTAGTTCTCTAGGTAGCAGAAAGGAAGTGCAAGACTATAAACTACACTACCCCGGTCGAAGAGTTGCGCAAATGGGGAACTATGCGGAACAAAGAAATGTCACAAAGCCCACAGAAGCATGTAGGGAGCTATGCTACCAAAGGGAAAACCATGGAGGATAGCTAGAAAGTGACTATTAAAGTCACTTTCCATGATTTGAGGATGAAAAAATAGCCAAAGGCAGTGGGGGCGACATTTAAGTTGGAATTTATGGACCAGATCTTCGAAAATTTGTTGCCAATCTAGCATTAATGAACTGATTTTGGGGGGAACGATCGGATTTGAAATTGAAAGTTCCTATAAATTACAGGTGGTTTCCCAACAAAAAACACTTGGCATTTTGAGAATTGAGTTGTTGAGCTCTCAGTCGCACATGAACTGTGAAAAATTTGAAGTTTTTCTAGCAAGTTCAATATTTGAGACATTGTCGAAGGAGACACAGGAGTTTTTACATAGCATCATGTCGATGCCCACAAAAGCTATGAGCACTGAAGTAGTGGAAGCCAAGGGAGATATTCCCGAGGTAGCTATGGCAGTAGATGGAGCTACCCTGGAAGTTGCGCCTACGAAAGTACTGAGAGAAGTAACTAGATCCCCCAGGACACCCCGGCCAATGCCTATGCTGACCTAGGAGGGTACAAAACCAAAGAAGGGCAAGCAGAAAATGCAGTTGCTGGTGCGTTCATCACCTAGGAAGCACCCATAGTGGGGAAAACCCATCGCGCAAGAAATGGCCAAAATGATCGACCTAGAACCGGAAGAAGAGGTTGCAGAAATCCCCATGGATGGTGAGGATATTGTAGTGGAAATGGAGGATGTTGAAATTGAGTGGTCAGACTCCATCTTTAAGCTGCCTCAATACATTCCTCTGGGTAGGGGCAAGATAAAGGTGCCCAAAGATATTTATGAGAGTAAGGTCAAAATAGCAGAGTTGCAGTTGAAGGCCCAACCTTCGACTCCACTAGAGATCAGAGAGCAGTGCGAGACCACTGTGAAAGATGCGATAGCAGCAATAGAGAGCGTAGTGAAGGACTGTACCACACTCTTGGAGTAGTTGCTTGAGGTAGTCACCTTCCTGCAATGAGATTCTACTGTATAGTGGTTGGAAACAGAAGCACGAGAGCTACAAAAATGCTACGATAAAGTCAAAGTGACAACACGCACTGTCTCGACCACACAGAGGTTAGCTAAGCTGCAGGAGGCCAAGGCGTTGAAAGAGCAAGTAGATACAACTCACGACAACGAAGCCATGCTGAAGGCTCAGTTGAAGCCCTGGTTTGACGAGGCATACTTGACCATGACCATTATTGAAGGCAAGTTCACTAATCTATAGGAGAATCAACAGAAGATTAACTCAGACAGTGCAGGGTCAACGACATAGTAGTTTGTCAAAGAGATGAAGCAGGCTGCAACACAATGCACCACCGAGGTAACAATTGTCCAACGCGAGTGGGGAGGTCTTCACAACAACATCTCTGCACCTATCGAGTGACTTGAGGGCGAGTCACCATGTATGTGTTGGGAGCTTGTCAGGAACGAGTCCCTTGGGGGTCAATTTTGGGGTTAAAAACCCAAGTTTTGGGGAATAAGGCCTAAAGTTTGTATAAGGAAATGTAAAGTCTCCGCTTTTTGTGGTCGTGGAGTGCAAAAATATTTAATGTCAAAAAGGCACTTTTTCCCTTATTCTAGATAGGTTGTGTCAGTTTTAGAGATCCGCCCTTGGTCAGCAAACAATGGGATTATATAAAAAGGAGGTCTTAGAGGAGTCTAGCGAAACGTGAAGAAGTATTTGATGAGTCTATAAAGAGCTAAGAGTGAGAGTCTTAGCGTAGGAAGAGGCTCTGCAGCTGAATGCGTAGAGGCCTAGGGTATAGGTCTACAGCTAAGTGCATGGACCCCTGCAGCTGTGTGCACAGGGTGGATAGAGTTTGTATTGAGAGCCCGAATCATCAATAAAGAGAAGTATTCTGAAATTACTATGTATTTTTCCTCCGTGGATCGCATGTGATTATGTTATGTTAAGTTCTAGGTTTATGTTATAATACTAATTTGATGCGCAAATGTATATGTTTCTATCTATTATATGAATGCAAATAATATATGTCTACACGAAGATAATCCTAACTGCATGGCAAATTTGGCGAACACTTAAGATAATTTAGGAAATTATATAATAACACAGTAGCAAAGGCGCATAAGTACTTGAGCCACTGAGTAGGGTTATGCGAAGGAAAGTCATATACCTTTGTGAGGGTTCTAAGAGACTGAAGAGAAAGTACAATGATAAGCCTTAAAGGCTTATCGATCTATGCAAAGGAAGGGTTTAAGGTATAAAACCGACATCATGACCATCTCGAGGTGCAGAAACTTGGTTCCTACATCCCCCCATACTGGTTCAGGTGAGACTTTGGTCCTCGCACCGTGGACTGATGCCAATAGGGCCAATAGTGTAGGTATTTTCTTGGCTAGCTAACACTAAACCTAGGTTAGGGCCCATCAAGCCAACAAATGGTTCTATTACCGGGACTGGGATCTGTATAATGAGATGTGTGATGTGGCATCATTGGAATCCAACTAAGAAAGAGATCAAAGACTGGTTGGATAGAAAGATCCACGAATTCGCGGTGCAAGAGAACAGGAATCCATAATTGATGAAAGAATAGTGGTTGAAGAGATATTTGTACACATAAATACACGAAATATTCTTTTGTTCCTTCCCGGTTGAGTTATACGAGTGTATTGTGAAGTTGGCAGACGACCAAGGGAGGTGGAGGCTTGAAAATCTGATTTTTTGGAGACCAAAGTTAGTGCAAAGATTGGAAGCCTTTGAAGATAAGGTCGTGCATGTTGTCGACCATTGGCTCAACTGCATCATACGAGGGTTTGTCATAGAGTTCACGGTTAATACTTCTGTCAGTTACAATGAAGCAGAGCGCCACTTCTTCAAAGGATCGGGAGGTAACTATTTCAAATCACTAAATACTTGGATTAAGATGCTTTTTTTTTAAAATTGTGTCATGTAGTTACCATGATGTTTGGATGTACATGAGGTGGAAGTTCTTTCAGGGAGGGAGGAAGAAAAGGTCCTAAGTATAGCCCGCTGATTGAGCCTCCTTTGAGTGACGACTAAGGAGCAGTGTAGCACCACAAGAAAAAAGGTCATTGGTGAGGGTCATGCCTATGACGGACCTTTAAGGTCCATCACCAATGTCGCATATGGTGACGGTCTTTAAAAAAGCGTTGTTGTAAGTATATATAGTGATGGTCCTTTAAGGTTTGTCACCAAAGCCATTTTCAATTACACTTTTGGTGAGGGTCGTTAAAGGCCTGTCACTAAATCTCTCTTTGGTGACACTTTTGATGAGGGTCATTAAAGGCCCATCACTAATTCTCACTTTGGTGACACTTCTAGTGATGATCTTTTATTGACTGTCACTAATGATCTTTTTGGTTACTTTTGGTGACGATCAATAAATGTTCGCCATCATTGATAATTCCAATGAGTTTTTGATGACGCTTCATGCCTATGACGGACCTTTAAGGTTCATCACCAATGTCGCATATGGTGACAGTCTTTAAAAAACCATTGTTGTAAGTTTATATAGTGATGGTCCTTTAAGGTTTATCACCATATCCATTTTCAATGACACTTTTGGTGAGTGTTGTTAAAGGCCCATCACTAATTCTCTCTTTAGTGACACTTTTGGTGAGGGTTGTTAAAGGCCCATCACTAATTCTCTCTTTGGTGACACTTCTAGTGATGACATTTTATTGACCCTCACCAATTCTACTTTTGGTTACTTTTGGTGATGGTAAAAAAAATTTCATCATCATTGATCTGCAATGAGTTTTTGATGATGCTATGTACCTGTTACTATATTTTTTGTAAAAAAAAATGAATTAAGACCATTTTTGTGGAGTCTTTTTCATTATGTGTCCAAGGTCATAGTGGTTATAATAGTCAGTCCATTTGTTAAGAAGTAATTAGTGTGTCTCATATCCCTCAAGTCATAAGAATATAGTTTTCCTATGAGTCAACACATGATTCATCTCTATTAGGTTTATTATCTAGCAAAGTTCCTTTAAATAAATTTCCACTAGTGTGTGTAGGAACTATATTATTTAATACATAATCAAGCTCTGTCAATTTTATTAATGAGAGAGACCTAGCACTCCTCAACACTCATGGCACACTTTAACATGCTTTGGAACAATACACTAACATTCCTTGGCACCTCGCATGTCTTGGAACATCTTTGTACCTAGAACATCTTTATACCTAGAACATCTTGTCATGAGTAGGATGCCCAAGCACATGTTGTCATGCCCTAGCATAGAATAACACTCCCCTATCATCTGTTGGCATGCCCTGTAGTCGCTAACATGTCCTATAACAACTTGTCATAATATTGCATTGACAAACATTAGCACTTGGCACACATTCACTTGGCATGTATTAGAGCATATTATTACTGTGCCTAGCATGCCCCTTTTGAAAAAGAGAAAGTCCCGAGTTATTAACCCTCTTATGTGTTCATTTCCTTGCATTTTTGCTTGGTTATTCCTTTAGTTGCCTTGAAACTCCTTGACGCATATTGGCATACTCTAGCACCATGCACATCCTAGCATGTCTTAGCACTTGGCATGCCTTGGCACTATTTGGCACATGTTAGCACACCTCGGAACTACCTAGCACACTCTAGCACTTCTTGACATTCCTTGATATTCCCTGGCATGCCTTACCCGTGCTTAGCATACCTTGTCACTCCCTCCTTGGCATGACAGCTAACACTCATTGACACTCCTCGACACACCCTCATATTCATTAAATTCCATGCATTTTGACCTAGTGCTCCCTTGTGTTGTCCTAGTACTCCCTAACACTCCTTAGCATGCATTGGAACTCTCTAGCACACCTTAGCACTCTTCAATATGCTCTGCCACTTCATAGCATGCATCACACTCCCTGAAGCACGTTGGAACTTGGCACATGTTGGCACTTGGAAAGTCTTAGCATGTTTCGCATGCGTTGAGATGACATGGAATGCTTTGGCATGGTTAAATATTAAATTTATTTAAGAACAATTATTGGAAACTAGACGAGAAGAAATGAAGGAAGATTTGGCACTTAGAATGCATTAACACCTGAAACTTGGCACCTATTGGCACCTAGTGTTGGTGTGGCTAGCATGCCCCTCATGGAAAAGGTAAATTGATAACTTATTAACCCTATTATATGATCATTTCCTTGTAGTTTAACTTTTTCCTTCCTTTTGTTGCCTTGACAATCCTTGGCATGCATTGTCACACCCTTGTACATCTTGGCATGCCTTAGCACTTGGCACATATTAGCTTGTTTGACATGTCTTCGTACTATCTGGCACATGTTAGAATGCCGTAACATTCCCTAACACACCTTGGCAGTCATGACCTCACAACTAGCATTACATTTTTCCATGACTTGGGAACCTTACATTCACTAGAACACCTTGGAACGCCCTAGTTGTCATGCCCTCTGTTATCCTCCACAATGTCCCAGGCTGATGAGGAGATCGACAGAGGTAACCAAAACCAAGCTTTTAGTTTGGTAGCTAGCCATACCAAACCAGAGAGGGCTCTCTCTATGAAATAATAGCCAAGAGATGAATGAAGTTTAAATGATTTTAGGCTAGATAGCCAAGTTCAGGTGGGTTTTGGAAAACTTAGGGTTTTGTTGCTGGATAAGGGAGAAAAACCAGGTAGTTAGGTTAGAGGATCAAAGGGTTACAACAGCAAAGATATAAAGGAGAAAGGTAGCATTACTTTTGTGATGGACCTTAGGGTTTTTCGATGTAGAGTAGTGTTTAGAATAAGAAAAAGGTTTGAATGAGCATGAAACATGAATTCATTAAGCAAGAAAGAAAGTAACACATAATGATTTTTCCATCAAAACAAAGATTTATTAAAAGAATTTTGTTTATAAATTGTAAGGAAAACCATTGAAGAATTGATGAATGGAAAGAGAAGATGAATATCTTTCATATAAATATATAACAGAGAAAAAATAATATCACAAAGTTACTGTACATGAATTCCTAGATAATAGTTGCAAACTGTGTCCTTTGATTTCCTAAAAATGTCCAAGTACAAGCTACAATAGTTCTCTCCTCTGAAATCCAATTTGTTATATCATTGAGAAACTGATACATAATTACCAAACCAAGATCTCCCCACTCTTAGGGGTCGAATCCATCACTCTAGGAACTATTCCATGAAGTGTTCTAACCAAACCCTAATGTCTAGGGAAGTTTAAAGCAACTTCTACAATTAACTGACTCCAACCTCTCTGATAAATGAGGTCAAATTTACATCAAAATAGATTACAAAGACTAACCACCCATTATTTACATTTAATTTTACCCCTCACATTCATCTACTTCACCCTTTTGACTTTTAGCAAAGTCAAAGTAGGAATTACAAAAAATTACACAGTGAAAATCTTACAAAAACCTCAGAAATTTCCAGGTGTGTAGCAAGCTATTGGAGGCCATTTTTGAGTCCCTTTCTAAAGTCCAAATCCATATCTGAAACCTTCTCTGGAAATCTGGGAGAGTTTGTATGTCTTTAGAGTATTTTTTCACACAAAATTACCCATTTTTGGCTGAGATATGGCCATTCTCTCAAGGTGTCTTTAGGTGCGCAGCGAAATGGAAAAAGAGGGGCAAAAAGATGATTTTTGGTCTCTTTTTTGCACATTTCTCAAAAATTGAGCCCTAGACTAGGAAAGTGGGAAATTTTTTTTTGAGAGGGGGTTATAAGCTTTGCAAAAATTCTTAGTTTCCATCATTTGGAGCCCTGAGGAAGAAGCGCAGTGTGAGCTCACTGCACTCCTAGACTGAAAATTGCCAAATTTGCAAGTCTGCACCAGTCTACACCAAAACACAAAATTTTCTGCAAATCCTCCCCAAATTTGTCCAGAGATTCTTGATGAGGTATGTTATGCAATAATGGATGCACCAACAAGAAAATATAACTTACCCTTCCCCTCCTGGCTGATTAGGGTTTCCTTGAGTTTTTCCTTCAACTGCTTGATTTTGACCTTGGCAACCTGATTCCTTGTGTAATAATGGATGGCCCTTTTATTTTTCAACTTGTTATCCCTGTTGGCCTTTTGAAGGAGCTTCTCAAGGTGGTAATTGAATTTTTCAAGCCAAAACTCCCTGTCCTCATTTATTTCCATGGAAATCCTCTCTTCAAAGGTCAATTCTTCCATTGGTGGCTTTTGATCTCTTTCCCTCTGAAGTGCCTTCCTAAGACCCATTGTCCTTGGTATCTTCCTTTCCATATGTCCTTCATGCTACTCAATGTCCTCATGGTCCACCACTGCCTTGCCTTTCATCTCTTGTTTCTTGGCTTTGAATTTCTCTTTCTCCATGACTAGCTATTTTGCCTTAAGTTGATTGTTTTCTTGCTCAAGGAATGAAATGATGAATTTTCCCCTTTCCAAATTGTCCTTGAGATCCATGATATGAGAATCCTTGTCTTTGATGACTTGTCACAGGGTTTGATGCTCATCATGTGCCTCCAAGTCAACAAGGTCAAAGTCATGTTCAATGGGCTCCTCATCATGCAAAGAAGCCTCATGATGTGATGGTGATCCATGTTCTACTGATGTAGTAGGCTTGGCCCCTTCCTCAATTTGAGGAGAAAACACAAGGCTTCTTCCTCTCTTATATTTCTTGGTCACCTTAGGCTTAAGTTCCTTGGAAGCCTCATCATGTTTTCTTGATGACCCCACCTCCATGGGTTGTACTGACATGGTTTGGTGCTGGCTTGGTGAAGTGGTTATATACGTTTTCAAGGTTGCCTCAATGAAGGTGTCCCATGTCATGTTCTTCTCTTTCAACTAATGGATTACTATAACCTTTATCAAGCTATGGTGAAAGAGGCTGGGATAATGCACTTTTCCTTTCAATTGCACCCTTTCATACATTTTGGTTAGGCTCCTATACAAGTACTTCGACAAATTTAGAGACTTGGCAGCTGTAAAGTGCATGAGCAGTCTTATGTGGTATTGGTATAGCTTAGAAAATTTGCGCTCACATGTGAAGAACTTCATGACAGCAATCATCAATGGTGCATATCTCTCCAACAAGTATTTGAATGGGAAAACATGTGAGTGAGCTCCTTTGTATTGTGATTTCAAGTAGGGTTTGTACTCTTCTAGGTCTAGGTTTATGCCTTTGAACCAATTTTCACCATGGTTTGGTATGCCTGTAGTTTGAGAGATGGTATCCACTGAAAACATGAAATCAGCCCCTGCAATGGTGACCTTGTATTCCTTCAAGGTGAGGGCAAATATACCTGTGAGATGCTCATGGTAACATACTTCCTACACTCTTTGACAAAACCCTAAACAATTGACATATTCAAATAATTTCATGACAAATGGGGAGGAGGTGATTTCATTGCAATTAGAGGGCTCAAACCTCAATATCTTTCCCCCTTTTTGTACTTTCTCTTCTCTGATGGTGATGAGTCAGGCTCCATACTTCAAACCCTAGGTGAAAGGCAAGCAAAAAAAGTGAAATTTGTTGTTGTGAGGGAATGAGGTGGTATGATGGACTTAGGAGTTGCCTAAATTTGTAAGGAAATTTAGGAGGGTAGGGGATGATGTCAGTGAGTAGGGGAAAAAGGAATTTTGGGAAATGAGTGAAGGGAAGGGGTAGAAAAGGCCAAAACACAAGCCTATCCTAGAAAGAGATAGGGTAGATTAGGGTTTAGAGAAAAATGATAGAAAATGAGGGGATAAGGCTTTGTTATGGATGGAAATGGTGTATTAGATGCAAACAGAGGTGTAGGGACAAGGAATGTATGGTTTAGGGTAGCAACTCATCATTTGAGGATCAAAACGATGAAAATCATGTAAACCCTAGAAGAATAATTATTTGATCATTTTCTTGACATATGAGGCAAAGGAGGGCATGAAAATGATTAAACTTACTTGATATAGAGCTAAGAGGATGAAATGACTGAAGAGGAGCTTTGAAAAATGAATTTTGGTGGTCAAACAACAATTTTGGACAACTCTACCCCATGCGCAGTGAAGGCTCTCTGTGCAGAGCTGGAGTCAATTTTTGCCAGTGAGGGTTATGGAATCACAATTTTTTGCAAAGGAGAGGGAGGAGATCGATGCTTGGATGGTAGACAAGTGAAAATGAGTGTGAATGAGCTCCTCCATTTGCTTTTGGTGTCTAAGTGATTAATGAGGTAGGATGGCCCACCTCACCAATTCACTTTCTTTTTGAGTTTTGTAGCCTTAAGACCTCTTCCTGTAAATTTAGAACCATAGGAACATGATTACATCTAAAAACATAAATTACATTTGAAATCAAGTGTTATTGAGCAAATTTACCTATTGTTACTCCTCATGTGCTGGATTTATACATGAAATGACTGATTTTGTGACCTTAACCCTAATGACATAATGGTGACACTGGGCTGAATGGAGACCATGATGATGTGAGTGAAGTGATATTAATGACATTTTTATGATGTATACTAAACTGAGTGATGAAAGTGACCGGCATATGAAATTCTTGAGAGAGTGGAAATAGCCCTAGACACACTAGCTAGTGACCAAATTTTTATTTGAAGACTCACTGAAATGACAAAAAATTGACTTGACACCCTAACAACACCTTGTAAGAGCATA
This sequence comes from Pinus tabuliformis, assembly GCA_031772625.1. Lineage (NCBI taxonomy): Eukaryota > Viridiplantae > Streptophyta > Pinopsida > Pinales > Pinaceae > Pinus > Pinus tabuliformis. The sequence goes on from CM062804.1 coordinate 1,389,083,662, forward strand.
TTTGATCACTGGTGACAGGCTGAACTGACTGACACTAACACCCTCACAGATAACCTTACTTTTTTTACGACTTGGGAACCTAACCAATTCATTAGCAAAACAATATTGTGCCCAACCCAAAGTCTCCCTTTCTCTGAAATTTCTTTGTCCACATCTTATAACAACCGTAGGCTAACCTCCTACAAGTCCTATTCTGAAATTCTCCTAAAACAATTCATCCTTGGGATACCTGAATTAACTAATACTCCTTGGCACACACTCTTATTTGATCATTTCCAAGCATTTTGACCTAGTTCTCCTTTGTGTTCCCCTGATTCTCCCTAACACTCCTCACCATCCATTGACATTGTATGTCATGTGTTAGCACACCTTTTCATTCCCTGGCATGCCCTGGCATTCCTCAGCTATCATGCCCTCAAAACTACCCTTATGTTTTTTTAGACTTGGCTGGAACCCAACCAAGTCATGCCCCAACTACAACAAGTTAACCAAGTTATAGTTACTACAACTAGACTATGACTTCTTCGCCTAATAACTACCTATAACACATCTTAGGCTACTCATGTCCAATCTCAACTAATACCACTTAACAAGTTACCAATTCAAGGCTCACATCCAACCATGGCCATAAAACAACTAAGAAACAAAATTTACATCTTGACATGTGATAACACATGGCACATCTAACAATCCCTTAGCCCTATGTGGCGTGTGTTAGCATCCCCTACATTTCTTGGCATGCTTTGCACTCCCTAGCACACCCTGGCACTCTCTAACATGCCCTGGCACTCTAGAATGCCTTGGCACTACCTAGCATATAACCTTGTCACTCCCTACTTAGAACACTTGGAACTCGTTGATGCTCCCTATCACACACTCTTATCTAATCTTCATTTCCATGCATTTTGAACTAGTTTCTCCCTTGTGTTTTTGTGGCACTCCCTAGCATTCACTGGCACACATTGACACACCCTGGCTTATGGCACATCTTTGTATGTTTCTTTGGCACTCTAGCATTCCTTGGCACTACCTAACATATCTTATCGCTCCCTCCTTACCACACCTAGAACTCACTAACACTCCCTGTCACACACTCTTATTCATTCATTTCCATGTATTTGAAACTAGTGATCCCTTTTGTTTCCTTGGCACTCCATAACACTCCCTAGCACGCATTGGTACACCCTAGCACCCACCACATCTTGGCATGTTTCCTTGGCCTCTAGCATGCTTTAGCACTGCCTACCATACCTTGTTACTCCCTCAGCACACCTGTCTCTCACTGACACTTCCTGTCACAAACTCTTATTTGTTCATTTGCATGCACTAATTTGACCTAGTGCTCCCTTGTCTTTCCCTAGCACTCCCTAACACATCCTAGCATATGTTGACACACCCTAACACTTGGCACATCTTGGCCACTCATGTATAACTTCAAATTATCCAACTTAAAAAGTTACAAAGACAAGGCTCACATCCAACTGTGGTCGTAAAATTAAACAACTAAGCAACAAGTTTTACATCTTGACATGCCATAACATCTGGCACGCCTAATAATCCCTTGGCACTATGTAGCACATGTTAGCATCCCCTGCATTTCTTGGCATTCTTTTGCACTCCCTAGAACTCCCTGAAACTTAGCACACCTCGTACTTGCTAGCTAACACTCTCTGTCACACTCTTATTCATTCATTTCCATGCATTTAAAACTACTGCTCCCTTGTGTTTCCTTAGAAATTGGCCCTAACACTCCCTAGCATGTGTTGGCACCACACCCTAGCACATGGAACTTCTTTCCATGCCTTAGCACTTGGCATGTCTTGGTATGCCTAAAATGCCTTGGAACTATCTAGCATGTGTTAGTACTTCCTGTCTAACATGTGCTAGTACTTCCCTTGTGAAGCCTTCACACTGGCTAGTATACCTTTTCACTCCCTCCTAATCACACCTGGAACTCACTGAAAATTCATTTCCATGCATTTGAAATTAGTGCTCCCTCATGTTTCCTTGGCACTTGGCCCTCACACTCCCTAGCATGCATGGATAAAATATTTACAAAATTTGCACATATCCTACTATCTAGGGTTTGGTTTCTGACTAACTAAAAATGTGATAACTGAAGAGCTAATCATGGGATATTATATAAAAATCCTCAAAATTCATTATCCAATAGATGTGATACCAACCATGCCAAGTTGGACGTCAACCAAGTCGAATTTCAAAAAGTTCTAGAACCATGTTAGCAATTATGGCCTAGCGAAATTGTGAAAAATGGGTCTCAAGTGCCACCTGTAACTCCAAGACAGTAACTTCTGTGTAACAAATGAGAGAGGATTTTGTTATTGGGTATGTTATGAACAAAAAACTCCTCCCGTTTTCAAAAATAATTTCCCATTTGTTCAAAATTCAAGCTTGAATTTGGTCACACAGAAACACAACAAATCCTGGCAGAAGTGCAACAAATAGTTGACTTGAAATTTTGATTACTTGAATGAGGTTTTAAGTGTTTATGAAGACCTGTGAAGAAACTTGGAGATTTCCACTATACCCTGGAGCATTTAAACCATGCAAAAACATCATTTTAGCCTCTTCAAACTTGATTTCAAAACTTATTGTCCAGAAGCGTAGTGAAAAGAGCAACAACGAAGACAAACTCATATATCTTTAACCATAACACCTGTGCAAAATATGAAGGAGGTTATTGTGCTTGGTTACATGGTTAACAAAATGATTCTTTTGTTTTCAAAAATTCATGTCCATTTGGTCATAAATATCTTTTGAAAATGATGATAAAAGCAGAGTCAAAAGCGCAACAATTGGCCTGTAGCAATTGTACTTTGGGTATATCTCCCAAATGGCATGTCCAAATGGGCTGAAATTTTTACAAAAAGTTAATATCATCATAATTCACCTCCACAAAAAATTTCAGCCTAATTACAGTCACAAATATCGAGAAAACCCCAAAATGGCTGTAGATGATCATGGTTCATTTCTCAAAAATCGTGCATCATTTTGAGCTGAAATTGAGTGGATGTTTTCATTTCATCCCCATTCGTCTCTTGTAACAATTTCATGGAAGACGGGTATGATGTTTAAGAGATATGACAAGAACATGGTGACTAGGTAAAAGTGCAACGCAAATGAGCAACAACTTAGGGGAAGGGAATGAGATCTATTTAAAATCATATAAATTAACTACAACCAAATCACTGTTATAAAATATAAATTTAATTTTTTAATAAACTTAATGTTAAAATTGATCTAAAATCACAAAAAACAACTTCAAATAATTCACAATTATAAAATATAAATTTACCTCTTTTCATTTCCTCTCCTCGTATGCATGGCTTTCTATATGATGGTAAAATTACTTCTTCTATGGAAAAGCAACTCCAACAAAGAGACTCCAACATGTCTTTAAACAAATTCAACTCTAATTGATGGTAAAATTACTTCTTCTATTTGAAAGCAACTCCAACAAAGAGACTCCAGCATGTCTTCAAACAACTTCGACAAAAGGATTCCAACGCATTTTCGAAGAAAATTTCATTCTCAATTTAAATAAAATAGTGCTTAAAAAAAATGTAAGAAACCCTAAAAATATTGGTGGGAAATTCACATCCTAATAAAAATGGTGGGAAATCTAAAGCTTAATTTCAACATTGAATAGGAAGGAGTTATATTCTCAATTTAAACAAAATAGTCCCAAATTGTTTTGGCAAGAAACCCTAAAAATATTGGTGGGAAATCTAAACCCTAATAAAATTGGTGGGAAATCTAAATCGTCATTTCATTGAATAGGAATGAGTTCTATTCTCAATTTAAACAAAATAGTCCTAACAAAATGGCAAGAAACCCATAAAAATATTGGTGGGAAATCTAAATCCTAATTTCATTGAATATGAATGAGTTTTATTCTCAATTTAAATAAGATGATGATTAAAAAGTGGTAGGAAACTCCTAAAATATTAGTGGGAAATCTAAATCCTAATAAAAATGGTCTAGCTAATGAGGAGAAACTAAAGTCCATGTGATCCAATACATGGTCCTCTTTTGTCGACAATTTGGGCCCTTTGTCTCAAGATATCTTATCTTCTTTGGAAATAGGACATAAACAAGTTGTTCTAGATATTTCAAAATGGATCACTCTTCACCTATGTTCCTCTCCTTTGTGTCACATGTGATGTGAATGTCAATTGTCATTTTCTTGACTTAAACATTCTTTTTTTGTAAATGTGACCCTTGACTATGCCATGAAAACCCTCCAAAACATTCTTAACTGATGGGAGTTGTTATTCATGCGTGAAGCTAGTGGAATGTGACAAGTCATCCAAGATACCTCCAAATATTTGATTTGTGCCTTGGGGAATGTGAATGATACCCTCAATAGAAAACATGCATACAAATTTGTAGCCAAGTGGCCCAAATGTGAGATGTTTCCACTTGTGCAATTGTGCTTCCAAATATGTGAACTCAATAATAAAGCACACCTTAAAGTACATGAATGTCTCTGATGGGGTCTTTTATGTGACTAGATCACTAACATTGAAAACCATATTTACATTGGATGGTTTAACATCTTGATGATCCCTGTCCTATTGACCACAACTTTTGTATTCATTATTTCTTTCATTGCAATACCTCCAGTAGATATTTATGGTGTTCATGAGCCTATTTCTAGCTGTGATAAGGGGATTAGGGACTCCCTTATCACATCCCATAACCCCTAATGTGTTTAATCCCTTAGTTAAGGGGGGCCAAGGGTGTAGTTGTAGGGGCATTAGGACCAAATTTGGGGGTTCATAACATTAGGAAAAGTGGAATGGCATGACCAAAAAGGTTGTGGGGGGGTATGTTATGGTGTATTGAATGGGGCAAGGGGACACAAGGGTAGCATGGATGGTAGAAGTCAGAGGTAAAATCATGGTTTACTAAGATCTTTAATCCTAGCATTGGAGGATGAGAAATGGGCTTAGGACTTAATTTCATAGGTTCTAGGGGACCTAGAGGGAAGGTAGCAAGAGAAATTGATAGGGGAACCCCCAAAAGTGGTGATAAGTGGATTAGGAGTCCAATTATCACAAACCATAAGCCCTTAACCCAATAACTACTAAATTCCCTATCCCCTTAACCCCCAATCCATAATCCCTTAACCCCTGCACTCACAACTCATAACCCATAACTCCCTTGACTTATTAAATTTGAAGACACTAACCCCTAACCTATAACCCATGAACCAGCTCCTAAACCATAACTCCTTACCCTCTTAACCTGTGACCCTTAACCCCTAACTCTTCACCACCTAAACACCTTAACGGCTAACTCCTTAACCACTAACACCTAAATCCCCTAAATCCCCTAAATCCGAAGTCCTTAACCACTAAACTCAATTGGGTCAATGTAGAATAATATACATAAGAGAAAATAAAATGATATTATCCACGTCAATGCTTGAAATAGCCTTGAATTAACCATGAGTGGTGAGCCAGGGGGTGAATGTGGGGCACTATTAAAGTTACATCATCTTTGAATTCCTTTTACATTGTGAGGTTGTTCTCCAATAGGGTTGAAGCATCATTAACAAGGAAGCATGACACATTTTTGTGGGGGAGCGATTAAAGTTGTAACACAATTCAAGTGATTTATGCTAGCTCCAATGTAAATGACATCATTGTATGTTTTTGTCAGGTTGTTAGAGAGGTTATTTATAAACAATACATTCAATGTGCTTAGACTTCATCTTTTTAGGGTCTCAACTTTAACATGGATTTGTACAAGGAACACTTCATGCAAATGAAAGGGGGCCTTTTTGTTTAACCACATACGCACAAGAGCACCAGATGTTGTCCTTCAGATCCCCCTTGGTGCGTTCAAAGTGGGTTTACATTTGCATCAAGTTGAAACTAATCATAATGACCTTCCTCTTCTTAATAACATCTGAGATCTTTTCCATATACACAAGATAAAATTAAAGGATCACCTCATCTGTAGATGCCCCCATTTATTATGAGATTCAAGGGATGTTCTACTGCCTTTATCAACATTTGTATGGGTCGTTATCATGGTTGACTGCAATTTGACAGCAGAAACTTATAACAATTTTTCTCTCTCCTTTCACCGAGTTTGACCGAGCTATTTTAGGCTGACTTTGACCTCATAACTAGATCGAGTTTGAATGGAGAAGACCAAGATATTTTAAGGATGATTTATTGCTGATTTGACCAACATTGACTTTTTGGTTAGGGCTGAAGTTTGACTGCATAAATTGATAGGGTTGTTTTGACTTTGAATTGGGAAAGTCAATTTGAATTTCGTACTCTCTCTCTCTCTACTGAAATTTTGATATAATAATAAGAAGAATTGATCAAAGGGTTTTCCCAACATTAGAGTTTTTCTCTGGCATCCAAGAAATCAGGTGTCCTATTGTTTGGGGTTGCCTTCTGCATATTTTTTTATGTTCTATCTATTTTTACTGTTAATGTGATTAATGGTTAATGTGATTGCTACTGGAAATCTAAATTGAAATTGTTATTGGGCTACTTAAGGAACATTGAAGTAATTGTGCTAAGCATAGAACATACCATTGTTAACTAAAATTAATAGATTGTCATCACAACCCCTATGATTCCTGTCACATTGATCATTTTCCATCTAAGGTATACAAATCTATATGTAATTCATGTATGTATCATTGGTTTGATCACACCTTGCCTTAACCATCTAGGACACTAGGTGTAGGAAGAGGTTCCTTTAGCTACCACATTTAGCTGGATATGTATGATCCATGTGTATATGATATTATGTCCAATGTGTAATATTTTTATTGTGTTCACTTAAACACTTTGTTCTAACTCTTGATGCTTTGGCTGTAGTTTTAATATGAGTTGTTCCATGGTGTTTCATAATTTTTCTCATAGAAGTGTGTCATCTTGATGGTTTGGGTATATTCTTGGTGATTTGAGTAGGTGCTATACATTGATCTTATCCTACCCATTATTTCCTTTAGCCAAAATTTATCCTATGTATCTCTTAACCACACATGTGGAGACCTTCTAAGTTATAGCTAGCTTTTAATAGGGTATTTTTAAGCTCTAAGTAAACTTCCTCAAAATTAATAAACTACCTATAACTATTTAATTTTATTGATAACATTATTTACAAATTTAAACATATTTTTTACCTCTTTAAAGATTGATAAATATTTCCCTTATGTATAAAGCTCAGGTCCATTTTCGCTCTTATATATAAACATACTTACTTATATTAGAAAAGCCTCATATAATTTTTATTTCTAAGCTTCATATAATTTTTATTGATGCCTTAATTAGACTAACATTATCACTTATCTTCAACATCATTAGATATAACTAACATTAATCATTAAACATAACTTCAAGATGACCTCCTTTTGCTCAAATAAAAATAAAACTTAATGAAAAACAAAGGGACCATAGAAATTGATTTATAAGATTTCACTACCCATTAAAATTTAATTTGGCAGCTGCTCTAAAATCTAAGTGGACCTATTAAAATTTATTTTCCTATTTTCCTACCGCTATTCTCTTTTCCCAGGTTTGGGACGGGCTATTCTCTTTTTCCAGGTTTGGGACTGAGTTCCCTCCTCTGCTCTTTATGACTTCGTAGTAGATTCCATACCCTGCTATGATATTCAATTATTCGTTGCCCTATCGATTAGATTAGATTTTTAACATGTATATATTATATCAAATCCGGGTTCACTCGAGATTTAATTGAGATATTCTTCTGTTGATTTGGATTTGGAGGTTTTCACTGCAATTCAGAGCAGAAAACATGTCGTCTGCATATGAAGATAAAATTTCAACCTTCGAGAATTTCGAGGTGTACGGATAAGTTTCAAAGGTATTTTTCTACTCTCATTTCTATGATTTTTATTGTTAAAATTTCAAAGGATTTAAACTTGTATACCGAATTTTGGAGAAGAAGGCAGGGTTAGGGTCGACAAGAGTTTATAAATTCAATCATATTTTTTTACCGGGCACTTCTGTGGAATTATGATCTTAAATATTTTTTGGAAATTCAATGGTGATGTGGATTGATCAAGAGGTTACGGTTTCTTCAAAAGTTCTCCTATGATTGTGTTGCTTCTTGTGATATATGGATCTACATATTTTGGTCTTTACTATGTTCCTTGCTCTGATACCATTTAAAAAATCTTTGAAATTTTTGCACTGCTGTAGTGAACAATTCTGAAACTAAATTGTAACACCAAGACAGATAATTTCTAATTGCAACATAATAGAACATAATTAAATAGCAGTCACACAATCGCAAAATACAATTTTTCTAGAGAACTCAACTAGGAAAACCCTCTCCTTAATTGAGAATGAGAAATGGATTTCTTATTATACAACTTCGTTTCACTAGAAACCAGTCTAGTTTTCTTTGCTTGTCCTAAGCTTGAAAAACCTACAAGACCTTATTTTCTTTCTTGGTGTTCAATACTATAGAAAAATCATTCTTTATAAATCCAATATGTTGACCCAAGGTTCGAATATAGGGGGAAAGTCTCTGGGAAAGCTGGAGAGACCCCCAAAAATGCAAGTGCCAACATAGAGGAATGGGAATGGAAGTGTGAGAAAGAAGTAGACAGCACCCTCGCCCCCCCAACCCCACACTGGAAAAATATGTTAGATGGATTATTTCAAGCACAGTATCAATGTGGGGGGCTCTGACTAATAAAAATTCCTCCCATAAAAATAAGGAAAAAAACTATTTTACTATTTTTGGTTTGAGTTTACCCCCACCCCCTGTAGGGGAGGCATGGGCATCCCTGTGGGAATCAAGGGGTATCCTAACAATCTCTATGACAAGGTGCCACCCCATGACATCCCTAGTGGATAGGGGGAACCTAAGGGATATACCCAAGATGTCCCATACCCATACCCAAGCTGTAGACACCCATGACTTCATCCTTGTTCCTAGGATGCAGGGAATGCAGGGGACACATCCCCCCATCCAGGGATGCAGGGGATGTCAAAGTCAAATATTGTTGTTGAAGATAAACATGCTACTGATTTGCATTTGAATTCACCCAATTATGCTATGCAAGTTACATCTTATATATCCTAATAAAAGAAAACAATGAAAGGGTATTAAATCTTACCATATGTGGGTGACAATGAACACTATCAACTGCTTCTTGGTTTCTCAAGTGTTCCCAAAGTCCATCTGATGCAAATATGATAAAGTGATCATGAGGCTGAATGGTATAGACATTAATTGAAGGTTCAACAGTCAACATAGGCCCGCAGAGAGGTTCAGAAAGACATAAATTTTGATATAAAGGTTCTCGGTTGAACTCATGCTTTTTCAAGTATACATCTCCAATAGATCTCGAAACCTGCAAATATGAGAAAGAACATTACAAGCACAAGATGATAGAAATTGAAAAATATAGTTCTACAACTACTAAAGAGCTAAATAGTTTTTATAAAACCTCTTAATGCATGTTATGAAATAGAGGATCAAGAAAAAATTTTACTCTAACTTAGGTCAAGATAACAATTTATTTGGTATGGTTAAAAGTTAAAACCTTATATGCAAAACAATAACCACAAACCTCAAACTCCTAGAGAAAAGAAATATTCCTCTGAGATGATAAATGTTTCTTTTGTGGCATTAATTTATATGAAAAACTGCTCCAAAACCAGTGAAACCACCCAAGATATGGATGCTTTTACAGAAGAAAAGCATACATGATCACTCAGCAGGAAAATTTAAGAACGTTAAAGTCAAATCTGTGTGAAGGGTGTAAAATTTCTACCCCAAGGTTGTTATCTTAGATTTTAACGCAAAACAGAAATTTCACTTCTTAACTAGAGGTTGTCTGAATCTTAAGCCTATGAATTTTCAACCTTAGGGCTGTTATGAAAGTGTATAAAACAACAGCAAAAAGAGTGTAATGTTTCACTTCCAAGCAGTCCACACTCTCCATATTCATGGAGAAAAGTTACCAAACAACTTAGATAAGTTCCAGCCCTCTAGTGCAATTTATCCCACATAAATGAAGTCTAAAATGATCTTTAACAGCAGTACAAAAATAGGTATATCAAGAACAAAACAGCTCATTAGATTCCTCAAAGAAGATGTTAAATCACTAAACAATTTTATGTTTTACTTAAGTCAAATCATCAAGACTTATATAGTTGTAAATAACAACACATTAACAGTTATGGTTGAAAATAAAATCTAGAAAATGCACATGTTTTGGATAGTTGAAAACATCATTTATATATTCAAGATGAAGTGCATGTACAAACATAGCCTTCTCTCAATGCTAGTACAAGTCCACTAGCTCTCTAAAACCCTAGCTAGGGAAAACCAAGGGGCTCCAATATGCAAGAATCACTCCAACACTTACTCCAGTGCAAGAAATACTCTTCTCTGCATCTTCTCCAAAAAAGTTACCTGAAGGTTTTTAAACCCTAGTGATGACAACAACAACAACAAAAACGAGAGAGAAAGAGAGAGATCAAGTACAAGAGAACACTGGGAGAGAGCAAAAGGACTAGTGCACACTCCTCTCTGGGTCACATCTCATCACAAGAGTGAATGCAAGTGAGTAAATAAATAATGAATGAGGACTCTCTCCTTCCATTATTTATATGAGAGATAAGGGAGGCCAACAATACAATGTGGGCCTAAGCCCTTACAAGCAACCTACATGTAGGCTAACACAAGTGAGATACACTCCAAAGTACATGTGTCATGCTCCAAGCTAATGTCATACACAATAAGGGCTCTAAGATAATATAACTATGAAAGGTAAGTCCACATGCTTCCATCGCAAACCTCCATGAACTCCATCCATCCTCCTAAGTGATGTACTCAACTGATTAGCTACCTCCCGTAAAAAAATTATTGCAACCCACACATACAACCCCAAGCCTACAAACAAGAGTCCAATCAACACCATGCCATCTAGGGCTTGGTGCCCTCCTCGAAGATGCACAACACTCCTCCCAAGTAAGGCATTCTCCAAGCAAGTGAAGTCTCCATCTGGCCATCATAAAGAGTGTCCACTAAACTGTCAGGAAAGTCCAACATCTAAAAGAAATATAACAAGCCGAAAAACATCTAAGTTTAAGCATTCATTGATCAATCTATCTCAATTATTAGCACCATCTTCCACACACCAATTCATCTTAGACCATCCAGGGGCTGAACTTACAGTATGCACCCAAAATCTCATGAAGCACCCAATAATGGTGTAAGACTTTCAAAGTGACCTTAGAAACTAACAAAGGGTTCCTGGCCCTAAGAAATGTGTAACTATGTCTCCCATCCTAGGGAAGACATCCCACATCCTAGATGTAGGATGTTGTCCCTGACAAACCTTAGGCAACAACCCCTGAAAACAATCCAAAATTGCGACTTGTGTAGTCTAATCCAACACCTATTATTCTCATTTTCAAGGTCTAATCTACATCCTCCATGCCAAACAAACTAATTTAAGGTCTCATTTGTAATTTACATCCCCTGTGATCTGCTACATGAATCTGTCCAGTAAGCTATAATGAGAGTGTGACATGCATATTTTATGCCCAGATAGTTGATACAGAGGATTAATCTATGTATATTAAGTAAGATAGACAAAGAAAGGTCAGATTTATGTTTTCTATTGCCTGGCAACATCTTACATTAGATCCGACCCATGTGTCTAGTGCCAAAATGAAATGTACACCCACTAACTTTACCCAAGATTCAGACTTCCCACAATTGGGAAGCATTCCCCTGGGTTTTTACACAGACATATAGATAGCACAGTTCTGTGTTTTTAAGTGGTACAAAGTCAATTATACAGTTCAAATCACAAGATTTTAAGTTTCACTGTTTTGTATAAAAAAATTCCATTTGTTAGACCAAAAAAGAAAAACTACCTTTTATATATTCTAATATATATCTCCCCAGCAACACCATATACCTTGATTTTAAAAATGGCTTCCGCATACCAGCACCCACACCCATCCCAGATTCCCACACACACACCCATGATCCACATACCCTGATTTTAAAAATGGCTTCCCCATACCAACACCCACACCCATCCCAAATGCCCCACACACACACACCCATGATCCCTGATAATGAAGCAAATGTCTGTGAACTTAGACATCCTCATGGCACATCTCATTACTTTTCAGTTTATATCCACTTTCCTGGATCTTCCTCAAAACTTGTATCACCATTATCAAATCCATCACATGACTCTCCAACAAGATGTTTAAATACAGAAGCACCCTTCAATAGAAGGCAATTAACTGAAAAAAAATATCTCCAAAAAAACAAAATATTGTTAAGCCTTTTAGCCCTAATGGATAATCTGATTTTTTTCAGGTGTATCAGTTTGGATGCTTTTGCTAAAGCTTTGGACCTTCAAGAGAATGCCAAGTAGAAAAACCTTTCAAATCTTGAGCATATGTCTTCTGTAGTGTAGTATTATAAAAGTGGAATAACAACTCTTAGTATTGACAAACTATCATTTGTTATATGCTTATGTTTTCCGTTTTACCAATGTTTCAACCTCCTTTTAATTCGGACCCTCTTAAATTGACCCACATAACACATTGACTACCACAAAGGCAATAGAAGCCCACTCCCACCTATAATGAAGCATCTCCCTTGTACTTACATTTAGGACCAAGGCTTGCTTCCTAATTTTATAGTTTTAAATCATGGGGGCAGCCAGACAGCTAAGAAAATGTTAAAACACTCAGGTTTCACTTTGAATTCTCTGTGCATTTCAAGGATTTGGGAAGAGGGGGAAAAGATAGGGAGCTTGTCTCTTCAGCTCCATGAGTCCTGCTTCCTTCTTCCTGAAAATGCAAGATATGGGCTTCCTTAAGATGGGAACAAAAATTTGAGTGAAAGGAAAAGGACCTTAGAGAAATACAAATTCAAATTGAAGACTTGCCTGACTGGGAAGTGAGACAGCTATGGATAATGACTTGGAGCTTTTATGAGGTCTCCTCAGCCTTGCAACGAGTAAGAGTCTTCCTAGCTCATTTTCATCTTTGTTGCTGCCCATAGTTCAGTATAGTTGCAGCTGCCTTTCAGTTTGTGTCCTGGCAGCCTGAGTTGTGGAGTAGCTTGACATCTGAACAACAGTGGAATGGGCAGCATATGAAGAATGAGTTAGTGTTAAATTTTGCATGTGCAAGCAGGTGGGCACTGGTCTCTGGAACTCCACCTGAGAGTTTTTGCTTCCAATTATTTTTGTAAGTAGTCTTAAATGTCGATAACTTTTAGAGAATGTGCTCATGGTTATGAAGCCATGGAAAGTGTCCAATGTTCTGTTATTTTCCTCTTCATAATGGTTCTTGTATCACCTTCTAAGAGATCTACAATATGATTGGGACCAGTTGTCTTTATGTTGGTTTTTGTGAAGCGATATAATTGTCGCTTTAGCTCTTTTGTCTTCAAGCTTATTGTATCTAATCCAAACAGTTAGGCTAGTTATATGGGATCATTCTACAATTAGGTTATTCAACCAAGTGAATTATAAAAGTTTGTACAAACTTTTCCTTTTGTTGAGTGAACCTTGAACTCTCTATAAAATGATGGAAGTTAGGGAAGCAAGACTGCTAGCACGGGTGACAAGGGGAAGGAGGCAAGGTAACTATCTGTTGTGTTGTATTATATTCTTTCCATGACTAACCTACGTAGTGAACCGGGGGGTTAGAGTGGGGGTAGAGTGCCCCCTTTGTTGCGTCGATTATGCAGTGAGGGGGCAGAAGCACCCCGTGTCCAGGGGGTTTGAGGGGGGTGGGGGCGTAGCCCCCCTCTACAGGGTTTGGGGCAGCGCCCCGGGAAATTTTTTTTTTGGACCCTATATTAGGTTGGGCGGACCTACCTATGGTTTTCGGTCCATGGTTTTTGATGCGATGGTTTTTTGTCCATCGTATTGGATTCTTCGGCATGTATAAATATGTATTGTAACATTGGAAGGAATATAATGCAAAATCAAGCTCGTAGTCCTGGTTTTGGGATCCAGGGGAAAATCTCTGTGTATATATGTTTTATGTGTTATGCTCTCGCATTGTTTATTTTTTGTGTTTTAGAATTTGTATGCAGGTAATTTATGTACGGGGTTAAAACCTACATTTCGTATCAGAGCTATTTTGGCTTCAAGGGGATGCCTTTGTTGTTGAGGGGTTTCTCTTGGGCCTGTGGTAGACCCTATTCAGCGGGAGATTTGTGGGATCGATTCTGGTGGTGAAAGAAGATGGTGAGCAGTGGAAAGATTGAGATCAATAAATTTAATGGTTAGAGTTTTGAGTTATGGAAACTCAAGATGGAGGATCTGTTGGTGGATGAAGAGCAGTGTATCGCAGTAGATCTAGGTACTAGACCAATGGGAGTGTCCGATGAAGAATGGAAGAAGTTGGATCAAAAGGCAAAGAGCACAATACTATTGTGTGTCTCAGATTCAGTATTGCTGAATGTATCAGGGGAACCTATGACGAAGGCTTTGTGGGACAAGTTAGGGAATTTGTACCAATCTAAGTCTCTAGTGAATAAACTGTTCCTACGGAAAAAGATGTATAACCTGTGGATGAAAGATGGAGACTCGGTGATAGAGCATTTGAATGCATTTAATATTGTGGTAAGTCAGTTATCGTCTGTTGATATCAAAATTTCAGATGAAGATGAGTTCATTAGTTTGTTGTGTTCTCTACCAAATTCGTGGGATAGTCTAGTTGTTGTAGTAGGTAGCAATGCAACTGCCTTACAGTTTGATTAAATAGTCTCATCCTTACTGACGGAGGAGATGAGACAGAAAAATATGGTGAGCCAAAATGGTGATGCCTTGTCTATATGAGGACAGTCCTGGAACAAAACCAGAAATAAGTCATTGAGTGGGAGATCTAAATCTAGAGGGAGATCTAAATCTCTAGGAAAACCTGTAAAGGTGGTGTGCTGGAAATGCAGAAAGGAAGGGCACTATAAAAGGGACTTTATATCTAAAGATCCTGACAAAGGAAAGGGATCTGATGATGCTTCTTCTGCAAAGGCGAAAACCACCTCAGAAGAAGGTGGGGATGTGTACTTGGTTTCTTCAAGTACACATGTAGATTATGAGGCATGGTTGATTGACTCCGGTGCATCCTTTCACTTTACTCCCCATAGAGAGTGGTTCTGTGAGTATGATAAATACGATGGTGGTGGTGTCTTCTTAGGGGATGATAGGAAGGCTAGAATCATTAGTCGCGGAAAAATAAAGTTGAAGTTGCAAGGTGGAAGGGTTAGAACACTTCTAGGTGTTATGCATATTCCTGCATTAGCCAGAAATCTGATTTCTATAGGCAAGCTAGATGATGCAGGTGTAAAAACAATGTTCGAGTTCAAGAAGGATACCTGCAAGATGGTTAGGGGAGCACTGGTATTAATGCAGGGAGTTCGGACTGGAACTCTGTAAAAGTTGCAAGGTAGCACTATTGTTGATGGGTGCAACAGCTCTGTGGTTCCTGAAAGTGGAGCAGAAAATATAGTGGTCTCTAGAGAGAAGACCATGCTGTGGCATCAAAGGCTTGGACATATTGGAGAGAAGGGCCTTCGAATACTTCATGGTAAATGTATGGTAGAAGGTATGCGTAATAGCTCTCTGCATTTTGATTTTTGTGAAAATTGTGTATATGGGAAGCAGAATTGGGTGAGTTTCCCCTTTGGTGGTAAGAGGCCGAAACAAATATTAGAGCTTGTGCACAGTGATGTGTATGGACCTACGAAGGTTCCATCATTGGGTAAGTATGTGTACTATGTATCATTTATAGATGACTTCTCAAGGAATACATGGATATATTTCCTTAAGAAGAAATCTAAAGTCTTTGATAGGTTTAAAGAATTTAAGGCTTTGGTGGAAAACCAGACAGAGAAGAAGATAAAGGTGCTGAGGACAGATAATGGTGGAGAGTTTTACAGTAAGAAATTTGAAGAATTCTGTAAGAAGTGTGGTATAGCATGGCAGAAGACTACTCCATATACACCTCATAAAAATGGATTTGTAGAAAGAATGAACAAGACATTGATGGAAAGGGCAAGAAGCATGCTCAGTGGTGCTAGGTTAGGATAGGTATTCTAGGTAGAGGCGGCGAAGACAGCATGTTACCTGGTCAATAGATCACCTTCATCAGTGTTGGAGGATATGACTCCACAAGAGGTATGGACTGGTAAGAAACCCTCTCTTTCCCATCTGAGGGTATTTGGATGTGATGCATATGTACATGTTCCAAAGGAGAAATGAACCAAGTTGGATAGTAAATCTCAAAAGTGCATCTTTATTGGGTATAAGGATGGTTTAAAGGGCTATAAGCTTTGGAACCCAGCAACAAGGAAGGTTGTGTACAGCTGAGATGTGGTGTTTAGAGAGGTGAAAGATGTTATTAAACATGAAGTCCAACCAAAGGAACCTGAGAAGATAGAGTTTGAGCTAAAGGAGGAAGAATCAGACTCTACAGCAAAGGAGGAATCAGAAGATGAAGAGCCACAAACTCCTGGTGTAAGAAGATCAGTTCGAGAAAGAAGGCAGCCAGAAAGGTATAGTCCATATGCTTTCTGTTCAAATTTTTCTTTATCTATTACTGATGATGATCCCATAACTGTGAAGGAAGCAGTAGATTCAGAGGATGGAAAACTCTGGAAAGAGGCCATGGTTGATGAAATGGCATCTTTGCACAAATATGAGGCTTGGGATCTAGTGGAGTTTTCAGCTGGAAGGAAACCCATTGGTAGCAAATGGGTGTTCAAGGAGAAGACAAATGTAAAAGGAAAGGTGGAGAAATACAAAGCTCGGTTCGTAGCAAAAGGTTATTCCCAAGTGCCAGGAATTGATTTTGGTGATATTTTTTCTCCTTTTGCCAAGGTAACTTCTATTAGATTACTTTTATCTATTGCTGTTGCTTTTGATTTTGAGGTAGAACAGAAGGATGTGAAGACAAAATTTCTTCACGGGGATCTAGAAGAGGATATCTACATGAGGCAACCTGAAGGCTTTGCGGTGAAGGGTAAGAAATAACTGGTATGAAAGTTAAAGAAGTCTCTGTATGGGTTAAAACAGTCACCAAGGATGTGGTATCAGAAATTTGATACATTTATATGGGGACTTGGCTTCACCAAAAGCAAAGCAGATCATTGTGTATACTTTAAATTAATTGGTGACCATGTTATTTATCTAGTCTTGTATGTGGATGATATGTTGTTGGTTGGAAATGACAAAGAAATTATCCAGGATTTGAAGACCCAATTGTCCTCTAAATTCGACATGAAAGATCTTGGTGCTGCAAACTATATTTTGGGCATGGAAATTAAAAGAGATCGGGAAAATAGGAAGCTCTGGTCAAACCAGAGGAAGTATGTCGATACAATACTGCAGAGGTTTAATATGTAGGATAGTAAACTGCTGAAGGTTCCTATTCTTTTAGGTGTAAAGTTATCTGTTGAACAATGTCCCAAGACACAAGAAGAGGAAGAGGATATGTCCCATGTTCCATATGCAAGTGCAGTCGGTAGCTTGATGTATGCAATGGTATGTACTAGATCAGACATTACACATGCAGTGGGAGTATTGAGCAGGTTTATGTCAAAACTGGGGAAGGAGCATTGGACAACAGTGAAGCGGGTTTTTAGGTATTTGCATGGCACTAGTGATTATGGTTTGTGATACCAAGGAAGACCAGGATTGGACAGAGTTTTGGATATATATGGCTTTGTTGATGCAGACTGGGCTGGAGATTTGGATTAGAGAAGATCTACAAGTGGGTATGTGTTTAACTTATTTGGAGGTGCAGTCAGTTGGATGAGTAAGAAACAATCTGTAGTGGCACTATCAACTATAGAGGGAGAATACATGGTAGCCACTCATGCAATAAAGGAAGCAGTTTGGTTCCAAAGATTGTGTTCAAGTATGGGGTTAGTACAGGGAGCTATAAGGATAGACTGTGACAGCCAAACTGCAATTTTCTTGGCAAATAACCCTGCTTATCATTCAAAGACAAAGCACATTGATGTTTAGTATCACTTTGTGAGGGATATGATAGAAGACAAAAAGGTGTTGCTAGTAAAGGTAGACACTTTGAAGAATACTGCAGATGCATTGAAAAAATCTGTGAGCTCTGAGAAGTTCTCCTGGTGTAGAGAAACAATGGGCATTTCAGGGCTGGAAAAATGACTAAGCTTTCTTGTGGCTCCTTGTGGAAAGAAAACAACATGTGGGAGAATGTTGGGTTGTGTTATATTCTTTGCACAACTAACCTACATAGTGAACCGGGGGGTTAGAGGGGGGGCGAAGGCCCCCCTTCATTGCATCGATTATGCAGAAGGGGGATCATGGGGGGGGGGGGGGGGGCGCGGAAGTTCCCCCTGTCCGAGGGGTTTGAGGGGGGTGGGTAGCCCTCTTCTATGGGGTTCGAGGCAGCGCCATGGGAAAATTCTTTTTGGACCCTATATTAGGTTGGGCGGAACGACCTATGGCTTTTGGTCCATGGTTTTGGACGTGATGGTTTTCGGTCCATGGTATTGGATGCTTCGGCATGTATAAGTATGTATTGTAACATTGAAAGGAATATAATGAAAAATCAAGCTGGTAGTCCCATTTTTGGGATCCAGGGGAAATCTCTGTGTATATGTGTTTTATGTGTTATGCTTTCACATTATTTATTTTATGTGTTTTAGAATTTGTACGTAGGTAATTTATGTACGGGATTAAAACCTACACTGTCCCACTAGGAAATTAATGGGGAGTTCATGCCACGCCTTCCATCCCCCACTTGAGCGGATGGTTTCCACTCTACTGCCGATCTGTTCATGCTAGTTATTGAGTATCGAAATCTTTCTGTTGGTTTTGAATCTGAAATCTGTGGGCTCTGTGGGAAAATCATAAGTCTATGTTGTAATAGCTTTAACATATACAAAAGCCATCTCCTTCTCCCTTATTGATTATCTCATATGTGATTTTTAACATTTCCATTCATCGTGAGATGGCCGCACAAAGGACATTTGATCATTGCTATGTATAATTATTGAATTGAAGAAATGGGTCTGATGAATTGGCCCAATTTAGAATCTCAGTCTCACAGTAAGCTGATTGAACTGAAGATATGGGTAATGATGAAATGACATTATTTCCCAGGTGGGCATGGAGTCTCTAAAGCAACTGATAGAATAGAGAACTGGATCTCAAAAAATCACTCAAATTCCCAGTTCGGTCTAAGTACTTTCCATCAGGGGATTGAATTGCAACTGCCTTTCCGGACGAATTCAATCAATTCCCAAATTAGGAGTGGCTGAGTGGCTATGGGAACAGAGACTAATTCACTTAAGGAAGCATTTGAGATGATTTGATCCAATCCCTAAATGGGTTTCACCTTATTGCAAAAGCTGACTAAAATGACGAAACGAGAGGTGATGTTTTTTTGAGTAGTCAAGCAGGCTATTCCTCTGTACAGCTACGAGTTTGCCGAGCATTAATATGATGATAGCCTTCACAATTTATTGACAGTCCTGTAGATCATGCCTCAACAATTCAACAAAGGAGGAAACCCAGAAAAAAAAAAAATAAATAAATAAAAAAATAAAAAAAAATAAATAAATAAATAAATCTAGAGGAAAATTCTGTTAAATCGCAGTCCTGAACTCGGTGCTACATTTTTTTTCCTCTTGGCACTGTGTTTTTGTCAGTTGGCATTGTGCTTCCCCTCTTGGCACTTCCTTTTGCCCAAAATTGCAGTGTTTTTGTGTATAACGCTGGGCTTTTGTCAGGGACCTGCTAATCGATTTTCCTCAGACCAGAGAGTCCTCAAATCGACTCAATTGCTATGGATTACCCTCTCTGCAATCCACTTACAGTTTCACTTTGTTTTGGGTTTGTCTGAGTTTCGTTTTAGGTGTTTATGCATAAAGTAGAGTAGGCTATAGTGGTCCTTTAAGCTAGTTCGACATCACATTAGCTTTTTGTTTTCTAGTTTTTATAGATACTAATACTATATAGATTGCCAACCTTGGCATTAGTCTGCTAGACAATTCTTGTTTTAAACAGAAACACTCTATCACATTTCCTATAAATTTTTTATTTTAAGCTTCTCATGGAAAAATGTCTTTTGCACTGCCACTAGTCTAGTTTCCTTAGTGGCAGACCACGGGCTTGTAGCAACTCTCTTGATATGTAATTTTAAAAAATAACAATAGAACTTAGCTTACAAAAAAAATAACAGCCAACAAAAATCAAGTCCCCACACCCACCCAAGTCCCTAAATTCAATTTTGAATGTGCCTCCAAAAACAATCTTTGTCCAGCGGGGTAAGGAGTATTCAGAGGTTATCAAAAAAATGTTATAGCAATAACATATAAATTCATAAAACAATCCAATAAGTCTTAGTAATGTGCATCACTGAAGTGCTAAAACATGGATTTAAGAAATTCATTTATGAAGGCAACTCAAAAGTAGTAAATGATCAGCTCAATGGAAAATCTCATCATCAATAATGGGAGATGCCCAATCAATCAACTTGGATTAGGCAAGCTACAAAAGGTTTAGAATGTTGTAGGTTTGAACATGTTAGAAGGACAACAAATCAGGTGGCAGATTGGCTCGTGAGTTGCAAACAAAGCAATCATGACAATGGAATTTCATTAGATTTGTTATAAGTCAATACCCTCCTCTCTAGAGACTTGCCTGAAAAGTTAAATTCATATAGCTTCCTGAGATGATCATGTTCCAATGAATACATATTTCAGCACACAACACCTCTTGGGGTCAACACCACTGCTTCAATCAAAAAGTTAACATGTTTACCTTCCAACATATCAAGGAATCAATCTTTCCAGAGTTCATATATGTCTTGTTCACAACTTCAATTGTGAACAAGACTGTAACATTGTCATCAATTTATAGGTACTGTAACGTATCACCATTGCTACTAAGCAGTACCGATGTCATACATAATGCTGGACCATAAATAGTGGTGAGCTTGAGGTGACATACATAGAACAGTACCACGTACATATCACTGTGAGGGAACCAAGAAAGATCACTGCTCAGGATTCTATTTTTTTTTTCTTTTATGATAGCTTCAGATCTTGCAAACTTCTAGGAGGACCACTTCTTCTTGAGAGATGACTTCAAAAGAATTCCTATTCTACTACTTGATGCTGGGTATAGAAGATTTGAGGGAGACTAATTCTCCTCAAGCTGAGAGAGGATATTCTTTGCATCAATCAAATGCTTCCACTGCTTGTGACCAAAAATTTATTGAGGTCTATTTCTAGGATCACAATGAACCTACTGTATATCAACATCTCCACAGGTTGACTCACCTGATATAAGTAGTTTTAATTGTGAATATCTATATCTATATCTATATATATATATATATATATATATGTTGATTAGGTCACTGTAGGAAGTGCAAGATTCATACTATCAACACATATTCTTATCACTGCATTAGTCTCCATATATCTTACTACCCTCATCTAGGAAATCCACTAACATTAGAATTTATGAGGTTAAAATAGATTATTGACCAGAATTTAAGTCACTTTTATGAGTTTTGTTGAGTGTTACTGTTCATATGGCATATACATCGCTAATACCTTATTCATTATGTCATGGCTAATATTGGACAACTAGGAATTTCCATTAATAGAGTCTAGAGTGAAGGTTTGGAGGATACATACAAGACTTAGATAAGCCATACCTTAGAAAAATATGAGCCTTAAAGAATCGCATCTGGTTTTGAATAAACTTCTTGAGAAGGTGCATATAGAGGCGATATGTAGCCATAGTGAGTTACTGCCACACCATTATAGATCCATTTTGATGAGCCATAGATCATAGAAGAATGAATATGCCGAAGATATGGTGGACCAAGGTATAACGAGGCATTGCTAATACAATGATGTCAAATGTAGTGATGCCTGTAGCTTGCTTTTGAGGAAATAAAATGTTGCCTGAAGTGAACCCATAATTTCCAAGGTTAAGTGTGAATGTCGATTCCTCTCTCAGGTCCATTACCGCAATTCAACAATTTCTTTTTAATGTTCACCTTCAATCAAATTCTTATATACTTTGCCCTCAAAACCACACATTCGGGGAGATATCCATTCACTTGTGTGGAAACAAAAGCAATTTAACTTTAGGCTTTGCTAGATTGTCTATAGATTTTCAGGTTCATCTAATAAGTGGTCAGCATCGTACCAAAGGATTGATCACAAATACACTATAACCTTGAGTAGGTCTAGAACAAATGTGGCCCTTGCAGTCATATACCAGCAAAACAGTGGATTGCACCAACATAAATACACCATTAGAAGGTTCTATTACATCTGATGTGTCATTATATAGGGCTGCTAATTTTTTGTTACAAATCTAAGCTTATTTTCAGCAACATCTATCTTTAGTTTACTTGTGATCTATATTTAGTATCAACTAGCTTATATAGTTCTTTTTAGATGCAAGTTCAAAGGATATTGGAACATATAATAAAATGGACAAAAGAAATTGGATGAAATTGGAAAATAGGTATAGTTTGTGTATTTGATTATTCATTGTGATATGCAAAAAATGTATTAGTGGTAACTTGTGCTCAATAAAATTTATATGACTTGAAACTGGTTATGTGTAGAACACCAAAAGAATATAGAGATGGGGTTGAGGAATTCTTAAAGTTTGTTGAGGAACATTCAAGGAATAAGATGTCCACAAAATGTCTATGTAATAAATGTGGCATAGTGAAAGTACAAACATTTGATAAAGTATGAGAGCATTGGATTTTTTATGGTATAATAGAACAATATAACAATTGGTATTTACATGGAGAGAGAATTCTCAGTCAAGTACCTTGAAAAAAATTGAATTGATCTAGTTTCAACCTTATATGTTTTACAATAAAGATATCACTTATTTTTATATGTGCAAACTCCATTTTTTTTCTTTGTCTCCTTTAGATTCCATCTATTATTGATAAGGACCAGCAACATTCTGAAAATGAGCTACATGAAGTTCTCGAGCATATTTCATCTCAACTGGTAAGCCATTTCATATTTAGTTAACAGCCCTATTTGACTAGGTTGAGCAAATGCTATTGATTTTAATTTTCGTAAAAACCATAAAATTATTAACGTAAATTTTAATTTTCTTGTTAATAGGGCTATGAAAATGTTGTGGAACATGATTATGATAATGAGGTTGATGAGCATGAAACATTGTTTAAGAATGATAGTGAACCTCTAAATGATGATGATGATGCAACCATTGTCGGTGATCAAATTCTTGAAATGGTGAATGATGTCAATCGATGTCTTAATCAAAACATCAATGAGAGTTGTGATAATGAGGGGTTGGCATCAACAAATGTACTAAATGAACTTAATGAATATAATAATCTTATTGAAGATGCGAAGAGGCCATTGTACCTAGGTTGTGTTGAATTCACAAAATATCAGCCATTGTCGAATTATACAATCTGAAAGTGAAGAGTGGATGCTCTAATACAAGTTTTGATGAAATGTTAAAATTGCAAAAAGATGTGCTTCCTCAAGATAGCACACTTCCATATTCTGCATATGCTGCAAAAAAGTTGATAAAATTATTGGGATTAAACTATGATATGATACGCACATGTCCAAATGACTGCATTTTATATCGAGGAAGTTATGAAAGTAAATATCAATGCCCAACATGTGGAAAATCTCAATGGAATGTGGATGCTCAATCTCAAAAGGTGCATAAAGGTGTTCTAGCCAAGGTGTTAAGATATTTTCCCATAGCACCAAGGCTAAAAATAATGTATAGGTATGATCTTGAACACTATAATTTTATTCAAGTTTTCCCCTTCTTGTATTATCTTTACCATTTGTTGTAGTGTTATTATATGATAATATATTATATAAATGAAAAAAATATTTTTCATTATAGCTCCGCACACATGTTACAAAAAATGAGGTGGAATCATGAGAATGTAAGCAATGATGGTCAAATGCGCCACCCTGTTGAATGCCCAGCATGGAAAACTATTGATGACAAATGGCCTAGTTTTTCTAGCGAACCTCACAATGTACGACTTGCAACGGTAGTAGATGGATTTAATCCTTTTGGAGACTTGAAGAGCACATACAATGTTTGGCCTATAGTGTTAATTACATACAACCTTCCACCATGGTTGTGCACAAAAAGGAATTTTTGTATGCTAACATTGTTAATACCTGGTCCCAAGCAACCAGGCAATGACATTGATGTGTATTTGGAACCCTTGGTAGATGAACTAAAGGAATTATGGCACCAAGGGGTATGGACATATGATGCTTGTAGTAAGACATGCTTTAACATGAAGGCATATTTATGTGGGTGATCCATGATTTTCCTATTTATGGGAATATGGCTGGTTGCACAACAAAAGGCTATAATGCATGTCGCATATGTGGGAGGAACACATAATCAAATTACCTCAGTTGTAGCAGGAAATGTCTGTACATGGGACATAGGAGATTTCTTCCTCAACATAATAAGTTTCACTCACAAAAGGCACCATCTAATGGGAAGGGGGAGCATCGTTATGCCCCTCCAATTGTAAAAGTATCAGATATTTTGAAGGAAACAAAAGGAAGGGAAGAAATTTGGGGGAAGATTGAATCAAATAAAAGGAAAAGAAACAATAAAACATGTGAAAAGAATGATGTTGTGGTGTGGAAGAAACAATCAATTTTATTCAATCTACCATATTAGGAGGTATGTAGACCCATCAACCATGCCTAATTATTGGACGCAACTTGCTTAGTTGACCTCATTGTGATTAGATGTCTTGGTTGAATTTATTGTTTATCTATTTGTCCATATGAAATATTGTTATGATAGCCTTGATGTGTTGGAATGCATACACTCCTAATACGCCACAATTTAGATGTAATGCATGTGGAGAATATTGTGCGTGAAAGCATTTTTGGAACTCTTTTGGATAGAAAAGGGAAGTCCAAAGATGGAAAAAAATCATGTGGTGACTTGCAAAAAATGGGTTTGAGGAAATCACTATGGCCAAAAGTTAAAGGACAAAAAATATTCCTTCCACCTACACCACATACTCTTTCAAAGAAAGAGAAACATACCCTATGTCATGTTCTTTTCATGTTAAAGGTGCCAGATGGTTACAACTCTAATCCAAAAAATCATATACCTATGGAAGATCTTAAGTTCCATGGTATGAAAGCACATGATTGCCATGTTCTAATGCAAAAACTGCTCCCAGTGGCTTTGCATCATTTGTTTCCAATTGTTGTCCAAAAGACGCTTTGTAAGCTTTGTTATTTTATAGGAAAATCTGTGCAAAATCAGTTTCAGTAGACTCTCGACAAGTTGGAAAATGATATTGTGGAGACATTGTGCTTTCTTGAAAACTATTTTATTCCTTCATTCTTCGATATAATGTTCCATTTGAATGTACATTTGGTACGTGAGCTTCGATATTGTGGCCCGATTGCATATAGATGGATGTACCCCTTTGAGAGGTACATGAAAATTTACTTTTTATCAAGCACAACAACAAAATGAATTTTTTTGAAAGCTTTTGACATTACTTAATTCTCTTTTGTTCATTTTGTAGGAACTGTCGTGGCGGAAAAAGTCGTTTGTGCGGACACAACTGACCTCCCTAGGAGTCTAAACTCTCTAGCGACAAACAAGACAAAATGGAACAATCTTTCTCTAAATACATCTTTTAAAATATGAAAACTACAAGTGTTTAGGCTTACCTTATTCCAAAACGCTGTTGTTGTAGTCCATCCTTGCCGATCCGGATGAGCTCCTCCTTCACATCAATTCCTGCAACCACAAACAATCAAACAATTACCGAGCACTTGCATCTCATATAATAAAACATGTATTCAACATGCAGACCAAGGAACACATGAAATAACTCATTAACACAAGCTATTGAGAGAAATGAACCAGTTTGTATTAATAACGAAACAAAAAAACTCTTACAACCTGGCCTTGGTGTTGTGCAAGTTCCTCCCAGGGTCCATCAAGGGTTTTACTCTACTTTGACAAAGCTCACCCACTTCCAAGTAGAATCAAGCAAAGACAATCTCTCCTCACAAGGTTCTAAATGGGAGTCCTAATTCCTACAGCATTTACCCAAAGAAAATGTATAGCTTCAACCTCTCCTCCCTCTGGCTCAATGCCTTTATTTATAGTGCTGTAAAGAGGTTATTCAGGTCCACCATCAATGGGATAATCCCCCTCTTTGGGTGGGATAGCTCCCTTATTGATGGGATAAGTTCCTCCTCCTTAATAGGGATACATGAACCAACTGGAGGCGCATCCATTTCATCAAACCGACCTCTAGAAAGTTCTAGAAGTAACCACAAGTAACTTTTTTAAGATGAAACTTGCGCATTTTGCCTTTTACAGAAGAACGCACCTGTCCCTTAATATACAGAGCGTCCAAAGACGCAGTCTTTGTGAACATTATGAGCGTCCCCGCAGCTAAGGCTTGAGAGAACCTGCGTCCCCAGAGATAAACACATTTTTTACAAGACTTTCTCTCTTCTTTGAGTTTGAGATGGATAACAGAGGCATAAGACTTGCCTAAGAGGGTAGCATGACTGTTGATTGAGCCATACTAACTGTAAATAGTCATGGTGACATTTTTTAGTGTAACAGATTTCCCCCTAAAGTGCGAAGCCTGGAATAGATTAGGGTTTTGTAATTCTAGGAAGGGTGAAGCGCTTTATCATTTCAAAGATTGTCTTGTGGATGACCTGGTTGGAACCTGCAATTTTCAACACAAAATACATGTATAAGATTATATCATCACTGAGGTAGGCATTCCCATACTCAGATTCAAAACTTTAACTAATGGACTAACTACTCTGATACAGGAATGATCTTGCAGTACATCATTTTTATAGACTTTTGTAGACACAGTATGGACGCAGCCATCTGTTTATGATTAGTCTACATAGATAATGAATACAAAACTCCTCGCAGCCTGGATGGTAAAAACTAGATCCAGGGTCTTCACTTCTAATTCCCGAATTGGTACGATTCTAGCCATGTGATTAAATGATTTGATGTCGAACATGTTAGAAACCACTTGATTACCAGTCGATGATGTAAACTGTTAACAAGCGTGAGAGAGACCACTAGTAATGTCAATGGTTCTCAAAGTACCAAGCACAACCCGTGAAATGTGAATAGATGTTTTGATGTCGAACACTTCACGGAATCCTTTGATCGAAAGTCAATGATGTAAACTGACGTCAAAGGCAAGAAACCTGCCATTGATGCATGCAGACTTCAAGGTACTGTTGATTCCTAAGTCATCTTTCTAGATAATGTGTCGATGTCGATAGAAAGCGACCCGTTGCAGGCAAGCCCGCAACACGAAATCATTGTTCAAGTTGAAGAAATGTTGCTGTAAGGACTGACTCAGGGATGGTCAAATGGATGACAAGTATTTTGCAGATGAAAGTTTTGCTTGCAGACCTCTTGAACACATAACGACACGACAGATGGCTTGGTGACGAATAACTCAAAGTTAATCCCCGGAACCCGGTTAAAGACTTTCAAAGTGGTTTGATCAACTGTGAGGTAAAAGATTTCCCAACCCAGGTGAATGAGACAGTGTCGTGTTCAAGAGCGGTGATAAAGTTTCTTTCGAGACAAAAGGTAACAAACAGGTTCATTCTTCTCTCTTTTCCCCCACCATTTCTGGCAAGTACCTCTTTATTTTTAACAAGCTTGAGGAGGATAACATATGCTTGATTATAAGCTCATCCTTCAGACGAGTCCAACCTAGTTTAAATTCGAACCCTAGGAAGGAGTGGTTCGTTCCTGTTTGTAATTGAACAGGTCCTCTACTGTAAAAGTTTAACGAGTCCAGTATAGGAGAAACTCGGCGTTTTTCAATTTTAGAGAGTCTGAAAAAACTAAAGGAGACTCCACGTTGAACTTTTTCGTACATTTGTGTCCCTCAAGCCCGAAAAAGTATAAAATAATACCTGGGGGAACCGCTTGATCTTGCGACCAAGGAGTAATTTCATAATAGTGTCTTTGACCTGAAAGTTAAAAAGTGATCAAGGACACGTCGTTTTATTTCCTTATCGAGTTTGAAACGACAAAAACCCGGGAATCTTTTCCTGATTTTGTGGTCAGAAAAGAGCTAAAAGGGGACCGTCTTTTAATTCCGTTTTAACGAGTGTAAAAGAAACGCTCGGCGATCTTTTCATGTTTTAGGAGTTAGAAAAGGGCTTAAAAGATGACTCTGATATTTTTATTTGTGAAAAATGACAATTTCCCTCGAGATCCCTTTGTCCTGCACAAGAGCAACACATTACTCATACCTGTTTAAGATAGGCAAAAATACATCGAAAAACATCTTTTCATGGTAAAAAATGAACTAATTCATCCAAAAAACCTATAAAAAGACCTTTTACCATGTCATTTTTACCGTTTCACTGTTGAGGTTGAAAAAGGAGCTTTTGACAAGAAAATTTCCCGTGGTCGCTGCGGAAAATCGGACCGTCGGAATCGAATGCCGTCTTATCCAGGTATTTTACACATCCTACTCTGCATTTCTATCCGTTTAGAATCAATTTTTAGGTCTTAGTTTCATTTTTTGGGGGGGTTTTGGTTTTGGAATGCGCCTCTCGGCGGACGCGGGTGTCCTTCGGGTGACCCGCGTCCCCCGACTTTTTCTCATACGGGAAAATGGTCGGAAGACGCGGCCCGCCTTCAGGCCAGCCGCGTCTGGGTGCCCTGTGCTACAAAGCCGGGGTGCGTCTTCCGAGAAGTGCGCATTTCAAAACCCCAACTCCCTCAAAAAACTACCAAAAATTCCCAAATCAATTTCTAATTGCTATTTTTGATGTGCAGGGTATTAACCATGTTAGATTGGAGAGAACGAGAGCATGTAGAGGATGATGAAGTTGCAATAAATCATCAACCTTCCCTGGATGCCCTAAGAGCATGCGGGTTATACAAATACTGGACCATACCGGGCATGAGGGGCCAGGTAAGATTCTTGGAATGGCTGGTTGAGCGATGGAACGTTCAAGAACAATGCTTTTACATAGGAGGGCACCAGCTCGAGATAGAGCCCTCGGATGTATACTTTCTCACTGGCTTGCCGAAGAGAGGCGAGCAACTTAGTCTTGCGGGGACTAGGCTGGGTGGCCAATCCCTTGATAGTCTCCGCGACGAGTGGTGCACACCTGGGGCTCACCATTCGAAAGGCATAGAGATAAAACACATCACTCTGCGTGAACTCAAAGTCATAGCGTTCACGGTTACCAGAATTTGCAGCGCGGCCGCTTTACACATTTCTTCCGGATCCCAAATGCGGATAGCAATTGACTGTTACCAAGGCACCATTTTCAACTGGTGTGAAGTTGTGTCGGCTCATATGAAGAGCCAACTGACCAAGGCAAAGAACGAACGACTAAAGACTTTTGGATATGGGCCTCTAGTCGTGAGCTTTGCCTTGGAGAGAGTTCCAATGCTGATCCCTCAGCAACTCACTGTTGATATCTTGGGTCCTCGGGAGCCAAAGCTGATACGATGGGTTGCGGTGATGGCCCGGCATCCTGACGAGGGCATGGCGGTGGTTCGATTCTCAGATAGTTACTTTCACTGGTTAGAGGACCAGGTTTTTTCGATACAGGACTTTCCGTATGCCGGAGTGGATTTTAGAGGTGATCCGGACATGGTTCTTCCACCGGGAGAACAATGGGATGACAGAGGTACTTTATTTTTCACAAGTTTTCTAATTATGTATCTTTTTATTTTTCATATATATCGTCTCAAAACTAACAGTAAAATTTTCAAAATGCAGATGTTGGTCCACAGCGTCCAGCCAACCTCCGGCCTTTTGATAGACTACATCCAGCTGCACCGGTACCGGCCCCACAGGACGCGGCTACAGAAGTACTAGCTGAGTTGGAGCATGATCTAGAGCGTCTCACGGCAGATATTCCTGAGACTACTATGGACGACATTCCTACCAGGCTTCAGCGCTTCGTAGTCGCGGTCCCTGGACCGTTTAGGAGATTTTTGCGTAAGGTAGCCCGTGCAGTGGTGTCATACAGAGAGCACCACCAGTGATTGACTAGTCACTTTTGTAGTCACATGTGACATTTTGACTTTTTATACTTATCATTTTTGCCGATCATAAGGTGTTTTTCAACCTATGATCGAAGACGATGTATATTTTTTGACACACTCCTATCTATATATATCACTATTACCGGCTTATCTTGTTTAACATATGTGATGAAATGTTTTTAAATTTACTTGCATGATTATCGTAAATGTCTGTCCAACATTCGAGAAGCAATTGCATCTGCTAATGTATCTAAAGACCTTGGAATATGCTCATATTCAATGTAATCAAATTCACGTTCCAAGAGACGCACTCTCAAAAACAACCTTAATAACACAGGATTTCTAATGGCATAAAATCTATTAAGCTGTAATACAACAAGTTCAGAATCTAACCTCACTATCAAACGTCGAATTCCAAATGAAATAGATTCGGATAATAATTCAACCACTGCACTGTATTCTGCAATGTTATTCGTTGTTTGACCGAGGCTTACCCCATGCATAGAAACTAACTCGTCAGAGGGCGAATAGATAACCCAAGCTGTGGAAGAGATATTCCGTGTACTACGACAAGCACCATCAGCAAATCCAATGTATGTTTGGAGAGGCGTCGACATCTGCAATATCAAGAGTAAAACCAAGATAAGCCAGAATAACGACGAAAAACACACTCTCTAAGCTAAGCACACTGACTAAACTAACAAACATGCTAGCTAGAAAGAAAATCTAACCTATCTAAAGATTTCTCCATCCACCATTTAAGCATAATACCTCTTTAGGTAAAGTCCATTTCTGGGTTTACCCAAAGAGTCCCCATCAAAATCAACCAGCTCATAAGCCCCTTTTGCTAGCTTTCGCTTTACAATGTAGGGTCCATGCCACATAGGAACGAATTTTCCAGCACCTAGCTTATCGTTAGCTTGATCATATAATAGCACTAGGTCTCCTTCCGAAAAACTTCGAGGGGTTACATTTTTATCATACTGAGCTTTCATTCGTTTCGCGTGAGTCTCGATTGCCAATGTAGCGTCACGTCGAGTCTCATCTAATTTAGCCAAGTATAATAAACGTTTCTCCTCTTCTGAAGTAGCTGGAAGTAATTCGACAGCCATTTGAAGTGATGGGATTTCGCATTCAATGGGTAACACAGCTTCCAAGCCATAAACTAGCTGGAAAGGAGTGAACCCTGTTGAATTTTTCACTGAGGTCCGGTATGCCCATAGCGCTGAAAATAACATGTTGTGCCAATTCGACCGATGAACACCAATGGTTCGTCGGATCATGATAACCAGAACTTTGTTGATGGACTCAACCAAACCGTTGGCTTGCGGATAATAAGGAGTAGAGCTATCGTGGCGCAAACCAAGCTGGCTTGTAAGCTCAGTCATCATGATGTTTCGAAAATGGCTCCCATGGTCAGTAATGATTGCTTGTGGGACACCAAACCTAGTTATGATATGATTGAATACGAAAACTGCAGCTGTTTTGCCGCTTGCGTCGAATGTAGGCATCGCCTCGGCCCACTTAGTAAAATAATCAACCACAAGGATGATATACGCATGCCCCCCGGCCGAGTGAGGGTTACAAGTAATAAAGTCGATACCCCATTTGGCGAATGGACCAGCGGCAATTATAGGGTGGAGAGGAGCAGGTGGAGCGCGCATCTTGCGATCAAACACTTGACAGTTGTGGCATTTCCTGACAGCAATGATACAATCCTTAAACATAGACGGCCAGAAATAGCCAGCGCGCAACACCTTCTGAGCTGTGGCATACCCAGACATATGACCGCCACATGCTCCAGAGTGACAATCATTCAAAACTCTCTCAGCCTCTTCGTGAGTTAAACAACGTCGAAAAACTAAGTCTGCCCCCCGGCGATAAAGTGTATCTCCAATAATTCTGTATGGCTGGGATTGAAACCGAATTTTTCGACGTTCCGCTTTGGAAGCTTCAGGCCGAAAGGTTTGGGTTTGGAGATAGATGATTATATCCCCGTACCACGGATCTACAGTACTGATAAGAAACAAAGATTCGTCCGCAATGGACTCTTCTGCCACAGTCTCTGTGTCAGCACTAGGGAAATCACACATCAATTCCGCGAAAACTAAGGATTTCTTAGACTTGGACTTCTCGAACTCCAAGTCGAACTCTTGCAGGATAACGATCCATTTAGAGTACTTGCCCCCTAGCAATTGTTTTGTCAAGATATAAATCGTAGGGTTGCAATCCGAAATAACTGTAGTTTTACGGAGAAGAATGTAGTGACGAAAACGCTGGACAGCTTGAACGGGAATTAGAAGTGAAGACCCTGGATCTAGTTTTTACCATCCAGGCTGCGAGGAGTTTTGTATTCATTATCTATGTAGACTAATCATAAACAGATGGCTGCGTCCATACTGTGTCTACAAAAGTCTATAAAAATGATGTACTGCAAGATCATTCCTGTATCAGAGTAGTTAGTCCATTAGTTAAAGTTTTGAATTTGAGTATGGGAATGCCTACCTCAGTGATGATATAATCTTATACATGTATTTTGTGTTGAAAATTGCAGGTTCCAACCAGGTCATCCACAAGACAATCCTTGAAATGATAAAGCTCTTCACCCTTCCTAGAATTACAAAACCCTAATCTATTCCAGGCTTCGCACTTTAGGGGGCAATCTGTTACACTAAAAAATGTCACCATGACTATTTACAGTTAGTATGGCTCAATCAACAGTCATGCTACCCTCTTAGGCAAGTCTTATGCCTCTGCTATCCATCTCAAACTCAAAGAAGAGAGAAAGTCTTGTAAAAAATGTGTTTATCTCTAGGGACGCAGGTTCTCTCAAGCCTTAGCTGCGGGGACGCTCACAATGTTCACAAAGACTGCGTCTTTGGACGCTCTGTATATTAAGGGACAGGTGCGTCCTTCTGTAAAAGGCAAAATGCGCAAGTTTCATCTTAAAAAAGTTACTTGTGGTTACTTCTAGAACTTTCTAGAGGTCGGTTTGATGAAATGGATGCGCCTCCAGTTGGTTCATGTATCCCTATTAAGGAGGAGGAACTTATCCCATCAATAAGGGAGCTATCCCACCCAAAGAGGGGGATTATCCCATTGATGGTGGACCTGAATAACCTCTTTACAGCACTATAAATAAAGGCATTGAGCCAGAGGGAGGAGAGGTTGAAGCTATACATTTTCTTTGGGTAAATGCTGCAGGAATTAGGACTCCCATTTAGAACCTTGTGAGGAGAGATTGTCTTTGCTTGATTCTACTTGGAAGTGGGTGAGCTTTGTCAAAGTAGAGGAAAACCCTTGATGGACCCTGGGAGGAACTTGCACAACACCAAGGCCAGGTTGTAAGAGTTTCTTTGTTTCGTTATTAATACAAACTGGTTCATTTCTCTCAATAGCTTGTGTTAATGAGTTATTTCATGTGTTCCTTGGTCTGCATGTTGAATATATGTTTTATTATATGAGATGCAAGTGCTCAGTAATTGTTTGATTGTTTGTGGTTGCAGGAATTGATGTGAAGGAGGAGCTCATCCGGATCGGCAAGGACGGACTACAACAACAGCGTTTTGGAATAAGGTAAGCCTAAACACTTGTAGTTTTCATATTTTAAAAGATGTATTTAGAGAAAGATTGTTCCATTTTGTCTTGTTTGTCGCTAGAGAGTTTAGACTCCTAGGGAGGTCAGTTGTGTCCGCACAAACGACTTTTTCCGCCACGACAAATCTAACTACTCTGATACAGGAATGATCTTGCAGTACATCATTTTTATAGACTTTTGTAGACACAGTATGGACGCAGCCATCTGTTTATGATTAGTCTACATAGATAATGAATACAAAACTCCTCGCAGCCTGGATGGTAAAAACTAGATCCAGGGTCTTCACTTCTAATTCCCGAATTGCGTCTTCACTTCTAATTCCCGAATTGGTAAAAACTAGATCCAGGGTCTTCACTTCTAAAGAAGCAAACAAATTTGAAGCACACGCCTAAAGAATCTAGAGCGTCAAACCAAACACAAACAGTAGTCTTCCGGACCAAAAGCGCTAGTTGGTGATGAAATCCAACCTCGCTGGATTCAGTACAGAAATGGTGGGTGGAACAGTTACCCCGGCAACCTGCTTAATGAATAGACCGGCACAAGTTCCTCCACTTTAACCGTCTCGAAGTGAAGTGAACCCCCCGGAAAATCCAAGTGAGTATAACCGACGTCTGTTCCAGGTACAGTGGGACCTTCCCTCCACCGTCACCTCGGTAGAACCCTAAAGATTATGGTCACTAAAGTTACCAATCACAACAATTACACCTGGGGGAACAGTCTAAACTCCGACAACACGCAAGGGCAGAGTAACAAGCTCAATCCCGTTACCGGCTCCTTGACAGTAATCCAAGGTTTACCGATAAGTGACCCCTGGCTCCTCGACAATGGTTAATCTAAGGTTTACCGTTTGTAATACGTACTGTCTGGCGTCGTTCCCAACGAGGAGGGAATGATCCCCTCACTGGTTCGGACACGAGCTCATGCTTCTCCTTTAAGAGGAGCTTTCCCAGAATGCAATTGAAACAATTGGATTTATTCTACTCAAGATAAACTATCTGTTTGGTTTTGTAGTCTTGGAGAGTTAAGTACTCACCTACTCCAAGACCCTAGCCTAAGCTATGTTGGTGTTTCAGAGCCCTAGAAAAATAAAAATTACTAGATTGATTTTAATTTAAGCGTTACTTTTAAGGTTGTTTCTTAAGTCAAAAGGTGATGGAAGTGAAACCGGTGGTGTGTTGACTCGACTCGAAACCACTACAAAATGCACCTAGGATGATTTACCCACTACTTTACTTTTTCGATGAATTGCTTAACTAAAAAGTTGAGAGAATGCACTTTTTATAAAAGCAACTTCTTAATTAAGGATAATCAAAGAAACAATTCGTTTGTCTTTTCCAAGCATAAAAACATAACCACTCTTTACTTGCACGAAAAAAACTCTTTTTCTTCCAAAAACTTTAAATGCTACTTGAAACAAGACTTTTAAAAGGAGATGTTTTTGTATTTTTCTTATTTAACGAAAAACATAAATCTATTTTAATAAAAATCAATTGCAAACTATGAAATCTATGAAAATTCACTCAAAAAACAAAACAAAAGGAAATTACCCTAAGTAACCTAATGAGGCAAAGCCAACAATGATTATTCTAAGGTGTTTTACTTGATCACAATCAAATCAAGGACTAGCTTATTGCAGAACCAAAAACTAGTCAAAACAAAACTCTAATCTTTATGTTCTTTTGTAAAATGGAAATCAACACTTTATAAACAAGTAATTCGAAATTTGACCCAAAAGACAACTTAAATGGCAAGCTGCTCACACAAGGAGACTTTACGACAGGCCCGACTTCTAAGAAGGCTGACAAACCAGAGAGATCTAAGGCTGGACAACTTTCTACCGTCAAAGTCACTATAGGACCTATTCAAAAATCAAACCCTAGGCCTAAACTTCGTTGAAATCCACTAAAACACTCAAAGCTCACAAAACAAGTTCAGGTGAAAATTTTTGACAGGGTACTAAAGGATCTGGGCAGAAAACACTGAGAAAAAACAAAATCTAAAAGCAATTAAAGCAAGAATGGAGTTTTTCTAAATTTTTACAGGAAGACGCAGGCAACCCGTTATAACAGGCGCGGGCCCGCTCTGTGTAAACGGCAACAGCGCGTCCAAAGACGCACTGTGCAGTACTCAGAGAGTGCGTCTTTCTGGAAAAGTTAAAAAAAACCAAATCTAGCTAAATCTAAAGCTAAGCCACCCAAATACTAATTCTCACAGTCAAAAACCAGAAAATAAAAATGATTTTCTCAGAGCAAAGTTCACACAAAGGAAAAGACTTTCACATTAATGGAGTCCCCAGCGGAGTCGCCAATTTGTCGTGGCGGAAAAAGTCGTTTGTGCGGACGCAACTGACCTCCCTAGGAGTCTAAACTCTCTAGCGACAAACAAGACAAAATGGAACAATCTTTCTCTAAATACATCTTTTAAAATATGAAAACTACAAGTGTTTAGGCTTACCTTATTCCAAAACGCTGTTGTTGTAGTCCGTCCTTGCCGATCCGGATGAGCTCCTCCTTCACATCAATTCCTGCAACCACAAACAATCAAACAATTACCGAGCACTTGCATCTCATATAATAAAACATATATTCAACATGCAGACCAAGGAACACATGAAATAACTCATTAACACAAGCTATTGAGAGAAATGAACCAGTTTGTATTAATAACGAAACAAAGAAACTCTTACAACCTGGCCTTGGTGTTGTGTAAGTTCCTCCCAGGGTCCATCAAGGGTTTTCCTCTACTTTGACAAAGCTCACCCACTTCCAAGTAGAATCAAGCAAAGACAATCTCTCCTCACAAGGTTCTAAATGGGAGTCCTAATTCCTGCAGCATTTACCCAAAGAAAATGTATAGCTTCAACCTCTCCTCCCTCTGGCTCAATGCCTTTATTTATAGTGCTGTAAAGAGGTTATTCAGGTCCACCATCAATGGGATAATCCCCCTCTTTGGGTGGGATAGCTCCCTTATTGATGGGATAAGTTCCTCCTCCTTAATAGGGATACATGAACCAACTGGAGGTGCATCCATTTCATCAAATCGACCTCTAGAAAGTTCTAGAAGTAACCACAAGTAACTTTTTTAAGATGAAACTTACGCATTTTGCCTTTTACAGAAGGACGCACCTGTCCCTTAATATACAGAGCGTCCAAAGACGCAGTCTTTGTGAACATTGTGAGCGTCCCCGCAGCTAAGGCTTGAGAGAACCTGCGTCCCCAGAGATAAACACATTTTTTACAAGACTTTCTCTCTTCTTTGAGTTTGAGATGGATAGCAGAGGCATAAGACTTGCCTAAGAGGGTAGCATGACTGTTGATTGAGCCATACTAACTGTAAATAGTCATGGTGACATTTTTTAGTGTAACAGGAACATGAAAGTATATAAGAGTTATGTCAAGAATCAAAATAGGCCTGACAGATGCATTGTTGAAAGCTATACCATGGAGGAATCAATAAAGTTTTGTGGAGGATACTTGAAAGGTATGGAAGCTATTGAATCGACACAGGTCAAAATGATGTGTGGGATGAGGAAGTTGAAGAAGTTATCCTTGATGGTAATCCATTATCTACTCCAATTCCTTCAGAACTGGATGAAATTAGTTGGGAACAAACCCATAGGTGGGTTCTATTTCACACAAACGAGGTTGATCCATAGATAGAGTACATAACATACTTGGCCTATAATTTTTTGTTTGTTTTTTTATGGTTTAACAAAACATAGATCCATGTATAGATTAACATATTTGATCTTTAAAAATATTTTATTCATATTTTATGAAAACACATTAACCACCATATCTATTGTCCATAATTGTTGAATTAGGATGCACAAAATGGAGATTTCCAACTCAATTACCCAAATGAAAAAAGATGAAGCTTTATTGCAGAAACTCCATAACCATAATTTTGCTGGTTGGTTAAAACAACAGGTAACGATATTATTTATATTATAAATGTACTTAAAAATCATCATATGGGAATATTGTCATGTAGGAAATTAAATATTTTTCAGAGGTTGAATGTATGAATTCTAACTACATTTAAAAATCTAAAACTATATAGCTAGAAGGAGATGGAAAGGTGCCTAATACACTTAAATGGCTAGCACGGGGCCCCAGGAAATTCATGAATAAGTACAAGAGATTCCTAATTAATGGTTATAGATTCCATACAAAAAGCATAGAGAATGAGAGAACCACCCAAAATAGTGGTGTGTGTATGGAAGCTCAAACAATGATGAGGTCAAGTTCCAAATATGCAAACCCTGTACTTCAAAACACAACATTTTATGGAGTGGTAGAAGAAATAATTACATTGGACTATTTTTGTATGGAGTACACATTGTTCAAATGTAATTGGATTGATGTATACAATAAGAGAGGGATCAAAACTGATGATTTGGGTTTTACAATGGTGAATATGAAGAAATGCTTAAGTCAAAATCATTGGAAAGATGATCCATTTATTCTAGCATTGCAAGCTAAACAAGTATTCTATGTACAAGATCCAGTTGAGACTGACTGGTATGTAGTGTTAACATGTCCTCCAAAAGGATTGAGAAATAATACATCATATGAACTTGAGTATGCAGATTTGTCACAGGTTGTAGACTTTCAAGAAACAAAATGTGTAAGTGAAGAACATATTGATGATGTCAATGTCAACATTGACGTGAACATGGATTATGTCCATTCAGATTATGAGGGAATATGGTTGAATATTAAGAAATAAAAGATATCAATTTTGCTATTTTGTTTCAAGAACTCCAAAATTGATATTTGGTTATGAAGAGAGATTCCTTTGTTTCTTATCTATAAAATGTTTTAAACCCATTTGGTAGATTTGCTTTTAGTCTTTGCCTACAACAGAGACTATTTTTTTCGGCTTGCACCATTAATATTGTCAAATTGAACACATAAAAAATTGATATGTGTGAAGTTTCTGTAACTTTTATATTTTTATATTTTTTAAGATTGAAATGAGAATTTTCTATATTATTATTGGACCAAAGCCCTAAAATTTACTCATTTAAAAGAACCCAGAAAATACAAATTTCTTGGGCACATGCCATTTGTTTAGTCTTCTTTTGTGACTATTGGTTGCAAAACAAACTATGCAGCTATGGGTTGCAAAACAAACTATGGAGATAGAGGAGTGAAATTACTGGGAGGGAAAAAAAGGATCATAAAGAATCCGAGCATATTACTATTAGATGAGGATGCAACAAGTGCACTAGACAGACAATTGGAGGATTCCTTAGCTTAAGCACAGTTAAGCTAATCATTCTGCATTTTCCTCCATGCAGGTTAGCAAAAACAAGGATGAACATTTACAAAAATGTAAGTGTCATTCTCATTTCTCAGTTTCTCTTCCAACAGTGTTGTAGGATAATATCTGCCTTCAATCTTAATATTTATTGTTTTATTTCCTAAAAGGTTCTATCTTTAAGAGACTGCATAATCTAATAATTCTACATTTTCTTGCTAGTCCTTGAGATAATATTGACTAGTATTTCACCTCCATTCTTGGTGTTTACTAGTGCTTTAAAATATTACATTGCCATTCTGATATACTAGGGATTTACATTTGCAATTCCAGTCTTCTTGTGCTTCTTTATTTATTATCCATCCATGCAGTAATTGTTTTGCTCCAACTGATAAATTGCTTCTTCCAATAGTTAAAAAAAATAAAAATATCATTGCAAACTTGCTAGTCAAGTATAATTGTTTATTACCTTGGAAACTATGTAGGTGCTTGATAAGGATGGTAGATTTCTTTCAAAAGGTAACCTGGAAAGTGGTGCAAGCTGGACAGTGGAATTGGGTCTTCAAACTATGGGGTACCCTATCATAGTGGAGAATATGAGTTAGTCTTGAGAATTGCTTATAGAGGTCAGTTAATTTCTTAGATTAACAAGTTTTTTATATTACATTCAATAACTCATTTTTGTTATTTTGAGACATGGTTTAACATTGTCATGTTATCTTCTGTCAGTTTTCACCAACATTGTAGATGCTTTGTGAGGAGCAGAGGCTCTTCCTTGAAATAGCTGACATCATTTGAGGATTGCAGCTTATGATTTTAAAGGGAGTCATGGAAGCTCACAGTGACAAAATTTGGGCTCGCTTTGTTGTTGAGGTGATGCCATGATTGCAAACAAGATAATTAACTCTTAAACCTTTGATTCCATGTAAAGCTTCTTATTACACAAAATATTGTCACCATGACTTTCTGCAGTCAGTGTGAGTCTATCATCACTCATACTATCCTCCTTTGCATGTCTCAAACCTCAGCTCTTCATGTCAAGCCTTAAAAATGAGAGAAAGTCCTTGAAAATCTCTAAAACTCTGGTTCCGCACTTTCTCTTACCATTACCTGTGGTCCCGCACCCCTTGGTCATGTCCCCTGTGGACCTGCCCGCTCTGTCTCTAAAGGAAAGGGTGCGGACTCCTGTCAAAGTAAAAAAGGCGCAAGTTTATTATTAAAAATTCACTTTGGATTAATTCTAGACGCTTCTAGAAGGAACCTTGAGATGGCAAGTTCGCTCCTAGATGGTTCATGCATCCCATAACTAAAGGAGCTAACCCCTTGATGAGAGGAGCTTATCCCTTTGAAGGAGGACTCTATCCCTTTGAAGGTGGACCTGGTAGCTTCCTTCCTTTGCACTATAAAATGAGGCATTCGGCTAGTTGCTAGGGATGTTGAAATCTGAACATTTTTGAGGGTAAATGATGTTGGAATTGAAACTTCCTAGTTAAGCTTGAGAGGAGAGATTACATACCTTTTGGCTTCTTTGGGAAGAGAGTGAAACTTGTCAAAGTAGAGGAGATTCTTGCTGGACCCTGGGAGGAGCTTGTACAACATCAAGGCACCAAGGTTGTAAAGTTCTTCTTTGATTAAAGTTAATACAGTCAGATTCATTTTTCTCAATAAATTGCCTTCTATGGTTTATTTCATGAATTCCTTGATCATCATGATAAATATGGTTTATTATATTGGCTTTTCAGGTGTTATTTGATATGTGTGCCTATTTGTGTTTGCATATTCTTTACAAAGGAGCTCGTTTGGACAAATGGAGCGTGGCTTCCACAAACTAGCACTGGACCTGAGGTAGGCCTAAAACACCTAGTAACCTTTATTTATAAATCGCATATTTAGAGAAAGATAGAATTTGTTTGGTTTGGTTGTCCCTAGATATCATTAGATACTAGGGAGATCGGTCTTGTCCGCAAGAACGATTCATCAGCCCGACAAAATGGCGACTCTGCTGGGGACTTGAATTTTTGGTTTTTGCCTTTGCTTTTACTTTGACTTGAGAAACTGTTTCTTTGTTTTTGGTTTTTTTCTTGCTGTGTGGGATTGGGTAGGTTTGTAGATTTTGAATTTTTTTTTGTTTTTTCATATTTTTGAGAGTGGACCACAGCTTCTGTTTGTAACATAGTGTGGACATTGTTGGAAATAATACTGAGAGGGGGGGGGGGGGGGGGGGTGAATCAGTATTATCAAGTCAAATATTCCCTTTTTCAAAT
Organism: Pinus tabuliformis; assembly: GCA_031772625.1. Taxonomy (NCBI): domain Eukaryota; kingdom Viridiplantae; phylum Streptophyta; class Pinopsida; order Pinales; family Pinaceae; genus Pinus; species Pinus tabuliformis. The sequence continues at coordinate 1,389,124,922 of CM062804.1, forward strand.
CCAAATAATATATGCTACTTCAGTTAATTAAACCTATGTATATACGCAACTATGTATAAGGAAACCCGCGTATACAACGCAAACTTATAATTTACTTTATCTTTCAGATGTTGATTGTTAATCTGTGTATCAAAATCAAACAACCAGTAACCAGAAATAGTAAAATAGAGCAGAAGAAAATCACACACAAGAAAACAAGATATAAGGTGGAAACCTAATGTGGGTGAAAACCACCTGCTGCAATTCGTCTCTATCTTCTTTTAATTAGAAACTTATTTTTACAATGTACTGGTGCAGTCCTTTACCAGTACGCAGGCTGCAACCTGCAGAGAGCTACAACCCTCTCTCGTTCTCCAGCTTCTCCTGGAAGGGAGCTACAACCCCCTTAGCTCTTGCACTAGCCAAGATACTAGTACGTAGGTGCTGACCTACAGAAGGCTACAACCTTCTCTTTCTTCCAAGGACCACGTTTCATAAATTTTCAGACTGGATCCATGAACATCAATCAATCATCAAGAATTTCTGCATCAAACAATCTCCTTTTCACCAATTAGAACTGAATCAAGTAGATACTTCTCTGACAGTTGTACCCAAAACACAGTAACAGTAACAACACACCAAATTCTGAACCTAGAACACTGCAATAATAAACAGAAGCAGCTAGATCACATTTCACAAGATATACGCCACTTCAATAACCTGAAACCTGCGTGCATATGATTTTGTGTGTGGAGAAACCTACGTATACGATATTTTTATTCACTGAACCAGCGTTTATACGCGCCTTAGCTTCACTGAACCTGCATACACATCTATAAAGGATAATTCACTCTTTCAAATATTCAGACACTGATTAACCAAGATTATTAGATTTATAGATCAAGCATGCGCCACATATAACAGATCAAAATCATACAAAGATACTATCATTCAAGCCAAAAGATTATGACCCATCAATAGAACTTATCCTTCTTTGTGCTAAGGTTCCTCCTTCATTCAGATCTAGATCTGCACCATAACCCCAATCACCAATATTTCAGATCTAGCACTTATTAGATATTCAATTAATTCAGATGATGCTTTGCCAAATGATCTCCTTCCTCTTTTATAGTCTTAGGCCTTTCACAATACCACGGTCCAAAACCATAATAAAACAATACCAAGGACCCAATACTTGGGATCAACACTTCTGACGAGATACCATGGTCCAAAACCATAGGTTCAAATACCAAGGACTAACTACCACGGACCAAAAGTAAATTCTCCAACATATACGCGCTTTTACTTGCATGAAAGTGTGTGTATACGCATACGCGCCTTTGTAACGTCTAACCCGCGTGTATACGCGCCTTCGTCTAGGTGAACCTGCGTATATGTCTTTTTCTTCATTCTGAGAGCCTGTACTGAGATCCTGTCACCAAAGAGAGTTGCCATCAAGGACAACACATGTGCCATAGCTCCAAACCTGTGCCATAATGCCAACAATCTCCCCCTTTGGACTTGATGGCAACCCCAAGATCCTCAAAGTCATTATCCCCCTTGTCATCAAGGGCAAAGGGTTGTGCTCCCCCTACGTACATGGTGAAATCTCTGCCCTGCTGTGCTGACCGTGCTCCCCCTGACTGTAGGCAAGATCTGCAATAGATGTTCTTCAAGAAGAACCATGACTTATACATCATAAAAGACCTTCCTATCACCAAAGGACTCAATACATACATCCATCACCCAACCACGTGGGGATCATCCACCCAACCAAGTGGGGATACATCAGAAATTTACATATGACAACCAAGTACATTACCTCTTCATCCCAGGCATAGTGGGGAAACCAAAATAGGCCGTTACATGACCTTGACACCATAAAAGAGATACATGACATAGAGATGAAATATCTAGAGCCAGACTTATGAAAGTCACCAATAACAGATATCAACAGCATCTGTCAATCACCATTCAGATCAGCAACCATCATTTCCTTCTGTTCTCCTTCTGCATTTATTCCACCTAAACCAACAGCAGCTGTGAACTTGAACCAAAAGCTTCTAAGATAATGCCAACAATGCATCATTAGAAGTTTATCTGCTCCCCCTGAACCTATGCCAGATGGTCTCTGTCAGACCCATATCAAAATATCTTCAACCAGAGCGTATCCCTACAGATATCCATCAAACCTCCATATATGCAACTATCTCTACACAAACCGGCGTATGTACGCAGATCCTCCTCAGGTAACTCGCATACACCCATTTTTGTCTGAAACAGACAAGATTTAATAGCAAGATGATGCATCAACTACTCCCGGCTTCTGTCTGAGGTATTCAAAAGTTTCCCTCGACAGTGGTTTGGTGAAAATATCAGCAACTTGTTCCTTAGAAGGAACATACTCCAATTTAACCTTTTGTTCCAACACTTGTTCCCGCAGAAAGTGATACTTGATTGATATGTGCTTGGTCTTTGAATGCATGACCGGTTTTTTGAAATGCTAATTACACTTGTATTATCACATAAGATGGAGATAGGTGGTGTACAAGTGATCTGAAAATCCTGCAAGGTTTGCATCATCCAAAGGAGTTGAGTGCAGCAAGATGCAGCAACCACATATTCCGCTTCAGCTGTAGATAAAGCAATCGAACTCTGTTTCTTGCTGAACCAAGATACTAATATGGAACCCATAAAGAATGCACCACCACTTGTGCTCTTTCTGTCATCCACGCTTCAAGCCCAATCTGCATCTGTATAAGAATGAAGAGTGAGATCTGTATCTCTAGGATACCATAAGCCATAGTTTTGAGTTCCTTGAAGATACTTGAAAATTCTCTTCACTGCCTAAAGATGAGTTTCCTTAGGATTTTCTTGAAATCTTTCAACTATTCCCACTGCATGCATGATGTCTGGTCGAGTGCCTGTCAAATAAAGAAGACTTCCAATCATGGATCTATAGGTTGGTTGATGCACTGCTGCTGATTCATCATTTGCACTGAGGCTGCATCCTGTAACCATAGGGGTACATACAGGTTTTGCATCTTCCATGCCATATTTCTTCAAGATCTGCTTGAGATACTTGGTTTGAGACAAAAAGATACCGCCTTCATTTTGTTGAATTTGCAATCTAAGAAAATATGTCAGTTCTCCAAGCAAAGACATTTCGAATTCTTTCTGCATCACCAAGGCAAAGCTTTGACTCATAGCTTCTTCATTGCTCCCAAAGATAATATCATCTAAATACACAACAAGTATTAGCAATTTGTCATTTTCAATTTTTATATAAAGATTGCTATCTGCTGATCCTTTTGAAAAACCTTGTTGATGAAGATATTTGTCCAAACAGTAGTACCAAGCCCTTGGAGCCTGTTTAAGACCATAGAAAGCCTTCTTTAGTCTGCATACAAGATTTGGATCATTCCCAAGAATGAAACCATATGGTTGCTCAATGTACACTTCTTCTTCTAAGTCTCCATTTAGAAAGGCTGATTTCACATCCATTTGAAATACTTTGAACTTCTAAAAGCTTGAGAGAGCAAGGAACATTCAGATGGCCTCAAGTCTAGCAACGAGAGCAAAAGTTTCTTAAAAGTCTATTCCTTCTTGTTGAGCATACCCTTTACAAACAAGTCTGGCCTTGTTTCTAATCACTTCCCCATTTTCATTCACCTTGTTTTTAAAGATCCATTTTGTCCCTATGACATTCTTATCTTTTGGTCTAGGAACCAACTCCCAAGTGTTATTCCTTTTGATCTGCTCAAGTTCTTCATCCATTGCCTTGACCCAACATTCATCTTTGCATGCCTATTTTACCTTTTTTTGGTTCAGCGGAGGAGAGAAATGCCAAATAGCTTGAGGCTTCTGTAATTGTTCTTCTTGTTTGTATACCTGCCTCTTTCTGCCCCAAAATTTGAGATTCTGGATGATTCTTCTGAACGTACCTGGATGGAGTCTTCTCTTCTATCCTTATATGTTCCTCTGGTGCCTCTTGAGGTTCTTCTTCATCATCAGTCTGATTTGAAGGATGGTCTTCATCCTCTTCGATATTTTCATAATTTACTTGCCTAGGAATGTTTCCTTCTTCATCAACCACCACATCAATGCTGTCAACAATTCTTCCAAGTCTTTTATTGTAACACTTATATGCTTTGTTGTGGAGAGAATAACCAAGGAGAATGCCTTCATCTGCTCTAGGTTCAAACTTGCCAAGATGTTCATCATTATTCTTAATATAGCATTTTCTTCCAAAAATTTTGAATTTTTTTACCGAAGGAGTCTCACCATACCAGAGCTCATGAGGAGTTTGAGTGCTATTCACCCGGACATTTGTTTTGTTGAGAATAACAACCGCAGTAAATGCAGCTTCACCCCAGAAGGTTGCGGGAGTTCTAGACTCATCAAGCATAGTACGAGCCATTTTTTGAGCCATTCTATTCATCCTTTCCACTACTCTGTTTTGCTGAGGAGTCCTAGCTATAGAGAATTCCCTTCTTATTCCATGTTCTTCACAAAATTTGAAAAATTCATTTGAGGTAAACTCCCCACCTCTATCAGACCTGAGGCACTTAATTTTGTGATCTAGTTCGTTTTCAACCAAGGCTTTGAAATATTTGAATTTTTCGAAGGCTTCGTCTTTGTGCTTCATAAGTCCTATCCAAACCATCCTGGAGAAGTCGTCTATGAATAATATAAAGTATTCTTCTCCTCTAGGTGACCTTTTCCTAGATGGACCACATACATCTGTATGAACTAGTTCAAGAGGCATGCTAGCTGATCCTTCCTTCTCAGGGAAGTTAGTTCTGGTTTGCTTATAGAACTGACATGATCTGCATATTGTATTGTCTGGAATTCTGATGTCTGGAAGACCACGAACTGCCTGGTATTTGCAAGCTTTCCTTATCTGTGAAAAGCTTAGATGCCCCAACCTCCGGTGCCATAACCAGTGTTCATCATTCTTGCTCAAATAGCATTGTTGTTGTCCTTCTTCAAATATGTATAAATTATTTGGAGTTCTTATGCCTTTGATCACTGTTTTTCCTGTATCAAGATCACAAACACTACATCCATTTGATCAAAATATTACCTCAGTTCCTTGATCGAACATCTGGCTGACACTCAGTAGATTATGCTTCAAGCCATCAACATACAAAACATTTCTAGCTTTGACTTTTTCTTTCAACTGAACTTTTCCTTTTCCTTTTATGACTGCAGGGGTATCATTTCCAAATGAAACTTTCTTTCCTTTTTCTAAAGCACTATATGATTGAAGTTTTTCTTTATCACCTGTCATATGCTTCGAACGTCCACTGTCGATGTACCATTGATTTTCCGGTCCTTCTGCATATAAATCTATCCCACATCTTTCTAGTTGCAGTTCCTTCATTCTCCATGTTCTGGCACTTGAGGTTTGTTCCTTCTGAGTTGTCTTCTGAAACCTGCTCCTGCATTCAGAATCTTCATGACCAAAGTTATTACAAATAGAACATTCAATTTCATTTTCAAGGGCGGAAAAGTTGTTATAGGTCCTTTTCGTGATTCCAGTCATACTTCTTTGTTTTTGAACTTCTCTAGTCATGATTTTCTTATAGGCAACACATTGAGATGCTTTCTGGCCAAAGTTATGGCAAGAGAAACATTAGCCATTGAAGAAACTCCTGCGATTATCAAATCTACCAGCCAAATGATTGTAGTTTCTATTGTCATCCATTCTTGAGGCAAATTGAGAAGATTTTACCTGTGGCTGGTTGTAGCTTTTGTTCATCCTTAAGGTGGATTGCCCCCGATTTACCTGGCAGTCTTTGTTTATTCTTGATGTAAATCGTCCCTGTTTTACCTGGTGATCTCCATTGGGCTTTTGCTCATTCCTTCTCGCTGCATCAAGATATCTTATTGAGGTGGATGGTTTCTGCGCTTGAGATGCTTCTTCATTATATCCCAGACCTGTCTTGATTAGTGGGGAATGCTGAACATTGATAATCTTATCTAGAGTTTTAGATCCTTTAACAAATCTAAGATTAAGAGCTTTAGCTTTCTCAGTCTCTTTTCTAAGTCCCACAACTTCACATTCCAATTTTTCATGATGTTTTTCCCTTTCTGCCAGTTGACATCGCAGAGAATCAATAATCACATTTTTCTCTTCTAAACAAATTTTGAGTTTAGAAATCTCTTCATAAAGACCTTCTTCATCTATAGCATCCATGTAATCATCATCTTCAAAAGCCATTAAAAGTTTATAATTATTACCTCGTTCATCTTCGTCACTATTTGAAAGTCCATCACTATCTTCATGAGTGTAATAGCTTTTCTTATTTTCATTCTGTTTCTTGTTCCATCTAACAGGTTCCTTCCCCTTGTCAATCTTATCCTTATGGAGACATTTGGCAGCATAGTGACCGACTCTTCCACAAGCAAAGCATTTGAAAGGTAACTTACCTCGGAATCGTCCAACACCCAGTTGAAGATTTTTGACAAAATTTGATTCTTCTTCTTCTTCTGACACGTGTCCTGACTCATAGTAATCTCCTTTGCTTGAAGCCTTGAAGGCAGCTTCTCTCCTGTCTGATGGTCCTCCTTTCCTCATTTCATAAGCAGTCAGAATTCCATGCAGCTGTGACATGGTAAGGTTTTGTAGATTCTCTTTTTCTTCTATTGCAGAAACTTTAGATTCAAACCTAGGGGACAAAGATCTTAGAACCTTTTCAACCACAACAGCCTCTTTTATTTCTTCACCCAAATTTTTCATACAATTAACAATCTCATCTACATGAAGGAAATAGTTAGCCACACTTTCATCATTGTGCATTTTGAGATTTTCATACTGAATTCTGAGGGTTTGAAGTTTTGCTTGCTTTACCTATTCATCTCCTTCATAGCTCAGAACAATCTTGTCCCATATTTCTTTTGCGGATTTATACTGCATAACCTTCATGAATTCTGATTGAGATAGACATCCTAATAGAGTATTGACAACCTTTGCATTTGTTTCATATTTCTTCTTCCCAGCCGGATCTATAGGAGTTGCTGATGGAAAAGTGTACCCTGTATCTATGATATCCCAGACTTCTGTACCAAGAGATTGAAGATAGGCAGTAACTCTTACTTTCCAATATACGAAGTTTGTCCCATCAAAAATTGGTGGCCTGATAGATGATTCTCTCTCGTAGTTTCTCATGATGATGGATCTTCCTTCAAGTGATCAAGCTTCTTCATAAGGACCTGCTCTGATTCCAATTGTTGGAAATAATACTGAGAGGGGGGGGGGGGTGAATCAGTATTATCAAGTCAAATATTCCCTTTTTCAAATCCAGATAATATACGCTACTTCAGTTAATTAAACCAACATATATACGCAACTATGTATAAGGAAACCCGCGTATACAATGCAAACTTATAATTTACTTTATCTTTCAGATGTTGATTGTTAATCTGTGTATCAGAATCAAATAACCAGTAACCAGAAACAGTAAAACGGAGTAGAAGACAATCACACACAAGAACACAAGATATAAGGTGGAAACCCAATGTGGGTGAAAACGACCTGCTGCAATTTGTCTCTATCTTCTTTTAATTAGAAACTTATTTTGCAATGTACTGGTGTAGTCCTTTACCAGTACGCAGGCTGCAACCTGCAGAGAGCTACAACCCTCTCTCGTTCTCCAGCTTCTCCTGGAAGGGAGCTACAACCCCCTTAGCTCTTGCACTAGCCAAGATACTAGTACGTAAGTGCTGACCTACAGAAGGCTAAAACCTTCTCTTTCTTCCAAGGACCACGTTTCATAAATTTTCAGACTGGATCCATGAACATCAATCAATCATCAAGAATTTCTGCATCAAACAATCTCCTTTTCACCAATTAGAACTGAATCAAGTAGATACTTTTCTGACAGCTGTAACCAAAACACAGTAATAGTAACAACACACCAAATTCTAAACCCAAAACACTACAGTAATAAACAGAAGCAGCTAGATCACATTTCACAAGATATACGCCACTTCAATAACCTAAAACCTGCGTGCATACACTTTTGTGTGTGGAGAACCCTGCGTATACATTGTTTTTATTCACTAAACCAGCGTGTATACACGCCTTAGCTTCACTAAACCTGCATATATATCTATAAAGTATAATTCACTCTTTCAAATATTCAGACACTCATTAACCCAGATTATCAGATTTATAGATCAAGCATGCGCCACATATAACAGATCAAAATCATACAAAGATACTATCATTCAAGTCAAAAGATTATGACCCATCAATAGAACTTATCCTTCTTTGCGCTAAGGTTCCTCCTTCATTCAGATCCAGATTTGCACCATAACCCCAATCACCAATATTTCAGATCTAGCACTTATTAGATATTCAATTAATTCAAATGATGCTTTGCCAAATGATCTCCTTCCTCTTTTATAGTCTTAGGCCTTTCACAATACCACGGTCCAAAACCATAATAAAACAATACCAAGAACCCAATACTTGGGATCAACACTTCTGACGAGATACCATGGTCCAACCATAGGTTCAAATACCAAGGACTAACTACCACAGACCAAAAGTAAATTCTCCAACATATACGCACTTTTACTTGCGTGAAAGTGCGTGTATATGCATACGCGCCTTTGTAACGTCTAACCCGCATGTATACACGCCTTCGTCTAGGTGAACCTGCGTATATGTCTTTTCTTCATTCTGAGAGCCCGTATTGAGATCTTGTCACCAAAGAGAGTTGCCATACATACCCGCACTGTTACTTTACTACACAGTGCAGTACCGCATCTGGTTATACCAGGGGGCTGCGGACCCTGTCAAATTTTTGAAAAAACTAAAATCTTTTATCCAGTTAAGCTTAAGATTTGTTTATGTTTTTTAGCCTCTACCCAGATCTGCATGTGTTATGTCAAAAAGCCTTGTTTATGAGTTTCTTTCAGCAAATTCTTCATCTCATCAATCTCCATTACGTTAATTGGGTGTTTTGAGTCTCTTTTTTGAGAAATTATTAATTTGATTTCCTTTGGTCATTACTTGGAGGTTTGTCTCAATCTTTTCACAATTTTGCATCCTTTTGCTTTTGTTTTTGCAAAACAATTTCCCCCTCATTCGCCGAGGGTGGCTAAATTGTGTATGAGTGTTAATTGCCTTTGAGTGTTTTTATTTTTTGATATTTGGAACTCTCACCCAATTTTCTTGACTTGCACTTGATTGGTTCTTAGATTACATTAGAATCATCTTGTGTTTGAGAATTCTCTTGCATAGATCACATTTGCATAATTAGAATTCTCATTTTCAGAATATGAATGAAAAATGTGCATAGATTACATTTGCATACTTTTCAAGTGAATTGTGCATAGATTACAATTGCATAGTCTACATTCTGAAAAATCAATCGTAGATTTAGATCAGCTTTCTTTGATTTGAATTTACATATTTTGATTCTTGTTTTTAACACACAAAAATAAAAATAAAAACAGTTTTGGAATTGATTTGCATTAGTTTTTCTTGATGAAATTAGTGCATTAGAGAATTTGTTATATTTTCTCTTAGTGATCAATTTTTTGCATTGTTGGAAGTGAATGGAAACTCTCTCCTTACTTTAGTTAGGATTCATCGAATTGAAAATATTACATTATCATATTCGATTGCATTCAGTTTTGGGTCGGTTCATAACACCATTGGTTTCATATCCATTTACCCTTTTGAGTAATAACAGCCTAAATAACACACTGCTTAATTAAAATTCATCTAGTAATTTTTACATTTTTAGGGCTCTTTCCACCAATCTAGCTTAGGCTAGTGTCTTGGAATAGGTTTTAGTTAACTCTCCAAGACAGTAAAACAAACAAGTAGTTGATCTTGCGGTAGGAAATAAATTCCAATTGTTACATCTATGCTCTGGGAAGCTCCTCTTAAAGGAGTCAAGCACGAGACCATATATGAACCAGTGAGGTTATCAATCCTTCCTCATTGGGGACGATAGCAGATATACACGTATTAAAAATGGTAAACCTCAGATTAACCATTGTCGAGGAGCCTGGGGTCACTTGATGGTAAACCTTGGATTATGTCAGGGAGCCTTCAAGGGGATTGAGCTTTGCTACTCTACCTTGCGTGTGTATCGGATCATAGACTGTTCACCCAGGTATATTTGCTTCTATTGGTAACCATAGTGACCATGATCTATAGGATTCTTTCCTAAGGTGATGGTGGAGGGAAGATCCCACTGTACCTGGAGCAGATGTCGACTAGACTCACTTGGATTTTCTGGGGGGTTCTCTTCACTCGAGACGGTTTAGTGGAGAAACTTGTGCAAGTCTATTCATTAAGCAGGTTGTCAAGTTAACTGTTCCAACCAATTTCTATATTGAATTCTGCGACGTTGGATTTCATCACCAACTAGTGTCATTGATACGGAAAGTTACTGTTTGTGTGTGGTTTGACTCCTAGATTTGATAGCGTGTGTTAATTTCTTTGTTTTTACTTTTAGAGACCATAGGTGTGAATTATGAATTTTAATTGTTAGGTGTGAATTGTGAATTGTTAATTTTAGTTTAAAATTGTTAATAAAATTCACTGAAGTTGAATATAATGGAAACTGTTCTGGAATTACCAACCAAGGAACCCCTCTTAATGAGAATCCTAGTACTTTTCCTTACATTGGAAATGTTGGTCCTCCTTATATGGCTACTTTGTCATTACCTGGATTTACAATAGGTTTACCGATATGGTTATTTTCAACTTCGTTGGCCCCAAATACTCCGATTGTTCCACCTCAACTGAATGCTTCACCTCAACAGAGTTGACCATCTCAACATCACCAACCTTCTGTTGACCCTTTACCTTATTCGCCTAATTTTTCTTCCTCCATTTCTTCCTCTTCACTTGGTAAAAGCCTTGACGCTAGTAACCAGGTATCCAAGAAGAAGAAGAAATGGAAGAAGAAGAAGAAAAAGAAGAAGCAAGATAAGAAAGAAGTCAACCAACCAACCATGGCTGTAAGTGTTAGTTGTGTTGAGGAAACCTCCAACATGCATCATAAACTCAAATACCCTTGCAGGCTTTGTAAGGGTGACCACTTCCTTATCAATTGTCTTGGTATTCCAAAGGTCTCGGAAGTATGCTCAGAAAGACTCATCAACTTTGCATTGATCCATCAACCAGTGATAGTCAGGTTCCTGGGAAAAAGGGTAAAGTTTGGTTTCCTTGTAAGTTATGCAAAGGGAGCCATCAAACTCACATTTTCCCTCACATGGATGAAGCCTCAAAATTTTTGGAAAACCTTACTATTCCACAGCAAGAATTTTCAACTGGTTACCGTAAACTTTCTCCCAACCTACCGTCAACTGGCAGAGTGATTTATCTAATTTCAAGTACAGTCGATCCCACTCTTCCATTGGAGAGTGAAACTCATATCACTCAAGTTGATGATCCATTAGTTGATCAAGTGGCCGATTCAATTTCACATTCGGTCGATCCCACTCTCCCTTTAGAGAGTGAACTTCATACCGCTCAGGTTCTTCTTGTTACATAAGATTCTTCTATGTCGGGGGGCATTTCACCTGCTCCAAGTACTGAGGTCTTTTCCTTTGATTGGAATAGACTGACAAAACCTCGTCTTCCTTCCTCCATTCCTTTCCAAATCATTGTCAAGGCTGGTAGTAGGGACATACACCACACACAGGTAGATGAAGGTGCTTTTGTTAGTATTTTATCCTCAACTACTTGGAAAGCTTTGGGTTCCCCTCAGCTTGCACCTATTACACAAAATCCAAAAGCTTTTAACAAAACCATTAGTGAACCTTTAAGGATCCTTCCTAAGTTTTCTATTACCTTGGAAGGTAAAACTATCTGTATTGATCTTATGGTGGTTCGAGGTCCCTTGGATTTCAATTTACTCCTTGGGAAAGACTATGTTTATGCAATGAAAGCTGCCGTATCGACACTCTTTCGCATGATGTCTTTCCCTCACAATGGAAATATTGTGACTGTAGACCAGCTTTCGTTCCCTAGTCTTGTTTCAACTACCAATAATATGACACCCCTAAATGTTCCTGATTCTAAAGTGGTATCTACTCCGCCACGGGTTAATTATGTGGCAACTGGTCCCATGTTTTCAGTTACCGATGTACGTGAGCCTCTCACTGTTTGCTCATCTTCCTTTGATTTAGATTCGGTAATTGACATGGAAAAATCTATGGGATTACTTGAACGTGATGTTCTTATCCCTTTTGAGTCCCTTGACATGTGTTCCTTCCAGAGGACTATTCTTCCTTCTGATGAAGACCTCTTAGAAACCATGATCAAGGTGTGTCCATTGACATGTCTTTCTTCCAGTTGGAAGCCATAATCAGTTGTACGAGGATAGTTTTTTCCTGTATCAACCTCGTTAAAAAATGAAACAGGCTGTCGCGAGGATAGTTTTTTCCTGTATCAACCTTGTTAAAAAATGAAACAGGCTGTCACAAGGATAGTTTTCTCCTGTATCAACCTCGTTAAAAAAATGAAACAGGTTGTCACAAGGATAGTTTTTTCCTGTATCAACGTCATTAAAAAATGAAATAGGCTGTCTTGAGGACAGTTCTTTTCCTGTGTCAACCTCGTTAAAAAATGAATGAGTTGCCGAGGAAAGTTCCTTTTACTATGTCGACCTCGTTAAAAAATGAATCAGTGAGTATGAGGACAGTTCTTTTCCTGTGTCAACCTCGTTAAAAAATGAATCAGTTGGTTCGAGGAAAGTTCCTTTTACTGTGTCGACCTTGTTAAAAAATGAATCAGTGAGTATGTGGACAGTTCTTTTCCTATGTCAACCTCGTTAAATAATGAATCACTTGGTCAAAGGATAGTTCCTATTACTGAGTCAACCTCGTTAAAAAATGAATAAGGTATGAGGATAGTTCTTTCCCTGTGTCAACCTCATTAAAAAAAAATGAATCAGTAGGTTATATAGGTAGATTGTAGAGAGTATACTTGACCATAGTTCCTTGTCTTGTGTCAAGCTCATTAAAAAATGAATCAAGGATTTTAGAGCATATTTCCTTGTTAGGTAGATTGTAGAGAGTAGACTTGAGCATAGTTCCTTGTCTTGTGTCAAGCTCGTTAAAAAAAATGAATCAAGGATTTTATGAGCATAGTTCTTTGTATTGTGTCAAGCTCGTTAAAAAATGAAACAAGGAGTCATGAGCATAGTTCCTTATCTTGTGTCAAGATCATTTAAAAAATGAAACAAGGGTTTTGAGGATACTTCTTTTCCTGTGTCAGCCTCACTAAAAAATGAAACAACTCCTTCGAGTCTTTCCAAGATCTTGAAAGTAAACCTTCATTTCATCCACATGGTTGAATGCAATGAAGATTGGGGGGCATGTACCTCATTTTGCATCATTATGCTGGGGGCATGCGAACTTATAACAAGCATAGTTTTTCATTTCAATCTTGTGTAAACATGAAACCAAATCCAAGCAGAGTTCTCTATGGTTCAAGCTTGTGTCAAAATGAACCTATACTTGATTTACATCTCGTGATTGTCATTTTTATCTGCTAAATTATGTTAGATGAGCCTTGGTTGTTTTCATTCAATCGCCACCATATCTTTGGCTGATCATATGCTTTCACTTGGTTTTTATTCCTTTCCGAAGGGACTACAATTATGAGTGGTTTTGTTAGCCAGCCTCTTAACCATTACATTTGTTGAGCAGTTCCTCCATTGTTAGAACTAGTTGCTACCCTTTATACCACTCATTCCTCTAGGACGAGTCCTCTTTAAGCTCTTTTCTGACTCGTAAAATATGAAAATATTGCCGAGTTTTTCCTTTTTAAACTCTCTAAAATGGAATTAAAACGATGGTCCACTTACAGCCCTTTTTCTAACCGAAAAAGCATGAAAAGATTGCCAAATTTTTGTCGTTTCAAATTCGATATTGGTTATAAAACGACGTGTCATTGATCGCTTTTTTACTTTTTCGGATCAGAGACACTAATTATGAAAAGTACTCCTTGATCGTAATGGTCAAGCAGTTATCTCAAGTATTATTTTATACTTTTTCAGGCTTGGGAGACACAAATTTACGAAAAAGGACAACCATGAAGTTTTCTAAGTTTTTTCAGACTCTCTAAAATTGAAAGACGCCGAGTTTCTCCTATACTGGACTTGTTGAAATTTAACGGTAAAGGACCTGTTCAATTACAAACAGGAACGGACCACTCCTTCTTAGGGTTTGAATTTAAACTAAGTTGGACTCATCTGAAGGATGAGCTTATAATCAAGAAAATGTTATCCTCCTCCAGCTTGTCAAAAATAAAGAGGTACTTGCCAGAAATGGTGGGGGAAAATAGAGAAAATGAACCCTTTTTTCCATACTTTGTGTCTTAGAAAAACTTTTAACCACTCTTGAACACGACACTTTTTGTTCACCTGGGTTGGGAAATCCTTTGCTTAACGGTTAAACAAACCATATTGAAAGTCTTCAGCCGGTTTCTGGGTATTACCTTTGGGTCAATTTTCACCAAACCATCTACTGTGTCGTTATCTGTTCAAGAGCTCAGTGCAAATAAACCATTCATCTGTGAAATATTTGTCATCCATCTTGACCATCCCTGAGTCAGTCCTTGCAACTATATTACTTCAAATCTGATCTATGATTTCGTGTTGTGGACTTGCCTACAACGGATCGCTTTCTATCGACTTCAGCTCATTATCTAGAAATATGATCTAGAAATCGTCAGTACTGTGGGATCTGCATGCCTCAATGGCAGGTTTCTCGCCTTCGACAATAGATTGCATCATTGACCTTCGATCAAAGGATTCCGTGACATGTTCGACATCAACACATCTATTCACATTTCATGGATTATACTGAGTACTTTGAGAGCCATTGACATTACTGGTGGTTTCTCTCATACTTGTTAATAGTTTACATCATTGACTGGTAATCAAGTGGTTTCTACCACATTCGACTTTGACACATTCATTCACATGGATAGAATCATACTATTTTGGGAAGCAGAAATCAAGACCCTGGATCTAGTTTCCACCATCCAGGCTGCGATGAATTTTGTATTCATTATATAGTGGACTATTCATAAACAGATGGCTATGCCCATACTGTGTCTACATATTTCTATACTTGTGATGTATTGCAAGATCATTCCTATATTAGAGCAGTTTAGTTAGTTTTCTAGTCAGTTTTGATCTGAGTATGGGAATGCCTACCTCAGTGATGATATGATCTCATATATATATTTTGTATTGAATGTTTTTACAAGTTCCAACCAGGCTCTCCACAAGATGATCCTTGAAATGATAAAGTACTTCACTCTTCTTAGATGATAAATGAAATCTTCATCTACTACAGACTTCGCACTTTAGGGGGCAATATGTTACACAAAATATTGTCACCATGACTTTCTGCAGTCAGTGTGAGTCTATCATCACTCATATTGTCCTCCTTTGCAAGTCTCAAACCTAAGCTCTTCATGTCAAGCCTTAAAAATGAGAGAAAGTCCTTGAAAATCTCTAAAACTCTAGTTCCGCACTTTCTCTTACCATTACCTGCGGTCCTGCACCCCCTGGTCATATCCCCTGTGGACCTGCCTGCTCTGTCTCTAAATGAAAGGGTGCGGACCCCTGTAAAAGTAAAAAAGGCGCAAGTTTATTATTAAAAATTCACTTTGGATTAATTCTGGATGCTTCTAGAAGGAATCTTGAGGTGGCAAGTTCGCTCCTAGATGGTTCATGCATCCCATAACTAAAGAAGCTAACCCCTTGATGAGAGGAGTTTATCCCTTTGAAGGAGGACTCTATCCCTTTGAAGGTGGACCTAGTAACTTCCTTCCTCTGCACTATAAAATGAGGCATTAGGCTAGTTGCTAGGGAGGTTGAAAGCTGAACATTTTTTAGGGTAAATTCTGTTGGAATTGAGACTTCCTAGTTAAGCTTGAGAGGAGAGATTACATACCTTTTGGCTTCTTTTGGAAGAGAGTGAAACTTGTCAAAGTAGAGGAGATTCTTGCTGGACCCTGGGGGGAGCTTGTACAGCATCAAGGCACCAAGGTTGTAAAGTTATTCTTTGATTAAAGTTAATACAATCAGATTCATTTTTCTCAATAAATTGTCTTCTATGGTTTATTTCATGAATTCCTTGATCATCATGATAAATATGGTTTATTATATTGTCTTTTCAGGTGTTATTTGATATGTGTGCCTGTTTGTGTTTGCAGATTCTTTACAAAGGAGCTCATTTGGACAAACGGAGCGTGGCTTCGACAAAATAGCATTGGACCCGAGGTAGGCCTAAAATACCTAGTAACCTTTATTTATAAATCGCATATTTAGAGAAAGATAGAATTTGTTTGGTTTGCTTGTCACTAGATATCATTAGATACTAGGGAGATCGGTCTTGTCTGCAAGAATGATTCATCCGCCCAACACTTCCTCTTTTATCTGTGTTTGGTTGATTTCATATCATATAATTCTCCATGCTTTCAAAAAGCCTAGGTAGGGAAAACCAAGAGAAACCCTAGCTCCACCAAAGATACTCGAACAATCTATCTTTTTGAAATATTTTTGGTGGAGCTAAGGTTTCTATTGGGTTTCTCTATCTAGGGTTTTGGAGAACTTAGAGCATTATATGATGAGTTGTCATTGTGTTCATGGATTTCAGTTCTTACACACACATATTAAGTTCTCAACTGTCCAAAATTATGTTATTTCATATTTGACTTCCAGCTTACCACAGCCATAAATTGTGTTATTTCAAGGATTCGACTTCCATATTTTCATAAATACAATGTCCTCAAAAAGATAGCTAAACACTTCCATATTCGTAGTTAGATCATATTCCAAGAAAATATAAATTTGTTGTATGGATCGACAATTGTCTCACGAACAACAATCACATCACAAGCAGCAATTCAACTTCGTTGGGGAGGATATTAATTTATCCTCTCAAGTTCCTGAGATCTTTCCATTGTCAAATCGAATCAGAACTAGATAAAAACCAGATTAAAAAACTGGTTGACCAGAACATAAATAAATTATTCAAATTTTGCAAAAAACATATATATTAATGTGCATCCATATGAATCACAACCATTATACAAAAAAAATTCCATTTAACTTGAGTTTTCCTGGAAGCAGATTTGTAGGTTTTCCAACATGAAACTCCTAAAGAATATGTTGTCTTGAAGCCAAGCATGCACCATATCATAGTTAAAATCTAAATTCTTTGGCACCCTTGAACCTGCCACTAGTCTGAGAATCATATATCATACTAAGAGCATATTTGTGCTAAGAGAGTTCAGCATGCATTTACAAACACATTTTTTCTTAAGCGTGAAAGTGGTTTTGTGCCACATAACTCTGTTTGAAGGACAAATATCCATATCCTAAAACAGAGGCAAGCTTGAAATTCTTGTTCTATAGCTAGAATTATTGTTATGACATTGTTCACAACCTTTAAGTACTATGTTGGACATTAAAAGGATGTAAAAGTGATTTCGTGGGTCAGAATTTTCAATGATGGGTATTATTGTGAGATTATTTTCCCAGCACGCTCCTACTAAATTGAAAATGGGTTTTTTCTATTTATTGTTTGGGCCAAATATTATAATACCAACACTAATGCATTAACTATGCTAAAAGGTCACCAAAAAATATATAAATTATTTAAATTTAGGAAAAAAACATATATATTAATGTGCATCCATATGAATCATAACCATTATACAAAAAAAATTCCATTTAACCTGAGTTTTCCTGGAAACAGATTTGGAGGTTTCCCAACATGAAATTCCTAAAGAATATGTTGTTTTGAAGCTAAGCGTGCACCATATCATAGTTAAAATCTAAAGTCTTTGGCACCTTTAAACCTGGCACTAGTCTAATATTCCTATACCATACTAAGATCATATTTGTGCTAAGAGAGTTCAACATGCATTTACAGCCAGTTCTTTTCTTAAGGAGTGGTTTTGTGCCAGATAACTCTGTTTGAAGGACAAATATCCATATCATAAAATAAATGCAAGCTTGAAATGCTTTTTCTATAGCTAGAAGTATTGTTATGGCATTGTTCACAACTTTTAAGTACTTTGTTGAAGGACTTAAAAAGGATGTAAAAGTGATTTAGTGGGTCAGAATGTTCAATGATGGGTATTATTGTGAGATTTTTTGCCCAGCATGCTCCTACTAAATTGAAAATGGGTTTTCTATTTATTGTTTGGGCCAAATATTGTAACAGCAACACTACTGTATTAACTATGCTAAAATGTCACTTTCTTGTTAATTTCGACCATGAATATCTCTTTTACAAAGCAATATTTCTTAGCTCTATTTACGTTAGTGGTTTGATAAGAACATTTCTACAATCTCTTCACTAAATTTCTTAAATTTTTTACATTTATGCCTTTTGACAAAAAAGGGCTAACATTTTACCCTCGCTAAGTAAGGATTCTTTAAATAACCTTCTAGCTTGGTTCCTTTTGTTCCATCTAAGCTTGGAAAAGTGTCATGAATTTACATTGAACAATGTAAGAATCTAGTCTTCTCTAGAAACAATCAAGCCAACTCTTTCATTTTGCAAATTACCTACCAATTTTGGACATATTCTTTGAAATTTCTATGTTGAAGGTGTTGGATTTAGGCAAGCGATGCAGAATGCACACCTACAATTCTATTGTTTGTCTATTAGACCAGTGAAAATTATAGGAAAACTTGGAAGGGTTGGACATGACTGTTCCAACCATACTCTTATTGGCCTGCAATACATATATTCATAACACATACCTACAATGCTATTGTTCACCTATTCAGCTAGTGTATATTGTAGGCAAACTGTTAAATGTTGGACTTCGCTGTCTCAAGTTCACACACCAGCACTAAAGATGCAACATATTGTGTTCATCCTTAGATATGTTTGAGATTGCAAGCTAATTGTTTAAATAAATGCACGTATAAAGCTTCTATATTAGCAAAATAACCATCAATATTTTTTTCTAGCATTTTGGGCTGAATTCACAATAGTATGCTAAAAAGTGTCATTTCAATGTCTATAAATTAGGATATATAAATGTGAGATATATACCCTACATCTTTGGGTTATCTCCTTTTCAAATCTGAGTTATTTTAGGCTACATGTTAATTGTTTGAACTTTGAACTTTGAAGAAATTCCTGAATGGACTTCGTAAGGCAGTGGTACCATAAATTGTGTTATTTCAAAGATTTGACTTCCATATTTCACAAAATACAATGTTCTCAATAAATACTTACATGTATAGATACTTATGTCTAGGATTATATATGTGTTGGAGCGGTTCCTTTATGTTTTACTATAATCCTGATGCTGAGAAGCTTTCGCTGACTTTTTTCATCAATTTTTCATAGAATATGCAAAAGATTTCATTGTCAAAATGTGGCAAAAACTACATTTCTCATGATTTATTTTTTTATTGTTCATGACAAGATAATCATGTTGCAGGAGTGAGGTATTCTACATTCTATTTAAATTTGTGGATATTTTTTTCCTCCCCTTTTTTTACAAGGATGTAGATTTCATTTTCATGTTGATGGTTTTTGCATGTATCTCATCTAGCCCCAAATGTTGGTAATGGAGCGGATCTTGAGAAGTAGTCGTGGACACATACTATCAGAGGTTAATGTTACAATACCACTTCCACATGGTATGAGAAAAAGTTTAATGGTAAGTGCCATAAAGAAGAATTATTTAACGATAGGGTTGAAAGGGCAACCTCATGTCTTAGTTCTAAGTCACTTATTTGCGTTTCTTAGCTGTAAGTCATCTGTTTCTGAGCTTTACCAGATCAATTATTTCACTAATCCAATATGCATGGCTTGTATTTCTCACCCAATGTTAGTTACTTGACATGGTTGATATAACATTCAATTCTAGGCCACTTTTATTTTAAGTCAGAGATTTTATTGATTAAAAGGATGTTCATATTTTGATTAGTTTACTTGGAGCTTGATTTAAAAAAGTTTTGTAAATTCCAATGGATGTTATTTTTTCAGGGTGAGCTCTTTCCACCAGTAAGGTCAGATGAGTCTTAGAACATAGGTATACAACAAGCACATTTTTGGCATTTGTTGTGTATCTGTTATTCTTTATATCATTGATGGATGGTTATTTATGATGTAAAATAGAGGATGGGAAGGTCCTGTCAATTCTCTTGAAAAAACAAAATAAAATGGAGTGGTAGAACTTGTTTTAAAGGGTGAGCCAAAAATTAGTACTTGAAAGGTAGAACTTGAAAATGGCCAGCTATCTGATTTGGATCTAGAGACAAAACAAACCGTGGAAAGAAAATGATGGTATTGATGAGTCTTCCCGATAAATAAACTCTAACTGTTAGACCACTGCCCAAATTTCAGTTATCTACAATGGCAATAGTGGCTCTAGCTTTATTTGTATGAATAGCGACTTTGACGATTGTCCTGTTTGTTTCCTATGAATGATTTTGATTTTCAAACTCCAACTAGTTTGTTGTTAAATTAATTAAATCTTTGATAACAAACTTATAGGTTTCAAAGCTCTTTTCTAAATCTATTTTCTTGAGAAAAATTGTCTTTTTACTTTAGGTATTGTAGATTTATACTATGTGACATATGCTATGTTATAATTGTGTGGATAAATAGAAAAAAGTGTTGTACAACATAGTCTTTTTAAAATCTTTTAGATTTCTTTGCTATGTTATGAGTATATTTCGATAGGGGATTTTGTGTACACTGATATTGTGTTGTCTCTTTGGTTTCTGTCAGGTAACAATGGTTAATAAGGAATGTGTTCTTGAGTAGTAGGCACACATGTTATTCTACTATCGACAGAAAACTCCATGGATTTTAGGCATGGCAACAAAAACACAGATGTTAGTGGGATATCCAAAGTCCGTGTTGGATGAATTTAATACTAGTGATGATTTTGATTCCTTGTCAGATAAAGAATGTCACGAGTCAAATTCAAATAAATAGAAGCAGCTCAAGAATGAAGGTGAAGCTATTGCTTTCTGTCCAAGTCAATTTCTTTTATTTGTTGGTTGCTATCATGTTTTGAGTGCGGACTTGTGAAATTCCAAATTGCATGTTGGTTTATGTAAAGGGGATATATATATATATATATATATATATATATATATATATATATATATATATATAATTTATTTTATCATATGTCATTCATGGTTTCTAGAGATCCGTGTTACATTTGCACATAAGTTTAGATATCATTCAAATATCTAAACTCTAAACAACAACAACATTGAGATTTTTCTTTCACTCAACCTATAACATATTGCATCTGTCTTCATCAATGTTCTTCTTCCATATTCTATCCACTTATGACATTTCCTTTGCAATATTTGGTGCATTTGCTAGTTATCGGTCATTTATAGATTATAAATGTCTTTAGAGTTTCACTTCTAATTGAGTATTCAACTGAACATATTGATTCTCTTATACATAATTATTTTTCCCTCCAACCACTTTTCATAACTTCCATAACCGTTAGGTGGGGACCTGCAACTCTGATGTTGTTTGACTTGTTTAGTAAAATATTGTCGAGACTTTAATTTATTGAAAATTGTAGAATTTATAATTTATGAAGTTTCAAGGTCTAATTGTTAAAAGTCTAATTCTTTAAAGGGTGCTAGCTCAATGGAAGAGCATCTGCTTTACAAGCAAGAGGTTGGTGGTTTGATTCCATCATGCCCTGACATCCATATGGAATGATGATGATAAATTTTTGGTGAAAGAGGCTCTTTTGACCATCACCAATGAGCTTTGGTGACATTTTTTGACCCTCAACAAACTATGAAATGGTGATGGTCAATTAATGCCACCATATATATGCATCAATAGTGACGACCCTCAATGGTCTGTAACCATAAATCATTGTTGTTGATATGAAATGGTGACGTTCGTTGTCCGTCATTATAGTCATTATTCGTGACAGACCTTGAATGTCACTACAACACCTATATTTCTGGCAATACGGCTTTTGGTGATGGTCAATGAACGTCACCATATATATGCACCAATAGTGACAGCCATGAAAGATCCATCACAATAAATCATTGTTGTTCATATGAAATGGTGATAGTCACTATCCATCATTATAATCAATATTCATGACGAACCTTGAATGTCACCATAACACCTATACTTTTGGCAATGCCACCTTTGGTGACGTTTAGTTTTTGGTGACGGATGCTATGGTCCATCACCATTTCTCATATGAATTGGTGACGATCACTTTCCGTCGTTATAAATCATTATTGATGACAGACTTTGAATGTCACTACAACACCTATACTTTTGGCGATGCCACCTTTGGTGATGTTCAGTTTTTGGTGACAGAGGCTATGGTCCGTCACCATTGCCCATATGAAATGGTGACAGTCGTATCCGTCATTATAAATAATTATTGGTGATAGACTTTGAATGTCACTACAACACCTATACTTTTGGCGACGCCACCTTTGGTGACGTTTAGCTTTTGGTGACGAAGGCTCTTTTGACCGTCACGAATGAGCTTATGGTGACATTTCTTTCCCCTCACCAATTTCATTTTTTTTGTAGTGTAGGCTTCTCCACTAAGCGCTATTTAGTTGATAAGACAAGGGTTCCCGTGAATACCTACACTACCTCCATCCACATTGCCTCCATCCTCACCAACACCACTCAGCCCCTCACCCACACCACCACCACCTCCACCACATTTCAATATGGAAAACTATATAAAGCTACCTGTATTCAAGGGCATATGAAATGAAGATCCAGACCAATTTTGGTTTGTCATGAAGGTTGTATAGGAAGCTCCGGGTATCACGAATGACAAAATGAAGAAAGCCACACTGGTTAGTGCTTTGCAGGACCACGCACTAATGTGGTACATTAAGTACAATACTGATAACCAAATGTCTGCGTCAGCAGATATCCATACTGCACTGAATAAAGAATTTAGTAGACCTAAGTCTCAAGCGCAATCAATTGCGGGATTCAAGGAGATCATGATAAAGCCTAGGGAGATGCCATGGGATTTGGATCAAAGATTGAAGTGTACAATCCGTGAAGCCAACATTAACCTAATTGATGGGCAGTACTGTGAATGGTTCGTGGTCTCACTCTTGCCCTACCTAAGAGTTGAGCTATCACAACAAAATATTGGGACGCAGGTCGAAGATATAGAAATCGCGATGAGACTACATGAGACACCAATGTAGGATGATAATCTAGGGGTTCAACAGATTCACATGTAGTTGCAAAACCTTTGCCTTGAAATGCAAAGTTTGAAGAAAGATAGAACATCTCAGTTAGAGGCATGCAAAGAAGTCTGGTGCCTAAAATGCAAAGGTTGGGGGCATGACAAGGATCACTGTCCCGTCTTCGCGAACTATGTTGCAACAGGGGGACCAATGCATCTAAGGCGAGAGGCTATGGCAGGGCCAAGTACAAGGCTCATGCTATGGTGTGATATATGCCAAGTAGCTAGGAAACATGCGATCGAAAATTGCCATTTGATGTAAAAATTCGTATAGACACCACAACAGCTCTTCTGCAATTTTTGTCAATCAGTAGGTCATGACGAGCGCAGATAGAGGATTGATCCCCAAAGATGAGAGTCTGTAAAGAGATTCATGAGGATCAAACTCATCATGACGAGCGCAGAATGAAGAAATGTTACAGAGCCCATAGGGAGTTGCGCTACTAAAGGGAAAATCGCGCAGCATAGCTGGAAAGTGGCCGTTAAAGTCATTGTTCAAGATTTGACGATGAAAAAATGACCAAAAGGAGTGGGGTGGGGCGACATTTAAGTCGGAATTTATGGACCATATCATTGAAAATTTGTCACCAATCTAGCATTAATGAACCGATTTTGGGGGGAATAGTCAGATTTGAACTTGAAAGTGCATATAAATTACAAGTGGATTCCCAATGAAAAACACTTGGCATTTTAAGAATTGCGTTGTTGAGCTCTCAGGCACACATGAACCATGAAAACTTTAAATTTTGCTAGCATGTTTAGTATTTGAGATGTTTTCGAAGGAGACACAGGACTTGTTACATAGCATCATGTCAACGCCGACAAAAGCTATGAGCACTTAAGCAGTGATAGCCAAGGGAGTTGTTCCAGAGGTACCTATGGAAGCAGAGGGAGTTGCCCTGGAAGTTGCGCTTGTGGAAGTATCGACAGAAGTGCCTAAATCCCACACGACACCTCGGCCAAGCCCTACGCCAACCTAGGATGGTCCAAAACTGAATAAGGACAAGTAGAAAATGTAGCTGCTAGTACGTGCATCACCTAGGAACCACCCACAGTTGGGAAAACCCACCGTGGAAGAAAAGTCCAAAATTATTGACGTAGAACTAGAAGATGTCAAAGAAATCCCCATGGATGATGAGGATATTGTAGAGGAAGCGGAGGACGTTGAAATTGAGGGGTCGAACCCCATCTCTAAGCTTCCTGAATACATTCCTACGTGTAGGGGCAAGACGAAGTTGCCCAAAGATATTGATGAGAGTAAGGTCAAAATTACAGAGTTGAAGTTGAAGGCCCAACATTCGACTTTGCCAAAGATCATAGAGTAGCACGAGACCACTGTGAAAGACGTGGTAGTATTAGTAGAGAACACAATGAATAACTATACCATGCTCCTTGAGTAGCTGCTCGAGGTAGTCACCTGCCTCCAAGAAGATCCTACTGTACAACGACTGGAAACAGAAGCACGAGAGCTGCAACAGCGCTACAACAAAGTAAAAGCAATGTTGGGTTGTGTTATATTATTTCCACATAGTTAATAGGGGGTTTGAAGGGCACCCATAACCCGAGTGCGAAGATATCTAAAGTCAAAAACAATTTTCTGCCCTTAGTCTAGAGAGGTTGTGTCAGTTTTAGAGATCCACCCTTGGTCCGCAGACCATGGGATTGTATAAAAAGGAGGTCTTAGAGGAGTCTAGGGAAAAGTGAAGTAGAAGTACTTGATGAGTCTGTAAAGAGATAAGAGTGAGAGTCTTAGCATAGTGTTATTGGGAAATCTAGTGTCTATGCAGAGCTGCTAGTCCCACTAAGGCTGGTAGCTACCTTAGAAACAAACAAACTAAAACCACTTTCGTTTTCCTTTATAAGAAGTAGATAAGAGGGGAACAAAGGAGACCAACCTCTGTCTTGCGCTTGGTTCCTTGCTTGATTCCTCTCCCTTCTGATAGATCTTTGCCACTCGCTTCCTCGTCTACCCAGCTTCAAAGAGCACCTGTAGAATCAAAGCAGCATAACACTATCCAAGAACAGAGATCTACTATCATAAACAATATAGGACCAGATATATATTGACCACACAAATGCATATATCATCAATCATACAAGAATGTGGAGGAAAACTTGAATAGCTTTATTAATAATCAGGAATAGCAAAGAGGATTACAACCAATTGTTCTCACCCAGCGTCATGCTCTCAGCAAGAAAGCCCTTCTTCACCTCATGAAAAGCTTAGATCACCCAACACTATGATGTTACACCAAGAAACCAGCAGCACTTCCTTACAAGATATGAAATTCCAGCCTCTGGATCTCTGGGATGAGGGATCCATATATAGATGTTTGCAAGGGGGGTGAGTCAGCTTTTGAGATTTGATTAGTGTCCTCTCTCTGATAGTTCTTGATTCCACTTGGAGATTGATGATATCTTACTCATCCCTGGGCGAATGCAGAGAGGCAAGTGTCATAGGAGAAGTTTCTGGAAGATTCCATGATCCTCTACCTCACGGATTGACCCTGACATTTGTCCACTCTCACCCATCGCACCCCATAGAAGGGATTTTCAGTATGCATTGCACCTCCCATGTGCATTTAGGTGGGATGCAGTGCACTTTGACCATGCAGCAGGTGAGATGGTCTAGTTTTGACCAATTCTGAGTAGTTTTTCATGGAGAACTTCTGGGAGATGATGTAATCAGTTGACCTTATTCTTTTAGGGGTCAGAACAACACTTTTAGGGACTTAGGAGCCCTTGGTTTATAGACATTTATGATTGGGGTTGCAGAGCCCAAAAATGTCTATAACAGTTGCCCCCTAAAGCATGAGGTCGTTAATCTTTTGATGTCGGGTGAAATGCTTTATCATGAGGATCCAAATTTTTTTCAAGCTGGAAGGTGACCTGTAATAAGATACAATACAATACATTATCTTCATAATATTTTCATGATCTAGCTGAAACGGGCATTCCCATGCTCAGCTTTATAAATTCATTTTCATGTACATAAGACAGACAATCGTCTAAGTGTAGACTGATGATTCTGGTAGAGCCATCATCCCTTGGATTGGATGATTATCTGTGCAGAAATGATGTACATTTGATGTCTTTATTTTCCTGAATATATATCGCAGCCCGGATGGATGAAACTAGATCCGGGGTCTTCAATCTCATTCGATCTTCACTCAAAGTACAAGTCGATCCATGTGAGAGATGTTCTGGAGTCAAACATGGAAAGACATCGCCTGATTAGCAGCCAATGATGTAAGTTGTTAACAGGCGTGAGAGGAATCATCGATAATGATGATGACCCTCAAGGTACTATAGTACAATTCACGTAGTGTGAATAAGGGACTTGGCGTCGAACACCACGCAAAATCTTTTGGTCGAAGGCCATTGATGTAAACCTGTCGCCAGAAGTGAGAAACTTGCCCATGAGGCATGCAAGCTTCAAAGTACTGAAAGGGTTGTTCCTAGATTGACTTCCTGGATAATGAGCTAATGTCAACAAGAAGCAATCCATCATAGGAGGGCCTTAGTGAATCCCACATCAATGACACGGAATGGAGCAAATGATTTTAGTGGAGGTGAAAACGATCTGATGATATACAGTTCAGGGTGGCAGTCATGAAAGAATGGAGCATAAATGTATTGCAGTGGATGAGACACAGGTGAATTCTCTGAGTGACTTCTCTTGAACATATCGGCGACACTGACATGATGGATTGGTAGCATTAACCCCAAATATGGATGGTGTGATGGACCAATGGTGATATGACCAGTGAACAGAACAACCCAACCCGACTCGGATGCGGAGCGAAAGTGTCATGTTCAAGAGCGACTTGCTACCAATAAAGTTTCTTCAAGTTTTCTTCCCAATTTTCCCCAGTCATTGCTGACCAGTACCTCTTTATTTTTGTCAAGCTTGAGGAGGATAACATATGATTGTTTTATAATTTTCCCTTTGGGCAAACCCATTGCTATGTTTTAACGAGCCTAGCGATAGTGAAACTCGCTCTTGTCTGTATGGACAAGTTTGTCGCTATTCGGTTTTAACGAGTTTAACGATAAAGATAACTCGGTCCTTTTCAATTTTAGAGAGTCTAAAAAGGGACGTAAAGAAAACTCCAATAATCCTTTTTCGTCATATAATCCCTTGAGTCTGAAAAAGTATAAAACAATACAAAAGGGATGAATTTTCGGTAATTTTAATGAGTCGAACAAAACAAGCACTCGATCTTTTTGTGTAATAATCCCTCAGGTCCAAAAAGATTAAAATCTAAAGGAGGGATAGCACTTTCGGTCACTTTAACGAGCTGGAGAGGCCAATTTCTCGGCAATCTTTTCATATTTTACGAGTCAGATGAAAAGAGCTTAAAGGAGACTCGTTTTTCAAGGAACGAGTGATAAGTTCGGGTAGCAACTAATTCCAGGTAAGGTTTGGAATTTTCCAATCACGGCAGTGTCACAAGGATGGATAACAGGATCACTCTTCACAGTTGTTCCTCAAAGAGGGTAAACAATCAAATGGAGGTGAATGATCGGCCAATACAGAGTGGAGGTGATGATGAGAACACGACCAAGGCTTAAAAGGCTGATGATAATGCATTCACGATGGTTATTTACCGGAAATTGGTTCATTTTTTAATGAGCTTAAACTCTGGGGGAATGTTTGCTCATTGCTTATGCTTATTTTTTAACGAGCTTGAATTCCGCATTAAAACTGCTCAATCCAGTCATATAATAAGGATGTCTCATTTAAAATGGCATTTTTTCAAAGCTTTGCCCCGCATCCTTTCTTTATGCAAGTTAGGAAACGACCAATCCTACGAGTTTAAAGGGTTAGAGGACCCACAAATTTAAAAAATAAATGGTCGCTCTTTCCTTGCACGCCAAAAGGTTTGCATGCCCTCGGGTATAGTGAAAAATCTCCAGGTTACCAAGGATTGTTCTATCCATACTTCAGGCAAAACACTTCCTCGGTGATGCCTACCGAAATAAAAAAAGATGAGTGGCGCAACTGGCTCCACTCGCATAACTTTGACAAAGGAATCTTATTCCAGTCTAATCTCATAAACTAGTCATATACACTTCGTGGAAACCTACCCTATACCTAAGGTTTTCCTGTCGAAACAGGCTAGGGTGCATGCCCCTTGGGTTTTAGTCATGTCCTCCGAATCACTCGCGCTCATCAGGTGGAAGGACTGGGGATTGATGAGACATTCCTTGCATGAAAAGACCATTCAGGGATGGTATTTGACTATTTTCTATGTGTGAACTGGGGAATGAATGCTGGTTTACGAGCTTGACCACTCTTCCTTCATGCGGAAAACACATTACTCTAAAGAGTGAGGAGACAATGGCTCCCATGCAATAAATATAGTCGCGTCCAAGGACTAGATTATAATCCAGGGGTCCTTGGACTACCATTACATTCATTTGAACGGTTTTCCTTCTCAATGTTATCAGCACATTAGGAAGGATCCCTAACAGTCGATTGGTTCCTTTGTCAAAGCCAGTTATATTTCTCATCTCAGGCAAAAGCGATGGCGAACCAAGCGCTTTCGAAGCAGTTGAGGAAATGATACTCATAGAAGCCCCTTCATCTATGATGGTACCGGCCATGACCATTTTATATATTTGAGGAATGATTCGAAATGGTACACTAGCTGGTAAACGGGGTCTGCCTAGTAGATTCCAATCAAAGGAAACAACTAGGTTGCTTGGAGGTGGGACCGAATAGATGGCCGGATATGACTCTGATGAACTTCCTTCCTGCGGTAAAGGAACAGGTAGACTGCCCCCATGTTCATCGAAGTCTGTGCTTACGAAGAGAATTTGGATGGTGTCGTTCTTGTTCTCTCCGATGACTGTATCATCTGAAGATGGACCTTATGAAGGCAAGACCGGGTCAACTACCGCCTTGACCTTTTGACTTTCGTCTGGTGTGGATTCAGAGGGTTTATCTTCAATGATAGATGCTTCAACCAACGAAAATGGCGTGTCAACCGGATTTTCAACTAGTGACGGACTCGGCAAGAGTTTCTTATATCTAGGAGGAAGCTGTAACGGTGAAACTGGACGGTCGTCCAAAACTCTTTTAGCCTCGTCTAAGAAGGGACAATGGTGGACGGCGTGATCGCCTTCACATAGTTTACAAGGAAATTTACATTTTCCTTTTTGTCTAGGGGCTTCACTTTCAGTAGTTGATGGTCTATCCTCAACATGATCGTCAGAGGTTGATGACACCGAATTGTGCAAACGAGGAGACCAGTCCCTTAAGATCTGAGGGATGCAAGGACAATCTCGATGATAGTAGTCTCCTTTGCAAATGACACATGGCGATTTAGGCCTGGACGGTGTAGTGTGTGGATTTTCGCTAGACAGTGCTTGGTTGCCCCGTTTCGCCTTTGGCTCCTTCTTCTTCTTCTCTTTCTTCTTCTTCTCCATCTTCTTCTCGGTTACTTGATTTTTGGCTTTACCCGCTTCATCAAGTGAAGAGGAAGGAGGAGAGGGAGAATTGGACAAAGTAGAAGGTTGGGGGGTAACTCTGGTATCGTTTAGTTACTGACTTGATTGTTCAGGAATCATGGTGTTCTGAATGACAGAGGTCGAGAAGAGCCATATGGGCAAGTCGATTGTCAATCTTGGAAGCGACAATGTGGCCATATGGGGTGCACCAACATCTCCCCGAGAGGAGAAAGGACTAGGATTTCCTCCAAGGGGAAATCCTTGGTTGGTGGACTCCATTTTTCTCAACCTAAGACCAACGTAGGAAAGGTGATGTTTATTGCGATTAAAATAAATTTTAGACGCTTTGACACAACTTGTTTTTTCAATTTTTAAGAGTCGAGAAAAAGCAAAAGATGACTCTAGTCGCCTTCGATTTTTAATGAGCTTGAAGTGACAAGTGCTCAGATGGACCTTTTCCTTTAATGAGTCTGAAAAGGAATGAAAGAGACTACTCTAGAAATCTAGACAGAGGGATTACCAAACCAATCACAAAACTGCAGAATACTTTTTACGGTACGGCAGTCAATCTTCCCGAATGCTGTGTTCAGTGCATTGTGATCAATATGGCAGCAGACACGGCTTCCTATGGATAAAGGATAAAGCCTATTGTGGTCTCCCAATATATACTCAATGGTACATGGGAGCACAAGTCCGTATTGGCACTTATCGTCTCAAAGTGGAGGAATCACCCAACCAGCAATGAGAACAATAGTTAACAGGTTTTATGACGCCGGAATACATCTCTAGCCTAGACTTCTAAATGTTGTACATTAGGTTCCAAAGCATTTTTAGATTCATTAAATTTATTTTATAGTTGATCTTGCTTAAGAAATTTTCCTTTCAGGTTCACCGCATGATGTAGATATATAATTCCTAAAATGCAATCTAAGATGATAAATAATCGTTTAATCTTCTTTTTGCAATGAAAATCCTAGCTACTAAGGAAAGAGAGACAATATTCTTTCAACATAGAGCAAAGAGCACACGCTATATGCACTATCCTAAATCAAACCAACAAACAGTCTAAATGCAAATGCACATGCATGTATTTGTTTTCAGCCTTCTTATCCAAGCTCGCATAGATGATCTATTAGATCAATTGAAAGAAGCTGTTTACTTTTCCAAGTTGGACTTGCATAGTGGATACCATTAGGTTAGAGTTGCAGAGCAAGATGCATGGAAGACTGCTCTCAAAACAAAGCAGGGATTTCATGAGTGGTTAGTTATGCCTTTTGGCTTAACTAATGCTCCTGCTACTTTCATGAGAATAATGAATGATGTACTCAGGGATTTTATTGATGATTTTGTCATTGTATATCTAGATGACATTCTTATATTTAGTAAAACATGGGAAGAACATGTGAAGCATGTAAAGCAAACTCTAGATGTTTTGAAAAGAGAAAATATTTATGTTAAGCTACAAAAATGTGAATTTGGAAAAACATCTTTGAATTATTTGGGTCACATTGTAGGGGGTGGTGAATTGAAGATAGATCCCTCTAAGGTTGTAGTCATTGTAAACTGGCCTAAACCCAAATTTTCTATAGAAGTTAGAAGCTTCCTAGGAGTAGCACAGTATTGGAGAAAGTTTATTGCTAACTTTTCCTTTATTGTAGCTCCCTTACATGCTTTAACAGGATTGAACAAGGTGTTCCAGTGGGGAGGCAAACAACATAAAGCCTTTGACACCTTAAAAGAAAAGATCAGTATAGCACCAATACTAGTACTGCCCGATTTTCAAAGACCCTTTGAGATGAAATGAATGCCAGTGACTATGCCATGGGAGTAGTGTTGATGCAACACGGTAAACCCATATGTTATCATTTTGAGACATTTAATTTTGTAGTAGTTAATTATTCCACATATGATAAGGAATTGTATGCATTAGTAAAGAGTGTGAAAAAGTGGAAACATTACCTAATGGGCAAAGAGACACTTATACATACTGATCATCAACCACTTCAATATTTGCACTCACAAACTAAGTTGCAGCAATCAATACACTATAGGTGGATCGGGTTTCTACAACAATTTCATCTTGTCATCAGATATAAAAAGGGCATACACAATAAAGTTGCAGATATGTTGTCTAGACCAATCATAAATGCATCTACTATACTTAAGCATAACTTAGTAATGCATGAAAGCTACATTGAACAATATGCTCAAGATATAGACTTTAAAGATGTATATGCAACTTTAAGTAATGGAAAAAAGGTAGAAGAATTGGATTACTATATTAAGGACCGACTCTTGTATCATTTGGATAAGCTATGCATCCCACAAATGGAGAGAATTAACATAAATAGGGGGAACATACTTCCCTGATATCAGGTCATTTTGGTCTAAGTAAAACAGTTTCACAGCTGCAAAGATTTTGTTATTGGCCAAAAATGAATGAAACAGTTTCTAGATATGTAAGAGGGTGTACCATGTGTGCTAAAAGCAAGCCCAACTACCAGTTCCTTCTCATCCTTGGGAAAGTGTTTCCATGGACTTTGTTGGGGGACTGCCTAAGTCTAGAAAAGGTCATGACTATTTATATGTTATTGTGGATAGGTTCAACAAAATGTGTATTTTAATACCGTGTAACAAACATATTACAGCTGATCAAACAACAAATTTGTTCTTTCAGCATGTATGGGTTCATTTTGGATTACCCACTTCCATTGTATCTGATCGAGATTCTTGATTTGTTGGGAATTTTTGGTCAAGTCTGTGGGAATTAATGGACACCAGACTGGAGAAGAGCACATCCTTTCATCCACAAACAAATGGCGAAACAGAGGTGGTCAACAGGATAGTGATCCAGTTGCTCAGGGGCTATTGTAGCAAGAATCTCAAGCTTTGGATGAACATTTGTGTTATGTGCAACATGCTTACAACCATGCTAAACATTCTTCTACACAAAGATCTTCTTTTGAGACCTATTTTGGTTTCATACCAAGGTATCCCTTAGATTTTGTCTTTGGTAAAGACATAGCGATTGCTGGACAAAATGATGTGGACAAAGCAACCCGATGCATTAAAAAGATCCAAGAAATTCACCAGGCAGTACAGGAATAGCTGGAAAAGAGCCAAGCCAAGTACAAGGCAAGGCATGATAAGCATCAGATTGAGCATAGTTTTCAAGTTGGTGATCAAGTCTGGTTGTATATTAGCAAAGACAGAATGCAAGGTGAAGGTAAGAAGATGAAGCCAATAAGGTATGGACCTTTTAGGATACTTGAGAAAATTAGTGAGAATGCTTTTCACCTTGATTTTCTAGCTTACATGCACATCTATTCAATAGTTAATGCAAAAAGCTTGAGACTGTTTGAACCTTCATTGGTTGAAGATCCCGAAGAGTAGAGCCAGTTACCTTCTATTGATGATCTATTGCCTGAATATCTCAATGAATTGCAGGAAGATATAGTTCTGGACAAGAAGGTGAGAACTACACATAGAAGGTATGTTGAGTACCTTAGAATTGGACTCAAAGGTTCAAAACCAAGAAGTGCAAGATGGATAGAAATTGGGGAAGTGAGGAATCTATATCCTCACTTGATTGATGCTTAAAAACCAACTTTTGCTGGTCCAAAAGCTTTTTCAGTGGGAAGGCATGATCCAAAATGGATCCTAGAACACTCTCTAAGTTTTCATGAACTCTCTAAAAATTATGCCAAAGATTCAAAGTCTTATAGAGATCAAGTTATCAGAGGGAATCGTCAGACAGTTGCAATGGTGATCAGCGCGGATGATCGAGGGCCATCTATCTAGCGCGCAAAGCGGCGGACCATGGTAACACACATTGACACCAACCAGAAAATGCAAGGACAAACTTAAGCAATGGAGCTAGTTTTCGATATGCGATTAGTGACAAGTTGCTAATCACATATCGTAGGGCAAACCTCTCAGTGAAGAGAAGCCCCGAGCACTCAGATCCGAAATAATTATAAAACGCGGAAAATATTTCTTCAGTTCCAATGGAGCGGGATTCCACAAAACCGGTAGAATATTGGAGGGGCTTTGAGCGGTAAGCAGTTTCGACCGAGTTTCGCCTGATGCCATACAGTGATTGCCACGCGTCCCGGAGAAGAGAGAGAGAACCGCTCACATCGGATGGGTAAACATCATGATACTTAGCCGCCGAATATTAACGATGACCGTAGGATCTAGGGCCTCCAGATCAACGGTGGAGATGTGTTCCGATGGATGACTGGATTTGACAAGGTTATGAAGCGAGGTCACATAGGATTTGAAGTCCGATATGGATGATACATTGGCAGAAGGTTTTGTTTCGCGGGCATTCTTGGAGTTAATGGAAAAAATGGTCATTTATAACATGTCCAAGAGAATTGACACTAATCCGTTATGAAATAGGTGGCCACCTCCCTGTGAGGCATTATACAGTGACTGATTACATAGGACAGAGGGATTCAAACGGACAGAGGCAGGGGAACCGGAAAGCCGGGAAGCGGAAACGAACAGTTAGGAAGTAGATTGGCTTAAAAGCCACAAACTGACAGAGAGAGAAGAAAGTTAAGAGCAATAAGTAGTAGGCAGTAAGCCGAAAGCAGAGAGGTAGTAAGCTAGAGACAGAGAGAGTCAGAGAGTCTGTGTATTCCAGAGAAGACTTGAGAGGTTCAAGCAAACTCCTCTATATATGCCTGTCATGTATTGAGTCTCATATTGGGCTCATACTACCGTGACCAATAGAGGTCAAGAGTCAGTGAGGAGAGTCTGTGTACTCCAGAGACTTGGGGGATCCAAGTACAGTCTTACTGATTTATACCTATTGTGTGAGACTCAAATTGAGCTCACTGTTGTAAAAAACTCTGCTTTGAAAACATAATAGAGAGGCCACCACTCAAGGCTAGACCAGGAGTATTGGGTGAACTCCTTATTAAACTTGTTGTGTTTATATGTGTTTCCTATTATGTTTTCCTTAACTGCTTCATTGCTTGTGTATTTCACAATCTTATTGATCCGTTGCATAAAATAACATAGGCACATCCATGCACATGAGTCTGTAATACCTTATTGTTTGTCTTAGATCATTTCCAAATCACTAGTATAGTTGAACATGAAATCAAAATGTATCATAATGTCAAACCAGTGGAACAGTGCCTCTATCCTTTTCATCCAAAGAAGGTTGCTACCATTAAAGCAGAAGTTGAAAAACTTTTGTATGCTAGTTTCATATACCCTATTCCTCTTACTGATTAGGTTTCCAATATTTTTCCTGTCATGAAGAAACAAGGGACAATACGAGTGTGTGTCGATTATAGGGATGTTAATCAGGCCTGTCCAAAAGAAAATTATCCCATTCCCTTTATTGACCATATTATTGATGAATGTGCCAGATGTGAAATATTTTGATTTATAGATGGCTTTTCCAGCTATAACCAAATCAATATCCGCTGAGAGGACCGATATAAAACTGCTTTTATTTGTCCATGGGGCACATTCGTGTACAAGAAACTCCCTTCTGGTTTGAAGAATGCAACGGAAAATTTTCAGAGGGAAATGAACTATGCCTTCAATGATGTCAAACATATTGTTCAACCATACCTTGATGATTTACTTGCTCATTCACGAAAGTGGACTGGTCATCCCGCAGCATTTGAGAGCTATATTTTTACGGTGCCGACACTACAAAATACGACTCAATCCACACAAATGTGTGTTTTGTGTTGGTTCTGGTCATTTTCTTGGTTTTGTAGTGTCTAAGGAATGAATTTGACTCAACCCTCTTAAGGTTTAGGAAATTCTTGACTTTCCTCCACCTTCCAATCTACTACACTTATAGAGACTCCAAGGGAAGGCTAACTTTCTGAGGAGGTTCATCCCAATTATGTTGCAATGGCTAAAGGATTTACTCGTCTTTTGTAAAAGGGGATACCCTTCCATTGGGATCAGGTTGCGCAAGATCCTTTGATGCTCTTAAAGATACCTTGATTATAGCATCATTAATGTATTCCCCAAATTATCAAAACGACTACTTCTTGTATCTCGCCGCTGCAAATACAACCATTGGAATGGTTTTAGTCCAAGAAGAAGATGGGATTGAACATCTAATATATTATTTGAGTTGCAATCTCAATGATACAGAAGTTAAGTACTCTTACGTTGAAAAGTTAGCTCTGGCTGATGTTGAAGCTATACAAATATTTCACCATTATATCCTGCTCCGAAATACCACTATCATTTCGGATTGCAACCCTATGACATATATTTTGTCACGTCAATTGCTGGGGGGAAAATACTCAAAATGGATTGTCATTTTGTAGGAATTTGATTTGGAATTCATCAAATCCAAATCAAAGAAATCTCTAGCTTTCGTCGAGCTTCTTTGCGGCCTTCCCTCGAATACCATTGGTTCAACATCAAAACCATCAATTCTAGATGAGTCTCTGTTCCTAATTTCGTCATTTGACTTGTGGTATGGGGATATATTGATTTATCTCCAGACCAAAACTTTGTGGCCCTATACCTCTCACTCGAAACAACGACCTATCTGATACCAAGCCAAATATTATCTGATCATTGGTGACACTCTTTACCATCGTGGTATCTATTGTACCTTAAGAAACCAATTTCCTGGATGTGTAGAAATTGTGCTTAAGACATTAATGTTTATAATTATTGTCACTTGTTTGTCACTTAATTGTATGTTGTATTCTCAAATGAAGGGCCTGAAAGACTTAGTTTTTAACCCTTAATACTTAGGTGACATGAAAACATCAGAATGCCATTTGATTGCTGAATATAAATGATGAATGAAGAAAGCTTGAAGAAATTAGAGACAATATGTTGTTTTACACAAAATCTACTATCTATGACACTTGGAGAAGTTAAAGATAATATGTTGTCTTACACAGAAAATACTATTTGTAACTTAGAAGAATTGCAGAGGTGGGATCTTCAAGCATAGGAGCACTCTTTTAAGGGATTTTAACTTCATTTACATAAGAAAATAAAGACCTGCAACTTCATTACCATACTTAAAGGAAGAAAACATAAGATGACACATAACAGAGAAGTCACAAAATCATACCCAACAATGTATGGAAAACTTCTGATTCTTTCATTAATCAATAGTTGTATCAGGAATTCAGTGGCCTAGTATTCCTAGGTTTTCCAAAATTCGAACCCCTTCTCTGTAAAATTTCCTCTTTTTATACATTACGAGACAGTTGGTAATCACCAAAACTGTCAAACTACTTAACTATTCTCCTAACTTTCTAAAGTGAAAGTTATTACAAAATATTACATAGAGGATAAAAGACACCTCGTAAATAAAATAACAAGAAGTAATAGAATTTAGAAAAATGATGATGATTGTTCGCTTTCAGATTTGTTGCTTGGATGCTAATGAAGTTTCTCTGTAGATGCTTTAATAATGGTTAAACTGTTTTAACATAACAAACTGTATTTGACAATGTATGTATCGGGAGTGTTTGATTGGCCAAAACACAAGGAAACCCGACCAATCACTATCCCTTTGAAGTTTTGATCATCTCCCTCTAACTTTGGTTATTTTGCTTAAACAGGGAAATTGGATAATTTACGTGGAACATATTTTACCACGGAACTGAAAAGGATTAACTATCTAGTTCATAAACCTATCGGGTTCGCTTGAGCTATAAGTGATCACCATCCGATCACTTATTTAATAAACGATCTGACCCTTCAGAAATCATGAAACTTTAAACCTATTTGAACTAAACCTTATCGAGTCCGATTTTTCAACGCTCCTTTGACTCCCATATGGACTCGATAGGAAATAAAAACTTCCAGTTAATGATCTATCAGGTTCTATTTTAAAGATAAAACCCAATTACTTTTCCACTCGATATCCGTTGGATCCCGTCTCTTTCGATGAACGGTTGTGATTGGCCCAGACTTCAGCGAATTAAACTGTATTTGATACACCATTACGTCTGATTTCTGAAATAAACTTTGTTCTAATTACCCACGTGATTGTTGTCAGATCTGTGGCCTACTGATCATACGGCCCAGATCTTCTCACAGGTTTCTCACATTCAAAAGCCGTCAATTAAATAAAATAAGTTATTTCTTTTAAAGTTTGCAGTGGTAAAGAATGTACGGGAACTTCAATGAGATTGAACCCCCACAGTAATTTCAGGCCACACATTATGGTCAACCATGCTAACGTCATGGTCAATTGTGGGGGTTGAGCTTCAATTAATCTTCGTGCTCATTGCTTCCCCGCATCACACCTCAACGTACTTATCAAGCTATCACTTGATCGTGCCTCTTGAACCTGTATGACCTTTAGACAATGGTTTGATTTTTTCATTTTTTGTAATAAAACTAAAAATAGAATTAAAAGGGCAATGGATGCTACAACATTTGGCTCCACCTGTGGATAGTGCTTTTGCCACAAAAGTACTAAGAACCACGGATCAATGCCTTCACCTCGGGCTTGGAGTCACATATTACTTAGCCAATTAAACTTCTATGGAAATTGTACAATGGGTTCACTCTAGTATCTACAATGATAGGATGCTTATGCTTCAGAACTGGAAGTAATGCTTGAGGTACTGCCCATTGACAGGCAGCTATAGAGTTTCACCATCAAGATTCTTTGAACTGAACACTTGAGCATTGTATGTTATGACTTTGATAAGGCATCCAAGTCTGTTGAACATGCTTTCCTCATATGTCTTGAGATCCTCATAGGACCAAGCCAAAACATCAGTGTATTGCCTGAAAGGCTTAATATATCTCGCTTTATAATTAAGTGAAACTTCCTTGAACAATTTGACCATCTTGGGTCCTTCTGGGTTCCAATATTGTGATCTTGAATTTGTTCATCCTGTGAGAGGAAACCATCACCTGTTACTATTTAGAATAGGCTCCACCAAAGAAGCAGTTCCACACCCCTTCTATTTGTAGATTTGTATTTACACAGGCTGAAGTAAGCCGCCTCTGGTTATCTTCAGTTAATTCTACATTGTCATGCGGCATCAAGCAAGAAAAGTCATCTTTTCCCTGGCTATATACAGGTGAATTACTTGCTTCGTTACTTGTGATTTTTCTAATAAATGTTGTTTCTCTGTACAACCTCCTTTCTTCCCCACCAAAAATTGGTATGACAACATAAGAAAAATATAGTTTCAAAACACCACCCAATTTAGCCCCCCATGACCTAGATAGTAACATTCCAAATCTAGCAGGGATATCTGCTACCACTACATCCATTACCAAAATTTTGGCTGGAATCTGGGCTAGTGACACCACCATATCTTTAATCCCCCCCAGACACTTGACTTTATGTGAATCAAAAGAATACAAGTCTCAGTAAGGTTTAGTAACTTGTAGGTTTATTTGTTTCATCACTGATAATGGCATAAGGTTATGTGAGGCTCCTGAATCAAACATACAATTGTGCAAGAGTAAATCATGAACCGATAAATAAATGTAGAAAGGAGGTGTTGAAGAATCTACCTCCTCCACATGTGAACCAGAAACCACTACTGGTTTATCTTCTTGCAAATTCACAATGTCATTTATATTCACATTCTGATTGCTAAACTCTGTAATTTCTCTTTGATAAGTTGATGTTTTAACCAACTCTCTTAGGGGTACCAGAATTCTGGTCTTTTCCAACTCTTTGGTGAAACTAAACACATGATTCTATTTAGTATTCCTTTCATTCTCATCTTCACTTTTCTTGATGACTGAAATCTCTTGTGGAATGGAAACACGTTTCTCCAAAGGAATTTTTTCACTTTTATCTTGAGAGGACTCACCTTGAAGCATTTGAGTCTTGCTACTTGTATTCTTCTAATACTTTCCTTTATTCAAATGTTTTGTAGGTTGTGGTTCTTGTTCTTGTGGAGTCGCCTTTTGTAAGGGAGCTGGAACTTGCTGCCCGTCTTCATCTTCTTGGATTCTAGATCCTTTCCTTGATCTCAAGTCATATTTCTTATGTAGTTCTGCCTGCATAAAATCAGAAAACCGCTTCCAACATTCATCAATTTCATTATCATCATAGATGACATCTTTTTCACTATATTCTTCTCCCTCAACACCTAGTTCATCTTCATCTACTGCATACAATGTAAAAATATGGTCATCATGATCCTTGGAATGCTCTAGTACTCCATCAGGATCTGCCTCTATATACAGCGGTGCTTGAATCTGATCTTGATCTTTTCTCTCCCTCTGTAAAATTTGCAGAGGTTGTCTTCTATATTGAGGATTAAAATTTCAATTTTATTGTACTTGTCTCTGAGAATTCTTGCTCTCTAATTCCAATTCAATCAATTTATTTGACAAAGTTTTAATTACATTACTCATATCCTCTAATGTTTGACTTTGAAAGGATTCAACTTTAGCCTTTCCCTTATCTTCGATAGGTTGTGTATCTGGTGTCTTACCTACAGCCACCAGATTTTCTTCTATCTCTAATGCATCTATTTGGATCTGATCAAGGGTTGGGGATCTCCTCTCCCTCAATGTAAATCCAAAACCTGACTCAAAAGCCCCTGCAAAAGTTATTTTTGCACCAGTAGGAGGCGGCTTAATCTCCACTGGAAGACTATTCTACAATTTATTGAACCTTCTGATGAATTCAACAACACCTTCATCAAATTGTTTCTTGATAGCATTAAACTCTGTGATTGAATACCCATGATCTCTCTTCTCTCCCCATCTCTGGATGAATAGGTATTCCATCTCTTCCCAAGAAGGAATAGAATTATTAGGAAGCCCTTTAAACCATTTTCTTGATTCTCCATCCAAGGATTGAACAAAAATTCTTAGAACAACATCGAGATGTTCAAAATTTAGGTTTTCTGCAAAATTACAAAATACTAATATATGATTCTCTGCTGTTTGTTCATCCTTCCCTATGAAACGAGGAAGAATCTTCAAGTATTCTTGTGGCATTTGATTCAACTGTTGTGGCAATTGAATAGGTGCATACCTATTCATAAAAAATGCAGGTGCTACCATATTTTCTCCTGAATTTACTGAACCTTGATTACCAGAAAATGTGGAACCTGACTGAGGAGTAAATGGAGTGTGCAAAGGTGGTAATGTGGTTATAGGTTCAGGCTAAATAACTATAGTAGATACTGGAAAAGAAACAAACTCTAAAGATTGTTCTTGATAGTTGGGTTCTTGGAATGAATTGGATGTAGAAGGTTGTTGAAATGTGGCAACAAGAATATTCCAATTTTAATCTGTCCTTGAATTAAAATTGAGAATTAAAATTTGAATTTAGTCTCACCAGTAGCTTGGAAAATAATTAATTAATTCATTATGGATTAATTAGTTGGAGAAATTCAAGCTAGAAGTCTTTGTGAAGTCATGCAACAGTTATTACTTTGATTGAGGAGATTATCCCTTAATTAAGGAGATAAGGATGAGTTGTATTTGAGTTGTAATTAGTTAGCTCAGTTAACTGAGTTAAATCCAGTTAAATTAGTAACAAACTATTGGAGGAACTAATTGTGAGTTCAGTCAGTTAATGCATGCATGCATGAAACTAGTGTACTCCAGATCACTGGATATTCTCTCATAAATAACTCATGCATGTCAGTTCAAACAAAGACCTAGTTGAGATTAAAGACAGGGACAATGTACTATTAGTTGCAAGAATTTTCCTATAATAAAATCTCTTTCATGCAGAATGAATTCATTCCTTGAGATTTGCGTAGTTTTACAGTGTGTTGGAGCAGTGTGTTAGATCAGTGTCACACAAGGTTACAGCAGGAACACCCAGGGAAAACTACGCAAGGAAATAGGAGGCTTGGAGGGCAGAGGAAAGGCATATGAGCTATCTATTCTATCTATGAGAAACAATGAGGGATTGTACTGAGAGCTAGATAGCTGTGAGAACTAAAAATTTGTCTAATCCTGAGATATTTCCACTTGTATGATAATACAAATAGCGGGGTTTTTAGCTGAGGCTTTCCCCAGAGTATTCTTCTATGTTTCATGTGTATTGATTCTTCTTCTCTGTTATGTGTGTTTTGTTTGATCTTTCCCAAATCGATTAAGCTTCCGCAAGTTTGATTGTAGAAGTATATTAAGTATTTTTCTTTAGTATATTGCATTATCAGGTTAATATACAATCATAATTTCTACATGGTATCGGAGAAAAGGTGATCGAAGTAGTAAACAGAATACTATAGGAGGGACAGTTCGAAGTTTAATGTTCTTGGTTGGAGGAGTTAAATCAAATTCTTATCATACCTCTAAGTTGATCAATGGGGTTCAATGGCTTGAGACTCGAGTATGCACTGGATGTCAACTTGAATTACATAACATGGAAGGATAGCATGGAAGCAGTATTAGAAGACAATGG
Organism: Pinus tabuliformis; assembly: GCA_031772625.1. Lineage (NCBI taxonomy): Eukaryota > Viridiplantae > Streptophyta > Pinopsida > Pinales > Pinaceae > Pinus > Pinus tabuliformis. The sequence goes on from CM062804.1 coordinate 1,389,166,987, forward strand.
TTTGAAGGATTTCATTGATCAAGGAATCCCCAAGCCAGCTGCAACTAATGCACAAGAATTGGTTGAATGGAAGAAGTGTGTAGCGAAGGTGAGGCAGATTCTTCTGGAGGGAGTTTGATACCATATTGTCTTGAGTCTCCATGGGAAGGAGACTCTGTTCTCAATGTGGAAGACATTGAAAGACCTCTATCAAAACAGTAGTGACCAGAGGAAACTGGCGCTCAAGGATAAGCTTTGGAAAATCAAGATGGAAATGGGTGATACTATTTCTACATATCTGAACAAGCTCACCACTTGCATAGATACACTTGGTAGTGTAGGAATAACTACAGCTGATGATGATATGGCGAGTATTGCTCTCCTCGGTCTTCCTAAGAGCTGGCATAACTACTAGGACTCTGTGAATGGAAGAGAGAAACTTCCGCATTGGGAACGATTATGGTCAGATCTAATGTACGAGGAGATCAGGAGGAGCACCAGAGATGGTTTTTCATCTAAGCATGATGATGAAGAAAATATAGCCTTAGCAGGTAAGGCAAGGAAATGGAAAGGGAAGGCTTCCCATTCCAAATCGAATTCTTCTCATGGAGGGAAGAAGATTGACAAATCTAAAGTGAGATGCTTTAATTGTCATGAGGTGGGCCATTATGCAACTAATTGCCCATTTAAGAAATAAAAGAAGGGGTCCTTGAAAGGATCAGAACGTGAGGCATTAGCATCTCAATTTCAATTGGATTTTACCCTCATCGCATGTATGGTTTCATCGATGGTGGGTTGTGTTTGGTATCTTGACAGTGAAGCGTCATTCCACATGACAGGAGATAAGAGTCTATTTAGTACCTTGAGGAGAAAGACCTCAAGATGCACATAGAGATGGGTGATGATAGGAAGTACAGTGTTTCGGGAGCGGACGTGATTACTTTTCAGAGGGAGCATGGAGCTCCTCTCACCTTGACCGATGTGAAGTATGTGCCTGGACTGATGAAGAACTTGGTAGCGGTCATGATGTTGGAGGACAAAGGCTATGATGCTGTCTTTAGTAAAAGAAAGGCGTTCCTGAGACACATAGCCATGGGCCAGACCAAGAGGATTGGGATTCGAGTGAAGAATCGCTACAAACTAGAGGTAGATGACTGTGTTGCATTGAGTTCAAAAGTAGAATTGGTGCAAAGCCAAGACATTGGCAATTTATGGCATAGATTATTGGGCCACTTGCATCACGGGGCCTTGAAGATAATGTAGCAGATATCTACCGCACTTCCCAAAGGTAAACTTGAGCATGTGGACACATGCAAAGGTTGTATCTTGGGAAAGGACACCAAGTCTTCCTTTCATGATCGAGACAGTCGAGCTAAGGCGGTCTTAGAGTGAGTTCATACGGATGTGTGTGGACCATTCTCGACAGCATCCACCGTGAAGCAAAGGTATTCTGTGATTTTCATTGATGATTTTTCTGGTAAATGTTGGGTTTATTTCATGCAAAATAAGGATCAAACCTTCTCAAAGTTTTGTGAGTTCAAAGCTTTGGTTGAGAAAGAATTAGGGAGGAATATCAAGGCCTTGAGAAGTGATAATGGTGGAGAGTATGTATTTGAAGAGTTTAAGGAATTATGTGCAGCGGAAGGAATTAAATGGGAATTGACAACACCTCATAACCCACAGCAGAATGGGGTGGCCGAGAGGAAGAACAAAACGATTATGAGGGAAGCTAAAGTGATGCTGCATGACCAAGGCCTACCACATCATTTGTGGGTTGAGGCATGCAACACAACGGTTTATTTGGAGAATAGAAGCCCGCATCGCATACTTGGGATGAAGACACCAGAAGAAGCTTTATCTGAGAAGAGACCAGATGTGAGTCACTTCAGGATCTTTGGCTCATCGGTATTTTTCCATGTGACCAAGGATGCTCGGAAGAAACTTGAGCCGATAGCAGAGTTAGGGATACTTGTGGGGTACACTGATACACCTCACAACTATTGGGTGTACTTGCCTACCAGTTGGAGGAAAATGGTATGCAGATATCTAAAGTTTGATGAGAAAAATTCCATGCGAGTTTCCCTTGAGAGGGAGCTCCAACTATAGGCTGTGGAGGAATTTTTGGTTCCTAAGGAGGAGGAGCCTCAGACTGATGCGAAGTAGCCGCATGTAGAGGTTCTAGGAGTGGAGGCATCCACTCAAGTATAGTATTCCAGAGATGGGTGAAAGCGCTCAAGAGAAGCTAATAGATTGTTGTTGGATGCGAGAGAGAATGTGGGAGAACCATCTTCTCGGCACAGACAGGGGAGGTCACCTAACAAGTACACTGGATAAATGGCCCTTATTGGGGAATGTATTGAGACTGAGCCATATTCCTTTGAGGAAGTAGTGCAACAGCCTATTTGGGTTGATGCTATGGTGGAGGAGTATGACTCCATAGTTTAGAACAGTGTTTGGGATGTGGTTCAAAGACTGGAGAACAAGTCAGTTGTGAGTTCCCATTGGCTTTACAAGGTAAAGCAAGCTACTGATGGTAGTGTGGAGAAACATAAGGGGAGATTTGTTGCCTGTGGTTTCTCATAGGTTGAGGGGATCGACTATCCTGTAGCAAGGTACTCATCTATCAGATCGATGTTGGCACTATCAGTACAGATGGGTTGGAAGATCCATTAGATGGATGTGAAGATTGCATTCCTCAATGACAAGATTGAGGAGGAGGTGTACATAGAGAAACCAGAAGGCTTTGAGATCTTTAATCATGAGCCACATGTGTGCCGACTCAAGAGAGATTTGTATGGGCTGAAGCAAGCACCTCATGCTTGGTACATTAGGATTGACAACTACCTCACCGGGTTGGGCTTCACAAAGAGTGAAGCAGATGCGAACCTGTACCACATCATGGTGGAAGGTAAGCAGTTGATCATTGTTCTTTATGTTGATGATCTCATATTGACAGGTGATGATCAGTTGATCATGTATTGCAAGGAGGACCTTGTAAGAGAATTCAAGACGAAAGACATGGGTCTCATGCACTATTTCCTTGGCATGGAAGTGTGGTAGAAGGACGGGGAGTTGTTTGTGTCTCAGGGCAACTATGCCAATGAGATACTCAGGAGATTCCACATGGAGAAGTGCAAGCCCATGCAGACTCCTCTAGCAGGTAACTAGAGGAAGGAGGATTCTACTTCAGGAGAAGTAGTAGAAGCTACAGTGTATAGGCAACTTGTGGGTTCACTGATCTACTTAGTGAACACACAACCAAATTTGTGCTATGTGGTGAACCAACTGAGTCAAGCTATGGTTCAGCCTACCAAGTTGTTTTAGAAGGAAGCTAATCATGTTTTGAGATACCTCAGAGGCACATCTTAGTATGGATTATGGTATAGACGGACAGAGGGAGTGAAGTTGCAGGGCTTTACTAATGCAAACTGGGCAGGGAGTCCATCAGATCAGAAGAGCACATCAGGAGGAATTTTCAACCTTGGGTTAGTGGTAGTTTCTTAGTACAGTAAGAAACAAAGGTTAGTTTCATTCAGCTCAGCAGAGGCTGAATACATGGCTGCAAGTCAGGCATCATGTGAGGCCATCTGGATGCGGAAAATTCTAGTTCGTTCGTTTGATCAGAGGATGGATCCAACTGTGATCTATTGTGGTAATCAGAGTTGTATCAAACTCTTTGAGAATCCAGTATTTCATGATAGGTTCAAGCATATTGACATTCGATATCATCATCTCAGGGACTGTGTGGCAAGGAGGATCATGTTGTTGCAGTATATTTCGATTGAGGAGAAAGATGCTGACATCTTGACTTAGGCACTGTCAAAGTGTAAATTTGAGTTCAATAGAGACACGATCGAGGTGGCAGATAATCCCTTTCTTGTTGAGAGGGAGTGTTGAAATGTGGCAACAAGAATATTCCAATTTTAATTTTTCCTTGAATTAAAATTGAGAATTCAAATTCGAATTTGGTCTCACCAGCTGCTTCAAAAATAATTAATTAGCTCATTATGGATTAATTAGTTGGAGAAATTCAAGCTAGAAGTCTTTGTGAAGTCATACAATAGTTATTACTTTGATTTAGGATATTATCCCTTAATTAAGGAGATAAGGATGAGTTGTAATTAGTTAGCTCAGTTAACTGATTTAAGTCCAGTTAAATTAGTTCCAAACTGTTGGAGGAACTAATTGTGAGTTCAGTCAGTTAATGCATGCATGCATGAAACTAGTGTACTCCAGATAACTGAATATTCTCTCATAAATAACTCATGCATGTCAGTTCAGACAAAGACCCTGTTGAGATTAAAGGCAGGGACAATGTACTATCATTTACAAGAATTTTCCTAAACGAAAATCTCTTGTATGCAGAAGGAATTCATTCCTTGAGATTTGTGCAGTTTTACAGTGTGTTGGAGCAATGTGTGAGATCAGTGTCACACAAGGTTACAACAAGAACACCCAAGGAAAACTGTGCAAGGAAATAGGAGGCTTGGAGGGTAGAGGAAAGGCATATGAGCTGTCTATTCTATCTATGAGCAGCAGTGAGGGATTGTACTAAGAGCTGGATAGCTGTGAGAGCTAAAGCTGTGTGTAATCCTGAGATATTTCCACTTGTATGATAATACAGATGGTGAGGTTTTTAGCTAAGTCTTTCCCCAGAGTATTCTTCTATGTTTCATGTGTATTGATTCTTCTTCTATGTTATATGTGTTCTGTTTGATCTTTCTCAAATCGATTAAGCTTCCGCAAGTTTGATTGTAGAAGTAGATTAAGTATTTTACTTTAGTATAGTGAATTATCAGGTTAATCTACAGTCAGAATTTCTACAATCTAGGAATTAATCTACAAAGCAAAAGAATAACAGTCCAGCTCTCAAAGGAATGTAGGGAAAACAAGGCTGCAGAAGGTTGTTACTCCCATAGTGAAAGAATAAACCTCTAGTCCCTCCATCATGGGACCGTATCATTCTAAGGCTAGCACTCATACCCCCAAGATCAAGAATTTGATTTATGAGTAAGAAAGGGAAGTCAGTAACCAGAATTTGAGGACCAAGGGTCAAGGGGAAACCGAGGGGGAACAACAGACACCTGAGCAAGGAAGCACTTGTTGATTATCAATATCATGATACAGGTAGTGTGGTGAAATAGCCAACCCCAGTGGTATCGGAGGCATTAATCATGTCTGTAGGGCCATCACAAACACAGCTCGAATAACATCTACTACAGAAAGGGTTAGAAGAATTAATCATGGGAGACAACAATGATAACAATGCTAAAACAGACACCACTACCACCACCTTTGAGTTCCCAATTGGGAATATCAGAGGTGAAGCTCCTATGAAAAATATTCCTCTATCATCCTTACCATCCTTTTAGGGGATGACTGTGGAAGATCCAGATACATTTCTATTTGAGTTTGATGTCTTGTGCAGAAGTTATGATTATACAATAGATGCTCAGAAGTTAAAGCTATTTCTTGCTACCTTAAAAGGAGCAGCCTTGAGATGGTTCATGGGATTAGGCCCCGCTTCCATTTCAACATGGAATGCTATGAAGGAGACATTTTTGTCAAAGTACCAGGACTATTGCAGGACCAGGGACTTAAGGGAAGAGATATTTAGAATGGCACAGAAAGAGGAAGAAGGCCTGAAAGATTATGTGGAATGGTTCCACTACAATCTGCAGAGGTCTAAAAACAACGATTTAGACCCGAAAATCTTGAAGACTATATTCATCAGAGGGATGAGGAATGACTGGCTAGACACCTGGAACCTATTAGGCAAGGGGGATATATCACAAGAGCCATTTGTTGAAATTATAAAGCTCTGCCTACGATGCTCTCGAGGATCATCTAGAGGAAGGAGTACAATTCGGGATGCCTCTGTTCACATACAAAAATCTGCAAACGGAGGAGTAAACAGTGTGGAGATCAGAAATTTGTTGGAAAAGCTTAAGACCGATATCCTCAGTACCCTCTCAGCCCATATAACAATCACAGATCAAAAAGACAAAAGAAAAAGCTGATACACCCCTAGTTGTATTCTTTCCAACTTGTTGGAAGAAACATCCTTACAGGGAATGTGAATTGAATAGCATCAGCCTGTGTAACATATGCGAGCTAGAGCATTCAACGGAGAAGTGTCTGGAGCTTCCTAGACTAAAGGCAGTGCTCAGAGAAACAAGCAAAGAGGTGCGGTCCTCTTACTTCATCGCACGAAGGAGTACATGGCAACCGCGACCTCCAGGTATGTCTCAAGACTTTTCCTCTTTCAATTCATGGAACAATGCATATAATAACCAACCATATGCATGGAAATATTCTTCCCCTCCTTCAGCTCGGTTCCCTTAACCCTAGAACCAATGGTCTCCATCTCCTCCTGCTTAATATCCTCAACCCCAACCACACCCGTGGAACCAGAACTGGAGAAGAAATTCCTAGAATTCAGCTCTGCCTGCACCACACATGCAACAACAACTGCAGTTACCTCCTTTCAAAGCTCTTGCTCCTCCACTACCTATGCGACCGCAACTACCTATGCAACCTAACCCAAACTCAAACAATAAAGCAACTCAGGGCATAGAGGCTCCTACGACCTTCCAAACCTACCTTACTACCCTCATGGAACTTAATGAAATACAATTTCGATCAGGCACAATAATTAACCCTAGTCACTCCCCTATCATTACAGAGGAGGATTGTGAACCATCAAGAGGAGAAGTCAGAGGCTCTAAGGCAGCTACTACATTTACAACAGCTAATATAGAGGAAGTTGTTACATCTGTAACATCCAACCCGTGAATAATTGTTACATCTATAACATCTAATTTGGGGAAGGTTGATACAACTGTAATAGCAGATTCAACTGTTGTTACGCAAGATCCCGCATGACCTCAAAGATTGGCTGAACCTAGGATGACTTCACAGCCTGAATCTGATTTCCTTAGGGAGTTGAAAAATTTGTATGTACAAATTTCTTTATTGCAAGCCCTTAAAGAAGTACGCATCTATGCCATGACAATGAGAGATTTGTGCATCAAGAATCCTGGGAGGAAGCCTAAAGACCCTGCCACCATACATGTGATGGGAAAGTTATCTGAATTAATGTCTGCTCAGCCTCTCCTTAATAAGTACAATGATCCAAGAAATCCCACAGTCGCCATCTACATTAATGATCAGCCCATAGCCAATGCATTGATTGATCTTGGGGCTACTATTAATGTAATGATGAAATATCTATTTATTTCTCTCGGGCTACGGGGACTCAAACACACTCCTACTATGCTGGAATTGGTAGATAGGTCACGTGTTAAACCCAAGGGGATGTTAGAAGATATAGTGATTACAATAGCTTCGTGGAGATATCTGGCTGATTTCCTTATCCTTCAGCCCAAATCCAATTTGGGGGGGAATCCTTTGATCATAGGGAGACCTTGGCTAGCCACTACAGATGCATTATAGGGTGCAGGACGGGATCCATGGTGATCTCGGATGGCCAGGCAATGCAAAAACTTAATCTTTATCCTCCAAAACGAAATATGGATGTGTACAACCCTTGGTGGGATGAGTTTGAGCCTGAGTCAGATCTTTCCCTACCACTCCTCACTTTGGGGAAAGCCCAATATTTCAAAGATGAGACAGAAGATGATGTTCTTAACGGTTTTATTAGTAATTCACTTTTTGTTTCTTCTATTAAAAATACAAATGAGGAGGAAGAAGTGGAAGATATAGATTTTGAACAAATGAGAACCACTCCAAATATTGCTAACAGCCCAATTGAGATTGAATCTGGAAAAATTTCGAATGTTAATCCCCATTTGACTGTTGAACAGAATCAACAGCTGTTATAGCTGTTACAAAAGTATAAAAAGGCATTTGCATGGGATTATATGGATATGAAATCCACCCTAACGTATTCACTCACCATATTTATTTGAAGGATGGCTGTAAACCTGTCAGACAACCACAATGCTGCATGAATCCTGCACTAAAGGAAGTGGTGAAAGAAGAACTCCAAAAACTCCTAAGTGCTAATTTTATTTACCCAATATCTGATAGTCAATGGGTGTCATTGCTTGTCATCGTTCCTAAAAAGAACCACAATTGGAGAGTCTGTGTTGATTATAAAGAACTCAACAAGGCCACTCAGAAGGACCATTTTCCATTACCATTTATAAAGCAGATCCTTGATACTCTTTCTGGAAAGAAACACTTTTCATTTTTGGATGGATTTAGTGGCTACAATCAGATACAGATTTCCTTGGAAGACCAGGATAAAACTATTGTTACTTGTCCTTGGGGAACCTATGCATATAGAGTGCTACCTTTTGGGCTCTGTAATGCACCAACAAACTTTCAAAGGGAAATACTGGGAATTTTTTCTAACTTATTGAATGACTATCTAGAAATATTCATGGATGATTTCACAGCTTATGGAGATGCTTTTGAAGCAACATTAATTAATCTGGAAAAAGTGTTAGAACGATGTGTATAGACTAATGTTGCCTTGAGCACTGAGAAATGTCACATGATGATGACTGAAGGGATCGTGCTTGGAAATTACATTTCTGCTGACAAAATCAAGGTAGACCCTATAAAAATAGAGGTAATTCTAAGAATTCCAACCCTGAAAACACAGAAAGAGGTACGTAGTTTCTTGGGGCATGCAGGGTATTACAGAAGATTTATAGAAATTTTTTCAAGAATTGCATCGCCATTATTTTCCTTGCTCATGAAGGATGTTGATTTCTTGTGGACAGGGAAGTGTGAGTAGGCCTTCTTAAAGCTGAAATGTTATGTATCAGCAGCTCCAGTCTTGCGAGGACCTAATTGGGAACTGTTGTTTCACATAGCTACAGATGCATCGGATATTGTTGTAGGTGTTGTTTCGAGCCAACTGGAGGATAAGAAACCTTACGCTATTTACTACATAAGTAAAAATCTAATGCTGAGCTCAACTACATAGTGGCCGAGAAGGAGTTCTTAGTATTCGTGCACGTCATCAATAAATTCCAGCATTACACCACCAGATATTAAGTATTTGTACACACTGACCATTCTGCCATTCGTTTTTTAATGAACAAGCCAATTAAAAATGGTAGGATTAAATGTTGGTTATTTTTATTACAAGAATTTGATATCACTATTATAGATAATCTTGGAAAAGAGAATGTAGTAGCTGACTTTCTTTTTAGGCTAACTATTGATGACAATTGCACTCCTACTAAAGATTCTTGCCCTGATGAATATCTTTTTTCTATTTCTACTTACTCACCTTTATATGTAGATATAGCCAATTATCTTGCTGCAGGGAAGTTTCCCCAGTATTTGTCCTCCAAGGAGAAAAGGAAAATCATACAACAAAGTGCTACATATACTTGGATAGATGGGAACCTTTATCACACTGGACCTGATTTCTAGATCAGACACTGTGTTAGAGAGGACGAGGTCTTTGATATCCTCAAAGCATGCCATGAGGAACCTTGTGAAGGACACTTCACAGACAAACGGACAGGATACAAAGTCCTTTCAACAGGGTACTACTGGCCGACAATATTTCAAGATGCCAAGAAGTTTGTGAAGGGATGTGATAGTTGTCAAAGGATGGGCCAACCACTGCATTCAGATGAGATGTCATTACAACCCTAGATCATCAGAAAACCTTTTGAGAAGTCGGCTCTAGATTTTGTAGGACAAACCAATCCTTCATCTAGACAGAGATCCTACATCTTGCTTTATACTCACTATGTCACAAATGTGTCGAGGTGAAGGCACTAACCATAGACATGGAGCAAGCTGTCTCAGAATTTTTGTTTGAAGACATCTTCGTCCAGTTTGGCATACCCAGGGAGATAGTCATAGACAGAGGGCCGCAATTCACATCTCATAAGATCCAGGAGTTGGTCGAAAAATATAAAATCCATCACAGAATAACAAGGCCTTACCATCCACGGGTAAATGGCCAAGTAGAAAGCACTAATAAATTCATTGAGGGGATCCTTACTAAGACTATGACTAGTCATCAAAGAAATTAGGATGACAAACTTCCAAAAGTGTTATGGGCATAGAGAATAGTGTGCACCATGTTTGGTGTGGTTTCTTACCTATTTTCTGCACATTCTTTCCCATTTTTTGACATTTCGGTCCTCCAAGCCTGTGCCCTTATATGACCAAACTCTCCATTTTCTTACCTTTTTAATCCATTTTACTATCATGTTACTTTGTTGTATTTTACCGAATAATACGAGGCTTTATTCCTTTTTTTGGTTAACTGGAGAGCATTGAAGGAGTATGTTGGGAAGTTCATCTTTTTCAGGTGTTGGCTCGTGAGAATGAAGCTATGGAGTAGACATGTAGCATGGATTAACTACAGGAGAGGGTAGAATGGTTCGCTGTTACACCCTGAGTGCTGTTACAAATTGCTGCTACATACAAGGTGCTGTTACAGGTTGCTACTGTTATAGATTGTTGTTACACATTGGATGCTGTTACAGGTTGTTGTTACAGCAATCTATAACAACTATATCCCCCTTACCCAACATGGTGCACACTATTCTCTACACCTATAGCGCAAAGGGAGAGATTGAACCAGCTCAATGAATTGGAGGAGAAACAGTTGGCTGCTATCCAGCAAACAGAGATTATCTAGCAACAGAGAGCTAAGTGGCATGATAGATTTATAAAGAAGAAACATTTCCAGAAATGATATTGGGTTCTCTTATACGACTCAAGGTTTAAATACTTCAAGGGTAACCTCTGCACCAGATGGCTAGGTCCTCATGAGGTAGATGCAATCTTTGACAATGGGACTATAAATTTGGTAACCGTTGACAGTGCAAGGACACCATTACTTGCAAATGGGCACTATCTTCCATTATATCACAAACCTACCTCAAAGGATTCATTTGTCAACATTTTCACAAATTCAGATCTACAGATTACCGGAACAGGGGAAAGCCAATCTATGCCACAAAAAAATTATTTTTTCCAATAAGTGTAACAGTTGAAAACCACATGGTGGCAACTGTTACACCGTCAAACTATAAAAATAAATAATAATAATAATAATAATAATAATAATAATCATTATAATAATAACAATAATATGTTGTGAAAACCTTTCTCAGGTGTAAACAGAAACTTTAGTAGCAATTAAAAACCACCTGGTGGCGGCTGTTACAACCTTTGTAACAGAATTTGATATTCCAAAGTATATCATGCGATAAATGTTGTTACACGATCTTTTGTTCTTTATCTTTTTGAAGAAATTAAATTAATATATATCAGTCGTCTTGGCTGTTACACCTGTAACAATCGATGACCTTTCAAGAATAAAATGAGATATTCTATTGTAATAAACAGCAAAAACATCATCGTGCACCTCGTCATCAGATTTAAGTTCGCGCGTCTCTTTGCCAGAGTATGAGTCGACGTCGCGTCGCCCATTAATTTGTCCCACGTCACCCAGGTACGTCATCAAAAAGGTAATATTGAATTCATTTCATTTTGTAATTATGGCAACTTAACATGCCTATTGATGGCTGAGGACAACTGCCATAATTAAGATGGGGGGGGGGGGGGGGGGGAACGAATCACATTGCAACATGACCATCACATGATTTGTAATTATTTGAAAAATCCAGCAATTAAGGCATGTGACTTGGTAGTTATTGTTACTTAATACCGAATCATACCAAAAAGGGTAAGGGCACCACTGACGAGACCTCCCCATGACTCACCATTAAGGAAAAAATCATTGAGCAGTACGAACCATGCATGCCAAATCCTAATCCAAAATCTTCACCTGCGCCACCCTGACACCCTACCATCTACCCCTGTTGGAAGCTCTGAATCCCCATTCAGAGTGTTTGGAGAGGAGGAAGATAGTAGGACATACTGAAACATATAGAGTGTGTGCTGGAGGGAAGGATAAGCAAGTGAAATAGCACTAAATTGCATAGGCAATCGGAGGATCAGCAATACGGCACGAGGCAGGGTCTACAAAATCCCTGGAAGATTACCTTGAAGCATGCCAGGTTTTCATAGATGCAGTATGGTTCGAATTCTTCCAGAGATTGGAAGGATCAGACAATGTTGTGGCCATGGAATTTGAAAAGAACCTGGAAAGAAACTAGACAGAAGTCAAACGATTGAAATTGGAGCTCACGGAAGAAGTTATCACCAAAGTAATAGGATTGCTACCAGAAGGTAAGAGATGGTTTACTAGGAAGGTTAATGACCCCTCACTGAAAGGGGATTTTCTTCAAGAAAGCGAGTCGTTGGTTAAGAAAGGCAGGGGAATTGATAGGTTGTCACTCCCCCAGCCATGGGCGGATGTTTCTCTCTTCCTCATTAAGTACATTACTTGTGAGGGAAGAGAAACAATTGTGTTTAATTACCATTTCCCATTGTTGAACCATCTCCACTGTTAGCAGATGATCAACCTTCCTTATTTCTTGCTGGAAAATATTAGGCACATGACTACGGATGTCAAAATGGTTGCACATCCAGAAACGTGTGTTACGAACCATGGCCTTATTAAACTCATTGTGCCAGATGCCTTGAGCTGACAGGGCAAGAATTAGGAAGAGTTCATGAGGAAAAGGCCTAGGACTACTTGCAGAAGGCAAACTGAGATGACTAGGGAAACTCCAAAGGTGACAAAGGAGCAGCCCCAATCCTCGACAGTGAGGGTCAGCAAGAAGTCGGTTGATAAACCAATTGGTGACAGAAGGCCAAAGCAAAGAATAAGGATTAGTAGGCACCCATAGTCCCAATCCATGTCGAGAAAGGAAAAAGAGGCAGTCGAGGAGAAGGACGACGAGCAAGCTCAGGCAAAAAAACCTCCTTCACCTGGTAAGAGGAAAATGCAGTCTTTGCTATCGAAAATTGAAATTTTAGAAAAGGAAATTAAAGAATTGAGGGAACAGATAGCAGTAGAAAAGGTAGAGCCAAAAGCCCCAGGGCTAGATACTTTGGCAGAAGTCGTGGACAGGGCCAGATGGGGATAAATCCTGGGCACTTTGTGCATGGCCTGTGTTGAGAAGTTGGTGGAAGCTGGATTCAAAGTCTGTGCAGTAGACACTACCTCGAGGGGGATTCAAACTGAAATTTGGGAAGTTGTTACACAAGAACTTGTCGAGGACGTTGTTCATACACAAGAACAAGCAACCGAGACAGGACAATCCACAGAGAGTGATCAAGCAATGGATACACAGGAACCCTTGGTTAACACTGCTATTTCACCAAGAACAACAGTGGAGGAGGAAATCAACCAAGAGGAGGAATAAAAAGATAAAATCCATGAGCCGATGGTCACTGTTGTTGTCACACAAGAACCAGCAGCAGAGATTGAAGCTGGTCTGAAAGAAAATGATGAACAAAAGCTTGTGGATATTACTACTACCACACAAGAACTAGCAGTAAAAATGGAAGTTGACAAGGAAAACAAAGAAACTGTGACAAAACCCACTGACGAAGTTTTTTTTACACAAGAACCAGTAGCTAAGGTGAGAGAGTTTTGCCCTTAGGAGGCTGCTACACCTTTAATTTGTGATGCATGCTGGGGAACGTCGGGTCCTGTTGAAGGATGGCATTCTGAGAAATCGTTGTTATTGGCAGACCTGTAAAAATGGAAGTAGTTGGCACTCTCTCTGTAGGAGGGAGTGACTCCACTCAAGATTCATAAGAGAATGATGGATTCCCTAAGAGAAAAACGGTTAAAAGAAGAATGGGAAAGAGAAGAGGAGGCACAAAGGAATAAAGAAATTATGAAGAAAAAGGATGAATAGCTACAAGGGTCTAAAAGGGCTTCAAATTTTTGCTGTGAGCTATCTGACCTTGTATGGGGTCTCTTTGGAGCCAGAGTTATTACTTTTGTTCAAAATAGGAAAATATTTCCTCCCCACTGAAAAACTAGAGGAAAATATTGAAAACCTAGGGAAAAGTGTTATTGTCTTCTCTCCCCGGCAATGGCACCAATTAATGTTTTACCTTAAGAAACCAATTTCCTGGTTGTGTAGAAATTGTGCTTAAGACATTAATGTTTATAATTATTGTCACTTGTTTGTCACTTAATTGTATGTTGTATTCTCAAATGAAAGACCTGAAAGACTTGGTTTTTAACCCTTAATACTTAGGTGACATGAAAACATCAGAATTCCATTTGATTGTTGAATATAAATGATGAATGAAGAAATCTTGAAGAAGTCAGAGACAATATGTTGTTTTACATAGAATCTACTATCTGTGACACTTGGAGAAGTTAAAGATAATATGTTGTCTTACACAGAAACTACTATCTGTAACTTAGAAGAATTGCAGAGGTGGGAACTTCAAGTATAGGAGTGCTCTTTTAAGGGATTTTAACTTCATTTACATAAGAAAATAAGACCTGCAACTTCATTACCATACTTAAAGGAAGAAAATATAAGATGACACATAACAAAGAAGTCACAAAATCATACCCAAAAATGTAAGGAAAACTTCTTATTCTTTCATTAATCAACAACTGTATCAGGAATTTAGTGGCCTAGTATTCCCAGGTTCTCCAAAATTCGAACCCCTTCTTTATAAAAATTCCTCTTTTTATACATTATGAGTTAGTTGGTAATCACCAAAACTGTCAAACTACTTGACTATTCTCCTAAGTGTCTAAAGTGAAAGTTATTACAGAATATTACACAGAGGATAAAAGACACCTCATAAATAAAATAACAAGAAGTAACAGAATTTAGAAAAATGATGATGATTGTTCTCTTTCAGATTTGTTGCTTGGTTGTTGATGAATTTTCTCTGTAGATTCTTTAATAATGGTTAAACTGTTTTAACATAACAAATTGTATTTGAAAAAACCCCGTGCATGGACTTGGGCACACGTATGTATCAGGAGTGTTTTGATTGGCCAAAACATAATGAAACCCGACCAGTCACCATCCTTTTGAAGTTTTGATCATATCCCTCTAACTTTGGTTATTTTGATTAAACAACGGAATTGGCTAATTTACGCAGAACATAGTTTACCACGGAACTAAAAAGGATTAACAGTCTAGGTCATAAACCTGTCGGGTCCACCTGAGCTGTAAGTGATCATCGTTCGACCACTCATTCAATAAACAGGCAGATCCTTCGGAACTCCTGAAACTTTAAACCTGTTTGAACTAAACCTTATCGAGTCCACTTTTTTAATGCCTGTTTGACTCCCATATAGACCCGATAAGAAATAAAAACTTCCAGTTAATGATCTATCGAGTCTGATTTCAAAGATAAAACCCGATTACTTTTGCACCCGATATCCGTCGGATCTCGTCTGTTTCGATGAACGGCTGCGATTGGCCCAGACTTTAGTGAATTAAACTATATTTGATACACTATCACGTTCGATTTCTAAAATAAACTTTGTTCTAATTTTCCATGCGATTGTTGTCAGATTTGTGGCCTGTTGATCGGACGACCTAGATCTTCTTGCAGGTTTCTCACATTCAAAAGCCGTCAATTAAATAAAATAAGTTATTTCTTTTAAAATTTGCGGGGGTAAAGAATGTACGAGAGATTCAATGAGGTTGAACCCCCGTAGTAATTTCAGGCCACACATTATCCATTTTTCCTTTTCAACCATTTGTTGTGCCTTTCTTGATTCCTTTTCTTGTCTTCACAATTTTTTTTGTTGGTCCTTATCTTGCCTTTCTTTATCTCTTTCAAGCCTTTCATCTACTTGACATTGTGTTGCAACAATCCTTGATGCCTTCTTCTCCTTGTCTCAATCCTTCCTTTTCTATTTTAATTCATGCATTTCAAATTTCTTTTTTTTAGACTCAACTAATAGGTTTATATAGTCTTCTGAGTTGAGTAACTATGAACTTCGACCCAAACGAAGGCTACCCGGTGTACCTTGTTTTTTTTCATTAATACTCTCTCTACTGGTAGCTTTGGGAACTGACCAAGTATCTTCTCCACCCCTCCCACTTGCATGCAATTGCTTGGTACTTCCCTTTTAGTATCTGAGACAACTGATTGAACTATGTTGTAATCTTCATTTGATGCGTCATTATGTGCTTCATCTTCTTCCATTGATCTATTATCCACAAAAAAATGAACAGTTTCACTGTTCAATTTTGTTGATTGTGAGAGCATGTTCATGTTTTGTTCAATGGTTGTTGAGACACTATGTTCATTCATATTAATCATGGCTTCTGCCAACCATGACGGTGGGGTTACTTGGCTTGGCAATGTCAATTAGTCATTGTCAACTACATGTTCAACAATGTCATTAACAATATCAACAATAGAAGTTTCGTGTTCTTGAGTTGGTAGAACGATCTCGATGTTATTGCAAATTTGTTCCTTATTATACCATGTTTCACATATAGTTTCATCATGTTCATTATATAAGTGTCCTTGAGAGAGGGAAATCATATTACCCACTTCAATCACATCATCTTGTTCATCTACTTCTTGCACTTCAACACCTGTTTGGACATGCCCTTCTTCCTGACCATCCACATGAAATGCTTGACTACAACTAGTATCATGCATAAGAGCATAATTTAGTGGCCAGATTGAACCTATCCTCCTAAAGCTAGCCTTGATATTTGATGGTGTGAGAGCCCTTTTAAAAGCTTTAATTACAATCTCTGCTAGCTCAAAACCTTTTCGCCTAAACCCCTAGATTCTTTGTCATCCATGCAACACGCTTTGACCTGAAATAGTTTTTGAAAGGGCCAAACACACTGACATCAAGGGGTTGTAATTTGTCAGTGGAATGAACAGGTAATGTCAATAGTTCAATGCCAAAAAAAATTTCTTCCTTAATTGTTTGTGCAGCCATGTGGCTTCCATGGCCATCTAATATTAATAGCTATTTGTTATTAGGTGAGATGCCACTTGGTACAGATGCAACAAAGTGACAAGCGAATTTAAAAACAATTCTTTAGTCATCCATGCATGGGGATGTGCAACCATGCATGCACCTGGTTCACAGTATTGTATATAGTTTTTCATTTGATTTTTACCTTTGAATAGATAAAATCCTGGGATTGAAGTACCAATTGTATTGACACAACATAAAATAGTTATCCACTCCTCTCTCTTAGGAAAAACCTTTGGCACATTTCAGCTCCCTCTTTTGGCAATTACCTGCATGCCATAATTTTTCCCTACCTGTAAACTTGTTTCATCATAGTTCCATATATGGTCTGCATGATAAGAATGTTTATCACAAGCACTAGAAGGAGTGTCACAGAAATGCTACACAACTGCAGCGCGCAAATTTAATGCTCTGTCTCTGTCAAGGCGCTCAGTTGTATGCAATAAAAGGTCTCGATGCCTTTTTTTAAACCCAAACCACCATGATTTACAACAAAAACCATCTTTGAATGGGTTTGGCCTCCCTTGACAAATTTGAACAACTGTGGATTTGAGTTGTATCAACTCTAGCCCATGTCCCAATTGGGTCATCTCTTTACACCACTCAACCACATTGGCCTCTTCCTCTTCAGTCATAACTGTAAGAGGCCCTCTACGTTTTGTATGAGTGAGTCCATTTATCCAGTAATGTATTGATGAGGGAGGAATACCATGTTCTTTCGCAGATGCCCGAACTAAGTATCCATTAAACTCTGTGTTGTAAATTGCAACTAACATTTCTTCTTTTTTCCATCCTGTTATAGCGTTGGTCTTTTTAGTTGAACATGCCCATTGGACTATTGTTGACGGTGGCTCTGTGGGTGATGGTGTGACAACATCAGCTTCAGTCGCACGGTCATCCTCAACAATGTTTCTTAGGGCATTGTTGACATTCACATCACCTATCCTATCCTCATCTGATGATGGGCATCGCAGCAGGGAACCCCTTGTCACTCTCGTGCCACTTCTCCTTGTACAAGAAACATTACTAACTCTTTCCATAGATGCAACAACTTGGAGAATTATTGCATGCATTTAGCTAAGAATATTTGAAAATTATTCTTTCATACAAGGCAAAAATGCTCTTACTTTATTATAGGCAATTATCAACATGTATGTTAGTATCCTTGAAAAATCAAATCTACAAAATCATTTTGTTCTATGTCTTCAAAATTATCAGTGATTGTTGTTTTGATAACTTGTTTTTACACTTAAAATACCATGATTGTATTTGTACTTGGAAAACTACTTTCGGTTTCCACATTCTTCTCGTACTATGAGAAGTCCTCTCTACTTGTTGTTGACTCTAATGCTTCATAAATTTCTGAGTGAGGATTATTTTCTATTGGCTCTATCCTAGTTCCTTTTATGGTTAAGATGTTGATCTTGTAGTTATTGTTGTTTGAATTAATTTGTTTAGCCTCATGTTTGTGTTTATTGTTATTCATAGTGACCACAAACATCCTAGGTTTGGATTGGGAAGACATGGTAATTCTGCAAGTTGTTTGGCCACTGAGGGTAGCCTTAGCTGTGTTCTTGGACCTAGTTATAAAGTGCACTCGCTTACTATTTTTTCAATTAAACTTAATCCTTAAATGTTGAAAAATGTAAAGTCTCACAATTTTGGAGATACTCACATACATCCTAGGAATTTCAACTCTTATTTTATAAATAGTTAGTTTAGCTATTTTTTATAAACTGTTATTTAAATTCAATTGTTTATCCTCATGTTTGTGAATATTGTTTAGTTTCATTAGCTCTCTAAGTGCCATGTCTACCTCTACTCACATATTTGCATGCTTTTAGTATTTAATTTTCCCAAAAGATCATTTTAGTTTCTACATTCTTGTCATCTGAGCATACCCATCTATTTATTGTTGATTGTAATGCTTCATAAACTTCTGCATTGCTTGTTTTCCCTAGGTTTCCACCTTCTTCTGGTACTATGAGAAGACCCCTATACTTATTGTTGATTGTAATGCTTTAGGTACTTCTGCATTGCTTTTTTTCTTTGTGGCTATCCTTGAATTCTCATTTTTGTTCTTTGGCAACTTCAAGACCTAATGTCAATACTGTTGTTATTCCAATAGTTAACACTCTTCAAACATGAAGGAAGATATAAGAGGAATTTCAACTATAAAAAGTGTCACCGAGTTCCTTTTCTGGTTAAGATGTTGATATGGTAGTTGTTTTTGTTTGAATTATTTTGTTTAGACTCATGTTTGTTATTGCAATTGAATTCATTCATGGCCCACATTGTCTCACGAAGTGGACCCGCATTGTCAATAATGTAGTTCAAGTAGTGTTTTCCTTATGTTTCTTTCAAGTTGAAAAGAACTTAAATCATATCCAATAATTGACCCATAATATTCTCTCACCGTTGTAATAAATTTGTCATACTTTCCTTAGTACTTGTCAACAAACTCAAAAAGCTGCAAAATTCTCCTAGCCATTCAAATATCAAGATATGAGATTAGATTAGAGAAATATCCAATATAGTTATTGAATATGGGAATAATGCCATCAATATTAAATTCTATGGATAAGAGAAAATTACCTATTTTTCATGGCTCAAAAGTTCATTAGAGTAATCAGGATTAGATTGTCTAAAGACTATTGAAGAAACTTCCATTGTAGTAGAAGTTTCTCCTGCAAGATTTGATCCAAGATTGCTAGTGTCAATATTGTAGGCTTATCTTGGTGTTTTCATATATTCTATCTTGTGCCAACAATAATGGTCTTAGTTACCATAACCAACCTGAGAACATATTGAAGGGAATGATGAGAACATTAATTGACCAAGTTCAATCTAATTGTAATACTTCAGAATTTTATGAGGAAGACATAACATTTCATTCAAATATTCAACACAAGATTAACGTCTCAATTTATTATAAAAACATTTAGTGTAAAATACAATCTAACACATTTTATTAGTTATGTTTCTTAAAGATAGTATTTTCCCTAACCTTTTGATTCAACAACTTGTGGCATGGGCCACTCTTCGTTGCTAAGGCTGAATTAGAAATATTTGGAACATTTGAATTACTTGTAGTCACCGTTGTTTGAACTTATTTAGTTAAGCTGGCTAGTTGTCTCAATTTTATTATGGCCTGATGTACGCTATCAGTAGAGTTATTTTGATAAATATTTAGGTAGATGAGCCAAGTCAAATTGCCAATAGCTTCAGGTATGGTACCCATCATGCTATTTTCAGCCAGATTTAGGGTAGAGAGGGGATTGGACCAGTGAGATCGTTGTATGCAATGGACAACACCTCGACAGAACTGCAGTTGCTTAGAAAAGTTAGAATACTTCCACTAAGATTTCAGTTGTTCTCTTCTTTTTCATCTGTAGCTAGCCATACTAGCCAATAGTCTTCATTATGGTTGTGTCATATTTTCCAATCAACTTTAAAATGATTGAGAATATAGAAAAATGAAAAAATATATATTTTCATGGAAATGAAACTGTAAGAAATGAAATAAACAGTGAGAAATGAAAATAGAACTGTAAGAAAAGTGTGTTGTAATTAAAATAACCAACCTGAATATACTATCAAATGTTATGTGACGGTTTGTCTCCAAGACTAGTGAATAGTTTGAATGCATAACATGCGACCTCAGGAGTGGTTGAACTTCTTTTATAGTTTTTTCACACTTGAATTTGAATGGTGGTAAGCATGGGCATGGATTGCAATGGTTTCATTTTAAATGTGTGATCTCGATTTAATTTGATGTGATCCAATGGCTCAGAATTTGTTATTTGTTGATCAATGTTCTTTGATCTATTTTAATGAGAAATAGAATGGGTTGGGTGTCATTTATTGAAGTTATTGGGATGGGTGCCATTTATTGAACACATTAGGCTTAAATGTTGAACAACATAGCAGTTATGGATGACATAGATTCACTTTTATTATTTGCATGTATGAATATTTATTTGGACTAAATATCTTTAGTTCTCATGAGTGGGGGTTCAAGTGATTGCTACTTTGTACTTCTGGAATAGACCATTTTGGAAAGATTTATGGTTTTATTTGTTTTCTAGTTGGGTCAATATGTTTTGTACTCTTAAGTATTAAGATACTATTTATGGACACTTGTGGGCCCAATTAATGTTTTGGAAAATTTCGGACATAAATTAAAACATATTTGCACTTAATGGTATTTATTTTTGGTTAAATATTGGTTGCACAAGTCTCGAATTCTAATGGTTTGGTGGGGCAAGTACTATATCAATTACTAGTCCTTGCAGAACATTAGACATCTCTCCCCTACATTTAAATAATATTTAGAGTCCATTTTCCATAAATAACTTGTCTAATATACCAGTTTGATATTTAGTTTGACAACAATCTTAAAATTGTTTTTGTTACCCACTAGGTTATATTGTAATCATTTTATAATCAAAATGCTTTGACGTTCAGTTAGTTCTAAAATTTTTAAAAGGATTTTATGAAGTCTATTAAGGTTTTGAAAAAAATAACTATTAAAATGAATATTTTGAAAATAAAAATTATTTTTTGAAATTTGAATTTCTATTTTCTTATTGGCTCATAGAGTTGAAATGAGTAACTTTATGGAGCTATAAATAGAATTTATTAGAAAAAAAATTATTTTAAAAATAAAAAATCAAAAAAATTATATATACCACTACGTGTCATATCATAAGAGTAGACACATCAAATCTCAATATTTATGAAAAAATCATTATTTATTAAAAAAAAATTGTATGAGAGCAAGTGTCAAAATAGTACACACATTAAATCTCAATATTTATTCAAAATAGTACACACATAAAATCTCAATATTTATGAAAAAATTATTTTTAAATAAGTGCGTCAAACTCATGATTGACTTTTAATTAATGTGTAATTTTTTAAAATAATTGACTTTTAATTATTGTGTAATTTTTGAAAATAATTTACAAAGTTTGCTCAAGTTTTTTGAAATTTTTTAACAAACACATTTTATTTAATGATATTCCTTTTGGTCATTTAATATATATATGTGAAATTACTTTATATATAGATTCACTTTTATTTATGATATTAACATATATAATGTACTTAATATAAGAATAACTTAAAGTCTCAATACTTATAAGTTTCCCATTATAGTCTAAATTTTAAGTTTATTTCCTATCTAATCTATTAATAACTTAAAGTCTTTTAGATCTAAGACTTTTGTGATCCATAATGTAGATATATGTCTTTGAGATAAATCATATAATCAAAATTTGGTGCACGTTTCGCACCAACTAATGTTGTCCATCATAGATGGACCACATTAGTTGGTTCGAAAGCTCAACCAAATATTGATTATGTATAAAAGACATCTATCTAACTTAAAGTCTCTAAATACTTATAAATATTTTTCTATTTTTTTTCATAAAATTATAAAATGTCTAAAATTTAACTACTCCTTTACTAACAACATATTTCAAAATAATATAATATATTGATAAAAAAGACAATGCCCCCTCTATTATAATTTTTTATAGCTCTTTGGTATTCCCTTAAGTCAACATGCCTTTCCATAATTAATTATATGTTTATTTAATATTTTTCAAACATTTTAAACTACACTACATATTTGGAAATAATATAATGTATTGATAAGAAAAAACAATGGCTAGTACATTATAAATATTTATAGTTCTTTGGTATGCTCCCAACCCAACATGCCTTTTCATAATTAATTATGTGTTCTTTTAATATTATATAATATTTTTCTTACAAACATTTTTACCTACATTTAATAGCTAGCTTGAATTTATGGAAAACTTATGTAGGAGTCATGAATATCAAGTTGTCAAATAATGCAAGGTAAAGACTTATTAGCATGTGTAGATGCATTAGTTATCTACGGATATAAACAACAAACATAACTCAATTGATGCCATTTGGTGTGTAATTTTTTGTTATAAATGATTTTAATGCAAAATAGAAATTTCATTGTTTTAATGGAACACTTAATGAATCTTAAATTTGTGAATTCAACTATAAAAATCTCCCTACATAAAAACTTTAACAATTTTATTTGTTTTAATATTTTGAAAATTTGTTTTAATATTCTAAACTAGAAACCTAAATTCAATAGTTGAAGAAGATCTAAAGTATTATAATGTTGCTTACAAAATGGAACTTGCAAATCATAAGTTTTAATAATTAAAAAAAATTTAAGATTTGCATGCTTCTCCTATCAATTATTTTTTGCATAAGAGGCTGGTACTAAGCAACAACTCTCTATATTCAACTTATTATTATATTATAAATTTTATAAAACCATTCACTTAAATCATTTAATAAAATTATTTACTACTTTATCAATTTAATTAATAAAATGAAAAATGACAGTTACATTTAATTTAGATAATTAAACTATAAATTATATAGAAATTGAATTTATTTAATTTAGGTTAATTCATGTAAAGAAAATATTATAAATTTAAACTTCACAATTTTAATAAAAAGGAATTATAATAATTATCAAATTTTGACTTATACTATTCAACAAGCCTATATATTATATATCTTCGATGATTGAAAATGGGTGAAACATTTTAGGAGTGTTTAAATTGTTTTTTATGGTGTAAATGGATTGACCACAAAAACTCAAAAACCCTTGAGACATGGAACATATTGAAACTTGACAGATGTGATTTACATTTCTCAAAAATTGTATGGAATTTTGGTCAAAATCTTAGCTAAATTTCCACTATTTTCTGGGCAATATTATGGCCTTGTAAAACTACTCTTACTCTTGAAATGTTTAATCCCACTAGAGTCGTCAACAAAAAAGCTTACATAGAGGTTAATATTTTTTGGAGAGGCAAAATTCTTATTGGTCAGTTAACCACTAATTCTCATCAACTCTGTTGTGAAACATGGCCCTCCAAAATGCAAAAAGAAGTGTGCCAAGAAAGAGTATGTATTTTTTGTTCTTCACTAAAACGGAAAACAGAAAAGCATTTCATTTTAAATTTAAAGAATTTCAATGACAACTTGGAAAATTATGCAGATATTCTAGCCACTAGTTCTTGGAATAATCTATTTAACTAAGTATTTGTGATTGATTGTGAAGCTTCACCATTAAAAAAAACCAATACATTAAAGAAACCAAAACGCAATCTGTCCCACAATTAAAATATATATTTTTTTACAAACTTGTGAAACTTGTATTAAATGTTAGCGATCACTCCACACCTATATATTAAATGCTATCTGAGCTCACAGTTCTGCGGGTACGCCAAAGTATCTCCAAGCTCCCCTGCTCATGCTCATGACATACCTTCAGCAAACCCTGGGCAGCGGAAATGTCAGCTGGCAGCTAGCATTTCAGGTGAATCAGAGCTTCGCATCGACCAAACAAATTAAAATGTCACCAATCACCTTTATAGCAAAACGAATGAAACCGAACATTGTAGGACAAGAAACTCGATGACTGTATGTCAAGCACAATATTTATTAGTTTATAGAATATTTAACCGGGACCGCATTAAATATCATATAGCCTAATAAATAATGACTATAAGAGATTCGTTGAATTGAAGATTTGTGCATGAAATTGTTTGTAAATAATAATAATTATGAGATTGAATGAAATCTATATTCAAAGGACTTTAATCCTTTCCGACGTTGATAAACGATTAGATGGTTCGCTCTGCGGTTGAATGAGAAAACTGTAGAGATGGAGATAATCTGCTTGGTGGGACTATTAGTTACGGTCATCCTATCGTGGTATTTGGCGCAGCTGAAGAGAACCAAGGGAGACCCGGTGAATTGGACCGTGTATGGCATGCTGCCGTCGTTGCTGTGGAATATGAGAAACAGATACGAGTGGGCAACGGGCATACTGAGCCGAAATAACGGAACATTCAGATTCAAAGGCCCATGGGGAAGCAATTCTCTGTTCGAAATTGCAACACGCAGCCCGCAAAATTTAGAGTACATTCTGAAAACCGAGTTCCCTAGTTTCCCCAAGGGTTGTTATTTCAATTCTGTCTACTTCGACATATTTGGAGACGGTTTATTCACTGTGGATGGAGAGCTCTGGAAGCGTCAGAGGAAGGCCGTGGCCATGGTTCTGGCCAGCGGGAATTCAAGAGGACAGAATATAAATCCAATTCAAACACTATTCCTCGAAAGACTGATTCCAGTGCTGGAGGACTCGCGCATGAAGTTAACAACTTCATTAGATCTGCAGGATGTGTTTCTGCGGTTGAGCTTTGATAATGTGTGTTATATCATATCTGGCAGGGACCCCGGATGCCTGAGTCTCGGTTTCCCAGAGGTACCCTTCGTAAGGGCCTTTGACGAAGCCATTGAATCGTGCACATACAGGTTGAATTTTTTTCCTATATTATGGAAACTTATGAAATTTTTCAACGTGAGCTTCGAGCGAAAACACAGCACAGTCATGGGTACAGTGCGTGAATTTGCGTCAAAAATAATTAAAGCCAGACGTGCAGAGTTAGAAAATATAAAGGAAGAAAAGCGGTCAGAGTGTGCAGATATTATGTCTGCTTGGATCAGACTAGAGGCAGAAGAAGGGCGTTATGCTTCTGATAAGTCATTGGAGGATTTAAGCCTCAGCATTATTCTAGCAGGCAGAGATACTACTGCATTGCAGATTTCATGGCTTTTTTGGCTGCTAGACCAATACCCAAATGTAGAGCAAAAAATTCTCTCTGAGTTGTACCACATCTTGAAGACTAAATATGGTATCAAGCCCTCTGATGTCAATACTGTTCGTTTCAGTATGGATGACTTGAAACTGATGCAGTATTTGCAGGCTGCCTTGTGTGAATCTCTGAGGCTCTACCTTGCTGTCCCTGTCAATTACAAAGAAGCATTAAGAGACCACGTTTTGCCTGATGGGACGTTTGTAAATAGGGGCTCAAAGATTCTGTTTCTTATTTACGCCACCAACAGGCTGGAGAGCGTGTGGGGTAAGGATGCCAGAGAGTTTAAGCCAGAGAGATGGATTAACAAATATGGAGTTTGTATCAAAGAATCTGATTACAGGTATCCTGTTTCTGTTGGGGATTTTTCTGATAAAATCCCAAAAACAAAAAAAAATTTCAACTCCACAGGATCTTTTTGTACAGGGAAGCTTAAAAAAAATTTAGTGAGGAACAGACTATTTCACCACCATAAAAACATTTCTATTCATTCAAATATATGCCTGATACATATTCATCCTTTTTGCTAAGAGGGATTCACCACAAAAATACATTCAAGCAAAAACATTTACTCTGTCTCCACATGAGAATTTACTCTGCTGGGTAAAACTCTCATTTACATTCACTGCTGTGAAAACATATTACTTACTTGTGTAAAACCTTCTTTTACATACTGCTGTAAAAACAAAAATTTACACATGCTTACAAAACAAATGCGCTCCTCTCTGTGCTTTTCTTCATGCACTGCTGTGCAAATTCTCTCTTCTCTTTCGCTGCCCCCCGAGCTCTCACATATTACAACTTACATTACAATACATCAACAGTTTCATATTCACTACTATGTAAACCTCGAGTCATTTCACAAAAAAAGTCAACCAAACAAAATTACATAATGTACGAGCTTCTATATTTTTGGATATTGCGTGAATATAATAACAAAATGACCATGCCTCTTTTAAATTCACCATACCTTCGTGCGTATAAAAAAAATTAAAATTTAAAGCCCCTACCAATACTTCTACGGGAACATTTAATTCGTTAATTATTTTACCGCGGTCAACCAATCTTCAAATCCACGTAAATATTAAATGCTGGCTCGTATGCATCTTCAGGCAATCGACGACGGAGAGCTCGGGAGCAGATCTGACGGTGGAGGAGAATATCGGAAGCCAATTTTGGGTTGAACTTTACGTCCCGATATGTCAGAGATGATGACGTATGGGGAGAGCCACGTGTCTGCACCAAATCGTATCGGAGTCAAAAATACGGAAACCACTTTCACGCAAAAGCGGTCCGATATGCATAAAATGGTTTATGGTTTTGCTGAGCGGTTTTGGGGATGTACGGTTGCGCAGTTGGAATTATGACCTCAACAGTCCCCTTTAATTTCAACTGCTGGGCATTCAGTCATACCCAGACACTTCCTCAAAAATTCAAAGCTTTTCTGATCCAAAGGCTTTGTCAAGATGTCTGCAACCTGTTCTTGAGTCCTGTAATGTTCTATGACAATTTCTCCATTGTTCACCAATTCTCTGATGTAGTGAAACCTTGTATCAATGTGTTTCGTTCTCTTATGAAACACTGAATTCTTTGACAATGCAATAGCTGAGCTATTGTCACAAAAAATTACTGTCGCTTTTGCCTGCTCTTGGCCTAAGCTTCTCAGCATCCTTCTCATCCACACTGCTTGACATGCTGCTGCTGTAGCTGCCACATATTCAACCTCTGCTGTAGACAATGCTACAATGGACTGCTTCTTAGAAGCCCATGAAATGGCTCCTGAACCCATATGAAAAACATAACCGGAAGTACTTTTCCGGTCATCTACACTTCCAGCCCAATCACTATCTGTGTATCCAACCAAATCTGAATATTCTGAGACATTATATAAAATTCCAAACATTTTAGTACCTTTGACATACCTTAAAATTCTTTTTGCTGCCTGCCAATGTGCCTCCTTTGGCCTCTCCATGAATCTGGAAATTAAACTAACAGCATACATAATATCAGGCCTAGTTGCTGTTAAATACATAAGGCTGCCAACAATACTCTTGTACAAACTAGGATCAAAATCCTTGCTGTTGTCCTCTCTGCTGAGTTTTAATCCCATTACTGTGGGAGTGATCGCTGCTTTGCATTCTTGCATGTTAAATCTGCCCAATACTTGATTTACATATTTAGTTTGTGAGATAAAAATTCCTTTTTCATTTTGATCTACTTCTATGCCTAAGAAGTATCTCAAGAAACCCATGTCAGTCATTTCAAATTCCTCTTTCATGACTGATTTAAAATTCTCAATGAGCTGATCATCATTTCCTGTGAAAATAACATCATCAACATATAAGACAACAATCAAAATTTTACCATCTTTTTCTTTGATGTAGACGGTGGGTTCTCCTTCACACTTGTCGAATTCATTATCCAATAGATAAGAATCTATCATGCTGTACCATGCTCTTGGCGCTTGCTTTAGCCCATAAAAAGCCTTCTTCAATTTGCACACTTTGTGCTCTTCACCTTTCTTCTCATAGCCTAGAGGTTGTTCAATGTACACCTCTTCTTTTAACACTCCATTTAGGAATGCTGACTTCACGTCCATTTGGTAGACTTTCCATTTGTTTTGAGCTGCTATGGACAACACTGCTCTCACGGTTTCCATTCTTGCAACCGGTGCGAAGGTCTCCTCATAATCTCTCCCATACTGCTGCTTATACCCTTTGACAACCAGCCTTGCCTTGTGTCTTTCTATCTTGCCTTCAGCATTGCTCTTGGTCTTGTAAACCCATTTGACTCCAATGACTTCTTTGCCTTTTGGTAGCTCAACCAAATCCCATGTTTTGTTTCTCTCTATGGCATTCATTTCCTCATCCATAGCTTCTATCCATTTCTTATCTTTAATTGCATCTTCGAAATGAATAGGATCATCAACATGACAATACAAGGAAAATAAGGAATTCATTCCTTCATCATAAATGTCACTTAGATTTCTAAATTTCTTACCTCTTTCATTTGGTGTGCAAGTGCTTGATGATGCACTTGAATTTCCTCCTTGTGGTGTGCTTGGAGAAGCACTTTCATTTATCCTTAATGGTGTCCCTTGCTGTCCTTGTGTTGGCGCTGCTGTTTGGGGATGCATTTCAGCCACCTCCTCTTCATCTTCATCATGAGACAAACAGCTTTTAACATTCACTGTTTTCTCTATGCTTCCATCCCAAGCTTCCTCTTCAATGAATTGAACATCTCTGCTGACAAAAAACTTCTTAGTGGATGGGATATACAACCTGTAGGCCTTGGATTCCTCACTGTATCGAATGAAAAGACATTTCTCCCCTTTGCTGTCCAACTTCCTCCTTAGCTGATCTGGTATGTGTGCATAGGCCACATATCCAAAAACTCTCATGTGGGTGACTCCTTGCTTTCTCCCACTCCATGCTTCTTCTGGCACCTTGTTCATCACTGCTTTTGTAGGACACCTGTTCAAAATATACACTGCACAATTTACAGCTTTAGCCCAATAATCATTTGGCAAATGCTTTGCTTTCAGCATGCTCCTCGCCATATCCATGATGGTCTTGTTCTTCCTTTCAGCAACTCCATTTTGATGTGGGGTGTACCTTGCTGTAAACTGTTTGTGAATTCCATTTTCTCTACAAAATCTTAGGAATTCCTTGGAGATATACTCACCTCCTCTATTAGTTCTCAAAACTTTTATATGCAGCCCGCTTTGGTTCTCCACAAATGCCTTGAAATTTTGGAATTTTTCAAACACTTCACTTTTGTTTTTAAGGAAATATATCCAAGTCTTTCTTGTAAAGTCATCAATGAATGTTAGGAAATATTGGCTGCCTGCTAATGATGGAGCTTGCATTGGTCCACATAAATCTGAGTGGATGATCTCTAAGGGTGTCTTTGCCCTTATACTCGTCCCTGATGGAAAACTTTCTCTATGTTGTTTCCCCAAAATGCAACCTTCACATAGGCTGTCTCGTTTCTCTATCAATGGTAGTCCTCTTACCATTCCTTTCCTGCTCAACAAATTTAGACCTCCGAAATTGAGATGTCCAAATCTCAAGTGCCACAACCAATTCTCATATTTTGGCACGCTTTGGAAAGCCTCTTGGGTGACTGCTGCAATTTCATTTTTGTTTTTCAAATCTGCCCTGATCCTAAGAGGGAACATCCTGTTCCTTGTCATTTTTACTTCAGCAATGCATCTTTTGCTAGGTGCTATATCCATGATGGTGCATACATCATTTTTAAAGAAAACATTGTACCCCTTATGGACAAGCTGTCCAATACTCAAGAGGTTACATCTCATTCCAGGGACATAGTAGACATCTGCTATGGTTTTCCTTTCTCCTTGCTTTGTAAATATTTTTACCTCTCCTTTTCCCATAACAGAGATTTTACTATGAGTTCCTAGTGTGACTTCTGATTTCACATTTTTATCTGGGGCAGAAAAGAAGGCTATGTTTCCAGTCATATGGTTGTTGCAACCTGAGTCTAAAAACCATATGTCTTCACTGTTTGTTTCAGCCATGTTACAAGCTAACAACACATTATTTTGGCTGATGTTTTCTCTAGTGACATTTGCATTTTGACTATTACTCATATCATGTTGTTTCTTCCTACATTCACAGGCATAATGCCCATATCTTTTACAATAATAGCATTCGACATTGGATTTTTCATACCTTTGTCCTTGAGCATGATGTTGCCCTCTTTGTTGGCTGCTACCTTGGCCTTGGTTCTGATTTGGATTGCTGCCTCTTCCTTGTGCATTTGCTGGGCTGTTCCTTCCACCTCTGTTCTGGCTTCTGCCTCTTCCTCTTTTGTTTCCTCTGCCTTGACCTCTTCCTCTTCCAAAGGACATCTAGGTCTTGAAGGCTTGCTCTAGAGATGAGTTCTCATTCCTACTCAACCTCTGCTCATGTGTTATCAGTGATGCATGTAGCTCATCAACTGAAAATTTTGAGAGATCCTTTGTCTCTTCAATGGTGGTGACAATCACATCAAACTTTGAGGGTAAGACCCTCAATATTTTCTCCACAATCCTCCTATCTTCAAGGGTTTCTCCATGAGTCCTTATCTGTGTGACCAAACCAATTACATGTGTGAAGAATGAGTCAATGTTGTCTGACTCCCTCATGCACAGATTCTCAAAATCTTTTCTCAGCAATTGTAGTTTTGCTGTCTTCACTCTCTCCATGCCTTGATAGGCTATCTTGAGGGTTTGCCATGCTTCATTTGATATCTTAGCTGCTGCTAACCTTAGAAACATGCTTCCATGCACTGCTTGATACAAGAAGAAAAGGGCTTTTGAATCCTTCTTCTTGCAGCTCTTTAATAGATCCTTCTCTCCTTGAGTTAATGCATTAAACTCATTTTCATCTGCTGGTTGTTCAAAACCTTCCTCAACTATTTCCCATAAGTCTTGGGAAGCAAACAAGGCTTTCATTGTTATTGCCCAATAGTCATAGTTTTTACCATCAAATAATGGGAGCTGCATACCCATGCTATTACTGGTGCTTGTGCCAGCCATTCTTGCAGCCTCAACTATGCTTCAATTTCTTGACTGTGTATTTTAAAACAACTGACTGCTTCTTCAGCAACACATAAAAAAAACTTTGTGAAATACCTGAGTATTTTCTTGACTGAGCCTTCACTCTGCTTGAGAAGTTTTACTGCTGCAACAAGCTCCTCCCTTCAGCTTCTTTGTCACCTTCAAAGAGCCTAAACTTGGCTCCGATACCACTGTTGGGGATTTTTCTGATAAAATCCCAAAAACAAAAAAAAATTTAACACCACAGAGGCAATGCTCTGTTTCAACTCCACAGGATCTTTTTGCACAGGAAAGCTTAAATTTTTTTTTACTGAGGAACAAAGTATTTCACCACCATAAAAACATTTCTATTCATTAAAATATATGCCTGATACATATTCATCCTCTTTGCTGAGAGGGATTCACCACAAAAATACATTCAAGCAAAAACATTTACGCTGTCTCCACATGAGAATTTACTCTGCTGGGTAAAACTCTCATTTACATTCACTACTATGAAAACATATTACTTATTGGTGTAAAACCTTCTTTTACATACTGCTGTAAAAACAAAAATTTACACATGCTTACAAAACAAATGCGCTCCTCTCTGTTCTTTTCTTCATGCACTTCTGTGCAAATTCTCTCTTCTCTTTCGCTGCCCCCCGAGCTCTCACATATTAAAACTTACATTACAATACATCAACAGTTTCATATTCACTACTATGTAAACCTCGAGTCATTTCACAAAAAAAAAGTCAACCAAACAAAATTACATAATGTACGAGCTTCTATATTTTTTGGATATTGCGTGAATATAATAACAAAATGACCATGCCTCTTTTAAATTCACCATACCTTCGTGCGTATAAAAAAAAATTAAAATTTAAAGCCCCTACCAATACTTCTACGGGAACATTTAATTCGTTAATTATTTTACCGCAGTCAACCAATCTTCAAATCCACGTAAATATTAAATGTTGGCTCGTATGCATCTTCAGGTAATCGACGATGGAGAGCTCGAGAGCAGATCTGACGGTGGAGGAGAATATCGGAAGGCAATTTTGGGTTGAACTTTACGTCCCGATATGTCAGAGATGATGACGTATGGGGAGAGCCACGTGTCTGCACCAAATCGTATCGGAGTCAAAAATACGGAAACCACTTTCACACAAAAGCGGTCCGATATGCATAAAATGGTTTATGGTTTTGCTGAGTGGTTTTGGGGATGTACGGTTGCACAGTTGGAATTATGACCTCAACAGTTTCCAATGCTGGCCCTCGGTTGTGCTTGGGAAGAGATTTGGCTTACCTGAACATGAAGTGTGTGGCTGCTCATATTATTCTTCGTTATCGTGTGAGAATCGACCCTGAGCGTCCTGTGAAGCCAAATTTTGGACCCACTCTGTTCATGGAGCATGGGCTCGAGGTAACACTGCAGTCAAGGAAGGATGGGCTTATTTACGAAGACCATGGTAGTTCCAGTGATAACAATGTACTTGCGGTCTAAGTATTATGGATGGGACATAATTCTTTTAGGATAATGTATATTTTTTTTGGTGTGATGCCACACTGTAAATATATAATTAGGTTACGAACGTTATTTGTCGATTTTATTTATTTCATATTTTTACGCCGTAAGGCGTTCTATTTTGAAATCAACTCCACTCCCATGCCACCTGTACGATTCTGTATCATTGACTTTTGTGTTAGACTATTAAAATAACCTAAACCATGAGTTTGAAAACAATTATTACAGTTACAATTCAGTATTATAGTTACAATTAGGAATAAGATTGAATAACAAAAGTCTAGTGCAGCAAACTGGAACCTCTCTTTGTGTCCTGGGCGGCTTATGCCTATGAAGGATAATGCTTAAAATAAAGTTATTTAATTGCTGACAAATTAGTCAGCAAATTTTGTGTTCCTCAGAATTAGCACAACAAATTTATAGATGTACTTAGTTATCATTCAGGAAATTATTAGGGACAGTAGATTAGTCAGATAATGGATAATGAAATTAGAAATTTGTGGGCT
This sequence comes from Pinus tabuliformis, assembly GCA_031772625.1. Taxonomy (NCBI): domain Eukaryota; kingdom Viridiplantae; phylum Streptophyta; class Pinopsida; order Pinales; family Pinaceae; genus Pinus; species Pinus tabuliformis. The sequence goes on from CM062804.1 coordinate 1,389,200,129, forward strand.
ATATAATAATGTATTCATTGATCCTATGAAGATATGAGATGCCAATAAAAGTTCAGCTCATAGATTGAGAATTTGAGAATCTGTCTCTCTTATTTTTGTTCATTGGTTTTGTTTATGTTTTCATATGCATGCTCTTGCTAGATTTAACAATGACTATAGCACACCGTCATAGGCATCACTGTCCATTAAGTGGGTGTAGCTGGCGAAGTTAGTAGTTTGGAAACCTTTTGCAGGTAAGGTGATATCGCGCTTGTGCCAAACCAGGGAAAGTAGGATGCGCCATGCAAAAGTTGCTGTCTCCACACACAGGTGACGATGAAGATAATTCATACATGTGAGCTGTTATTTTTGTGCTAAACAGCGGCATAACTGCATTACAGAATGATGGACTTCGGCGAAGTAGAAATGATCTCCGTCCTCATCCTCGTCTTCGCCATACATTGAAGGGCTCTTATCGGATTTGTGCCATTTAGAGCTTTGCTTTTACCGGCCGAATCGCGGCCCTTTGAGAAATTTGGAGTGTAAGCCGAGGAAGGACACTATTTGCTTTTCATTATTAGGGCCCGATGTACTGCGCTGCAGATAACTTCCCTTCTGCATGTTTAATTAACTATTTCCTCCTGTTTAAACAACACAAATACCGAACTTGTGCACCACATATCACTCTCCAAGTTCCGTGTTGAATTGTCTAGCCTGCATGACAGAATTTTTGTTTTTGCCCTTGCTGTCAATGATTTGTATGTTAATCGTGCGAGAACTTTACCATTTTTGTAAGTCTCAAATTGGAGTGACATTGCCCGCTAGAAAATAGAAATTAAGAGAATAGCTAAAGTGTATGTCACATTTTCGAAGAGGAGGGGTGTCATGCCCCTATACCTGTGGTAGTCTTTCAACCACTTATAGCGAGGTGCGGCACCACCGAACACTTTCTTTTCACCAATACTTATGTTCGTGGACTACGCCTAATTCACTTTCTCCTAGTTAGTTTGTGTTTCGCAACCAAGTATTATTATGTGTTTAACCTTTATACCAATGAACACCCATACTCATTCATTATCAACAAAAATTATAGACAAGGAGACAATTGCACAGTATAAAGGGGAGGGGCAACTCCCTGCAATATGATTCTGCCCGAATCAATATATTATATAATCATCACTTTTACAATGTACAAGCTAAATCTTGGGAAACCCCAAATTTACACTTAGTCAATTTTCACAACTTCGGCAAACTCATTTGCCCAGTTCGTCGGCGCCTCCGCATGGTCGCCGCACGACTCTCCAACCCGTCGTTCGCCTCGTCGCACGTCTTCGCTGGTTCTCTCTTCGTTTGGTCGCAAAAGCCCAAACCGTGTACACATGGCCACACGCAGTCCCGCTTGCCAACTCTTGGCAAATGCCCAAATTGTGTGAACAACATGTAGTACCGCCTGCCCAACTCTACAACCTCCGGTTCCAACCTTCGTCTCACCTTCGTGCACACTTGCACGGTGGGCGGGCGCTCACCCGAGTCGCCAAGACACCCACGCCAATTCGTCTCACAAAACGGGCGCCACAAGTTCACCGTGCGCGCCTTGCCCAACCACCGAGCGCACCCTTGCCCGCACCTTTGCCCAACACCAAGTACGACTTTCCTTCACCATGCGTTCACCCAAGACCGGCGCATGAGATGTGCGCCTCCCCTCTTGAACTGCGCACTTCTTCCTTAGAGCAAAGATGTGTGTGATCGAATGATGCTCCAAATGAGCTGCACGCATTTGCAACTTATACCAAGTGCAGGGTGTAGTCAGCTGCCTAGCCGAGTCGCCCAACACCCCTTTCTCCATCGCAAATGCTCCACTATACACCGTCGGCTTTGCCTTCCACCGTAGGTCAGCCTCCACAACATATCGCTCCATGCTTCATGTGTATACATACACCAAGTCTCTCCATATCGTCGCATTATGTCGCATAATACTCCAAGAGAACTTCTCATACACTCCAACCGCACTTCACACATCGCTCGTTCGTCGTTTCACCGCACGCGCACCTTGCCTACCCGCGATCGCACTTCGGGCGGACGCGCCAAGGACCGCAGGTCCTTACATCCTCCTCCACCTGAAGTCGTTGTCGTCCTCGACAACATACCATCCTCGTAGTCATCCACCAAGATCAACAATATCCATGGTATCAACTCCTCCACATACTGCAACCATCTCTGCAACATATGTAGAACCACTGTCTCCATCATGTCTCACCTCGGCAACCATCTATCACCAAGATCACCATACCAAGGTATACACCCATCGATATGCCATCCATCAGAGATCATCTCAATCCATGATCACAATCTCCACAATGCTGCTCCTCATCGTGGAACGCTGGTCCCTCCATCAAGTTATATGTCCACTGCAACATGCCGTGTCGACCTCATCTTGTGTCATCATGTGAACTGCTTCCATGATGCTCCAACATAATGCTAACACATCTCTACACACTCTTAACCCCCATGTCTGAACTAGTTGGGTGATCAGTCCAACTGTCATGCCCAAACCATGAGAATGCACATCCTCATGTCACCATGAGTTGTTTCTCAAAACATCCTGTCACATCCTCAACTCGATCAAGAATCCATCTCCATATAAGTATAAGCCATGCTCAGCTCCATGAAGTAGGCCTCATCTCATCTACAACATGTTGTCCATGATGTTTGGTGTCAATGTGCTATATGAAATCAGCCATATCTATCCCAACATCATCCATATGTGTATCTCCTCCATATGAAGAGATCATCTCATCAATATTCAACTCTCGGTGTGCCACATCCAGGTCCATGAAGCAACCTTCATCATATCTGCAATGTGTCATCCCTAAAGTCTGCCATAGAAACAAGTATCTACTTGTCTCATCTATCCATGTGCTACTCATGATCGTAGATCAATTAGCTCCCATGTCAAAAGGTAGTTGAGTCTCGGCTCAACCCATGCCCAAGTGTAGTCACCAAGGCATCATCATCGTCGTAACTCCATCACTCCAAAGTGTCTCATATCGATCCTCCACATCAAGTCACTCTTTCAAGCCATTCCCATACATGTACTTGAAAGTATGCACCCCATCCTGCATCAAAGTCTCTGACCTCAACTCCTCAATGCATCAAATCCTCTAAGTCCACCATGTATGAAGTCCCTAAAAGTCACAACCTCATGTCATCATGAGCTCCATGAGCCATCTCCAACCAACATCTCAGCAAGCATACAAGTCTCGGCCCAAAGGTCTCTGCAAGATGCCTCAGCTCTCCATGTAGTAGGAATGCTCCATAGTCTGCTCACAATTCCATCTAAGTCCATGGTCTTGTTGTACAAGAGTGCACAAGCTCTCCATTGGCTCATAAGTAAAACATCTCCATGTCACATCAGCAAATCCATCTGCACAACATCCCTACCTTAGCACTCCTCATTGGATGCCCATAAGTGACACCTCTACAAGTGCTCCTGCATAATGTCCCTGCATAAGACTGCCATGCTCCATGTCTCCAACCTGATGTCCATGACTAAGTTGCCCATGTAGTCCAACCAAGTAGACCCATCACAACAATCGGTCATCCTCATCCAAGTCTGCAATTTTCGGTTTAGTGAACTCAGTCACCCAACCATATCATCATCATCACGAGTCCCTTCCATCATAGCTCCCCCACTAAAGGTTCCACCAAGACTTGCTCTTGGTCTCGGCCATGAGAAGTCCACCCAAGCATCATCATACCTCAAGAGTGTGCCCTTCAATCTGTCCATGAGTCATGTCGGGCACTTAGCCAAAGTGGCTAAAACATGACCCACTCCTCCACAACGATCATCATGTTCCTCCCTTGTCACGGGCCTTTGCACCTTTCATCATAAGGCCACAAACAACCCCAACAAGTCCTGCAACAATCAACAATCCTTGCTCTTCATCATCATCATGAGGTTCCTCCAAATGAGTATCCTCATTCATCCATGTCTGCAAACTGCACGATCCTAGTCCAACTTGATCAGTCTCAAGTTCATCCTCCATCATGGTCATGTCTGCAACATCCTCAATCATCACGGCTTCCTCTTCCTTGATAGCACAATCTGCAACTTCATCTTGCTCCATTGTCCAACCAAGTTGAAGAAGTTCGTCTTCAACATTATTTTCCAAGACTTCAAGCTTCTCTCGAATCCGGGGATTCTCTTCTTTCATCCGCTTCAACCTGTATAAGGTAAGCAAGAGCTTCCCTTCACATTCTTCCAAACCTGCCATGCCTTGTCGTTCAGCTTGGCCCAAGCAAGAAGCTTCACCTCTGCTAAACTTGTTTCACCATTCACCAACTTCACCAAGTTCCCTGCAACCATGAACTAGCCCTTGTTCCACTTGTATGTGAAACTAGCTTCCTTCACCTGCAAGTACCTGCTTCCACTGTCATCAACTGTCAAGCTTCCAAGTGTACCCACACCTGCACTTCGTCACGAGCAACCCTGCTCTAACACCAGCTCCAACCGAGCTCTGATACCAACTGTCACGCCCCTACACCTGCGGTAGTCTTTCAACCTCTTATAACGAGGTGCGGCACCACCAAACACTTTTTTTTCACCAATACTTATATTCGTGGACTACGCCTAATTCACTTTCTCCTACTTAGTTTGTGTTTCGCAACTAAGTATTATTATGTGTTTAGCCTTTATACCAATGAACACCCATACTCATTCATTATCAACAGCAATTGTAGACAAGAAGACAATTGCACAGTATAAAGGGGAGGGGCAACTCCCTGCAATATGAGTCTGCCCGAATCAATATATTATATAATCATCACTTTTACAATGTACAAGCTAAATCTTGGGAAACCCCAAATTTACACTTAGTCAATTTTCACAACTTCGGCAAACTCGGTTGCCCATCTCGTCGGCGCCTCCGCACGACTCACCAACCTGTCATTCGCCTCGTCGCACATCTTTGCCAGTTCGCTCTTCATTTGGTCGCAAACGCCCAAACCGTGTACACCTGCCCACACGCAGTCTCACTTGCCAACTCTTGGCAAACGCCCAAATCGTGTGAACAGCACGTAGTACCACCTACCCAACTCTACGACCTCCGGTTCCAACCTTCGTCTCACCTTCGTGCACACTTGCACGGTGGGCGGGCGCTCACCTGAGTCGCCAAGACACCCACGCCAAGTCGTCGCACAAAATGGGCGCCACACGTTCACCGTGCACGCCTTGCCCAACCACCGGGCGCACCCTCGCCCACACCTTCGCCCAACACCAAGTACGACTTTCCTTCACCGTGCATTCACCCAAGACTGGCACATGAGATGTGCGCCTCCCCTCTTGAACTGCGCACTAGAAAACTGCGCACTTCTTCCTTAGAGCGAAGATGTGTGTGATCGAATGATGCTCCAAATGAGCTGCACGCATTTGCAACTTATACCAAGTGTAGGGCGTAGTCAGCTGCCCAACCGACTCGCCCAACGCCCCTTTCTCCATCGCAAACGCTCCACTATACACCGTCGGCTTTGCCTTCCACCGTAGGTCGGCCTCCATAACATATCGCTCCATGCTTCATGCGTATACATACGCCAAGTCTCTCCATATCGTCGCATTATGTCGCATAATACTCGAAGAGAACTTCGCATACACTTCAACCGTACTTCGCACATCACTCATTTGTCGTTTCACCGTGTGTGCACCTTGCCTACCCGCGGTCGCACTTCGGGCGGACGCGCCAAGGACCGCAGGTCCTTACAAGGGGGGTGTTTGAAAAAGCTCAAGAGTTGTCGATTCTATGTGAAGCCGATATAGCCCTAGCTTTTTCTTCCACGGGAAGCTCTACGACTATTCCAGTTCGAGGTACTCATTATAAAATTACTCCCATGATTTTTATTAAAGTTATTTTATTATCGGTGTAAATAATGAACTAAGTTTATATCATTTATGACTATAGATTTATATTTTTTGTATTTAATTTATATGGCTTATTAAAATATATCAATTAGTTTTATTATAAAACATTTTTATGTGATCTTTTAATATTGAAATTTATAATATCTATTAATATTTTATTATAAAAAATTAATATATATATATATATATATATATATATATATATTTTTGGTTGGTAGGCATCCATATTTTATTATTTATATATATATATATATTGGTTGGTAAGTACCCATATTTTATTATAAAAAATTAGTATAATATATATTTTTGGTAGGTAATCATCTACACGGGATTTTGAACTAGTAACCTATTGTAAAGAGTTCCTTAACATTGCACCCATTCACTGTCAATCCAAAGCCTCATGGGCAAAATTAATATAATATTAACAACATATATGTTTTAAAAATGATCTATGTAATTTATTTTAATCTTTTTATTCATTTTCATAAAATTATTTATTTTTCTTAAAAAAAAATATTTAATTTATATGGCTTATAAAATATCAATTAGTTTATTATAAAATATTTAATTTAATTTAATATCAATTAGTTTTATTATAAAATATTTTTATGTGATCTTTTAATATTGAAATTTCACTTATTTATAATATTTATTAATAATTTATTTATTTTTATTATAAAAAGTTAATATAATATTAACAATATATGTTCTAAAAATTACTTAAGTAATTCATTTTAATCTTTTCATTTATATTGGATATTGATATTTCTAATTTTCTATTTAATTTATACTATTTTTTAAAATAGTATTTATTTTTTTTATTAGGAAAATTTAATATAATCTTAATTTTTCAAAAATTATCATTAAGATATTATTAATCATTTTAATTTTTTAAAATAAATTTATATAATCATTTAATGTTGATATTTTTACTTCTCTATTTATATTACTAAAATATGTTGTTTATTTATATTTATAGTTATATTATCTATTAAAATATGTTATTTATTTTTATTTTTAAATTCAATATGTTATGAATATGATATATATTCAATATGTTTTAGTTATATATATAATTTTTGTATGGGAGTGTACCATTTCACCTTATGAATTGATAGTACTAAATTATTAATGTATTAGATGAATATTATTGACCTTATACATTTAAGTAGTAAGGCCTAAAGAATAATTTATTTTGACTGATTCAAGGTCTAAAGAATAACTCTTTTTGAGTGATTCAATGTATTTTCTGTGTTTAGTGTTGTAAGATATTTCAATTGTATTTTTTTATTATTACAATGACGGATTGTAAAATTCGCTAGACCTGCCAATAAATTAATCTATTATGGGGATTCATACCTATTTATCCCTTCCTTAAATGCCTACTCACAACAAAAAAAATGATAAGAATTTGGTAGGGAAAATGAACTTGAGCTATAATTGATAGGGAGGGAAAATGAGCTTGATATTTCTTAAAATTCAAGTTTGTTTCTAGAGTTAAATCAATCTAATCAATGGCGAATCCTGCAAAATTGTGTTTTTTATTATTACAATGGCAGATTGTAAATTTGGCTCGACCTACCAATCAATTAATCTATTAGGTGGATTCATACCTATTTATCCCTTCCTTAAATTCCTACTTAGAATAAGAAAATGATAGGAATTTGGGATGGAAAATGAGCTTGATCAATTAATCTATTAGGGGGATTCATACCTATTTATCCCTTCCTTAAATGCCTACTCATAATTAAAAAAATTGATAGGAATTTGGGAGGGAAAATGAGCTTGAGCTATAATAGGGAGGTAAAATGAGCTTGAGCTATAATTGATAGAAATTTGGCAGTGTTAGGGAAAATTGATATCATAGGAAGAAAAATTTCTACTTAAGTTAGAAATTATTTCCTCAATAAAATTCCATATAAGATGGTTGTATCTAAATTAACACAAAATAATCTAATAGGAAAATTTCCACTTAAATTTGAAATCCTCAATAAAATTGCATATAAGATGGTTTTATCGAAATTAACACAATAATTTAATAGGAAAATTTCCACTTAAGTTTGAAATTATTTTCCTCAATAAAATTTCATAGAAATGGTTTTATCAAAATTAACACAAAATAAATTAATAGGAAAATTTTCACTTAAGTTAGAAAATATTTCCTCAATAACATTGCATATAAGAATCGTAATTGGTAGGAATTTGGCATAGTTAGGGAAAATAAATATCATAGAAGACTTGAAATATGAATTGGGTAGATGTTAGCTGATTCATACCTATTTATCCCTTCCTTAAATGTTTACTGAGAATAAAAAAAATGATAGGAATTTGGGAGGGAAAATGAGCATGAGCTATAATTGATAGAAATTGTTGGCATTGTGGCACTGATTTAGAGCTATGGCACAAGTGTTGTCCTTGTTTCCAACTCACTTTGGTGATAGATCTCAGTACAGGCTCTCAGAATGAAGGAAAAAGATATGTACGCAGGTTCACCTAGACGAGGGCACGTATACACGTGGGTTAGTTGTTACAAAGGTGCGTATGCGTAAACACGCACTTTCACACAAGGAAAAGCACGTATATGTTGGAGAACATACTTTTGGTCCGTGGTAGTTAGTCCTTGGTATTTGAACCTATGGTTTTGGACCATGGTATCTCGTCAAAAGTGTTGATCCTATGTATTGGGTCCATGATATTGTTTTGGACTGTGGTATTGTGAAAGGCCTAAGACTATAAAAGAGGAAGTAAATCATTTGGCAAAGGATCATCTGAATTAATTGAATATCTAATAAGTGTTGGATCTGAAATATTGGTGATTGGGGTTATGGTGCAGATCTGGATCTGAATGAAGGAGGAACCTTAGCACAAAGAGAAAGATAAGTTCTATTGATGGGTCATAATCTTTAGGCTTGAATGATAGTATCTTTGTATGATTTTGATCTGTTATATGTGGTGCATGCTTGATCTATAAATCTGATAATCTGGGTTAATTAGTGTTTGAATATTTGAAAGAGTGAATTATCCTTTATAGATCTGTACGCAGGTTCAGTGAAGCAAAGGTGCGTATACACGCTGGTTCAGTGAATAAAAACAATGTATACACAGGTTGGTCCAAACACAGAAGCGTATGCACGCAGGTTTCAGGTTATTGAAGTAGCGTATATCTTTTGAGTTGTGATCTAGCTGCTTTTGTTTATTGTTGTAGTGTTCTGGGTTCAGAATTTGGTGTGTGGTTACTGTTACTGTATTTTGGGTACAACCATCAGAGAAGTATCTACTTGATTCAGTTCTAATTGGTGAAAAGGAAATTGTTTATGATTGGTTGATGTTCATGGATCCAGTCTGAAAATTTATGAAACGTTGTCCCTGGAAGAAGGAGAAGGTTGTAGCCTTCTGTAGGCCAACACCTATGTACTAGTATCTTGGCTAGTGCAAGTGCTAAGGGGGTTGTAGCTCCCTTCCAGGAGAAGCTGGAAAACGAGAGAGGGTTGTAGCTCTCTGCAGGTTGCAGCCTACGTAATGGTAAAGGACTGCACCAGTACATTGTAAAAATAAGTTTCTAATTAAAAGAAGATAGAGATGAATTGCAGCAGGTGTTTTCCACCCACATTGGTTTTCCACGTTATATCTTGTGTTCTTGTGTGTGATTGTCTTCAGCTCTATTTTACTGTTTCTGGTTACTGTTTATTTGATTCTAATACACAAATTAATGATCAACATCTGGAAGATAAATTAAATTATAAGTCTGCATTGCATACGCGGGTTTCCTTCTCTGTAGTTGCTTATATACGCAGTTTTATCTAACTGAAGTAGTGTATGTGATCTGGGTTTGAAAAAGAGAATAAGTGACTTGATAATACTGATTCAACCCCCCTCTCAGTATTATTTCCAACAATTGGAATCAGAACAGGTCCTTCTGAAGAAGCTTGATCGCTTGAAGGAAGATCCATCATCATGAGCAACTACGAGAGAGAAGCATCAATCATGCCACCAATTTTTGATGGGACCAACTTCGTCTATTGGAAGGTAAGAGTTACAGCCTATCTTCAATCTCTTGGTACTGAATTCTAGGATATCATAGATACAAGGTACACTTTTCCTTTAGCAACTCCTACAGATCCGGCTAGTAAGAAGCAATATGACACAAATGCAAAGGCTGTCAATACTCTATTAGGATGTCTATCTGAATCAGAATTCGTCAAGGTTATGCAGTATAAATCTGCAAAAGAAATATGGGACAAGATTGTTCTGAGCTATGAAGGAGATGAACAGGTAAAACGAGCAAAACTTCAAACCCTCGGAATTCAGTATGAAAATCTCAGAATGCACAATGATGAAAGTGTGGCTAAATATTTCCTTCGTGTAGATGAGATTGTTAATTGTATGAAAAACTTGGGTGAAGAAATAAAAGAGGCTGTTGTGGTTGAAAAGGTTCTAAGATCTTTGTCCCCTAGGTTTGAATCTAAAGTTTCCGCAATAGAAGAAAAAAAGAATCTACGAAACCTTACCATGTCACAGCTGCATGGAATTCTGACTGCTTATGAAATGAGGAAAGGAGGACCATCAGACAGGAGAGAAACTGCTTTCAAGGCTTCAGGCAAAGGAGATTACTATGAGTTAGGAAATGTGTCAGAAGAAGAGGAAGAATCAAATTTTGTCAAGAACCTTCAACGGGGTGCTGGAAGATTCATAGGTAAGTTACCTTTCAAATGCTTTGCTTGTGGAAGATCCGGTCACTATGCTGCCAAATGTCCCCATAAGGATAAGATTGACAAGGGTAAGGAACCTGTTAGATGGAACAAGAAACAAAATGTAAATAAGAAAAGCTATTGCACTCATGAAGATAGTGATGGACTTTCAAATAGTGACGGAGATGAATAAGGTAATAAATATAAACTTTTAATGGCTTTTGAAGATGATGATTTTGTGGATGCTATAGATGAAGAAAGTATTTATGAAGAGATTTCTAGACTCAAAATTTGTTTAGAAGAGAAGAATGTGATCATAGATACTCTACAATTCCAATTCGCTGAAAAGGAAAAACATCATGAAAAGTTAGAATGTGAAATTGTGGGACTGAGAAAAGAGATTGAGAAAACAAAAGCTCTTAATCTTAGATTTGTTAAAGGATCTGACACGTTAAATCAAATTATCAAAGTGCAGCACTCTCCACTAATCAAGACAGGTTTGGGATATAATGAAGAAACAACTCAAGCGCAGAAACCATCTACCTCCAAGAGTTATCTTGATGCTGCAAGTCACTAGGTAAATCGGGGGCAATCTACTTTAAGGAAAAACAGAAGCTACAACCAGCCACAGGTAAAAACTTCTCAATTTTCCTTAGGAATGGATGTCAGTAGGAACTATAATAATTTCGCTGGTAGATTTGATAATCACAGGAGTTTCTTTAATGGCCAATGTTTTTCTTGTCATAACTTTGGTCACAAGGCAACTCAATGTGTTGCCTATAAGACAATCATGACTAGAGAAGCTCATAAATAGAGGAGTATGATTGGGATCATGAAAATAACTTACAACAACTTCTCTGCTCTTGAAAATGAAATAGAATGTTCTATTTGTAACAATTTCGGTCATGAAGATTCTGAATGGAGGAGCAAGTTTCGACAGACAACTCAGAAGAAGCAAGCCTCAAGTGCCAAATCATGGAGAATAAAAGAACCCCAACCAGAAAGATGTGGTATAGCCTTATATGTGGAAGGGCAAGAAAATCAATGGTACATCGACAATGGATGTTCGAAACATATGACAGGTGATAAAGAAAAACTTCAGTCATATAGTGCCTTAGAGAAGGAGAAGAAGGTTTCTCTTGGAAATGACATCCCTGCTCTCATAAAAGGTAAAGGTTCCATTCAGTTGAAAGAAAGGGTCAAAGCTAGAAATGTCATGTATGTTGATGGCTTAAAGCATAATCTATTAAGTGTCAGCCAGATGTGTGATCAAGGAACTGAGGTAATATTTCGATCAAATGGATGTAGTGTTCGTGATCTTGATACAGGAAAAACAGTAATCAAAGGCGTAAGGACTCCAAATAATTTATACATATTCAAAGAAGGACAACATCAATGCTATCTGAGCAAGAATGATGAACACTGGCTATGGCACAGAAGATTGGGGCATCTTAGTTTCTCACAGATAAGGAAAGCATGCAAATACCAGGAAGTTCGTGGTCTTCGAGACATCATAATCCCAGACAATACAATATGCAAATCATGTCAGTTTGGTAAGCAAACTAGAACTAACTTCCCTGAAAGGGAAGGATCAGCCAGCAGGCCACTTGAACTTGTCCATACTGATGTTTGTGGTCCAACTAGGAAAAGGTCACCTCAAGGAGAAGAATACTTTATATTATTCATTGATGACTATTCCAGGATGTGTTGGATAGGACTTATGAAGCACAAAGATGAAGACTTTGAAAAGTTCAAATCATTCAAAAGCCTTGGTGGAGAACAAATCAGATCTCAGAATCAAATGCCTCAGGTCTGATCGAGGAGGAGAATTTACCTCGAATGACTTTTTCGATTTTTGTCAAGAACATGGAATAAGAAGGGAATTCTCTATAGCTAGGACTCCTCAGCAAAATGGAGTAGTGGAAAGGATGAACAGAATGGTTCAACAAATGGCTCGTGCAATGCTTGATGAGTCTGGAACTCCCGCAACTTTCTGGGGTGAAGCCGCATTTGCTGCAGTTGTTATTCTCAACAAGACAAATGTCCGGGTGAAAAGAACTCAAACTCCTCATGAGCTCTGGTATGGTGAGACTCCTTCAGTAAAATATTTCAAAATTTTTGGAAGCAAATGCTATATTAAAAATAATGATGAAAATCTTGGCAAGTTTGAACCCAGAGAAGATGAAGGCATTCTCCTTGGTTATTCTCCCCACAGAAAAGCATATAAGTGTTATAACAAAAGACTTGGAAGAATTGTTGACAGCATTGATGTAGTGGTTGATGAAGAAGGAAACATTCCTAGGCAAGTGAATTCCGAAGATTTCGAAGATGATGAGGACTATCCTTCAACATCAAATCAGAACTATGATGAAGAAGAAGCTCAAGAGGCACCAGCAGAACAAATAAGGATAGAAGATAAGACTCCATCCAGGTACGTTCGGAAGAATCATCCAGAATCTCAAATTTTGGGTCAAAAAGAGGCAGGTATACAAACAAGAAGAACAATTGCATAAGCCTCAAGCTATTTGGCTTTGCTCTCCTCCACTGAACCATAAAATGTAAAAGAGGCATGCAAAGATGAATGCTAGGTCAAGGCAATGGATGAAGAACTTGAGCAGATCGAAAAGAATAACACTTGGGAGTTGGTTCCTAGACCAAAAGATAAGAATGTCATAGGGATAAAATGGATCTTTAAAAGAAAGTTGAATGAAAATGGGGAAGTGATTAGAAACAAGGCCAAACTTGTCTGTAAAGGGTATGCTCAACAAGAAGGAATAGACTTTGAAGAAACTTTTTCTCTCGTTGCTAGACTTGAGGCCATCAGAATGTTCCTTGCTCTCTCTAGCTTTCAGAAGTTCAAAGTATTTCAAATGGACGTGAAATCAGCCTTTCTGAATGGAGACTTAGAAGAAGAAGTGTACATTGAGCAACCAGATGGTTTCATTCTTGGGAATGATCCAAATATTGTATGCAGACTAAAAAAGGCTCTCTATGGTCTTAAACAGGCTCCAATGGCTTGGTACTACCGTTTGGACAAATATCTTCATCAACAAGGTTTTGCAAAAGGATCAGCAGATAGCAATCTTTATATAAAAATTGAAAATGACAAATTGCTAATACTTGTTGTGTATGTAGATGATATTATCTTTGGCAACAATGAAGAATCTATGAGTCAAAGCTTTGCCTTGGTGATGCAGAAAGAATTCAAAATGTCTTTGCTTGGAGAACTGACATATTTTCTTGGATTGCAAATCCAACAAAATGAAGGTGGTATCCTTTTGTCTCAAGCCAAGTATCTCAAGTAGATCTTGAAGAAATATGGCATGGAAGATGCAAAACCAGTATGTACCCCTATGGTTACAGGATGCAGCTTCAGTGCAAATGATGAATTAGCAACAATGCATCAACGAACCTATAGATCCATGATTGGAAGTCTGCTTTATCTGATAGGTACCTGACCAGACATCATGCATGCAGTGGGAATGGTTGGAATATTTTAGGCAAATCCAAAGGAAACTCATCTTCAGGCAGTGAAGAGAATTTTCAAGTATCTTCAAGGAACTCAAAACTATGGCTTATGGTATCCTAGAGATACAGATCTCACTCTTCATGCTTATACAGATGCAGATTGGGCTAGAAGCATGGATGACAGAAAGAGCATAAGTGGTGGTGCATTCTTTATGGGTTCCAGATTAGTATCTTGGTTCAGCAAGAAAGAGAGTTCGATTGCTTTATCTACAGCTGAAGCGGAATATGTGGCTGCTGCATCTTGCTGCACTCAACTCCTTTGGATGATGCAAACCTTGCAGGATTTTCAAATCACTTGTACACAACCTATCTCCATCTTATGTGATAATACAAGTGCAATCAACATTTCAAAGAACCCAGTCATGCATTCAAAGACCAAGCACATACCTATCAAATATCATTTTCTTCGGGAACAAGTGCTGGAACAAAAGGTCAAGCTGGAGTATGTTCCCTCCAAGGAACAAGTTGCTGATATACTCACCAAAACACTACCCAAGGAAACTTTTGAATACCTCAGACAGAAGCTGGGAGTAGTTGATGTATCATCTTGCCGCTAAAACTTGTCTGTTTCTGAGAAAAATGGGTGTACGCTAGTTTCCTGAGGAGGATCCGCATACATACGCTGGTTTGTGCAGAGACAGTCGCATATATGGAGGCTTGATGGATATCAGTAGGGATAGGCTCTGTTGAAGATAGTCTGATATGGGTCTAACAGAGACCATCTGGCACAGGTTCAGGGGGAGCGGATAAACTTCTAATGATGCATTGTTGGCATTATCTTAGAAGCTTTTGGTTCTAGTTCACAGCTGTTGTTGGTTTCAGGTAGAACAAAGGCAGAGGGAGAACAGAAGGAAACCTTGGTTGCTGATCTAAAGGGTGATTGACAGATGCTGTTGATATCAGTTATTGGTGACTTTCATAGGTCTTGCTCTAGATATTTTGTCTCTATGTCATGTATCTCTTTTGTGGTGTCAAGGTCATGTAGCAGCCTATTTTAGTTTCCCCACTATGCCTGGGATGAAGATGTAATGTACTTGGTTGTCATATGTAAAATATCTGATGTATCCCCACTTGGTTGGATGGATGATCCCCACTTGGCTGGGTGAAGGATGTATGTATTGAGTCTTTTGGTGATAGGAAGGTCCTTTATGATGTATAAGTCATGATTCTTCTTGAAGAACATCTTTTTGCAGATCTTGCCTACAGTCAGGGGGAGCATGGTCAGCACAACAGAGCAAAGATTTTAGCATGTACTTAGGCGGAGCACAACCCTTTGCCCTTGATGACAAAGGGGGAGAATGACTTTCAAGATCTTGGGGTTGCCATCAAGTCCAAAGGGGGAGATTGTTGGCATTGTGGCACTGATTTAGAGCTATGGCACAGGTGTTGTCCTTGATGGCAACTCACTTTGGTGACAGATCTAAGTACAGGCTCTCAGAATGAAGGAAAAAGATATATACGCAAGTTCACCTAGACGAAGGCGCATATACATGTGGGCTAGTCATTACAAAGGCGCGTATGCATATACACGCACTTTTACGCAAGGAAGAGCGCGTATATGTTGGAGAAATTACTTTTGGTCCGTGGTAGTTAGTCCTTGGTATTTGAACCTATGGTTTTGGACCATGGTATCTCGTTAGAAGCGTTGATCCCAAGTATTGGGTCCATGGTATTGTTTTGGACCGTGGTATTGTGAAAGGCCTAAGACTATAAATGAGGAAGGAGATCGTTTGGCAAAGGATCATCTGAATTAATTGAATATCTAATAAGTGTTGGATCTGAAGTATTGGTGATTGGGGTTATGGTGCAGATCTGGATCTGAATGAAGGAGGAACCTTAGCACAAAGAGAAGCATAAGTTCTATTGATGGGTCATAATCTTTAGGCTTGAATGATAGTATCTTTGTATGATTTTGATCTGTTATATGTGGTGCATGCTTGATCTATAAATCTGATAATCTGGGTTAATTAGTGTCTGAATATTTGAAAGAGTGAATTATCCTTTATAGATCTGTATGCAGGTTCAGTGAAGCGAAGACCCGTATACATGCTAGTTCAGTGAATAAAAACAGTGTATACGCAGGTTGGTGCAAACACAGAAGCATATGCACACAGGTTTCAGGTTATTGAAGTAGTGTATATCTTTTGAGTTGTGATCTAGCTGCTTCTGTTTATTGCTGTAGTGTTATGGGTTCAAAATTTGGTGTGTGTTTACTGTTACTGTATTTTGGTACAACCGTCAAAGAAGTATCTACTTGATTTAGTTCTAATTGGTGAACAGGAGATTGTTTATGATTGATTGATGTTCATGGATCTAGTCTGAAAATTTATGAAACGTGGTCGTTTGAAGAAAGAGAAGGTTGTAGCCTTCTGTAGGCCAGCACCTACGTACTAGTATCTTGGCTAGTGCAAGAGCTAAGGGGGTTGTAGCTCCCTTCCAGAAGAAGCTGGAGAACGAGAGAGGGTTGTATCTCTCTGCAGGTTGCAGCCTACATACTGGTAAAGGACTGCACCAGTACATTGTAAAAAGAAGTTTCTAATTAAAAGAAGATAGAGACGAATTGCAGCAGGTGGTTTTCACCCACATTGGGTTTCCACCTTATATCTTGTGTTCTTGTGTGTGATTGTCTTCAACTCCGTTTTACTGTTTTTGGTTACTCTTTATCTGATTCTAATACACGGATTAATGATCAACATCTGTAAGATAAATTAAATTATAAGTCTACATTGCATGCGCGGGTTTCCTTCTCTGTAGTTGCGTATATGTGCGGTTTTATCTAATTGAAGTAGCGTATATGATCTGGGTTTGAAAAAGAAAATAAGTGACTTGATAATACTGATTCACCCCCCCTCTCAGTATTCTTTCCAACAGAAATATGGTAGTGTTAGGGAAGATCGATATCATAGGAAGAAAAATTTCTATGATAGGAATTTGGGAGGGAACATGAGCTTGAGCTATAACTGATAAAAATATGGTAGTCTTAGGGAAAATCAATATCATAGGAAGAAAAATTTCTACTTAAGTTCGAAATTATTTCCTCAATAAAATTGCATATAAACGGTTTTATCGAAATTAACAAAAAATAATTTAATAGGAAAATTTTCACTTAATTTGAAATTATTTCCTCAATAAAATTGCATATAAGATGGTTGTATCCAAATTAACATGAAATAATCTAATAGGTACCGAAGCTTGAGTTGTAATTGGTAGGAATTTGGCATAGTTAGGGGAAATAGATATCATAGAAGACTTGAAATATGAAATGGGTATAGGATAGCTGATTCATACCTATTTATCCCTCCTTTAAATGCGAATAAAAAAAATGATAGGAATTTGGGAGGGAAAACGAGCTTGAGCTATAATTGATAGAAATTTGGCAGTGTTAGGGAAAATCTGATATCATATCATAGGAAGACTCGAAAATTTCCACTTAAGTTCGAAATTATTTCCTCAATAAAATTGCATATAAGATGGTTGTATCCAAATTAACACAAAATAATTTAATAGGAAAATTTCCATTTAAGTTTGAAATTATTTCCTCAATAAAATTGCATATAAGATGGTTTTATCAAAATTAACACAAAATAATTTAATAGGAAAATTTCCATTTAAGTTTGAAATTATTTTCTTCAATAAAATTGCATATAAATGGTTTTATCAAAATTAACACAAAATAATTTAATAGGAAATTTTTCACTTAAGTTTGAAAATATTTCCTCAATAAAATTGCTGAAGAAAAATGTCTACTTAAGTTCGAAATTATTTCCTCAATAAAATTGCGAATAAGATGGTTGCATCCAAATTAACACAAAATAATTTATTAGGAAAATTTCCACTTAAGTTTGAAATCCTCAATAAAATTACATATAAGATGGTTTTATCAAAATTAACACAAAATAATCCGATAGGAAAATTTCGACTCAAGTTTGAAATTATTTTCCTCAATAAAATTTCATATAAATTGTTTTATCAAAATTAACACAAAATAATTTAATACGAAATTTTTCACTTAAGTTTGAAAATATTTCCTCAATAAAATTCCATATAAGATGGTTGTGTCCAAATTAACAGAAAATAATTTAATAGGTACGCGATCTTGAGTATCAAAACTAACACAAGATAATTTAATAGGAAAATTTCCACTTAATTTTGAAATTATTTTCGTCAATAACATTGGATATAAATGGTTTTATCAAAATTAACACAAAATAATTTAATGGGAAAATTTCACTTAAGTTGGAAAATATTTCCTTAATAAAATTGCATATAAGATTGTTGTATCCAAATTAACACAATATAAGTTAATAGGTATGCTAACTTGAGTTGTAACTAGTAGGAATTTGGCACAGTTAGGGGAAATAGATATCATAAAACACTTGAAATATGAAATGGGTATATGTTAGCAGATTCATACCTATTTATCCCTTCATTAAAGTTGTAACTGGTAGGAATTTCGCATAGTTAGGGGAAATAGATATCATAGAACACTTGAAATATGAAATGGGTATATGTTAGCGGATTCATACCTATTTATCCCTTCATTAAATGCCTAATTAGAATAAAAAATTTGATAGGAATTTGTGAGGGAAAATGAACTTGAGCTATAATTGATAGAAATTTGGCAGTGTTAGGGAAATCGATATCATAGGAAGAAAAATTTCTACTTAAGTTCAAAATTATTTCCTCAATAAAATTGCATATAAGATGGTTGTATCCAAATTAATGCAAAGTAATTTAATAGGGAAATTTCCACTTAAGTTTGAAATCTTCGATAAAATTGCATATAAGATGGTTTTATCAAAATTAACACAAAATAATTTAATAGGAAAATTTCCACTTAAGTTTGAAATTATTTTCCTTAATAAAATTGCATATAAATGGTTTTATCAAAATTAAAACAAAATAAGTTAATAAGAAATTTTTCACTTAAGTTTGAAATTATTTCCTCAATAAAATTGCATATAAGATGGTTGTATCCAAACTAACACAAAATAATTTAATAGGTACGCAAGCTTGAGTTGTAACTTGTAGGAATTTGGCATAGTTAGGGGAAATAGATATCATAGAAGACATGAAATATGAAATGGGTATATGTTAGCGGATTCATACCTATTTATCCCTTCCTTAAATTCCTCCTCAAAATAAAAATAAAAAGGTAGTAATTTGGGAGGGAAAATGAGCTTGAGCTATAATTGATAGAAATTTGGGAGTCTTAGGGAAAATCGATATCATAGGAAGAAAAAATTCTACTTAAGCTCGAAATTATTTCCTCAATAAAATTGCACATAAGATGGTTGTATCCAAAATTTTCCACTTAAGTTTCAAATTAGTTCCCTCAATAAAATTGCATCTAAATGGTTTTATTAAAATTAACACAAAATAATTTAATAGGAAAATTTCCATTTAAGTTTGAAATTATTTCCTCAATAAAGTTGCATATAAGATGGTTGTATCCAAATTAACACAAAATAATTTAATAGGTACGCAAGCTTGAGTTGTAATTGGTAGGAATTTGGCATAGTTAGGGGAAATAGATATCATAGAAGACTTGAAGCATGAAATGGGTATATGTTAGCGGATTCATACCTATTTATCACTTCCTTAAATGCCTACTCAGAATAAAAAGAAAAATGATAGGAATTTGGGAGGGAAAATGAGCTTGAGCTATAATAAATTTGGGTGTGTTAGGGAAAATCAATATCATAGGAAGAAATTTTTTTACTGAAGTTCGAAAGTATTTCCTCAATAAAATTGCACATAAGATGGTTGTATCCAAATTAACACAAAATAATTTAATAGGAAAATTTCCACTTAAGTTTGAAATCCTTAATAAAATTGCATATAAGATGGTTTTATCAAAATTAACTCAAAATAATTTAATAGGAAAATTTCCACTTAAGTTTGAAATTATTTTCCTCAATAAAATTGCATATAAATGGTTTTATCAAAATTAACACAAAATAATTTAATAGGAAAATTTTCACTTGGGTTTGAAAATATTTCCTCAATAAAATTGTGATCCAAATGGATTTTATAAAATCCTCTAAGTCTTCAAACATTCAAAACTATCACAGAAGAAGAACCTATTAAAAAGTCGTATTACGCTATCGGGAGGCAAAAACATGGAGAAAGCAGTGAAAACAGGCTTATCGGAGGCTTAAAACAACTTTGTATCGGAGCTGTCGGATTTGGCCAATCAACGGTCCAGATCCGGTCAGCAAATCGCAATCAGCGATGGCAAGCGGAGGCAATCGGAGGCTATCACATGATAGTGCAATCATGATTAGCGCGGGTCAACGAGGACCATCGATCAAGCACGCAGATTGACAGCCCACGTTAATGTGCGATATCGCAATTGGCAAACACAGAGGAGCGATTACAATCGCCCGGGATATGTGTGATATGTGAATACAATCGCAACATCGCATCAGCGGGGCCGATATAAATATGATTCATGATAGCCAGACCCGATGAAAATATAGATGATGATATTATATATATTTTGAGATCTGGAAAACATGGTTTTCCATTGTATTTTTGCATTTTCGTTAAATAAACGAAATACAAAGGAAAAAGCGTTGATGCTATGAAACCAGACTCGAAAGGGTTTATTAATGCCGTTATATATGATTTCAAGTCCGATAAAGCCATTTTACAGGGTTTTTCAGTGTTTAATGTATTTTTTAATACAAAGTAAACAAGCGGGATTTCGGGAGGACCAAAGGCAGTAAGTGGTTTGGGTCGAGCTCCACTTGATCCCATATATTGGCTGCCACGTGTCCAGGCTAAGGAGAGAGAAAACCACCCTCATCGGGCAATTAACCCCCGTATGGAAGAGTCACTCGAAATGAACCACAACCATTGGATCTGGATCTCCCATATCAACAGTGGAGATGCGATGTCGATATACAGGTGGACCAAATAGGAGTTATAAGGTGGAAGTTATAATATTTCAAATCCGATGAATAGTGATTTGGCAGATTTTCCCGTGTTTTGCAGTGTTTCACTGTGTAAATAGAAAACAACCAATTTTGGGATTTCAAAGGCCTGATGACCCATTCCATTATAGAACAGGTGGCCACCATCCCTGAAACCATTTAGAAATGATTGCTAATGCTTAGAAGGGGATCTGAGCGGACAAAGGCCGAGAAGTCAGAGAGCCAAGAAGGAGAAACAAACAGACAGCGCCAATTGGCTTTAAAGCCACAGAAGACAAAAGACAGGGGTAGGTAGTGCTAAGACGGAGCCAAGACAGAGACAGAGAGTGATAGAGAGAGTTTGTGTACTGAGAGAGGCTTGAGGGGTTCAAGAAAAACTCTTGTTTTTTAACTGTTGTGTGGTGAGACTCAAATTGAGCTCATACTTTTGTAAAAATCTGTTTTTGAAGACATAATAGAGAGGTCACCACTAAAGGCTGGACCAAGAGACGTAGCCTAGGAGTGTTGGGTGAGCTCCTTATTAAACTATTGTGTTTACGTGTGTCGTCTGTGTGTTGTCTATTATGTTCTTTAACTGCTTCATTGTCTATGTATTTCGCAATCTTATCGATCCATTGCACAAAGTAACATAGGCATATCCATTCACATGAGACTATAATACGTTAATAATTGACTAAGATCTCATTATCATATCAAATTTCATATAAGATGGTTGTATCCAAATTAACACAAAATAATTTAATAGGTATGCAAGCTTGAGTTGTAACTGGTAGGAATTTGACATAGTTAGGGGAAATAGATTATCAAAGAAGACTTGAAATATGAAATGGGTATATGTTAGTTGATTCATACCTATTTATCCCTACCTTAAATGCCTACTCAGAATAAAAAATGATAGGAATTTGGGAGGGAAAATGAGCTTGAGCTATAATTGATAGAAATTTGCCAGTGTTAGGGAAAATCAATATCATAGGAAGAAAAATTTCTACTTAAGTTTGAAATTATTTCGTCAATAGAATTGCACATAAGATGGTTGTATCCAAATTAACACAAAATAATTTAATAGGAAAATTTCCACTTAAGTTTGAAATCCCCAATAAAATTGCTTATAATATGGTTTTATCAAAATTAAACAATAATTTAATAGGAAAATTTCCACTTAAGTTTGAAATTATTTCCTCAATAAAATTGCATATAAGATGGTTTTATCAAAATTAACACAAAATAATTTAATAGGAAAATTTTCACTTAAGTTTGAAATTATTTCCTCAATAAAATTGCATATAAGATGGTTGTATCCAAATTAACACAAAATAATTTAATAGGTACACAAGCTTGAGTTGTAACTGGTAGGAATTTGGCATAGTTAGGGGAAATAGATATCATAGAAGACTTGAAATATGAAATGGGTACATGTTAAATTTATGTGCAGGTACATGATCAAATTATGTGCAGGTAGAATGTAAAAGACTGCAAGCTTTTGATCAAGTGAGACAGTTCAATATTGAAAAATGGTCAAAAACAACTATGAGAGGAGAAAGTGGAAGGAAATAATCTCAGCATCAAATGTACACTTTTATGAGGCATAAAAAGCCTTTTGCGTTTATTTATGGGCCCATGCCTGGTCAAATACATAGAAGTCTCATAGAATATCATGCTCAATAAAGGAAAGCTCATGGATGCTACCATAAGAGTTCATCATGGTACTTCTAAATAGTGAATTAAAGTTTCTATGTGAGCTAAAAGAATTATTTAATCAATGGTAAACAAAATATCCTCGAATATGCTCGAATCTCATGATTCTTCTCGAAGATTGGGAGGAGATTAGATCATGATTCTGCTAGAATCTCACTATTCTTCTCAAAGATTGGGAGGAAATTAGATCATGATTCTGCTCGAATCTCATGATTCTTCTTAAAGATTGGGAGGAAATTAGATCATGATCCTGCTCGAATCTCATGATTCTTTTCGAAGATTGGAAGGAAATTTGTATTATAGAATCTACAAATTTGGCATAATGTAAGTGATTTCTCTTTATTTTTTTACTAATTTTTATATTCAGTGATTTGTCTCACGATTCTTCTTGATCATTATTCTGCTCGAATCTTACAATTCTTCTCGAATTTATGACTTAAGGTGTATCTCACGATTCTTCTCGATCATCATTCCGCTCGAATCTTACTATTCTTCTCGAATTGATGACTTACCGCGTTTCCTTTACAACATTTGGTGCAATTGCTAGTTAAGTTTATTTCATTTTATAGCATGATCAATTTCGTATTATATTATCATTGTGGTTTAATAAAACAATTAGTGAATTTTAAATAATATTATTGTATTTTTTTTCTTCTTAGTTTCATAATATTTTAGGTAGGTGGTATCGAGTTAACGAATGAGGGTTGATCAAGGTTTTCATGGTTAGAGTTACGCCATTGAGAAAGCCACGGGTAGTGTTGGGATATAATAATCACTAAATCCTGAAAAATTATTCATAATGTTTCAAAAGATATATTGATTTCATATTCTTATATGATATTTTTATTAGTTTACAATGTTTTTGTAATATACTAAAAGTGTAAATATTGAAGAGATTAATTAATCTCAAATGGTAATGATAGCTAGGGATAGGGTAGCATGGGTTTGTAATGCTTGATGTAAACAAATTTGGAATTAGAATGTTGAAATGATTTTGACTGTTTAGAATGACACTCATTAAATATTTTAATATTTTGTTTTCAATAATATGAATTTATATTTTATTTTAAATAGTATGAATTTATGATTAATGTTAGTTTTATGTATTAGGTATGTTATGAAACCAGCTCAAGAAAAAGATAGAAAAGATAGATCAATGCCTTATAACTCAGCCTCTTCAAGGGGGCAACCTCCTTTACATTACATAAATGAACAATTCTTGGATGATTCAAATGAAAAAACCTCCTTTCTATATATAGGAGTCTAAGGAGTCACAATATAACCCAGCCGACCTAACAATAATAATATAAAACCACAAAAATAACAATAGAGGGATTCTATGGGGCATAGTAATAACAATATGGGGACAATAGGGGCACAACAATATTAATAAGGGATACAGCGACAATAGTAATGGGGTAATCACTAGTATTATAGGGACCCAACATGCCCCTCTCCTTCAAAAAAGTGTTGTCCTCAATGCTTGAGTAGTTCTGGATGCATCTGTAAAAAATTCTCATCCTCCCATGTGGAATCCTTAGCGGATAAGTTCTTCCACTTGATAAGACACTCCAAAATTGATCGATTTCGTAGTTATCGAGTTCTTGTTTCTGTGACTGCTTCTGGTTCCAATATAATTTTTCCTTCCTCTTCAAGTTTTGGAAATATTGTTTGAACTGGGAGCTTGTCGCGTATAACCTTCTTTAAACATGAAACATGGAAAACTCGGTGCAATCGAGAAGCTGTATGAAGCTCCAATTTGTATATCATAGTACCAATCTTTTGCAACACCTTGTACGGACCATAATACTTTGGTGATAATTTATTATCCTTCTTCGCTTGCTTGTGGGACATTTTCTTATATGGTTGTAGTCGTAGGAATACCCAATCACCTACATCAAAACTTGTTTCACTGCAATGTTGATCTGCCTGTTGTTTCATTCTATTCTGTGCCAACACGAGGTTATCCTTTAAGAGTTGGAGGACTTGTTGTTGATGTTCGATGTGATGTTCCATTGCTTGAACCTTAGAATTTTCTTTTAAATATGATGTGATGGATGGTGGCGGATATCCATAAAGTGCCATAAATGGGGTCATTTTTGTTGCTGTATGGAAGGAAGTGTTATACCACCTTTCAACCAGAGGCAACCATTTGACCCATTGTGTCTGTTTATTAGATACAAAGCAACAAAGATATCCATCCAAACATTTGTTTACTATCTCAGTTTGCCCATCAGATTGAGGATGATAAGATCAGCTATGAGCTAACTGAGTACCAAGACAAGAAAATAATTCTGTCCAAACATTTCTAGTGAAAATGGGATCTCTGTCACTTACAATAATCTTTGGGTTTCCATGTAGCTTTTGAATTGTTTCCATAAATGTAGTAGAAACTGTGTTGGCTTAAATGGATGTGATAATGCACAAAATTTTGCATACTTGGTAAGTCTGTCAACTACCACCATGATAACACTCTTTCCCTCAGACTTGGGTAAACTTGTGATAAAATCCATTGAAACCTCCTCCCAATGTTGGCTTGGAATGGATAAAGGTTGTAATAGACCTGGTGTCTTAATTGTTTCAAATTTATTTTGTTGGCAAACCAAACATTCAGCCACAAACTTTTGAATATCTGATTTAAGGCCATCCCAAAAAAATTCCTTCTTAACCCTGTGGTAAGTTTTTAAAAATCCTGAGTGCCCTCCTAAGGGAGAAGTGTGCAATTCCATAAGAATATTTTGTTTTAGCTGGGAATTCTCACAGAGGTATATGCGATCTTTGTACCATAACGAATCATTTTTCCAACTAAATGTATCAGATGTACTGGAATCTTGTTGTAACTTTTGAATAAGTGCCCACACTTCTTCGTCATTCTTCCATTCCTCCCTTGCTTCGTTTATCCAATCTGGTTGGATAATAGAAATGGCGCACAACAATGCTTCCACATCCTCATCCTTTCTTGAGAGTGCATCTGCCACCACATTTTTCTTCCCTTTTTTGTAGATGATTTCAAAGTCATAATCCAACATCTTTGTGACCCACTTTTGTTGCTCTTCAGAGGATAATCTTTGTTCTAAAAAGTATTTAAGGCTATCATGATCCGTTTTTACCTTGAAGTGTCTTCCCATTAGGTAGGGTCGCCATTTCTTAAGTGCATGGAGTATTACCAACATTTCCTTCTCATAAATAGCTTTGTGTAAAAACTTTCCCTTGATTGGACGACTTTCAAAAGCAATAGTTATTTCATCTTGCATTAAAATAGCACCAATTCCATTTCCTGAAGCATCACATTCCACAATAAAGGTTTTTGTGAAGTCCGATGTAGCTAAGGCCCGTGCTTGGCACATTGCCTCTTTAAGATGTTCGAAGGCCTTTGTTGCTTTTGGAGTCCATGAGAATGCATCTTTCTTCACTAATGTTGTTAGGGGTGGTGTTATTCTCCCATAATTCTTAACAGACTTGCGATAATACCCTGTCAACCCAAGAAATACTCGTAGATGCTTTATGGATGTGGGGATTTTCCATTCCTTAATGGCTTTAATTTTGCTAGCGTCTACCTTAACTCCTTCATGAGATACAATATGACCCAGATATTCCACCTCTTGTACTCTAACGGAACATTTGGATCTTTTTGCTTATAATTGTTTCTCCTCCAATAGTTGTAGCACCCTGTCAACATGTTCAACATGATCCTTCCAAGACTTGCTGTAGATTAGTATATCATCAAAAAATACTAACACAATTTTTCTAAGGAATGGTTTGAAAATGGAATTCATCAAACCTTGAAATGTTGAAGGTGCATTGGTAAGACCAAAAGGCATGACCAAAAATTCATAATGACCCTCATGAGTTTTAAATGTTGTTTTCAGAATGTCTTTAGTCTTCATTCTAATTTGATGATATCCTGAACGAAGATCCAACTTGGTGAAGTAAATTGATCCATGCAATTCCTCCAATAATTCATCAATGATAGGAATGGGAAACTTATCTTTAATAGTGAGCTTGTTCAGCTCCCTATAATCTGGACACATGTGCCATGATCCATCCTTCTTGTGCACCAATACTACTGGAGCAGAGAAAGAACTTTGACTCGGTTGAATTATACCAGCCTCTAGCATTTCTGCAAGCATACGTTCAATTTCACTCTTTTGGGCATAGGGATATCTGTACGGTCTGATGTTTGGAGGAACACTTCCTGGAATCATATGAATAGCATGATCATGATCACGAATAGGTGGGAGACCTTTTGGAATCTCAAATACCTTGGAATGATTGTCCAAGACTTTTTGGAGATCTGGAGAAATAGATGATTCCAATGTGGAAACATCTAGCGAACATAATTGTGCAATTACACCTCTTTGTTCCTTTTTTAGAAGCTTTGTCATACCATTAGAGCTGATTATCTTTCCCGATTTCCCTATAATACCCCTTAATTCAACTTCCTTTCCTTCCATAGAAAATTTCATGAAAATTTCTTGAAAATTAAAAGCTATAGTACTCAAGGATTGTAGCCATTCGACTCCTAGTACAACATCAGCGCCTCCCATTGGAATGGAAAGCATTGGGCTAGTCAATACATATTCTCCCATGGATAGCTTGATATTATGGCACTTTCCAGAGCAATTTATTGTTCCTCCATTTGCAACAATCACTTGACACTCTAGTGCTGGATATGAGAAGCAATTCAATTCTTTTGCTACCTTACAATGAATAAAATTGTGGGTACTTCTTGAATCAATCAACACTATTACCTTTTTCTTATTGATTTGTCCTTTTATCTTGATGGTTTGAGGAGTCGTAATTCCCACCAATGCATTACAAGATATGGTCAGATTCATTTCTTCTTTATCTAGGCTTTGTTCCTGGAGTATATCCTCTTCTTTTGACCTTTCTTGCTCATTTTCTTCTTCTTCTTCACAATCTATGTAGAATAATTTCTTCTCAGCACACTTATGATCTTTAGTGTATTTGCTATCACAACTGTAACAAAGCCCTTTTTCTCTTTCTTCTTCCAATTGTTGTGGTGTCAACCTTATAGGTTGTGGAAGACTAGGGGCAACAACACTTCCATCTTTATAGTTGTGAGTGGTATGCTTCCTGGTTGCCATAATTTTGCTTTCCATTTTTCTTGCTAACCTGGATGCCTTCTCTAATGAATTAGGTTCCCAAAGGTGAACATCATGTTGGATATTATCCTTTAAAGTCCCTATGAACACATCAATCCTATGCTCCTCTGGAATATTTTTAAACCTTATGTTCAATTTTTGGAACTCCTCAATGCGCTCCATTATTGAACCCTTTTGTTTGAGACTTATCAATTGGCTAAAAAAAGTGTTGCTTTTTGTATCCTCATAATGTGCTGTCAATTATTCTGTAAAAATTGCCCAAGTGATAATTTGTTTACGAGAGCAAAGCCATTGATACCATACAAACTAATTTGGTTCCAAATATAAAGTTGCAATACGTACCTTTTGTGTGTTTTGCACATTATTGAGATCGAAAAATTGCTCCATCTGTAATATCCATGTTGCGGGATCCTTGCCATCAAACTTCCTCATATCGATTTTTGGAATATGGTGGGTATTTGATCCCACATTAGAGTCTGTGAAATCATGATTAACATTTCTTTTGTTCGCATCATGAGTTTCCTTTACTACCTTTTCACCATTAGTAAGTATTTCTTGTAGAAAATTTGTCAAATTTGTCTTCAAATCTGCCATGTCTCTCTTCAAATCTGTCTTCAGATATATCTTCAAATCATCCATCTTAGCTCCCACACCCTTTAGCTTAGCTACTATTAGCTTTTGTGAGAGTGACATTTGTTGCACTTGGTCTTGTAATTTTGATATATCATGTAGCATTTCTTCCTCTTCTTCATGAATCATGCTAGAGCTTTCAGGTTTCTTACTAAGTGTTTGCATTTTCCTTCCTCAGGGCATCAATTACCAATAATAATGCTCTACTATGCCCTTTGAATTCCTTCAAAATAAATTTTCAAACCAAGCTTAAGAAAAAATTTAAAAAAATCTACACACCTTTTTTTCACTTTGTAGGAGCTCGATATTACCTCTAATGTATCTCTTTACTTTTGGATCATCCAGTTCTGAAATTGCGACTTGCAGTAGCCCTCTATGTCCTCTTTCCAATGCCACCAGTGTGATCCAAATTGGATTCTCCAAGGAAGAGTTATGCGAAATCTCCCACGGTGACCTGATTATAGACTAGTTCAGTAGAGCGAACTTGTATGACGTGCCACAAGTCACTGTTTTGACCTTTGGCTCTGAAAAATATCTAAAAGAAACTAAGATCCGTCCTCTTTCCATATCTTCTTATGAAATTTCAATCCGATTCTCAGAGAGAAATTTAGGACGATTTTCCCCAGGTCACCTGTTTGGAATGTAAATCAGCAGTCAGTAAAAAGACCAACTTCCTCAGATCATATCTCCCCAAATATAGCGTGAAATGTTCTGAAATTCAGACCCGAGATTCAACGTGATTTCTTCTCAAATGGGTTTTTTTTTTAGCTTCTGAAACATCACAGAAAAAAGTTATAGCGAAAATTCCACGATGACCTGTTTGGAGCAGCAAAACCCTAGAATCCAAAGCTTTGATACCAAATGTTATGAAACCAGCTCAAGAAAAAGATAGAAAAGATATATCAACGCCTTAGAATTCAGCCTCTTCGAGGGGGAAACCTCCTTTAGATTACATAAATGGACAATTCTTGGATGATTCAAATGACAAAACCTCCTTTCTATATATAGGAGTCTAAGGAGTCACAATATAACCCAGTTGACCTAACAATAATAATATAAAGCCACAAAAATAACAGTAGAGGGATTCTATGGGGCACAGTAATAACAATATGGGGACAATAGGGGCACAACAATATTAATAAGGGATACAACTACAATAGTAATGGAGTAATCATTAGTATTATAGGGACCCAACAAGGTATGATGTGGTTAAATGCGTTAAGGCTATGTCATTAGGTGATTCGGGCTATAATTTTTAATGTGATATGATATGGGCTTGAATATTTAGTGTATTGATCGATAAAATTTCTATAATACCACATCTATATTTCAAATTTTGATTTTGTATTGTGTTAATTTGATTAAATTAAAGTGTGTCTTTATGGTGGTAGGGAGTTAGTATTAGTACATAAGAAGCCATAATAATTTAGTAAATTACTCTTTACGCCGTTAAAATTCAATATTATCGGTATTATTGTTGTATAGTATTGAAACTTAAAATCTTAATAGTATGAAAATATTAACAATCTATAATTTCAGAAATAGAATTTTGCATTAAGAGATCATGTGTGATTATGGTAACATGATAAATGGAAGGTACACTTAAGTGGAAATATAATTCAATTACCCTTTTGAAACCATAACTTTCTTTTGGTAGCTTATAATTGTAAATTTATATATAAGTTGAAAATCTTATAACATGCAATATGAAGGTATAAAAAGGATGAAAGAAAATGCATAATGACACTAAATTATGCTGAAGGGGTTCAAGCAATGTAGAAACAATTTAACAAAAAAATAGAGTATAATGTAAGATGCCTTAAAATATCTAAGAGAGAAAAAATGAGATGCAAAGAGTATTCAAAAGTACATACAAATGTTTTTAGAAGAATGTAAAAATGGCCTAAGAAGAACACCCAAAAAGCTCAAAGAGAATGCAAAATAGACAAATGAGACACAAAAAGATCAAAAGGATTGCATAAAGGAGAAAGGAATGCAAAGAGGATGTAGAAGAGACTCAAAATTTCATTAGGTAGGCCCAAATGAGATGCAAAAGATGAAAAAAATTGGAAAAGAATATATAAAATGAGATACAAAATAGGATGTCAAAGGACTGTCATGCATACCATAATCAAATTGAATTGAATAGTGATAAATTTAGGTGAAACAAGAAAACAAGAATAATAGGCGAAAATGTATTTAGGTCATATTCTATTACACCTTGTATCAATCTCTAGATATGAATTTATATACGTGAATTGGACCATTCTAGATCTAGAAATTATTGACAAGTCATTAATGGATCATGAAAATAGCTGAAACCCCAACAAGTATAAGGTTTAAAATCATGTATATATGGTGTCAAACTTTATGATTATCTAGGGACTCACAATTTAACATTCCCCCCTCAATCCCAAGTTTGAATAGTTGTACCAGTAACTTTTGTCAATATGAAACTACTCAATAAAGCTTCAATGAAGATATGCCTAAAAAACCACAAATATCGATAAGTGAACAACTGGTACATCTAAACATTCCTAATGTTGAGAAAACTAGTTGCTATGCTAGAATTTCCAAGGCATTCACTAATAGAACTTCAAACCATAAATTCTGATATACAATCTCGATAATGGTAACATGATGAAAGGAAGGTGAGATTTTAAGTGGAAATATAATTCAATTACCTTCTTGAAACCATAACTTTTATTTTGTAGCTTAGAATTTAAATTTAAATATAAATTGAAAATCTTACAACATGCACTATAATATGATGGTGTAAAAAGGATGAAAGGAAAATAAAAAATGACCCTAAATGATGCTAAAGTGGCTCAAATAATGTACAAACAATTTAACTAGAATATAGAGAGAAAAAATTAAAGATGCCTTAAAATATCTAAGAGAGGAAACACGATATCGAGAGAGTATTCAAAAGGACATAAAAATGGTCTTAGATAAATGTAAAAACAACCTCGAAACAACACTAAAAAAATTTAAGAGGATGCAAAATAGACGCAAATAAGCCACAAAATCATGAAAAAGATTGAAAAAAAGAAAAAGAAATGCAAAGAGGATGTAGAAGAGATTCAAAAGGAATTAGTTAGGAACAAGTGAGATGCAAAAGATGAATAAAAATATATAAATATATAAAATCAGCTACAAATAGGATGCCAAAGGACTATCATGCACACAATTTGCAAATTGAATTAAATAGTGATAAATGTAGGAGAAGCAAGCAAACAAGAATAACTCGCCAAAAAGGATTTAAGCTATATTCTGTTACACCTTGTATTGATCTTAAGATATGAATTTATAGTATATGAGTTGGACCATTCTATACATAGAGCTTATTGACAACTCATTAGTGGATCATGAAAGTACCTCAACAAGGATAAGCTTTAAACTCATGTTTATGCGGTATCAGACTTTATTTTTGCCTAGGGACTCACAATTAAACATCCCTTCCTCAATCACAAGTTCAAATAATTGTACCATTTTCTTTTTCATTTTCAATATAAAACTACTCAGTTAAGCATGAATATATGTACAAAAGACACAATATATAGAATTGAATGATTGTTATGTTTAAACATTCCCAATGAAAAATTGAAATAGTTGTTAAGTAGACTAGTTGTTATGCTAGAATTCGTAATTCTCATTGAATTTGTCATTAATTAATAGGACTTCAAATATTGAATCCTAATACCGAGTATCCCCCCTTGTCATGCAAGGTGAGAAATTTAGTTGAGGAATCCAATATTGGGCTTTGGATTCCCCTCTTCTTCAATGGCTAAATGTTGAAAGGATCCATGTTGGAGATTTGGATTCTTTAGGTGGTATTTTTGTTTTTTTACCACTCGCCATCTTCATGTGAAACTTGTGGTTTATGGTTTACAACTAACCATTTTCACTTGAGGAATGGGATGGTTTTGGATGGCCAGTAACCAATTTGCTTTCAACATTTTGGTGGCTTTGGATGAACAAAAATCATTTTTTTTGAACAATGTGGTTGTTTTAGATTACCACAAAACATTTTCATCTGAATAAGTTGGTGGTTTAGATGACCATTAACCAATTTTATTTGAATAATGCAATGGTTTCTAAATTACCATTAACCATATTCACTTGATCATTTTATCCGCCCCCTGCTGAAGGCATCAAGGAGTTTCATTTTTCATTTTGACCCCCCTTTGAGATGTGGAGAGTAACATATTTTATTTTAGAGAACATATAAAGCTAGAACAAGGTCATTCCCAAAATCATATGGAACAATTGCTTGAAGGTTTTTATTATTTCCATTTCTGTTTTTTTTAGTGTCTTTACCGTTGCCTTGAATATGTGGTAACACTTATGAAGCTTCTTTACCTATAGATTCCATCTCCAAGAATTTCTCGATCCATAATCAACTAGTTTATTAACCTACTTATGCTTTCTACAGTTTTTTGATAAGTGATTTCTCTTCTCACAATGAAGAAAATGATGTAGATCAAAACACTAACTCTCCATTTGACAATATTTATCATTCATTTTCAAGATTATGAACATATTAAAGAAATAATTTTCTCACGAAATAAATTGACTTGGAGTAATTTGGAATTTGTAGGTTCTTTTCCTTAACATATCTCAAGCCATGTCAATTTGTATTGAATGATAACTCTTCCCAAGGTATGAAAAGAATCACAGAAGGACCATTCAATTGCCTGTTTATTTGTTTAGAGTTTCTTTTGTTGTTTTTCATGATGTCTTTATGTGATTCATTTGATGACTCATCTTCACTATATGAGTCCATATACATTAGATATTTAGTATCATAGTAAGCATCAACAACCTGTATTATGTCTTATGTATCACAACTCGTGTCAAACATTTGCATGATTTCATTTGTTTTGCATGCTACATCAAAATTTTCAATATGATCCTCTATATAATTCATTGCATCAATATTCTCTAATAAATCCTTTGTGTCATAACTTGCATCAACATTTGGGATGAGTATAATTAAAATAATATGTTCTTAGCTAGCTAGCTAGGGACGGTGAGTTATTATACCACCAATCAAGAGGATACCTTCATTGTGACACCAATTACCAAAATTATTGTATCGAAAACTAAATTAGATTTTTGTATGAGGTCCTTTCTGCCACAAATTTCATTTACCTTAGTTGTCGATGCTATATCAATTGATCTTGTTTTTCTCCTAATTTTATCTGAACAACATTAATGAGATGAACTTTCATATCTAAATCACATTCAATATTATTTGATAATTGTACTATATCAACCATGTGATCAATATTGTTTTTCTTTATTTTAATTCCCACTCAAGTGCTTTAATTTGTTTTTGCAATTGATAGTTTCATTCTCCCAAATCCTTCATTTCCTGAAATGCCTCTTGTGAAAACATTCCTCCCTTACACATTTTTCTCATGCTCACATGCCATGCTTGCTTGATTATATGCTTATGTGTCATGGTTACTTGTTTTAATGTCACCTTAGGGTGTTTGGTACTATCGACCATGCACCCTAAAGGATTTATTACAATGTATTCACTTACTTTAATTCCTTATTCAATTTCAAACATGTAACTTTATGATAAATCTTCTTGTAATTAATTTGAACAAGCAAGTAAAAGGTACCTTAGACCCCTTTATTCAATTTATGTGCATTTTGGGATATTAACGAAAGAATATGATTTTATTATCATACTCTCTCTGTAATAATAAAAGTGTTTGTTCAAGTATAATAAAGATATGACTTATTATGCTTTTTTCATCACAATTCCAAATTGCACTTGTAATTCAAAAAGAAACCACCACCTCTCTTCACACAATGTGTGTTTAAAAGATATTCATACGATACCTTTGACTTAATTTGACAAAGCCTTCAACCTTCTTTGACACCTTGAACCAATTTTAGCCCCATTTTTCGTATTCTTTGTCTTCTTTTTAGACTTGATTCTAGAGGGCTTAAAATGTTTTCATTGTGATATGCTTTATATAAAACCATTCAACCTGAAACCATTTACCAATTATAGAAACCTTTTCATGACTAACAATATAATAATGTTTCTTTTATTTGTAAATTTGGCATAACTAAAAATGATGATTTTTTACCTTTGGCATATGATATTGGGTGAATCACTACTATAGGACATGGCTTCCACAAGTGTGGATTGTCCCAAGGGTATAAAAAATCTTT
Organism: Pinus tabuliformis; assembly: GCA_031772625.1. NCBI lineage: Eukaryota > Viridiplantae > Streptophyta > Pinopsida > Pinales > Pinaceae > Pinus > Pinus tabuliformis. Next base: position 1,389,234,822 of record CM062804.1, read on the forward strand.
TTGGTGTTTCCTTCTATGTAGTGTTGTGTAGATAAGCCCTTTTTTCTTGATTAAAGTGCTACCTTCCTCCTATATACGTTTCCTCACATGGATCTATATATCAATTATTTAGATCCAAACACTATATACAAAAAGTAGCCAAGTTTCTCAACATAGGGATTCAACCCTAGATGTTTGTGCAAAGTAGATCAATACATCATGAAAAAGATATATATCCTTTGAGTGATGCATGGTTGGCGAATATTGGTCATGGGTGCACCTTCAAATATTTTAAAGAATATTTATGTAATGCATCCAAGGATTTGGAAATCACGTGACCATAAAATCACTTAAAAAAAGAAGATTGGTCATGGGTGCACTTTCAAATATTTTAAAGAATATTTATGTAATGCATACAAGTATTTGGAAATCACGTGACCATAAAATCACTTGAAAAAAGATTGGTCACTCATACCTTGTCAATTATTGGCTAGAATTAAAGAGGAGACATTTGGAACTATCATAGTTTGAATTGGTGAAAAACTAATTAGAGATTTATTGGTCAAGGTTTTGAATACTATTATAGGAAAATAGCTTTAAAGGTAGCTAGCGATTTAATTCCCACTCCACTTGGGTCCTATTCTCTGGAGATATGTTACCGTGTGTGGAAAAAAATTAAACATGTTGATAATCATGACGAGTAATTCACATAATCCAAAGGGGTAGGGAAATTTGAATATATTGATATTGAGGTGAATAGTGGTAGTCATTGTGATTTAATTGTGGGACTTACCCATAACAATCCTTCAAAGATACCAATTCACCACTTACAATGAAAAAAATATGGTTTTTAATCCCACAGGAAAAACAATATCACTTTAGTGAGTTTGCTATTCTGGGATAAATTCTTCTCGAGTGGTGTGTTCTGTGTAGTGGAAATTCAATTATTTTGTAGTGTCTATTTTGGATGTATCTCTACACCAAAGGTCAGGAAAAAGGATCTAATATATGGGTTGCAAATATTCCAACAAGAATATTATGAGGATTAATGATCAATCCCTATGATGGTCACTCATTGATATTTATACTTGTAAATATACAAAAAAATAATAGTAACTCGAAACAAAAAGTACAAGATAATATAATGTATGATATGCTCCAATTATCCTAAGAAAAGGCTTTATTAATTATATTGTCACCTCTCAGAAGGTTTGAATAAATTGTGATTCTCAGGACCTCATCCTTGGGAGGGTTTGTAAGAAATATTTTTTTTGTAGAAAATGATTCCTTCTCTCCAAAGCGAAAGTGATCCAAAATAGAAAAAGAAAGAAAAAATAAAGAGCTTCTAGTGGAGAAGATTTGAATGGCTTAGGATCAAAAGTTTGATGATGAAAATTAATTGTAGTGAGATGAGGAGAAAACCTATCTATTTACAATAAAATGCTATTTGTTTAAAAATTCTTCTATCAAATACATCACATTAAGATATTTGGTATCTTATTATTATTTGTGAGAGGAAAAAATCAGATTTAATGCTTATTGCTGTTTATTTAGGTAACTAACTAAAAAATAGTGATTTATTGAAGTAATTAATGGAAAAAAATCCATAAATAAATGATTTGTTAGATAATTTCCATTTTATTAGCAAAAATAGGTTGGAAATAATTCATAAATAATGATTTAATAATTTGTTTCCATAAGAATGTTTAAAAGACTAGTACATAATTAATAAATAAATTATTTACTAAATTATTTATAAGGAAACAATAATGTGAGTGAAAATATATTAAATTATTTTCACTTTAAGTGTGTAAAATTATGAGAATAATATAAATTTGAGGAATTTATGGGTTATTCTAATGTAAATGTGTTAATTAATGGAAATAACTTAGGAAAAGTGGTTCCTTGGGCTATTTCCTTAGGTGAAAGTGGGTTTTAATTTGTAGAATCCATAGTAACATTACGTATTTTGATCCACCTAATAATTTTGGCTATGTGATCACTTTTTGTGTGATAATATATTCCCACCTAGTGTATGGGTGTTGGGAGCACACCGTATGACTAAAAAACATTGCAGTGTTATTTCACTAGATACAAGAGGTGATCATGCAGAGAGACAGGGGGCATATTTTAAAGGATTCAAACCACAATAGGAGGAGGAAGTTTCCACTCATGAAAAAAGTGTCTCAAATTGGATGTACATGGTGTTAATTAGGAAGGGAGGACTACCCATAGCCTCCACAATAACTCAATATAAATAATAATGATGTTTCTATCAAAATGGGTATGTATAAAAGAATATATATTACATCAATTTGTTGGCATCAATGGGTAAGAAAATAATATAATCAAATACATAGTCCCATAAACATGTGCCTAAAATAAAATCGATAAGACTAATACAATAATTGCCATTGATTTGGGTGGATAACACCAAATGTCCCCATGCTAATGGGAGGGGGTGATACTAACTTCAGAAACCATGTTTAATCGGAAGCGACTCTAAAAATATGAATAATACAACTAAGGTAGGCTTATGTTTTGGGCACTAACAATGATAGATATCGAGTCAATCAAATATACTAAACTTCATCTAAGCTTCAATCATGAATTGTTGAAGGTCACGAATGTGAAGGGCTACCTAAGTACCAACCCCTACTCAGGTATACGAACATCTCACACATGTTGAGTGAATTTTGGTACAGTCTACTGAAGAAATGGATCATTAACTGTATGATTCTTGATCATATTATAATGGGTTGAGGTTGAGCACATGACAAATAACCAATTTGATGGGAACCAAGGTATTCCTATACTTTATTTGAGGCACCCATCAATGACTAAAATGGATTCAGTGTACACCCTATAGGCAATTCCCATGGAATACACATGCTAAAGTAAATATAGGAAGGATCATCAAAGTTGAGGGAATGAAGAGTCCTCAAGCATGGCATGAGATACATAGTATAATGTTATTGACAAAGACTGAAACCACTGGTGGAAAGAATAGTATAGTGTGAAAAATGATGAGTTCCATTGTTAGAGAATAACATGCAAGGTTGGCCTAACAATAATTGAAAACAATCCACTAGGAATAGTTAATTACTAGGACATAGGATTTTCAAAGACATTTGAGTAAACCAATGCGACTTTCGGAGTTCAGATCTTAGTAATACTGGATGGGTATTACAAAAAGAGTGGATGAAATATAGTAATACGATTCAATGTTGTTTTGAACAATGTCCATGGGACATAATGTTGACTAATACCTATTTCTATGAATAAGGGTTACTCAATGATCCTACCACTAATTGAATAAGATACAAGTGGTAGAAGGCCCCCTTGGAGTAAAACAAGAAATTATAAAGGGGGGGATTCTAGGGAAATATGGTTTGTAATATCAAAATGAGAAATGAAAGCGGTGTGGGCTCTAATATGAAGGTAAACCAAACTCCTAATCCACGTGGGTTTGAATAGCATGGGCACTAAAATGCAAAATGATTAAGAGGGTTGGAGTGCCCATATGAGGAGGGTTGTAACACCTGATAAATTTAAAATGCAAGAGATGGATGGAATGATCCATCTATAAAAGTGTGGGGGTTCCTAAGGTGATTCTCAATGAATTATGGGTAAATTAAATGAAGGAGGAAATGTTTCTTATATGTGAAATGCCATAGGCAATGGGTCCAAAGGAGGCCCTATAAACATCAGTAAAATGGTTTACTCATGAAACAATTCCACACATGACTCAATAGGTACAAACATAAGGTGTTGAGGGAGTAAGAGAGACAAATATAGAGAAATTCTATTTGAAAATAATGGGACTTGACACCTCATGAAAAAACTAGCTTCTCGATGAAGTATCAAATTGGATAAAATGAAGGAAGACCCATATTAGGGATCGAAAATATATTTATAATAGTGATAATGCTCCACCAAATGGATTTAGGATGAGAAATTAATGTCCAAGTGAAAAATTTTGGATTCTTTTATAAATATATTTTCCCTCCAATTCAAAGTCATTTGTGCATTAGCTTGAGGAGAGCTTGGAGAGGAAGATGCCCTAAACTATGGAAATGAGTGGAATTAATATTTGTGAATTTTAGGTAGCAAGGAATCAAAGAAAGAAAGGATTAAGAGATAAACTACCAAAGGAGGTCTAGAGTGATCCCCTCCTCCAACCTCCCCCCCGCCCACTAAGTAAAACATGGGAACCAAATGGTAAGTGAGGAATTGCATAGAAAATAATATTTCAATATATGGTATTGATCATCTACTATATGCAATGTGTAGATGGATTTATGGAGAGGCTAGTGGGAGAGACTACCCAAGGAATGAGAGGATAATGAAACTTACCTAGACCTTTGCAACATATGCTAAGATTAGATAGTGAGAAAATGAGAAGGCTTTCCAAGGGTCCTTCATGCATCATATGTTTCCCTCTAGCAGATGATTATGGAGGGGATTTGAGTACGAAAATGTGGGAATGATGCCCCTTGCTACATGTATATGTATCATTCTAAGATAATTCCCTAAGTGGTGGTGATATGCATATGCACTAGGGATGAAACATTGAAAATTATGTCAAGTTTTTGGAATTTTTCCCCAATACGAGGATGACTAAATAGAGGGAAAGCATTTCTGGAAGGTTTTAGCATACTATGGACATGCCACATGCATCTAGAGTTATGGGGTTTGAATTTCTTTTTTATGGCCATACTATATGATGGTATATGTAATTTGATTATGCACATTTCCATGTTTTCTATCATTTCCATATTACGAATTCCGTTGTCTTCTGGATATGGATGCAATATGCAGTAGGAGAATAACAGTGGTGGAGTGCCACTCTATCTTGGTAATGCTTACATGAGTCAAACTGAATAGAATTTTGGGTTCACAAAGAGGTGTTACCATGCCAAGAAATGGCTTTGGATATGGTGAAAAAATTCTCTCTATGATGAGACTAGGATTCAAAAACAAAATTATAGAAGGGTTCATATATAAAGGAAAAGAGTAGTAATAATTAGGTGGATCATCCTCAAAGTGATATATAGTAATATCTAACTCTATAATTTCATTGAAAAGGGTATGACTAATGGTACTAGAGTCTATACTTATACATGGAATTTCAGGCTTTGGGTGATGTCTCATTTTGGACCCTCAACAATGTATGTCCCCTTACACAAAACTTGATTGCAAATGTAATGGCCACAAGAAGGATGTGGTCCAAATTTATTGGTTTGAAGTAAGGGGTTTCTTCTCTAATATACTTGAATAAATGAAGTGTTTTGATTCCATAACATATTGGATGGATGGATTTGGTTGCTAGGGTAAAAAGTAGGAATGATGCTACATATTGTCCCATAGATAGTTTGGTATGGTAAAGGACTCCATAATGTCCTCATAAAAAATAAAGACAAAATGTGAGATTGTAAGAAACAACATGAGATAACTGATTAATGGGGTTTTAATCATCATCATGAGTTACATGGTTCACATGCATCACATATATAGTGTTAGCCCATAAATTAAGGAGTTATTTCTCCAGAGATCTTCACTAAATATCTATCAGACATTGTTTGAGATGATCAAACTAAATCACTATTTTCAATGTCATAACCATCATATAAATACTAGATACAAATGGATATGTGACCATATATTTACCCTCACAAGATGATGTCAATTATATACATGACTTTTGCAGTTGGATTGCCTACTTCAACCCACAAATCCCACTCCAAATTCTAGATCTGATCTTCTACACACAAAAACAAAGACACAAGTACAAGTTTTCCCTCCAGAGAAGGAATATTAACATGCGGAAATAACTTAATGCAACAATGTGATCAAGATGGTCATATCATAAAAATAAAATAGAGAAGGAAATAACCTACAGTAATTAATATCATAAACATAAAATATAGAAGGAAATAACCTACATTTATTCATATCATAAAAAAAGAGTACAAGAAAATATATCTCAATCATAGTTTGAACTCTCCTCTAGTCCCTTGGCTTCCCTCTTCCCCTACCTTACTAGAAAACTGAGCTAATATAACATGGAAGGAAGAAATATTGTCACAATATTTCACCAGCAGAACTGAGAAATCTATGGCACTCTCCCTCTCACCCTCAAACTTGAGTCAGTCTCACTAAATAGTCCTTCCCTAGATCTAAGAGGATATATCTAGAGGATTATTCTATAATTTTGATCTACATTTCTCCAAAGATTTAGGAAAGGTACATGAACAGGTGGTAGGATGTATGATGGGAATAGATCAATGGGCATTAACATGCTAGGATTTTGGGATAAATGGGATATTAGGTGAGCATAGAAAAGGAGAAAGAGAAGCACATTCAGGCCAACAATTTCAGAGGGTTAACACTAGGTTTCTATGGCTGAAATAAGGTGGGGAAAATGGTTATAACAAATTTCCCCAATGCAAGAGGCTAGGAAAAGAATGATGACCAAAATTCATTACGAAATGATAGATCAAAATGTAAGGAAGGAATCCAAAGCAAGGAATCATATACAGTTACGAGATAAAATCCTTAAGGCTAAGTTGATAGCCCTAAAAGTGTGGAAGTAAATAAACAACAAATAAAACTCATTGTATCATATAACTTGCTTAGAGCTTACAAATTTAGTAATAGATACATATAGGTGAGTCCTACATTTGACATAGATCCAAAGGGTCCAAACCCTCATTATCACTCCAAAGGTGTAGACCTGCAATGCAAGAAATGAACTAATGAGAAGAAAATAAAATTCAAAGAATACAAAGTGATATATTATATAATAGTTGATCAATTATTGAGTGAGATAATCATAACAATGTCATATGAAAAAACAAATTGGAAGGAAATAAAATGCATTTCTTTATTAACATTTGTAGCACAATTGTAGTTCCACTATTACATGATCCTTGTTGCAGGTGTTGAATTGAACCTTCATCTAGATCATTCCTTCCTATGCCACTGAAGGTCTTCTCATCCAACAAATTCCCTAAGAGTGTGAGATTAAAGGGCTCAACTCTACAACATGGAAATTAGGGTTTCTAAAAGAAAGGAGAGTGCTTAAAAGCATGGGAATAATATACTTGTTCATGGAATTTTTTTCCAAATTTTGGATGCAAAGGAAAATCATGAATGGTTGCTCCACCCAAGGTGTGTATAAATACCACTAGAAATTTCTTTGGATGGCTATGACACGAGCTATAATGGGTGGCTTTTAGTGTAACTTGTAAACCCTACATGGAAAATCACATTTTATATATATGTTTATTGCATTTTAAGGCACACTATTAGGAAACCAACCCACAAAAAGATAAAAAGATAGATCAATGCCTTAGAATTCAGCCTCTTCGAGGGGGAAACCTCCTTTACATTACAGAAATGAAAAATTCTTGGATGATTCAAATGACAAAACCTCCTTTCTATATATAGGAGTCTAAGGGGACACAATATAACCAAGCCGACCTAACAATAATAATATAAAGGCACAAAAATAACAATAGTGGGATTCTATGGGGCACAATAATAACAATATGGGGACAATAGGGGCACAACAATAACAATAAGGGATACAATGACAATAGTAATGGGGGAATCACTAGTATTATAGGGACCTAACATACCCCTCTCCTTCAAAAAAGTGTTGTCCTCAACACTTGAGTAGTTATGGGTTCTTCTGTATAAAATTCTCATCCTCCCATGTGGAATCTTCAACAGGTAAGTTCTTCCACTTGATGAGATACTCTAAAATTGATCGATTTTGTAGCTGTCCAGTTCTTGTTTCTTTGACTGCTTCAGGTTCCAATATGTTTTTTCCTTCCTCATTAAGTTATGGCATATTGTTTGAACTGGAATATTGTCACTTATAACCTTCTTTAAGCATGAAACATGGAAAACTAGGTGCACTCGGGAAGCTGTAGGAAGTTCCAATTTGTATGCCATAGTACCTATATTTTGCAACACATTGTATGGACCATCATACTTTGGTGATAATTTATTATCCTTCTTAGCTTGCTTGAGGGACATTTTTTTACATGGTTATAGCTGTAGGAATACATAATCACCTACATCAGAACTTCTTTTGATGTGATGTTCATCTGCTTGCCATTTCATTCTATTCTGCACCAAGGTAAGGTTATCCTTTAAGAGTTTGAGAACTTGTTGCTGATGCCCGATTTGATCTTCCACTGCTTGAACCTTAGAATTTTCTCTTATATATGATGTGATGGATGGTGGATGATATCCATAAAGTGCCATAAATGGGGTCATTTTTGTTGCAGTATGGAAGGAAGTGTTATACCACCATTTAGCCAGAGGCAACCATTTGACCCATTGTGTCTGTTTATGAGATACAAAGCAACGAAGATATCCTTCCAAACATTTGTTTACTATCCCAGTTTGCCCATCAAATTGAGGATGATAAGATGAGCTATGAGCTAGCTGAGTCCCAAGACAGGAAAGTAAGTCTGTCCGAAACTTTCCAGTGAAAATGGGATCTCTGTTTCTTACAATAATCTTTGGGTTCCCATGTAGTTTTTGAATTGTTTCCATAAATGTAGTAGAAACTGTGCTTGCTTTAAATGGATGAGATAATGCAAAAATGTGTGCATACTTGGTAAGTCTGTCAACTACCACCATGATAACACTCTTTCCTTTGGACTTGGGTAAACTTGTGATAAAATCCATTGAAACATCCTCCCAACATTGGCTTGGAATGGATAAGGGTTGTAATAGTCTTAGGGTCTTCATTGTTTCAACTTCATTTTGTTGGCGAAACAAACATTCTGCCACAAACTTTTGAATATCCGATTTAAGGCCATCTCAAAAAAAATCCTTCTTAACCCTGTGGTAGGTTTTTAGAAATCCTGAGTGCCTTCCTAAGGGAGAGGTGTGCAATTCCATAAGAATATTTTGTTTGAGTTGGGAATTCTTACATAGGTATAACCGATCCTTGTACCATAACGAATCATTTTTCCAGCTAAATGTATTAGATGTACTTGGATCTTGTTGTATCTTTTGAATGAGGGCCCACACTTCCTTGTCATTCTTCCATTCAACCCTTGCCTTGTTTATCCAATCTAGTTGGATAATAGAAATGGCACAAAGAAATGCTTCCACATCCTCATCCTTTCTTGAGAGTGCATCTGCCACAACATTTTGCTTCCATTTTTTGTAGATGATTTCAAAGTCATAGCCCAACATCTTTGTGACCTATTTTTGTTGCTCTTCTAAAGATAATCTTTGTTCCAAAAAGTATTTAAGACTATCATGATCTGTTTCTAACTTGAAGTGTCTTCCCATTAGGTAGGGTCGCCATTTCTTAAGTGCATGTAGTATTGCCAGCTTTTCCTTCTCATAAATAGCTTTGTGTAAATACTTTCCTTTGATTGGATGAATTTCGAAAGAAATGGGTCTTTGTTCTTGCATTAAAATAGCACCAATTCAATTTCCTAAGGCATCACATTCCACAATAAAGGTTTTTGTGAAGTCCGGTGTAGCTAAGAGTGGTTCTTGGAATATTTTCTCTTTAAGATGTTCAAAGGCTTTTGTTGCTTTTTGTTTCCATGAGAATGTGTCTTTCTTCAATAATGTTGTTAGAGGTGCTGCTATTCTCCCATAATTCTTAACAAACTTGCGATAATACCCTGTGAACCTGAGAAATCCTCGTAGATTCTTTATGGATGTGGGGATTTTCCATTCCTTAATGGTTTTAATTTTGCTAGGGTCTACCTTAACACCTTCATGAGATAAAATATGACCCATATATTCTACCTCTTGCACTCCAAAGAAACATTTGGACATTTTTTCATATAATTGTTTCTCCTCCAATAGTTTGAGCATCATGTCAACATCAAAAAATACTAACACAAATTTTCTAAGGAAGGGTTTGAAAATGGAATTCATCAAACCTTGAAATGTAGAAGGTGCATTAGTAAGGCCAAAAGGCATGACCAAAAATTCATGATGACCCTCATGAGTTCTAAATGTTGTTTTTGGAATGTTTTCAGTCTTCATTCTGATTTGATGATATCTTGAACAAAGATCCAACTTGGTGAAGTAAATTAATCCATGCAATTCATCCAATAATTCATCAATGACAAGAATGGGCAATTTATCTTTAATAGTGAGCTTGTTGAGCTCCCTATAATCTGGACACATGCGCCATAATCCATCCTTCTTATGAACCAATACTACTAGAGGAGAGAAAGAACTTTGACTAGGTTGAATTATACCAGCCTCTAGCATTTCTACAACCATACGTTAAATTTCACTCTTTTAGACATAGGGATATTTGTAAGACCTGATGTTTGCAAGAACACTTCCTGGAATCAGATTTATAGCATGGTCATGATCACAAATAGGTGGGAGGCCTTTGGGAGTCTCAAATACCTTGGAATGATTGTCCAAGACTTTTTGGAGATCTGGAGAAATGGATGATTTCGATGTGGGAACCTCTAGTGAAAATAATTTTGTAATTATTCCTCATTTTTCTTTCTTTAGAAGCTTTGTCATTCCATTAGAGTTGATTATCGTTCCCGGTTTCCTTGCGATACCCCTTAATTCAATTTCCTTTCCTTTTGAATAAAATTTCATGAAAGGTTCTTGAAAAATAAAATCTATTGTACCCAAGGATTGTAGCCATTGGACTCCTAGTACAACATCAGCACTAACCATTGGAATGTAAAGCATTGGGCTATTCAATACATTTTCTCCCATGGATAGCTTGATATTATGGTACTTTCCTAAGCAATTTATGGTTCCTCCACTTGCAACCATCACTTGATACTCTGGTGCTGGATTTAGGAAGCAATTCAATTCTTTGGCTAACTTATAATGAATAAAATTATAGGTACTTCTTGAATCAATCAACACCATTACCTTTTTCTTCTTGATATACCCTTCTATCTTGATAACTTGAGGAGTGGTAATTCCAGCCAATGCATTACAAGACATAGTTGGATCATTTCTTCTTTTTATAGGGTTTGTTCTTGGTGTATATCGTCTTCTTTTGATGTTTCTTGTTCCTTTTCTTCCTCCTCTTCACAATATATGTAAAATAATTTCTTCTTGGCGCACTTATGACCTTTAGTGTATTTGCTATCACAGCTGTAACAAAGCCCTTTTTCTCTTTTTTCTTCCAATTGTTGTGGTGTCAACCTTGTAGGTTGTGGATGGCTAGGGGCAGCAACACTTCCATCTTTATGAATGTGAGTGGTAGGATTCCTTGTTGCCATAATTTTGATTTCCATTTTTCTTGCCAACCTAAATGCCTTCTCCAATGAATCTGGTTCCAAAAGGCAAACCTCATGTTGGATGTTATCTTTTAAAGTCCCTATGAACATATCAATCCTATGCTCCTCTGGAATATATTTTACCCTTATATTCAATTTTTGGAAGTCCTCAATGTGCTCCATCATTGAACCCTTTTGTTTGAGATTTATCAATTGGCTAAAAAAAGTGTTGCTTTTTGTATCCTCATAATGTGCTATCATTTCATCCATAAAAATAGACCAAGTGACGATTTGTTTACGAGAGCAAAGCCATTGATACCATACAAACTGATTTGGTTCCAAATATAAAGTTGCAATGCATACCTTTTGTGTGTTTTACACATTATGGAGATCGAAAAATTGCTCCATCTGTAGTATCCATGTTTCGGGATCATTGCCATCAAACTTCCTCATATCGATCTTTGGAACATGATGGTTCTTCGATCCAATGTTAGAGTCTATTAAATCATGATTAACATTTATTTTTTTCTCATCATGAGTTTCCTTTACTACCCTTTCACCATTAGTATGCATTTCTTGTAGAAACTTTGTCAAATCTATCTTCAAATATTCCATGCCTGTCCTCAAATCTGTCTTCAAATAGTCCATCTTAGCTTCCACACCATCCATATTAGCTTCTACGCCATCCATCTTAGCTTCCACACCATTCATCTTAGCTTCTACGTCTTTCTTTCAACCATCCATCTTAGCTTCCACACCATTCATCTTAGCTTCTATGCCTTTCTTTAAACCATCCATCTTAGCTTCCACACCTTTCTTTAAACCATCCATCTTAGCTTCTACGTATTTCTTTAAATCATCCATCTTAGCTTCTGTTACTTTTTCTGTGAGTGACATTTGTTGTACTTGGTCTTGTAATTTTGATATATCATGTTTCATTTCTTCCTCTTCTTCATGAGTCATGCTAGAGCTTTCAAGTTGCGTACTAGGTGTTTCCATTTTCTTTCTTCATGGCATCAATTATCGATAATAATGCTTCACTATGCCCTTCGAATTCCTTCAAACTAATTTTTCAAACCAAGCTTATGCAAAAATTGAAAAAAAAATTACACACCCTTTTCTTCACTTTGTAGGAGCCTGATATTGAATCTGATGTATTTTTGTAATTTCAACTCTTCCAATTATGAAATTGCGACCTGCTGTAGCCCTCTGTGTCTTGTTTCCAGTGCCACCAATCTGATCAAAATTGGATTCTCTAAGAAATATTTATGCAAAATCTCCCAAGATGGCCTGATTATATACCTTTTCAGAAGAGCGGACTTGTATGAAGTTCCTTGTGTCACTTTTTTGACCTTTGGATCTGGAAAATATAGACAAGAAACTACAGTCTATCCTCTTTCTATGACTTCTTACGAAATTTCAATCTGATGCTTAGAGAGATAGCTATGACGATTTTCCCACGATTACCTATTTGGAATGTAATTTGGGGGTTTGCAAAAACCATAACTTCCTCAGAATATATCTCTGAAAATATATCTCTGAAAATACTGCGAGACAGGATCTGAAATTCGGAACCAAGCTTTAGACCGATTTCTTCTCAACTGGGCTTTTTTTTATCTTCTGAAACTTTGTAAACATAGAGTTATATCGAAATCCCACAATGACCTGTTTTAGCTTAAAGTCTGGATCTTGCAAAAACCCTTACTTCCTCAGATCATATCTATGAAAATATAGTGATACAAGCTCTAACATTTGGACCCGAGGTTCAGCACGATTTCATTTCAAATGGGTTTTTTGTTTTGCTTCTAAAACGATGCAAAAAAAAGGTTATAGCGAAATTTCCACAATGACCTATTTGGAGCAATGAAACCCTAGAATCCAAAGCTCTGATACCAAATGTTAGGAAACCATCTCATAAAAAGATAAAAATATAGATCAACACCTTAGAATTCAGCCTCTTCGAGGGGGAAACCTCCTTTAAATTACACAAATAAATAATTCTTGGATGATTCAAATGAAAAAATCTCCTTTCTATATATAGGAATCTAAGGGGACACAATATAACCGAGCCGGCCTAACAATAATAATATAAAGGCACAAAAATAACAATAGTGGAATTCTATGGGGCACAATAATAAAAATATGGGGACAATAGGGGCACAACAATAACAATAAGGGATACAATGACAATAGTAATGGGGGAATCACTAGTATTATAGGGACCTAACACACACATGGGTTTCTTCGGGAGGACCCACACACACACACACACACATATGTATATGTGTGTGTTTTATATGTGGGAAGCTCACGTATAGAATCTGAAAAATTCATTTTTAAGATAAATTTAGGTTTTCATAAGAAAAATGGGATGTTTTGCCTATCTAATAAGTCAATCTAAAGATAAGTGTGGGAAAAGATGCTAGAAGATATGTCCCCTAATGTATGATGTTAGAATGGGGTCTAATGACTATTATTAATTACGTATATACATATAAGTATGAATAAGGAGGGCCTAGGAGGATATCACCAAATTTAGGACCAGTCAATACCTCTAGAAGGAATCATAAAAAAAAATTCATATCTGATGTTTGAATATCGATGATCATAGGAAGGAAAGCATGGCCATTTTTCAAGTTCACGGTAGATCCATAATGACATATATAAATTATGACAATAATTATCTGAAAAAAGTAGACCATAGTTGTGAACAAGACACACTGGAGCTATGTCTTAGTATCATATAGGGGTATGTTTGCAACAAAGTGCAGTTGACAGTTGTTCCCCCACTCAATTACCAAAGTCATGTACAAATTAATAACACTATCCAAAAACTCAAGTGTCAACACATAGGATGCTATTGAACTAAGAGAAGTGTAGGATGGATGTCACTGGTGGGAACTAAAGAAGTTGTCAACTAAACATGGATGTTGACACAAACTAAGGTCTTCAAAATCGATTTCCCATGGTACATTTATACACTATGGGAATAGATGAGATAAATTTTAACATGTGAGAAATTATTTGATTACGAGTCATTGATCTACACCATGAAAAAAATACATGACTACTCATCCATAATGATAATGGATATCAAGGAAACAAGTACAATCTAATGAGTGTGAATGAATGTATTGAAGTCAAACACTTGAAATAATATATGAATAAAGGGGCATTGATGTATTCCCATTTTCAATAGCAACAAAATATTACACTGATGACTATGAACCCCGTACTACTAAAAATAATTGTAGACCTTATTCCAAGAGAAATGAGTTTGAGTCAATTGGTAAAGATCCAATGGATGGATGGTATTATGGAATCCCCAACCAACTAATGCAAGTGTAACCAAAAGGCTAATTATTTGGAAGAACTAGGATAAAGATCTTGAGTGAACAATCGTGAAGTATGTCTCTTTCAACCACCAAATTGAATGGCACATAGAAGAGGCCCTCTAAATACCAACCAGTAATGCAAGTTGTTAACAGAGATGAACAATCCATCAATAAGGTCAATTAGAAACCATTGTATTATATGAATCCCAATGTGTGTTAGGTACTTGTAATACTAGTGTAGCTCCCTTATTGTTATTGGTAATGTAGCCCCAATATTGTTATTGTTGTGCCCTTACATTATTATTTTTATGTAGGATTTGATTATATTATGACCCCTTAGATTCCAATATATAGAATGGAGGTCTTGTCATTTGAATCATCCAAGAATTGTTCATTTATGTGATACAAAATATGTTTCCCCTTCAAATATTCTATTTCTCAAGTCTCTGATATATATTTTCTTCTATTTTATGATCTGGTTGCATAACATTTCGCACTAGAGCTTTGGATTCTAGGGTTTTTCTCCTTCAAACAGGTCATGTTGGAATTTTAGCTATAACATTTTTTTCCTATGAGGATTGAGAAGCTTAAATTGCAACCACATCGATCTAGAATCCTGGTGAACTTTGTATATGAATTTAAAATCTTGTTTCACTATATTTTCAGAGATATGATCCAAGGAAGTTAGGGTTTTTGTAGGATCCAGAATTCGGTCTCAAATAGGTGACCTTGGGAAAATCCTGATAACTTTCTCTCTAAGCATCATATTTGAATTTTATAAAATGTGCATGAAAGTGCATAGATAGTAGTTTTTCATATATCATTTTTAGAGCTGAAAACTTAAACAATGACAGGTTTAATTCTATACAACTCCACTCCAATGAACTTGTCCATAATCAAGGAATTGTGGGAGATTGGGAATAACGTTATGTTGGAGAATCAAAGTTTGTTATGAATTGTGGCATTGGAAAGAAGACTCAGAAGGATACCATAGGACAAAATTTCAGACCTTCGAGATATGAAATTACAGAGGTACAATAGTTTTAATATCGAGCTCCTAAAAAACAAGAAAAAAGTGTGTATTTTTTAAAACTTTTGCATAAATTTTGTTTGAAAAATACATTTGATGTGATTCAAAGGGCATAGTGAAGTATAAATATAATTTTTTGATTCCAAAATTCCTCAAAGAAAAAAAATCGACACACCTAGGAAGAAACTAGAAATCTCTTATATGGTGCTTGACAAAGAGGAAGAAATGCAACATGGTATATAATAATTACAAGACCAAGTGAAACAAATTTCTCTCTCGCAAAGAGTAACCAAAAATGAATTGGAAGCAACAATGAATGTTAAGACCAATGGTTGAAAAGGGAACATGAATGGTTTAAGATAAAAAATATAAAGAGAAATGGAAGGTTTGAAGGATGGCTTAAAGGAAGAAATGGAAGGTTTTACAAAGTTGCTACAAGAAATGTTTCCTACTGGTGACAAGGTACTCCACGAAACTCATGATGAAATCAAAAGGAATATTAATCATGATTTTAGAGACTCTAACTTTCGAATGAAGACTAACCACATTCTAAAGATCGATATGAGGAAGATTTATGGCAAGGGTCCTGTAACATGGATACGACATATGGAGTAATTATTTGATCTACCTAATGTGTTGAACAGACAAAAGGTATTCATTGAACCTTTATATTTAGAACATAATTTGTTACTGTTATATCGATAAATTTGTTATCGTAAATAAATTGTCACTTGCATAATTTTTGTGGAAGACTTGATTGCACATTATGAGGATACAAAGAGTAATACCTTATTTATCCAATTGATAAATCTCAAACAAAAGGGTTCAATGGTGGAGCACATTTAGGAATTCCAAAAATTGAACATCAAGGTATATTATATTCTGAAGCAACATAGGATGGATGTTTTCATAGGAACTTTAAAGGATAACATCCAACATGAGGTTCACCTTTGGGAACTTGATTTATTGGAGAAGGCATTCAAGGTGGAAAGAAAAGTTGAAAGAAAAATTATGTCAACAAGGAAGTCTACCACTCATAACTATATATATGGAAGTGTTGTTGGTACTAGCCTTCCACAACCTATAAGGTTGACACCAAAATAATTGGAGGAAGAAAGATCAAAATGGATTTTTTATAGCTATGATAGAAAATATACTAAAGGGCATAAGTGTGCTGAGAAGAAACTATTTTACATAGATTATGAAGAGGAGTAATAAAAGGAATAAGGAGCACCAAAAGAAGAGGATATACACCAAGAACCAAGCCCAGAATAAGAAGAAATGAATCTAGTGATATCTTGTAATGCATTGGTGGGAGTTACCACTCTTCAAATTACCAAGATAGAAGAATATATCAAGAATAAAAAGGTAATAGTGTTGATCGATTTGGGTAGTACCCATAATTTTATTCATTGTAAGATAGCTAAGAAATTGAATTCCTTTCTATATCCATCACTAGAGTGTCAAGTTATGGTTACAAAAGGAGGAACTATAAATTTCATTGGAAAGTTCCATAATATCAAGATAACCATGGAAGAATATGTATTGAATAGTCCAATTCTTCCCATTCCAATGGGTCATGTTGATATTGTACTAGGAGTCTAATGGGTACAATCTTTGGGAATGATAGCTTTTAATTTTCAAGAACTTTTCTTGAAATTTCCTGGGAAGGAAAGGAAATTTAATTAATGGGCATCATAGGGAAACTAGATAAGATAATTGGCTTTAATGGCTTGACAATGCTTTTAAAGGAAGACAACTAGGCATAATTGCACATATATTCTCATTAGATGTTCAAAGATCTAAATCATTCATTTCTCTAGATCTCCAAAGAATCTTGGACAATCATTCAAAGGTATTTGAGAATTCTAAAGGCCTCCCACCTATTCATGATCATGATCATGCCTTTCACTTGATTCCAGGAAGAGTTCCTCCAAACATTAGGCCTTACAAATATCCTTATGCCCAAAAGAGTGAAATTGAATGTATGGTTGTAGAAATATTAGAGGTCGATATAATTCAACCGAGCCAAAGTTATTTCTCTACTCCTGTAGTATTGGTGCAAAATAACTATGGATCATGGGGTATGTGTCTAGATTATATAGAGATCAACAAAATCACTATTAAAGATAAATTTCCCATTCCTATCATTGATGCATTTCTAGAATAATTACATGGAGCAATTTACTTCACCAAGCTAGATCTTCATTCAGTATATCATCAAATTAGAATGAAGACTAAAGACGTTCTAAAAACAACATTCAAAACTCATGAAGTTTATTATGAATTTTTGGTCATGCCTTTTGGCCTTACTAATGCACCTTCCACATTTCAAGGTTTAATGAATTCCATTTTCAAACCCAAAAGAAAATTTTTGTTAGTATTCTTTCATGATATACTAATCCACAACAAGTCTTGGAAGGATCATGTTCAACCTATTCACAAGGTGGTCAAACTTTTGGAGGAGAAACAATTATATGGGAAAACCTCGAAATCTTTCTTTGGAGTACAAGAAGTGGAATATTTCGGTCATATTGTATCCCATGAGGGTGTTAAGGAAAACTATAACATAATTGAAGCCATTAAGGAATGGAAAATCCCCAAAACCCTAAATCATCTTCAAGGATTTCTCGGGTTGATAGGGTATTATCACAATTTCTTTAAGAATTATGGGAGAATATTACTGTCTCTAACAACATTTCTAAAGAAAGATGCATTTTCTTGGACTCCTGAAGAAACTAAGGCGTTTGAAAATATTAAAGAGAAAATGTGCCAAGCATCAGTCTTAGCTACACTAGAATTCACAAAAGCCTTTATTGTGGAATGTCATGCCTCAGGAAATGGAATTGGTGTTTTTTTAATGCAAGAAGGAAGACCCATTCCTTTTGAAATTCATCTAATCAAGGGAAAGTATTTACACAAACCTATTTATGATAACGAAATGTTGGAAATACTACATGCACTAAAGAAGTGACGACCTTACCTAATAGGAAGACACTTCAAGGTGAAAAAGGATCATGATAGTCTTAAATACTTTTTGGAACAAATATTATGTTCAGAAGAGTAACAAAAATGGGTCACAAAGATGTTAGGTTATGACTTTGAAATAATCTACAAAAAAGGGAAGCAAAATGTTGTTGTAGATGCACTCTTAAGAAGGGATGAGGATGTGGAAGCATTGCTTTGTGCCATTTCTATTATCCAACCTTATTAGATAAATGAAACAAGGAATGAATGGAAGAATGATGATTAGGTGTGGACACTCATTCAAAATTTGCAGTAAGATTTGAGTACATCTAGTACATTTATCTAAAAATATAATTCATTAAGGTACAAATATCGTTTATATCTATGTAAGAATTCTCAACTCAAATATATTTTGGAATTGCACACCTCCCCATTAGGAGGGAATTCATGAATTTTAAAAGCTTACCACAAGGTCAAGAAGGATTTTTTTTTGGATGGTCATAAACCTAATATTCAAAATTTTATGTCAGAATGTTTGGTTTTCCAACAAAATAAAGTTGAGATGATTAAGACTCTCGGTCTCCTATAACCTTTAGCCATTCCAAGTCATCATTTGGATGAGGTCTCAATGGATTTTATCATAGGTTTACCCAAGTCTGAAGGAAAGAGTGTCATTATGGTGGTAATTGATAGACTTACCAAGTATGCACACTTTTGTGCATTATCTCATCCTCTTAAAGCCAGTACAGGTGTTGCTGTAGTTATAGAAATAATTAAAAAGCTACATGGACATAATTATTTTCACTATAAATTTTTAGACATAATTATTTTCTTGTCTTGGTACTTAATTATCTCATAGCACATCTCATCATCCTCAATCTGATGGACAAGCTGAGATAGTGAACAAATGTTTGGAAGGATATCTGTGTTTCTTTATATCTAATAAACAAACACAATGGGTCAAGTGCTTACCTTTGGCTGAATGGTGGCATAACGCTTCCTTCCATACTGCAACAAAAGTGACCCCATTTATGGAACTTTATCAATATCATCCACCGTCCATCACATCATCTTTAAGAGACAATTCCAGGGTTCAAGCATTGGAAAATCACATCGAGCATCAACAACAAGTTCTCCATCCCTTAAAGGATAACCTCACTCTTGTGCATAATAGAATGAACCAACAAGTAGATCAACATTGCAGTGAAAGAAGTTTTGATGTAGATGATTGGGTATTTTTATAGCTACAACCATACAAACAAATGTCCCTCAAGCAAGCTAAGAAGGATAATAAATTATCACCCAAGTACTATGGTCCTTACAAGGTGTTGAAAAATATTGGAACTATGGCATAAAAATTTGAATTGCACGAATCTTCTCAAGTACACCCAATTTTCCATGTTTCATGCTTATAATACATTATCAGTGACAAGATTCTTATTTAAAAAACATTTCCAGAACTTGATGAAGAAGGGAAAATCATATTGAAGCCTAAAGAAGTCACGAAAGCAATAACCTGACAACTACAAAATCGATAAATTTCAAAGTATCTCATTAAAAGAATTTATCTACTGAAGATTTTACAAGGGAGGATAGAATTTTATACAAAAGCATACATAATTACTCAAGCATTAAGGACAACACTTTTTTTTAAGGAGATGGGAATCTTATGTCCCTATAATACTAGTGTAGCCCCCTTATTGTTATTGGTAATGTATTCCCCATACTGTTATTATTATGCCACATAGAAGCCCATTATTTTTATTGTTGTGCCCTTAGATTATTATTGCTATGTAGGTTTTGATTATATTGTGACCCCTTAGACTCTTATATATAGAAAGGAGGTCTTGTCATTTGTAACATCCAAGAATTTTTCATTTATGTGATGTAAGGAAGTTGTTTCCCCCTTAAAGAGGATATTTCTCAAGTCATTGATCTATCTTTTCTTCTGTTTTGTGGAGCTAGTTTCATAACAATGTGTGATAATAGAAGTTGATGTAGAACATAATGGAACCCACCCTGTGAAATACCAATACTATAAATCAATGTTGGGCATAAGGTCACCTACTTGTCCCCTCTTTCTTTAATATTTATTTTTTTTTCCTTTTTCATATTATAAAATCTTGAAAAAGAATAAAATAATTCTTTTAGTACAATAGAGGGAACAAGTGTCACAAGGAACCTAAATAGTTCTACTGTTTGGAACATTCCAATGCTTAATGAAACAAAATGCATTTAGGATATGGAAATCAAGGGATTTCCCTTCTAGGGATAAGGGTGTCAAGTCAAAAAGGTGTTGAAGTTTCTAAGTTTACTTAGTTAGAAACCATCCATGCACTTTATCTGATTTATTCCTACCTACTTGTTATTTTCCTTAACAAGTTATTTACAATGTAAATGCTGAAAATAAATAGTAGTGCATGTTCAAAATATTACAGATCAACAACTAAAAGAAAAGAGAACAAACACACCATATGACACCATTATTTTTGGACTAATGTCCCAGGAAAAACCCAATGTGGGAAAATCAGTGCAACTATCTAAGGGTTTTATTATTAAGCAATATCAGAGTAAAATTTGGGTGCCGAAACTAGCTTACCCAACAAAGAATTTCCTTGGAAGTAATACCTCTTAGTTTCTAACAAATCTACTAGCTGAAACCATGGATAATCCTTCTGGCAGCTACTCAACACCAATCTGCCCCAAGAACCAGCGTCTGCCCAATCTGGATTGTGTCAGCCTCACCTAGCCTAGCGCTGGCCCTGTGTTATCCTTTCTTAGCCTGCATCAGCTCCAAGAGGCCCTGCGTCAGCTTTCTGAGCCTCTGAGTCAGCTACGTTGGTCCCTTTGGTGCTTTGCGCAGCACTTAGCTGCCTTCGTGTGGCCCTACGTGAGCACTAGCTACTCCTGTGTCTTTCTCTCAGACTTCTTTACTACTATCCCTGCACTATCTATGCCTCTATGTCTCTCTATACTCAATGCCCCTCAGTTGCTCTCCGATCACTAATTCTATCTCTTTTAGCAAACCCCGCTCTAGAGAATAGAATGGCTGATCACTTTGGTATATTCTCCAAGTGACCGTCAAGCCTCCTCTTATACTTTTCCTATTGACATCTCAACGGCCGAGACTAATTCCCTAATCAACGAATAATATTAGATCTAGCTTGATCCATGTCTTTTGGAACATTCTAACACATATTCATATTAATACACATTAATATTTTATTTTCCCTAAGTTTAGACTTAGAGACTCCATTAAAAATATTAATTATTTTAATATTTTTTGTTCTATTTAGAATCTACCCAAGCCCTTTCTCAGTATTAGAAAACTCATGTGCCCCAACCTCTCCACAAAATTTCGTGGCTAGAGCACATCCGATGCTACCCCAAATCAACACTCTCTCTTAGCAAAGACTGTGCTCTAGCAATACTCCTCACTGAGTATTACTCTGATCATCCGGCATTGGTCCTTGTGCTGATGCTAGGCATTCATGCCCAACATCCTCTACACAGCTGCATATTGTACTGCTGCCCACGGTTCTGCCATTGCCACTACTGCATATGTACGACAACTCCCTCTGCATCTGTGCTACTGCTAGTCCTTTCTCCCAGCACTGCATCCGCATTGCACCTCCTCTCATCATGTTGTCCACTACTGTACTGCAACTTAGTTACTGAGAAGTAGGTAACTGATCTCCCAATTGGACCTCCCTATTGGGATAGCTGAAGCTCCCTCTGTTGCTGACAAGTGCTCCCTCTCTGACCTCTACGCTGCAGCAACAACTCTCCGCATCTCACACCATTGCACACATCTCTGTGCCATCCTGCATTGGTGCAACACTCCTATGCCTCTCGCACTTCTATAGCCTGCTAGCCTCGTGTTGTCTCAGGACTCCTGCACTGTAGCTCTCTCTGTCGCTCCATCTGCATCCATCTCTACCCACTCATCCAGTCTTGCTACTCCTCTTTGGGGTTCTTGTAGCAAGGTCTAATCTAAGAGGCTAGGTGCCTCGAGGATCCTGACCCTCATCACCTGTAGTTCACCTGACTATAGCTCGATGTCTCCTCACTTTCACTCAAGTGGTGCAAGTGCACTCATGGAACAATCATCGTCTGTCAAAACTTCCTTCTCTGCCCATGCTAGTGCTACCTTAGGCTTGGAAGACTCCCCCTTATTCTTCTTCCTTGGACACTGGGTCGCATAATGACACAACTCCCCATAGTGGAAGCACTTGATCTTGGAGAGATTTTTCTTCTTTTACTTCTCCTACTTTCCCTCAGATGCTAGGGCCACATTTTACTTCTTCTGCTTGACTTTGATCCCGTTGTTGTTGCTACCCATCTTCGACTACCGTCTGATCTCTTCCTAGCGAAGAGATGTCCACATCTCATCTGAAGGTGGAAGTGTCCCTCTACCCAGTATACTTTGGACAAATACTTCCCAGTCCTCTGAGACAGCATTCAGGGTTTTCCTTGCCATTAGCTCCAGATTTGGTGTCGCCCCTATAGTAGTCAATTGGTCTCAGATCTCATTTATTCCTCTGAGGAAGGTGTCAATTGATTGTCCCGTATTCGTCTAATATGACCTCATCTGATTCTCAAGCAGCATTCTTCTCTACACATAAGTATGCTGGTACAACTTCTTGAGAGCCTCCCACATCTCAAATGTCATTTCCTTCTCGACTATATGTGGTACTACATGATTCTTGACCCCATCAAGGATAATTCTCTTGGCCCTCACCATCACCTCCTCGTACCTGTCAAGAACGGATAAGATTCTGGCCTTCTAGACTACGAAGTTTGATGCTCCGTCCAGTCTATCCTAGTCTCTTACTCATGTAGTGCCATGATGCTCCTCTACTTCCCTCCTGGAAGTTCTTTGTTCAACTCCTCTGAGTCTCTACTTCCCATCTGGAAGTTCACTTCTGGACTCCTTCTGAGTCCTGATTTCCTCTTGGAAATCCTTTTGCTACATGTCAAGATTCCCCCTACTCTGATTGTCTTGTGCAATTGCAATGCTAATCTGGGTTCCTCGACTATAAGCCCTTGGTAACAACTCCTCTTGCCTTTCTCTGTCAGGTACTATTCTGACTACAGTACCTCACCCGCTCCACTATACAATATTCTTGCTGCCTTCTATACCCCACCAACTTCCTTATTGTGAATTCCCTTAGCCCCTCTCTACCTCATGTTGGTCCTACATCACCTCGGATGGGTCTGTGTCAGACCTGGGATGCCCTGTGTCAGCCCTGTGGCCCTCTGCATTAGCAACTGTAGCCTCTCTGAGTCTCTATGCAGCTCCCGGCTTACTGTGCGGGGCCCTGGCTGGCTCTGCATCACACTCCTTAGCTTCTACGCTACTAGAAACAACTTCTATCACCTCGAGACAACTGTTTTCATCTATTATTGCTCCACTCGGCTGATGTCTTTTAGTCCTCTCGTGATCTGCAATCACACTCCGATACCATGTTGAGGTTTATAAGTTTACTTACTTAGAAACCCTCCATGCACTTTATCTGATTTATTCCTACCTATTCCTTAACAAGTTATTTACAATGTAAATACTAAAAATAAACACTAGTTCCTGCTCAACATATTACAGATCAACAACTAAAAGAAACAAGAACAAACACACCATATGACACCATTATTTTTGGACTAATTTCCCCGGAAAAACCCAATGTTGGAAAACTAGTGCAGCTATCTGAGGGTTTTATTATTAAGAAATATTAGAGTACAATCTGGGTGCCGAAACTAGCCTACCTAGTAGAGATTTTCCTTGGTAGTAATACCTCTCATTTTATGAAAAATCTACTGGTTGAAACCCTGAATAATCCTTCCGGCAGCTACTCAGAACCAATCTGCCCCAGAAACCCTAGCGTCTACCCAATCTGCACTGTGTCAGCCTCACCTAAACTAGGGTTGGCCCTACGTCAGCCTCTCTTGGCCTGCGTCAGCCCTAGGAGGCCCTGCGTAAGCTTTCTGAGCCTCTGCGTCAGCTATGCTGGCCCCTCTGGTGCTATGTGCAGCACTAGCTAGCTTTGCGTGGCCCTGCATGAGCACTGGATGCTCCTGCATCTTTCTCTCTATACTTAATGCCCCTCAGCTACTCTCTGATCACTGATTCTATCTCTCTTAGCAAACCCCTCTCTAGAGAATAGAACGACTGATCACTCTAGTGTATTCTCCAAGTGACCCTCAAGCATCCTCTTATGAGTTTCCTGTTGACATCTCAACAATCGAGATTAAGTCCCTACTCAATGGCTAAGATTAAATCTGGCTTGATACATGTCTTTTGGACCATTCTAAAATAGATTCATATTAATACACATTAATATTTTATTTTCCCTAAGTTTAGACTTAGGGACTTTATGAGCCTTAGAAATGGGTAATTATATGGGCTTATTTTGCCTACTAACTTAGCTTAATCCACCATAATCATTATTCTATTGCATTTTTTTTATTATATTTATGCTAATAGAGTGAGTTGGGTTAGTCATTATGCCATGAAGTCTAAAGTGTGCTTTATGGAGATTTTTGGTCAATTTTGAGACAAAGTCAAAGGTTTAATGAGCATTTGGTAGCCAATATTCGAGGAAGACAAGGGACAGGATTTATAGGAGGGTGTCCCCCTCATTTATGACTCCCTACTTCGAATCCTCCTTCAGAAAGCTCGAAGCACAAGCAGCCACATCAATGCATCAAAGGGGCAACCGAGCAAGTGAAGAATAACTGTTGTCTATCTCAAGAATTGGAAGCCAAGCGTCCTTGATTTTAGGAGAGCTGTTGGGGGCTCTAGTTGTATAAATAGAGAGGCTTAGGGCCTCATTAGGTTGTTGGATATTAGTCAAATTTTCACACTTTTGTTGCAGCTCTTGCTCAACTCATTTCGAGCTTACTTTTGTGAACAGTTTTATGTAATGTGACTATTATTTTGATAATGGAGATGAAATATTTTCTAAGCTAGCACTGAGTTCTTTTAGAGGGCTAAAGCTCTTGGGTTAGGGCCCAACCCAAGCTACCCAGCACCTCTTGTTTTGTATTTATATGTTTTGTTTTAGTTCATGAATTAGTTGTTGTTAGATAGATTTCTTCCTTGGTTAGAATAGGTTGCTTTTGGTGATTTACATAGTTGTGTCCATTTCAGTTTGCTGAAGTAGGTTAAATAGCAATAGGAGAAAGAAACAAAAAGGCCATCAACAAAGCCTTGACCTCTTTTCCTCCGTTTGGGACCATGAGCTAAGGTGAAAACACTTTGGCTGCCACAAAAACACAGTTTTGCTTCCTCCATGCAATTTCTAGTGTTATAGTTTGATTTAGAGGTTAATGCTTTCCTTCAGATCCATTTTTCAATACTCATTTCTGTTTCTGCAATAAATATTTTTTCATGTTTTCCTTTCCATATAGCACTATCCAACATTTTATTTTCCTAGATCAGAATTTAGGTTAACATGAGATATAGTTCTATTTTTTGGTGCAGCTAGTTCTTTTCTTGCTCAGTTTCAGTGTTTGATTTGTAGCTCTCCTGCAGTACATCTTTGCTCATAATAATTCAATAAAGCAGGCATCACCATCTTTTTTGCTACATGTTTCACATGTCATTCACACCCCTTCACAAATCTGCCCTAATTTTCTGTGTTTTCCTCATAAACTTTCCTCTCGACTCTTGAAAAAAATCCAACCATCATTTTCTCTCCTAATCCTCCTTGATAAACGTTAGACACCTTAACACATCCCTCTAGTCTTCAGCTACCCTTTCCCACCATTTTTCCACCTCTAAAACCTCTAAAACAGCCCTCAGCAACCTCCTAAAGATCCTCCTGTAGATCCCCTGCAGTGTCCTGTAGAATTTCTTGTAAGTGACTTTTTGAAGTTCGATTGTAGGGAAAGCCTCCAAAAGGTTGCCAAAGGCCTCCTAGGAATGCCTCACACCTTCCTACACCTCTGTAAATCCCAAGGTCACCCTCCATCATCACCTAATCACTATCACATCCACAAATAAAAAGTTACATGCACGACAATTTCACATAGAATACATAAAAATCCAAAAATGATGTTTTTTTCTTATTTCCTTCTAGAAATAACTTGAATAGGTGTAGTTTACTTCCTTAGTAGGTAATGACACTCCTTTCCTAGATTTTCAACTCTCTTTTTGCAAAAGTAGGGTTAGTCGGTAAATTAGGGTTTGCTAGGTTTACTTCACATTTCAATCTTCTTTCTCTTTCTGCAAGTAGAATAGCCTCTGTAGAGTAAGCTTTCCTTTATTTCATGACATATAAAGCTTCTTTTGGAATTCATAGAAGTTGGCTTGATCTTCTAGTGATCTTGCACCAGCTAACTAAGTCACAGCCTACAGTAAGAACTAGTACTTGTGCATACGACACCGTCGCTTCCAAGTTTGTTACGAACTACCGGGTTGATAAAAGTAAAGTAGGAAGCCCCAGAAGTTGCAGCATTATTGCTGCAATACTAGTGCTCACCACTTTTTGGAACTGTTGCCGGGGAACTGTCAGAGTATTTTGTGATTACTACTTTTCTTCTATTTTCTACTAGAACATTCTGCTAAGTAGTTCATTTCAGCAAAATTAGAGTAGCTTTTTCTTTCAATTTCTGCATTTTCTTGCTTTCATTTCAATTCTACAATATCCATTTGAGCAAAAGTAAATTAGCCCTTTCAATTCTGAAAATTCCATTTCAGCAAAAGTAGATTATTCCTTTCAATTTTGCAATTTTCATTCCAGATTAGTCATTTCCTGGCTTTCATTTCAATTCTGCAATTTCCTTTTAGCAAGTTCCTTTCAGTAGTTGCAATTTGTTTGTTTAATCGATTTCATTTTTGCAGGTACACGCAAAAAAAAAAAAAAAAAAATCACCCAAAAAGATATTTCCTTTCATGCCTCGTAGGAACAGAGATAATTCAGGAAAATTCCTACCCTACACCCCCACCACATCACAAAGCCACCCTTCTCTCTTTTTCGGTGGCAGTGATCGAGAAGAACATTTAGGTGAACAACCAAAGATATTTGAAGAACTTATAGGAGAAGAAGAGGAATAAAACATCCCTCTTGAGACAATGGCTGAAAACATAAATTCTAGGGGAAATGGAAAAAGAGTAGAGGGTACCTTTCCCATCTGAGAGACCAATGGGGACACTAAAATGAAGAACATAAGCCCTTCAGCCCTACCTCACTTCCATGGATTGACTACAAAATATCTTGACACCTTCCTGTTTTAGTTTGTTGTTATCTATCGAACCTATGACTATGTAGAAGATGAGGAGAAGTCGAAACTATTTCCTTCTACCCTCAAGGATGCAGCATTGCACTGGTTCATGGGGTTACCTGGCAACAACATCACAACTTGGGCTCAGATGCAGCAAGCCTTTAATAAAAAATATTGAGACTACTGTAGGTCAAAAGATACCAAGGAAGAAATCTTCCGAATGACCATGGGAAGTGATAAATCCTTGGAAGGTTATGAAGGTTCCAGCTTAGTTATAAAAGGGCCAACTGCACACTAGACCCTGAATCTCTAAAGTTGGTCCTGCTTAGAGGAATTCCGGAATACCTTCTAGACACCCTCCATTTACTGGCTGGGGGAGACATCTACCAACTACCTTATGAAGACATAAAGACTGTTTTTAGAAACCATTCTAGGGCAGCCAGAAAGAGAGGTAGGGGGAGTCAACCCACAGCCAGTACCTCCTCATCAAGTTCATCCCTTAAAGGTGAACATAGAAACATGCTGGAAGACTTCAAGAGTGAGATGCTGCAGACTTTTTCCATGCAAATGGACACCTTGCATATCAGAAGGAAACAAGACAAAGTAGAGAGGGCTTTGGCCCTTTTTTGTCCTAGGTGCACCAGAAGGCATCCTAGGAACGAATATCCATTGAACTCTATATAGGTTTGTTGAGTCTGTGAAGAAGATCATTCTATAGATATGTAACCCTCCTTGCCCGGACTTAAAGCTGTATACCAAGGGGCTAAAGGAGCCAATGAACCACTCTATTTCATGAACCAAAGAAGACTGCATGGACCTAGACCATACCAGCAGGGAATGCAAGGGACATCTCAGACATACTACAACCCCAATCAAGACATTTCCATACCTTCTTGGGGTCAACCTACTCATCCTTCCTGGTCCACACCTCCTCCTTGGTCATATCCATCTCAATATCATGCCCAACTAGCCGCTCATTCATTCCACTCCTATACTTAGCCACAACCTCAGTGGAATGCATATCATCAAGGGTGGAGGCCCCAGTACAACTCTCCTCCCACTCTTTTGCCTCCACCACCAATTCAACCACAACCATTGCCTCATGCTCCACCAAGGCAAACCCAAATGCCTGCTCAACCGAACCCGAACACGAACAACAGACAGGCTCAACAAGTATATAGTGGGGAACCATCATGCCCAACCTATGTTGTAGATATTCAGGAGATTAACCTACGATCTGGGAAGGTCCTCCCAGATAGCCAACATCCCCCTCAGGAGGTTGAGGAAGATAAAGAGGAAAGTGAACCAAAAGAAAATCCACCCTTTCCTGAGAGACTATCTGGGACAACACAGCCCACCCCAGGAGAAACTGAACTTTTGGGAGAATTGAAACAGTTATGTGTAAAGATACCACTTCTCCAAGCCATAAAGGATGTGCCCATATACAATAACATTATCAAAGAGAAGTGCTTCAGGCATCCAAGAAGGCACAAGAGAGATGCCCCAACCATCAATGTCATAAGACAACTGTTTGACCTAATGTTGGTGTAGGTAATCTGTCCAAAATATTTAGACCCTGAAAGCCTAGTAGTTGATGTCCACATCAATGACACCATGATCCGACATACCTTGATTGATCTGGGAGCTACCATTAATGAGATGACAAAAGACACCATGCTCAAGCTCAAACTCCAGGGCTCCTTGAGAAAAACCACAATAGTACTGCAGCTAGCAGACCGCTCCACCTTGACCCCTGAGGGGATTGTGGAGGATGTGATGGTCTCCATTGATTCTTGAGAGTACCCTACTAATTTTTTGGTTCTCCAACCAAAAGCAAAGCTCACTTGGTATCCTCTCATCCTGGGAAGACCCTGGTTGGCCACGGCCGATGCTTACATCAATTGTCGAGCTGGGAAGATGGCTATCAAGAACAACCATATGTCCAAGCAGCTAATCCTATACCCTCCTACCGAACCCCTGCTAGAACATGATCTACCTCTCTAGTTGGAGGAGCAGGATGAGGATGAAGTCTATTCTGCACCACTGTGTGCAATAGAAACTATCATGGGGGGGAAACGGCAAAATGAGGATGATATCATTAAAAAATTAATTCAGAATCCACCCCCCAGTATTTTGCCATTAGAATATCTAGTGAAAGAAACCCAAGACAATCCCTAAACTGATCTCTGTGGAGCCAACCCAACCTCTCTCCATGTTAAGAATATATAGTTCGGCCTAGAAAGAACCTTGAAAATCAACTCATCCCTATCCACCAACTAGGAGACAGAACTGTGTAGCTTATTGAGAAAACATTTAGATGCCTTCTCCTGGAGCTATAAGGAGATGAAGGGAGTGCACCCTTCAGTTTGTACTCATCACATTTACATTAAGGAAGATTGCAAACCAGTTAGGCAACCTCAAAGGAGGATGAATCGATCCCTTAAAGACATTTTCAAGGAAGAATTGCAAAAGTTACTGGATGCAAGATTCATCTACCCCATCTCTGACAGTGAATGAGTCTCTCCTTTCGTGCTAGTGCCAAAAAAAAATGGTAAGTGGAGGATTCGTGTCAATTATCGGGAACTAAACAAGGCCACTAAAAAGGACTATTTTCCTTTGCCTTTCATAGATCAAGTGTTAGATGGTCTGGCGGGGAAAAAGTTTTTCTCCTTCCTAGATGGGTTTAGCGGGTACAATTAGATTCAAATAAGCCCGGAAGACAAAGATAAGACCACCTTCACTTGTCCTTGGGGTACCTTTGCATATCGGGTCCTTCCTTTTGGTTTCTACAATGCTCCCGCCACTTTCCAGAGAGCAGTATTGAGTATATTTTCTGAACTGGTTCATGATGCAGTGGAAATATATATGGATGATTTTACTCCTTATGGTTCCAACTTCCAGGAAGCTTTATCTAACCTAGGAAAAGTTTTGGACAAGTGTATTGATTTGAACCTGTCCCTTAGTTCAGAAAAATGTGAATTGTTGATGACTGAAGGGACCGTGCTAGGTCATGCAATATCTCAACAAGGATTGCAGGTGGACAACAACAAAATTTCCATCATCCAAAGGGTCCCACCCCCTCAAAAGGTAAGAGATGTCCAAAGTATCCTAAGCTTAGCAAGATATTACAAAAGATTCATTAAAGAATTCAATAAGTTAGCCTCTCTGTTGTTTGGTCTTTTGGGAAAAGATGTCGAGTTCATATGGATTGACACCTATCAAGAAGCCATAGATACCTTGAAAAGCAAACTTGTGACTGCTCCAATTTTGAGAGGCCCAAACTAGGCCCTGTTAGCACTCAAATCTGCCTTAGGCTGAGGAAGGCAAAACTCAAGGCAACATCAAACCAAGCTCATCCTCGTAGCTAGCCCTACGAGGATAGGAGAGGGCTCTCTCCGGGTCTATCTCGGCAAAAGGTCTTCAAGGGGCTAAGATGACTCAAAATTAATACTGATTTTAGGCTAGTAAAGAGATAGGAAAGTTTGATTTAAATTTTTGAGTTTTTGGTTGGAAAAACGGGAAAACCAATTTTTGGGTCCGGGGATAAGGCCAGATCTTTGCAGAATTCGAGTTGGGGCGAGGTAGGTAGTAGTCTTGATGCCTTTGATCAGGTGTATGGATGGATCAGAACGAAAAGGAGTTGAAGGGGGCAAGGGAGCACATGGATCCTCTCCAAACTAGCGAAAACATGTAAAACTAAACAAATTTAAAGGCAGAGCACTGTAAACAATGGATTCAACCTCATTTACTCATTCATTTAGTTTCAGAAGCATAAGAAGGGAATGGCATACATTAAACATGAATAAACTTACAATAAACTGAGAGATAACACCATCAAGAACTGAAAGCCACAAGAATCCCAACAGGTGCTGCAAAACCTCTGATCTTTCCTTAGCCAAAATATGAAAAATATGTACAATAGTGTGCCAAAATCTTCCCAAGAGTCCAACCCTTGCTACTGACTGAAAATTTACATAATATAGACCAAGCCAACCCATTCCCTAACCTCTAGGGGTTGAGCTCCTCCTTCTAGGAGTAGTTTCAACCAATTCTAAACAAGGAACTGAAATCTAGGTAGTCAAACAACTAACCCCTATATGCTAGGAAACTGATTCATTACATTAAATTTTTGCTATTTTGTGAATGAATCATCTAGAATAAGGTAAATAAGTGCCAAGTTACCTCATACACATCAAATTACATCAAGTTGGGTCAAAAATAACATCAAGAAGTGAAACTGGTGAAAATTGGCCGAATTCCTGAGCTGGAGGATGAAAATTTGACCAAAAACCTCTATGCGTAGCGCCCTGATCTCTATGCATAGCGCACCTTTCAGCCTATTTTTGGGGCACTTCCTGACATCAAAATCAAGCTCACAATAGCTAGTTGGAAAGCCCTGGATGTCTTCTATCCAGCCCAAGTGGAATTTCCCAATTTGGAGCTCATTTGCCCCCTCAAAGTTGCATTCTCCCAGAAGTACTTCCTGTTGTTGCAAAAGGTGGCAGCAAGGTGGTTTTCATGGTGTTTTTGGGCCTTTTGATCATCCAGAACTTAATGAAATGCTTCAGAAATAACTGAGCATGCATAAATTACCATGAAAAACCCAAAAATACAAAGTTTCCCTCCAACAAGTGTCCCAATCAAAAGCGAGCGCGTGAACGCGCTACTCGTATAACTGAAAAATCTGTTTTTGGGACCAAAAATTTCAAAATGACAAAAATTTCTCTGAATTTTCTCAAATTAGGAGCAAAGACCCTCCATGATGTATCATGCCCAGCCAGCGAAGCCTCAGCCAAAACTCGAAGTGGGTCTGGCCTCTTTCACTGTTTTAGTGCTCTGCTCAACCTCCTTTTCAAAATCTTCATTTTTGCTTCGCCGATATGCATGCGAGCCCAATAGTGATGTTTCATGTGACGGAGCATGTATTTGTCTCTATTTTCCTTTGCCAACAACTTCTATAAGTGGATTTTGACCCTCTCAAGCCAAATCTCTCGGTTAGCCTCTACCTCCTTCTCATAAACTAGATCTGTGTCTGACATGGCTTTGAAAACAAGATGTCTGCAATATGTATGTTGATATAGGTGTAGTGAAATCAAAAGTTCAATGTATGCTCAAAACCTAAACATGTTACATATGTACCAAAGCATCATAGGAAACAAGCGACAGTGTTAATAGCTCTGTTTAAGTAGATTGGCATAAAACAGTCACAACTTTGATCACAAGGGAATTTGACAAATGAGCAAAAAGTGTAATGTGCAGCCTTTGTAATGCTGGCTAAAATTTGTCAAAGGGGAAAATGAGTATGGGACTATATTTTATCAACGTATAATGGGAAAACAACGTGATAATGACCATAATAAAACAATGGAAATGACAGTGGTAATACAATGGCAATGACAGCAGTGGTAAAATAATAAACTGAAAGCGTGAGGGCAGTGACACTTTGACAATAGATGTGTAGGTACATATATCAACCATACAAGCTGGGAAAATCTTCACAAATTGATCAACATGTTTTTAAAACCCTAAGGAATGAATCTGCTATGAGCATAGGGTTTCACCTCTCTACACCCAACACATTAATTTCCCCACTTTAAACACACTACAATCATTTTCAAAATTTACTAAGCAGCCATAAAAACCTACTTGCAAGCTGTTGAAGTCGATTTGGCATGGATTCGGATGCAATGGAAAAACATTTCTAGCTCTGTGACTATGCGTGTAGCGTGCCTACCCAACGCGTAGCGCGCACCATACGCGTAGCGCCAGTGTTATTTTTGTGAAGGGAGGGGAGGCTATATGCGTAGCGCTCCTTATATGCGTAGCGCGCCTCCTGTATGGGTAGCTCATTTTGCAGGAGGCGTTTGGAGGCCTTCGTGGTGTCCAAATTAGGCATGTGATAGCTCGTTGGAAAGGGCTTTGAGTCTAGTTTCCAACCCAAGTGGAATTGTTCAATTTGAAGTTCATTTACCCTGCCAAAAATCAAATCTCCCAACACTACTTCCACCAGGTGCATCAATACTCCTGAGGCAACGATATTCTTGACATTTCTTAAAAAAAATTATACCTGTGTAAAAAGTGAAGGAGGTTTTTATTACTTGAAATTTTTTGAACAAAAACCTCTCTCCGTTTTCCAAAATTCATCCTTTATGGCTCTGAAACATCATTTGAGTGAAACCTATCCCGATGTGTGAAACAAGGGATTTTGTCGAAATGAAGCGAAATGAAGGGGATAAGGGGCTTCTAAATTCTTGGGGAAATTTTTGGGAGTTGGGAGGAAGTAGGGGAAGGTGGAATCTTAGATATTGAGTGAGGGGAAGGGTTCCAAAAGAGAAAAACACAGGCCTAGCCTAGAAAATTGCCAAGTTGTGGCAAGAAACTAGGGTTTGTGGAAAAATGAGGAATTTGGTGAATATCAGTGATGGGAAGTGTTTAATAAGGTACATTAATGATAGGGGGAGGTGTATGAACATCAGGATACAAATTTTTTCGATGATTTGACCATCCAATAGAAATTACCTCCAAAACCCTAGGAGAGGGAAATGGACCTTACCAAGGCACAACTGAAGCATGAATAAGCTGTAAAATGACCCAATGGAACTTGGCATGATGATGAAAACCCTCTGAATGATGATACACTCAACTGAATGATGACATGGACTTCCATTTGGACAACTTTCAAAAGAGTGAAAACAAACCCTAGACCTAATGCCTAGTGACCAAATTTTGTTTGAAGACTCTTTGAAATGGAAAAATTGACCTTGACACCTTAAAATCACTTTGTAAGAGCATATTTGATCACTGGAGGAAGGCTACAAAGGCTGACACTAACATTGGCTCCAATGGGGATGGTAGCTCCTTGGAGGTGCCAAGAATGGCAGATCTTTGGGAGAGCAGACCAGTGCCTTCATCCATTGGGCAATGGAGTCAAAAACTCAAGCTGAAATGCATGACTTAAAGTCGAGACAAACTAACTTAACAACAAGACTGAAAATTGATTCAAAAATGACTCATGACTCAACTAAAAACTGACGTGATACTTAAACACAACCGACAGACTGAAAATGATGCTCAAAGGGGAGCTTATTCATCACAACCTACTCTAACAGTCTCATTCATCACCTAATCAAGTGAAATGAAACAACCAGTGCAACCAAGTAAGTATTCCATCTGTTGTTCGAATTTTCCGCAAGTGCTCACTTATGAACAACAAGAGAGAACTACTGAAAGGCAACTCCCATGATAACTTAGAAACAGATCCGTTGAATGATATGAATTCTCTATTCGCCTCCAAAAACACTACATAAGGATCTTGAAATTCAAGCACACTGGAACTTAGCTCATCTAATGGATTACTTCTCTTTTCCTCATACCATGAATGCAAAATTTGATCTGAGCCTTGTGACGAGACCTCTACTGAAAATTACAAAGAAACTGGCTGCCGGATCAAGTTTGTATAAATACACGTTTCAGGCTCACATGTAGTCAATGGAGAAAGACTTTGACTGCAAATCTCATCCAAAACATCAACTATTGGATCATGAAAAACTTGAAAAGACTACTACAAACCATTTTCTATTGGTTCCAATGTGATTACATGATTGCCTACATGTTGCTCATTCTTCACTGAAGATGTACTATGCAAATTTCCCTTCAAAAGCTGAAATGATTCAAAACAGAAAGGTAGGGAACCTTCTTGTATCATTTGATCATATGTGTCAGCTTCCATGCCTTCATCTGCAACTTGAAAATCAATGGCATTCAGGGGCTGCAAAGTTGAATATGAGAAGTCTGGAACAAGGTTTTCATTGCCCTCAAGATGGTCCAAATCAAAACTTGTTGACAGCTGATTTCTGATTGCATGGAAGTTGTCTCTGATGAACTGACATGAATCAAAACAAAAAGGCAAATATCCTTCACTTACTTCAAAATTTGCTGCACTTTCCTCGTCACTGTCGTAGCTGATATGTGATGGCTAAACATTGTATTCAAGTTACTGAAAATGAACTTCTTCCTCCCACAAACTAGCTGCTTGTTTGATTGCAAGATTAGCTTCTGTTTGGAGAACATAATCATCATCATACTGATCAAACTGAGGAAAATCATCGGTATAAAACATATCATCAAGCATGCAGGTCATATCAACAGTTCTTTCTTCACCAAGGTGATCTACAAAACAATCATTATAAGATCTATGACAACTAGGATAAGAAACAAAATGTTTTGGAGCGGCCATTTGTTCTTCTTCAATCAACAAGCCATGGGCTTGAACATCATAATCATTACTTGGGGTGATCCTTTTCATCATCTCTTCTACTACACTTACCAAAATGTCAAGCTTCACCTCTAGAGATGTTGATTCGACCGGATCTATGTTTTTCATCTCTTCTTCTTTCAACCTTGCCCTTCGGATCAGCAAGTGAGCCTCTACATTTACTGCACTATTTTGCATCTCGTGAAGTGTTGCAATATCCCTTTCTCTCAGTTGAAACTCCATTTCTGGATCAAAGGAACTCGGATAGTGCAAGAGAGTAGATCTAGGAGTAGGCCTTATCTCAACTGGCATTGAATAATAAACTTGGTTAAATCTAGGAAAAAATTGTTGTACTGTTTCCCCTGGCAATCTTTTCATCTGGTTATACTCTTCTACAATCAAGAAAAGCTTTTGCTCGATCATCCACCTGTCGAGAAAAATTTTGATGAACTGCCGGAAATTTGAGATGCTCACATCAGGCAGGGTTTTGAACCAACTCTTCACTTTGCCTTGCAAAGAAAGAGCAAAAAGCCTTATACTGACATCTTCTGCATCAACTTCAAAAAGATCTAGAAAAGACTCAAAACTCTGCACATGTTTCTCAGTGTTGACATTCTTACATTCACTGTCAAACCTCGGCAAGTATAGATAATAGTTTTTGGGGAAAGCATGGAGAATAGAAGGTAAAACAAGAGGTTTATACCGATCTGGAATTTTACAAGGTGTAGGGGTATGTACAGTAGGTATAGAATCAGTCTTGGTCTCTTGAGGTTCATCAGTTTTAAGACGGTCATCACAAGATTTAGAAGAAAGGTCTTGATCAAGCTCAAAGGCATGCAAATCTTTCGTATTCACAATCTTCAAAGGGAAAGAATCAAATGTAGGCCTGGGATCTTTTCTCAAATACAATATACTTTGCAAAGCCTTCTTGACATTCTTGGGAAAAGAGAAGAAATAATTTATGACAAAGAACAAAATGTCTTCGATGAAATTCCAACTTGAGTACCTGATCTGTCCATATTGTCCTTTCATGTTTCTGCTGGTCAGGATCATCCTCTAGTGGAGTCTTTGGATCTAATCTCGAAACTAATTTAGAGTCACCAGGTGAATGATTTCAGCCTTGAAAATGTCTGATCATTGTCCACCATCAACAATCAGATCTGAACTTGATACATGTACTGGGGTAATTAACAAGTTAACTGTCACGTTTACAAGCTAGACCGGAGATTGACTGAAGCAGTGTTTATCTACTTCCGCTAATGTAAAGCAAAAGCGTTTCGAAGGCTACCTGGCATAACTTCAGGCTCCGTTTGTAGCTATAAAACAAATGACATCAACAAGCAAACCATTTTCTTCCCCAGTATGGTCGCCACTATGTTAGCGCTCGAATCTGCCTCAGGCTGAGGAAGGCAAAACTCAAGGCAACATCAAACCAAGCTTAGCCTCACAGCTAGCCCTATTAGGATAGGAGAGGGCTCTCTTCAGGTCTATCTCAGCAAAAGGTCTTCAAGGGGATGAGATGACTCAAAATTAATACTGATTTTAGGCTAGTAAAGAGATAGGAAAGTTTGATTTAAATTTTTGAGTTTTTTGTTGGAGAAATGGGAAAACCAATTAGCACCTATTTGCTATCTCAATACTCTCTTCGTGGTTTGCTGATATAGCAAATTATCTGGTTTCAGCACAGTTCCCACCACACCTGTGCTCGAAAGAGAAGAGCAAGATCGTGAGAAAAAGTGCCCCTTTCACTTGGATTGGGGGAAATCTCTTCAAACTTGGCCCAAATCAGATCTTGAGAAGATGTGTTAGGGAGGAGGAAGTTTTTGACATTCTTGTAACCTGTCATGACGAGCCTTGTGGAGGCCATTTTGCAGCAAAAGGGAATGCCTTCAAAATCTTGCAAGCATGTTACTATTGGCCCACTCTTCATCAAGATGTGAAGAGATACACTAGCCAATGTGATCGGTGCCAAAGGATGGGGAAGCCTACTCCAAAGGATGAGATGCCCATGCAGTCTCAAGTGTCTTTTGAGCCTTTTGAGAAGTGGGGCATGGACTTTGTGGGTCCTATCAACGCTCCTTCAAAACAAATGCAATACATAATTGTGTGCACTGATTACCTAACAAAATGGGCAGAGACAAAAGGAATCAAGGTAGCAACAGAGGAAAAAGTAGCTGAGTTTTTAAGAGAGAACATCTTCTATAAGTTCGAGTATCCAAGAGAACTGGTTACAGATCAAGGCAGTTAGTTCACTTCCAATTTGATTGAAGACCTACTTAAACATCATAAAATCAAGCACAAGACTTCCACCCCTTACCATCTACAAGCCAGTGAGCAGCAACGGAGAATATTGGGCAGATATATTGGTTGAGGCCACCTGGGCCTACAACACCACATGGAAGACAACCACTGGGTTCACACCCTATGAACTAGTATATGGGAAGAAGGCTTTGCTGTCAATAGAGTTTCAATAAAATACACTAAGGATGGCAGCTCAGCTAGACCTAGACCTTAGCCATGCATAGGAGGAAAGACTACTCTAGGTCAATGGATTGGATGAACAAAGATTGCATGCCCTTCTCCACACAGAGGTAGTCCAACTTCAAAAGAAGATATGGCATGACAAAAATATCAAGGAGAAGCAATTCCAACAAGGAGATTTGATGCTACTCTATTACTCAAGGTATAAATATTTCAAAGGCACGCTGAGGACAAGATAGTTGGGACCCTACACTATAGAAAAATTTAATGACAATGGTTCAGTTCTGATCAGAACCATTGATGAGGAAGCCATCCCCATGCTTTTCAATGGACATAGGTTGAAAATTTACAAGAAGCCCCTCTCCAAGCGAGAGTTCATTGAAGATCTGAATGAGATAGTGCTGGTAGTGAAGCAATTCTCAGCCTCCACTCCACCCACTCACTGAGAGAAAAAAGAAAAATTAATAAGGACACAAGTGAAAACCTCTATGAGTCACTTGAGTACCATCATTAGGTTGAAAACCTCTTTTGAGGTGGCCCAGTGATGACAAAAATAAAAAACAAGAGAGAAAGAATAAGATCCCTTGGAGGTGCCCAGGGCAGGCAAGTACAATGAAAACATCCTAGAGGCACCCTAGTTGTCTTTAAAAAAAAGAAAAACAGAGAAAGAAGGAAGAGAAATTTGACTTTTAAAATGCACTGTAGGTTCCAGGTGGACCACAGGAGGCAAGAGGAAATGCCAAAAAGCCTATTGCTCATCCTCTATCCTCTTCTCCATCATTTCTGACCTTTTTTTTCCACCTCCCTGTGTTTTTATCTGAAGACTATGTATCCTACAGGAGGCCTTGTGTATTCTACAGGAGGCTCTTGTAGAAATCACAAAGAGTCCGAAATAGCTTTTAAAATTAGTTTGAGGAGCTAGGGATTTTCATAGAGAGCATGTAGGCCATCCTACAGCTATCCACCATCCTAACCATCCATCCCACACCTGCACCACCTCATTTCCATTGATTTCTTTCCTTCCTACAGCAAAAACACAGAAACCAGTTTAAAAAGAAAATGAAATAAAAAGAACAACACCTCCACAACTCACCTGTAGCTTACCAAATACCTCTCCATTGCCATCAGTATCTTTAGTAGCATCCTTAAAGCTCCTAGCACAAGAATTAGCTAAAAATTTTAAAGGGAGAAGCAGCTACAGGAGCTCCTGTAGGATTTCCTGTAGCAGCTAATCCCCTTAAAATCAAGCTCTAGTAGCAAAATAGGTGCAGCCACAGGAATGCAGAGGATGTCCGAAGCAAGATTTAGCTAAAGGGCACTGGTACAAAATAAACAAGCCACATATTAAGAAGCAAAGAGCATATAGTAGAAGGGATACAAGCATGCAACACTGAAATCTGAGCATGATGCAGCAATAGAACCATGCAACACCGCAGCATGAACATTCGACCTACAGGTAAGTGTCTAACCCTCTCCTTTATTTCATCTGTATAATTCAAAAATTGCATGAACATATGAGATGGTTAGGGTTAAACTAGAAAGGTGGCCAGTTAATTGGCCACCCTCATCCAGTTCGACTGCGCTCATCTGAAGATCCCACACACGTGTGCCTAGTCAACTCACAGAAAATCCAAAAAGATAGGTTGTGGTGGGTGTATAAACTCCGATGCAAAGGATGGGAAGTGATTGTGAGTAGAAGTCATGAGGAGTCATGATGACACAGTAGTGGGGACCAACAGTCTGAATAATGGCAACATACCCTTTTTGCCACCTCACATCATCGCTGAAAATATCTCGAGTAAACATAAGTACTCCTCCTCGAACTTATTCACCACCTTTGTTTTCATTTTATCATCGTCCCTGCGGCTGCAGCAGGCTCCACAACACCTCCTCGAGACCATTGTTCTCTATCATTTTTAGCCCTCCTCCTCTTATCGGCATTCTACAAAAGCATTATCAAATTCTACCGGAGCAGTAATAGGTTCTACAGGAGAACCTACAACCATTTCTATAGGAGGGGCAGTAAGCA
Source organism: Pinus tabuliformis (assembly GCA_031772625.1). Taxonomy (NCBI): domain Eukaryota; kingdom Viridiplantae; phylum Streptophyta; class Pinopsida; order Pinales; family Pinaceae; genus Pinus; species Pinus tabuliformis. The sequence goes on from CM062804.1 coordinate 1,389,275,371, forward strand.
GTTTTACAAAAGGAAACACAGGTTTTTCACTCAAATTCAGACCTGAAGAGGTAGTATCTGCACAAAACCACCTTGGATATTCACATGTACAAGGAATGATGCAATTTTAAGGATGAATTAAGCCTGAAAAGAAGAGGAATTGCATTAAAAAAATTCTACCCGTTTCTTAAAAAAAAATACAGTTTTCTCTCTATTTCCTATTTCTACAAAAATTGTTGTCCCCTTCTCCACTAAGGGATGTTCCAAAGGATTATAAACATAATGATAGGGGGATTCATGAGGAAGGAACCCATAAATTTAGTTCGGCTCCTTGATCATCCCAAGGCAATAGCCATTTTTACCAGAGCTAATTGGATGTCATTTTTTGAAAAATTTACAAGGTATGATGAAGAAGTGACTCAGGAGTTTGCCCTTTCCTTGGTACCCCACTCAAAGACCCATGCGACTGTTACGTTTAGAGGTCTCACCATGGAAAACACCCCAGAATTTATCAGTAGGGTTACCAGTCTTCCACTTGGACTACCCTGGAGCAAAGATGAAAAGCCATTGGGTCAAATTGCCAAGAAAACCTTCTTCCAACCAAATGGGCATCTTAGACAAAAATGGCATCAGAAGAACAAGCATACCTCACCCTTGGGATGAAGTAAGTTACCAAAGTATCAAGTACATTTCCTGTGAAGGGAAGTATAACATAGTTTATGGTTACCATTTCAAACTTCTGCATGAGCTGAGATATGGCATGGATATTCCCACACCCCAAAAACTTAGCATTCCCTATTTTCTCCTACAGTCCCTTAGAGACTCCAGCATTAAATTGAAGGTAGGAGATCCAGGTCAATTGGCTCACCATGGACTAATTAAACTGCTGGTGGAAGAAGCCCTTCACACCTTCACAATCCCCATAGCCTGGGAGATCTTCAGAAATATGACAGGAGAAGATGATATAAAAGCCCTCACATATGACCTCAGCCCTTCTGAAAGTGAGGCAGAAGAAAAAAGAGGGGAAGATGAGGAGGAAACCAAAACAGAGAAGGAAGAACCTAAAACAGGGAAGGAAGAGACTAAAACAGAGGAGAAAAAGACCAAAGCAAAGAAGAAGGAACCTAGGATAGAAGAGAAAAAGACTAAAACAGAAAAGAAAAAGACTAAACCAGAGAAGAAAAAGACTAAAGCAGAGAAGGCAGAAACTAAACAAGATGAGAAGGAAACCAAAACAGAGCTAGAGGAAACAAAGCTAGTAGAGGCAGAAAAGACAAAAGAAGAGGAAAAAGGGGAAAAGAAGACAAAAGTGTCTCCTAAGACACTAGAAAGGGAAGAAACAACTATTCTTGCTACCCTCAGCACCCCAGTTAAACCAAAAGAAAAGAGGAAAAGGAAACCATCAATGTATTTTAGGGCTTGGAAAAGCACAAGAATAAAAATAGGGAAGCCACAGCCATCCTCAAAAGAGCCTATCATAATTGAAGATTCCCCTACTGTCAAAAGGGAAGAATCTCCATCCAAAACCCCCATTACTTATGAAAGAGGAAGTCCTAGATCTTCCACTTGGAAGGAAAGAATAAAACTACAAGACTCAAAAACAGTCCTACAGGAGGCACAGACCACTCTACAGGAGACCCTAACAAAGATACATGACATAAAGAAACTTGAGAAAAGGGCAGAAGAGTAGACCAAGGGGAAGGATGAAATAGTAGAGACATAACAACCTAACCCCTAGCCTAGTTTAGGCTCTTATTACAATCTTCTTGAAGGGGGAAAAATTATTCCACAGAAATTTGCAGTCCCAATTTTCTTTGAACTAGAAAAAGAAAGGGTAAGGAGCCATAGATGGATGCAGGTCACCAAGTCCAAAGGGCTAGAGGACATTGGCCAAATGGAGAATAAGCTGAGAGAAATGGGTGAGGATTTAAGCACTATAAGACATACAAAAGCAATCAGAAGATCTCACTTGGAAGCAGAAAATGAAATGTTAAGAAAACAGCTGCAAGAAAAGGACACACAATTGGCATGCATGGCTAGCTGGTGTATGGAGGCACTACAGTACAGGAAACCAAAAAAATCATATGGAATATACCTCAAAGACTAGTGGCTATAGTTTCAGATCAAGAACTTGGCACAGAGAGGCACCATGCCTTTTAAGGATTATAGACAGTTCATGGACCTATGTGACCATAGTTCAACAGAAGACAAGGAAAAGTTGGCAGAGTTTTATTTGCATAACATGGCCCTCATTGATATGAACCTATGGGACCCCAATGCTAGGTTAGGGGACTTGCAGCTGATGGCCATGGCATCATGGATGAGTAATGAGGAGAAAAGAGCAACAGAAATCAAGAAGTTGATGGCAAAAGAACAAAATGAACCCCTAATGATTAGAGCAGAGTCATCAGACCTTATGGCTCTCATTAGCACACACCAGCTACTTGCAAACGATCCTCAAAGTGCCCCTAAGTACATCACTGATCAGGCCCAGGCTATTGCACATTTTGAAGACATGGAAAGATTACTTGGGGAAGACGGTATTCATGCTTGTATGAGGAGGTGGAACATTCTCCCACGCAGCCTGCAGATTATGGAGTATCACTCCCCAACCAAGATGAAAGAAGAATTAAGGAGAGTGCCACTGTACAAGCACTCTATGAAGAGTTTGAAGGTCAATTGGATTGTCCTCAAACTAAGTCCCCCACTACTGCTAGGATTGATAGAGGGCAGAAAAGAGGAAGAAGAAAAACAGTAGTGGAAGAAGCGGACAAAAAGGCAAGATTCCATGATAAAGAATAGGATCTCACACTAGAAGCATGGGATGTCGGGGAGGCCATCAGGGCCATCAAAGATGAAGAGATGGAATAGTTGCTCAGAGGATGAGCAACACATTTAGTAGGGGGTGATGATGAGCCCCAGAAATGGGTAATTATATGGGCTCATTTTACCTCCTAACTTAGCTTAATCCACCGTTCTCATCAGTTTATTGCATGTTTTTTATTATATTTATGCTAATAGAGTGAGTTGGGTTAGTCATTATGCCATGAAGTATACTGTGTGCTTTATGCAGATTTTTGGTCAATTTTGAGACAAAGCCAAAGGTTTAATGAGCATTTGGCAGCCAATATTCGAGGAAGAGAAGGGAGAGGATTTATAGGAGGGTGTCCCCCCTCATTGATGACTCCATACTTTGAATCCTCCTTCAGAAAGCTCAGAGCACAAGCAGCCACATCAATGCATCAAAGGGACAACCAAGCAAGTGAAGAATAACTGTTGTCTATCTCAAGTCTTGGGAGCCAAGCCTCCTTGATTTTAGGAGAGTTGTTGGGGGTTCCAGTTGTATAAATAGAAAGTCTTAGGGCCTCATTAGGTTGTTGGATATTAGTCAAATTTTTTCACTTTTGTTGTACCTCTTGCTCAACTCATTTCGAGCTTCTTTTGTGAACATTCTTTATGTAATGTGACTATTATTTTGATAATGGAGATGAAATATTTTTTGAGCCAACACTGAGTTTTTTTAGAGGGCTGAAGCTCTTGGGTTAGGAACCAACCCAAGCTACCCAGAACCTCTTGTTTTGTATTTATATTTTTTGTTTCTGTTCATGAATTAGTTGTTGTTAGATAGATTTCTTCCTTGGTTAGAATAGGTTGATTTTGGTGATTTACATAGTTGTTTCCATTTCAATTTGCTGAAGTAGGTTAAATAGTGATAGGAGAAAGATACAAAAAGGCCATCAACAGAGCCTTGACCTTCTTTCCTCCCTTTGGAACCATGAGTTGAGGTCAAGACACTTTGGCTGCCACAAAAACACAATTTTGCTTCCTCCATGCAATTTCTAGTGTTATAGTTTGATTTAGACGTTAATGCTTTGCTTCAGATCCATTTTGCCATACTCATTTATGTTTTTGCAATAAATCTCTTTCCATACATTCCTTTCCATATAGCACTGTTCAACATTTTATTTTCCTAGATCATAATTTAGGTTAACATGAGATATAGCTCTGTTTTTTGGTGCAACTAGTTCTTTTCTTGCTCAGTTTCAATGTTTTGATTTGCATCTCTCCGGTAGTACATCTCTACCCATAATAAGTCAATAAAGCAGCCATCACCATCTCTTTTGCTACATTTTTCACAGGTCATTCACAGCCCTTCACAAATCTTCCCTAATTTTCTACGTTTTCCTCATAAACTTTCCTCTTAACTCTTGAACAAATCCAACCATCATTTTCTCTCCTAATCTTCCTTGATAAACCTCAGACACCTTAACACATCCCTCTAGTCTTCAGCTACCCTTTACCACCATTTTTCCACCTTTAAAACCTCTAAAAAATCCCTCGACATCCTCCTGTAGATCCTCCTGTAGATCCTCTTGTTGATCCCCTGCAACCTGCTGTGGAATTTCCTGTAAGTGACTTTTTGAAGTCTGATTGCAAGGAAAGCCTCTATAAGGTTGCTAGATGCCTCCTAGGACCCCTCCACACCTTCCTACACCTCTACAAATCCCAAGGTTTCCCTCCATTGTCACCTAATCACTGTCACATCCACAAATAAAAAGTTACATGCACGACAATTTCACATAAAATACATAAAAATCCAAAAAAGATGTTTTTTCTTATTTTCTTCTAGAAATAGCTTGAATAGGTGTAGTTTGCTTCCTTAGTAGGTAATGACACTCCTTTCCTAGATTTTCATCTCACTTTTTGCAAAAGTAGGGTTAGTCGCTAAATTAGGGTTTGCTAGGTTTACTTCACATTTCAGTCTTCTTTCTCTTTCTGCAAGTAGAATAGCCTCTATAGAGTAAGCTTTCCTTTCTTTCATCACATATAAAGCTTCTTCTGGAATTCATAGAAATTTCTTTGGGCTCCTAGTGATCTTGGACCAGCTGACCAAGTGATAGCCTACAGTAAGAACTAGTACTTGTGCATACAACACCGTCTCTTCCAAGTTTGTTACGAACTACTGGGTTGATAAAAGAAAAGTAGGAATCCCCAGGAGTTGCAACATTATTGTTGTAACACTGGTGCTCACCACTTTTTTGCGCCGTTGCCGGGGAAGCATCAGATTATTTTGTGATTACTGCTTTTCTTCTATTTTCTACTGCAACATTCTCCTAAGTAGTTCATTTTAGCAAAATTAGAGTATTTGTTTCTTTCCATTTCTTCATTTCCTGTTTTCATTTCAATTCTGCAATTTCCACTTCAGCCAAAGTAGATTAGCCCTTTCAATTCTGCAATTTCCATTTTAGCAAAGTAGATTAGTCCTTTCAATTCTACCATTTTCATTCCAGATTAGTCATTTCCTTTCTTTCATTTCAATTCTGCAATTTCCTTTCAGCAAGTTCATTTCAGTAGTTGCAATTTGTTTGTTCAACCAATTTCAGTTTTGCAGGTACAAGCAGAAAAAAACAAAATTCACCCAAAAAGAGATTTCCTTTCATGCCTTGTAGGAACAGACATAATTTAGGAAAATTCCTATCTAACACCCCCACCACATCACAAAGCCACCCTTCTCTCTTCTTCGGTGGCAGTGATCCAAAACAACCTTTAGGTGAACAACCAAAGATATTTGAAGAACCTATAGGAGAAGAAGAGGAAGAAAACATCCCTCCTCAGAGAATGGCTAAAAACATAAATGCTAGGGGGAATGGAGAAAGAGTAGAGGGTACCTTTCCCATCCGAGAGGCCAATGGGGACACTAAAATGAAGAATTTAAACCCTTCAACCCTACCTCACTTCCATGGATTGACTATAGAAGATCCCGACACCTTCCTGTTTGAGTTTGCTGTTATATATCGAACCTATGACTATGCAAAAGATGAGTAGAAGTTGAAACTGTTTCCTTCTATTGTCAAGGACACAACATTGTGCTGGTTCATGGGGTTACTTGGAAACAACATCACAACTTGGGCTTAGATGCAACAAGCCTTTAATAACAAATATTGAGACTATTGTAGGTCAAAAGATACCAAGGAAGAAATCTTTTGAATGACCATGGGAAGTAATGAATCCTTGGAAGATTATGAAGAAAGGTTCCAGCTTAGTTATAAAAGGGCCAGGTGCACACTTGACCCTGAATCTCTGAAGTTGGTCCTGCTCAGAGGAATTCCAGAAGACCTTCTAGACACCCTCCATTTACTGGTCGGGGGAGACATCTACCAACTACCTTATGAAGACATAAAGATTGTTTTTAGAAACCATTCTAGGGCAGTTAGAAAGAGAGGTAGGGGGAGTCAAACCATAACCAGTTCCTCCTCATCCAGTTCATCCCTTAAAGGCGAACTTGGAAACATGCTAGAAGACTTCAAGAGTGAGATGTTGCAGACTCTTACCATGCAAATGGATACCTTGCATATCAAAAGGAAACAAGAGGAACTAGAGAGGGCTTTGGCCATTTTTTGTCCTATGTGCACCAAAAAGGATCCTAGGAATGAATGTTCATTAAACTCTATAGAGGTTTGCTCAATTTGTGAAGAAGATCATTCTACAGATAAGTGCCCTTCCTTGCCCGGACTTAAAGCTGTATACCAAGGGGCCGAAAGAGCCATTGAACCACTCTATTTCATGAACCAAAGGAGACCACATGGACTTAGACTATACCATGTTATATACCTAGGGGGGATAATATCGGGTACCAAGGGAGGTACCCAAGGTAATAATGTAATAATGAGATGGGCCATAGTAATAAATAAGGTGGTTAACCCATATCGTGTAAGGGACCACAAGTAGTTAGTAATAATGTAATATGAGGGAACCATGGTAATGACCCATGGTATTGTATGTATGAGGCCTATATAGAGGCTAGAGACTCCACATGGAGAGTGTCAAGGAATTATGTCAAGGATTATTGTATGAACAAGCATATGGCTTGTGGAGTGTTCTCCTTCCTTAAAGAGTGAATGTATGGTGTTGCCCTACCTTAAGGGTTTTGATATCAATAAAGCGAAGCATTTATATATTTGGATCTTATTATTCTTGGGTTTATTTCTATTCTCATATATTTTTTGGGTTAGATCTATAACAAGTGGTATCAGAACACTTTCTTGGGCAAATAATGGAGAATTTATTTTATTTTATTTTTGCAGGATTTCGGGGGCGGCGAGTTTGCAGATCAGATCTGTACATTTTGTTGCAAGATCTGCAAAATATAATTGCAGATTTGGATTCTATGTGAAAAAATACCCGATTTCAAAAATAAAAATCAGTCGAATCGAGTCCGGATGAAGGGGATATCGCTGATTTAAAAATCAGTGGGGTTGCAGACAATTTTTCGGGGGCAGCAAATTTGCAGCGCAGATCTAGATGTTTTGGTGCGAGATCTACAAAATCTAATTGCAGATCTAGATTCTTTGTGAAAAATACCCAATTTCAAAAAAAAAATCAGTCGAATCGGAGTCCGGATGAGGGAGATATCGCTAATTTAAAATCAACTCTTTTTTGCAGAAATTTTGGTGACGACGGGAGAGTTGCAGCGCAGATCTGAAATTTCAGTGCCTGGATCAAGATTTCTATCACATGGGTAGATGCAGAATGATTGTTCCATTTCTGAAAACAGGTCATAATAGGGATTCTGAGCAATATTGACATAATTGTGGCCATTTCAAATTTACTTCAATTTTTTTTTGTGATGGGGGCCAAGATCAGAGTTTGAGGGACTTGTATAAATTTGATGGCTCTCATCTAGCCAAATGGCTAGCACAAATGGAGAAATGTTTTAGTTTGAATTACATCATGGATGATGAGACTCAACTGAGAATGGGAAAAATGTACTTGGACAATGAAAGATGGCACTGGTGGCAAAGGCATCAACATTGCTATCGAAGGCCCTTGACATGGGACATATTCACAAAAGCTATTACGGACCACTTTGACTGTAAAACCAATCTTGTGGATAAGCTCACATAGACAGACACATAGTTTAGCAAAGATTTTATTTTTACAGAAAAGAAGGAACCCAAGGAACCTAAAGGGTTATTTTCTGTTGGTATCTCCTTATTGCAGGTTCATGGATTGATTCAGAAAGAGAAGATCATTGTTTCTATAAATCTTAGTTGCAAGCATAATTTCATCAATGTTAATTTGGCAAAAAAATTACAAGTTCCTGCAAAACACATTGAAAACACACAGGTGGATGATGAGGATGTTCAAGTGTATAAGGATTTGAAGATTTCTATGGACAAGTATGTGTTGCATGGTGATTTTTATACTTCAAAGATGGATAATATGGATGTTGTTTTAGGATATTCTTGGATGGAATCTATGGGTATTATAAATATTAATGTGCAGAAGAAATTCCTAAAGCTCTGGTATAAAAAGAAGAAAATTACATTACAGGATATTTCCATCAATAAACAGGTAGAGTCCACGGAGGCTGAAGCAAAAGATGTTCCAGGGTCTGACATATTAGATGATGAGCCGGTGATGATAGACAATCAAACACAAACAGAGGTTGAAGAAGAAAAGGTTACAGGTGCTGATATATCAGAGGAGGGCTCAGTGGTTGAGGTAATATTGAAAGATAAGACACCACAACATGCACCAGATAATAGTCAGGCTCCCGTAAGGGGTGAATTAAAGAAAAAGCCATCGTGGGTTAAAACTTCAACATATCATCACCCACATCACCCCACAAGACAACCATCAAGATGGCAACCAATTAGCCACACGGACAACAACCCCCACAGGACAGATAGAGAGGAGCGAAGATCCACCTACTACACATCAACACAGAAGAGCTACCACAGTCAACTTCCATCTCAAGCGAGCGAGGCACCAGCGAGACCGAGGGTTCACCTTTTTCTTGGATGGCTAGATGCATGTGCATGGTACCCGTGGACTACTCTTTTGAGTAGATCTTATTATTTGTGTTCTTCCCATGTTTCAGGGACGAAACATGCTAAGGGGGGTGGAATGTTATATACCTAGGGGGAATAATATGGGGTACCAAGGGAGGTACCCAAAGTAATAATGTAATAATGGAATGGGCCATAGTAATAAATAAGGCGGTTAACCCATATCTTGTAAGGAACCACAAGTAGTTAGTAATAACGTAATGGGCCCATGGTATTAGTTGATGGTACGAGGGAACCATGGTAATGACCCATGGTATTTTAACAATGTAAACTATGAAATGGGAACTATAAACTCAAAACGGGAACTCTGGTCAAAAAACCTCAAAAAAACATCAAAAACAGTGCTAAAAATGAAAAGTGTTGATGCTGGAATAACACCTTTTTTTTTCTTCGGTAAATTTTCAACATGTTTTAAAAATGGTGGTGAAAACAATTTTTTTGAGCAAAAAATATCCAAAAAACACCCTCAAAACGAAAAGTGTTGATGCTGGGAGAACACTTTTTTTTTCAACAGTAAAATTTCAACATTTAGAAATAATGGTGTAAAATATTTTATCATGAACCCGAAAAACATTAAATTTTAAAAAATAATGAAAACATAAAAAAAAATGAATAAGAAAAAAAAAATTACAACAATGAAAAAACACAAAAAAAAAAGTTTAAAAAAAATAACAAAACATAGATTAAAATATATACTAAAAGGAAAATATAAAATAAAAATAAAAAACGAAAAAAAAAAGTCAATCATAAAAATGTAAAAAAAACAAAATTAATGATAAGAATTAAAAAACTAAAAAAAAAAAAAAAACTATAAACAATTAAATAGTAAAAAAAATATTTAAAAAAATGGAGAGAAAAAAGAAAAAGATTTATCTTGTAAAACATAAAAAAAAATTGCCCAAAAAAAAAAATGGAAAAGAAAAAAAAAAACATTTAAAAAAAACAAAAAAATTAAGTAGGTGAAAATAGAAAAATTAAAAAAAAAAAAATTAAGGAAAAACTAAAAAACTAAAAATTAAAATTAAAAACCAACTAGATCTACAAAAATAGAAAATTAACAAAAAAAAAGATAAAAATTACTAAAATTAAGATTAAAATGTTGATTACTTAAAAAACAAATATAAAAATATATATAAAAGATAAAAATAAAAAAATAAAAAATGTTAAAAAATATTATCTCACAAACCATAAAAAAATTTGGAAAACAAAAAAACAAAATTATATATATATATATATATATATATATATATATATATATACTAAGTAAGTAAAAATAGTGAAATTAAAAAAAAAAACATTAGCAAAACTAGAAAAAAAAAATTAAAAAATTAAAAAAAACTAGTTTAAAAAAAAAAAAATAGAAAATTAACAAAAAAATTGAAAAACTACTAAAATTAATATTAAAAAAAACAAAAATAAATTCAAATTATAAAAAAAAAAAAAAAAAAAAACGTAATTTTTATTTAAAAAAAAATGTAATTATTTTTTATTAAACATACATATTTTATTTAAATATATATATATATATATATATATATATATATATATATATAGATATATTAAAATTTTAATTTTTTTTTTTAAACAACTTTTTTTATTATTTAAAAAAAAATTTATAATTTTTTTAAAACAATTTTTATTTTTCCCTAAAAATAAAAATTATTAAATCTACGTTTTATATTTAAAAAAATAAATAAATAAATAAAACCTAAATTTAAAAAAAAAAAAATTACATTTCTTTTTTTATTTAAAAAAAAATTAAAAAAATTAATTTTTTTTTTAAACAATTTTTTTTTATTAAAAAAAGATTATAACTTTTTTTAAACATTTTTTTTTATTTAAAAATATAAATAATAAAAAAAATGATTTTTAAAAAAAAATTATATATATTTTGATTTAAATATTAAAAACTTATTAAAAAAAATATAAAAATTTAAAAATTAACATTTTTTTTAATTATTAAAAAAAAAAAAATTATGAGCCCCGACCGCGCCACCACGGGGGCCGGTGGGCGGCCCGTCGATTCCCGAAATTGACGGGCCGCCCACGGCCGCCCGTGGTGGCGCGGCGGTGGGCGAAGGGCCTGCGTGCTATTTTTCTAATTGTTTGGATGGTTAAAAGTGATTGAATTTGAGTAAAAAAATTTATTTTTTTTATATAAACAATGTTTGAATTATGTTTTTGATGATAAAAATAAATTTAGTATTATAAAAAATTTTCTAAAACACTAAAATTATGAATTTTAACAACTTTAACTTAGAATTACAAAAATCTATCCCAATTTTTTTAAAATATAACTAAAATTTCCATAACTTCCAGATAAAAAAAAATAATTATTAAACTATTTTTTTACTGGCTTTACTAATTCCATGATCTTGTATTTTTTCTCACTCTTATACGAATTTATTAAAAATCCAAAAGAAAAATAAAATAAAATAACACAAAAATTCACATATAATAACACTAACTATTTTTTACAACCTCCTTCCCTAAGAATATACACGGCCATCCTGTGTAACAGGGTAGATAGCGCTCGCTTTTGTGACGCGTGAGTCATTTAGTTTCCCTGCATTAATATTTTTAATTAAATATAAATTTAAGTTAATTATATTATAATTTAAGGCCGAGAAATACGAAGTCAACTAAATTGAAAACACTTTTATTAACGAAACCCAATTTACTATACATAAATATTATTATTTCAATGGGAATCCTTAGATGTCTTATTCAATTTAAACATTTCCGATTACACTACGCATTTTCCTTCCATCTAAATTCTTCTTGTTTACTCAAACGAAGAATTAACGACACGGAAACATGGTGCATATATTGTGCAGCGACAAAGAAGGGCTGCACACTAATAAATCAATCAATCGGGGATGACCATTAATATCTGTTTCAAGGTTTCCATCTGATGGCGAGGGAGTTTGGTGGACACAGCAATACTCTTTCCTCCTTCCCTTCCGGGGAAAAATCGCACGCAGGCTCTCCACCCACCGCCGCGTCACCACGGGCGGCCGGTGGGCGGCCCGTCGATTCGCAGCCCCTCCGCCCACCGCCGCGCAACCACAGGCGGCCAGTGGGTGGCCCGTCGATTCCCGGAATCGACGGGCCGCCCACCGGCCGCCTGTGGTGGCGCTGCCGGGGCTCATAATTTTTTTTTTTTAATAATTAAAAAAAATGCTAATTTTTATATTTTTAAAATTTTTAAAATTTTTTTTAACAATTTTTTAATATTTAAATAAAAAATATATATAATTTTTTTTAAAAATCATTTTTTTATTATTTATATTTTTAAATTAAAAAAAAAATGTTTAAAAAAAAGTTATAATTTTTTTTTAATAAAAAAAGAATTGTTTAAAAAGAAAAATAATTTAATTAATTTTTTTTTAAATAAAAAAAGAAATGTAATTTTTTTTTTTTAAATTTAGGTTTTATTTATTTTTTTAAATATAAAACGTAGATTTAATAATTTGTATTTTTAGGGAAAAAATAAAAATAAAAATAAAAAATTGTTTTAAAAAAATTATAATTTTTTTGTTTTAAATAATAGAAAAGGTTGTTAAAAAAAAAAAAAAAAATTAATATATATATATATATATATATATATATATATATATATATATTTTTTTTTTTTTTTTTAAATAAAATATGTATGTTTAATAAAAAATAATTACATTTTTTTTTTTTAATAAAAATTACGTATTTTTTTGCTTTTTTGTTTTTTATAATTTGAATTTATTTTTGTTTTTTTAATATTAATTTTACTATTTTTTCAATTTATTTTTCGTTAATTTTTAATTTTTTTTTCTAAACTAGTTTTTTTTTTTTTTTTAATTTTTAATTTTTTTTTTTCCAGTTTTGCTAATGTTTTTTTTTGTGAGATAATTTTTTTAACCCTTTTTTTTTAATATTTATTTTATTATTTTTTTTAATTTATTTTTTGGTTAATTTTCTATTTTTTTTAAATTAGTTTGTTTTTAAAATTTTATTCCTAGTTTTTGCTAATGTTTTTTTTTTTTTAATTTCTCAAATTTTATCGACTTATATATATATATATATATATATATATATATATAGATATTTTTTTTTTTTCCAAAGTGTTTTATGGTTTATAAGATAAATTTTTTTTAACAATTTTTTATTTTTTATTTTTGTCTTTTTTTATATATAATTTTATATTTGTTTTATAGAAACAATTATTTCATTTGGATTGAAAATTTAATTAACGATGTATAAATATGTAAAATATGGAAAATGCAAAATATTGATCTTCTTTTTTAAATACGCAAATCAATAAAAACCTCACTACAAAAAAAAATAAAAATAAAAATAAAAACAAGAAAATATGAGGAAGAAGACCACTTCCAAAATTATTAAATTTACAAAATAATTATTTACATTACATACATTAGAAAAGTTAAAGTCAAAAAATAGGTCTTTTAAAAAAAGGGTCTGATGCAGAATAACCACTTTTTAAAATCAGCATGAAAACCACTACCATTCTAAAACACAATGTACATAAAAAAAAAAAAAAAAAAAAAAAAATTAAAGTTGTTGGCATTTTGGCACAGGTGTGGCGCTACGATCCAGGTGTTGTCCTTGATGGCAACTCTCTTTGATGACAGATCTCAGTCCAGACTACAAGTATGAAGAGAATTTTCATATACGCAGGTTCATTAAGCAAAAGTTGCGTATACACGTAGGTACTCTATAGACTAAGTCGCGGATACGCAGGTTCGATATATATAAAGTCGCGTATACACGCAGATTCATGAACAGAAAAGGGCGTGCATGTCGAGAAAGCTTCCCTTTGGTCCGTGGTAGTTAGTCCTCGGTACTTGAGCCTATGTCTTTGGACCAAAGTATCTCGAAAGACGTGTTGATCTCTAGTTTTGAAGCTGATGGTATTGGATTTCTATGGTTTGGCCCTTGGTATTGAGCAAGGCCTAAGGCTATATAAGGAGAAGAAGATCATTAGGCATTGACACTGAAAAAGTCTTAAATATCTGATAAAGAAAGAGATCTCGTATGCAGGTTCTGGGTTGCTTCATCTAAGCTAAGGAGAGATCGCATCGGTTGATGGAAGACTAGATCTAAGGACAGATCGGGATCTAATGGTTTGAAATGCTCTATTATGATATGGGTGATTATTCGTATCTCTAGATCTGCATACTGACGCAATGTTATGTTCTGGATCTAACTAATGTCTGGTACAGCTGCAAGTTGAGAGAATTTATTTTTAGATCTGTACGCAGGTTGTCTTCGTTAAAAGAGCGTGTATACGCGGGTTTCTCTCATTGAAGTAGCGTATATCTTTTGAAGCTTGATTTTTGGGTTTGCAGTTGGGTCTGACTGTTATTGCAGTGTTCTGTAGTCTGCTCTGTGTTCTGGTGACTGGGTTTGACAGGGTATCAGTGGTTCAGTGATTCAGAGATTGCTGATGCAAGTATTGGTTGTTTTGTAATCTGCTATGAAAGTTGAATGAATTGTGGTCTTCAGATTGTAATGTTGTGCTTCAGGAATATCTAGTCTGAAAATGTATGAAAAGTGGTACCTGAAGGAAAGAAGATTGTAGGTCTGCACCTACGTACTAGTATCTTAGCTAGTACAAGAGCAAAGTGGGTTGGAGCTCCCTTCCAAGGAAGTTTGGAGAACGAGAGAGGGTTGTAGCCCTCAGCAGGTTGTAGCCTGTGTACTGGTATAAGGTTGCACCAGTACAAAAGATTGTAAACTGAAGCTCTTATTAAAGAAAGATAGAGACAACTTGCAGCAGGTGGTTTTCACCCACATTGGGTTTCCACCTTATATCATGGTGTTCATGTGTGTGGCTTTTGTGTGATGATCTGTTATACTGCATCTGTTTACTTTTAATATGGTTAATAATGTCCTGATGCATTTACTGAAGATAAACTAACTGAATCATAAGTTTTTTGGTTATACGCTGGTTTCCTTAGACACAGTAGCGTGTACACGCTGGTTCACTTAACTGAAGTCGCGTATATGTTTTAGAGTATTTGAAAAGTTTTATTGATCTGATAATACTGATTCACCCCCCCTCTCAGTATTATTTCCAACAATTGGTATCAGAGCATGTCCTTCAGAGAAGCTTGATCGCTTGAAGGAAGATCATTCATCATGAGCAACTACGCGAAAGAAGCATCAATCAGGCCACCAGTTTTTGATGGGACAAACTTCAATTATTGGAAGGTAAGAGTTACTGCCTATCTTCAATCTCTTGGTACAGAAGTTTGGGACATCGTAGAGACAGGCTACTCTTTTCCTTCAGCTACTCCTACAGATCCAGCCGAGAAAAAGAAGTATGAAACAAATGCGAAAGCAGTCAGTACTCTATTAGGATGTATATCCCAATCGGAATTCATGAAGGTAATGCACTAAAAATCCGCAAAAGAAATATGGGACAAAATTATCACGAGCTATGAAGGAGACGAACAGGTAAAGCGTGCTAAACTTCAAACTCTCAGGATTAAGTATGAGACTCTCAGAATGTATAATGATGAAAGTGTGGCTAACTATTTCCTTAGGGTAGATGAGATTGTTAATTGCATGAAAAATTTGGGTGAAGAAATAAGAGAGGCGATTGTGGTTGAAAAGGTTCTAAGATCATTGTCCCCCAAATTTGAATCTAAAGTGTCTGCAATAGAAGAAAAGGAAAATCTACGAATTCTTACTATGTCTCAGCTTCACGGAATTCTAACTGCTTATGAAATGAGAAAAGGAGGTCCATCAAACAGAAGAGAGGCTGCTTTCAAGGCTTCAGGCAAAGAAGATTATTATGAGACAAGTCACATGCCAGAAGATGAAGAAGAAGAATCAAATTTCGTCAGAAATCTTCAAAGGGGTTCTGGAAGGTTCAGAGGTAAGTTACCTTTTAAATGTTTTGCTTGTGGAAGAGTAGGTCATTATGCTGCCAAATGTCCTCACAAAGATAAGAATGACAAGGGAAAGGAACCTGCTAGATGGAACAAGAAACAGAGTGCAAATAAGAAAAGCTACTACACTCATGAAGATAGTGATGGTCTATCAAACAGTGATGAAGATGAACGAGGTAATGAATATAAGTTGTTAATGGCATTTGAAGATGATGATTATATGGATGCTGTAAATGTGGATGACCTTTATGATGAAATTACTGGACTCAAGAGATGTATAGAAAAAAAGAATATGATTATTGATACTCTACAATTTCAAATTGATGAAAAGGAAAAACATCTTGAAAAATTGGAATGTGAGATTGTTTGTCTTAGAAAGGAGATTGAAAAAACAAAAGCGATTAATCTTAAATTTGTTAAAGGATCTGAAACCTTGGATGAGATTATCAATGTGCAGCGATCTCCTCTGATCAAGACAGGTCTTGGATATAATGGAGAAACATCTCAAGCATCTACCTCTAAAAGCTATCTGGATGCAGCAAGGAGAAGCGAGCAAAGGCCAAATAAAAGTCATCAGGTGAATCAGGGACAGTTTACCTCAAATAAAGACCATCAAGAAACTCGGGGACAAACTGCCTTAAGGACAAACAAAAGCTACAATCAGCCTCAGGTAAAATCTTCCCAATTTCCTCCAAGAATGAATGTGAATAGAAGCTACAATCGGTTGGATGATAGATCTGATTATCGCAGAAGTTTCTTCAATGGCCAATGCTTTTCTTGCCATAACTTTCGGTCACAAATCAGCTCAATGTGTTGCCTACAAGACAATCATGACTAGAGAAGCTCAAAAGCAAGAGAGAATGACTGGAATCATGAAAAGGACTTATAACAACTTTTCAGTTCTTGAAAATGAAGTTGAATGCTCTATTTGTAATAACTTTGGTCATGAAGACTCTGAATGCAGGAGCAGGTTCCGGAAGACAACTCAAAAGGAACAAACCTCAAATGTCAGAACATGGAGAATAAAGGAACCGCAACCAGAAAGATGTGGGATAGCCTTTTATGCAGAAGGTCAAGAAAGTCTATGGTACATTAACAGCGGATGTTCGAAGCATATGACAGGGGACAAAGAAAAACTTGAGTCATATACCGCATTAGAAAAGGGGAAGAAAGTTTCTTTTGGAAATGACATCTCTGCAGCCATAAAAGGAAAAGGTGTTGCTCCATTAAAAGAGAAGGTCAAAGCTGGAAATGTTTTGTATGTTGATGGATTGAAGCATAATCTTCTGAGTGTCAGTCAGATGTGTGATCAAGGAACAGAGGTAATATTTAGATCAAATGGATGTTGTGTTCGTGACCTTGATACAGGTAAAACAGTGATCAAAGGAAGAAGGACTCCAAATAATCTATACATATTTGAAGAAGGACCAAAACAATGCTATTTGAGCAAGGATGATGAACACTGGCTATGGCATCGGAGGTTGGGGCATCTAAGCTTTTCACAAATAAGGAAAGCATGCAAATATCAGGCAGTTTGTGGTCTTCCAGATATCAAAATTCCAGACAACACTATATGCAAATCTTGTCAGTTTGGAAAGCAAACCAGAACTAATTTTCCAGAGAAGGAAGGATCAGCGAGCATGCCTCTTGAGTTAGTACATACAGATACATGTGGTCCATTCAGAAAAAGAACACCTCGAGGAGAAGAATACTTGATATTATTCATTGACGATTTCTCCAGGTTTGTCTGGTTAGGGCTTATGAAGCACAAAGATGAAGCATTCGAAAAATTCAAATCCTTCAAATCTTTGGTTGAAAATGAATCAGGACACAAAATTAAGTGCCTCAGATCTGACAGAGGTGGGGAGTTTACCTCAAACGAATTCTTCGATTTCTGTGAAGAACATGGGATAAGAAGAGAATTCTCTACAGATAGAACTCCTCAGCAAAATGGGGTTGTGGAAAGAATGAATAGAACAATTCAACAAATGGCTCGTGCTATGCTTGATGAATCAGGTACTCCCGCAACTTTCTGGGGGTGAGGCTGCACATGCTGCGGTTATTATTCTTAACAAAACAAATGTCCGAGTAAACAGCACTCAAACACCTCATGAGCTCTGGAGTGGTGAGACTCCTTCGGTGAAGCATTTCAAAATCTTTGGGAGCAAATGTTATATTAAGAATACTGATGAGCAACTTGGAAAACTTGAACCAAGAGCAGATGAAGGCATTCTTCTTGGTTATTCTCCACATAGCAAAGCATACAAGTGCTACAACAAAAGAATTGGCAGAATTGTTGACAGCATTGATGTAGTGGTCGATGAGAAGGGATATATTCCTAGGCAAGTTCATCATGAAGACATTGAAGAAGATGAAGGCTACCCTCAAAGGCAGAATGATGAAGAAGAAGAACCTCAAGAAGAAGAAGAGCATCAAGAAGAACCAGAGGAGCAGACAAGAATAGAAGAGAAGACTCCATCCAGATATGTTCAAAAGAATCATCTAGAATCTCAGATTGTGGGGCAGAAAGAAGCAGAAATACAAACAAGAAGAAGAATTGCAGAAGCTTCAAGCTATTTGGCATTACTCTCTTCCACTGAACCACAAAATGTGAAAGAGGCATGCAAAGATGAATGTTGGGTCAAAGCAATGGATGAAGAACTTGAGCAGATCGAAAAGAACAATACTTGGGAATTGGTTCCTAGACCAAAAGATAAAAATGTCATAGGGACTAAATGGGTCTTCAAAAATAAATTGAATGAAAATGGAGAAGTAATTAGAAACAAGGCCAGACTTGTTTGTAAAGGATATGCGCAGCAAGAAGGAATAGATTTTGAAGAGACCTTTTCTCCTGTTGCAAGACTTGAGGCCATCCGAGTGTTCCTTGCTCTCTCAAGCTTTCAAAACTTCAAGGTTTTTCAAATGGACGTGAAATCAGCCTTTCTGAATGGAGACTTAGAAGAAGAAGAATATATTGAGCAGCCAGATGGTTTCATTCTTGGGAATGATCCAAACCTTGTATGCAGATTGAAAAAGGCTCTCTATGGTCTCAAACAAGCTCCAAGGGCTTGGTACTATCGGTTGGACAAATATCTTCACCAACAAGGTTTTTCAAAAGGATCAGCAGATAGCAATCTCTATATGAAAGTTGAAAATAACAAATTGCTAATACTTGTTGTGTATGTAGATGATATTATCTTTGGCAGCAATGAAGAGGCTATGAGTCAAAACTTTGCCTCTGTTATGCAGAAAGAATTTGAAATGTCATTACTTGGAGAATTGACATACTTTCTTGGATTGCAAATCCAACAAAATGAAGGAGGTATTTTCTTGTCTCAAACCAAGTACCTCAAGCAGATCTTGAAGAAGTATGGCATGGAAGATTCAAAGCCAGTTTGTACCCCCATGGTTACAGGATGCAGCCTCAGTGCAAGTGATGAATCAGCAGCAGTTCACCAACCAACTTATAGATCCATGATTGGGAGTTTGCTTTATTTGACAGGTACCCGACCAGATATTATGCATGCAGTAGGAATTGTTGGAAGATTTCAAGCCAACCCAAAGGAAACTCATCTTCAGGCAGTCAAAAGAATCTTCAAGTATCTTCAAGGGACCCAAAACTATGGCTTATGGTATCCTAGAGATACAGATCTCACTCTTCATGCTTACACAGATGCAGATTGGGCCGGAAGTGTGGATGATAGGAAAAGCACAAGTGGTGGTGCTTTCTTCATGGGTTCCAGATTAGTATCTTGGTTCAGCAAGAAACAGAGTTCGATTGCCTTATCTACAACTGAAGCAGAATATGTGGCTGCGGCATCTTGTTGCACACAACTTCTTTGGATGATGCAGACCTTGCAGGATTTTCAAATCATGTGCACTCCACCAGTCTCTATCTTATGTGATAATACAAGTGCAATCAGCATTTCAAAGAATCCAGTCATGCACTCAAAGACCAAGCACATACCAATCAAGTACCATTTTCTTCGGGAACAAGTGCTTGAGCAGAAGGTCAAGCTGGAGTATGTTCCTTCTAAGGAACAAGTTGCTGATATTCTCACAAAACCACTGCCCAAGGAAACTTTTGAATATCTCAGACAAAAGCTAGGAGTAGTTGATGCTTCATCCTGCAGTTGAAGCTTGTCTGTTCTACAGAAAAGTTGGTATACGCAAGTTACGTAAAGAATATCTGCGTATATACGCCGATTTATGCTGGGAAAGTAGCGTGTATGGTGTACGCGTTCTGTCGAAAGCATATCCGCGTGCATACACCGTTTTATGCAGGAGAAATCGCGTATATGGAGGTCTGAACAGCAAGGGCAGACTCCGGTTGGAGAAGGTTTGAGATGGGTATGACAGAATTTTTCAGGCACAGTTTCAGAGGGTGCAGCAGGCACAGGTTCAGGGGGAGCAGCTTAAAGTCTCATAAAGCATTGTTGGCATTTAGATGCTTTTGGTTCTAGTACACAACTGTTGTTGGTTTCAGGAGAAGGAGCTCAGAAGGAAATCTTGGTTGCTGATCTAAAAGATGTATATCAGATGCTGCTTGTGACTTTCATGAGTCTTGGTCTAGATTTGTTGTCTCTATGTCATGTATCTCTTCTGTGATATCTCTTTTATGGTGTCAAGGTCATGTAACGGCCTTTGTTGGTTTCCCCACTATGCCTGGGATGAATGATGTAATATAATTGGTTGGTTCTGATGTATCCCCTCTTAGTTGGGAGTATGGATGTATGCATTGAGTCTTTTGGTGATAGGAAGGTCCCTTATGGTGTATAAGTCTTGGTTCTTTTGAAGATCATCTTTTGCAGATATTGCCTACAGTCAGGGGGAGCATGTTTCAGCACAGCCAAGCAGAAATATCAGCATGTACTCAGGGGGAGCACAGCCCTTTGCCCTTGATGACAAAGGGGGAGAATGATTCTACGGATCTTGGGGTTGCCATCAAGTCCAAAGGGGGAGATTGTTGGCATTTTGGCACAGGTGTGGCGCTACGATCCAGGTGTTTTCCTTGATGGCAACTCTCTTTGATGACAGATCTCAGTCCAGACTACAAGTATGAAGAGAATTTTCATATATGCAGGTTCATTAAGCAAAAGTTGCGTATACACGCAGGTACTCTATAGACTAAGTCGCGGATACGCAGGTTCAATATATATAAAGTCGTGTATACACGCAGATTCATGAACAGAAAAGGGCGTGCATGTCGAGAAAGCTTCCCTTTGGTCCGTGGTAGTTAGTCCTCGGTACTTGAGCCTATGTCTTTGGACCAAAGTATCTCGACAGACGTGTTGATCTCTAGTTTTGAAGCTGATGGTATTGGATTTCTATGGTTTGGCCCTTGGTATTGAGCAAGGCCTAAGGCTATATAAGGAGAAGAAGATCATTAGGCATTGACACTGAAAAAGTCTTAAATATCTGATAAAGAAAGAGATCTCGTATGCAGGTTCTGGGTTGCTTGATCTAAGCTAAGGAGAGATCACATCGGTTGATGGAAGACTAGATCTAAGGACAGATCGGGATCTAATGGTTTGAAATGCTCTATTATGATATGGGTGATTATTCGTATCTCTAGATCTGCATACTGACGCAATGTTATGTTCTGGATCTAACTAATGTCTGGTATAGCTGCAAGTTGAGAGAATTTATTTTTAGATCTGTACGCAGGTTGTCTTCGTTAAAAGAGCGTGTATACGCGGGTTTCTCTCATTGAAGTAGCGTATATCTTTTGAAGCTTGATTTTTGGGTTTGCAGTTGGGTCTGACTGTTATTGCAGTGTTCTGTAGTCTGCTCTGTGTTCTGGTGACTGGGTTTGATAGGGTATCAGTGGTTCAGTGATTCAGAGATTGTTGATGCAAGTATTGGTTGTTTTGTAATCTGCTATGAAAGTTGAATGAATTGTGGTCTTCAGATTGTAATGTTGTGCTTCAGGAATATCCAGTCTGAAAATGTATGAAAAGTGGTACCTGAAGGAAAGAAGATTGTAGGCCTGCACCTACGTACTAGTATCTTAGCTAGTACAAGAGCAAAGGGGGTTGGAGCTCCCTTCCAAGGAAGTTTGGAGAACGAGAGAGGGTTGTAGCCCTCTGCAGGTTGTAGCCTGCGTACTGGCATAAGGCTGCACCAGTACAAAAGATTGTAAACTGAAGCTCTTATTAAAGAAAGATAGAGACAACTTGCAGCAGGTGGTTTTCACCCACATTGGGTTTCCACCTTATATCATGGTGTTCATGTGTGTGGCTTTTGTGTGATGATCTGTTATACTGCATCTGTTTACTTTTAATATGGTTAATAATGTCCTGATGCATTTACTGAAGATAAACTAACTGAATCATAAGTTTTCTGGTTATACGCTGGTTTCCTTAGACACAGTAGCGTGTACACGCTGGTTCACTTAACTGAAGTCGTGTATATGTTTCAGAGCATTTGAAAAGTTTTATTGATCTGATAATACTGATTCACCCCCCCTCTCAGTGTTATTTCCAACAAAAGTGCCAAAAACTATGCTCTAAAAAAAACATGTGTGTTCTGCATCACCCCTTTTCAAAATCGGCTCACTTTTTTGCTATCTCTACAAAACATGTGTATTTTGCATCACCCCTTTTCAAAATCGGGTCACTTTTTTGCTATCTCTACAAAACGGGTAACAGTATTAGTTCCCGTTTCAAAGTTTACATTTTTTTTTATGTATGAGGCCTATATAGAGGCTAGAGACTCCACATGGAGAGTGTCAAGGAATATTGTCAAGGATTATTGTATGAACAAGCATATGGCTTGTGGAGTGTTCTCCTTCCTTAAGGAGTGAATGCATGGTGTTGCCCTACCTCAACGGTTTTGATATCAATAAAGTGAAGCATTTCCATATTTGGATCTTATTATTCTTGGGTTTATTTCTATTCTCATATATTTTTTGGGTTAGATCTATAACATACCAGCAGGGAATGCAAGGGACATCTCAGGCATACTACAACTCCAATCAAGCCACTTCCATGCCTTCTTGGGGTCTCCCTGCTCATCCTTCCTGGTCCATACCTCCTCCTTGGTCATATCCATCTCAATATCATTCCCAACTAGTCGCTCATTCATTCCACTTCTATACTCAACCACAACCTTAGTGGAATGCATCTCATCAGGGGTGGAGGCCCCAATACAACTCTCCTCCTTCTCTTTTGCCTCCACCACCTGCTCAACCGCAACCATTGCCTCCTACTCCACCAAGGCAACCCTAAATGCCTTCTCAACCGAACCCAAACCCGAACAACATACATGCTCAACAAGTATACATTAGGGAACCATCATGCCCAACTTATGCTATGGAGATTCAGGAGATTAACATATGATCTGGGAAGGTCCTCCCAGATAGCCAGCCTCCCCATCAGGAGGTTGAGGAAGATAAAGAGGAAAGTGAATAAAAAGAAAATCCACCCTTTCCTGAGAGACTATCCAGAACAACACAACCCACCCCAGAAGAAACTGAACTTCTGGGAGAATTGAACAGTTATGTGTAAAGATACCACTTCTCCAAGCCATAATGGATGTGCCCATATACAATAATATGATCAAAGAGAAGTGCTTCAGGCATCCAGGCAGGCGTAAGAGAGATGCCCCAACCATCAATTTCATAAGACAACTATCTGAACTAATGTTGGGGTAGGCAATCTGTCCGAAATATTTAGACCTTGGAAGCCCAGTAGTTGATGTCCACATCAATGGCACCATGATCCCACATACCTTGATTGATTTGGGAGCTGCCATTAATGTGATGACAAAGGACACCATGCTCAAGCTCAAACTCCAGGGCTCCTTAAGAAAAACCATGACAGTACTGCAGCTAGCAGACCACTATACCGTGACCCTTGAGGGGATTGTGGAGGATGTGATGGTCTCAATTGATTCTTGGGAGTAGCCTACTGATTTTTTGGTTATCCAACTAAAAGCAAAGCTCACTGGCTATCCTCTCATCCTGGGAAGACCCTGGTTGGCCACGACCAATGCTTACATAAATTGTCGAGCTGGGAACATGACTATCAAGATGGGCATATGTCCAAGCAACTAATCCTATACCCTCCTGCTAGAACATGATCTACCTCTCTGGTTGGAGGAGGAGGATGATGATGAAGTCTATTCTGCACCACTGTGTGCAATAGAAACTGTCATGGGGGGGAAACCACAAAATGAGGATGATATCATTGAAAATTTAATTTAGAATCCACCCCCCAATATTTTGCCATTAGAAGATATAGTGAAAGAAACCCAAGACAATCCCTTAACCAATCTCTATGGGGCCAACCTGACCTCTCTCCGTGTTAAGAATATAGAGTTCTACCCAGAAAGAACCTTGAAAATAAACTCATCCCTATCCACCTCCCAGGAGAAGGAACTGTGCATCTTACTGAGAAAACATTTAGATGCCTTCGCCTAGAGCTATAAGGAGATGAAGGGAGTACACCCTTCCATTTATACTCATCACATTTACATTAAGGAAGATCGCAAACTAGTTAGGTAGCATTAAAGGAGGATGAACCCAGCCCTTAAAGACATTGTCAAGGAAGAATTGCAAAAGTTACTGGATGCAGGATTCATCTACCCCATCTCTGACAGTGAATGGGTCTCTCCTTTGGTGCTAGAGCCAAAGAAAAATGGTAAGTGGAAGATCTGTGTCGATTATTGGTAACTAAACAAAGCCACTAAAAAGGACCATTTTCCTTTGCCTTTCATAGATCAAGCGTTAGATGGTATGGTGGGGAAAATTTTTTCTCCTTCCTAGATGGGTTTAGTGGGTACAATCAGATTCAAATCAGCTTGGAAGACCAAGATAAGACCACCTTCACTTGTCCTTGGGATACCTTTGCATATCGGGTCCTTCCTTTTGGTTTTCGTAATGCTCCCGCCACTTTTCAGAGAGCAGTATTGAGTATATTTTCCGAACTGGTTCATGATGCAGTGGAAATATATATGGATGATTCTACTCCTTATGGTTCTAACTTCCAGGAAGCTTTATCTAACCTGGGAAAAGTTTTGGACAAGTGTATTGAAATGAACATGTCCCTCAGTCCAGAAAAATGTGAATTCTTGATGATTGAAAGGACCATGCTAGGTCACGCAATATCTCAACAAGGATTGCAGGTGGAGCCCCACAAAATTGCCATCATGCAAAGGGTCCCACCCCCTCAAAAGGTGAGGGATGTCTGAAGTTTCCTAGGCTTAGTGGGATATTACAGAAGATTCATTAAAGATTTTAGTAAGTTAGCCTCTCCATTGTTTGGTCTTTTGGGAAAGGATGTTGATTTCATATGGACTGAAACCTGTCAAGAAGCCCTAGATACCTTGAAAAGAAAACTTGTGATTGCCCCAATTTTGAGAGGCCCAAACTGGGCCCTACCTTTACACATTCACACCAATGCCTTGAACAAAGTAATAGGAGTAGCCTTGGGGAAGATTAATGAAAAGTTACCTTATGCCATATACTTTATAAGTAAAAATTTGTCCAAAGCAGAGTTAAACTACACGGTCACCGAGAAGGAACTCCTAGCTATAGTGCATTCCTTAAATAAGTTCAGACATTACACCATAGGCTATCAAACCTTTATACACATTGATCATGCTACAATTAGGTATTTAATGAATAAACCAGATGTTAATGCTCGCATTATTAGATGGTTGATTTTACTGCTGTGGTTTGATTTAACCATTGTTGATAAGCTGGTAAAGAAAATGTTGTTGCTGACTTTTTTTCTAGAATATATTTTCCTGTAGGTGAGGAAGGATTGGTGGATGATCAAATGACAGATGAGCACCTATTTTCTATCTCAATACTCTCTATGTGGTTTGCTGATATAGCAAATTACTTAGTTTCAGCACAGTTCCCACCACACCTGTCCTCGAAAGAGAAGAGCAAGATTGTGAGGAAAAGTGCCCCTTTCACTTAGATTGGGGGCAATCTATTCAAACTTGGACTAGATTAGATCTTGAGAAGATGTGTCAGGGAGGAGGAAGTTTTTGACACTCTCCTAACCTGTCATGACAGGCCTTGTGGAGGCCATTTTGTAGCAAAAAGGACTGCCTTCAAAATCTTGCAAGCAGGTTACTATTGGCCCACTCTTCATCAAGATGTGAAGAGATACACCAGCCAATGTGATTGGTGCCAAAAGATGTGGAAAAATACTCCAAAGGATGAGATGCCCATGCAGCCTCAAGTGACTTTTGATCCTTTTGAGAAGTGGGGCATGGACTTTGTGGGTCCTATCAACCCTTCTTCAAAACAAATGCAATACATCATTATGTGCACTGATTACCTGATAAAATGGGCAGAGACAAAAGCAATCAAGGCAGCAACAGAGGAAAAACTTGTTGAGTTTTTAAGAGAGAACATCTTCCATAAGTTCGGGTATCCAAGGGAACTGGTTACATATCAAGGCAGTCAGTTAACTTCCAATTTGATTGAAGACCTACTCACACATCATAAAATCAAGCACAGGACATCCACCCCTTACCATCTAGAAGCCAATGGGCATGTGGAAGTCACTAATAGAGCTTTGGAAGGAATTCTAACCAAGGTAATGAACAACAATAGAAAGGATTGGGCAGATAGATTGGTTGAGGCCACTTGGGCCTACAACACCACATGGAAGACAACCACTGGGTTCACACCATATGAACTGGTCTATGGGAAGAAGGCTTTGCTGTCAATAGAGTTTCAATAAAATACACTAAGGATGGCAACTCAGCTAGACCTAGACCTCAGCCATCCACAGGAGGAAAGACTACTCCAGCTCAATGGATTGGATGAACAAAGATTGCACGACCTTCTCCACACAGAGGTAGTCCAGCTTCAAAGGAAGATATGGCATGACAAAAATATCAAGGAGAAGAAATTCTAAGAAGGAGATTGGGCGCTGCTCTATGAATCAAGGTATAAAGATTTCAAAGGCAAGCTGAGGACAAGATGGCTGGGACCCTACACTGTAGAAAAATGCAATGACAATGGTTCAGTTTTGATCAGAACCATTGATGAGGAAGCCATCACCATGCTTATCAATGAACATAGGTTGAAAATTTACAAGAAGCCCCTCTCCAAGCGAGAGTTCATTGAATATCTGAATAAGACAGTGTTGGTAGTGGAGTAGGTCTCAGCCTCCACTCCACCCACTCACTGAGAGAAAAAATAAAAAATAATAAGGACTCAAGTGAAAACCTCTATGAGGCACTTGAGTCCCATCATTGGGTTGAAAACCTCTTTTGAGGCAGCCTAGTGATGACAAAAACAAGAAAAGAGAGAGAAATAATAGGATACCTGGGTGAAAACCTCACTTGGAGGTGCCCAGGGTAGGTAAGTAGGGTGAAAACCTCCTGAAGGTTCCCTGGTTGTCTTTTAAAAAAAAAAAAAAATAGAGAAGAAAGGAAGAGAATATTGACTTTTAAAATGCATTTCAGATTACAGGTGGACCATAGGAAGCAAGAGGAAATGCCACAAAGCCTATTGCTCATCCTCTATCCTCTTCTCCATCATTTCTGACCTTTTTTTTTCCACCTCCCTGTGTTTTTTCCTGGAGACTGTGTATCCTACAAGAGGCCCTATGTATTTTAGAAGAGGCTCCTGTAGAAATCACAGAGAGTCTGAAATAGCTTTTAAAAACATTTTGAGGAGCTGGGGATTTTCATAGAGAGCATGTAGGCCATCCTATAGCTATCCACTATCCTAACCATCCATCCCACACCTGCACCACCTCATTTCCATTGATTTATTTCCTTGTTGCAGCAAAAACACAAAAACTAGTTTTAATAAAAATGAAATAAAAAGAAAAACACCGCCACAACTCACCTGCAGCTTACTAAATACCTCTCCATTGCCATCAGTATCTTTAGTAGCATCCTCATAGTTCCCAACACAAGAATCAGCTAAAAATTTTAGAGGGAGAAACAGCTACAGGAGCTCTTGTAGCAGTTGATCCCCTTAAAATCAAGCTCCAGTAGCAAAATAGGTGCAGCCACAGGAATGCAGAGGATGTTTGAAGCAAGATTCAGCTAAAGGGCACCGGTACCAAAAAAAAAGCCACATATCAAGAAGAAAAGAGCATATAGTAGAAGGGATATAGGCATGCAACACTGAAATCTGAGCATGCAGCAGCAACAGAACCATGCAGCACCGCAGCACGAACATTCGACCTGCAAGTAAGTGTCTAACCCTCTCCTCTATTGCATCTGTATAATTCAAAAATTGCATGAACGAATGAGATGGTTAGGGTTAAACCAGAAAGGTGGCTAGTTAACTGGCCACCCTCATCCAGTTCGACTACACTCATCCGGAGATCCCACACACGTGTGCCTAGTCAACTCATAGAAAATCCAAAAAGACAGGTAGTGGTGGGTGTATAAACTCTGATGCAAATGATGGGAAGTGATTGCGGGCAGAAGTCATGAGGAGTCATGATGACATAGTAGTGGGGACCAACGGTCTAAATAATGGCAACGTACCCTTTTTTCCACCTCACATCATCGCTAGAAATATCTCGAGTAAACATAAGTACTCCTCCTTGAACTTATTCACCACCTTTGTTTCATTTTATCATCGTCCTCGCAGCTGCAACAAGCTCCATACCACCTCCATAGTTTCTAGACCATCATTATCTGTCATTTTTAGCCCTCCTCCTCTTATCAGCATTCTACAGAAGCATTATCAGATTCTATAGGAGTAGTAACAAGTTCTACAGGAGAACCTACAACCATTTCTACAAGAGGGGCAGTAAGCAGTTTTACAAAAGGAAACACGGGGTTTTCACTCAAATTCGGACTTGAAGAGTTAGGCGCTGCACAAACCCACCTTGGATATTCACATGAACAAGTAATGATACAATTTTAAGGATGGATTAAGCCTGAGAAGAAGAGGAATTGCATTAAAATTTTTTTGCCTGTTTCTTAAAAAAAAAACAATTTTTTCTCTGTTTCTTGTTTCTGCAAAAATTGTTGTCTCCTTCTCCACTTGGGGGTGTTCCAAAAGATTATAAACATAATGTTAGGGTGATTCATGAGGAAGGAACCCATAAATTTAGTCAATCTCCATGAACTTCCCTAGGCAGTAGCCATTTTTACCAGAGCCAATTGGATGTCATTTTTCAAAAAATTTACAGGGAATGATGAAGAAGTGACTCAAGAGTTTGCCCTTTCCTTGGCACCCCACTCAAATACCCATTCCACTGTTACTTTCAGAGGTCTCACCATGGAAATCACCCAAGAATTTATCAGTATGGTTACCAGTCTTCCACTTGGACTACCCTGGAGCAAAGATGAAAAGCCATTGGATCAAGTTGCCAAGAAAACCTTCTTCCAACCAAATGAGCATCCTGTAGAGGACAAAAATGGAATCAGAAGAACAAGCATACCTTACCCTTGGGATGAGGTCAGTTACCAAATTATCAAGTACATTTCCTGTGAAGGGAGGTATAGCATAGTTTATGGTTACCATTTCAGACTTTTGCATGAGCTGAGATATGGCATGGATATTCCCACACCCCAAAAACTCAGCATTCCCTATTTTCTCCTACAATCCCTTATAGACTCCAGCATTAAATTGAAGGCAGGAGGTCCAAATCAATTGGCTCACCATGGACTAATTAAACTGCTAGTGGAATAATCCCTCCACACCTTCACAATCCCCATAGCCTAGGAGATCTTCAGAAATATGATAGGAGAAGATGATATAAAAGCCCTCACATATGACCTCAACCCTTCTGTAAGTGAGGGGGAAGAAAAAAAAGGGGAAGATGAGGAGGAAACCAAAACAGAGAAGGAAGAACCTAAAACAGGGACGAAAGAGACTAAAATAGAGGAGAAAAAGACCAAAGAAAAGAAGAAGGAACCTAGGACAGAAGAGAAAAATACTAAAATAGAAAAGAAAAAGACTAAACCAGAGAAGAAAAATACTAAAGCAGAGAAAGCAGAAACTAAATAAGATGAGAAGGAAACCAAAACAGAGCTAGAGGAAATAAAGATAGTAGAGGCAGAAAAGACAAAAGAGGAGGAAAAAGGGGCAAGGAAGATAGAAGTGTCCCTTGAGACACTATAAAGAGAAGTAGTAGCTATTCTTGCTACCCTCAGCATCCCAGTTAAACCCAAACAAAAGAGGAAAAGGAAACCATCAATGTATTTCAAGGCTCGAAAAAGCACAAGAATAAAAATAGGGAAGCCACAGCCATCCTCAAAAGAGCCTATCATATTTGAAGATTTCGCTACTGTCAAAAGGGAAGAATCTTCATCCAAAACCCCCATTACATATGAAAGAGGAAGTCCTAGATCTTCCACCTGGAAGGAAAGAATAAAACTACAGGACTCAAAAACAGTCCTACAGGAGGCACAGACTGCTCTACAGGAGACCCTAACAAAGCTACAGGAGACTGAGAAACTTGAGAAAAGGGCAGAAGAGCAGACCAAGGGGAAGGATGAAACAACAGAGACACAAGAACTTAACCCCTAGCCTAGGTTAGGCCCTTATTACAACCTTATTTAAGGGGGGAAAATTATTCCATAGAAATTTGCAGTCCCACTTTTCTTTGAACTGGAAAAAGAAAGGGTAAGGAGCCATAGATGGATGCAGATCACCAAGTCCAAAGGGGTGGAGGACATTGGAGACATGGAGAACAAGCTGAGAGAAATGGGTCAGTTGTTGAGTACTGTAAGACATACAAAAGCGATCAGAAGATCTCACTTGGAAGCAAAAAGTGAAATGTTAAGAAAATAGCTGCAAGAAAAGGACACACAATTGGCATGCATGGCTAGTTGGTCTATGGAGGCACTAAAGTGTAGGAAACCAGTAAAATCATATGGAGTATACCTCAAAGAACAGTGGCTATAGTTCCAGATCAAGACCTTGGCACAGAGAGGCACCATGCCTTTTCAGGATTATAGACAGTTCATGGACCTATGTGACCACAGTTGAGCAGAAGATAAGGCAAAGTTGGAAGAGTTTTATTTGCATAACATGGCCCTCACAGATATGAACCTATGGGACCCCAATGCTAGGTTAGGGGACTTGTAGCTGATGGCCATGGCATCATGGATGAGTCATGAGGAGAAAAGGGCAACAAAAATCAAGAAGTTGATGGAAAAATAACAAAACGAGCCCCTAATGATTAGAGCAGAGTCATTAAACCTTATGGCTCTCATTAGCACACACCAGCTACTTGCAAACGATCCTCAAAGTGCCCCTAAGTACATCACTGATTAGGTCTAGGCTATTGAAAATTTTGAAGACATGGAAAGATTACTTGGGGAAGACTGTATTCATGTTTGTATGAGGAGGTGGAACAGCCTCCCACACAGCTTGCAGATTATGGAGTATCACTCCCAACCAGGATGAAAGAAGCATTAAGGAGAGTGCCACTGTACAAGAACTCTATGCAGAGTTTGAAGATCAATTGGATTGGCCTCAAACTAATTCCCCCACTGCTGCTAGGACTGCTAGAGGGTAGGAAAGAGGAAGAAGAAAAAGAGCAGTGGGAAGAAGTGGACAGAAAGGCAGGATTCTATGATAAAGAAGAGGATCTCACATCAAAAGCATGGGATGTCAGGGAGGCCATCAAGGCCATCAGAGATGAAGAGATGGAGTAGTTGCTCAGAGGATGAGCAACACATTCAGTAGAGGGGTGATGATGAGCCCTAGAATTGGGTAATTATATGCACTCATTTTGCCTC
The DNA here is from genome assembly GCA_031772625.1 of Pinus tabuliformis. Classification (NCBI taxonomy): domain Eukaryota; kingdom Viridiplantae; phylum Streptophyta; class Pinopsida; order Pinales; family Pinaceae; genus Pinus; species Pinus tabuliformis. Next base: position 1,389,306,782 of record CM062804.1, read on the forward strand.
CTAACTTAGCTTAATCCACCATTATCATTAGTTTATTGCATGTTTTTTATTATATTTATGCTAATAGAGTGAGTTGGGTTAGTCATAATGCCATGAAGTCTAATGTTTGCTTTATGCAGATTTTTTGTCAATTTTGAGACAAAGTCAAAGGTTTAATGAGCATTTGGCAGCCAATATTCGAGGAAGAAAAGGGAGAGGATTTATAGGAGGGTGTCCCCCTCATTGATGACTCCCTACATTGAATCCTACTTCAGAAAGCTCGAAGCACAAGCAACCACATCAATGCATCAAAGGGCCAGCCGAGCAAGTGAAGAATAACTGCCATCTATCTCAAGTCTTGGGACCCAAGCCTCCTTGATTTTAGGAGGGATATTGGGGGCTCCAGTTGTATAAATAGAGAGGCTTAGGGCCTCATTAGGTTGTTGGATATTAGTCAATTTTTCACACTTTTGTTGCATCTCTTGCTCAGCTCATTTCGAGCCTACTTTTGTGAACAGTTTTATGTAATGTGACTATTATTTTGATAATGGAGATGAAATATTTTCTGAGCCAGCACTGAGTTATTTCAGAGGGTTGAATCTCTTGGGTTAGGGCCCAACCCAAGCATTCCAACACCTCTTTTTTTTTATTTGTATGTTTTGTTTCAGTTCATGAATTAGTTGTTGTTAGATAGATTTCTTCCTTGGTTAGAATAAGTTGCTTTTGGTGATTTACATAGCTGTTTCCATTTCAATTTTCTGAAGTAGGTTAAATAGTGATAGGAGAAAGATAAAAAAGGCCATCAATAGAGCCTTGAACTCCTTTCCTCCCTTTGGGACCATGAGCTGAGGTCAAGACACTCTGGTTGCCACAAAAACACAATTTTTCTTCCTCTATGCAATTTCTAGTGCTATAGTTTGATTTAGAGGTTAATGCTTTGCTTCAGATCCATTTTTACATACTCATTTCTATTTCTACAATAAATCTCTTTCCATGCTTTCCTTTCCATATAGCACAGTTCAGTATTTTATTTTCCTAGATCAAAATTTAGGTTAACATGAGATATAGTTCTGTTTTTTGGTGCAACTAGTTCTTTTCTTGCTCAGTTTCAGTGTTTGATTTGCAGCTCTCCTGTAGTACATCTTTGCTCATAATAATTCAATAAAGAAGCCATCACCATCTCTTTTTCTACATGTTTCATAGGTCATTCACATCCCTTCACAAATCTACCCTAATTTTCTACATTTTCCTCATAAACTTTCCTCTCGACTCTTGAACTAATCCAACCATCATTTTCTCTCCTAATCATTATTGATAAACCTTAGACACCTTAAAGCATCCCTCTAGTCTTCAGCTACCCTTTCCCACCATTTTTCCACCTTTAAAACCTCTAAAAAAACCCCCGGCATCCTCCTATAAATCCTCATGTGGATCCTCCTGTAGATCCTCTGCAGCCTCCTGTATAATTTCCTGTAAGTGACTTTTTGTAGTTCGATTACAGGGAAAGCCTCCAGAAGGTTGCCAGAGGCCTCGTAGGACCACTCCACACCTTCCTACACCTCTGCAAATATGAAGGTCACCCTCCATCGTCACCTAATCGCTACCACATTCACAAATAAAAAGCTACATGCATGACAATTTCACATAAAATACATAAAATCCAAAAAAGATGTTTTTTTGTTATTTCCTTCTAGAAATAGCTTGAATAGGTGTAGTTTACTTCCTCAGTAGGTAATGGCACTCCTTTCCTAGATTTTCACCTCTCTTTTTGAAAAATTAGGGTTAGTTAGTAAATTAGGGTTTGCTAGGTTTACTTCACATTTCAGTATTCTTTCTCTTTCTGCAAGTAGAATAGTCTCTGTAGAGTAAGCTTTACTTTCTTTCATCACATATAAAGCTTCTTCTAGAATTCATAGAAGTTGGATTGAGCTCCTAGTGATCTTGTGCTAGCTGACCAAGTGATAACCTGCAGTAAGAACTAGTACTTGTGCATACAACACCGTTGCTTCAAGTTTGTTATGAACTACCGGGTTGATAAAATTAAAGTAGGAAGCCCCAGGAGTTGCAGCATTATTGCTGCAATACCGGTGCTCACGAGGACTCCATTAAAAATATTAATTATTTTAATATTTCCTGATCTGTTTAGAATCTGCCCAAAACCTCTCTAGGTATTGGGGATCTCATGTGCCCCAACCTCTACACCAAATTTAGTGGCTAGAGCACATCCTATGCTACCCCAAATCAAAAAAAGGAAATAAATAAAAGGGTTATACTTTTAAAAATAGAATAGGAATAAGACATAGAATAAATTAAGATGGATTTGACATAAGGCCAAAAGTGAAAGTGGTTAATGCAATGTAATAATATGGCTTGACATATGGGAGCCTATGAGGTATAAGTCAAAATAAGAGTGATGAAGGAGTATGCAGCTTGAATGCAAAGTCATGGTGGGACTAAAGAGGACTCCTAAGCCTAAAAACTTAGAACAACATGGGCATCAAATGGCTAGTGAGGAGCTAACTAGGAATCCCATGTAAGGAAGGCTCTACCATTAAGTTATAACACATGACCAACAAGTGAAGGGGTTTGTGTCAGAAAATCGTAGTGTCAATTCTATGGAAAAATAATGTAAAAGAGACTAAAATGTATAAGTCAACTTCATATATCTAAGGTACATGCTAGTAAAAAAAACAATAACTTCCAGAATAAATCAATTATTGTGGTATCATAGAGTTGAGAATGTCGTAACGTGAAAAAAAATTGTCACAATGCTTACAAATATTGTTAAGCCACTAAATAAGAAGTAAAATACAATTTCATTAGTTAAAAATACTAAGAGGTGACAGAGAACTATGGAGAAGTGGGTAAAAATTAGCCATAAATGGTATAAATATGAAACATTCATAACTTCATTTGCATTTTTCCCCTGCTTGTGCTTTTGTGCCTCAACTTTCCTCCAAGTTTTGATCACATAGTTTAGGATTCATAGAACACCAAATCAAATTATGGAACTTACAAGTAATGCTAGTCACGTTTCTCTTCAATTTCATTCAATTTAATAACATTTTGATTGAAATTGATCCATGAGTTTTTAAAATTTAGTAAGAAAACTATGCATTCGCATGTACCATTATATTGAGTAGCATATATTGGCCCTATATGAAACCATCCAAAGGGAAAGAGATGTATATACCTAATTATTTAGAATTAAAGTCACGAGTGTACATATTGTGAAGATAAACAAATAAGAAGTTGAAATTCACATTGAGCTTTGTGCAGGATGGCTACCATGTGGAGAGGAAGAGAGCATGAAAATATTGATAGTTTAGTGTTAGTGGACCAAGAGGAAATGGATGCCTTAAGTAATTGTGGTATTTTAAAATTATTTTTTATGTCTAATATGTGTGTAGAGAAGGTTGTTGCGGATGCTGATAAGTTATTAGAGTTTGATGAAATATTGCTTCATAATACACTCCATGTTTTTCCATATAGAGGTGGACGACATATACTTTAGTATTTGTCTATCTAGAATAGGTGAAGTGGTGAATATGAAGAGTAAGTATAGAGGTAGGTTTACAATTGAGGGTTATGTTAAAATCTAGTACACAAACATGACATAAAAGGTGGCACACAAATACCCATCGAAAGTATAGAACACCTGATGATAAAAATCCTTATATTTAGTATAACTCATACATCAGGCTCAACATAATTACACCAGGCATCTCGACCATAGATGTTTCTAGCAATAGAGTCTGTAAGACCAACAACGTACTCTTGTTGGAAAAAATTATAGACTAACATTAAGAGTTAGTTTTCAAATTGTAGACACAATAAAATAAAGAATATAAGTTATGCAAGCATATTATGCTGACTCTTATTTGAGCACATACTAGAATTGAAGCCACAAGTGACACCACACATTTCTCACCCTAGAGAGTCTAAAATGGTGAGTTAGGAATATTTGCTCAGGAAACTTGGAGGAGGATGAGTCACCCTATCCACCTTCAATGATGAACTCTTCAACTAGTGGGAGTAGCAAGTTATCACCATTAGAGACTAACCCTATACTGAATTAGACTTCATGGGAGATATGGAGCTAGCCCTTCCTCAAAATGTTGCGTGGAGCATCATGGGTGACTAAAAGCTTATTTTTATATTTTAAAAGATATTTGAAATTTTCTGAATTATTAAATTTAAGTATTTAATAAGAAAATATATTTTTTGTGCAGAAAAAAGTACTAAACGAAGTAATGATGTGCATATGTGGGATTAGTGTGACTTGAGGGTCTACCCTATCATCAACATTGAGGAAAAGGTAAGGAATAAGTAGCGACATAGGTACAGAGATTTCTCCACTCAATGTTATGTAAACTAGAGGGATTAACTCGCTAGATACTGATGGCATGGGTGGAGGATCTCCTTGAGGGTATAGAGAGAAGTGGTGGTGGTACCACGAGCTTGGGAATGACTATTTTGATTGGTATCCAAAGGAACCATTCACTACCATGGAACTCATCCAAGGTACGGGCCTCAAACATATAATTTTTTATCGACTCACCAGATCAAAGAGGTGATCAAAAAGCTAGATGCCTTAATTTTGTAGTGATATGTATCCATATTTTGTAACCATATTTTGATATATATATATATATATATATATAGATAGATAGATAGATAGATAGATATAGATATATATATAAAATGATATTTTTTTATGACTTTACCATGTGTACAAGTGATTGTGCTACAGCGATGATGCTTTTTTATGTGATGAATGATTAATGTGCATATCTATAACATAATTAGCAATAGAATTAGATACATTATTTCTTGACTTAGATAGATGAACATATGTAATAAAATTAAATGAATTCCCAAGAAACTTCATCATAAGAAATATTTGAAATAATAAGGGATCTTGAACATGATAAATATTTTTGAGCTATGACAACACCAATTAAGTCATATGAGCTACTAATAACTGTATGTCATGTGATATTACTTTTGTAAATAGTTACAACCTATTGTCCAGACAAAGAGTAAATTACCCAAGCTATAGAAGCCATGCTTCACGTGTGGTGAGTAATTTCATTTACAAATCCTAGACACCTGTGAAAGCATATTGTAAATAGAATCAAACATGTCACCAAAAAAATATAAAACATTGAAAACTAATATGTACACTAATTAGAAAACAAAATAAATCATCAAGCTAAAGCTCAAGCATAATACTTCTTGAGGTAGAACCTAGTTCTAGGATTATCCAACACATTTTTTTTCATAATAAACAAATTTGTAAGCACTTATTTTTAGCACAAACTTCACAATTTAAGGCCCATATGGTTATAAACTTTATTTTCCCCATGGAACCCTTTTTTTCCTCATAGACCAGCACAAGGTCCCCTTTAGAAAAAACTCTAAGGTGGATGGACATATCATATTGAGACTTAACACATTTTTTATATGCCTCATTCGTCAAGATGTTCTAAGTTAATTAGGTGATCCTCAAGAATAGACGTGTCATGGAGAGGCCAAATTACTAACTTGAGGGATATAATCTCACATTCAATAGAAAGAATTGATTCCACAACATATACTAGTTGGAAAGGACTAAACCGAGTAGTAGTCTTAACAAACATTTGGTATGCCCAAAGGGCAATATATAACATGATGTGCCAATTTTACCTAGCCTCAATGATCATGCATTTGCAAAATGGTCTTTAAGTACTCATTTAATGCTTCTACCTGAACATTTTCTTAGGTGTAACGTGGCGACTAATGCTGTGATATATACCCATAATTTCAAAGCTAATTCAATCATCATCTTACTCTAGAAATGAATTCTATGGTAAACTCCCAAGAGATATCAAAATGTGCAATGACTTGTTTTAAAAGGAAATTGTAAATTAGTAAACCATTGACTATGGGATAAGAAAATATTGTTAGAAACAATGGAAACTAGGGCACTACTGAGAGGGGGGTCAATCAATAGTGTGACCAAATTATACAACTCTTGGTAATTTATACATTTCAAACACTTTAGAAATCACTCATGTAATCAATCTTGTATATAAAAACATCATTATCAAGCAGAGGTGCAACAAATACACATGACACTGATCTTCTTTTATTTCTTTGTCAAATACAATTTTGACTTGATTACATCATTGTCCCACAAGCTTCTAGTTGTAGGTTTATCAACTACTATTAAAAGGAACTTATATCCATACTCATTTATCAAATTTCACTAAAAGAGATTCTTTCCCCTACTCATTTACCAATCATTATTGAAAGGGAATCTTTCCCCTACTTGTTTATCAAGCATGGTTGAAAGGGACTTTTCCCCATACTCTATTATCAACCACTACTGAAAGGGAATCTTTCCCTTGTTCATTTATCAGCCACTGTTGAAAGGTACTCTTTCGCATGCTCGTTTATTAGCCACTTTTCAAAGGGAAACTTTCCCCCACTCATTTATCAACAATTGCTGGAAGGGACTCTTGCCCCTGTTCATTTATCAACCCCTACTTAAAGGGACTCTTGCCTCTAGAGTGTAGGCCACCACTTGTTGGCCATATTAATCCATATTTCATCGATTTAAAAATGATAACCAATAAACCACTTATTTTACAAATAGATAAAATTTCTTGCCTCAATCACTCACCAAAGAAACCAAGCAAACACCTTTAGTAATACTTTGATTATTTACCAAATCACCATCTATACTAGCAGTATCACCATAAAAGTATCTTCATCAAAACACCATTCAAACCATATCACCAATTCACCTCTTTTGATATTAAATTTAATCTCTGGTTAATATTTGATGCATACTCTCATTATGAATCAAGTTGCACCAACAACCTATGACACACCTCTACCAAGAAACATGGTTGCTCACTCTTGAACACTCACACAAGTAACTCAGTTTCCCATTGGATTTTTCTTATAAAGAAATTTGGACTCATATTTTTAGAGTTGAATTTTTGGTTAACTTTATCCTGAAATCTTACATGGATCCTCTATTTTTTCCTTTTTCTTGGTTTTGTAGATCCATTTCAATGTTCTCTTCAAGTTATCAAACTCTACCCTGGTGTCTCTTTGAGATTAGTGGAGTCAAGCTACTCTTTTTCCTCAATTCTAGTAAGTTATTAATTTTAGCAGAGGTGTTCTATTTTTAGTGAGATCTAATTCTAGCATACCTATCAAATATTCCACCTAATTATCTATTCTCATTCATGCCATTATGTTAATGTCATGTTGCAAATTTCAATGGTGTCAGCTCATTTCATGCACAAGCTCGAAGGCTTAAATAAATTGTTGCTATAATCTTCTTTGGCTTATTAATATGCTGCCAAATATATCATATTCTTCCTTAACTCCAAAGTGCTTCTGATTATATATATATATATATATATATATATATAGATAAATATGTGGAGATATGCACAGTTTAAATAAAGCACTTTGGGACTATATATATATATATATATATATATATATATATATAGCCATATAGTCCCAAAGTGCTTTATTTAAACTGTGGATATCTCCACACCCTTGTTCCTTTAACAGTTGTCGACCTATTCATGCATTTTGTTCGTGGATGTGGCCCTTTTGTTGATTATAGCCCGAAGGTCCTCAATCACATGGAACTGAAACACAGTCGTGTCTTGGCACACATTTTGTTACTCAATGCAATGTCACACAACAACAAATATATCTTGTCTCATGGCCCCATCATCGAGGCCAATTTCCTTTCTATGCCTTTTCTTTCCCTTTCAAGATTAACCATCTGGGATGATTTGTTCACCATGGGACCGACATGTGCCTTTCTCATTGGTCGTCATCTTAGCTATCAACTGTCACCATTTCCCATTTCTATGACAACCCATTACTCTTCTATGTGTTCCTTTCATTTTTCCTCTAGGAAACGCATCTAGGATGATGTGTTGCATGGGACTGCCCCTCTCTCATTATCATTGATCCTGTGCTCTACTCTATCTGTCGCCATCATCTTGGACCTTAGTGTTGGGTCCCTATAATACTAGTGATTACCCCATTACTATTGTAGTTATACCCCTTATTTATATTGTTGTGCCCCTATTACCCCCATGTTGTTATTTCTATGCCCCATAGAATCCCTCTATTGTTATTTTTGTGGCTTTATATTATTATTGTTAGGTTGGCTGGATTATATTGTGACTCCTTAGACTCCTATATATAGAAAGGAGGTTTTGTCATTTGTATCATCCAAGAATTGTTCATTTATATAATGTAAACGAGGTTTCCCCCTCGAAGATGCTGAATTCTAAGGGGTTGATCTATCTTTTCTATCTTTTCTTGAGCTGGTTTCATAACATTTGGTATCTGAGCTTTGGATTCTAGGGTTACGCTGCTCCAAACAGGTCATCGTGGCATTTTTGCTATAACTATTTTTATGTGACGTTTCAGAAGTTGCAAAAACAACCCATTTGAAAAGAAATCGCACTGAACCTTGGGTCCAAATTTCAGATCTTTTCGCACGATATTTATGGAGATATGATCTGAGGAAGTTGGTATTTTTGCAGACTCCTAAACTACATTCAAAACATGTGACCTGGGGAAAATCGTCATAACTTTCTCTATGGGGATTGGATTGAAATTTCGTAAGAAGGTATAGAAAGAGAACGGACTGTAGTTTCGTGTATGTGTGTTTTAGATCCAAAGATTGAAACAGTGACTCGTGGCACGTCGTACAAGTTCGCTCTACTGAACTAGTCTAAAAGAAAGTCACTGTGGGAGATTTCACATATCTCTTCCTTGGAGAATCCAATTTGGGTCAGAATTGTGGCATTGGAAAGATGATGTAGAAGGATACTATAGGTCACAATTTCAGAACTGGATGATCCGAAATTACAGATATACATCAGATTCAATATCAGGCTTCTATAAAGTGAAAAAAGGTGTGTAGTTTTTTTTAAATTTTTGTGTAAGCTTGGTTTAACGGAATTCAAAGGGCATAGTAAAGCATTACTATCGGTAACTGATGGCCCGAGGAAAGAAAATGAAAAAACCTAGTAAGGAACCTGAAAGCTCTAGCATGACTCATGAAGAAGAAGAATAAATGCTACATGATATATCAAAATTACAAGAACAAGTGCAACAAATGTTACGCTCACAAAAGCTAACAGAAGCTAAGATAAATGGCGTGGAATCTAAGATAAAGGGCATGGAAGCTAAGATGGATGATTCGAAAATAGATTTGAAGAGAGACATGGCAGATTTGAAGACAGACATGGCAGATTTGAAGACATATTTGACAAATTTTCTACAAGAAATACTTACTAATGGTGAAAAGGTTGTAAAGGAAACTCATGATGTGAACAAAAGTAATGTTAATCATGATTCCATAGACTCTAATGTTGGATCAAAGACCCACCATATTCCAAAAATCGATATGAGGAAGTTTGATGGCAAGGATCCCGCCACATGGATATTACAGATGGAGCAGTTCTTCGATCTCAATAATGTGCAAAACACACAAAAGGTACGTATGGCAACTGTATATTTGGAACCAAATCAGTTTGTATGGTATCAATGGCTTTTCTCTTGTAAACAATTTATCACTTGGGCAATTTTTACGGAAGAATTGATAGCACATTGTGAAGATACAAAAAGCAAAACTTTTTTTAGCCAATTGATAAGTCTCAAACAAAAGGGTTCAGTAATGGAGCACATTGAGGAGTTCCAAAAATTGAACATAAGGGTAAAAGATATTCCAGAGGAGCATAGGATTGATGTGTTCATAGGGTCTTTAAAGGATAATATCCAACATGATGTTCACCTTTGGGAACCTGATTCATTAGAGAAGGCATTCAGGTTAGCAAGAAAAATGGAAACCAAAATTATGGCAACCAAGAAGCATACCACTCACAACTATAAAGACGAAAGTGTTGTTGCCCCTAGGCTTCCACAACCTATAAGGTTGACACCACAACAATTGCAAGAAAAAAGGTCAAAAGGGCTTTGTTACAGTTGTGATAGCAAATACACTAAAGGTCATAAGTGTGCTGAGAAGAAATTATTCTACATAGATTGTGAAGAGGAAGAAGAAAAGGAGCAAGAAAGGTCAAAAGAAGAAGATATACTCCAGGAACAAAGCCTAGATGAAGAACAAATAAATCCGACCATATCTTGTAATGCATTGGCGGGAATTACCACTCCTCAAACCATCAAGATAGAAGGACAAATCAAGAAGAAAAAGGTAATAGTGTTGATTGATTCAGGAAGCACCCACAATTTTATTCATTGTAGGGTAGCAAAAGAATTGAATTGCTTCCTATATCCAGCACCAGAGTGTCAAGTGATGATTGCAAATGGAGGAACAATAAATTCCTCTGGAAAGTGCCATAATATCAAGCTATCCATGGGAGAATATGTATTGACTAGCCCAATGCTTTCCATTCCAATGGGAGGTGCTGATGTTGTACTAGGAGTCCAATGGCTACAATCCTTGGGTACAATAGCTTTTAATTTTCAAGAACTTTTCATCAAATTTTCTACGGAAGGAAAGGAAGTTGAATTAAGGGGTATTGCAGGGACCCAGGAAAGATAATCAGCTCTAATGGTATGACAAAGCTTCTAAAAAAGGAGCAAAGAGGTGTAATTGCACAATTATGTTCGCTAGATGTTTCCACATCAGGATCATCTATTTCTCCAGATCTCCAAAAAGTCATGGACAATCATTCCAAGGTATTTGAGACTCCCAAAGGTCTCCCACCTATGCGTGATCATGATCATGCTATTCATCTGATTCCAGGAAGTGTTCCTCCAAACATCAGGCCGTACAGATATCCCTATGTCCAAAAAAGTGAAATTGAATGTATGGTTGCAGAAATGCTAGAGGCTGGTATAATTCAACCAAGTCAAAGTTCTTTCTTTGCTCTAGTAGTATTGGTGCACAAGAAGGATGGATCATGGCTCATGTGTCCAGATTATAGGGAGCTCAACAAGCTAACTATTAAAGATAAGTTCCCCATTCTTGTCATTGATGAATTACTGGATGAATTGCATGGATCAATTTACTTCACCAAGTTGGATCTTCGTTCGGGATATCATCAAATCAGAATGAAGATTGAAGACATTCTGAAAATAACATTTAGAACTCATGAGGGTCATTATGAATTTTTGGTCATGCCTTTTGGCCTTACTAATGCACCTTCAACATTTCAAGGTTTGATGAATTCAATTTTCAAACCATTCCTTAGAAAATTTGTGTTAGTATTTTTTGATGATATACTAATCTACAGCAAGTCTTGGAAGGATCATGTTGAACATGTTGACAGGGTGCTACAACTATTGGAGGAGAAACAATTATATGCAAAAAGATCCAAATGTTTCTTTGGAGTCCAGGAGGTGGAATATTTGGGTCATATTGTATCTCATGAAGGAGTTAAGGTAGACCCTAGCAAAATTAAAGCCATTAAGGAATGGAAAATCCCCACATCCATAAAGCATCTGCGAGGATTTCTTGTGTTGACAGGGTATTATCGCAAGTTTGTTAAGAATTATGGGAGAATAGCAGCACCTCTAACAACATTATTGAAGAAAGATGCATTTTCATGGACTCCGGAAGCAACAAAGGCCTTTGAACATCTTAAAGAGGCAATGTGCCAAGCACCGGTCTTAGCTACACCGGAATTCACAAAAACCTTTATTGTGGAATGTGATGCTTCAGGAAATGGAATTGGTGCTGTTCTAATGCAAGATGAAAGACCCATTGCTTTTGAAAGTCGTCCAATCAAGGGAAAGTTTTTAAGCAAAGCTATTTATGAGAAGGAAATGTTGGCAATACTCCATGCACTTAAGAAATGGCGACCCTACCTAATGGGAAGACACTTCAAGGTAAAAACAGATCATGATAGCCTTAAATACTTTTTAGAACAAAGATTATCCTCTGAAGAGCAACAAAAGTGGGTCACAAAGATGTTGGGTTATGACTTTGAAATCATCTACAAAAAAGGGAAGCAAAATGTGGTGGCAGATGCACTCTCAAGAAAGGATGAGGATGTGGAAGCATTGTTGTGCGCCATTTCTATTATCCAACCAGATTGGATAAACGAAGCAAGGGAGGAATGGAAGAATGATGAAGAAGTGTGGGCACTTATTCGAAAGCTACAAAAAGATTCCAGTACGTCTGATACATTTAGCTGGCAAAATGATTCATTATGGTACAAAGATCGCTTATACCTCTGTAAGAATTCCCAGCTAAAACAAAAGATTCTTATGGAATTGCACACTTCTCCCTTAGGAGGGCATTCAGGATTTTTAAAAACTTACCACAGGGTTAAGAAGGAATTTTTTTGGGATGGCCTTAAATCAGATATTCAAAAGTTTGTGGCGGAATGTTTGCTTTTCCAACAAAATAAAGTTGAAACAATTAAGACACCGGGTCTATTACAACCTTTATCCATTCCAAGCCAATGTTGGGAGGAGGTTTCAATGGATTTTATCACAGGTTTACCCAAGTCTGAGGGAAAGAGTGTCACCATTGTGGTAGTTGACGGACTTACCAAGTATGCACACTTTTGTGCATTATCACATCCATTTAAAGCCAGTACAGTTTCTACTACATTTATGGAAACAATTCAAAAGCTACATGGAAACCCAAAGATTATTGTAAGTGACAGAGATCCCATTTTCACTCGAAATTTTTGGACAGAATTATTTTCTTGTCTTGGTACTCAGTTAGCTCATAGCTCATCTTATCATCCTCAATCTGATGGGCAAACTGATATAGTAAACAAATGTTTGGAAGGATATCTTCATTGCTTTGTATCTGATAAACAGACACAATGGGTCAAATGGTTGCCTCTGGCTAAATGGTGGTATAACACTTCCTTCCATACAACAACAAAAATGACCCCATTTATGGCACTTTATGGGTATCAACCACCATCCATCACATCATATTTAAGAGAAAATTCTAAGGTTCAGGCAGTGGAACATCACATTGAACATCAACAACAAATCCTCCAACTCTTAAAGGATAACCTCGTGTTGGCACAAAATAGAATGAAACAACAGGCAGATCAACATCACAGTGAAAGAAGTTTTGATGTAGGTGATTGGGTATTCCTACGGCTACAACCATATAAGCAAATGTCCCTAAAGCAAGCTAAGAAGGATAATAAATTATCACCAAAGTATTATGGTCCGTACAAGGTGTTGCAAAAGATTGGTACTATGGCATACAAATTGGAGCTTCCTGCAGCTCCTCGATTGCACCCAGTTTTCCATGTTTCATGTTTAAAGAAGGTTATAGGCGACAAGCTCCCAGTTCAAACAATATTGCCAGAACTTGACGAGGAAGGAAAAATTATACTGGAACTGGAAGCAGTCACAGAACAAGAACTCGACAGCTACGAAATCGATCAATTTCAAAGTATCTTATCAAGTGGAAGAACTTATCTGCTGAAGATTCCACATGGGAGGATGAGAATTTTATGCAGAAGTATCCAGAACTACTCAAGCGTTGAGGACAACACTTTTTTGAAGGAGAGGGGCATGTTGAGTCCCTATAATACTAGTGATTACCCCATTACTATTGTAGTTATACCCCTTATTTATATTATTGTGCCCCTATTACCCCCATGTTGTTATTTCTGTGCCCCATAGAATCCCTCTATTATTATTTTTGTGGCTTTATATTATTATTGTTAGGTCGGCTGGATTATATTGTGACTCCTTAGACTCCTATATATAGAAAGGAGGTTTTGTCATTTGTATCATCCAAGAATTGTTCATTTATGTAATGTAAAGGAGGTTGCCCCCTCGAAGAGGCTGAATTCTAAAGTGTTGATCTATCTTTTCTATCTTTTCTTGAGCTAGTTTCATAACACTTAGTAAGCCTCAAGGTCCTTCCTTTGTTCTCTTAAAAACATTTTGGGATCGCAGGTCTGGGAGGAGTTGTCAAGGTGGGTCTACCTACTTATTTAAAGGACCATTAAAAAACAGGTTGGGTTGACTATCAACCACATGCACTTGATAATGAGTTATCCTGGAGCACTTTACCTGTGCACCATTCAAACCTTCCCAGCAAGCCCTTTTGGGATGATGTCATGCTAATGTCACAACCACCACATGGTGCCATATGAGTGGTGACACGTGCTACTCATATTTGGCCCACTAGGGTACCAAAAAACACTATATATGTATGCCAAGTGTCCTCCTCTCATTGAACCATGTCATGGTGACATCATCCTAACATCATCATCCACCTATGTCTGTTAAGCTATCTATGTAACCACCCCTCCAAGCATTTACCCACTTTTACAAGCCCTTCGATTACTTAGAACTTTGCAAACCACCCCAAGTTGTCAATCACTGAGTTGGACCCCTTTTCACTGACCTAAGTCCCCAACTACATGCACATCAAGCTAAGAGTGTGGTTATAGACCTCCAACCACATGAATAGGCCTACCTCCATGCATTTATGATATGATTTCCCCTTTTCTTTGCGAGCGGTTCTGAGATTTGAGACACTTTTCTAGGCTAGCCTCTAGATCATTACCCAAAACTTATTGTAACTTTCCACAACCACATTTTACATGATGACAATGCTAGATCTTCAAAGTTGAAGCAAGAACTTGACATAAAATACCTAGAATGTGATATATATTTCATCAAATTTATGGTAAACATGTAAGTTACAGGTCATGAATGAATATATAATCATAAATATCTGAACACCATATCAATATCACTGGGAAGGTCTAATTCTCTATCAAGTAACTGCATTAACACTTGTTATCCCATGCATTCATCAATAATTCAAATACTTTGCAAATAAGTAATAACATCCATAGCCATATCACATCACAGAACCATTCTTATGACTAACATATAACTAGAATAATAACCATGACAAAAAAACCATAGAATCCACATAATAATAAGTAAAAGTTATCATATATTACAATAAGAAAATAGATGTTATTAACTTATTCAAAAGCTAATAAATTTAGGGATTTCCACATAATCAACCAAGGGAATTTATAGATTAAACCACCTCCACCCTCAATCTACCATGATCTCACTTAAACTAGTCCCGAGATCACAAAACCAAACCAAGATTGCATGCCTAAGATTTTTTTCACCATATCTTAAGGAATTTTCATGTCTCCACCCACTTGTCGAGGGATTCCCAAGAAAACCATCTCCATCCCCAACTCTTGGGAATTTTCCTTAGACCATCTCTCCTGGTTCCAAAACTTTTCAATAATCCAAAGCTCAACTAGAAATGAATCCCATCACACCATGACTATCGAGGAAATGGAAAGGCAAGGGTGAAACCACTTTCAAACTAGGAAAAACCCATGCTAATGAAAACAAGTCCTCAACTAGGAAATCACACATGCAATCTATTACCTACTGTTGACAAGGTTAATCCTCTCTGTGGATAGAGATGATCCCTCTAGCCCAATGAGTGGGTCTAGCAATGGAAGTAACAATCAAATAGACATCTTCCTAGATTATAATTGAAAAATAGAACGAGAGAGATGATGTACATCACTCTGATGCTATTCCGATTTCCTTTGTTGAGATCCTCGAACCGCTTGTGTCAGGGACTTGTTCTTGCTTCTTTCAGTGCTTATGTACCTACACAAGTGATCATGAGACAACAAAGCATGCCAAAAACAATAAAGAATCCAATAATAAACTATTTAGTTTATCAAGGAATGCCAAGCTAATACATACATCAACATATATATTTTGGGAAGATGAACCAGCATTTGTGTAGCCTTGATGTTGAAAGGATCTCCTTGAGTGGTAATCCAAGTACAAGCCAAGAAACTCTCCAAACACTCCTTCTCCAAGTCTAATGAATAACCTCTAAGGACAAGCTCAGCATAGGGGTGCAAAATGGACATAGACCAACCATTTGGGAATGGGAGAGGAGGAATTTATAGGCCAGAAGAGGGAGTTAGTACTCCTCCAAAGATAGGATTAGGACCACAGCTCAAGGAGGTAGCTCATATGGATGAGACCAAGAGGCCAAATTAGGAGGATTCGACCTCATCTATACGAAACCACCTCTGACTCACCACTATAGAAGATTCTAGATCATGAAGCTTCTCATCCTCTTTGGGAAAATTTTCTTTTTGAGATGATTGTGGGTATGTAAGGGAACAGAGCAATGTCATTGCTAGCCTAACATGGTGCAATAGGCGATCATCACGGTTTTGAGCTTCATAAGCGTGATGATCCTCATTTTAGGGTTTTAAGAGCTATCTCTTTAGGGAAAGCTCCAGAGATTTTCCAAGCAAAGTTAAAGGAGGGATCCGAGCTATATACATGGATGAGTATACTGTATAACAATCATGTTTTAGGCACTTTAGTTTCTGTCATAGGGAAGTGCAGGAGGCATGACAAAATACTGTGTAACACCTATGAAGTCCTCCTTCTAAAGCTGCTAATCCAACCTTCTCCTTGCTTTCCTTCACTTTCGTTTGCCTTCCTTTCTTACTTTTTCTTTACTTGCTTTATTTCTCCTATTGGATCTCTATCTCTCTCTCTTTCTCAATTGTTCTAAGCTAAAAATAACAAAATTGTGAAGTCCTCATCAGCCTTTTTATCATTGATGCCTCTATTTTCTTCATTTTCCTTCCTTTTTACTCTAATTTCCCTTGCATGCAAATTTGTGTCTCTTCAACTACCTTTTCTACTATTTTCCTTTATTTCTCATAAGTAAATGCCAATTATAGCATCTTTTCCTTTTACAATTCCTTCACTAATTTCCATAGCCATAAATAAACCAAAAGTGATGCCCACTATAGTTTTTCCCAACATTAAGCTTGGAATACATGTCCCATGACCTTGGTCTGATATTGCCTTTATTATCCTTTATTACATGAAACTTTAACTCGTTGTTGTTACAAACCCCTATCCCTTAGTGGACCATTGTCCTCGGTGTTCTATGATACCTATGATCAACAAATTAGTGAAAACAAAACATATTTCCTGTGGATATTTATAACATAGCTCGATGAACATTTACAATGACAGTCTGCTAAAAAAAAATACATACCTCTTATTGGAGCTTTATAACACAACTCATCATGGTACTTAAAATAATATACATATATACTTATACCAAAAAATCATATTTTTAAACCATGAAATAATGAATGATATAAATCTTGCATTTTATCATCCGTCTCCCATGTAGCTTGATTGGGCCTAAAGTGCTTCTAGTGAACCTTAACTTTCTCGATTTCTCGGTTCCAGAGCATGAGTTGTTTCGACTGCTATATGTATTGTGGTTCTAGCTAGAATTCTCCCTCTAGTTCCACCTATAGTACAAACCAATCAATCACAGGATCAAAATCCTTGACATATCTCCTAAGTAACGAAACATGGAAAACATCATGGAATTTCACCATCAGTGGCAGTGCAAGTTGGCAGACCACTGGTCCAATCCGTTGAAGGACATCAAAAGGCCTACAATATCAAGGTGCCATCTTGGCACATGATCCAATCCTCAAAGAGCTTCTCTTGGGCTTGATGTGCAAGTACACATGCTCCACAACCTAAAAATCCTTCAATTCCCTGTGATGATCTGCATAACTCTTCTATTTGTTTGTTGTTTCCTTCAAATTCCTCTTAATAACCTACATTTCATGTTCCATTTCTGCAACTTATCCAGTCCAATCAACACCCTATTTATTGGATTGGTCCAGATGATAGGAGTCTTACAACTCCACTCGCAAAGAGCCTTAGATGGACTCATTTCAAGGATTACTAATACCCATTGTTATATGAAAACTCCACCAGTGGAAGATACTCCTCACAATTCCTCTATTGATGCATAACATACATCATCAACATGTCCTAATCAAGAATCTTGTTGACCCTCTTTGTCTATCCATTTATCTGTGGATCATAAGTTGTACTGAAATCTAACTCTATCCCCAAATTTTCAAACAAATCCTTCCAAAACCTATAAGTGTACTTGGCATCTTTGTCTGATACAATGTTCTAGAGAACACCATGCTACCTCTCTATCACCCTTGTTACAGCTCCAAATCTCACTCTTCAGGTTTGTGATGCTGCACTCATGGCGCAGGGCAACCCCTCCTTCCAGACCTGGTCCAAAATTTAAAAAAAAGTGTTTTATTCCCTATATGCGACATTGCCCTAAGCTAAATGCGTGTGTACGCGGGTCTGTGTATACCCAACCTGCATATATGTCTTAAAATACTTAAAAAAAATTAAATATCCTTAATTTCGGGCGGAGATCGCGGGTTTTACCTGCTGATCACCTATTAGTGCCCATGGCCCAACTGTTCCCAACGAATTCCCAAATAAAAAACTACTTTGGGAGAAGTATAAAAGGGCTTCAATGGGAAGGCCTAAAGGAGGAGAGAAGAGAGAGAAAGGTTACTATGTTGAGATTTCCCTGACCAGGGCTAAGATCCTAGTGCCTCCTGCACTTCCCCCATTTACAGGAAACCCATGTTTCCTTGTGTGATGATGTCTATCTACTACTCGAGATATCATGGAGTAAGGCATGGAAGGAGTTTGTTAAAGGCTTGAGACTGGACGAATCCAGAGGACAGTTCCGCTTGGAGCCTGCGAAAGGAAGAATCAAGTGAAAATATTCCTTTTCGTACTTTATTTGTCTATAATAAAAGAAGCACTTGCCTTTGTTCCTAATATAAATCTTCTTCATGTTTATGATATCCATGTTATGATTCATATATGAATGGTTTTTTAATTGCATAACTAACTACCTTTCAATATATTATGAAGATGATTTCTTTATGATGTTTAGTCCATATACTGCTATAGTTTCTTGAATTGATTGTTTTGCAGGTTGAAGGAGCAAAAGGAACTCCCTGGTAGGATCTTCTCAAACGAAGGATCCCTAGGTATGCCCCTTATCGTATAGTTTGCTTATATTATCATTATGGCTATATGGAATGTGTGTTTCTCTGTATAGACAACCTCTGATCTGCTAGGGTATCGAACCAAGACCCTAGGGGAATTTATCCCTTAACAGAATTGGTGACTCCACTGGGGACAATAGTTTTGGTGTTCCTAGTTTGGGTTTATTCAAGCCAATCAGGGCTCAGATGTCTATTTGCTTGCTGTTACTGTGTAGTTTGTTCCTGTATGAACTTGAATTGTAAGTTTGGTCAGTTTCTTCAGACTATTTTTTGTTTTTTCTTGAAATCTTTTATATACGCTGTTTTTCTTATTTACAGAAGCATATATATGCATGTTTCCTTAAGTTAACCCACGTATACACAGGTTTCCTTAGGCTCAGTCGTGTATACACGTAGCTGTACATCAATATAGTCGCGTATATCTTGTAATTTTCAAGATTTTTCAAATCTTTTTGTTTTTGAAGGTTTGTCTGCTGGTTTGATTCAGTCCTGAATAGTTACTTTTCTGTGTCAGTTTTTAGTTTTACAGCAAGTATCTGATTTCAAATTCTCTCTGATTTTGGAAAGTGTTGGTCTTATTGGTTTTATTGCAAGTGTCATCGTTTTTGTTAAGCACACAAGATTTCTTGTTAGGAGTCTTGGCTGCTCTGTTTTGTTAGGGCAGAAAGGTTGATCTCAGTCTTTGTGTCAAATCTTGTTTTGGTGACTTTTTTGGTTTGCATGTCAAAACTATATCTTTATGACCATCTGCTTTTCTTGCTTTCCGAAAGTTGTTGGTTTACACTTTCTTGAAAGTTGTCTTTTCAATCCTTTGGTCTTTATTGCCAAGCTCTTGTTGTTGCTTTTTGATTGTTAAGAGCATTTTGAAACACATTTTTGTTGAGTTCTCACTTGTTTTGTGTTGCAAACTCGCAAAGTGTTTCATTGCCTATTCTTCGATCATAAAGTTTCAGTCTTGTTTAGAGCACTTTTGAAAAGTCATTTTTTGTTTTGCTTTTGAAGAAAACTTCTTGAAACTTGGTTTTGCTTTCTTGAACTTGGTTTTGATTTAGTTTCTTTTAGTGAATGAAAGTGCATTTTTGTTTGTCTTGAAACTTGCTTTTAGTGTAGAGACGAAAATGAGCATTAGCAACTCATATTCCATCTAAACATTTTAAGTGGCAAATTAAAAAATTGATAAACAAGTAACTTTCATTTCTTGATTTAAGAGTAGTTTTGAGTTTTGCATCAGCATGTACTTGTTGCATTAGGATAAATTTGCACATATTTTTAGGACATCCATAGTTTTGTTAACTTTTGTGAGTGTGGAGCGTGAGTAAAAGAAAAGAAAAGAAAAATTTGTAGCTTTCTTTGAAGTTCCTTTGAACCTAGTAGAAATTTCTTTCATCGAAAAACAAAAACATGTGCATTTGCATGTAGTTTGTTTTTTATTAATTTCTTTTGCGTCAAAACACAACTAGTTTCACTTCTGCTTATCCCTTGACTTAAAGAACAACTCATTTAAAAACAAGTGCTAATTAAAATATACTAGAACTTTTTATAATTGTCAAGTTGGACACACCAACAAGTTTTAGGATATTTTAGGGCCTTGGATTAGGCGAGGGGAGAGATAATTCTCCAATGCCATTTAAACTGTCAAACATAGGAGTCTGAATAGTGAGTGAAAATCCAATAGCATTAGGGAGACTAGGAAAGCTTTGGATCTGGGAGTCAAGCACGAGGGTTTTTGAAGACAGGGAAGAGAGATACCCCCTCTCCTACTTGTCGGATCTAACCTCAAGACTATTCCGCCTGGATTCTAATACAAGTTGGTAACCTTAGTTGCTACTCCTAGGGATGTACATAGGTGGCTGCGGAGGGGAATCCCGTGGCACCTGAGGTCAATGTTGTATCACTCTCAATGGTACTACTGGAGGGCACCCTTGTGAAGCTTGGGGGCTTGCACCGGTGCAGGCTGTTGTTGGGAGGTCAGCATAACTTCCTCTGTTACCTTCGCTGATAGGATTGGCCCATCATTATCCCAAACTATCTTTGGAAGGCCCCTTACTTCACTTTCTTGTATTTTGGTGTCCAATCCTCATCATCGGAGCGGAAATAATCGAAAGTTGTTTGACTGGCTGATATCATTTAGGGACTTTTAGTGTGTGCTCTGTGCTCCTAGTTGGCCTAGCTTTCAATTTTTTGAGTCTTTAGCTAGACCTTAATAAAAAATTCAAAGTGGCTGGCCGATCACCTAGACAGTCTTGAAGACTTTGTGGTCTTTCACCACCAAGTTTAGAGCCTTCTCCTAGAAGGCACAGAGGTAATACTGCCCATGGGTTTCATCCCGTGGCAGCTGACGCATCGTGGATTGATCCTCCTCTCGGGGGCATTAGTGTTCAGAATAGGCCCGGTACTTCCATAGAACAAGAGAGGAACACTCTGATTCTTTCTTGAGTTCTCTTTCAGACAGAAGATAACATAGAGGTAGAAGAACTCCCAGAGTTGTTATCGGCTCTGAATTCTCCCTTACCTTCTAGTTATCCAGAAGTATTATGAAACGTTGGGACTCCAACGCATAGACCATCAATTCTAGGTCACATTACGCACTTACCATCGATGACCACTACTGGAAGCATGGCTTCTACTACAAGTGCTGCAACTATGCAGACTCCAACATTAGTACAAGGGGGAGGAACTATTTCCATCCCCTCTGCATCTTTATTTGGGTCTTTTGCTAGCACATCTTTTGTTGGGTCTACCTCCATTCCTTCTACAAGTGGAAATTCCCAAGCCAATGCTTTTAGTACTAGATTCTTCCCATTTGGCACCCATTTACAGGGTATTCCATCAATTCCATTTAGTGCCTCCACATCCATGATGGGTGGATCGGCTTCATTTCAGGGTTTTTCTTTTAGAAGTGGTCATATACCATATTCCAACTCGACAGTAGGATCTATGCCTTTTTCTTCTATAGGACAAAGCAACAATCCTTTCCAAGGTTGGACCAACCCTGTGGTTAGTGGCATGGGAACTGGGAATCTATTTTTCGGCCAACAAGGGAATGGGACGTACTCCACAGTTAGTTCAATTTTGAAGTATTCCTCCCTTAGCTTCTTCTTGGAATCCTTATCAGGGGTTATCGACTCGTTATAATCCTTTAGGAGGAAGCTTTGCCGGTTATGGAGGTTTTGCGGCTGGAGTTGGTTAAACTCTAAGTTTCACTGGATCACAAGGCTTACCTTTTGGTTCAGCTGGTTCTGCTGGATACTTCAGGTAGCCTGGTGCCTTTCAAAATCTAGGCCAATCTTTTCAAAACTTTGGGAGCTCCGCCTAGTCAAGGTGGAACCCCCAAGGTCCTCCTAGGCTTCTTTTTCTGGCAACTTTGAACCTGCCAGATCTCACAAAATTAACAAATGATCCAATGAAACACAACCTGTCCTGGCCTCCGGTCCCAACCAAACTCCCTTCGGACATTCCAAAATTCAAAGGAAAGGGCGGTGAAGACCCAGGCGACCATGTAACCACATTCCATTTGTGGTGCTCATCAAACTCCCTTATTGATGACTCGATTAGGTTGAGACTTTTTCAACGCACCTTAACTGGTAATGTAACCAAGTGGTATATAGAGTTGCGAGGGGACAACTTTACATCTTTCATTGGCTTAGCTAATATTTTCTTAAATCATTTCCAGTTGCTTGTCCATTATGATGCCGGAACTGAACTTCTGGCCACTTTTCGTCAGGGCATGGCAACTCACATTTCTGACCATATTCAGGAATGGAGATGGAGAAAGAGGCTCATCAAAGCCGAAATTCCTCCGGAATACCATCTCGAATGGTTTTTGAAATCTTTACAACCTGAAATCTCTAAGGATGTCTCCATGTTCGGAGTCTATTCTAAGGAGCAAGCTATTTTTAGGGCCCAACAATTAGAATTGATTTACTCTTAGTCTGGGATCCTACAAAAAATCTTGCCAGATGCTCTTAGGTCTAAGGTTGACATAGCCAAGTCGAAGCTAGGTCCCCATGCAGATGGTATCGTTGGATTGGTATACACAAATGCGGTGAACTTGTTGAACCAACTGCAACAGTTGTCTTTACAAACTACTTCGAACAACCAAGTCATATCGTCTAACCCTTCGTCTTCCCAACCCTCTTCGATTAATGTTGTCGAATCTAATAACCCCAAAGGAAATCAAAATTCCAATGGGAAAAAGAAAGGATGAGGTAAGAAAAAGAGTCAAGATGGGAAGACTGATGCAAATAATCCTGGCAATAATGCTGGTGGTGGCGGAAATGAGTCTAAAAAGAAAGTCAAGTTTCCATGCAGGTTATGCAGTGGAGACCATTTAACTCATCTCTGCGCAAAGATTCAAGATGCTCAACACTTGTTAGGGTAGCAAGGGACTTCTAGTTCTCAAGCTATGTTAACCAACCCTTTTCCCCAAGGGCAACAACTTTTTGCTGGTGCAAGTTCAAACCCTGGTACCTCTGCAGGGGGCAACCAGGAAGGGGATAAATCATCAAATGTTTTCATGATGGGTTCTCACGCTAATGTGGCCACACGGTCACGCAATTATGGTGAAGGTAAAACTTCCAAGGATAAAATAGTTCATGAAACTAACAACCCACTTCATATTGAGCGACCCTCTGTCGAGACTATACCACGGGTACCAAAAGGTCCCGCTAAATGTGTGACTATCAACCCTAATATTAGGGTAGCATAGAATTACTCCATTGTTGAGGATCTAGCATAGAGTCCACTTTAGAGGTTCTCCAGTCGTGTCCCGCTCAAAGAAGTGCCTTACTATCAACAATGGGGGTAGTGGATCCAAATAATTCTTTAGCTCTCACTTTTGATATGCATAATGTCAAAAAGAGACTTCCTCATCATATGGCTTTCCAGATAAAGTCTACCTACGAGAAAACTAATATTTTTCAGATGGTTATAGATGAGGGACCTTCCACGTGTGTCATGTCTATGTCATGTTGGAAGGCCATTGGATTGCCTTCGGTTATTCCTTCACTTACCCTCTTAACAACATTTGATGGTCATTCTCATAGGCCATATGAGATTATCCTGGCCTTTCCTATATGTGTTGGGGGAAAGGTCATTAATATTGAAGTAGAAGTCATCGATGCTAACCTAGACTACAATCTCCTCTTAGGAAGGAATTGGGTATACGAAATGGATGCCATTGTTTTGACCTTGTTTCGTGTCATTTTCTTTCCTCATGAGGGGAAAATTGTTAAGGTTGATCAATTGGACTATTCTCTAGTTGATCCTCAGGCAACTTCGGACTCTACTGTTCCCTTAGTGGATAACCCCCGTCCGCCTACTAAGAATTTAGGAGTCGGGATGTACTCTTCATTGATGGGTACGTTTGATCTTCCCCCTCCTACGGCTAGAATAGATACAATTTCATCCTCCAAGGACCCCTTATGGAAAGAGTTTGTTCAAGCTCATTATTTTTCGGATCCTAGAACCTTATCTTCATCTGTGACCACATCAGATGATGGCAAGGCATGTGGAATAGAATCTCTTATGTCTACAGTAGAGCCTAGATGTGACTCTATTGACAACTCTGTAGATAACCATTCTACTCCTTCCTTTGAGAAATAGATAGATGGTGATGTGGCTCATTCTCGGACCCTTGATTCCACTCTTGTGTTGGATTTCTCAGATATTGTTTTTCCATCTGACGAAGCGATATTCGAGGCAATGATTGTTGTAGATCGACCTTTGGAAGATTTACATCATCGATCATGCTTTCATTCCCCTTTGCATGAAGTCAAATCTAGGTCCTCCAGTCAAACTAGCGATGTTTGTACAGTTCCTTTGGCTCCAACACAGTAATTCGCTGAAGGAAGTATATTGATTGGTTCGATAATAGTACTGATAAACATCCCTATGAGCAAGTGGGTAGAGCCCCCTGACAAGCTCTACCTTAAGAAGTACTTTGCTTAGCAGCTAGGCAATGACTTCTTTGTACATTGTGTATATTTGTACATATCTCATCGAGAGTTTTTGATATCAACACTTTTTGGTTTGCTGTGGCAGGTGTTAATGGATGACTTGGTTTATTTTGGATTCGCCGATGGTGCTATTCGGCACACTTGGAACCTCGCTTCTGCAGCTTGGGTACTCTACTATCCAACTGGTCAGTGGATGGTATCAAGGGGAGTATGCATTGGTCCCGATTCAAATAATATGGCTGAGTATACTGCCATCATTAATTTACTATCCGAGGCAATTTCTCACGAAATCGACTCGTTGGTAGTTTATCTTGATTCACAATTGATAGTGTCACAATTGAATAAGATTTATCGGGTAAGGGATCCATGTTTATATCGCCAGTATTTAAGGGTGAGGTTGTTGAAAATATCATTTACTTATATTAATTATTTTCACATTCCAAGATCTCATAATTGGTTAGCTGATTCTATCGCTAATCAAGCATTAGACTGGCACATCAATCATTCATCACAATAAAATCAAGCATCAAAAAGTTGAACTGTATATATATAGATCATAAAACATCTCGAGTGTACATAAGTCTGTCCAAAAATAATATACAAAATTGGGACTCAAATGCCCATAATCATGTCTAGTACATCTAATGCCCTGGCTCAGGATGAGCGGCTAAGTAAGTAACTAAAGCATTGGCCACACGCCTAGGAGTGAGAACCCAGTCACATGGCATTCCAACCACATGAAGCTGCATATCCTCAGGAAGATCCTCTACCGCCGCCATCGGTACTCCGTGAGTGAGTCTCACCAAGTGCTGCTGGATTGTATGAAGTAGTCCCTCTGTGTCTGCAGCTGCCTCTTCAGCCCCTCGGCCACGATATCTGTGCCATGGGAACTCATCTGGTCATACCGCCCTAATATATGGAACATGGTCATCATATTAGTCATTTGAATCCTATCAAAAGCATTTTTCAAAATTTATTTTTATATTTGAAAAATCCATAAAATCAGAAAATATTTACCAATGTCGCCCCATGTTGCGGTCGGTGGTAATACTAGATCGGGATCTCCTTAGAAATCCAACCCAGCATAAGGGTAGTCATCTATGGCGATGGTCTGCTGATCCCACCAAGAAAATAAGTCATCCTCAAATGCAATCCGTGGGACGTCCCCACCTCCTAGACGTTTCATCAGGTCAGCCCACCTGCCCATGCGTGGATCTCGTGGGGTGCCGATGGAAACCACTACTCTAGGGTGGAGTACAGGGACGCTCTCAAAAAAGAAAGAACACAAAATAGTCCCATATCCAAAGTTTTTGGTCTGCCCTCTCTTGATGGAAGTGAGTTGTCTTTTCAAGCTGGCCAGAAGAGGAGTACACCAGTCAAACACGATGGTGAGACAGTCTACCACCAAGCTCATGGTTAGCCGTGATGCCTGGTGCAGGGAAGCTGATCCGTTCACTCTAGCTATGGTGAACAGGATTATCCTCATCGACAAACTCTCCACATGTGTGATTGAAATCTAACTTCCAACCCTTTTTGGATGTCTCGGGCAATATATGTGTACGTAGTCCTCGATCGAGAGACTGCCTCATGTCCTGCCCCTGGAATGTACTACCTCTCCCCTTCGGGAAAGGCCTGTGATGAAATAAATGTCATCCACTTCTATCTTGAGTGGCATCTGGTCAAATCATAAATGAATTCATCATCGATACTCCAGTAATCAATGAGCATCTCAAGCAGACGTGTGTTTGCTTTCATATTTAGCAATTTGAATAATTTTATCAAACCACATCCTCATAAGGCATCCAAAGCATTAGGATCGTTCATGACCTCATCATCCATTGAGGTATGCTCTCTTTCTCGCCATGTCACTGGCATCCTGAAGAAAAAATGATTTTATACCATTAGTTTTTTTGTTTGAAATGTTCGCGGTGTATACGTGGGTCCATTTACACACAGTCACGTGTAGGGCCCGCGTGTATGTGGGTTTCATATTGCCAACCCGCGTATATGCCGCGGTGAAATTTTTGCCAAAAAATTCAATGGTAAAACATAAATTAAAAATTCTAAAACTAGTCACAATGGATTGCAAGACAAGTATAAGAGTTACCTGGGGATTTTGGAAGAATCTAAATGGTTGAATTTGGCGTATGAAAAGTCTTCTCCTTTTGCGCCACTTCTTTTCTCTCAAAATCAAATGGCAAAAATGGTGAGTCCAAAAACTCTTTTATAGGTTTTGAAAATGCAAAATTTTTTCAAATTTTTTTTTTTTTTGTCCTCATGTAACTTTTAACTTGGGAGCTTGGAATGTCAAGAATGGTTTG
This sequence comes from Pinus tabuliformis, assembly GCA_031772625.1. Classification (NCBI taxonomy): domain Eukaryota; kingdom Viridiplantae; phylum Streptophyta; class Pinopsida; order Pinales; family Pinaceae; genus Pinus; species Pinus tabuliformis. Next base: position 1,389,333,974 of record CM062804.1, read on the forward strand.
ATTTTCAGGACATTTTGGACGTTTTTTGACGATTTCAAGATGGTTCCGTGACAGCTGGCCCGTCATGGCAGGTATCATTTTCTCACTGGCATATAGGTTAGGGAAGGTATTTTTCCATTGCATTATGCATACTAGCCTCCATTTGTCGATACATTTGCCATAGGGTTGATCCTATCATGTTATGGTTCATAAACCATCTTCACTCGTTGATTCTTTAAATCATGACATGATGGTAGAAGCCATCCTTTACATGGGCATCGTAGTTAGCACCTCACTGACATTTGTTTCCCATGCTACTGCGATATGAGTAGGCTCGGTAGTCCTCTGTAGTCCCGCCATGACTTATGCAATGAAGACTCATTCCTCTTTGCTTCTTCACTTCGTTCTGGCCTTATACCCTAGAGGCTCCTTTGTGTTGAGTTGTACTACTGCATTGCATGTTGACCATTTGCACCTTTTGGCCTTGAGCTGGCTTCACTTGGACTCGTGTTTAAGCCAACTTTTGACCATGACGACTGCAAAATCAAACTTGCATATCTTTGACTTCTGCAACTTGACACACCCTGACCTGTGGAAGGAACACACCTTTGAGTGTCATTGACCAGTTTTCACCTCCCTGCATTGAGCATAGGAACATTCCAATCCCAGGAACTAGATCATCTATTTCACCGACACTTGTTCTTTCCACTATACTATAGCATTCTTTTATTCTTTTTCCAGCTTAAAAGAAAAAGACAAAAAAAATTATATATTCCAAAAAAAGAGCGAGAACGGGACAATATTTCCATTTATTGTTGGCAGCTAGAGTCAGTCGTGTCGCCCTTGAACAAAGCACTCAAAAGCAAAGTATCCTCCGTTTGGGTGGGATTTAGTTTGACTTAGGTACACCTTCACCTTGTTATTGAGTCAGTTCTCCCCTGATTGGTTATCTCTTCCAATCATATGGAGGGTTCGTTCATGCCTCCTGCATGACGAACTTACACAGAGTCATCATATGCTACCATATAGTCACATTGAGTTGTGCTTTTGTTCAAGGGAAGTTAGTCTGAGTCGGCCTCTCTACGGTGTCTCCCGACTCATTTTCCAGTCATCCATCTGTAGTTGTCAGTATCATATCTATCATCACATCACCTATATTGGTCCTTTACTCGTGCCGGTTTGAGAAGGCCTCCATTGACTTCTTGCTGGTGGGTCTTGTCCTTATCGACGACGACATTTTGCTCTGAGGATAGGCCTAGAGCTGCACCCTGGCCCTATTTTCCTTATTGATAAGTCACCTTGTGCTCAACATCGATCATTATCATGGGTCTTTGACTGAGTGGTTTCCCTTGTGTTCGACATCAGCTTACATTATCACACATTGGGATTCATGCAGTACCTTGGTTTCCATTTGACCCTATTGGTGGATACCTCGCCTCTGTGTCAGCTTTCATTATTGGTTGGTTCAGAGGGTTTCTATCGTGCGCTAGCCACATCTTGTGTATGCCGGAAACGTACTTTGGTCGGGTTACTACATCTTTTTCATCTGATTCCTTCCACATTATTAACCTACGGGTTACACTCACGCTAGATTGATGAAGGATGCCTTAATGACTTCATTCTAGCAGATCTTTCCCCATCGACTACGAATCATTGCTCTGGGGCAAAGATCTAGAGTCCATTTGGCAGTACCTTGGGGTTTGCAGTCATTAGTGGCAGATCGTTCACTATCGACAGTGGGAAACCATCATTGTCTCTTGATTGATAGATTCTTATACGTGTTCGAATTTAGCTCATCCATTCACACTTGTTAGATTGTACTGGGTACCTTGACACTCATTATCTTTATCGGTGAGTAGTCTCACGCTTGTTAATGGTATACATCAATGACGGGTAATCAAACGATTTCTCACATGGTCGACTTCAGATCATTTATTCCCATAGTGCAGAAATGTACCACGGCGGTCGATGAAGACCTCAGGTTGTATTAGCATTCATTGGTTCACTTGACAGTTGCTCCTGTTGCTGCTAGTTGATACCATTCCACCTTATATGCTGCAGTCAGTCATGGCGACATTCTATATACTGGCACCTGAGTTTGCAGTGTAGTACCATCCTATTCCATCATGTTCATTTGGTACCTTTTGTGATCAATCTTTGATATCAATGATCCGGTTCATTCTTTAGCATCATTGACATTCTTATATGTGATATTTAGACACGTACTTGTTTGATCATGATCAGATGATCGATTATGTATTTTCCAGTCTTTTATACTTGTATACTTAGTGGATATGCTTGTACTTGATATGCGGACATGCTGTACTTTCACTGAGCATAGGTATGCCTGCCTCAGACAGTTTTTTCTTTCTGATATCCTTTTGTGGCTTGGCAGGCTGAACCCTGGTGAAGTGCTTCTCAGTTTTTGACAGATTTCCTTTCCATGTACTTGCTTAATATATTTCGGCCATCATGTAACCCTTCTGACCTCATATATTAGGGGGAATCTGCTATAGCTCCAAATCTCACTCTTGAGGTTTGTGATGCTGCACTCATGGCCCAGGGCAACCCCTCCTTCCAGACCTAGTCCAAAATTTAAAAAACTATGTTTTATTCCTTATACACAACATTGCCCTGAGCTAAACACGTGTGTACGTGGGTTTGTGTATACCCAACCTGCATATATATCTTAAAACACTTAAAAAAAATTAAATCTCCTTAATTTCAGGTGGAGATCGCGGGTTTTACTTGCTGATCACCTATTAGTGCCCGTGGCCCAACTGTTCCCAACAAATTCCCAACTAAAATACTACTTTGGGAGAAGTATAAAAAGGCTTCAATGGGAAGGCCTAAAGGAGGAGAGAAGAGAGAGAAAGGTTACTATGCTGAGATTTCCCTGACCAGGTCTGAAGATCCTAGCACCTCCTACACTTCCCCCATCTACAGGAAACCCTAGTTTCCTTGTGTGATGATGTCTATCTACTACTTGAGATATCATGGAGTAAGTCATGGAAGGAGTTTGTTAAAGGCTTGAGACTGGACGAATCCGGAGGACAATTCCACTTGGAGCCTGTGAAAGGACGAATCAGGTCAAATTATTCCTTTCTGTACTTTATTTGTCTATAATAAAAGAAGCACTTGTCTTTGTTCCTGATATAAATCTTCTTCATGTTTATGATATCCATGTTATGATTCATATATGAATGGTTGTTTAATTGCATCACTAACTACCTTTCAATATATTATGAAGATGATTTCTTTATGATGTTTAGTCCATATACTATTGTACTTTCTTGAATTGATTGTTTTGCAGGTTGAAGCTGCAAAAGGAACTCCAAGAGGGTTTGGACCCTAGTAGGATCTTCTTAGACGAAGGACCCCCAGTTACACCCCTTATCATATAGTTTGCTTATATTAGCATTATGGCTGTATCGAATGTGTGCTTCTCTGTATAGACAACCTCTAATCTGCTAGGGTATCGACCCAAGACCCTAGGGGAATTTATCCCTTAACAACCCTGTGAAGATCTGAGCTACCTGACTAGCTAAATTAGTAGACTTCATTACAATCAAGTGAGCCACTTGAATTAACTTGTCAACCACAACCATGATGACATCATGTCGCTTCAATGTTCTCAAAAAACGTGTAATGAATTCCATGGAAATGTCCTCCCATTTCCATTCTAGAATTAGAATAGGTTGTAATAAACTAGTTGCGTGCTTACACCTTGCTTTTACATGCTGACAATCTAAACTTTTCACAACAAACTTATCCACCCCTTTCTTTAATTTCTAACAATGATAGAATTTATTAGTTGTTGTCAATGTGTTCTGATATCGTGGGTGGATTTGATATGGATTGACATGAAACTCCCTCAAGATAATTTCTTGAGCTCACTGCTATCCCACACATAACTCTTGTTCTTGAATTTGACCAAGACATATCCTGTGAGATGATACTTATCATCCCTATCACCTTCACCCAACTATTGAAACCTGTGCTTTAACTGTTGATAGCTATCATCATGTTTTCCTGCCTGTAAGATCCGATTTTACAAAGTTTTCCCATAAGAGCTCACAACTGAAATGTGATTCGTGCACACTCTTCTACTAAGAGAATTCTCAACTCAATTCTCTCTACCCTTGATGTACCTAATCTCAAATTCAAAATCACTAAGTGTACCCAACCATCTAGATTTCCTGGGATTCAAATTTGGTTGGTCGAACAGTTACCTTAGTCCACTATGATCACTTATAAAAATAAACCTCCTGCCAAGAAGATAATGTCTCCCTATCTTAAATGTGTCAATAATAGATGCCAACTAAAGGTCAAGAGCCGCATAGTTCTACTCATGCTAATTCAACTTACTTGACTCATAGCATAACACATGTCCTTCTTGCATTAGTACTCCACAAAGTCCTTTCTTGCAAGCATCTTTACACACCACAAACTCCTTATCATGATTTGCAATATTCAAGACTGGATCATTTGTATTCAAATGCTTCAACTGCTCAAAACTAGCTACACACTCGTCAGTGCATTCAAACTTTTTTCCTTTCCCCTGCAACTTTGTAGTATGAGAGACAATCTATGACAAGTTCCTGATGAACCTCTTGTAATAACCTACTAGTCCCATGAATGATCTAACCCCATCCACATTCCTAGGAGTTGGCCACTCCATGATAACTCTAATATTTTCTAGGTCTACTGCTATATCCTTCTTAGAAACAACATGCCCTAAGTAATGAACTTTAGTCTGAAATAAACTGCACTTGCTAATATTGGCATACAATTGATTCTCTCTCAACAATCTCAGTACTCCTTCCAGGTGCTCTGCATGCTCTTCCTCATTCTTATAATATACCAATATATCATCAACAAACACTATCAAAAACTTTTCTAGATAAGGATGCAAATCATTCTTCATCAAGAACATAAAAGTAGTTGGATCATTAGTAAGACCAAAAGTAACCACCATAAACTCATAAGTCCCATACCTAGTACGAAATGGAATCTTCTAAATATCTTCCTCTTGGATGTGCACCTGATGATATCTTGATCTCAAGCCAATCTTTGAGAATATTGTTGCTCCCTTCAACTGAACAAACAAATAATCAATCCACATGAATGGATACATGTTCCTGATAGTCACCTTGTTCAACTACCTGTAATCAATGCAAAACCTAATAGTACCATCTTTCTTCTTCATAAACAACACTTGTGCACCCCAAGGTGACACACTTGGCCTAATATATCCCTTATCAAGGATTTCCTTAAGCTGCAACTTCAATTCCACCAAATTTGGAGTGTTCATCCTATAAGGTGCCTTTAATGGTGGTATTTCTCCTCATGCCAAATAAATAGAGAAATCTACTTCCCTATGAGGCAGTGTCAGGCATCCATTTTGTCTGATTTTACATCACTTTTTTCTCTGAAGTCCTTCATGTTTTCACTTAGTTCCTATGGTTATTGTCGTCATTTTGTGCATTATAAGGTAAATATTTACTATTTAGCACATTACCTTATTTTAACAATATTTAACATTAAAATCATCATTAAATATAATTTGTGTATGTAGGTTTTGCCTACACTAATCTGTGGTTCTGCTTGCACTAAAGAGAAACAAATTTGGGGATTTGACATCTCGTCACTATTTCGGGGAAAATCGAGGATTTGTTTTGTTAAAAATGATGTTCTAACACCTACACATTACCAAAATTCACCAGGTCACAGGTGTGAGTTTCTAGAAGCAAATTGACAAATCATATCCAAAAATTGCACATTTTTCAAACATATGAAGAAGGATATCAGAATTCCAAAACATTGTTTTGTTAAAAATATAGTAAATTAGGATCCCTTTGAGAGGTTTTCAAAAATTCATCACGGTTTGAGAGTTACACAAGGTTCTTTGAGGCAAATTTGTTAAAAATTAATAATTTTATAGAATTGAAAAATTGGGTCGTTAAAGCCAAAATTCATCTTGTAATATTCAAGAAAACCATATAAATGGCCTGTGGAGGGGAGAATATGTTATTATAAATTCATATTTCTAGTTTGGACCACGATCACATGGTTGTTGATGTAAAGGACTAAATTTTTTAATACAAAGCTTCTAATGTGAGGTTTCTTTCTTCACAATTGTTGTTTTTGATGATCTTGTTGATTCTGTAATTTGATTTCATTTTGAGAGGGTGAGAGCTGGTTGGTTTGTTCTCAACCTATCTAACTTAACATCCATCGCTTAAAATTATATTTGTTTGGTTTATTAATTTGGAATATAGTGTGAGCTTGTTTACAAATCTAGTGTATTGACTGTGTGTTTTGCTTATAAATTCATCAAGTTCTATGTGTGTACTTTTTATAGTCTATTGCAGAGAAATCTTCACAATGCCTTTGCTTATGGTTTTTTAACGTTATGGATTTGGAAGAGTAAGGTTATAAATTCATCTAGATATCCTCATTTAATTTACTCCACCATGATACACGCTCTAGGATTTTAGTCTCATCTTAGCCCTGAAATATTTCATTGACACAAGGATATCATAAAGTGATATTTTAATCTCTTAAAGTTTAATGCCCATGTTTCATTATAATAAATAGCAGTTTCATGAGGAATTTGAGATATTTTGTTCAAAGAGTAATCTAGGGTTTGAATGACACAACGGCCTAACTAGTACTTAACTTATCTGAACACCCTTGACAACAAAAACCCTAGTTATCACTAGTTGGAAAGTGATTCTAGTCACCATTCCAGTAGAATGAAAACTTTGTAATATTATTTGATTTATTTTACATAAAAATAAATTATTGCATGCTTGGCTGGTATGGTTGATTGATTTATTGATTTTATACATTCAACTTTAGTGACTAATTTTTCCTATAGATCTTGTACTTTTAATTTATTTGAAACATTTATTTACATGTGCATGAATTTATAACTTTGTTGAACAATGAGTGCAGGAAGAATTATTGGAAGAAGGAACTTTGATTATTTGAGTTGAATACATGCAGCCCTTTTCATGTGATTTTTTTCAACACATAGGGTTGTATCATTAGACTTAAAGTTTGTTTTACACATGATTTATTTTCTACATTAATATCATAGATTTTAGCATCGATGATTCTGTGAGATAGGCCATTTGTCAAGATGCGTCTACAAGTTTGAGAAGCATTTGAAAAAATTGATTGTTTTCATTTATGGATACAGTAATTGCACATATATTTCATGCATTTGATTTGGGTTGTTAGCACTAGAGACATATTCAAATCATGCTTTCAATTCTTTGAGTGTTCACAAAATGGAGTGGAGTGATTTTGATTCTTTTGCTTGCACATAGACTTGAATGGAAATAGAATTTAGTGCAAGGACTTAAATAAAGGTTTATAAGTGGAGAGTCTTATTTCACATTAGCATAGCTTTGATTGTTTAGGATTTACTTGAACATATAGTCTTTACATTTTCTTGGTCAATGCTAATGTTTCCAGTTAATTAGTAGTTAGGGTTTGCTTTTTAATTAGGGTTTTCTTCCTAGTTGTTAATAATAAGGATTTTCTTCGAATGTTGGTAGATTGCAAGATTAGTGTTTATCGATTTATTTCTGAAGATTTATTTTTAGTGTAGGATTGGAAAAAGGATTAACTAGTGCAAGAATCTGAAGGTGTGAGCAAGTTCAAGACAAATTAGGGTTTTGTTTCATAGGTTGCTAGAGCCTCTCTCTGGTATGTCGAGTGCTGCATATCGAAGTCCATGAACCCGAGATTGACATAAAATGTTGGTATATTAATATAACATATATTTCACCCAACATTTTGGCATCATTGTTGGGCAGGTGCTTAGGGGATAAACCTTGGTGTCATGTTGCATTTGGTTTTCTCTTTACCTAGATTCTCTTGCAAGTTTTTGTTCTTTGAATTTGTTTCTTTCCTACCCATTCCTTTTAAAGGATTTAATTTTTAAAGTGTTGTAAGAACCCATATTATATATATACTTACTATGGTGCTGAAAGAATATACCAGATTTCTTATTGAGTAGAAAAATGTCATTTTCAAGAATCTTTCAATGAGGAGTTTTGATGTTGCTACAGAGACGTACAAATCATCCAATTATGAACTCATGAGTGAAAAACTTAGCATTTTTCTTGAACATAAAGATAATATTATTAAATATTTAATTTCAACATTGGATGATTTGTAGGAAAAACAAGAAAAGGATGAATAACCACTACTATTCTACTCCAACTATAGAAAGAAGCACTTACTCAGAGAGTGTCCACTTAACAACCTGAAATTTTGCAGAATTTTTGAAGAGGCTTATTCAACGAAACATTTCCCATCACTGCCAGGATTACTAAAGGTACTCAGGAAATCAAGTAAGGAATCAAATCAACCACCAGGTAGAAATCAAACCCCATCATCATTTAATATTTAGTCTAATGTTTATTTTCCTCAAAAGGTTCCTCAACATATTTATAATCATACAATTCCATGACAAAATTTTACTCCTCCTCTAGTTCAATACCCTACTTCATGGACATAGTCTCCCTCTCCTTGATCCTATTTCTCGAGTCAGATATCCCCATGGCATTAGGAACATCTTGGATCATTTTCCCTAAGGAAACCTTTCATGAAAAATCAACAATAACAACTGCAATTTCTTCCCAATGCACCACCAAGTCATCCTCCTCTATGGTCCCAACTATCTGTGCAACCTTATTCTAATCCATACCCTAGCCATTATCCTAATCCAATTCATAGTCCAAGCCTTATGCCAAACCCTAGTACTAACACTGGCCCAATCCATAGCCTAGACCGTAATCCAAACAAGGAGGTTGCACAACAATTTAAAACAATTATTCTTCTCAATAATGCCGATACTGAGTGTAATGATATATCTTCAAGGTTGGGGAAAGGGGTGAGTTTGGAAACATCTCCTACCATTACAAAACATTCACCACAGGAAGATCTAATCCAAATACCATTAGAGGAGAAATATTTCTTTAGAACTTGTTCTAAAACTGTTGTTGAAGCCCAAAGCCGTATAATTTCCCTTAACCATTCTTTTCAATCTCACAAACAAATATTTGAACCCGAACTTGAGGGGTTTTTCTTTTGTCTTTCACCAGATCCTTTATGTTGATAAGAGAGTGATTATCAAGTTATGGAAGACTTGTATAAGTTGAAGAATCATAAATATATGGATCCTATTGAATTCTTGTTTCAAACAATCATCAACACACATCATTACCTCACCATTCAACAACTATTGGTACCATATCAATTAAAGAAGTTGGCTTCTCATACTCTGGTATGTGTTGAAGTTTATTATTTAAAACTAAGTGTGAGTATATTTAACTTTTTGTTGCACACATGGCTCCATTAGAAGTACTCCTACACTTGAAGGAGATCTTCCTATCTTTAAATTAGGGTAGGGTAGTATAAGAGCAATGAATAAAAATGTCATCTAAAATAAAATTGTTACAACAACACTCTCGAAACTACAATTCCTAAGGCACAACTATTGATTTTATTTTTTCATTATGCACACTTGTGGTAAGACTTGTTAGAAGCAGTTCACTCTTAATGCCTCATATTTTATAAAGTGACTTTGATTATTGGCCGAAATTATTCATTGGGTTAGTTAGGGGGGTTGTTGTTGTTATGCTCATAAGCTTAAAAACCTACTTTTCACCTATTCATTCGAACAAACTTTCATCCAAGAAACCTTTTCAAGTTTCTCTTTGAATGTATTAATGAAAATCATCTTATGGTGGACCACTCCTATAAAACTCTAATGAGCTCTCATGAGAACCATAACATGATTAACTCAAGAAATATTTTGGTCATTATCTGAGATGTCTTATTTAAAACCATTCTTTAGGGTGAAAGGAACAACGAGTAAATATTAGTCATTAAAAGCTTTTCACACCATACCGTGCTCTTAAGGATCATATTTACCGCCCCACTAATTAAGTAACCTATCTAAGGTTACTGATAATGAGAATTAATTTTAAAAAGTATTAATTGAAGGATATGAGGTCGCATTACGAGGAAAAATACCACGATCGTGGGTCCTAATGAGAATGATATTACCGTTGCTAGTCACCAAGCGAAGGTAATGAATTTCAGTTGAAAATATGGAAGACAAGAGGTCTCATCATGAGTTGATTGTTCATTCTTGTTAGCTGTCGTGAACGACACCATCCTTAGTTGGTTATCAAGTCAAGACAACAACCTTTAGTTAATTTTTGAATCAATGTAAATTATTTTAAATAACATCAAATATATATCTAATAGATGGGACACAATCATTTTATTGGGTTAAAACGCATCCTTGTCAAGGTTATAGATGCCTACTAGCAACAGGGCCATGCTTGTGGTATTAAAGTTAATTTTACACTATGATTTACTTCGTCATTTGTATATTTCCCTTAACTCATTATCATATCTCTCTGAGAATGGCTTTAAGATCCTTTTAGTAATATGTTGTTGAGTTGTATAATTTAGAAATAAGAAGGTTTTCATGGATGTGGGAACCTTAATGTATGTGATTCACTTTGCATGAACAAGAGGAGCTTCAACTATATGAAAGATAATGGTAAGATGGTCACCATGGGAAGGTATCATTCTTTCATCTTTCTTGTTCCCTATTTTCATCTATTCTTAACACCATGGATTTCGAATCATGTTACTTCTATTTATAATGAGGATATTGAAAGTGACCTCCTACTGATTTAGACTACTCTTGAGTTGCTTTGAGGAAATTTTTTATGGTTTTCTATTTCATGATAACACTCTCCTTGTAGTAAAACCATTGTTAACATTTCTATGGAATCCCTGACATCCTATTTTATTTTGGACTAGTCTTAATGAATAAATAATCTAACACAAAAAGGAACCAACATGCACTCCCCTTTCCAAACAACCATATCTAGCAGAGGAATATTTGTTTAACAAAGTTGGAGAAACATTATTGTAAGAGCAAGGACACATATAGATGTTTAATTATTGTTTTTTTTCATGGGAGCGATAGTACAACAATTGATACACTTACATTAGGACATGCAATATGACCAACATGGGGCGGTGTCATGCCTTCATTTTGTATGATTTTACGTCATTTTTTTCTTTGAAGTCCTTCATGTTTTCACTTAGTTCCTAGGGTTATTGTCATAATTTTATGTATTATAATGTAAGTATTTACTATTTAGCATCTTTCCCTTTTTTTAAATAGATTTAAAATTAAAATCATCACTAAAGATAATTTTTTGTGTATTTAGGTTTTGGCTGCACGAGTTTGTGGTTCTCCCTGCACTAAACAGTATCCAATTTGGGGATTCAACATATCGGCACACTTTTGAGGGAAAACAAGGAAGGTTTTCATTTAAAATTATGTTTTAATATCTCCACATTAGTCAAAATGCACCCTGGTGGCACATGTGAGTTTGTACAAGCAAATTGACAAAGAAATGAAAAAATTCACATAATGTTTAAAATGCCAACTTCCTCCTCGATTTGTGTGTAGATGAAGAAGGATCTAAGAATTAGAAAACATGTGTTTTGTTGATAATATAGAAAACTAGTCTTTATTTTAACTTTTTTCCCAAATTCATCACAGTTTTAGAGTTATGCGGGGTTCTTTGAGGCCAATTTGTTTAAAATGCAAAATTTTCCAGAATTGAAAAGTTGGCTGTTAAAGCCAAAATTCGTCTTGAAATATTCATAAAATACCGAGACATGGCCTATGGGGGGGAGAATATGTTACTCTGAATTCATATTTCTAGTTTGGACCATGAGTATATGGTTGATGATGTAAATGAATGAATTTTTTAATACAAAGCTTCTAATGCCATGTTTCTTTCTTCACATTTGTTGTTTTTGATGATATTGTTCATTATGTAATTTGATTTAATTTTCAGAGAGTGAGATCTGGTTGATTTGGGCCCAACCAAACTATCTCAATGTCCCTCCCCTAAGATTAGAATGGTGTGGTTTGTTAATCTAGAATATACTGTGAGTTTGTTTACAAATCTAATGCACTGAATTTGTGTTTTGCTTATAAATTCATCAAGTTTTGTGTGTGCAATTTTTATAGTCTGTTTTTTAGACATTTCCATAGTTCCTTTGCTTATTTTTGTTTGATGTTAAGGATATGGAATATTAAGGTTATAAGTGGCTCTATATATCTTCATTTAATTTACTCAACCATGTGAAATAAACACAATAAAATATAAGAATACCTTGATACATGCTCTAGGATTTCAGCCTCATCTTAGATCTGAAATATTTCATTGACACATGGATATCATTAAGTGAGATTTTAATATCTCAAATTTTAATGCCTCTGTTTCATTATGAGAAATAGTAGATTCATGAGGAATTCAAGACGTTTTTTTTGAAAGAGTAATCTAGGGTTTGAATGATATAGTGGAATGACTAGTACTTAACTAATCTAAAGATTGTTGACAAAAAAAACCCTAGTTATCACTCGCTTGAAAGTGATTCTAGTCACCATTTGAGTACAGTGAAACTTTGTAATACCATTTGATTTATTTTACATAAAAACAAAGTATTCCATGCTTGTCTAGTATGACTGTTTGATTTATTGAGTTTATACATTCAACTTTAGTGACTGATTTCGTCTCTAGAGCCTGTAATTTTAATTATTTGAAACTTTGATTTACATGTGGCATGCATTTATAACTTTGTTGAACAATGTGTGCAGGAAGCATTAATGGAAGAAGGAACTTTTATTATTTTAGTTGAATACCTGTAGCCCTTTTCAAGTGATTTGTTTCAACGCATATGGTTGTATCATTATGGTTAAAGTTTGTTTTACATCTAATTTCTTTTTTGCATTAATATCATAGTTTTTGGAATTGATGATTGTGTGAGATAGGCCATTTTTTAAGGTGTGTCTACAAGTCTGAGAAGCATTTGAGAAAAGTGAGTGTTTTCATTTATCCACACATTAATTGCACATATAGTTCATGCATTTGATTTGGGTTGTTAGCACTCGAGACAGATTCAAACCTTTCTTTCAATTCTTTGAGTGTTCACAAAATAGAGTGGAGTGAATTTGATTCTTTTTCTTGTACATATAATTGAATGGAAATATAATTTAGTACAAGGACTTGTTGTAGCATTCAACAACCCCCCATTTTTTATACTTAGTTGTCAATAAATAATGGGACCCTTTACTTTTTATATTTTATTTTCTTTTAATAAATATTTTGATTTTAATAAATTTGGAGCATATTCGAATTTGTTATGAAGTTTAATAAACTTGAAGTCCTTTCCTTATCAGAACTTCACATATCGGAGTTACAATTTAAAACATGTTACGAGAAACCAAAGCTCCGATGGGCCCTACTCCCGAAGTTAAAGCTATATCAAAATATTTCATATCAGAACTTTATTATATTGTAACTTTATTTTAAAGATTGTTATGAGAAAGCTCCTCCCTGATAAAACTACTTCTCGATGTCTGATTTATTAAAAAAGTCACATAAAAAGTTTTTAAAAAGGCTTGCACACTTTTACATAAAGTAATATTATAATCTCACATTGATCCCACAAATTATTGTTGATTATATCGACACTTCTAATATGAAATTTCTATTTCAATTGTATCTACGATATCTTATCTCGTATCCCTTATCTTTGATATCCTCTTCCTCTAATATCCTTTTAAAGCCTTTAATATTTCCATTGGAAGTATTTCATTAAAACCCTCGATATAATTCTCCCGATATATCTCACGTGTCTTTCATATGTTTTCATCTGATATCCTTCATGATTGTTGATATATCAGAACCTTTTCATATCAGAAGTTTAGTTTATCATAACTCCCCAATATAATTCCGTAATATAATTCCTCTAATAAGCTGACTTGGTAAGCCCATGTGGTTCCTCACTTGCGCAGTTAATGTTTGATAATGTGGATTTATGGTTCTCGAAATTATAAATTCCTTCATTCATTTCACTTCGTTATTGGGAAGATGTGTTTTAAAGGAAAATATTACTATTGTAAATTGAATTGTTTGCACTAACTGTCGGCTAAAGAGAGTTTTCCACTAATCTCTGTGTTTTCTATACAGGTAAGCTCCTATTCTAGGAATAGAAAACAAATTTCGAAGGTAGCAAAGGGAAAGAAGAAAGTTGGAGCACAACAACAATCCATCGCTCCTTTAATATAAAATATTGAATAAAAGATTGCTACGCTAAGACTATTTTATGATACAGATTGTACTAAAGATTCTCGGCATTCTTCATGGGAAGCAGTGTACAAATTATTCGAAGATGAAGGACCAAGGGTTACTCATACAAAAATAACTACTAATCAATCTACCTCGATTTCTAATACAACATTCAACAACATGGAAAATACTTTTCTACACAAAATTGCAGCGAGACCGAGACTTCTTCCCTATACCGATATGGTTCAATGGGTTTTGGATATCTAAGTATTGTTGATATGCTTATTATTACAAACAAGTACACAGTCATTGGTTATTTTACCAGTGGGGATTTACGGAAAATGTATCATCTACCAGAACCTCAATGCAAATATTTTAAGGATTATGTTGAGGCACTTCTTAAAGAGCATGGATATTCATGAGAGCCAATTAAAGGTTGGATAAAGGACTAAAAGAAACAAAAATGAGAATAAAGTGCTAAGTATGTTGTAGACTCTCCCGCTAGTCCTTATTCACAAATTTCTGCTATGATGTGTAGACTTTATGCACTCCCTAATGTACAGAAATTTCCTGATCAATGGGTACCTCTAATAGTTGGGGATTTAGAAGGGTTTATATTTGATTGGGCCACTATGTTGTTAAAAAATTTAGCTACCCATATTTTAGCCTTTAGAAGTAAATGCAAAGCTTTTGAAAATATAATCCCTCCTTTCAATATGAGTTCCTATATTATGGATGCTTTATGTTTTTCTATGGATTTTTCATTTATCAGTTGGAAGTGGACTCTGTAAGACCTCATTCCCATTCATGTTTATTATGATATTTTATGGAACTCAAAATATTGTTAGTATTTATATAAAATCTTCCAGGACGCCATATTACCAACCTATCACATTATCCTTGATAGAAAGCCACCCCAGATTCTTTGGAAGCTTAATATGATCTTCTCTGAGTGGGAAATTGGTTTGGTGAAGAATAATTCACATATATCAGGGTATATGGAAGTCTAGAAAATCCCCTTCTTTTACCAATGTTCATTCCAGGTAAAATTCTGACTAGGGAGATAGCTTATGAAACTGTTGGTAATGGTATTTGCAAAGTCCTGAAGGAATCCGACAAAAATATTTTGCCTTCCTTCCTAGCTCAATTTGGTATATTTCTTTAGACAATTATAAGAATGCATAAATCGAAATAAAGGCGATTCAATATCTTGGTTTTCCTACTATACCTAACAGATGGTATGATCCCCATCATGTGGTTAAAAAGATCACAGTTTCATAAAGTATCAGAGAGTTTTTTTCATGATCCAGATAAATTTGACGACTTATTTGAAAGAGCTTCTTCTTATTCGTTGGTGGCATAAAACGCAGAGCAACAACTGACCCTTGAAGAAATGAATCAATTTACGCAATACAGAGCCTCCAGGCTAGTGAAACTTCCATGGATTCATTGCAAGTTCCTTAAGATAAAGTAGTTAATAATGATGTTGAAATTGTTGGCTCTATATAGGCAGTTGATCCTTCTCAACCAAAAGTAGAAATTTCCTCTTCTTCTTCTTAGGTAGAAGGATTAGTTCTTGACTGTAGGTTAGAATAAATTTGGGAAGAATACAATCAAGCTTTAAATCCCAATACTTATGAGTCTCACGTTGTTAATATTGATCAACAAATTAAGGTTCAAGACACATTAAAGGATCTTGAACAAACTCCTAAAGCAATGAAGGTTCTTGAGAAGACTCTAGATGACAAGGATATAAAAATTATACCAACATTTCCTTTTTATAAAGTTTTTCTAAAGATTGTGGAGATTCCTCCATTAGACATTTTCTACAGCCCTCAGCACAATGTTGTAATAAAGAGGGAAATAAATAAGAGAAATCTTGATTAGTCCCAAGCATTAGTCTATTGTAATACATCTTTTGGAGTATTATGGAAAGGCTCCACAACAACTCCTACACAGGAATTGGGTAGGATTACTCCATTTCCAGGTGCTTATGCCAACACCACTATTGACAAAGCTATAAAGGTACAACGACTAATCAAGGAGAAAGAGAAACACATTTCACTATTACAACAAAGTATTGAAGCATAAAAGAAAAAGATAACATAGCACTGATAGTCACAGGTGACAGAAGTTCAACACATATTTGATTCTCTCAGAGTCTAGTATGATGTTGATACATAGGATAGAGTTACATAGATTTAGAAGCTACAGAGAAGGATTGAACATTAGAATGCCAATCCAGAATTAACTGAATTCAAGAAAGAGACTAAAGAGTTAAACACTCTTCTTTCCCAGTAGTAGATAGTCTTTTTCCAGAAATTGGAAATTATGCATGATTAATTTGGGACAACATGCTCTCTGGTAGATCAACTATCAGATATAAAAAACTACTTGAAAGATGGATAGGATAATATTTCTTGTTTCCTAACTTGATGGGAAAGTGAAGAAGTAAGATGAACCAATCTTCCTAAAATTGAATATGCCCATAAAGAGATTGTTTTAAGAGAATGGGAGATTCGAATAAAGCAAGCAGAAGCAGTAGTTTACCAGGACCTGGATATTTCAAACAATATCATTGAAGCATTTAGTGATAATTTAATCCAATCTAATGTCATTCCAAGTTTTCCCGAGGGTACTTTACCTAATATCAAGCTTTTGACTAAGATGTGGCAAGGATATTTGAAGAAAAGGGCTATGTTTATTGATCAACCGATGAAGACTAACTTATAGAGCCATTGGTAGTTCTTAGTAAAACCACATAGTCAATGACTAATGCTTCGATGCCTATTGAACACCACCAAATAGATGTTGTCAGCATTGATATATTCCATCTTCATGAGTCATATGTAGATTCGGCTAAAATATCTACCCGAACTGAAGAATCTAGTTGATATATATGCATTGAAACAACACATCGGAGGAGAGTCTTCCTCCCAAGCATAGGAAGACTTCCAAATATGTCATTAATTTGTAACTAATTCCAAATATGTTCCTTTTAGTTACTTTCGTTTAAGACTACTCGAAGTGGTTATTAATTTTTCTATCTTTATCTTTCATTAAGAAACTATAAATTCCCTCCCTTTATTAGAGACAAGGGTTCTAATTTTTTTTAAGAGGAAGCTTAAGTTGCACTACTGTAATTAAGTATTTTCTTAATATCATGTTGAACCATTTCCTTTCTATGATGAGAAGATACATGATGTATCAGGTACTATTATCCTTTATATGTCTATTTGATTAAAGTAGAATGGAATTTTGTTTTTTGTTCACAATATATATGTTAAAGCAATCTTTCATTATCACTATTGGTGTGTCCGATTGAAATTTCAAATTCTATGTGAACAACAAGATCTTTGTATATGTGGTGGTTTAACCAACTAATTTAATTGACTATTTAATTAAATTAGTTATATTTCTTTGATTTAACTTCATAATTACATGACGATCTATATTGCTATGATAATTGTGAAATACTTATAATCACATATACCATTAGCTTACCCGGGATACATAGTAGTATATGAGTTCCTATTTTAGTTTCTAGTCATATTAGATAATTATATCTTTATTCACTTCATTTCATATTACTTTATAAAAAGGGAAGTTAGTCCCATAATACCAGTCGGAGCCATCATCCCAAATGAAAAAGGATCTATTCTAAGGTCCCGACCAGGTGGTTTCCCCTAATGTTGATGCATTCATTTAGTACCATCAACATTTTTTGCACTAGAAGGAGGGCTATTAGACTATGAATGGAAACAAAGTCCCATCCTAAAACTAAAAGTCATTCTAAGATTCAATCCCCCTCAAAGTCTCCACCAACTTCAAGATCTCATTTTAAATCTCCTAGTTCTATAATTGAAGTTGCTAAACCAATCGCTAAATCTCCTAGCTCACTTCCAAAACCAATCGGTCAAAATTCTACAGAATCACCTATAGAATCTCCTAAAGTGTAGAATTTAATTCAGAGATTGGAAGGAATTTCAATTTATGAAGAACCAACAACTCAAATCGATATATCTGAAGTAAGCGTCACCTCATCTCTTCAATATTTTGGAGTTTTAACTAGGTCTCGGAGTGAGAAGCTCGAAATTAAGACTTTTGAATTTCCATTGCCTACTCATAGGAAAAAGAAACATACTCTAGATATTGAATCTTTAACTAGTGGGATTATATCATCTTCCCCACCTCATACTCATTCCATCGGTCCCATTTATTCTCATTCTCCCTTGCCTTCTTCCTATCATCCTTTATCCCCTTCTTCCATTCAGATTCCTCTTCCACAATTGACTAATGCTATTGTAATCAGTAGTACTACCAGGGTAGCCTCTTCAACTATATAATACTACACAACCACTTAATCAAGTACAACTTCTTCTATTTCTAATACTCCAAGAATGGAAAACAAACCATGGAATAACCCAAGAGCAGTTGAAATGACACCACCTTTACATCCTCTTCCTAAACACCCAGAAAGATGGTTACCTAAATATAATCCAGATGATGGTTTACCTATAGAGGAACACCTTCATAATTTTATGCTGGCAATCAATCTCAATGGAGTTTCGGAAGAAGATGTAGTTTGTAGACTATTCCCTTATATATTTGAAGGATCTGTAGGGTCTTGGTATTTCTCTTTACTAGTTGGATCAATAAAAAATTGGGATACATTTGAAGAAAAATTCTTGTTAAAATCTTGGGATGATCGAACAACAAATACCTTTATCAATGATCTAGCAAATCTTAAAGCTAACTGAAATGTAAAAATCAAAGACTTTAATTCAACATTGAATAAATTATGAAATAAAATCCAAGATACCTCCAGACTTGGCGTTGATGTACAAATTGAATGGTATATTACTTCCCTTCCTTCAGATATTGTGATGTTTGTAGATAAATCTCAGAAAATAGTATTTTAGATAACATGAAGGAAGCTTTATCTATTGAGAAAAGTGTTCTAGCTCTTGAAAATAAGTCTGTCATCAAAGAAAGAAGAAAAACCAACAAAATAACCTTCAAAGATGAGTCTAAGAAAAAGGTTTATAAAGATCCTTTTGATTTGGAAGGATTACGGAAAGTGGTGAAAACAATGTCAAATGAGATGGTTGAAATTAAATAATAGATTGTTGAATCCTCAAGGGAATCCTATAGACCTTTTTAAAGGAATCAATCTTCACAATCTCAATCACCTGCTGAAATCTCAAATGTAGAATGTGATGACGATGAAAAAGAGTAAGAATCATCTGCATCTACCGACAAAGCACAACAATAAGAGATAATTAAATCTTATGGCTTATGGGACTTTATCCTAACCACTTCGAAGAATGAAGAAGAAGAAGAAGAATATTTTCTAGTAAGTACTAGAAGCAAAGAACCTGTTGATACCACTTCATCAAGAAAAACTAAAAAAAATTCTACTTCTTGAACTAAAGAGAAATGTATGACTAAAAAGACTCATACTTAGTCTTCTGATTATTTTATGAGTACTTCTAAGTCTCCTTATCCATATACTTCATCATCTAAAACTCTGATAGTTTCCAATAGCATCGAATATAATATTGTAGAGGACATGAAAAATACTAAATCTAATATTTCTTTATATGAGGATAGTAAATTGAAATAGAAGAAGAACTGCTATGGGGTAAAATGGACGGTGTATGGAGAATGAAAACTACCCTCAAAGGCCTTCCCAGGACCTTTAGTAGACTATAAGATTATCTGTAGAAGCTACCAAGTTATACGCATGTTCATCTATCAAATATAAGTTAACAAAGTATGGAAAGAGGATTACCTCAAGTGTCCTTCTAGATTTTTTTTTGGAGATCGCTATGCATCCAAGAAGAACTCCCTCAAAGCCGGCTCCAAATCAATTCTTACACAAAGGAAAGGCAAACATAATCACAACATACAATCTTGAAAACTAATATAAGAATGCACAATGAACATCTATTTGCATACAACTAAACCACTCATCTAAACAAGTATCGAAATGAACAACTCAATGAAAAATGTTACCGACACTATGGAGTAGGGAACACAACTGCAGTTCTGTATTAATAATGGAAGAGTGATTACAACCATCTGTTGTATCAGTCTTCCCTTGCCCCTTCTTCTCTCTCTCTCTCTCTCTCTCTCTCTCTCTCTCTCTCTCTCTCTCTCTCTCTCTCATCTCACTTCTTCAAGTGTATGACAGTTCACAATAGCTTAGTGGGCTATCCTTTCAAATGCTCTGACCCCTTTCACAATAACCCTCACTTTGCTTATATAGAAATCGAGTTAGGGTTGCCAAGCTCCTCCTAGAGTTCACTAGGGAAAAAGCAATGAACTTGCTCCACTTTTCAGCTCTTTCCCATTTTCCTTCTTTTCTTAGATTAGAAATCCTCCAAATATCTTGATTTTGGATGTTTCCTTGCTTTTCTTGAGCAATATAGGGATAAATAACTACATATTTGTGAGTCAATTTGTTGGCTTGACCCACTAAACTTCCCTGAGATTCACTAACGCTGCCCCTTCACTAGTAACATGAATTAGTGGGGTCACTAATGCTCCCTTAGGCTTGGTAACAAGCTTTATAAAGTAGGTTTTTAGTGTGCAACTAGTTTTAGTGTGGAATCAAGCCCTGCAATTGTGGTCTTTGCTTCAGTCGTCATGTCTTTCACCTCTGAGTTGATGAGGAGGTCATTTTGTTGTATAACAAGAACTTGTTCTTAATGAGTTGAATGCTATTCCTACATCCCTATTACCTTCTACTATTATTACTTTGAAAGCCTCAAAAGGAAAACATAGACCCCCAATTGTTCCTATAGATAAAATTGATCCTTCCAATGCCATCTTGATTGGAGATAGATCTAACTCTCACACTCCTCCATTGATGTTGAGTTTTGAAATATAAAAAAAAAAGCGTTCACAATTGTTTAGTAGATTCAGGTGCCTCCTCCTGTATCATGCCCTATTTAGTATGTCTTAAATTGAATGTTACACCTCAAAAGTCTATTGTGCAAATTTTCCAATTAGACAAAACAAAAGTCAAAGTGTTAGGAGAAATTAATGTTGTTTTAATCAGATTATCTTCAAACCTAAAATTGTGTCAACTAATTGATATATTGGTTTCCGACATCCTTGAATTTTATAGCCTCATATTAATAAAGGATTGGTCTAAGAAACTACATGGTTATTTCACAATTGATTGGTCACATCTTTGATTCCCTTACAATGGAAAACCTAATCAAATTTGTTTTGATATGGAAAAGCACATGAAATACTCTGTCACTGATTTAGATGAAGAGAATGAACCGATAGTTTTCAAAAATAGTATTTTGGGAAATTATTCTTCAAAATCCTTCTTTGGTAGTTTCCCTGCTCATAATTATCCTTTTCTTGTTGGTTTTGTTTTGTCACAAATAAAAAATTTCACACAAACAAATTTATCAATATGTATCAATATTGTATATAATACTATAAAGAAGTGTGATGAATTGTTTTGGATTCTTTATTTTGATGCATTGAAATATAGTGATGGTGTAGGAGATGGATGCATTTTAATTAATCCAAATAGAGAGAAAACCATGCTTGCATGCGGGTTAGAATTTGATTGTACTAATAATGTTTCTGAGTATGAAGCACTGGTTCAAGGTTTGGAAAAAGATATCATTCTTGATGTCAAGTATCTTAAAGGTTATGGTGATTCATAAATTTTTGTTAAATAAGCAAGGAACAATATTCATTGTGTTTCCAATAATCTAAAACATTATCAATCCTTGATTTAGGATTTAACTAATCAAGGATTACAGAATGCTAGTGCTGTTATCTTAGCTAACATTTGCTTGAAGATTATTTCTCGATAGGATTTCACTCTTGATAGATTTTCAATAGAGTTGATTTGTTGCCCCTCCATTCCTGATAACATTACTAATTGGTGAGTATTCAATGATGATAATGATTTTCTAAGATTTTTAACTTCTGAAGATTCTTATTTAGATCAGATCAGTGATCAAGATGAACATAATAAGCAACTTAATAAGTCTTCTGAAGAAAATTCCTTGCCAAATCCTATAGTAAAATTAGAAGACTTATATGACTTGAAGGATATATTAAATAAAGATATTAATTGTAAACTCTAGAGTAGTACCTTAATATTTGAACTGGTTAATCTAGGGTCTAATGAAAAACCCAAAAATATCAATTTAGGCCTTAGATTTTCACCTAATTAGAAATATGCTTTCATACATTTTCTAAGGATATACAAAGATGATTTTTCCTAGAGTTATGATGATTTAAAAACATATGATACATGTATCATTCAACATACTATACCCATGTTGCCCCATATGAAACATGTACAACAAAAACTTAGGAAAATCCATCCTAATCTTGAAGCTCAAATCAAGATTGAGTTGAATAAATCACTTAAATCCAAAATTCTTTTCCCAGTTAGACACTCAAAGTGGGTTTCAAATCTCTTTCCTGTTAGAAAGAAGAATGGAGACATTCCAATTTACATTGATTTTAGAAATCTGAATAGAGCATGTGAAAATGACAATTTTCCTTTACCATTAGTGGAAAAAATCTTACAATCCGTTGCAAGTTCTAAACTTATGTCAATTTTAGATGGTTTTTCAGGATATAACCAGATTCTTGTACACCTTGAAGACATATTAAAAACCACATTCAGGATGAAATGGGGAAAATACGCATATCAGAAGGTTCCTTTTGGATTGATAAACACTGGAGCTACATTCCAAAGAGCTATGGACATCACTTTCAAATATTTGATTAACAAGTCAGTTCTTGCTTATTTGGATGATATTACAGTATACACAAAGGAAAGAAATGATCATCTTAATGATTTAAAGCAATATTTTTAAAGATACAAAAAGTTTGGGATTTCTTTGAACCCTAAGAAATCATTCTTTGCTCTTAGTGAGGGAAAGATTTGAGGCTTTATTGTTTCAAAATAAGGAATTAGTGTAGACCCAAAAAGAGTTAAGGCTATTTCAGAAATCTCCTTACCTAATAACAAAAAATCTATGCAATCCTTTCCTGGACAAATCAATTTTGTTAAACAGTTTGTCCTTGGTCTTTCACAAATCATAAAGACTTTACAGAATATGATAAAAACAAGAAAATATACAAATGGGGACAAACTGAAAGAACATATTTTTAATCAAAAAATAAATCCATAATATATTGTCCTTCGTTATCATCACCCAATATACGTTTTCTTCTAAATAGTCCTATGTGGCCGTTTTAACTCAACCAAATGAAGAACAAGTTGAATCTCCCATTGCCATCTTTAGTTCCAATTTACAAGGCATAGATTGTAATTATCTAGAAGTAGAAAAACAGGGTTTTTCAATCTTTAAGTGAGTAAAACAATTTAGACCTTTTCTCTTGAAATCACATACAAAAGTGTTTATACCTTTTCCAACAGTTATGTAATTCATTATTCATAGAGAATTAGGAGAAACGAGAGATAATTAGGTTACAACCTTACAAGAATATGATCTAGCAATTAAACAAGCTAAAATAGTTAGAGGTCAGGGTTTTGCAGGCTAATAACTGGATCTTTTGATAATTCGGCTAAAGAAGATTTAGGTAACAATGTTCAAGTTTCAGAAGTATGCACTGTTGATAATGAATCTTAGTATGTTGATTTAATTTTCTACTTGAAAAATGGCTATGCTCCAGTTGAACACAATTACAATAGAAAAAGAACCTTAATACTTAAATACAACCAACATCACCTTGTTAATAATGTTTTGTTTGGAATAAATTATGACTGTGTCTTATATGTTTAGAGAAAAGTGTTGCAAGAACTACATGATGGACTATGGACACTATAACGGGGATACCATTAGTCACAAAAATCCTTCATGATGGTTATTATTGGCTAACTTTGTCCAAAGATACACATGATTATGTAAGCAAGTGCAAAATATTCCAAACAACTTCAAGAAAAGAAAAGAACCCATCTTTGCTTTGCAGCCAATCAATATTGAACAACCTTTTGAACAATGGGGACTAGATATCATAATTGATATTGTTCCACACTTTTCTAAAAACCGCAAATATATTTTAACTGCTATAGATTATTTGACCAAGTGGGTGGAAGCAATACCATTAAAGGTGGTCAATTCAGAATTTGTTATGGATTCTTTCAATCCGCACATAATTACCAGGATTGGCCTTCCTAGTGCTCCCATGTTTAATAATGCACCATACTTTTCTAGTAATGCCATTATTGAATTTTCCCCAAAACGAGGTTTTAATGTTAAATATTATACAAATTACTATCCTCAGGGGAATGGATTAGCTGAATCCACCAATAAAAACCTCTAAAGAATTATTAAGCAAACAATTGATGAAAAACAAAAGAACTAGCATAAGGCTTTAATTTTTCTCTATGAGTTAACAAGATTACTCACAAAGATTCTTTAGGAACTTCCCCTTATTACCTAGTATATGGAAAACAAGTTGTGTTGCCTCCTCATTTAGCTTTACCTTCACTATCCCTAATGCAATATTTTGAGGAACAACCTTTCACTTCTTTACAATTAAGAATGTCTCAAATTCTAAAACTAGAAGAAGGAAGAGATAAATCCAAACAAACTCATACCCAATATCAACATACAGTCAAGTCTTGGTTTGATGCAAGTTCAGTAGGAAATAAATTTTTTGAAATTGGTGACTAGGTTGTGAAATAGGATAAAGCCCATGAAGAAAAAGTAAAACATACAAAATTCCAAAAACTTTGTCTTGGTCCATTTTAGATAGTTTAAAATCTTCGCCCATCAAATTTTATCCTCCAAGATTTATAGTCTAAGAGAGATTCTCTTCCCATAAATGGGTTAGTTTTAAAGAAATATTTTTCTTGAGAATGCATATTTTGTTGTAAATATATAGATAATCATATGTACATATCGATTTTCTTAGATTAATGGTGTTGAATGACAATCTTTTGACTTCATATTGGGTTCTCTCATCATTAATATGGAATTTATAAATTAAAGGAGAATTATTTAGAAAGAAATTATCACATTGAAGTTTAGTATTGCATCTATTCTAATCTTTGATATATTTATCTCCATTATCTTGTGATTTTTTCATAAATTGAAGCATTAAAATATCATGTTATCCTTTGATCTGTAATGTACATTTTATTTTAAAAATAAAGATTATTTCAAAGTTTTAGAACCTTGTGAATTCACTTGTCATCCATACCTTCTAAGGAGCAGTTTTACCTCCCCATCCACTAATTTTACATTTTTTAGAGTGTAATTCAAAAATATTTAAACTTGAAGGATAACGTGCCTCATTATGAGCCTGCTTACGATGATTATGGGGAACTAACGATACAAACATTATTACAACTGGTCACGAGGCCACGATAATGGATTATGGTTGCAAGACTATAAGACAAGGGGTATCATCACAATCTGGATTTTTCAATATCATTATAACTTGTGAATGACATTGTCAACATCTAGCTACCAAACCAAGACAATGGCTTTCAAGCAATTAAAAGAAAAGTTTTAGAAAAAGATCAATACCTCTAAGATTTATTATAGTGGATGGGATTTTGGTATTACTCAGTTAAATGGTAACCCTTTCAAGGATATGGATGCTTGCTAGCAGCAATGGCTCTACTAGTGACAAGTAAGTCTATCTTAATGCAAAGCTTGAATAGTTCTGTATTTCATCATTTCAACTAGTAAAATTACTGACAAATATAATGTAGGTTCTTATGAATAACAAGTTATGAATTTTGTAAAGTAATGAGTTGTGTTTTATTCAGAGTTATTTCAAATATTACTTGAATAGAGGTTTTTGAGTTGAGGATCCTATTTGGCATTAACAAAGATTGGATTGTTTAGAATTTACTAGACAAGATAGTCTTTACATTTTCTTGGTCAATGCTTATTTTTCTAATTAATTAGTAGTTAGGGTTTTCTTCCCAGTTTTTAATAATTAGGATTTTCTTCCAATGATGGTAGATTGCAGGATTAATGTTTATGGATTCATTTCTAAAGATTTCTTTTGAGTACATGATTAGAACAAGGATTAACTAGTGCGGGAATCTGAAGGTGTGAGCAATTTCCAGACAAATTAGGGTTTTGTTTTACAGGTTGGTAGAGTTTTTCTCTGGCATTTCTATTGTTGTGTCTTAAACTCCATGGAACCTAGTTTGACACCAAATGTTGGTCCTTTAATATACCATATACTGCACCCAATAGGTGGTAACTCTGAAATACCCATAGGAAACACATCTTGAAATTTTGGCAAAACATGATACCTCTTCAAGACTTTAGCATCCTCAACATCCTTACCTTTTTCACTGGAAACTTGCACTAGAAATAATACAAATTATTTCCTACAAATATGCTTAGCTTGCATGGATATAACCATTATCACTTATGTATTCTTCTTCTTTAGCTCCAAGATTCTCTTCTCTCCATCATCATCCAAGCACTCAATAGCCTTCTCGTTACAATTTACCTTACTCCTGTGAAGGTACAACTAATCCATTCCCAAAATAATGTTGTATCAACCCTAGAATCAAATTTATATGTGTTGATGTAGGCATACCATTCAGTTGAAATGCACAAGATCTCACCCAATGATGAACTCTTTTCTTGGTCCCTATAACCAACTGCACCAATCACAACTCTACATGCACTTATTTACTCAAGCCACATTATTCCACCAGGTGAGGATTAACATAACTATAATTGCATCCAGGATCAATAAAAATGGAAACAACTCGATCATAGAGCTTACCTTCCATCTCAATAATGGATGCCTTGTGATTCACCTACTTGTTATCAAATGCTGCATAAATCCAAGGAATTCTCTAATCAACATCCCTAATTTTTTGCACCTCCTAAGCACTGTAGATATGAGGTTGGCCACCCTGGTACAATGGAAAATCCTTCTTGTAATGATATTTTCCACAAATCCAACACTGCAATGGTTTCCTTCCACCTCCTTTATTCTGTTGCTTTGCAGGCTGAGATCCATGTCCCTTTACAACTACACTAAACTTCTTATATGGAGCCACATTTTCTTTCTCACATGCATCGTAAGGTCTTTCCCACTTTTGAGGCCATTTTCCATTGGTCTTGTCATTACCATTCTGATCATGCTTAGGCTTAGTATTACACTTTGACTACTCATAACAGTGCTTCAACTTCCTGATGACTTCCTCTAATGACCGAGACTCATCATACTCAATCTAATCCTTGAATATAAAAAGCAATCCACTAATGAACCTTTGAACCTTCGTGTTCTCAACCTTGAGGTAAGGAACATACCTCAACAACTCTAGAAACTTAGTTGTGTACTCTTAATCTATCATGGAACCCATCTTCAACTCATATAAATCCTTAGCCTTTCCATCATAGTATCTCTTGGACATGTACTTCTTTGTGTAGAGCCTCTTAAACTAATGCAAACTGGAATCCTTTATCCTGATTCCTCCAGCATGCTTCACATCTTCCTGCCAGAGATATACCTTTCCCTTGAGACTAAAAATGGATATCATGGCTTTAATATTCTCTATATAATCATGTAGCTTGAAGAAATTCTTCATGCCAAGTAGCCATGCTTCTACATCATCTTATTTCTTCAGCTCTCCATCAAAGATAAGAGGTTTCTCTTTCTTAAACTCATCTACAAAGCATCTCCTCTCACTCCTCCTTTAAGGATGGTAGCAATGATTACCATGATGTTTTCCTGAACCAGAACTAGAATAGAACCCATAGCCACTACCTCTCTTTTCAAGAGTATCCATCCATCTTCCACCTCTAATTGTGTCATCCTTGTCCAACCTACGCCCTAATTATGACGTGCTACCACATGCCCCATTACACCTCTTGTCCCGTCTATACTAATCCTTGGTTGTCCACGTCTCTAAAAATCTAACAAGCTTTGAAGGATCATTTCATTGACATCATCTTTCTTTCCCTTCTCCCTGGTAAGCCTTTCCCATGACTCAATTATCCTATCGTTATCTGCCTTGAAACTTCTAATCTCTACCTTTAAGCTTCTTAATGTATCTTGTATGTCAGAGAGTAATCTTCTCCTTGTTATTCAGTTGATCCATAAGGAGACTCACATGAACTATAATCCTCCATTCTTCTCATCATCTTTGATCTTCATCTTCCTAAAAACATACCATGTTAGAGAAATCATATATAGACATAATAAAAATCACACCTTAGTGAAGTTTAGGGGAGGCTATCTCATCTACATAAATTAGTCTAGATTAACACAATATACATGTATATACACATCATGACATGAACATATCAACCTATCAACATCACCCCAATCATCATGCATGATGCCACAAAATGTAACACCGACTACATACATGACAACCATAGCCACTGCAATGCATACACATGAATTAAAAGCATGCATAACAATCAAATCTCATCCATCCAATCCAAGTGCTGAACCTAAAAGATTTGATACCAATCTGTAACTTCCCCTCCCCACATTTACCGGCTTTAACACGCCCTCTGGGTAAATGTGAAGAAGAGTTCTACTATGACATGACCCAACCTTCAAATTTCAATTTTGGAAGTGGGGTTAACAAATTGACAACTTTATTGACACCCCTCAAAGACCATATACCACTCAGAAGGCTACAAACCACCCTAGGTGGTCAATCCCTAATTTGGACCCCTTTACACTAACCTAACACACCCATGACATACACATTCAACTTGGAATGCCCACTATAATGTTATCCAAACATTCATCTTGGAATACGTGTCCAATGACCTTGGTCATATTTTTTGTTTATTATCTTATATTACATGAAAATTTAACGCAATGTTGTTATTGTTTGTTTGGGCCAATCATGTTGTGTCATATACCCATCATAGAGGAGAGAAAAAAGGGTCAAGAGAATTGTGTTTTTATTTGATTTCCTTTATTAAATAATTTTAACATAAAAAGCATGAGATTCAAATTGTTTTCACTATTGTGACTGCCATGTTAGCCTAACTACCTTTTATTGGGTTATGTTGCTACTATGCTTTGCCACGCTAGCCTCAACTTGGACTCATCCATGACCCTTATAAACATGTGCTTCACCTCTAACCTTCTGGGGTATTACCTACCAAAATAAATTGGAATGTGGGACCTCTAATATATTGCACTCCATCAATCCCAACCTTTTCCACTGCTATGTGTTATCCACCTCCGCTTGGGCTTGCATGATCTCACTTGTTCCATTTGCACTAAACTTTGTTTCTTTTGAGCTATAACCACAATGCTTAGATATATAGTGGGGATATCCTGCTTTATAATTTTTCCAATCATCTTCTAATGCCTCTGCCACATAGGCTTACATCACCGTGGGATTGCATCATCCCAAGTGCTCCCTCTACGCACTTTTTTGAATCCTTCATGGGAAGACTCATGTCAGAATTAGTTTTTATGTGGGGCTCCACTATTGACCAATTAAAACACTTCATGTCACTTTGCTGTCTACCACATTTTCTTGGTTGTCTTCTTTATTTCTATATTAAATACTCCACCATGTTTTAGTAATGTGCCAAAACGACCATGCTCCAAAAGTCCTCTAATCAATAATAGCTTTACAAACATTGAATTTTGGGGTCCTACCTTTGACTGGACATAAACTTCATTCTAAGAGACCATTCTTGATCTTCCACATACCATTGGAAATATTTTTAAAAGCTATTTCCACATGAGTGGGTCTCAACTACATCTCAGATGATTTATCAGACAAGAAATGGCTCCAAAGTCCTTACACCTTAACAAATTAGCTCCACCACTATTGTTCACCATTCTTCTTGTAAGCATATGAGTGTCACAACACCTTGGCCATATATGTGCCAATCTTCCTTATTCTTGTAGTCTTCTCTGCTTTTCCATTATATTATCTCTGATATGGATACAACACCATTGGAAATCCTTGTCTAACATCCTCCTTATTCCAACATATGGACACCTCTTATCATCTTCATTTCATTTTCGATCAATTCTTTACCTTTTCCATCAGATGACAACATCATCAATGCGTTTCCTTTGCCATCAATGACAAAATATTTCTAACAATCTCCCCCTTTGGCATTGATGGCAACACCATGATCAAGCAAAGCAACATCACCAATAATCAAGACAATATAAGTGTACTTATCTTCTTTGCCATCTTGTCCATTAGATGTTTCTCCCCTATGATGTGCTTCTCCTTTGTGTACAATTGTTCTGATATACTTCTGCTAGTCTTCTTCATCTTTTGATTTATCACTAATACTTCTCCCTCTTTTGTTTTTGTTTGATATACTTTGCCCCCTTTATTTTGAATGTCTTCACCATACTTTCTTTGATCAACAATGATTTTCCCCCTTTGACATCAATGGAAAAGATACCAGCATGCTCCCCCTATTAAAAATCTCCCTCTATCTTTTTGATCCTATAGACCCCTAAATTGCTTCTTCTTATGCTGCAAACTTCAAGTGTCACTTATCGGATCCAAGAAGCTTCATTTGTGTCATGTGAAGAAGATTGATTTTATAGGAGAGGAGTAATTACTCCCAATCTCTGCCTCAGGTAGTCAATAGGGATGGTTATGTCATAGCTAGGTTTTCATTCATAATAATCCCTTTTTCTGCACAGATACACCTAACCTCTAGTAATGAAAACAATCTATCATATTAGTGAATGACCCCATCAACTTGTCAACTGATGAACCACGAAGTAAAACACTTAGAATTTTTATATGACAAACATAGTGGGACTCTCACCAATGCATGCATAGACCAACAACTTAATATATACTCTACTTGAGAAACTTCTAATTGTAGCAAAATCACCATATTAAATTTTACTCAAAATTAACATTAGCAAAATTCAAATGAGGACTCTTCAACAACAATTGGACTGAAAGTCTTATACTAACAACATGAATATGACACTCTGACAAAAATCTAATGATAATTAATACCAATTAATAATACCTTTGACACCAAGTATTAATAACTTTGAGATTCATGATACCAATTGTTTAACTGATACCAATCCTTGAGCACTTGATAGTTGAGTGTTCCCCCCTATGATCATGCTCTTTTCACCAATACCAATTCTCTCCAAAACTAATATCTGATACCAATTAGTTGGAGTAGTTCGAAATAATCACAACAAACAAGTCATTCATCAAAACGTCGATCACTCAAGCTGTCACACGGAATAAGTCGATCTTGCGGACAAGATAGACCTTCCTAGAATCTAAAGAAGACCTAATGACAAGCAAACCAATCACACATTATCTTTCTCTAAATATGATTTTATAAACAAAGGAAAACAAGTGATTTAGGCCTACCTTAGGTCCAACGCAAGTTTGTGGAAGCCTTCGCTCCTTCGATCCAAATGAGCTCCTTTGTCAGGAATCTGCAAACACAAACAAGCAAACAAATTAAATAGCACCTGAAAAACTAATATCATAAAACATATTTAACATGAAAGTCAAGGAGTTCATGAAACAAATGACATGAGACACTTGTTGAGAAAAATGAGTTTGATTGTATTAATTCAAATAAAGAAGAACTTTACAACCTGTGCCTTGATGCTGTACAAGCTCCTCCCAAGGTCCAGCAAGAAGTCTCCTCTACTTTGACAAGTTTCACTCTCTTCCCAATGAAGCCAAAAAGGTATGTGATCTCTCCTCTTAAGCTCAACTAGGAAGTCTTAGTTTCACCAGCATTTACCCTCAAAAATTTTCAGCTTCTAACCTCCTTAGCAACCAGCCCAATGCCTGAATTTATAGTGCAATGGAGGGAAGTTACTAGGTCCTCCTTCAAAGGGATAAAGCCCTCCTTCAAAGGGATAGCTCCTCTCATCAAGGGATTAGCTCCTTCTCTTTTGGGATGCATGAACCACCTAAGAGCGGCCAATCCACGTCAAAATTCCTTCTAGAATCATCTAGAATTTACCCAAAGTGAGTTTTTTAGAATAAACTTGCGCCTTTTTGACTTTGACAGGGGTCCGCATCCACACCTTTAGGGACAGAGCGGGCAAGTCCGCAGTTTTTGTAAATAGAAGGTGTGGGACCGCATGCAATAGTGAGAGAAAGTGCGGAACCAGAGTTTTATTGATTTTCAATGTCTTTCTCTGATTTTCAAAGCTTGACTTGAAGAGCTGAGGTCTGAGACTTGCTTAGGAGGACAGCACAAGTGATGATAGACCCATACTGACTGCAAATAATCATGGTGACGATATTTTTTTGTAACAGATTGCCCCCTAAAGTGCGAAGTCTGTAGTAGAAGAGGATTTCATTTATCATTTAGGAAGAGTGAAGTACTTTATCATTTCAAGGATCATCTTGTGGAGAGCCCTGTTGGAACCTGTAAAAAAAAATTCAACGCAAGATATATATATGAGATCATATCATCGTTGAGGTAGGCATTCCCATACTCAGATCAAAACTGACTTAGAAAACTAACTACTGCTCTGATACAGGAATGATCTTATAATACATCACAAGTATAGACTCATGTGGACACAGTATGGGCGCAACCATCTGTTTATGAATAGTCCATTATATAATGAATACAAAATTCCTTGCAGCCTAGATTGTGGAAACTAGATCCAGGGTCTTCATTTCTACTTCCCGAAACAGTACGATTCTATCCATGTGAATAAATGTGTTGAAGTCGAACATGGTAGAAACCACTTGATTACCATTCAATGATGTAAACTATTAACAAGTGTGAGAGAAACCACCAGTGATGTCAATGGCTCTCAAAGTACCCAGTATAATCCATGAGATGTGAATAAATGTGTTGATGTCAAACATGTCACGAAATCCTATGATCGAAGGTTAATGATGCAACCTGTCGTCAAAGGTGAGAAACCTGCCATTGAGGCATGCAGATCCCAAGGTACTGACGATTTCTAGATCATCTTTCTAGATAATGAGTTGAAGTCGATAGAAAGCGATCCTCGCAGGCAAGCCCACAACACAAAATCATAGATCAAGTTGAAGAAATTTAGTTGCAAGGACTGACTCAAGGATGGTCAAGATGGATGACAGATATTTTGCAGATGAATGGCTTATTGGCAGTGACCTCTTGAACACATAACGACACGATAGATGGCTTGGTGACAATTGACCCAAAGTTAATACCCTGAAACTGGCTGAAGACTTTCAATGTGGTTTGATCAACTGTTAGGTAAAGGATTTCCTAACCCAGGTGAATAAAAGTGTTGTGTTCAAGAGTGGTTACAAAGTATGACAAACAGGGTCATTTTCCTCTCTTTTCCCCCACCATTTCTAGCAAGTACCTCTTTATTTTTGACAAGCTTGAGGAGGATAACATTTGCTTGATTATAAGCTCATCCTTCAGATGGGTCCAACTTAGTTTAAATTCGAACCCTAAGAAGGAGTGGTTCGTTCCTGTTTGTAATTGAACAGGTCCTTTACTGTGAAATTTTAATGAGTCCAGTATAGGAGAAACTCGGTGTTTTTCAATTTTAGAGAGTCTGAAAAAACTTAAGAAGACTCCAGGGTTGACCTTTTTCATAAGTTTGTGTCTCCCCAACCCGAAAAAGTATAAAATAATACTTGAGAGAACCGCTTGATCTTTACGACCAAAGAGTACTTTTCGTAATTAGTGCCCTTGATCCGAAAAAGTAAAAAAGCGATCAATGATACGTCGTTTTATAACCAATATCGAATTTGAAATGACAAAAATCCGGCAATCTTTTCATGTTTTTACGGTCAGAAAAGAGCTGTAAGTGGACCGTCTTTTAGTTCCGTTTTAACGAGTTTCAAAGAAAAACTTGGCAATCTTTTCATGTTTTAGGAGTTAGAAAAGAGCTTAAAGGTGACTCTAAATGTTTTTTTTTTTTTTTCATCGAAAATGATAAATTTCGCTTGAATAATCCGTTATCTTGAACAAAAACGCAAAAATTACTCATACCTGTTTGAAATGAATAAAAATGTTGCAAAAGTACCTTTCCAAAGTGAAACATAAACAAATTTGCAATATATTTACTCAAAAAACTTATAAAAAGGGCTTTCGTCAATTCATTTTTACCGTTTGAGTTTTGGGTGAGAAAATAGTGCTTTTGCTCAGAAAACTTCCCGTGAAGATTGCGGAAAATCCAACCGTTGGAATCGAACGTTGTCTTCTCTAGGTAATCCACCTCATCCTACTCTTCATTTTTAACCATTACATTTCTTTTTTTAGGCTTTCATTTCATTTTTTGGAGGGTTTTTAGGCTTAAAACCCGTGCGCGGGGGCCCGCAGGTGTACCACTGCCAGCCCACGGACCCCGACTTTTTCTCAATGGGGAAAAAGTCAGGGGTCCGCACCTTCCATGTAGGCAAGGTGCGGACCCATGCACTGTGTCTAACCCGGAGGGTGCGGTCCCCGTCGCAAGGGTTTTTAACCCAAAATTTCTCAAAATTGGCCCAAACAAAATAATTTCTAGCATTCTAATTTATCTTTTTACTTGATGCAGAGAGTACATCATGTTAGATTGGTGTGAACGAGAGCATGAGGATGTGGATGCTGCCGCATGGAATCATCAACCTTCGCTTGATGCTTTGAAGGCATGCGGCTTGTACAAATTCTGGGCTATACCTGGCATGAGGGCCCAGGTGGATTTCTTACAGTGGCTGGTTGATAGATGGAGCATACAGGACTAGTGCTTCTTCATTGGCAGCCACCAGCTCGAAATCGAGCCGGCAGATATATATTTCTTGACTGGTTTGCCTAAGAGAGGTGAAGACTTGACTCTATTCAGGGCTAGGCCAGGTGGCCAGTCTGTTGATAGCCTCTGGCTAGAGTTCTGCAGCAGCCATGCTAGAGACAAAGGGATAGAAATAAAAACCATATCCCTTCCTGAACTCATGGTGATCGCGTTTACTGTCACCGGACTTTACGGGAGTGCCGCCTTACATGTTGCCACCGGATCCCAGATGCGTATGGTAGTTGACTGCTTTCGAGGCACCATCTTCAACTGGTGTGATGCTGTGTTGGCCAATGTGAAAGGCCAACTGACCAGAGCCAAGAACAGACAACTAAATACCTTTGGTTATGGGGCTTTGGTTATGAGCTTTGGTCTGGAGAGGATTCCCATGTTGATCCCGCAACACCTTACTGTTGGAGTTGGGCTTCCTCGAGAGCCCAAACTGATGCGATGGGTCGCAGTTATGGCCCGTCATCCGGACGAGGGGACAGAGGTTGTTCGATTCGAACCTGAGTATTTCCAATGGTTGGAAAACCAGGTTTTTTCTATTCAGGACTTCCCTTACGCTGGGGTAGATTTTTGTGGTGACCCAGACATGGCTCTTCCACCAAGAGAGCAGTGGGATGACTCAGGTAAAATCATTTTCAACATTTTTCCTATTTTAATTTTTTTATTATTTTTCCATCGTCCCAAAACTGATAGTAAAAATTTCAAATGCAGATGTGGGTCCACAACAACCAGCCACTCTCCGGCCTTACGAGAGGAAACAACCAGTTGCAGCTGTGCCAGCCCCACAGGACGAATCAGTAGAGGTTTTGGCCAAGTTGGAGGGTCATCTCGAGCGCTTGATAGGAGATATTCTAGAGACCACTATAGATGACATTCCTCGTCAACTTCAGCGCTATGTGATTGGGGTCCTAGGACCTTTTAGGAGGTTCCTTTGCAAGGTGGCCCGTGCAGTGGTTTCTTATCAAGATCATCACCAGTGATAGGATGATCGCCTATTGTGGGCACACATGACATTTTTGTTTTTTGTACTTATCATTTTTGCTGATCATAAGGTGTTTTTCAACCTATGATCGAGGACGATGTATTTTTTTGACATACTCCTATATATATATATATATATATATATATATATATATATATATATCACTATTACCGGCTTATCTTGTAAATCATGTTATGGAATGGTTTTAAATTTACATGTATGATTATTGCAAATGTCTACTTAACATTCGAGAAGCAATTGCATCTGCTAATGTATTTAAAGATCTTGGAATATGTTGATATTCAATATAATCAAATTCACGTTCCAAGAGACGCACTCTCAAAAATAATCTTAATAACACTGGATTTCTAATGGCATACACTCTATTAAGCTGTAATACAACGAGTTCAGAATCTAACCTCACTATCAAACTCTGAATCCCAAATGAAATAGATTCAGATAATAACTCAATCACTGCACTATACTCGGCAATGTTGTTCGTTGTTTGACCAAGGCTTACCCCATGCATAGATACTAACTCGTCAGAGGGCGAATAGATAACCCAAGCTGCGGAAGAAATTTTCTGTGTATTACGACAAGCACCATCAGCGAAACCAATATATGTTTGGAGAGGCATCGACATCTACAATATCAAGAATAAAACCAAGATAAGCAGGAATAGTGACGAAACACACTCTCTAAGCTAAGCACACTGTTTAAACTAAAACACACTAGCTAGAAAGAAAAACTATCATAACTAAAAATCTCCATACCCATTCTTTAAGCATAATACCTCTTCAGGTAAAGACCATTTCTGGGTTTACCCAAAGAGTCCCCGTCAAAGTCTACCAATTCATAGGCCCCTTTTGCTAGCCTTCGCTTGATAACATAGGGACCAAGCCACATAGGAACGAATTTTCCGGCACCTAATTTATCATTAGCTTGATCGCAAACTAAGACTAGATCTCCTTTCGAAAAATTTCGAGGGGTCACATTTCAATCATACTGAGCTTTCATACGTTTTGCGTGAGTATCGATCGCCAATGCGGCATCACGTTGATTCTCATCTAATTGAGCCAAGTATAACAAACACTTTTCCTCTTCGAAAGTGGCTGGAAGTAACTCGATGGCCATTTGCAGTGATGGGATTTCACATTCAATGGGTAACACAGCTTCCATACCATAGACTAGTTGGAAAGGAGTGAACCCTGTTGATGTTTTTACTGAAGTTAGGTACGCCCAAAGCGCTGAAAATAGCATGTTATGCCAATTCGACTGAGGAATCCCAATGATTCGTCGGATCATAATGACTAAGACTTTGTTGATGGATTCAACCAGACCATTAGCTTGTGGATAATGAGTTGAACTATCGTGACGCAACCCAAGCTGGCCTGTAAGTTCGGTCATCATAACGTTTCGAAAATGATGCCCATGATCAGTGATTATTGCTTGTGGGACACCAAACCTAGCAATTATATGATTGAACACGAAAATTGCAGCTGTCTTGCTATCTGCCTCAAATGTAGGCATCGCCTTGGCCTACTTGGTAAAATAATCTACCGCAAGGATGATATACGCATGCCCCCCGGCCGAGTGAGGGTTACATGTAATAAAATCGATACCCCATTTTGCAAAAGGAACAACGACAATTATAGGGTGGAGCAGAGCAGGTGGAGCACGCATATTTTGATCAAAAATTTGGCAGTTGTGGCATTTTTGGACCTTAGTGATACAATCTTTAAACAAAGATGGCTAGAAGTAGCCAGCGCGCAATATATTTTGGGCTGTGGCATACCCAGACATATGACCGCCACATGCTCCAGAGTGACAGTCATTTAGAACCCTTTCAACTTCCTCATGATTTAAGCAATGTTGAAAAATAGAGTCTGCCCCACGACGATAAAGAGTATCTCCAATAATCCTGTATTGTTGGGATTGGAATCATATTTTCTGACGTTCTGACCTTAAAATTTATGGCCGAAAGGATTGGGTCTGGAGATAAACGATAATATCCCCATACCACGGATCTAAAGTGCTGATTGGAAACAAGGATTCGTCCACAATGGGATCCTCCGCCACAGTTTCTGTGTCAGCACGCGGGAAATCACACATTAATTCCGCAAAAACTAAAGATTTCTTAGACTTAGATTTTTCAAATTCCAAGTTGAACTCCTCCAGGATAAAAATCCATTTAGAGTACTTGCCCCCTAGCAATTGCTTGGTCAAAATGTAGATCATAGGGTTGCAATCCAAAATTACTGTAGTTTTACGTAGTAAAATGTAGTGACGAAAACGTTGGACAGCTTGAACAGCTGCCAATGCCAATTTCTCCACATGTGAGTATTTTAGCTCAGTTGGGTTTAAAGTTCAACTAAGGTAATATATCACATGTTCAGTTCCGAATTCATCTTCCTGAACTAAAACCATTCCAATGGTGGAATGAGAGGTGGCGAGATACAAGAAGTAATCCCGGTTGTAGTTGGGAGGATGCAATAACGGTGCATGGGTCAACGCGTGTTTGAGTGCATCAAAATATTTTTGAGCTATCTCATCCCAATAGAATGGATTATTCTGTTTCAACAACCGGGTAAAACCCTTGGTAACCTTGGCGTAGTTAGGAATGAATCGTCGTAAAAAGTTTGCTTTCCCTTGCAAACTTTGGAGTTGGCAAAGACTCGAAGGAGGAGGCAATTTGACAATAACTTCAACCTTCGAGGGATCGACGTGAATGCCGGCTTTAGAAACTACAAACCCCAACAATCGACTCATTTCTATACAGAAGACACATTTGTGTGGGTTCAACCGAATCCGATAATGCCTACACCTCATAAAGATTGCTTGTAAATGGACGAGGTGATCAGCTCGATGTAATGAATGAGCGGCCAAATCATCGAGATAGGGTTGCACAATGTGCTTGATGCCATGAAACGCATAAGACATGGCCCTTTGAAAAGTTGCTTCGGCATTCTTGAGCCCAAGAGGTAACTTGCAATAAGCAAATGTCCTCCATGGACAAATGAAAGCTGTTTTTGGTTGATCGGCAGGTAGAATATTGATTTGATTGTATCCGGAAAAGCCATCCATGAAGGAGAATATTTCGCTGCCGGCATAATCATCAATGATTTGATCGATATAGGGAGTTGGGTAATTGTCCTTTGGACAGGCTCGATTAATGTCCCTATAATCGATGCATATTCTTATTGTTCCTTGCTTTTTGTTAACTGGAACAATATTCGATACCCAATCCGTTAACGGGATCGGATAAATGAAACCTGCTTTGAGTAATTTTTCAACTTCTGCTTTAATTGCAGCAGCTTTTCTTGGGTGAATCTGACGCAAACGTTGCCGGACAGGTTTAGCATTTGGGTAAGTCTTGATCTCATGAACAACAATCACGGGATCAATTCCTGGCATTTCCTCATAGGACCAGGCAAACACGTCATGGAATTCTTGAAATAGGGCCTTATATATTTGAATTTTGTCATCTGTACACGAGGCACCTATATGAATGTTCTCAACAATTCCAGGCTTAACCGAAATGTCAATAGGAATAGTTCGAGAGATGTTTTCCAGATTTAACTCTGAATCGGGATGTTTCATTGGATTCTGAGGTTCCTTGACATATTCAGTCGTAAAAATTGATGAAAAATCATTTTCAAAACGATCATTCTTGGGTAAAAATGAAGATCTATGATGGAGATCTTCCCATGGTAAATCATCTACACATAGTATTTCACGAATTTGTTCATCAGAGTGAACAAGTTCAGAAAACTTGATTGAATCCGAGCTTGATGTGAAAAGTGATTCTTCACGGACCACATTCATTAGGTCAATTTTGGTTGAAAATTGGTCGGTAAACGATTGCACAGCCTCATACGCAATTTCATATGGACTCAAAGGCATGACATCACCAAATGAGTCTATCTCAGATTCAGAAGGAACGATCCAAGGATCATCATAAACAATGCTGTCTAACGTAATCATATGAATGGTTGCAAATGAAGACGATGCGTTGATCGGAGGAAAAGGAAAAGTTCCCAGAAAACTGGCATCTTTAACTAATCGTACTTCAGCATCCTTATACAGGATAGTCGTTTTACCGACATGCTGAATACTTTCAGAAGAGACTGGGTCGGATGAAAAGTAAGCCAGCTGGTCTATTGTTACGATCTTTCCATTATGAGGAAACTTTATAACCTGAAAGACCGATGAAACGACCGTTGTCATAGCGTAAGACCAACTTCGACCGAAGAGAAGGTTGTAATCTAGAGGGGCATCAACCACCTCCACATCTAGATTAACGGTTTTTCCTTCAACCGCTATAGGCAAATCCTGTATAATGCCAAAAGGACGAAACCGACGGCCATCAAAGGCCTTTAGAATCCTCGGGGATTGATTTAGCGAAGGAGAACCAAGCGATCTCCAACACTGTATCGACATAATACACGTTGAGGCTCCCTCCTCAATCACGGCCCGATGAATAGGCCTGTTTTTTACTATCACTGGAATCTGGAAAGCCATTTGATGAGGTAAACGCGGTGTACTATTTTCTAGATTGAAAATTATTAGGTTCAAGTCCTGAATGTCAACAACTCCTATAGCCGACAAACGTAATTCACGCTGTGCTGGACATGATTGCAGCACTTCCAAAGCTGACATTGCTGAGGGTGAAACAGCTAAATCCTCAACAATGTTATAGTTCTGAGCCGCTCTCGCATGTGGACTGAAAGCTGAATTTCGAAGTATACCCTTGGCAGGCAGTCTGATTACCAAGTCTGGATTAGGTTTCTTGATTTGTAGTGGATCAGAACCGGGAGCTGAGGATGATGGATTAGAATGAGAAGATTCTACTTCTTTACCATCAACAGGACTTTTACTACCATAATCTTGCGATCGAGTCGCAATCCTAACATGGGACATCATCAGTATGGGTTCTTCATTGGCACTCGAGGAAGAACCTATCATCTTACTGTCTTGAGCTGGAAAAGGATCCTTCAAAACAGCAGGCGTTTGGGAACCTTTGACAATCTTCGCAACCTCTGCACGATGAGGGCAGTCTCTTGTAAAATGTTCATCGTCACAAATGAGACAAGGATAACGAGGTTTGCGTTTTTCATCATTGGATTCTGATTTTTCAGGTTTCTCTTTTGAATTTTTGTCCGTTTTATTCTTTTTCTTTCCTTTCTTCTTCCCACCAGATTTTCATTTGGCTGTAGATGACTCTACAACGTGAATATCGGCGGCAATCTCTGTGGAAGAATCTCCTATCGGGGAATCAGGAAAGGTTATGATAGGAGAAGAATTCTTGGAAGATTTCTTCTTACTTTTAGTGTTAACCGTACCAATCATACCATCAGTGGCATGAGATCCCGAAGGAGCTGCGGCGATTTGATTTTGCTTGGGAAGATCGGGGATTTTCTCGTGTAATGTACCTGACTAAGTATAGACCAAGTCAAGGTACTGTGCTTGAGCAATTACTTGCTCCTCAGTAACAACTCTGGCTTTAGCTACATCTTCAGTGATCTTTGGCAACAAAGACTTTACAAACCATTCAGCAAAGATTTGATCCGGAATAAAAACCTTCACTAAACGTTGTCGACGTCTCCACTCAAGAATATGATTTGAAATGTAAGTGGACGTCGATTGCTTTAACGAAGTTAACAATTTCGTGCCATTGTCATATCGGACTGGCAACTGAAAATGAGTTAAAAATGAGGTAGCTAACTGACTAAAATTATAAAAAGTTCCCCGCGGTAACTCAATGTACCACTTGGCCGCAAGACCAATTAGAGTGCGCTGGAAAAGTGTTAGACAGATTGAATCATTTGAAATGGAGTTAGACGCACACCAGAGGTGATAAGTCATCACATGGTTCGACGGGTCCTCTCTTGATTTGCCTTCGAACTTAGGAATATCACTAGGCAACTTATTCGGCATTAGCGCCAAAACGAAAGATAATTAATGGGATCGTTCATTAGGCGCGACAAGT
The DNA here is from genome assembly GCA_031772625.1 of Pinus tabuliformis. Lineage (NCBI taxonomy): Eukaryota > Viridiplantae > Streptophyta > Pinopsida > Pinales > Pinaceae > Pinus > Pinus tabuliformis. The sequence continues at coordinate 1,389,375,861 of CM062804.1, forward strand.
CAGGCAAGTCCAAAGCTGCGATAAACGGTAACTAACGATTAGGGTCCCTAAAACTCTGGGTCATGAGACCAGCCCCAGGAGGAGGATATCCAGGATAACTAGGAATAGAAATTGCATTTGGGATATTGTATCCTCCCAGAAAACCAGGATTAACCGGACCATACTAGGGTTGTTGAGGTTGTTGATATGTGTACCCAGGGCACAGTTGATACTGATAGATTGGCTTCTGCACAGCAGGACCGAATTGGTACTATCCCTAGTACGGTTGCTAAGTAAATTGTGGTTGACTTGTGACAACCGTACTAGAACCAGGTGGTCCTACAGGCATCTGAACCGAAGTTTGAATCGTAGATCCAGACGGTGGTAAAGATGTCTGAGGAGTAGATATAGGAACAGTAGAAACCGAAGATGTCGATACTCCGGAAGTAGGTGGGGTAGATTGAACAGATGTTGAGGCAGTTGTAACAGTCATTTGAGGTGGAGTACGATGCGTACTAGGCCCAGGCTGAGAAACTACCAAAGGTACAGAAGTTTGAATATTAGACTGGACTGGTTGCTGGGGTGTACCAGAAACTAAGGGTTGTCCAGTTTGAGATGACAACTGTACATTTGGCTGCAACACCTGTTGAGTTTGCGATGGATCCCACACTAAATTCATTCCGGGGTACAGACCCATAACAGGTTGAGAATATTGAGGACCATAACCGGGTTGAGGGTAGGATTGATAATTGAAAGGTACGTTTCCCATTCCTTGAACATATGATTGACCGGAGGGTGGTTGGAAACCTTGGTTCGAGCACTAACCTTGGGGTTGATACCCTTGAGGCACGTACTGATACTGGGGTTGACCTTGAGGTATAAATTGATACTGGGGTTGACCTTGGGGTACATATTGAATCTAGGGTTGACCTTGAGGAACGTACTGTCCCGTAGGTATGTACTGTCCTTGAGGTTGCCCCCCAGACGCAAATTAGGTACCTTGAGGTTGCCCCCCAGGCGATAATTGAGGCTGCCCCCCAGGCGGTAACTGGCCACCTTGAGGTTGAGGATTGGGAATAGAACCTGACATCATGAGAATATCTTCTACACTCAACGGCTTAGTACCATTGCTACCAGTTAATAACCCTTGTTCAATGGGTTGAGGAGACGCTCCCGAAAAAGTACCAGAGAGTGACTGATACCCAGAGGGAACAGAAGGACCATCGTACAAAAAGGATTCAGGCAATTGAGTAAACATGGACAACTGTCTTGACATATTTAACATAGGATAATAACCTCTAGGTGTTGGGTGATAAGGAACACGAGGTGGTGAAAAAATTAACCCTGGGTTTTCTAAGAAATTAGTCAAAGAAAGATACCAAGTACTGCTCCTAGGTGGACTGTAAAAAATTGATTCACGCTCCCTTAGCTCAATAACAGGTTGATTTTCAGGGATAGGGATGCCTACTTCTTCTTCCGAAGTAGCAAGTTCTTCGATAGCTATGAGTCCACAAGGAAGATCTTGGGTGATTACTCTTTCTACCCTAGGTGAACCCAGACCACTAGAAGTTGGAGAAGCAAACCCCGATGTCGGAGTAGCAGCAAATTCACTTTCAGGTTTAGATATTTTAGGTTCCTCACCTATATCACTAGTAGATGAAAATCTACCAGTAACTTCGGAAACATACACTGACTGCGGATTATAATCTGCTACTAAAGCTTGAAAATCAGGATGTACTACCAAAGAAGACTCTCCTTCTTCAGGTGACCCAACTCTACTGTCTCTAGGAGTTACAAGGACTTTCAGACCTTCAAGCTGGCTCGGTGAAAACTCAGGAGGTTGGCCCCGAAGTCTACGGGACTTCCTCGGTAATTCAGCCACGGTTAAAAACTTTTAACTACTTCACATGCAAACAAAGTAAAATCTCAATGAAAACCACCTAAAGCCTCTAAAGAACCAAACAAATTTGAATCACACGCCTAAAGAATCTAGGAGATCAAACACACACAAACAGTAACTTTCCGTACTGAAAACACTAGTTGGTGATGAAATCCAACGTCGCAGAGTTCAATACAGAAATGGTGGTTGGAACAGTTACCCCGGCAACCTGCTTAATGAATAGACTAGCACAAGTTCCTCCACTTAACCGTCTCGAGTGAAGAGAACCCCCCAGAAAATCCAAGTGAGTCTAGCCGACGTCTGCTCTAGGTACAGTGGGATCTTCCCACCACTGTCACCTCAGGAAGAATCCTACAGAATATGGCCACTAAGGTTACCAACTGAAACAAATATAACTAGGGGAACAGTCTACGATCCGATATGCACGCAAGGGCACAGTAGCAAGTTCAATCCCCTTGAAGGCTCCTTGACATAATCCAAGGTTTACTAACAAGTGACCCCAGGCTCCTCGACAATGGTTAATCCGAGGTTTACCGTTTTTAATACGTGAATATCTGGCGTCGATCTCAATGAGGAAGGATTGATTCCCACATTGGTTCGGACACAATCTCGTGCTTCTCCTTCAAGAGGAGCTTTCCTAGAGCATAAATGCAACAATTTGATTTCTTCCCTACCACAAGATACGGCTACTTGTTTGTTTTTACTGTCTTGGAGAGTTAATTACTCTCCTACTACAAGACACTAGCCTAAGCTATGTTGGTGTATCAGAGCCCTAGAAATAAAAATGTTGCTAGATGAATTTTACTTTAAGCATTATTTTTATTGGTTTTTGTTTAAGTTAAAAGGTGCGGAGATCAAACTCGTGGTATGAAGACTCAACTCAAAATCACTAAAAATGCACCTAAGATGATTTAAACAATCTTTTCTCTTCGAATGAATTCTAGCTAGGAAAGAGTTTGAGAATGAAAAATAGTTTGTAAACACAAATCTTTCTTAACACACAAATTAAAAGAAGAGCTTTTGTCCTTTCCAATGCACTCAAAACGAGACAACTAGTTATTTCACAAAAAAATTCCCTTTTCTTTTCAAAGCACTCAACCACTACAAAAAACAAACTTTTTCCAAAAGAGATTTTTTTTATTTTTTATAAAAGACTCAAATTTATGGAAATGACTAACTTTGAGATCTATAAACTATAAAAACCTATTTGAAGTCAAAGCCTATAGGATGTCTTTTTTAAGGATGTTTTACTTAGCTAGATGTAAGCTAAGGACTAATTTATGCAGAATCACAAATCAGTCAAAAATAACCAATTTTGTTTTCTTTTTAAAAATGAAAATCCAAACTTTTAAACACAAGCTTTTCGAAGTTTTGTAAAGAGAAAACACAAAGCGGATTCCTCAAGAAGGGTAGATTTCATAAATGGTCAGACTCATAAGAAGGCTGGTAGACACCAAGGTGATCTGAGGTCCCTACAGCTTCTAAGCTCAGAGCTACTATAAGACCAAAACGAAAAACAAACCCAACAAGCAAAACTCCTAGTAATTTCACCTAAAACCCTAACACCAATGAAATCAACCTAAGGAAAGCTTCTAACAGGTTATATGCAGGTTTGGGCAGTGGATAATAACTTCTAAACAAAAAATAAGCTAACTGACAGAGGAAATCTTAGGTTTTTCAAAGTTTTGACAGGGTCCATAGGCCCACAGAAAACACAGGTGCGGTACCGCTCTGTGCTAAAAACAGAAGTGCGGATAAGTACGCACTGTGTCAAAAGGCTAGGGTGCGGTCCTCTCCCAAAGCTATGAAAAACGGAAAATAACCCTAGATCTACAAACTCTACCCAATTCTACAAACAACAAGCCAAAAATAGAAACAAAAACACAGTTTCTCAGGTCAAAGTAGAAACAAGGAAAAAATAAGTCCCCAGCGGAGTCGCCATTTTGTCACACGGAATAAGTCGATCTTGCAGACAAGATAGACCTTCCTAGAATCTAAAGAAGACCTAATGACAAGCAAACCAATCACACACTATCTTTCTCTAAATATGCTTTTATAAACAAAGGCAAACAAGTGCTTTAGGCCTACCTTAGGTCCAACGCAAGTTTGTGGAAGCCTTTGCTCCTTCGATCCAAATGAGCTCCTTTGTCGCGAATCTGCAAAAAAAAACAAGCAAACAAATTAAATAGCACCTAAAAAACCAATATCATAAAACATATTTAACATGAAAGTCAAGGAGTTCATGAAACAAATGACATGAGACACTTGTTGAGAAAAATGAGTTTGATTGTACTAATTCAAATAAAGAAGAACTTTACAACCTGTGCCTTGACAATGTACAAGCTCCTCCCAGGGTCCAGCAAGAAGTCTCCTCTACTTTGACAAGTTTCACTCTCTTCCCAATGAAGCCAAAAAGGTATGTGATCTCTCCTCTTAAGCTCAACTAGGAAGTCTTAATTTCACCAGCATTTACCCTAAAAAAATTTCAGCTTCTAACCTCCTGAGCAACCAGCCCAATGCCTAAATTTATAGTGCAATGGAGGGAAGTTACTAGGTCCTCCTTCAAAGGGATAAAGCCCTCCTTCAAAGGGATAGCTCCTCTCATCAAGGGATTAGCTCCTTCTCTTTTGAGATGCATGAACCACCTAAGAGCGGCCAATCCACGTCAAAATTCCTTCTAGAATCATCTAGAATTTACCCAAAGTGAGTTTTTTAGAATAAACTTGTGCCTTTTTTACTTTCACAGCAGTCCACACCCACACCTTTAGGGATAGAGTGGGCAGGTCTACAGTTTTTGTAAACAAAAGGTGCGGGACCGCAGGCAATAGTGAGACAAAGTGTGGAACCAGAGTTTTATTGATTTTCAATGTCTTTCTCTCATTTTCAAAGCTTGACATGAAGAGATGAGGTTTGAGACTTGCTTAGGAGGACAGTACAAGTGATGATAGACCCATACTGACTGCAAATAATCATGGTGATGATATTTTTGTGTAACACAAGCAATATTATAATTCAACAAACAACATTAGCCTTTCTCTTGCATGATTTCCCTTAAGTAACAAATAACTATGTTCGGTAGTAGAGGGCCCACGGAACAGTTTTGGAGCTCAAAGCCCGCAATTTTGGGAAAGGTATGGTAAAGACTCTGTGAAGTGTGTGGAGTGCGAATTGTAAGTCAGTCGAGTCAAAGGGTTGTTCGCCCAAGAAATAATATAGAATAATAGGAAGTAAGTCTGCTTGTCCATGGTACACGGACCATAGGAATGTATAAATAGAGTGAGGCTCTATGGGTAGAAGGTAGCTTTTGAGTATGTACTTTTGGATCTGAAATGAAATGGGTTTTTGAGAAGAAAAGTCTTGAAGCGTCTATAAGTCAGAGTCGAGGGTGTTGGTAGTAGATAGAGGCCTAGTATAGTCCGCACCTAGGTGCACGAACCCCTGTAGCTGAGTGCGCAGGGCGGATTCGGATGTATTGGTGAAAGAAGTGAATAAAGATAAGTTGATTCCAAAATTCTGTGTTAAATCTGAATTATTGTGGATTCGGCGAATTTGTGGTTAATATAACTGTTTGATCTATGCGTGTATGCTTATGCTATGAGTTTATGCAAATCTATATCTTTTCTAAGTGCACGAACTGGTTATTTCTATTAAATGTTTGCTTAAAGATGATAAAAAGTAGATCTAATCTATAAACAACGCATTAATAAGTATTAAGGAGTTTCCTAGGTCTGGATCTATGTGAAGCAGAGTGGTACGAAGCCACAGAATGGGATGTGAACCTACCATAACACATCAAGACATCCCAAGGGTGCAGAAACCTGGTTCCAGCACCCTCCCCTGCTACCTCGAGTGAGACCACAGTGTGCGCTCCATGGGCTGTTGCTGAAAAGCTGCGGGATTTGTTTGGCTAAATAACTCTTCTGAAACCGAGTCAGGCCCATATAATCCGACAAATAGTTTCGTTGCCGAGACCGGGATCTGCCTAAGGGATGTCTGATGTCAGAACACTGGAATCGTACAAAGAAAGAGCTTGAAGATTGGCCAGAGCAGAAGCTTCATGAGTTCATGGTTTAGGAAAACAAAAACCCGCGGATATGGGAGGAAGGGTGGTTGGATCGTTACATATACACTGATATCCATGAAATATTCTTTGTGACATTCCCGATAGAGTTGTACGAGTGGATCGCAAGTGTTGGATAGCAGAGGGCCCACATAATAGTTTTGGGGCTCAAGAGTCTGTAAGTTTGGGGAAAGGTATGATAAAGACTCCGTGAAGTGCGTGGAGCACAAATTGTAAATAAGTTGAGTCAAAGGGTTGTCTACCCAAGAAATAATATAGAATATCAAGAAGTAAATCGACTTGTCCATGGTCCGCGGACCATAGGAATGTATAAATAGAGTGAGGCTCTATCGGTAGAAGGTAGCTTTGGTATGTACCTTTGGATCTGAAGTGTAATGGGTTTTTGAGAAGAACAGTCTGAAGCGTCTATAAGTCCGAGTCAAGGAGGTTGGTAGAAAGATAGAGGCTCTGCAGCTATGTGCGCAGAGGCCTAGAAGAGTCCACAGCTATGTGCACGGACCCCTGCAGCTGAGTGCGTAAGGCAGATCTAGATGTATTGGTGAAGGAATTGAATAGAGATAAGTTGATTCTGAAATTCTATGTTAAAACTGAATTATTGCGGAACTAGCTAATTTATGGTTAATACAACTATTTGATCTATGCGCATATGCTTATGGTATAAATTTATGCAAATTTGTATCTTTTCTAAGTGCGCAAATAGGTTAATTCTATTAAATGTTTTCTTAAAGACCATAAAAAGTAGATTCAATCTATAACAGCACAGTAATAAGTATTAAGGAGTGTTCTGGGTGCGGATCTACACGAAACAAAGTGGCGCGAGGCCACAAAACGGTGCGTGAAATTGGAAGACCACATCAAAACATCCCAAGGGTGTGGAAACCTGGTTCCAGCACCCTCCCCTGCTACCTTGGGTGAGACCTCAGTTTGCGCTCCACGGGCTATTGCCGAAAGGGCCGGTAGTTGCAAGATTTGTTTGGTTAAATAACTCTTCCAAACCTGGGTCATGCCCCTATAAGCCAACAAATGGTTCCGTTGTCGGGACCAGGATCCCCCTAAGGGATGTCTAATGTCGAAACACTAGAAACCTACAAAGAAAGAGCTTGAAGATTAGCTAGATGAGAAGCTTCACGAGTTCGTGGTTTAGGAAAATAGAAACCCATGGATATCAGAGGAACGATGGTTGGATCGTTACATACACATAGATATCCACGAAATCTTCTTTGTAACATTCCTGAAAGAATTATACGAGTGGATAGCGAGGTTAGCTAAGAGTGTGGGGAGGTGCAGACTAGATCAACCTATTATGTGGACTCTAGAATTGGTGAGTAGGCTAGAAGCATCCGTGGAAAAAATCGTACACATAGTAGATCACTGGGTGGATCGGGTAATAGGAGGGTTTATTACGGAGTTCGCGATACATGCAATTATGAGTTATAGTGAAGCAGAAAGGTGCTTTCTCCAAGGACCGCAGGGCAAGTATATTAAATCGTTGAACACTTGGATTAAGATGTTGTTGTGTGAAAAGAAAATTATACGCATTTATTGATGTCTGGCGTAATGCGGAGTGGAAGAGGCTACTGAGGAGCTGAAGGATTAGAGAAGAGTCTACTTATATCTATTTTGCGGGAGAGTGAGGAGGAGCTTGCGAGGTTCTCCCCAAGAAGCGTGGTTTGGTTGATTAAACAATGGTTTCCACTGATACCACCTCCCTCTATGCCATCAACTACTTCTCCAATGTCAAATCCATCTTCGCCCACTCCGCCTCCACCTTGGCCACCACCAAAGGTTGGGATGGCAAGCGCAGTCAAGTTGCTGATATTTAAGGGTGTAGGAAATGAGGAACCAGGTCAGTTTTGGTTTGTGGTAAAGGATGCATGGGAAGCCCAAGGCATAACAGATGATAACATAAAAAAGGCTACCCTGGTTAGCACACTACAGGACCACGCGTTGATGTGGTATATAAAGTGATCAAGCGACCATTCGAATGCAGGAATAGCAGCGATTCGGGATGCCTTGGATAAAGAATTTGGTCGACCAAAATTAGAGACACATTCGGTCATTGGGTTCAAAGAGATAGCGATGCTACTAGGTGAAACCCCGTGGGATCTAGATCAAAGATTAAATAGCACCATCCGTGAGGCTAACATGACATTGACGGATGCGCAGCACTACACATGGTTTGCGGCGTCTTTGACACCACATCTAAGGATGGTGCTATCATAGCAAAATATCTCAACCCAAGCCAAAGCATTAGAAACCGCGATGAGAATGCATGAAACCCCAATACAGGATCTAGGGTTGGGAGTGTAGCAGATCCGCGCACAACTACAAAACCTGAGCTTAGAGATGCAAAGCTTGAAGCAAGAAAGGGCGACCCGATCGGAGGTGCGTACAGAGGTAGGATGTATTAAATGTAAAAGTGAAGCGCACGACAAAGACGATTGCCCTGTCTTCATGAACTATCTGGTTGGGGGGGTGGGTGATGCCACTAAAACTTGAGGTACAAGAGGGGCCAAGTGTGGCACAAAGCACACAACGGACAACTGCCACCTATTGCAGAAGTATACCTAGACCCCCCAATAGTTGTATTACAACTTTTGTAGATCAGTGGGTCACGATGAGAGAACATGTCAGAGTTACGACTTAATGATGGAAAGGACCCCAGCTTATCGAGTACATACTGAAGCACGAGGGTTCGACCCAGCCGTAGGGCCACGTGGGGGATTTTAAGGACACGACTGAGGAAGGGGAATGGGGCCTTGGTGAGGCCACAGATAGTTAATCTGTTATAACTACGGAGGGCCAGGACACTACGCTTGCGACTGTACTAACCTGACGAGGATATCTTACCCCTACTGTAAGCAATTCGACCATGAAATGGTAGATTTCCCGACGTTAATTTCCCAAATGTGTGAAAAGGGAGTACTATAGCCCACCCCAACCCAAAATGTTCAAATTATGAGGTCGGAACCATGCGAAGAAGATCCCAGCATAAATATGGTATTGAGGAGTGGCGCACCCACGGGAGGAGACGCTTGGATTGAATTTATCGAAGAGGCAAAGGGTCGCGATACCCCTGCAAGGAAACCCAAATTTGAAGTGGACCAAGGGACAAAGACACCAAAGGAAGCTTTGAATAGCTTCACGAAAATCTCTACTCCAGGTAGGAGGGGCCAAATTGAGCTGGGGATGGATCCCTCTATGCTTATTGCCTTTCTAGAGACGTGTATGGAGCTGTTGTGTGACAATACAACCATTAAAGGATTACAAGAGTTGATCACTAAGTGCATGGGGTCGGACGAGCCATGTGTAGTCCAAAAAATGGGAAGACATGCTCTTCGTACTGGACGAGAAATGCGTATGATAGTGCAAATCGGTGAATACGAGATGGACCAGGTCATTCTGGACTTAGGGTCTGATATGAATGTGCTACCTAAGAAAACATGGGAACACATGGGTAGGCCCGCACTGCAGTGGTCTCCTATTCAACTAAGGATGGCCAACCAGCAAAAGATCCTACCGATGGGCGGACTATAAGGGGTGACAATGGACAATGAAGGCATAAGTACGCAGACCAACTTTGAGGTAATAGAAATTATGGATGGCATGAATCCCTATCCTACATTGCTAGGAATTGATTGGGCCACGGACATGAATGGGGTCATCAACTTGAAAAGAAGAAAAATGACATTCGAAAAAAAGTCAATACGGGTAATTGTCCCACTAGACCCGGCGGAAGGAAAGCACTACACCGAGCCGGTACGTGATGAGGACAATGACGATGCACTATACTACATATACTAGATAACGGCGAAAGATCAGGGTCGGGCGAATCCCTCAATGAACAGAAGACTTTCATGGGAGTGCGATAGTTCATACACATCCAATACAGAGGAAGAGAAGGAAAGATGGCAGAATAGGTTGCAGGAAGTCACCACACTCAACTGTAATATGATGATCAGTTCATTGCGGTGCGTAACCACTGAAGTAAGGCCATGGTCGGTAAATAGCGGTGCAACCAGTGAGGGGTAGTGCATCAACCATGGCACCTTGATCGTCGCCCAGGAGCAGCATGGTGCGTCGGATGAAGCGTCGCGCGCGCCGAGGAAGTTGAGAAGAAGAAGATGGTTTCATGTACGGATTGGGGGATGAGCGCACTAGAACAGGGTAGTTATCTATTGACAAAGGGCTCGACCATATGTTGTGTGACCATCGCCCCAACTGAATCTGCACATATCAAGGGTCCATTGGGCCAATACGACCATACCTAGAGTAGGGTATGCCAAGGAATCTCTATCCATGGCTAGATGGGCCATTTTCCCCACAGTCTGACCTGCACCTGAAGGCCTGCATGGTGGGAGTTGACAGTTATGGGAAGCCATTTGGCGCAGTAAAATGAGACTTCACGATTTAGAGAAAACAGGGGTCAAACTCCAAGAGAAAAGTGCGAGGCTAGATGAAGAAATTGATAGACTACAATTAGAAGTCACCCACATGGGCTACGCAAAAGAGCTAGTGAAGGAACTGGAGATGGCTAGCTCTCCTATACTAGTTGAACAACCTGTGACCCTGCTAGCATGGTTCCATCTGCACCCTAAGGCACACAGAAACATAGACTGTGATACGCCATCAAACTCAAAGGAATGCAAATGGTGCTCGCAACCTGGGTTAGTAGGGAAGTGGCAGGCTCGCACAACAGGTGCAACCACTTAACTATATATAGAAGGCCCAGTCCTAGCACTCCACATAGTTGGAAGAGGGCATGGGACTATAAAACAAGCTATGGAAGAGCTGCACACAGATGATCAACTGCACAGGACGCACTCGCGCACCATGGGCTGCGCTATCGTGGAGAGGGAAATGAAAGTGACCATTGACGGTACTGTTCATGACAAGAGGGACCATTTAAGTCACGGAGGAGCAGGTCGTGGGCAATTAAGATGTAAGGGTAACCTCCAAATTCACATTAATGAGCCATGAGGGGGGTGAACGACTGATTTTGAATTTGAAATCATATATATCACACAAGCAAAGGGGCATACCATAGAGTTTCATCTTGCAAAGAATTGGATACCCTGATTTCCAACCGGAAGGAGCAAGATGAATGACAAAGTGTTGAAGGAAAGCCCATGCTTTCAGGCACTGCCAAAGGAATACCAAGAGTCACTCCTCAGGTCAATAAACCCTACCACAGAGAGTTCACAGAATCCCACACCGTAGGTAGCCGAACTCCCTAAATCACCTTGGACACCGCAGACCAAGAAGGACTCCCAGACTCTAGAATCAGTAAGAAGGTCACCGCGATATCTGCACTTTAGTAAGCTCACAATGGACGAAAAGGGAAAAATTGTCACAATTGAAAGCGACGAGGAGGAAGCGGGCTCTCCAACATATGTCGAAGAAATAAACCCTGATGAGGATCCTATCCAGCCGGTACGATGGCCCAAGTATGTGCCTCCCAGCAAAGGGAAGGCTAAGGTACCTACCAATACGAATGAAGTTGATAATATACTTATCACCCCATCTCTTCCCAAAGGGGTTCCAATTGAAAGCTTGGTGATTGGGTGGATTGCCACAATGAAATTTGAAGATTGGGACCTGGCAGATACAACAAAATTTCCCCATTTGGCGACTGGTGCACTAATGAAGTAGAATGCATAAGGGATAGTTACAACCCTGTAGCTAAAGGATTGGCTGTGAAAGGTGGAAAAGGCCGCGCTGATCTATCTCTTGTCCACGCCGAACTTTCTTCGGCCCCCTATCACAATCTTGGTCATCAGGTAGTTGCTCTGTTTGGTCCATGATGAATAATATGGATCGGAAAACTCGTCCACATCATTGTCGAACTCGTTCATAGGATATCACAGTTTCCCTACAAAGGGAGAGACCCTAGGAAAATCGTCGATAAGAGTGGTGATGTCGCCATGATAGAAACCCTGAAAAAGAAATATAAGCTTGAGAAGGGGCAGCGAGGGTATGTTATTGATAGTATTTCAGATAAGGAAGTTCGCATTGTAACCTAGTTTTTGGCCGAGAAAGTGATGCGAAAATGTTGGCGCACCGAGGTTCCAGCCATAGTCATTGTGCTCACTGAGGAATGCGTAGCTGGAGAACAGTTCAATTGGTCACAGTTCCTTTGTGAAGAGTTCTTGACCAACTGTCGGGAGGTCCAAGAGGAGGGAAAGACCTTTCATTATGTGTGGTTGCTACTATCCATTGTGCTGGTTACCACTGAGTTACCCGAAGACAACCAGTTCCCCACCTTGGACCAGGATTGGCCAAAAGCCGCCAAATATGCTTCCCTTTGGGCAACAAGGGATGCTGTATGAATCCAGGGCATCAAGATCTTTTGGATACTGATGGATGCGAATGTGTGACAATGGATTAATGAGCAACCCCACCTGTCCACCGAAATCTATGAAAGTGTGAAGCATATTGCTGAGTTTAAAGCGAACATGCACTTTGTCTACATACGAGCGCGTAAGGACCCCGACCAGACATGGACCACACTCTCGTTCATTACCATTGATGACACTATTGACATGGTATTGGATACTTGGATACAGGCATGGTGCAGACTAGATGTAGTGGGGTGCAATGAGGCCGCTATCCGAAATCAAAAGGATGAAGCTAAGCACGCAGCACAACAAAAGTGGAATGAATAACACACTGCTGAGGTTCGGGCGGCCCGGGAGGTGGCGCAAATGTCAACAGAAAAGGCACCAGCACGATGGGCTGCATCGACAAAGGACAAAAGAAGCCAGAAGGTACCCACAAAGATGACCATGGAGACAAGGACGGAAGGAACATCATCAACCAGCATGGGTGCGACCTTAAAACGGCCGGCACCGACAGAATGAACGAAGCCACGAAAGAAGGCCAAGGCATCTAAATTGGATTACAAAATGACCACCTTGACTGAGGGCGACCTAGGGGAAATAGGGGGTACCGTTCGCAAAGCCACTCAGGATGCAATCAATGATGCCATGTCAGAGCACCAGATTGTGTTGGGGGAGCTCCGCGCATAGCTACAAGGACTGGGTACACGGGCAGTGCAGACGGGAGCCACCGCTACTCATGAGGTTACAAGTCTATCAACCACCGAGAAGTTACTAAAGGCCCAACTAGCTCATACTATTGTGATTCCAGTAGGAGCATTGATAATAGAAAATGAGGAGGACAGAGCTGTCGTAGGATGGCTTACGGGGCTGGGACTCAATTTGGCTGCCCTCTCGCATGAAAATTTGTACCAGCTCCAAGACATCGCCACGATGGAGCTCTACGCTAGGGAGAGGCACGTGGAATAAGTTCTTAGTGAACAATGAATTAATATAGAACAGTTGAGCCTGCAATGGGATGAAGCCGTCACATAGAGTTGTTGGAAATAATACTGAGAGGTGGGGTGAATCAATATTTTCAAATCAATAGAAAATTTTCATTTTCATACTCAGATTCATATATGCTACTTCAGTTAAGGGAACCCGTGTGTACAGGCAACTGTGTCTAATGCAACTAGCGTATATCTAGTAACCTTATGATTCAGTTAATCCATTAAATGTTGATCTTTAATTAGTGCATCAGAACTTCATTTACCATATGAAAAGTAAACAAGTGCAGTAAAACAGAACAAATCATCACACACAACAAGCACACATGAACACCATGATGTAAGGTGGAAACCCAATGTGGGTGAAAGCCACCTGCTGTAATTCGTCTCTATCTTCTTTTAATAAGAAACTTCTTTTTACAATATTTCTGTACTAGAGCAGTATTATACCAGTACACAGACTTCTACCTACAAAAGGCTACAACCTTCTCTCATTCTCCAGCTTCTCCTGGAAGGGAACTATAACCCCCTTAGCTCTTGTACTAGTTGATGTACTAGTATGTAGGTGTTGACCTACAGAAGGCTACAACCTTCTCTCGTTTTCCAGCTTCTCTTGGAAGGGAGCTACAACCCCCTTAGCTCTTGTACTACCTAATGTACTAGTACATAGGTGCTGACCTACAGAAGACTACAACCTTCTCTTTCTTCCTCCAGGTACCATGTTTCATAAATTTTCAGACTGGATACTCATGGAACACAACATCATAATCTGAAGGCCATGTTTCATCCAATTTTCATATTGGACCTATTAATATCATTGAAGCACAAAAAAAATCACCACTTGCATCATCAATCTCTGAATCACCCAATAATGAATCACTGAAACCTATCAACAAAATGCAGTCACCAAAACACAAAGCAGAACACAGAACTCTACAACAACGTCCAGATCCAACTATATCATCAAAATCATGCACCATAGTGCATACGCTACTTGGAAGAGCCAGACGAGTGTATATACGCAACTTCACAAAAGCGAACCAACGTATATGTCATCAAATACTTACTTATAACTTCGCTGCACTTTCTGACTTCAGAAATACCTAGATCATTACATATACCAGAATAATAGTATGTTAGCAACCAGATCTAATCCATCAGATCACATAAAGATAAGTCATTATGATTAGATCTCATCCATCAACCCTGAAGCTAAACACAATCAACCAATCTAAATATGCAGAATACTGACACCAGTAAACAGTCACTAGAACTCAAAATTTTGCATCAACAACTAGAACCACCTGTAACTTCAAACATCATAGTTTATATGGTATATGCTATTTGGATTTATCTAACCTGCGTATGTACGTGCTTTTATCATAGTCGAATAGCATATACATCTGTAAATATTCATTCATGATTTGCAGCTTTTCCAAACTTGAGTTATACCCATATCATAATATTTACAGAACATTACATGCGTCATATTATAGATCTAGAATAAGCATGATCAAACCATATAGAGATAATTCATTCCAAGCCATAAGATCCTGATACATCATTGGATCTTTTCCTCCATCTACCACTGAGATTCCTCCTTGGCTCAGATCAAGCAAAGCATCATAAACCCATAACCTGCATATTGGATCTCTCATTACATCAGATATTCAAGAATTTTTCCTTTTAGTGCCTTTGCCTAATGATATTCTCCTCCTTTTATTGTCTTAGGTCTTACTCAATACCATGGTCCAAAACCACTTAGAACCAATACCTTGGGCCAAATACCTAGGGTCAATACGTCAGACAAGATACCTTGGACTAATACCATGGATCACAATACCATGGTCCAAATACCACGGACCAAAACCAAATGTACGCGCATTTCCTTGCATGAAAGTGCGTGTATACGTATACGCTGATTTATCATGGGGAACCTACATATATCTCTTTTTCTTCATTCTGTGAGATTGGACTATGATCTGTCATATTAGTAAGTTCCCATCAAGGACAACACCTGCATCATAATGCCAACAAGAGTCAACAAGTGGAGAACCTGGTTGGGGAACCATGTTCGTGGGCCCCTGAGCTGGAGATTGTGGTCGATTTTCCTGTTGGCATACGAATCGACAATCTAGCTAGTGGGTTCCGTGCCACAAAGGAGGAGGCCACAAAGATTCAACTAGAGCTCAGTTTGCAGATTGTCGAGCTGACGCTGCAAGCACAGCCTTCGACGTCCCTAGAGGTCACTGAGCAGCGTAAAAGCATCATTAGCTCTGGCTGGGAAACTATCACATGGGCCATGAAGGAATGCACTGAATTGTTGACTCAGTTGCTTAGTACGCTCACTTCATTCCAGGAGAATCCTACCCTACAATGACTAGAAACTGAGGCAAGAGAGCTACAACAAGCCTATGATAATATTAGAGGGACTGCGTATACGATTATGGTTACACAACGATTGGCCAAGATGAAGGAGGCCCAGGCTCTAAAAATCCATGCTGATGCTGCCTGCTAGAAAGAAGCAGTGATTAAAGAACATCTCCAGCCATGGATTGATGAGGCATTCATGGTTTCCACCGCCATTGAGCGTAAGGTGGCACACATGCAGACAGAATATGCACCTGAAGCTACGACAGAGACTGAGGTGTCTGTGGCCCGCGTTGCACGAGTACAACAGACTCCAGATGAGTTTGCTGCAAGTACGAGTGAAGCACAGAAAATTCTATCTGAGCTCTGCGCGAAGATTGTCACACCAGCCAAGTCACTCGGGATGAGTCACAATGATTGTGTTAGGGGACTGTTGGGTAGCAGAGGGCCCACGTAACAGTTTTGGGGCTCAAGAGTCTGTATGTTTGGGGAAAGGTATGATAAAGACTGTGAAGTGCACGTAGCAGGAATTGTAAATAAGTCGAGTCAAAGGGTTGTCCACCCAAGAAATAATATAGAATAGTAGGAAGTAATTCGGCTTGTCCATGGTCCATGGAAAATAGGAATGTATAATAGTGTGAGGCGCTATGGGTAGAAGGTAGCTTTGGTATGTACTTTTAGATCTGAAGTGTAATGGGCTTTTGAGAAGAACAGTTTGAAGCATCTGTAAGTTTGAGTCAACGAGGTTGGTAGAAAGATAGAGGCTCTGCAGTTGTGTGCGTAGAGGCCTAGAAGAGTCCACAGTTGTGTGTGCGGACCCATGCAGTTGAGTGCATAGGGTGGATCTTGATGTATTGGTGAAGGGATTGAATAAAGATAAGTTGATTCTGAAATTCTGTGTTAAATCTAATTTATTATAGATCTGGCTAATTTATGGTAATACAACTGTTTGATCTATGTGCATATGCTTATGGTATAAATTTATGTGAATTTTTATCTTTTCTAAGTGCACAAAATGGTTAATTCTGTTAAATGTCTGCTTAAAGACCATAAAAAGTAGATTCAATCTATAACAATGCAGTAATAAGTATTAAGGAGTGGTCTGGGCCTGGATCTGTGCAGAGCAGAGTGACGTGAGGCCAGAGAACAATGCGCGAAACTGGCAAACCACATCAAGACATCCCAAGGGTGCGAAAACCTGGTTCCAACGCCCTCCCCTGCTACCTCGGGTGAGACCTCAATCAGCGCTCCATGGGTTGTTGTGGAAAGGGCCGGTAGCTACGGGATTTGTTTGGCTAAATAACTCTTTCGAACCTGGGTCAGGCCCATATAAGCCAATAGTGAGGTTAGTTGATAGTGTGGGAAGGTGTAGACTAGATCAACCTATTGTGTGGACTCCAAAATTGGTGCGTAGGCTAGAGGCATCTGAAGAAAAAATCACATGCGCAGTAGATTACTGGTTGGATCAGGTAATAGGAGGGTTTATTACCGAGTTCACGATAGACACAACTGTGAGTTACAGTGAAGCAGAAAGGCACTTTCTCCAAGGACTGCAGGGTAAGTATATTAAATCGTTGAACACTTGGATTAAGATGTTGTGTGAAAAATAGATTATGCGCATTTATTGATGTCTACTATAACGCGGTGTGGAAGAGGCTACCGAGGAACCGAAGGATTAGAGAATAGTCCACGAATTTCTATTTCGCGGGAGAGAGAGGAAGAGCTCGTGAGGTTCTCCCCAAGAAGCGCAGTCCAGTTGATTAAGCAACACTTTCCACTGATACCACCTCCCTCTACGCCATCACCTACTTCTCCAACGTCAAATCCATCTTCGCCCACTCCACCTCCACCTCCACCACCACCGAAGGTTGGGATGGCGAGCGCAGTCAAGTTGCCGGTATTTAAGGGTGCAGGAAATGAGGAACTAGGTCAGTTCTGGTTTGTGGTAAAGGTTGTATGGGAAGCCCAAGGCATAACGGATGATAACATAAAAAAGGCTACCCTGGTGAGCGCACTGCAGGACCCTGTGTTGACATGGTATAAAAATTACTCAAGCGATCATCCGAATGTGGGAATAATGACGATCCAAGATGCCTTGAAAAAAGAATTTGGTCGGTCCAAATCAGAGGCCCAGTCGGTCATTGGTTCAAAGAGATAGTGATGTTACCGGGTGAAACACCATGTGATCTGGATCAGAGATTAAAGAACACAATCCACGTGGCTAACATGACATTGATAGATGTGCAGCACCGTGCATGGTTTATGGCATCCTTAACACCACATCTAAGGATGGCGCTATCACAGCAAAAGATCTCAACCCAAGCTGAAGCATTAGAGACCGCGATGAGATTGCATGAAACCCCAATACAAGATCTGGGGTTGGGAGTTCAGCAAATCCACGCACAATTATAAAACTTATCCTTAGAGATGCAAAGTTTGAAACAAGGATAGACACCATGGTCAGAAGAATGTGAAGAGTTATGGTGTATCAAATGTAAGAGCCAGGGCCACAACAAGGAACATTGTCCAATCTTTGCCGACTATGTGGTGGCGAGGGGACCAATAGCATTTCGACCAAAGATACAAGTAGGGCCAAACATGGCACCCGCACTCTGGTGCGCGATATACCAGGAGGGAGGAAAGCATGCCATGGAAAACTGTCATCTATTACAAAATCTGAGACAACCCCTCCCCCAACGGTTATTTTGCAACTTTTGTAGGACGGGGGGCCATGATGAAAGAAACTGTTGAAGTTATGAGATGTTGATGGATTGAACACCTACGTATAGGATGCAGATGGAGGCATGTGGGAAAGATCCTACTGCCGCAGTAACGTGGGGCGAATTCCAAGGACACAGACAGGGCCGAGGGGGAATGGGACCTAGACGTGGACGAGGACAATTGATCTGCTATAATTGTGGAGGACCATGGAACTACGCATGTGATTGCATGAACCTGACTAGAACCTATTTACTGTACTATTACCAATTTCAGCATGAAGCAGTCGATTTCCCCATGCTCATTGCTTAGATGTGGGAAAAAGGAGTGCTTCCGGCTACCCCCACTCAGAACGTCCAAATGATGAAGGCTGAACCATGCGCGGAAGACCCTAACATGAATATGATGCTTAGAAGTCATGCAGCTATGTGAGAAGATAAAGGGAAGTGACTAGAGGAGGATGCATGGGCTCGCAAGGCTCCTGCGAAACAACTAGAGTTTTATTTGGAGCGTGCGAAGGAAACATTTATGGAGGACAAGAAGAACTTCATGGAAGCTTCCACTTCGAGTAGCACAGATCAAACAGAGTTAGAGAGGGATACTTCTATGCTAACTACCTTCTTAGAAACATGCATAAAGCTACTCTGAGATACCAAAGCGGTGAAGGGATTACAAGAGTTAATAACTAGGTGTGCAGGATCAGGCAAACCTCGAATGGTACGTAAGTTGGGCAAGCATACGTTGCGAACAGGGCGGGAAATGTGGTTGACTGCCTAGATTGGGGACTATGAGATGGACCAGGCTGTCCTAGACATAGGGTCAGATGAAAATGTTCTACCTAAACAAACCTGGGAGCGCATGGATAGGCCCGCCCTACAATGGTCCCCTATCTAGCTGTGGATGGCGAACCAACAGAAGATCTTGCCTATGGGAAGACTGCAGGGAATTGTAGTAGACATCAACGGTATAAGCACACTAACCGACTTTGAGGTCATAGAGATTGTGGATGAAAGTAACCCATACCCTGCATTATTAGGGATAGAATGGGCAATGGTTATGAATGGAGTTGTCAACCTAAAGCAATAAAAAAAGATATTCGAGAAAAAATATCTTTGTGTAGTCGTTCCGCTAGACCCAACCGAAGGAGCACGTTCTACCGAGCCTATTCGCAACAAGGAAAGTGATGATGGAATGGATTGTATTTACCAAATCACCACGCAGGATCACAACCGAGTGAATCTGACTGCGGATGGATGAATCTCATGGGACAGTGACAGTTCTTGCACATCGGACTTAGATGAAGAGATTGAGCAATGACAGAACTGATTGCATGAGGTAACGACACTAAATTTTAATATGATGGTTAGATCGCTAAGGGATAGGCTAAGAAATGAGGATGCCATGCAGGAGGAAGCACCAGTTGACCAGTGTGAAATGACAATTCCAAGACCAAGGCTGCAGGATGACCCTGTGGAGACTCCGTGCATAACGATTGTCCATGAATGGAGCACATGCCCAAATATTCGACGAAGGTGGCATGGATATCAAAAGTAGGTACACGTAAGGGTTACAGGGTAGTCGCGTTTTCCAGCAGCCCATGACAAAGTCAGCAGGGGTGTAGAAGGAAGTTCGCTCAATGTTTGCTCGGTAAAATGACCCATCGGGAAATTGCAGATACCACAAGTTCAATGGGCCTATACCAGAAGGGAAGGACAGATGACAGTCTCAATAAGTAATTGAATAGGAGCCCAAAGTAATTAGGGTAGCAACAGGCCTCATGGGA
This sequence comes from Pinus tabuliformis, assembly GCA_031772625.1. Classification (NCBI taxonomy): domain Eukaryota; kingdom Viridiplantae; phylum Streptophyta; class Pinopsida; order Pinales; family Pinaceae; genus Pinus; species Pinus tabuliformis. The sequence continues at coordinate 1,389,396,019 of CM062804.1, forward strand.
TCAAGAACCTATGGGCATGGCTCACGAAGAAAAGCATGCTAGTTGGGAAAGGAAGCAGCAAAATAAAAGGTAGCGATGCCCACAAAAGCCGCGTGAGTCTACATGTAAGGAAATCAGGCTAGGTCAAGTATCCCGTAGAATGCAAACATGCCACAACCCTGCTATCATGGTTGTGCCCACACCTACGGAAGGATACACCCCACACATCGGTGCATGAAGAGATAATGGCTACAAACAAACTCGGAAGGTGCTCGCAGCTCGAGCTAGCAGGGAATTTCTAGACTCACACCAAGGATGTGACTATACTGACTGGTTGTAGGAAGCACAGTCCCAGCACACCATGCAATTGAAAGAGGGCGCGGGACTATAAACGAGTTTGCAGGAGGCCGACGTGGCAAAAAGGTTCTCTACAAACTCATTCGGTCCGCAACATCATAGCGACGCCCGAGTGACAATGCTGCCACATGGAGAACTCAGGAAGTGACCATTAACACCACTATTCCTAACAAGAAAATCAAGTTACGTCAGGGAGAGCGGGCAGCGGGCCATTAAGACAAAATTTTCAAGCTATATACGAAAATATCTGCCGCCTAAACAATGTTAATAAGCTGGAAGTGGAGGGAAGGGATTCATTCAAATTTACACGGTCATCTAATAACCTCTGGATGGCATTGGGATATTTGAGATTGGAACCAGTAATGACCAAAAACCACTTGGCTACCAAGGTTTCCATGAGTACCATGGCAAGAACCTGAGCATGGTTTGCGAAAGAACTATACCAACCCAGGAAACGCTAGATGAAGCTGTCGTGGTCCCCGAAGTCCCAAAATCCCCACGCACACGGAAGTCTCGGAAAAAAAAGCAGTTGATGGGGCTAGTCAGGATATCACCGAGGTTCAATAAGATATTAGGAGCTAAAAAGGGCAAAGTAATCAGCACTGTACCTGAGGAGGACGATGCAGATTTGCAAGCATTGATTGATTAGATTGACGCACAAGATGAGGAGAAAGAGGGTGCTTTCCAAATGCCATCATGACCCCCATACATCCCCCCATGGACTAGCGCGGTCAAGCTACCAAAGGACATGGACGCTACAAAGAATATGCTACAAACCCCACTTCTTTCAGATGAGATAAGGTTCGATGGGCTGCTGCTAGGACCTTGCAGATAGCGACAAGTTCCCTGAATTGGCCAAAGACAAATTACTGCCACGGAAGTGGTTACTAGGTGTGGAGAAGACGGGGTTACTTAATGTAAGATGGATATCTCACTATCACCACATGACCCTCACCATCTATGTTATCCGACAGTTACTATGTCTGATACATGATGGGTTTCTCTGGTTGGAGGAACCAATTCCAATCAAAATTGATTTGGTACACCAGCTTACCCACTTGCCGGTTGAAGGGAATGACCACACAAACATAGCCGGAACAAGTAGCGATGCGGGTCACGCCGAAACAATGAAGGATAAATATAAGTTGTAAAAATGGAAGTGGGGGTATGCAATAGCAAGCATCAAAGACCGAGGGGTGCAAATTGCTACCAAGTTACTAGCTGGTAAACTAATGAGGAAATTTTGCAGCGATTAGGTGCCAGTTCCTGTCATTGCGCTTACGGAACAGTGTGAGGCATGGGTTTAGTTTAACTGTGCACAATTCTTATGCGACAAATTTTTGACAAACTGTCAGGAAGCACATGACAAAGGTAAGACATTTTATTATGCATGGTTGCTACTATCAATCCTTCTGCTTGTAGGAGAACTACCGCAGGGTAGCCAGTTTCCCAGCATTGAAGACAACCTACTGCAGTGCAGTATACCTTGCTCTGGGCTACAAAGGACGCAATGAGGGCTTCTGACATTAGGGTTTTTTGGACCTTCATGGAGGGTACTATCGGGACGAGGATCTCTCACATGCCACAAATGTCTCCAATAATCTACACAATCTACAAAGCACGACCGATTTCAAATCGAACATGCATAACTTATATATCCGGGCACGGAAGGATTTGAGGCGAGCATGGGTCATGCTCTCATTCATGGCAACAAACGATGCTATTTATGCGGTGTTAGCAACATGGCCTCCGGAATGGCATGCCCCAGCTAAGGATGTACTAGAAAGGATGGTAGCGTAGGAGCGTAAAAGGGACCTCCAGTAGTGACTTACTAGCTTGGCAGAAAAGGCACGTTAGGGACAACAAGTAGCTTTGCAGAAGGAAGCACCCAAGGAAGTGCTAACTAAAGGAACCACGATAGATCAGGAAATGGCCTCAGACCACAATATGCAATAGGAGCAGGAGATACAGGAATGCACAGACCATCTTAATTAATCTACCCCCGTCAAGCGGCCACACAGTGCGGAATCACCGCACACACGCAAAAAGTCAAAGATAGCCAAAGCTTTGGAGAAGGAATTTATTGACAGCAGCAAACCACCAAGTAATGTCCCTACTAGCGCATTAATGAAACTGATCACTGAACAAAAAACTGTGTTGGGGGAGATCCAAGCGCAGTTGTAGGGCTTGCAGGTGTGACCCCTGGGCGAGGTCAACCTACAGTTAACCGAGGGCACAGCCGCAGCCAACGAAATGGTGCGTACCAATTCAATGAAAAGCTTAGCATTGCTAGCAGGGGCTATCTTGGCAGAAGTAGAGGGGAATATGTGAAGCCGGGGATTGAACCTGGCCACTCCTTCTAGAGAAACCTTATACCAACTACAGGATGGGATAACCACTGAACTTCGTGCCCGGGAACGCCATGCCCTCCAAACAGTGATGGAACACAAGGCAAATCTGGAGCAGGTCAGCCTCCAGCGAGATTATTTGATCTCACACACCCAGGAAGTGGGACAGGCCATGATGGCTGCTTGCAGCAAGATCCTAGAGTTAGCTATCCCAACCGAACTTCCAACCATTGACAAGATTCATCGCATGGCTACAGGATTCCGTACGGCCCAGGAGGAGGCCGTGAAGGCTCAATGGGACTTAAATCTACAAATTGTGGAGCTAAGACTGAAGGCGCAGCTGGCCACACCACCGAAAATCTGGGAGCAGCGCTGGGGTGAAATTCATGCAGGATTGGAAATGATAAAGTGCGATGTATGAGATTGCTCGGGACTGTTAGATCAGTCCATCCTTACGCTCACCGCCTCTAGGAAGACCCAACCATACAATAGTTAGAAACCGTAGTGCGAGAGTTGCAGTAGGCTTATGACACAGTCCGAGGGACTGTGCAGACGGTCGCTATCATGCAATGGTTGGCTAAAATGAGGGAGGCCCAGGCTCTCCAGGCACAAGTTGACACCGCGCGACAAAAGGAGGCAGTGCTTAAGGAATGCATCCAACCTTGTATTGATGAAGCATTCGTGGTATGCATAGCCCTAGAAGAAAAGATAGCGCACATGCAGGCAGTATGTGATCCCAGACAAGTAACTCCCAGTGATACAGATGCATCAGCGGCTCACATAGAACAGGTACAGAAGCTAGCAGCCGAGTGTGTTGCAAGCACGAGCGACACGCAAAAATTGTTGAAATAATCATATATAAGCCAACAAACTGATACCAATTGATTATACTAATAATTAATGAATAATCAGATACACAGATGTTAACTTCAGTATACTCGCTTTGTGGTTATGTTCCTCTTAGCATTAGGAATATGTAAACATACTTGCACAAGACAAGGAATCTGTGATAGTAAAAAAATACCTATTCTTTCATGACCATGTATACATACTTAGACTATAAGCACGATTTCACAATAGTAAATAAACCATAATACTCAGCAACAATAGTCTTCTTCAACAATTTCATAAACTCAGGAAAAAATAGAAATGACATACTTCCCTTATCTTTTAGATGCAATACTTGGAATATTCCTTTCTTCCCCTTACATATGTCCTCTTTGGATTCTCTTTACGACACGCTCTTCTTTTAAATAAAGAGGAACAAGGGATCTACTCCCCCTGAGTAGATTATCTCCCTTTTTTTTCCCACACTTGGGAATGTTGTTTTTTTCTAGGGAAACACCATGAGATAATTGGGTGCACTAATCTGGTTCTCTTGTTTGACTGAGTGACTTCCTAGCACAGTTTGAGCATGTAAACCATTGATCTTTCCTCTTGTTAGCATCAATTAAATTCAAACTACAAATTGCATGTCACTCTTCTTTCTCTCTGTCTTGCTTTGGAGAACTATCCGCATTGTTGATTCTATTATCTAATTACTGTCTCAACCTATTATAGGTTATATAAAGGAGATAAACTATAAGAACTTTGGGCTTGTATTTTCTAATTCTCTATTGATAATACTCAAATCCAAACAATAGTTCTTGTTTCCTCCATGCACTATTTGATCTTCCTCTCTTATGATGTAATAAATCATGCATTGTTATCCTTGCTGGCCTTCCGCATAATCCATACTTCTTCTTACCGTATTCCAGAAAGGGAATTCCTTTCCAAACATGCATCCATCTACTTTGTGCCCATAATTGTGACACTTGTAGCATTCAACATGACTCAAGAAGGAGGACAAGGAATTATTCTTACCAAAGTTTCTAGTGCTCCAATTTCTTGAACTGATACTCACTCTCATGGTGTCTTTAGGCCACTAAAAACTTTTCCTTTGAGGGGAAAAGGTGCTTTTTTCATGGAAGTTTGAATTTCTTTGAGAAATTCATGGATTTTGTTGAAATAGAGTGTTCCACCTATGTTTTTGCACCTTATTTTTCCTCTCTAGACACTTAGAGGTAAAGTGCCCTATGTTGATACAATAAAAACATATGATGGGATGCATACCTTTGTCTTTACTTTTGGAAGTCCTTTTGTCTCTTTGGTGTTGTGTTAGATTATCTTCTAGTGTAGTGTTACCAGATCTTCCTTTATCAAGGCTAGTGTGTCCCTTTAATTTTGTTTATGAGTCACTTTTACCTTTCAATATTGTCTTCGCCTAAGAGGAACTATAGATGCCTTGAGTCTCATCCAATGCTCCAAAATTGTTTGGATGCTTTTGAAGATTCATCGGTTTCTCTTTTAATATATTATTATCCTCTTATAGATATAGAATAATGGAGATGATTGATCTCCTCGAGGGATGATATGAGGTTCCTTCTTAAATAAATCTTTTCTTCAAGATCTTCCAACTCAATAGAGAATCCACTAGATCAACCACTAGTGTCTATTTTACTCACATGTTGTTCAAGTATTTGTTCCATTCACTCTAGGGATTTGTCTATTGACACGTGAGATGTCCTATCTCCCTATCTACCAAAATTTCTCCCATTTACTTCTTGAATAATTTTTATATATGCTAATTCTATGAAGGTAGATCCTTCTTCACCAAAACTAGATGAGAAACCGTCTCTTTCAACATAACTTGCAATTGAGAAATTTTAAGATAAATTTCCTATTGATCTATAATAACAATAGAACATCAACTTAATTATAGATTTCATCTCCTCTTAATCTTTTGAGTGTTGATTAATATGATGGAAATTATCTGCTTCATTCTCTAGGGAAATCCTCATAAATGGCTTTTAACGTTTCCCATATCTCCTTGGTAGTATTACAACATTTACTTTCTTAGGATTTAACTTAGATAGTCCTCTCAAGATTTCCTCCTTGGATTTTTCAACAAACCCATCATCTATTAATCCATTCTCCATAGATAGTCATACATCCAAATCAAGATTATGCAAGTAAATTCTCATTCCTACCTTCCAAGTTGTACAATTTGAGCGATTCAAAAATGGTACTCCATTTAAGGTAATGTAGTTTTTGTTCTTCATGATCCCTGATCTACGTTCTAGCTGTTAGACTAGTCATGAAGGAATCTGGTTTCTCATACACTAATTGTTAGTAACAATGGAAACTAGGATACTACTAAGAGGGGGTGAATCAATAGTGTGACAAAATTATGCAAATCTTAACAATCTATACCTTTTAATCACTTTAGTAGACACTCGTGTAATAAATCATGTAAACCAAAACACCATTATCAAGCACAAGTGCAACATATACACGAAAAATGAATTTTCTTTTTATTTATTTGCCAAATACAAGATACAACTTGATTACATCGTTGCCCCAAAATATTATACTTGTAATTTTATCAACTACTACTGAAAGGAACTTCTATCCCTCCTCGTTTATCAACTTTAAGCGAAAAGGACTTTTGCCCCTACTTGTTTATTAGCCACTGTTGAAAGGGACTCTTTCCCCTAGTCATTTATCAAACACTATTGAAAAGGACTCTTGCCCCTTCTTGTTTATCAGCCACTGCCGAAAGGGACTCTTTTCCCTACTCGTTTATCAACCATTGTTGATGGGAACTTTCCCCCCAGAATCCAACTACCACTTACTAGCCCTATTGATTCATATTTCATCCATTTTCAAACTAGAACTAATAGACCACTTATTTTACAAGCAAATAATATTTCTTACCTCAGTGACTCTGAAAATCCACCAAACAAACATCTTCAACAATTCTCTTCTTACTGAACAAATCACCAATTATACCAACAACATCACCATAAAAGCCTCTTCATCAAAACACCATTCAAACCATATCACCAATTCACCTCTTCTAATATCAAATTTGATCAATGATTCAACTTTCATGGATACTTTCATTATGCATCATGTTTCACCAACAACCTTGGAAAAACCTCTACCAACTAACATAGTTTCTCACACTTGTGCACCCACACAACCAACTTAGCTACCCACTTGATTATGCTTATAAAGGAATTTGGACTGATATTTTTTGAATTCAAGCTTTAGTTAACTTGCTCTTTAATGCTTTCATGAATCTTATATTTTTTCCTTTGTCTTGTTTTTTTCAAGTCATCTAAATGTGGTCTTCAAGTTATCAACTCTTCTATGTTATCTCTCTGAGAAAAAATTGAGTTAATCTATTATTTTTTCTCAACTCTAGTAAGTTACATGTTTTAGAAAAGGTCTTTTAGTTTTAGTGAGCTCCAAATTTAGCTTACCTATCAAATCTACCACTTAACTTTCTATTCTGATATCTAGCGCTGTTACAGAGTATTTTGTCACACCTCCTTCACTTCCCTATGACATACTTCGAAGTGCCCGAAACCCGACAATCATGTATTGTACTCATCCTAATATGTAGCTCAGATCCTTCCCAAAACACTGATTGAAAAATTCCTTGAGGTTCCCCTGCAGAAAATGGATCTAAAACCCTAATTTGAGGATCATCGCTCCCCTAACATTAACTACCCATGCTGGTTGCTAGTTTCACTTCACAAGCCTTATGATGCTAGCGCGCTTTTGGCTTGGATACCCGCGATGATCCCTAAAATGAAATTTTTCCCAATGAGGACAAGAAGCTTCATGATCTAGGGGCTTCTAGAATGATGAGTTGGACATTATTCGATGTGGATGAGGTTGACTTCTCTCAACTTGGCCCTTTGGTCTTATCCCTGTGAGATACATACTTGAGATGAGGGCCTTCTCCTATCTTTGGAGAGATCCTAACTCCCTTTCCCTACTTATATATTCATCTTTTCCCATTCCCAAATGGTTGGTCTTTGGCTACTTTCGCCCTTATGGTGAGATTGTGCCTACATGCTACTCATTTGGATTGGAGAAGGAGTGCTTAGAGAGCTTGATCTTGGACTTGGACATTCACTCAAGGAGAGCTTATTGACATCAAGGCTTGGTTGTATGTTTCATCCTTTATTCTATTAATATATACAAATAATGGTTCACTTTCCATAAATGTGTGTGTTAATGCATCATTTATTTTAATTCTCCTTGATATGTTAAGTGGATTACTTTTAATTATGCTATTTGTATTCATATACTTTGTTGTGTCTTTGATCTCTTGTGTAGGAATTAAAATGCTGTGAGTAGTAGGACTAAGCCCGAGGCATAAGTGATTTGAGGTATTCAACAAAGGAGGACATTATAGCATCAGAATGAGGTAGGCTATCTTCCTCTTCTCTCATTGCGATTATAATTTAGGAAAGTGTCTTGTAGATTGTCACGTAGATTGCTAGTCCCACTCTTTGGGCTAGAGGGATCATCTATGTCGGCAGAGAGGATTTGACTAGACAAAAAAATGGCATCTCCACTAGGGAAGCTGCAACTCTTTCCATCCATTTCTTCAATCAAATTCTCTAATGAGTTTGAAAAACCGTCAGTTTCTTGGCTTGTTTTCTTCACTGTAGCCATTTGTGTTCACCTGTTATTAATTGAGGACATTCAGTTTGTTATGGTCTTGAAGAATTTTTAGTTTTCCCTACTTTTCTCACCCATCGCATGTTCTACTTCAACAGTCGCACTTTCATCGCTTCTTTTTTAATTACAGTCGTGCTGATTACCCTTGCATGACCCTTTTCCCTATAACAGGTGCATTGATCCTAGAGGATAGAAGAAAAAATAGGGTTTCCTCTTGTTTTCAGTGATTTTTCCCCAGTTAGTGATTTTCCAGTGTGTCTACAATGTATTTGTCTTGATTGTTATGCTTGTAACATTGCAATGGTCTCTTGGCTTTGTTAATGTGTGTTTGAGGCTTGATTGCCTTCTAGGGTTTCTAGGTCACCCTCCACTCATTATTTGGTCTACTTCTCTGAGATTGATTGCTTCCATTCAAGACTCTTCCTGCAATTAAGACATCTTTTTCAAGTTGCTTTTGGTTCATTAATGTGAAGTTGTTTTCATTAGTTTCGAGTCATATTGATGCTTTCAATATTTCTTTAGTTCCATTGTCAAGCATATATTACAAATTGTTTTCTTTGGTTGGACTGAAAGAGAGTTCTTGTTTTCATTCTTATGTTTAGGAAAGAAAAAGTGAAATATCTATTCATTTAATCATTTTTGAGACATTATTTGCATTGGAAACCATAAAGTAAAAAAAAAAATCATTTTCATTGAGTTAGTTTGCATTAGTTGAATCAAAGTGAAAGAAAATCATTACTGCATCTTGGTGAAAGGAAAGTGACTTTCATTTCTCATAGGATTGCATCCTCGCATTGCATTTGTTAGTGAAATGAAATATTAGATTTCCTTTTTACAGTTTGCATTGGAAAGAATTATGTTTTGATGCATTATTTGGTTGTCTCTCTTCTTTCGTTAGTTTAGTCTTCATCGAATGAAAAGGCTTCATTTTTGTCATTTAGCTACATTATATGAATACAGGTGGCATCGTTGAGCCATCAAATTGAAACTTAATCCAATATAAACTGAAAATTTACGTCAATTAACCTAAGGAGCATTTGTCACGTAAAGCACACTACAAGAAAAAAGGTCATTGGTGAGGGTCATGCCTATGATGGACCTTTAAGGTCCGTCATCAGTGTTGCATATGGTGACGACCTTTAAAAAAGAGTTGTTGTAAGTGTATATAGTGATGGTCCTTTAAGGTTTGTCACCAAAGCCATTTTCAATGACACTTTTGGTAAGGGTCATTAAAGGCCCATCACTAATTCTCTCTTTGGTGACACTTTTGGTGAGGGTCGTTAAAGGCCCATCACTAATTCTCTCTTTGGTGACACTTCTAGTGATGATCTTTTAATGGCCATCACCAATTATTTTTTTGGTTACTTTTGGTGACGGTCAATAAATGTTCATCATCATTGATCATTCCAATGAGTTTTTGATGGTGCTTCATGCCTATGACAGACCTTTAAGGTTTTTCACTGATGTCGCATATGGTGACGGTCTTTAAAAAATCGTTGTTATAAGTTTATATAGTGATGGTCCTTTAAGGTTTGTCACCAAAAACATTTTCAATGACAATTTGGTGAGGGTCGTTAAAGGCCCGTCACTAATTCTCTCTTTGGTGACACTTTTGGTGAGGTTCATTAAAGGCCCATCACTAATTCTCTCTTTCGAGACACTTCTACTAATGATCTTTTATTGACCCTCACCAATGGTCTTTTGGGTTACTTTTGGTGATGGTCAAAAACATTTCATCATCATTGATCATTCCAATGATTTTTTGACGACGATATGTACCTGTTACTATATTGTTTGTCAAAAGATAACTATTTAAGACCATTGTTGTGGAGTCTTTTTCGTTATGTGTCCAAGGTCATAGTGGTTATAATAGTCAGTCAATTTGTTAAGAATTAATTAGTGTGTATCATTTCCATCAAGTCATAAGAATATAGTTTTCTTATGAATCGAAACATGATTCATCTCTATTAGGTTTATTATATAGAAAACTTCCTTTAAATAACGTTCCACTAGTGTGTGTAGGAAATATATTATTTAATACATAATAAATCTCTACCAATTCTATTAATGTGAGAGACCTAGCACTCCTCAACACTCATGGCACACCTTAACATGCTTTGGAAAAGTACACTAACATTCCTTGGAACCTCGCACGTCTTGGAATATCTTTGTACCTACAACATATTGAGATGAGTAGGATGCACAAGAACATGTTGGAATTCCCTAACATAGCATAGCACTCCCATGTAATGTGTTGGCATGCCCTGTAGACCCTAGCATGCCTTGGAACACCTTGGCATAATATTTCATTGACAAACATTAACACTTGGCACATATTGGCACTTGGCATATAGTGGAACATATTATTAGTGTGCCTAGCATGCCCCTTTTGAAAAAGATAAAGTCACAACTTATTAACCCTCTTATGTGTTCATTTCCTTGCATTTTAGCTTGGTTATTAATTTTTTTGCCTTCAAACTCCTTCACGCATATTGGCATACTCTAGCACCTTGCACATCCTAGCATGTCTTAGCACCTGGCATGCCTTGGCACTATTTGGCACATGTTAGCACACCCCGGAACTACCTAGCATACTCTAGCACTTCTTGAAATTCCCTTATATTCCCTGGCATGCCTTACCCGTGTTGGAAATAATACTGAGAGGGGGGGTGAATCAATATTATTACGTCAATTATTTTTCATTTCACAATTAGATTTGCATATGCTACTTCAGTTAGTGAAAACAACGTATATACGCAACTACAGTTAAGGAAATTCGCATATAACTTGCAAACTTGTAATTTAATTTATTCTTCGGATGTTGATCATTAATCTGTGTGTCAGAACCATATAAAAAGTAACTAGGAACAGTAAAAATAGATCAGACAATCACACACAAGAACACAAGATATAAGGTGGAAACCCAATGTGGGTGAAAACCACCTGCTGCAATTCGTCTCTATCTTTCTCCAATTAGAAACTTCTTTTTACAATGGATCTGTACTTGTGCAGTCTTATACTAGTACACAGGCTTCTACCTGTAGAAGGCTACAACCTTCTCTCGTTCCCACCTTCTCCTGGACGGGAGCTACAACCCCCTTAGCTCTTCTACTAGTACGTAGGTGCTGACCTACAGAAGGCTACAACCTTCTCTTTTCTTCCAGGGACCACGTTTCATAAATTTTCAGACTGGATCCATGAATAACATCAATCAACATCAAGTATATCTGCATCAACCAATCTCCTTTACACCAAACAAACTGAATCAAATAATCACTTCTCCGAATGATGTACCCAGAAAATAGTAACAGTAACCAGACACCAATTCTGAACCCAGAACACTGCAGCAATAAACAAAAGTAGCTAAAACATATTTCAAGAGACGTATGCTACTTCAATATGTAGAAACCTGCATGCATACACTTCTGTATTAAGGCCAACCAGCGTATACGCTGTTTTGATTTACTGAACCAGCGTGTATACGCACCTCTGATGTGTCGAACCTGCGTACATATCTATAAAAGATAATTCACTCTTTCAAATATTCAGACATTAGTTATACCCAGATTATCATATTTATAGATCAAGTCATGCGCCAAATATAATAGATCAAAATACTACTATTCAAGACTTGAGTTTTGACCCATCAATAGAACTTATCCATCTTCTTGTGCTCAGGTTCCTCCTTGATTCAGATTCAGCTATGCACCATAAACCAATCACTAGTATTCCAGATCTTTCTCTTCATAAGATATTCAATCCTTAAATTAATGCCTTTGCCAAATGATCTCCTCCTTCTTATAGTCTTAGGCCTTACTCAAACCATGGCCCAAAACCATAGAGAACCAATACTAGGGACCCAAAACATGGGTTCAATACTTCGGACGCAATACCAAGGTCCAAAACCATAGGTCCAAATACCATGGTCCTAAAAATAAGCTTTCCCACATGTATGCGCTTTTCCATGCATGAAAGGGCGTGCATAGGCATACGTGACTTTTGATCGACAATCCCGCATGTATATGCAACTTCGTCAAAGGAAACCTGCGTATACCTCTTTTTATTTTATTTTGAGAGCCTGAACAGTGATCTGCCATCTAAGTGAGTTGCCATCAAGGACAACACTTGTGTCATAGTGCCAAACCTGTGTCATAATTCCAACATTCTCCCCCTTTGGACTTGATGGCAACCCCAAGTCATTCAAAGTCATTCTCCCCCTTTGACATCAAGGGCAAAGGGTTATGCTCCCCCTGAGTTCATGGTGAAATCTCTGCTTTGCTCTGCTACCCATGCTCCCCATAACTATAGGCAAGGTCTGCAAAAATATGTTCTATAAGAAGATACATAACTTTATACATCATAAATGACCTTCCTACCACCATAGAATCATACACACATCCATCTCCCAACCAAGTGGGGATACACCAAAAGTTTAAACAAGATAAAACAAGAGCATCACATTATCCATCCCAGGCATAGTGGGGAAACCAAAGTAGGCCGTTACATGACCTTGATAAGAAAAGAAATACATGACATAGAGCCGAAATATCTACGACTAGACTATGATAGTTATCAACAACTATCATCAGCAGCATTTGTCAATCATCATTCAAACCAGCAACCCTGTTTTCCTTCTACACCTGTTCCCCCTGAATTGAAAACACTGAGATCTTGAACCAAGATCTTCTAGGATAATGCCAACAATGCATTATTAGAAGAATATATATGCTCCTTCTGAGTTTTTTGCCGAAACCTACTCCTGCATTCAGAATCTTCATGACCAAAGTTGTTACAAATAGAACATTCTATTTCATTTTCAAGAGCAGAAAAGTTATTGTAGGTTCTTTTCATGATTCCAGTCACACTCCTTTGATTTTGTGCTTCTCAGGTCATGACGGTCTTGTAGGCAACACATTGAGCTACTTTATGTCCAAATTTATGACAAGAGAAACATTGGCCATTGAAGAAATTCCTGTGATCATCAAACCTTCCATCCAGGTGATTGTAATAGCCATTCGTTCTTGAGGCAAATTGAGAATGATTTACTTGTGGTTGGTTGTAGCTTCTGTTCATCCTTGAAGTAGATTGCCCTCGATTTACTTGGTAATCTCTGTTCATTATTGAAGTAAATTGTCCCTGATTTACGTGATGATCTTCATTATGCCTTTGCTGTTGATTGTCAACCTATTCACTTCTCCTTGCTGATTCAAGATAACTTTTGGAGGTAGATGGCTTTTGTGCTTGAGATGTTTCTTCAGTATACCCAAGACCAGTCTTGATTAGAGGAGAACAATGCACTTTGATAATCTCATCTAAAGTTTCAGATCCTTTAGCAAATCTAAGATTAAGAGCTTTTGTTTTCTCAATGTCTTTTCTAGGTCCCGCAATTTCACATTCTAAATTTTCATTGTGTTCTTCCCTTTCAGCAAGTTGGAATGTTAGAGTATCTATAATCATATTCTTTTCTTCTAAACAAATTTTGATTTTAGAAATTTCTTCATAAAGACCTTCTTCATCTATAGCATCCAAGAAATCATCATCTTCAAAAGCCATTAAAAGTCTATAATCATTACCTTGTTCATCTTCATCACTGTTTGAAAATCAATCACTGTCTTCATGTGTGTAATAGATTTTCTTACTTACATTCTATTTTCTGTTCCATCTAACTGGTTCCTTACCTTCGTCAAGCTTATCTTTATGAGCACACTTGGCAGCATAGTGACTGACTCTTCCACAAGCAAAACATTTGAAAGGTAGCTTACCTCTGAATCTTCCAGAACCTCATTGAAGGTTCTTGACAAAATTTGATTCTTCCTCTTCTTCTGACATATGTCCTGAGTCATTGTAATCTCCTTTTATTGAGGCCATGAATGCGGCTTCTCTCTTGTGTGATGGTCCCCCTTTTCTCATTTTGTAAGAGATTAGGATTTCGTGCAGCTGTGACATGGTAATGCTCTGTATATTCTGTTTTTCTTCTATGGAAAAAACTTCTGATTCAAACTTAGAAGACAAAGATCTTAGAACCTTTTCAACCAAAACAACTTCTTTTATTTCTTCACCCAAGTTTTTCATACAATTAACAATCTCATCTATACGTAGGAAATAGTTAGCAACACTTTCATCATTATGCATTCTGAGATTTTCATATTGAATTCTGAGAGTTTGTAGTTTTACTCGTTTTACCTGATCATCTCCTTCATAGCTCAGAAAAATCTTGTCCCATATTTCTTTTGCGGTTTTGAGCCGCATAACCTTGACGAATTCTGATTGAGATAGACTCCCTAAAAGAGTATTGATAGCCTTTTCATTTGTTTCATACTGCTTCTTACCAGCCGTATCTATAGGAGTTGTTGATGGAAATGTGTATCCTGTTTCCATGATATCCTAGACTTCTATACCAAGAGATTGAAGATAGGCTTTGATTCTTACCTTCCAATAGACGAAGTTGCTCCCATAAAAAATTGGTGGCCTGATCGATGCTTCTTTCTCGTAGTTGCTCATGATGATAGATCTTCCTTCAAGCGATGAAGCTTCTTCTGAAGGACCTGGCTCAGAAACCAATTGTTGGAAATAATACTGAGAGGGGCGGTGAATCAGTATTATCAGGTCAATTATTTTTCATTTCACAATCAGATTTGCATACGCTACTTCAATTAGTGAAAACAGCGTATATACGCAACTACAGTTAAGGAAATTCGTGTATAACTTGCACACTTGTAATTTAATTTATTCTTCTAGTGTTGATCATTAATCTGTGTGTTAGAACCATATAAACAGTAACTAGGAACAGTAAAAACAGATCAGATAGTCACACACAAGAACACAAGATATAAGATGGAAACCCCATGTGGGTGAAAACCACTTCCTATAATTCGTCTCTATCTTTTTCCAATTAGAAACTTCTTTTTATAATGGATCTGTACTGGTGCAATCTTATACCAGTACACAAGCTTCTACCTGCAGAAGGGTACAACCTTCTCTCGTTCTCCAGCTTCTCCTGGACGGGAGCTACAACCCCCTTAGCTCTTGTACTAGCTGAGGTACTAGTACGTAGGTGCTGACCTATAGAAGGCTACAACCTTCTCTTTTCTTCCAGGGACCACGTTTCATAAATTTTCAAACTGGATCCATGAATAACATCAACCAACATCAAGTATATCTGTATCAACCAATCTCGTTTACACCAAATAAACTGAATCAAATAATCACTTCTCTGAATGATGTACCCAGAAAATAATAACAGTAACCAGACACCAATTTTGAACTCAGAACACTGCAGCAATAAACAAAAGTAGCTAAAACATATTTCAAGAGATGTACGCTACTTCAATATGTAGAAACCTGTGTTCATATGTTTCCGTATTAAGGCCAACCAGCATATACACTGTTTTGATTTACTGAACCAACGTGTATACGTGTCCCTGATGTGTCGAACCTGCATACAGATCTATAAAAGATAATTCACTCTTTGAAATATTCAGACATAAGTTTTACCCAGATTATCAGATTTATAGATTGAAAGTCATGCACCAAATATAAGAGATCAAAATACTACTATTCAAGACTTGAGTTTTGACCCATCAATAGAACTTATCTGTCTTCTTGTGCTCAGGTTCCTCCTTGATTCAGGTTCAGCTATGCACCATAAAATGATCACCAGTATTCCAAATCTTGCTCTTCATAAGATATTCAATCCTTAAATTAATGCCTTTGCCAAATGATTTCCTCCTTTTCATAGTCTTAGGCCTTACTCAAACCATGGTCCAAAACCATAGAGAACCAATACTAGGGACCCAAAACCTGGGTTCAATACTTCAAACGCAATACCAAGGTCCAAATACCATGGTCCTAAAAATAAGCTTTCCCACATGTACACGCTTTTCTGTGCATGAAAGTGCGTGCATATGCATACGCAACTTTTGATCGGCAATCCCGCATATATACATGACTTCGTCAAAGGAAACTTGTGCATACCTATTTCTCTTTTATTCTGAGAGCCTCAATAGTGATCTGCCATCTAAGTGAGTTGCCATCAAGGACAACACCTGTGTCATAGTGCCAAACCTGTGTCATAATGCCAACAACCTGTGCTTAGCATACCTCATCACTCCCTCCTTGGTATGACAGCTGTCACTCATTGACACTCACCAACACACCCTCATATTCATTCACTTCAATTAATTTTGACCTAGCTCTCTCTTGTGTTTTCCTAGTACTCCCTAACACTCCTCAGCATGCATTGGCACTCTCTATCATACCTTATCACTCTTCGATATGATATGCCACCTCATAGAATGCATCACACTCCATGATGCGCATTGGCACTTCGCACGTGTTGGCACTTGGAAAGTCTTAGCATGTTTGGCATGCATTGATATGACTTGGTATGCTTTGGCATGGTTTAATACTAAATTTATTTGAGATCAATTATTGGAAACTAGATGAGAAGAAACATGGGAATATTTGGCACTTAGAATGCACTGACACTTGTCACTTGGAACCTATTCTCACCTAGTGTTGATGTGCCTAGCATGCCCCTCATGGAAAAGGTAAATTGATGAATTATTAACACTATTATGTGCTCATTTTCTTGTAGTTTAACTTGTTCCTCCATTTTGTTTCCTTGACAGTCCTTAGCATGCATTGTCACACCCTTGTACATCTTGGCATACCTTAGCACTTGGCACATCTTAGCTTGTTTGACATGTCTTCGTATTATCTGGAATATGTTAGCATGCCCTACCATTCTGTAAGACACCTTGGCAGTCACGACCTCACAACTAGCATTACATTTTTCCATGACTTGGGAACCTTACATTCACTAGAACACCATGTTAGTCCCTAGTTGTCATGCCCTCTGTTATCCTCCACAATGTCCTAGGCTGATGAGGAGATTGACGGAGGTAACCACAGACCAAGCTTTTAGTTTGGTAGATAGACCTACCAAACCAGAGAAGGCTCTCTCTATGAAATCACAACCAAGAGATGACTCGAATGTAAAGGATTTTAGGCTAGATAGCTAGGCTCAATTGGGTTATGGAAAATTTGGGCTCTTGTTGCTGGATAAGGGAGAAAAACCAAGTAGCTAGATCAGAGGATCAAAGGGTTGTAGCAGTAAATATATAAAGGAGAAAGATAGCATTAATTTTGTGATGGATCTTAGATTTTGTCAGTGTACTGTAGTGTATAGAAGAAGAAAAAGGTCTTAATGAGCATGAAACATTAATTAGTTTGTTCATCTAGGTTGTCATTGATGTCAATATGGCAATAATCTAGGATACTAAATGATGATATGAACGCAAGGAGAAGTAGATCAGATCCGTGAAGAAATAGTAGCAAGAAGCCAAGGAGAAAAGCCATCAGGGAAGCCATTAGAAGTTAAGAATAGGAGCAGTTAAAGAAGAGCTATCGAAAGAGGTCATTGGAAGCCACGAGCAGCAAAGAGGAACACATCGATGGAGGTGCATAAATAGTGTTAATGGAGGAGTTAACAATAATATCGCATGAAATACTAGAGAAATATCAGAGGATTTAACATATTGGAAGAGCGGGGGCAGGAAAGTATGGACTTCCTTGATCATGGTTGAAGTCCCACACTTAATCCTAGCCGTCGATGTCATGGTCAACCCTTAGATCACGGTCAACTGCAGGGGTTAAGGCCATTTTAATCAGTGTGCCAGTCAAAGTACCGCAAACCATAGATTTCAATATAATACGCAGACCCGATAGTTCAATTATAATACACCCTAATACTATATCACATCTTCCTATCGAAACTTTCATATTGCAAGTTATAAAGGGATGTCACATTAAAAAATGTGATTGCGATATTTTTACGAACCTGACTACAACACTGTAAAATAACTTAATGTAATATTGCATCTATTGGATAAAACATTTCAAAGAAATGTCAAAACACCGATTACAATTAGGGTTTGGGTCCTGGACCACCAATTGTAATAATATTGTGGACCCGATGGATTCATTAAAAAAAATTTCATTGAATAAGGCATCCGCTCCATCAGAAGACAGAGCATGTTCACACTTGTAAAACCTCTGATTTTTATGAAGTTCTGATTGCAGGATTAAAGGAATGACTTTGATTCTCATGAAATTGTGATTGTGGGATTAAAGGTGATAACGTGACATGTGGGACCTCCATGTGGGTATAGTAGCTCTTATGTGATTTCTGTAAAAGGGCCTCTATGATATAACTTTAATATGTGACATCATAAGTCGGCCTCTCATCCAATAAACATGTCTTTTGAGTATTAGTGAACTCAAAGAGGCAGAGGAAGCCAAAGATCTAGAAGTTGAAGGTTAAGAAGCCAAAAGGTCGAGCAAGCACAGAGGAAGCTGAAGATCAAGTGAAAAAAAAAGGAAGCCAAAGGTCAGGCGTATCCGGCATCTATAACAGAAAACAAGAAAAGGTTTAAAACTAGTGAACTGGAAGAAACAAAGAAATTCATTGGTCAAACAGGAGGACAGAAGTAAGTCATAGGCCTAGCAAGGTTGGGAGCAGAAAATAACTACCAAACATATCTAGACAATATATAGCAGATGGTTGGAGCCCTTGGAGTTGGTGCCTAAGAATTGGTAGGATTGGTGTCCTTGGAGTTGGTGCTCCTAAATCCAAGGTTGGTGCCTTGACAAGACAACGTTGGTGCCGTGGAGGTTGGAACCTCACAAAGTCCAAGTTGGTGCTTGGCAACTGGTTGAATACCTATATACATTTTACTTGATTTATTGTGAAGATTATATTAATAAAAGAATTTATTCCTCGTGTTCATTTTGTGGTTAAATATAAATGATTTAACTAATAAAAATAACAATTGAAAAGAAATATTGATTCAACCCCCTCAGTATTTCCAACAATTGGTATTAGAGTGGGCTTCTTCATATCAGCCTAACAGCTAGAAGAAGGATTCTTAGTCACAATGAGAAATTACGAAATAAAATCATCTCTCTCAAGGTAGAAAACGAGGAAACAAAAAGAAGGGAAGACCTCTTGAAAAATAAGCTAAAAGAAAAAGAAGAAATTTGTGAAGAACGTGAAGCCGAAATAGTATCTCTAAGGAAGGAATTGGAGCATGTCAAAAAGGCTTGGGAAAGCTCTCAAATACTTGACTCTATCCTAAATAATCAAAAACCTTAGCATGACAAATCTAGGATAGGTTTCACAGGAGAATCATCAAGTACTAAGAATAATGTGAAAAGCTATGTCGATGTACTTTCCAACGACCCAAAAGAAGAAATATTATTTCATCAAAGGCCCATCTCAAATCCAAAGAATAAAGAGAGAGTAAATCCAAGGAAGAATGTTGATTCAAATCATGACTATTACAATAGGTACAAAAGGTACAAAACTATCTTTTTTGGGCATTGTTTTTATTGTAAAAATTTTGGTCATCAAGCTAGATATTGCATGGCCTATAAGAATGAAACACCAAAATTGAAGGATCAAACAAACAAACCATATGATCTCAAAGGGTAAGGACAAATCAAGACATACAATGCTTTTGATCCCTTGGCCAAATTTGATCCAATTTTCTCATTATGTAATGATAATGGACATAATGAACAAAATTGCCCCCTCAAAAGAAGAAAAGAAAAAAATGAGAATCCCAACATGGATAAATGTGGCCTAGCTCTATGTCCGCACAGTGATGGAAATCATTGGTTTGTGGATAGTGGGTGCTCCAAACATATGACAGGGGACAAAAGGAAGTTTGTCTTGTTGAACAAAAAGGAAGGAAATGTATCCTTTGGAAGTGGATGTGCCAAAATTGCTAAAAAGGGAACGGTTGCCCTTATTAATGGAAAAGGAAAGGCTCAAAATGCTTTGCTAGTAAACGAGCTCAAACACAATCTCCTGAGTGTTATCAAAATCTATGACGAAGGACATAATGTTGTCTTTAGCACTAAAGATTGTGAAATAGGAAACTCTTCCTTATGGGAACTTGTGGTGAAAGGAGTTAGAACATTAGATAACATCTACATTCTGAACAAAATTCAAGAATATGAATGTTATTTAAGTCAAACAGATGAAAGTTGGTTGTGGCACAAGCGACTTGGACATACAAGTTTGGATAACTTGATCAATATCAACAAGATTAATGCAGTATGAGACATCCCAAAGTTATTCAAGCCAAATCAAGGAGTATGTGGTCCATGTCAACATGGAAAGCAAACTAGAACCAACCACAAGACCAAGGAGTTCTCTACATCAAAACCTTTGGAGATCATCCATGCTGATTTATGTGGACCAACTAGAACTCCATCACTCCAAGGAGAAAGGTACTTTGCTTTATTTGTTGATGACTATACTAGAATGATGTGGGTGTATTTCATAAAATATAAATATGAAGCATTTGAATGTTTTAAGAATATTAAATCTTTTGTAGAAAATAAAAAGCATTCTAAGATTAAATGTCTTAGAATGGATAGAGGGGGAGAATTCACATCAAAAGAATTTGATGAATTCTGTAAAGTACATGGAATGAAAAGAGAACTCTCTATTTCTAGAACACCCAAGCAAAATGGGGTAGTTGAAAGAAGAAACTGAGCAGTTCAAGAAATGGCAAGAACAATGTTAATAACAGCTGACTTGTAGCCAAAATTCTGGAGAGAAGCAGTCAGGACAACTATTTATACCTTGAATCGAACTCAACTAAGACCAAACAATGAGAAGACTGCTTATGAATTATGGAAAGGAAGACTTGCTTCAGTAAAATACTTCAAGATTTTTGGAAGCAAGTGCTTCATAAAAATCAATGATGGCTCACCAGGAAAATTTGATTCTCGGGTTGATGAAGGGATATTCCTTGGATATTCTAGAAGGAGAAAATCCTACAAGTGCTAGAATAAGTGAATACGGAAAATAGTGGAAAGCATTGATGTGAAGATTCATGAAGATCTTCTAGAAAAAGAAAGTGAAGATCATGAAGTTGACCCTCTCATTGAAGAAGAACTTGAAAAAGAGGAAAAATATCAAGAAAAACACAAGGAAAAAGAACCATCTCAAACCCCTTGAAAGATGAAGTTTCTGTGAAAACATCACCCAGAAGAGCAGATTATTGGCAGTATAGATGAAGGGATGCAAACCCGAAGAAGGATGATAACTACACCAAAGAAAAATGATGTTTCTCTTCTATCCATGATAGAACTAGAAACATATACTCAAGCAAGGATCCTCATTGGGTAAAAGCCATGGAAGAAGGAATGTCTCAAACCGATAAGAATGAGACATGGGAGCTGGTACCTCATCCAAAGTATAAAAATATAATTGGAACCAAGTGGGTGTTAAAAAACAAAATGAATGAATATGGACAAATCATCAAAAATAAGGCAAGGCTTGTTTGTAAAGGCTATTTACAAATTGAAGGAATTGACATTGAAGAAACCTTTGCACCAGTAGCTCGTGTGGAAGATATAAGAATGTTCCTAGTATTTTCTTGCTTAAAAGAATTTAAAATCTATCAAATGGACATAAAATCAGCATTTCTGAATGGGGAACTCAAGGAAGAAGTCTACATGGAGCAACCAGAAGGGTTTAATCTAGCAAAAGGAAAAGACTTTGTTTGTAAGTTGAAAAAGGCATTATATGGGTTGAAACAAGCTCCTAGAGCTTGGTATGCAAGACTGGATCACTATCTACAACAACAAGGCTTCAAGAAGGGGGTGGTAGGAATTAATCTCTACATAAAGACGGATGAGGATAAGTTACTAGTCACACTTGTCTATGTTGATGATCTGATTTTTTCTAGTAATAATGATGAGTTGAGCCATGAGTTTGCTCAAAATATGTCAAAAGATTTCGAGATGTCGATGATAGGAGAATTATGTTGCTTCCTTGGACTACAATTATCTCAAACCATGGCAGGCATGTTCATATCTCAAACCAAATATCTTAATGACATGCTTAAAAGATATGGAATGGAAGACTATGCACCCATGAGCACACCTATGACCACTGATTGCAAATTAAGAAAAGATGATGACTCTCTTTCGATAGATGCAACTCATTACAGGTCAATAATTGGAGCCCTTCTATACTTAACTGCTACGAGACCCGACATTATGCAAGTAGTAGGAATGGTGAGAAGATTTCAATCAACTCCTAAACAATCCCATTTGTTGGTTGTAAAAAGAATTCTCAGATACTTGAAAGGAACTCCTAATTTAGGTCTTTGCTACCCTAAGAGCTCAACTCTTACTGTGACTTCATATATCGATGCTGATTGGGCCGGAAGTGTCGATGATCAAAAAGTACTAGTGGAAATGAATTCTTCATGGGAGATTGTCTAGTATCTTGGCTCAGCAAGAAACAAACATCCATATCACTATCTATAGTTGAAGCCAAGTATATAGCTACTGCATATTGTTGTACTCAAATATTATGGATGAAGGAAGATTTGAAAGATGTAAACATAGGTACAAATCAACCAATCACCATCTATTGTGATAACACAAGTCCTATCAGCCTTAGCAAAAATCTAGTGATGCACTCAAAGACCAAACATATACCAATCAAGTATCATTTCCTTCGTGAAAAGGTAGCTGAACAAAACATCATCTTTGAATATATCAATACTGAGAAGATAGTTGAAATTTTCACAAAACCTCTTCCTCGAGAAGCATTTAAACATCTTCGTCAAAAGATGGGGGTTATCTCTTTAGCATCACATTAAGTTGATTCATAAAGATGTTGCATGATAGGGGGAGCAGTTCAACAGGGGAAGTCCTTGTGCACTCCTTTTCCATTGATGTCAAAGGGGCAAAGAAGAAGAAGTCCTTGTGCACTTCTTTTCCATCAATGACAAAGGGGGAGATTTTTGATCTAGATTTTCATTGATTTCAATACGGTAATAATCTAAGATACTAAATGATGATATGAAACCAAGGAGAAGCAATGCAGATCCATGAAGAAATAGGAACAAGAAGCTAAGGAGCAAAGCCATCAGGGAGGCCATTGGAAGTCAAGAACAAGAGCAGTTAAAGAAGAGCTATCGGAATAGGTCAATGGAAGCCAGGAGAAGCAAAGAGGAACACATCGGTGGAGGTGCATAAATAGTGTTAATGGAGGAGTTAATATTAATATCTCATGAAATACTAGAGAAATATCAGAGGAGTTAACATATCGGAAGAGCGGGAGAAAGAAAGTACGGACTTTCTTGATTGTGGCTGAAGTCCCACACTCAATCCTAGCCGTCGATCTCATAGTCAACCCTTAGATCATGGCCAAATGTATTTGTTAAGGCCATTTTAATCCATGTTCTAGTTGATGTCCCACAAACCATAGATTGCGATATAATATGCGGACCCAATAGTTCCATAATACACCCTAATACAATATCACATCCTCCTATCAGAATTTTCATATCGCAAGTTATAAAGGGATGCCACATTAAAAACTGCAAATGTGATATTGTTGCAGACCCGACTGCAACACTATAACATAACTTAATGTAATATCGCATCCGTTGGATCGCACATTTTAAATAAATGTCAAAACACCGATTACGATAAGGGTGTGGGGCTCAAATTGTCGATTGCGATAATATTGTGGACTCGACGGATTCACTAAAAAACAGTTCATTAAATAACGCATCCACTCCGTCGAAAGATAGAGCATGTACACACTTTTAAAACCTCCAATTTTTATGAAGTTGTGATTGCAGGATTAAAGGAATGACTCTAATTCTCATGAAATTGCGATTGCAGGATTAAAGGTGATAACATGACATGTGGGACCTTCATGTGGGTATAGCAGATCTTATGTGATTTTTGTAAAAGGGCCTCTCTATTATAACTTTAATATGCAACATCATAAGTCGATCTCTCCAATAAAGGTGTCTTTTGAGTATTGGTGAACTCGAAGAGATAGAGGAAGCCGAAGATTGAGAAGTCGAAGGTTGAGAAGCCAAAAGGTCAAGCAAGTGCAGAGGAAGCTGAACATTAAGCGAGCTAAAAAGGAAGTGAAAGGTTAGGTATATTAGGCATCTATAAGAGAGAACAAGGAAAGGTTTACAACTAGTGAACTGGAAAAAAACAAAGAAAGTCGTCGATCAAATAGGAGGACAGAAGTAAGTTGTAGGTCCAGTAGGGTTGGGAGCAAAAAATAACTACCAAACATATCTACACAATATACAACAGAGGGTTGGAGCCCTTGGAGTTGGTGCCTCAGAATTGGTAGGATTGGTGTGCTTGGATTTTGTGCTCCTAAATCCAAGGTTGGTGCCTTGACACGACAGGGTTGGTGCTCTGGAGGTTGGAGCCTCACAAAGTCCAAGTTGGTGCTTGGCAACTGGTTGAAGCCCTACATACATTGTACTTGATTTATTGTAAATATTATATTAATAAAAGCATTTATTCCTAGTGTTCATTTTTTGGTCTAAATATAAATGATTTAACTGATAAAAATAACAATTGAAATAAACACTGATTCACCCCCCTCTCAGTATTTCCAACATAATTAAGAAAGAAAGAAAGGAACACATAATGATTTTTCCATCAAAACAAAGATTTATGAAAAGAATTTTGTTTATAAACTGTAAGTAAAACCATTGAAGAATTTGTGAATGGAAAGAGAACATGAATATCTTTCATATAAAGCTATAAAAGATAAAAAGTAACATCACAAACTTACTGCACATGGATTCCTAGATAATAGTTACAAAATATGTCCTTTGATTTCCAGAAAATGTCCAAGTACATGCTACAATAGTTCTCTCCTCTGAAATCCAACTCGTTGTATCACTAAGAAACTAATACATAAAGAAAAAAATGACATCTCCCCACTCTCAGGGGTCAAATCCATGACTCTAGGAACTATTCCATGAGGTGTTCTAACCAAACCATAATGTCTAGGGAAGTTAAAAACAACTTGTACAATTAACTTTGACTCCAACCTCTCTCATAAATGAGGTAAAATTTACATCAAAACAACTTAGAAAGACTAACCACCCATTATTTACATTTACTTTTACCCCTCACATTCATCTACTTCACCCTTTTTACTTTTACCAAAGTGAAACTAGGAATTACAAAAAAGTACACAGTGCAAATTTTACAAAAATCTCATAAATTTCTAGGTGTGGAGCGAGCTATTGGAGGCCATTTTTGAGTGCCTTTCTGAAGTCAAAATCTAGATATGAAGCCTTTTTCTATAAAACTGGGAGAGGTTAGATGTCTTTAGAATATTTTTGCACTCAAAATGACCCATTTTTGGCTGAGATATGGCCATTCTCCCAAGGTGTCTCCAGGGGCGTAGTGAAATGGAAAAAGAAGGGTAGAAAGGTGACTTTTGGCTTCTTTTTTGCAAATTTCTCAAAAACCGAGCCCTAGACTAGGAAAGTAGGAAAATGGGTTTTGAGAGGGGGTGGTAAGATTTCTAAAAATTATGATTTTCAATCATTTGGAGCCCTAGGAGGAAGCGCAGCGTGAGCGCGCTATGATCCTAGATAGAAAATTGCAAAAAATTTGCAAGTCTCCACCAAAACACAAAATTTTCTCCAAATCCTCCCAAAAATTTTCTCCAAATTTTGACTTTGTCTCAAAATTGACCAAAAATCTGCATAAAGCACACATTAGACTTCATGGCATAATGACTAACCCAACTCACTCTATTAGCATAAATATAATAAAAAACATGCAATAAACTAATGATTATGGTGGATTAAGCTAAGTTAGGAGGCAAAATGAGCCCATATAATTACCCATTTTTGGGGCTCATCAACCGTCACTAGGATTTTGCCCAACATTTAGCTTGGAATACATGTCCCATCATCCATGGTTATTATTTTTCCTTTATTAAATTTTATTACATGGAATTTTCACGAGGGCTATTACATCCTTAACACTCCGTAGCATGTGTTGGCGCCACACCCTAACACCTGACACATCTTGGCATGCCTCAGAGATTGGAATGACTTGGCATTCCTAACATGCCTTGGAATTGTTTAGCATGTGTTAGCACTTCTTGGCATTTCTTGGCACATGTTGCTACTCCCTAGTTGTCATGCCCTTATAGATAAGCTTACATTTTTTGTGACTTGGGAAATGAACCAAGTCATTGAAAAAATAATGTTGGGCCTAGCCTTGACACTCCCCAACACTCTTTAGCATGAATTCACACCTGGAACTCCTTAGGTATCATGCCCTCACAACTACCCTTACATTTTTTGCAACATGGGAACCCAACCAAACACTGCCTCAACTATAATAACAACTTGACTATAGAAAAAACTAGATCAAGTTACAATTACTACAATTAGACTAGGCCTTGTTCACCTAAGAACTTCCTATAACTCATCTTAGGCTACTCATGTTTAATAGGAGCTCATACAACTTAACAAGTTACAAACACAAGGATCACATCTAACCATGGTCGTAAAACAACTAAGCAACAAAGTTTACATCTTGACAGGCCATAACACCTGGCAAGCCTAACAATCCATTGGCACTATGTAGCTCATGTTAGCATCCCTTGCATTTATTGGCATGCTTTGTCACTCCCTAATACATCATAACACTCCTTAACACTTAGAACACCTCTTACTCGCTAACACTCTCTGTCACACTCTTATTCATTCATTTCCATGCATTTGAAACTAGTGCTCCCTTGTGTTTCCCTAGAGCTTGGCCCTGACACGCCCTAGCATGTGTTGGCACCATACCCTAGTGCAACTTCTTGGCATGTCTTGGCGTGCCTAAAATTCCTTGTAACTGTCTAGCATGTGTTAGTACTTCCTAGTATTCCATTTAACACCTTGGCATTCCCTAACTATCATGCCCTCATAGATAGCCTTACTTTTCTTGTGACTTGGGAACCCAACCAAGTCATTGACAAAACAATGTTATGCCCAACCCAACTTCTCCCTTTGTATGAAACTTCTTTGTACATGCCTTATCACAACCATAGGCTTGCCTCCTGAAAGTCCTATTCCGAACTTATCCTAACACATTTCATCCTTGGCACAACTGGAATTCATTAACACTCCTTGGAACACACTCTTATTCATTCATTTCCAAGCGTTTTGACGTAGTTTTCCCTTGTGATGCCTTGGCACTGGCTAACATACCTTGTCACTCCCTCCTTAGCACACATGGAACTCGCTGACACTTCATTTCCTTGTGTTTGAAATGAGTGCTCCCTTGTGTTTCCCTAGAACTTGTCTCTCACACTCCCTAGCATGCATTCATGCCACATCTTGGCACCTGACACATCCTGACATGCCTATCATGCCTTGGAACTATCTAGCATGTGTTAGTACTTCCTGTCATTCCCTGACACACCTTAGTACTCCCTAGTTGTCATGCCTTGGGGAATGTGAAAGACAACCTCAATAGAAAACATGCATACAAATTTGTAGTCAAGTGCCCCAAATGTGAGATGTTTCCACTTGTGAAATTGTGCTTCCAAATATGTGAACTCAACAATAAAACACACCTTAAAATACATGAATGTCTCAACACCTCCAGTAGATATTGATGGTGTTCATTAGCCTATTTCTAGTTGTGATAAGGGGATTAGGGGCTCCCTTATCCCAACCCATAACCCCTAATGTGTTTAATCCCTTAGCCCAAGGGGGCCCAAGGGTGTAGTTGTAGGGGCATTGGGACCAAATTTGGGGGTTCATAACATTAGGAAAAGTGGAATGTCATGACCAAAAAGGTTGTGGGGGGGTATGTTATGGTGTATTGAATGGGGCAAGGGGACACAATGGTGGCATGGATGCATAGAAGTTAGAGGTGAAAGCATGGTTTACTAATATTTATAATCCTAGCATTAGAGAATGAGAAGGGAGATTAGGACTTAATTTCATAGGGTCTAGGGGACCTAGAGGGAACGTAGCGAGATAAATTGATAAGGGAACACTCAATAGTGGTGATAAGGGGATTAGAAGTCCAATTATCGCAAACCATAAGCCATTAACCCATAACCACTAAATTCCCTATCCCCTTAACCCCCCAATCCATAATCCCTTAACCCCTACACTCACAACGCATAACCCATAAACCCCTTGCCTCACTAAATCTTAAGAGACCAACGCCTAACATATAATCCATGAAAGTCCTAAGCCATAACTCCTTATCCTCTTAACCTGTGAGTCTTAACCCCTAACCCTTCACCGCCTAAACACCTTAACTACTAACCCCTTAACCGCTAACACCTAAATCCCCTAAATCTTAAGTCCTTAACCACTAAAATCAATTGTGTCAATGTAGAGTAATATGCATAAGATAAAATAAAATGATATTATCCACATCAATGCTTGAAATATCCTTAAATTAGCCATGCGTGGTGAGTCATAGGGTGAATGTGGGGCACTATTAAAGTTACATAATGTTTAAATTCCTTTTACATTGTGAGGTTATTCTCCAATAGTGTAGAAGCATCATCACAATGAAGTAGGACAAATTTTTGTGGGGGACCAACTAAAGTTGTAGCACAATTCAAGTGATAGACATCTTTAATGTAAATGACATCATTGTATGTTTTTCTTAGGTTGTTAGAGAGGTTATTTATAGACAATACATCCAATACACTTAGACTTCATCTTTTCAGGGCCTCGACTCTAACATGGATTTGTACCAGGAACACTTCATGCAAATGAAAGGGGGCCTTTTTGTTCAACCACATATGCACAAGAGCACGGGATGTTTCCCTTCAAATCCCCCTTAGTGCATTCAATGTGGGTTTACATTCACATCAAGTTAAAATTAGTCATAATGACCTTCCTCTTCTTAATAACATCTGCTAGCTTTTCCATATACACAAGATAGAATTAAAGGATCACCTCATCTGTAGATTCCCCCATTTATTATGAGATTCAAGAGATATTCCATTGTCTTTATCAACATTTGGATGGGTCATTATCTAAATTCTTTAAATACAGTTGTAGAAATTTTTATGAGGGAGGTCCTTTGATTTAGATATTTGTATAAGGCCTTATGTGGCCTTCCCCTATAAAACGCTTCCAAGGGGGTCACCTCCTTCCATGTTGCCTTACCTACTTAGGGCCAAATTAACAAACCAAGATTCAAACTTCGTCAACTACATAATTAGTGAGGCATCATACCTCTTCTTGACCTCGACCTCAATGAGACATCTTTCTTCAGAGATACTTTCAGGATTTCCCACCATAGATCACAAGTTGGATGTCATGGGATTTGTTACCCCATTTTCTATTTGGGCTTTTAGAGGATATTTTAAAATTTTGATTGTGTTAAAATTGGAAAATAGGCCAAATTCCACCTTGGGATAGCTCATTTTAGAGATGATGATTACATTAAATTCCTCTTTTCGAGAGGACCAAAATTGATATAAAGATCATCTCATTTAGACAAGTGAAAGTGTGATTTTGAATTTATGCCCACACATGTACAAATTGTTCAGTTCAGGCACTACATCAATATGTAGGCTCAAGAAGCCCAATGGATGTGTCTCTTCACCCACAGTGAATTGTATAAATACAAGTGACCTCACACCTCATTTTGCATCATCATCACTCACAGATTCTTCTCTCTCCTTCTCTCATTGGTTCATACAACTATTGGGCAACTTGTCTCTCTCACACGTGTGGCAAGAAGGACGAGTTTTTTGGGCTGAATTATAGGACTAAAATTTCAAGAAAGAGACTAAGTTTGATGAATGTTGACGAAGGAGTTATTGACCAAATTTCACTGTGACTTTTGGTGTATGTTTTCTGTCTGTTTAGGATGCATTTTTGGGCACAAAAATTGAGGTAATATGGAAAATTTAACTAGCATTGACCTCATGGTTGATTGTAGTTTGACAACATAAAATTATAACAATTTTTCCCTCTCCTTTCATCAAGTTTGACCGAGTTGTTTTAGGCTGACTTTGACCAACTGATCAGGTCTAGTTTGACTGGAGAAGACCAGGCTATTTTGAGGATGATTTATTATTGATTTGACCAATGTTGAATTTCTGGTTAGGGTGGAAGTTTGACTGCATAAATTGATAGGATTTTTTTGACTTTGAATTGGGCAAGTCAATTTGAATTTTTTACTCTCTCTCTTTGCTGAACTTTTGATATAATAATAAGAAGAATTGATCAAAGGGTTTTCCCAACATTGGGGTTTTTCCCTACCGTCTGCCAAATCTGGTGTCCTCCTTTCTTGGCTTGTCTTCTCCATACTGTTTTATGTTCTATCTACTTTTACTATCAATGTGATTAATGGTTAATGTGATTTCTACTGGAAATCTAAATTGAAATTGCTATTGGGCTGCTTAAGGAACATTGAAGTAATTGTGCTAAGCATAGAATATACCATTGTTAACTAAAATTAACATATTATCATCTCAACATCAATTTTTGTGTTTTTTCACTTCCTTTACAAACCCTCTCTTCAAGGGCATCCTCATAGGAAGATCTTATGGTTGAAATATTACGACAATAAAATGAGGCACATTATCTCTTTACAGGGTTTCAAGGGAGGGTTATTGGAAAATAACCATCTTATCCTCTATAGCACTTAAGACCTTCTCAACACATAAATGAAATGACATACTAATAACTGGACCCAAAGATAGATCTCAACGTTCAAGGCCAAACTCAAATAGAAAGAATCACACCATGGATTAAGCATTCGCATTGACTTTTGGTAAAATCAAGGACCACCTTTCAAGATCATGACCTTGTTTTTAGCATTCTCAAATGGAAGGTTTAAAACCCACATTTAAAAGGGGAGATTTGGACCTTAACCTTTGCAACCTTTACCGAAGACCAATCTATCTAATGGACTAGCTTGGATATTCTAGGTCTTGGATTTCTAGAGTACCCAATCAATTCTTTTGAGGCCAACTCCCTAGCTCCAACTAAAATTTAATCCTATTGAAGAGGCAACTTAAAAATTCCTACTAATATGAGACATTTTTCCTTCCTTTTGATTGATTTACAACAAACCTTAGTGCCTCTCCTTTCTTATCTTCCTCTTCTATTCCCCAACAAAAAATCATCAATCTTATATCATAAACACTCTATATAGGTAAGCATTGAAATCATTTTCCTCAACTCATGGGGTACCTTTACACCTCAACCCATGCAAGTAGAATTAAGTCCATGGTACGACCCATCACACTCTAAGATGGTTCTATTTGTCTCCTCAAAACTAGGGCATAACACACCTTACAATGCGAAATGGTTAAGCCATCTCAAACTTGTGCCATTTTTGTGTTCATGGAACACATTCTATCTAGTACTCATCAAACACATTGCATTAACATCACTAACACACATACAAACTCTAAGATACCCGTAAGATGTGGCCCACACCTAACTGCTTAGACTACATCTCCATAAAATTCACCTTCAATTTTGGATGTTCAAAAACAACAATATCCTAACCCAATATGGCCTATTTGTTAGATTTGTGTAATTCACTCCTTATCAAATCCTTGCACCTCCTTAAAACTCCATGAGAAATCTACTCCAATGGTCATCTTCCAAGTTCCAACACCTCCTTTTGCAACATGAAAAAACCACCTATATATGTTGCAACAACCTTGCCAACTTCTTGAGTGGGTTGCACATATTTTTCACATTTCTTCTTCATCTTGAAAAGTGGTAGTGAAAGGAGAGGGTATCAACCTCGATCAAAGAATGTTCACTTAGTACCACTACCAAGTTGTCTTCCTGTAACTTGTCAAATGTCTTAAGTTAGGTTCACAACCTCTCATGGTGCTTAACTTCCTTGTCTACACCTCTAAGTGACACTGCAACCCCCCAACCCCTCTAACTATTCCACCTCTTCAACCCTTGTTAGAGTCTTCTTAGATATGCACTCATGCCTCATTCCATCTTTTAATGCGTCGCTGAAACCACATTATCACACTACTTAAAATGAAATGTTTACATCTTAAGGCAAATCACCTACTTTTCTTATGACAATCTAAACTATGCCAGTGACTTGGAGAGGACTCAATTTTCTCAAGATAAAAATATACGATCTTACAAACCCATTCACACAACAATTTGAATATACTTAAATTAAAGAAGGGTACATACCCTACTCCTTCCAAATTTTCATATGACTTTTAAGAAACTAACACTTGTTTTTAATTATTAAATGAACTTACTATATATTCTCTTTTTTTTACACCCACCTAATATGAAAAAAACACTTAAATGTTTTCAATACAAGAAGGTAAGAGCACATGTTTCCTTCTTACACTAAAATATTTTCAATACAACGAAATTAAGAGCAAGTATTTCAAATTCCAAAAGTACAACATGTCTACCTCCATAAACTTTAACAACAAAATCATTACATAAAAACAATACTCTTAAAATTATATTATTATTTTATAGATATCGGTCTTTCGGATTAATCACATTGTTAGGATTGGGTCGAGATTTCGAACCAACTAATGTGGTTCATCCTTATTATTATTATGATAAATATGCCAAATATACTAATAAAAAAAAATCAAAATCTTTCATACACAAGCAAAATAGTTTCTAAAATACAACTAAAAACTTACTAAGAGAAAATAAAATAATGTAAAATAATGTATTTTTACTAAGTAAAATTAAAATAATATATTTATAATTTTTTATAAGTAAAATTTTAACATTTTTGAAAAATAATAATTTTTCTTTGCAAAACTCCTCCCAATCCCCATCTTTTTAGAATCTGTTCACTTTTCACAGGGAGGGAGCCAAAATGGGATTGAAGAGAGTTGCGAGTTAGAATCTGTTCACTTTTCAAAGGGCGGGAGCCAAAACGGGATTGAAGAGAGTTGCGAGTTAGAATCTGTTCACTTTTCACAGGGTGGGAGCCAAAACGGGTTGGAAGAGAGTTGCGAGTTAGGGTTTTACTAGTAGCAAACGTGATATCAAACCCCACCATTGGATCTTCAATCGATTAACCTCATCAAGGTATGTTCCATTTTTAACTTCACTACTATTGAACCTCAGAATTACCATCTCCTTGACAGTTTTTCTCACCTTTTTCCCTCACTTCTCATAAGATTATAGACCCCAATCAATGATAAATGCTAGGTTTTGTCTTAAGGAAAGCATTAAAATGATTACCATATTATATTTTTATGTTCTTGCTATTTGAATACATTTTTTCAATTTAGCTACAGAACGAAGCCTATTCTGCAGGTAAGTATGAATTTCGTAGCTACTCTCATGGTTTGGCAGGTTCCAGATATCAAATGAAGAATTGGGCCACATGGGCATTTGTAGAATCATCTCCACATCGATTTTATCCTATTCACTCAGTCCAGATCGATAGAAAAGCGAGCCTAAGATCATGGTCAAATATGGAGTCAAAATACATTATCCGGAAGCAGTAGGACTCTTGATTAATGGCAGAAGTGTCCTCAGACACGTAATTTTATTAATCAGAAAAAAACAATTACATAATTGATTTTGCAAGAGTTTACACCCGAACAACCAAACACTCTTGCAATGAGCTATTTATAAGCTCCATGTCCTAACTACCTCTAATTATGGATCACTTATTAAATAACAAGTGTCCATTTACATTAAATGCTATTCAAACCAATTAGCTAACTAATATCCTAAAATAGAGCCTAAGATACGACACATTTGGAGAGTCATATCTTGTTACAACAATATACTAATTTCTAATTGTCTCCATTAAATAATTAATCATTCTAGAATAATAATTATTAATTTAATTTCTTAAATTAATAATTATTTTATTTCAATTTTATAACCTATGATAATAAATTATTTTTGGATCATCTAACATTCCCCCCTATGATCCAAAGATACATTACAACAGATACCAAGTTCATCCCTGAACTTAGTAAATTTTATTTTGCCGAGCGGTTTGGTGAAAATGTCAGAGATCTGATCTTCGGA
This sequence comes from Pinus tabuliformis, assembly GCA_031772625.1. Taxonomy (NCBI): domain Eukaryota; kingdom Viridiplantae; phylum Streptophyta; class Pinopsida; order Pinales; family Pinaceae; genus Pinus; species Pinus tabuliformis. The sequence continues at coordinate 1,389,430,091 of CM062804.1, forward strand.
AGGACAATAAACTGGTTTGAGAACATCTTTGGCAATGAGAGACCTGATATGATGATACTTGGTGTCCACATGCTTTATCTTTAAATGAAAAACTGGGTTCTTGGCAAGTTTGATGGCTGACTGGCTGTCAACGAATAACGATGTAGCTTCTGCCTGAGAAATGCCCAAGTCCTGCAAAATTCTGCGCAACCAAACAATTTCACATGCTGCTTCCCATGCTGAAATGTACTCTGCTTCTGCTGAAGAAGTGGCCACTGTAGCTTGTTTCTTACAACTCCAAGATACTGCTGCTGACCCCATATTCATTAAATAACCTGATGTTGATGCTCGATCATCAATATTCCCAGCAAAGTCGGCATCAGAATATCCACCAAGTACAAAATTTTTAGTCTTTGTGTAAAGAAGACCAAAATCTTTTGTTCCTTGGATATATCTAAGAACTCTTTTGGCTGCATTCCAGTGGCTGTCTCGTGGTTCCTGCATAAAACGTGAAAGAATACTGACTGCATAAGATAGATCAGGACGAGTATTTGTCAAATAAATCAAGCTGCCAATCAACTGTCTGTAAGTTGTACTGTCCACCTTTTCCCCCCCTTCAAATTTTGAAAGCTTCAAGTTTTGCTGCATGGGGGTGAGAACGGGCTTTCAATCTTGCATGCCAAATCGCTAAAGAACCTCTGTGGCATACTTACTCTGAGAAATGAAAATGTGATGTGGACGTTGGAAGACTTCAACTCCAAGATAGTAGTGAAGTAACCCCAAATCTGTCATCTTAAAACCTGCATGTAACTCCCTTTTTACCTGTGCAATATGATCATCATGGTTGCCAGTAATGATCAAATCATCTAAATACATAACAAGAATTACCAGATATTTTACCTGTTGTCGCACATACAAAGTATCATCAGATTCACTTCGTTGAAAACCAACTTTCTTAAGGTAGTCGTCCATCTTTGCATACCAAGCTCGGGGAGCTTGTTTTAACCCATATAAAGCCTTGATCAATTTGCAGACTTTATGTTCTTGTCCTTCAAATTCAAAACCTAGTGGTTGGGTCATATACACTTCCTCCTGTAAATCCTCGTTGAGAAAAGCACTTTTCACATCCATTTGATGAACTTTCCATCCTTTTTGAGCGGCCCATGCAAGTGTTAATCGGATGGTGTTCCATTTAGCTGTAGGAGCAAAAGTTTCTTCATAATCAATGCCTTCCTACTACGCAAAACCCTTTGCGACAAGTCGTGCTTTATACTTTTCAAGTTCACCCTTCTGATTATACTTAATTCTGTAAACCCATTTACAACCTATGGGTTTAACATTTGCTGGACAATCAACAAGTTTCCAAGTGTTGTTATCAAGTACTGCTTGATATTCTTCAACCATAGCCTGTTTCCATTCTTTATGTTTTATTGCCTCTTTGTATGTGGAAGGTTCAGTAAAATCATTTGCTATCAAGGCAAAATTGCCTTCACTTCTATGTGCCCTTCTGGTGCCAGTTTTATTCTGTTCATCAGGCTTTACATCTTTCAAAAGTTGAACTTCCCATTTCGGAAGTTGGTGCTCACTTGTTTGCGCTTCTGTAAAGTCCCCATCATTGTAAAGAGGATTAATATAAACTGATGTTCGTCGTTCAGGTGAGGAATGTGGAGAATCA